>JAQAHW010000034.1:2503080-3754620 GCA_027580185.1 Tuta absoluta
ACAGAATACATAAAAATATGTGAAATATCGTTTTATGACAAAGTTCAACAAACGCTCTTCAGTTCATTTTAATTACCGGAGAGTGACTATTCTGTCAGAAACCTTAGTTTCACTAAGTTACACCTTATTGTAACGTAAGTTGACAGGTTTTTATCGCGAAACGTACGTTTATTTTTGGCCCAACACCAGGGGGGTCTCACTCCACGGTTTAGGTATATTCCGCCGGCGGGTTCCCTACGGGAACTAATCTCCGCGGGTTGTCACTTGTCGTCGCCAGACCGCCAGTGTGCCGCTAGCCGCCGCACTGTTCGCACGTACGTGCTGCTCGCGCGCACACTTACTTGTTTTTTTTCTGTGCTTTAGTACATTTATTCGTTAAAAAATCGATCGGGTCGTCGGCTCGGTGTCCCACTCGATACGAAGAACAGTTAGACACAAGCATAATTAATTGTTTTTCTATATAAACAGTAGTCATTAATAATTTCGTTTAGGTTTATAAATATTTACAAATCTTACAATTCCTTCCGTAGATTAAGTGAACAAATAAGATATATAGCAAAATCAGTAACAAAAAATCTTCGTGCACGAATAACATGATGACAAGTTACAACCCTTGGAGTTCGCCGGCGGCTCAGTCATAAAACTGCGGTGCGCAAGGGAGATTGAGCGTTCGCGCGCGTTCTTAAGTTTCAATTTTGTTTGTGAGCGGTTGGGTACACCGAGCGTAGGTATTAATTTATACCTAAACATGTATTTTCTTAGGGAGTGATTCTTCTGTATGTTAGTACTATTATATATTCTGTGCCAACACACAGTACCTGAATCTGAGATGGTTAGAATATTCAAAATTACATCAATGATTATATATTAAAACTAGCGGCCCGCCCAGCGGTTTCACCCGCTGCTAACTGATTTCCCACGGGAAACAGACCTTCTCCTGACATAAATCATACACAAAAACCTTCCTCTTGAATCACCCTATATTTAAAAAAACTTCATCCAGATCCGTTAAGTGGTTTTGAAGATTTAAGCATACAAACAAACAAACAGATAGGGACAGACGTGGGAAGCGAAAAAGTAAATGCAAAAACCTTTTAGTTTTTGAAAAAACATAAGGATAGTGCATTAGAAAAACTAACAGCGACATCTAGGTTTGTATTATGGAACTAAAATACTATTTTTTCTCAGTTTTCGTGATAATACTATCAAATGCTAAACTACTGAAGCTAGAGAGATAAAACTTGGACATGAAGTTTTTAATGTAACAAAGCAACTATGATAGTTAAAATTCCGGTATTTTTTAATCCCCCAAGGGATGAAAAGAGGGTTAAATGTTTGTATGATAGTTCGTTGTCTTAAGTGTGATCCGTTTCAAAATAAGTGATTAGACTTATGATTTAAAATAATTAAACACGTGTTTCAGCATTTTTGGAATTTTAACCCTTAACAGGGTCAAAAGGGGGTTAAAAGTTTGTATGAAAGTTCGTTTTTTTAAATGAATGGGATCTGTTTCAAAATTTGTGATGAGACTAATAACTTAAAATAATTAAACACGTGTTTCAGCATTTTTGAAATTTTAACCCTTAAATGTGTGAAAAGGGGGTTAAAAGTTTGTATGAAAGTTTTTTATCTTAAATGTGATCTGTTTCAAAATATCTGATTAGACTCATAACTTAAAATAATGAAATACGTGTTTCAGCATTTTTGAAATTTTAATCTTTAAAGGTGTCAAAAGGGGGTCAAAAGTTTACTAAAAGTTGGGCTACCTGTTTTCCCATGGGAATGTGACGGTTTACCGGAATAAATTATACCTATAAACCTTCCTCTCAAGTTACTCTATCAAATAAAAGAAACCGCATCAAAATCCGTTGGGTAATTCTAAAGATATAAGGAGACACCAAACGGGAAGCGACTTTATTTTATACTATGTAGTGATAGTGATGCCACATCTCATAGAGACAAAAACGTGATTAAACGATCGTACCTACGATTTGTGCCTACCTAATAAGCTTGTGTCCTACTACTGGTCAAACGTGTTACTATTTAGATCGAAATTTTCAAAAACTTATGTTGTGTGTGCTGTCACTATACGATACATTAATTAGGATGGCGTCAAAATATAAACTTTTAAATTGTTTCTCAGATTAATAAATAAAATATTTTGATAAACGATGTTTGAGAACTATTCTACTTTTGAACAACTGATTTTAAATATCAAAGTCTCGTATTTATTTAATTACCCAGGACACAACCGTATTTGAGAGCTTTTCTATCGCAAAAACTTCATAAAAGTTTTGTAAATTAGGGTTGCTGCTTTACTATTAAATACATAATTATTTCGTTATGCAATAACTATTATAATATTAAAATATAATATATTATAATATTAAAATATAATATTATAGTAAAATGAAAAATGAAATAACTTTATTCAATGTAGGATAGCATTATCACTTATTGACGTCATGATCGGTCGTTGTAAAAAAAAAGAAATTTGCATAACGCAATTTTCTTCTTTTTATAACAATTTTGTATTGTCCTAATAGAAAACTGTCTCGGGCGGTATAAAAAAATAAAAATAAAGGCACTGCCTCGGGTCTGGCCAGGTTCATTACACAGCACGTAACTTTACGCCACCACCATTTGTAAACGATATACTCTTTGTTTCATAAGCTACTCTTATCTTAACTCGTCTCAGAATGTTCCGCCTTTTGTACCACGTGCAATAAAGTATAAAATAAAATGTTCGGATTACAAACTCAAAGACAATTACAAACCGCATATCTATATGTTTTGTCACCAGTCGTAAAGTATATAGTACATAAAGTACACTCTATTTAATTTGCTATCCCCCATTCCCCTTTCTGACGTCAACGTAGTCTGGCCCTAGAATAGCTGGCTGGAAAATATATTATGTCTACTCCGTAACCGAAAGGAAAAACTAGATATTGAGCCAAAAATATTTTCACTAAAAGTTTTGCTATTTAAAATGTAGTTTTACAATTTATATAAATACAATACAAATAGGCTGAGAACTTGTCACTATTGTGATACCTACAAGTTTTAATTACCTATTACCTATAATTTTAATCAACAATGCTCCAAAATTGCCGGTGTATCGGTAAATAATCCACTTAACTTCTGTCAACATCATTAGCACACATTCTTAGGCAACAGTTTACATAATCTGTATGACACAAACTGCTAAACGTTCAAACAAACAGATGCGCAGTCGTAATACATACTAGGGTTGGCCGTATTGTGATGGGTAGGTACTCACGGTTTTTTATTTAATTTGACTTGGTAGCTTATACTATTATAAGGTAAATAAAAATTGGTGTAAATCCCTGGGCGCCCAATCCATTTTGTATGGGAAACCCAAAAATGTTCTTATTTTAATCAATGTTGCTTGGGGAAAGTGATTCAGCTTCATGGGCTGATTAATCCCTAAAAAAAATACGCCTCGTTTAGTTCGTTTTCATGATAAGGCCGTCTTTCCGCGTGACTTATTTTCGTGATGATTCGTTTAATTTGTGTTGAATTTAGGTATATATTGTTATAACAAACTTCTTGCTAAAATCAAAAGCTATCTTCGAAGCATGCAGTGCATTGCCTGCGGAATAATCTCGATTGCCACTGTCAGAATCAGAGCCAGTATCAGTGTAGCACATACTCGTATAGGTACGTGTTTGTGTTTGTTTATTTGCCTTGTAAACTCGATCGAGAATTGTTGACAAACTATCCAGTCACAATTGGACCGTGTTAGTGAAATGGACACTGGAAGTACGGGACCGATGAGACGCATTCCTAAAATGGTCAGTAGCAATTTTCCCTTTTCACTATTTAAACGTATTTTATTTAGCATCAAAACTTCATACTCCAAAAACACCACAGCCTTACCTCGATAAATAAATAAACTAGCGCTGTCACTTTCCTAAACAAAAACGAATTGAGGCCAATGAGTACTCTTAGAATGCCAAAATTAATAAATCGAAGAATAAAAGTTACAAGAAAGTATATAATTGTAAACTTCACGCAATTTGGTGCTAAAAATGAGTGCGTGTTTCTTGTGCTGCACTAGAATTTCATATAAAACTGTAAATGCTTTAATCATCTAACTGATAGTAATCTTTATTTTATAAAAAAAAATATTTTTTATTATTAAGGATGGGTTTGCTTTTGACTCTAGTCTATGTCATAGGACAGACATACTTAAATTTACTTTCCAGCGTTGCCGGCGCGGATCTTTGGATGCGATTTCGGATCTTTTGGACTCATAACGGATCCTTCGCGGATCCTGACTTCAAGCGGATAATTTCGGACAATATTGAAATAACCAAAAAAAGTCAAAAATTTAAGATAGAATATAAACTTTTCAAATCTGTGCCCGCCCGCAGTGAACGAGTACACGGGCAGGCACTATCAAAACGCAAAAAAATCGTCTTTCAGTCTATCAGTCTTTTACTCGTGCGTTTTACAGCCGCACGATGCAGTAGTGCTAGTGCTTCTCCTACACAATACGCACAAAACTAAATAAAGGTTATTGGTTTGAAAATTGCAATTTATTGCGTAGAAGTACGTAGAATACAATAAATGATTTTTTTTACAAAAATAGAGTACAAAACCGTAAAATTATAATAACTGACTCTTTTGGGCAAAATCTAAAATCGGATCCGATCGGATCCTGTCGGACAAAGTTTCGAATCTTTCCGTGGTCTGGTGCCGGCAACACTGTTACTTTCTGATAAACTCAATATACATAATATAAGGTGTAAAAAAATAAGCTGAGAATATTTTTAGTGGTGAACCAGTTCGTGAAACTGAGCAACTTTCCCCAAGGAACATAGGTCGGAAAATGTAAAAAAAATTTGGCCCTCCCATACTTAGGAGGCCGGGTTAATTTGTATGGGAGGCCCAATATTTCTTTTCATATTTCGACCTATGTTCCTTGGAGAAAGTTGTTCAGTTTCACGTACTGGTTCACCCCTTAAAATATTCTCAATTATTTTTTTTACACCATGTATATAATATAGTATATTCTGCCATCACGGGGGACACCCATGTGACACAGAAGACGGGCGAGAAGTTGTTAGTGGCGCGACGGTAGGTAGCGCTTCCGTCTGCCTATTACGCAAAGGTACCGGGTTTGACTCTTGGCTGAGGCTGATGTTTCATTGACGATCGATAATGAATTAAACATTTTGTTCTTGTAGGCTAGGTGCTCTTTGAGCGCGCTTTTGTGTCCCGAATTCCCGATAGGTACTATGTAATTCTAGCCGGGATATTAGTGTGTTTGTAGTTTTTGTTTGTATGTCGGTGGAGAACTGCAGATTTAACACGAACCGATCGCATCCAACTTGGGAGAAAACTAAGACGCACCGCCGGATACCAACCATACCTGGTTGCAATGCCACCAATTCGGATTAAGCGCTTCCAGTCATCATTTATAATGCGCACTGCTAAAGAGTGGAACTCAATACCTGCGTCTGTGTTTCTAAACGCATACAACCCTAATCTCTTCAAAGTAAGAGTGAACAGGCTTCTTCTGGGTGAGCTCGCTCCATCTTAGACTCTGTCTCTGTCCTATGACCTAGACTAGAGACAAGAGCAAACCCATCCTTAATAAAAGAAAACAAATTGAACTTTTGTTTCCGGAAGGTACCAATTACTGACACTTTCCCCAAGGACCTAAGACTGTAAAATGATAAAAAATTTGGACTTCCTCCCATACAAAACCATTTAGGTGACCGAGTAATTTTTTATGGTTACTTTTTTGACCCTAATGTTTTTTGGGAAAAGTTAATCAGTTTAGCGGGTTGAGTTTAGTGTTTTCAGGAAAGTCTCATACATACATACATACATACATAAATCACGCCTATATCCCTTACGGGGTAGGCAGAGCGTTAACGGCCGTAAAACGGATATTAACACCACGTCTGACAAAAGTTTGAGGGTCAAGTCAATCAGATAACTGTGTATCACTATAGTGACAGGTTGTCAGCCCATCGCCTAAAATTGCAATACACATCCAACCCTCGAGTCCCTTAGTCGCCTCTTACGACACCCATGGGTAAGAAATGGGGTGATGCTATTCTAAGCCGGCATCACACGGCATAAAATTCAAAAATCTCCCTGCGTAATAGAGAACGTTAAATCACTCTTTTCGATTTTCAGCAAAAGAGAGTAAGTAAATCGAAACACGTCTACCTAAGTAAAGTTAAGTTGCTACAACTTTTATGAGATTAGAAATTAACTATAATTTTTATTTCCAATGTTAATAGCATATCAACCAATCGTTATCTGCAATGCGGTTCATTGCCGTGGAAAAATTATTCGAACCACGAAAAGTTTCAAATAATACTTTCTTGGTGATGCACCCTTTGCAACCTGCAGCAAAGAAGGTGCCAAAAAGTAAGCTAATTCCAGCTCGCATGTGATAAATGGCAGACACAAAATCCGTACTAATGTTATAAATCTGAGAGTTTGTGTGTATGTATGTTTGTTAAACTCCTCTTGAGTTCACGCTCAAACGCCTTGACTGATTTGAACGAAATTTCCGAGATGGTTAATTTATCATTTGAGGTCCAATTTATTTTTATTATGACCAGCTATAATCCTTAGGGAAAGTTGTTTAGTTTCATCAGTATCTTATCCTCTTTTCGGCTTGTTGTACCCATTTTGATACTCCTTGAATACACATACTTAAATACGAATACATGCCGTGTGTTGGCATAGAATAGCATCACCTCATTTCTTTCCCGTGGGAGTCGTAAGAGGCGACTACGAGACTTGAGGGTGTGTATTGCAATTTTAGGCAATGGGCTGACTACCTGTCACTATGGCGATACACAATTTTCCGAAAGACCCTCAAATATATGTCGGTTTTGGCGTGAATGTCCGTTTTTGCGATCGTTTACGCTCTGCCTGCCCGCAATAGATAATAGGCGTGATATGTGTGTGTGTGTGTGTTGACTACACATACGGGTCGAATAGATACATACACTTTTTTTAAGTCGGCCAAATACCTGCACTGCATATACCTATAGAGTTAGGTATGTACATAATCCTTATACGTCGGCTATTGTATGGAATTGTATAGCATGGTTACAATGGCTAGTTCTGGTGCCTACTTAGGTATACCTACTTACTTTGATATTGTGTTTTGAACCTTGACGAATGGCTTTGGAAGGATAATCCTTTGGCGTCATTATAGGCAAATCTAATTAAAAATCGCGGTGAAATAATCTCGTTATGTTCATATTAGCTCCGTTCATATAACACACAATTATTTTTCGTCTCTTTAATCATTTATTGCTTATTTTGCGTTCTTAAGAGCATAAATTGAAATTCTTGACATTTGCGATGAGAACGATACTTCAACATCTTTGATTCCAGCAAGCAAGTGTGAGATTACCTGCTGAAATACTTCAGGTGCGGAAGCTAATTCAAATGGCATCCTGAAGCACGAGTATCTTGTGCTAAATATTAAGTATTCTTAAGTTCTTTTAGTCACTCGTAGTTGCCAGAAACCTCTGCTGCAGTCCAGTAATGTAAACTACTTTAAGCAATTCTTGCTGTAATCTCTTCAACGGGTTCAGTGGATAATATCTTCTTTTTAAATTTTCATTTATTTCTGATGGATCGATGCAAATTCTTATTATGATTACGTAGGGTTCTATTTCAATCGATAAGATGAATAGATTTTCCGCGCCAGTTCTCATACTGCCTCAAATCTATACGCAGATCAGTTACGTCCGAGTCCGATCAACGACTGTGCCCTATGTTATGAAACTACAAGCTACAAGTCTACGGGTAATTTTTTTTGTACATTGCGTAGCCGGGTAATATTCCTGGAATCATATTGACTAACCGACTACAATAGACAATATTGCCTTAATTTTCAGTTAGAGCAAGCTTCTTGTGACTGCCACAGACATCATCACACATGTAAAGTTTATTATTAAGAATTTTTATTTTTCGGTTTAGTTTCTGTTTTAATATTAAGCTATCTGTTTTATTTATTATATTGTCCATCCATAGTTGTAATATTTTATTAATGTAATATATCAGCACCGTATCACTTCATTATCGTTATAAGTTCCTGCCTGGGTACTGCCTGTGGTACTGCCGAAAACCAGCGTTGCAGTCTTGGAATGTGACACATGCTGAAACAAGTTACCCTTTTCAGTACCGACTGTGACCGGGTATTGGTTATAAGTTATATTTATTTACTTAATAAAATATGTTTTTGCTTTCTTTTTACAACGCAATGCAATTCGAATTCTAACTGTAAAATAGCAGCCTGTAGTTTGTTAACATCGGGCATCCGGTCGCGACAAGATCGCTGCACAGGAAATTCAGTCTTTGTGATTTGGTCGAATGGATAAAGTAGTAAACGGGATATTCGAAGTTCTAACTGAAGTTATACTCCAAAACGAAGCAAGGAAACGTGATACTCCGTAGGGCGCTGCTTTTAGCTACACAAACATTAGTTACTTACATTACTGAGAACATAAAAGCGTAGCGTTTGGAAAATGGGGACAGCTCACATTGTAATCTGCACTGTCTACAAGTGTGGCCGTTATCTTAAGGCGAGTGCAGCCGTGAACGACCTCGACAGTGGCGCCACTTCACGAATTGAAATATTTTCTCTTTATACGAACAATCTATCAGAATATCCGTTGCCCAAGTTTTTAGTATTATCCTTAAGTATAACTAGAACATGCAATCTCTAAGAAATATTCGCTGTAATTAAAGTTATGACAAAAAGTGCCTCCTAAAATCGCCCACTTTTGGTATTAATTGCCATTACTTTAATTACAGAGAATATTTCATTGAGTTTGCAGGTTCTAATTTTACATAAAGGATAATACTAAAAACTAGAGCAACGGACATTCTGACAGATTGTTCGTATAAAAAGAAAATATTTTTTTCGTGAAACGGTGCCACTGTCGAGGTCGTTCACGGCTGCACTCGCCTTAAGTGGTTTAGCGAATGTTGAGTTTATTCACGTCTGTGGTGATAGGTCAGTGAGTGAGTGAAAAGGTTTGCATGTCTTCTGAAGGAAGTTACAACTATATCGAGACAAAAATGGCAGAAAGAAAAGTTAAAAGATGTTAGTTGACCTATACCGAGATTTACCTACAAAATTTTCAAAATATTGGGTGAAATCCAACTAGTGACCAACAACGAAATCCTAAGACGAGCTGGTGATAAGGAACAACTTTCCCAAAGGGACATAGGTTGTTCCTTATCACCACCAGCTCGTCTAGAGATTTTGCTATCGGGTACTACTTAGTTAGATTTCACCCAATATTTAAAGAAGATAATTTTGTATCAGTTGAAAACTTTATAGGTAAATGTCGGTACAGGTCAACTGTAGGTCAACAATATATGTAAAATTGAATGGTTTCTACCATATGGTGTCTTATGTATTATTGTGTATTATTACTTCTTCCTATTTATAACGGATAGTGCTCAACACATGTTTTTTTTGTACACGTAAAATGATTACGTTTTATGGGCTGGTGATAACCTTAAAATATTGCAACCATTTTTACGAGTAGAACATGTATTTTATTCTAATGCGTATTACACGCCATGTGAAACCGGCTTATAATAGCATAAACCCATTTCTTTTCCGTGGGTGTCGTAAGAGGCAATTAAGGGACTCTGGTTGCATGTGTATTGCAATTTTAGGCGAAGGGCTATCAACCTGTCACTATGGACACACAATTTTCTGAATGATCTTCAAATTTTTGACAGACGTGGCCTGGAAATGTAAATTTTTGCAGCCGTCGTGCTGTGCCTGCCCCGCAAGGGTTTTAGACGTGATGTATGTTTGGACCATGTGTATCAATCACTGCAAGTTCAGTGGCTACTTAAAAACTATCATGTGTTAGGTACTGGTCTTATATTAGAAAATGTTAGAAAGTTGCACACACTAAGATATGGCCATATATGTTGGTGATAGATAACTACCTACCTGTTGGTCTGGCTTTCAGAAGCTTATACATAGTTTATTAACAGCTGGACCGGCACTCGTTTCATCGACAAACGTCTGATCGTTTACAGTTCGCCGACATAACTTAATTTTATGCTGAGTTACTGTTCGCCGAATAAAAGTTTCGTCAAGCATTATTTACTGGCTAAGTTTTAAAAAATATCTAAGACTGTCGTAATTCGTAAAACATGAAAAATTGCATTTTAGTAAAATATAAAAAATCATTGAATTATTGAATCATTATTTACGGGGTGTTAAATTACCTCCCATACAAAATCAATTACTATGGGAAGTCGTTTTTTTTTCGCGGTTTCTGAAATATCTTTTTACGGGGAGTTGCTTAGTTTCATGGTCTGAATGCACCCTATAAAGTGCTGTCCCTTACACCCTGTATATTTGTGTGACGTAGATGGCTTACATTACAATTGAACATTTTATGACTTCGCCATTGACACATTGTATTATTGATATTTAGCTTTTTACCATATATGCAATCAATACGTGTTGGCAAAACGTGTGTCGGCGTATAGTGATGTCGGTGGAACGAGTTTCAGAGAACGTACCTGCTCTGTTTATTACTACCATTAGAAGATTAGTTTATGACTGTTCGAATGAATGATAGACCAGACCAGTCCTACTAAAAAATATAGTTTAATTGATTTGTTAGTAGATTGGTGATGGGATTAAATCATCATCATATCGAACCTTGGATTCGCAGAAAGAGGAGTGTTTGTATTGGCCTATGCCCAAAGTTCGTAGCTCCGATAACGATAGGGTAGGAAAGTTCTGGTGTGACGCATCTTAACGTGGACTAATGACCTTGGTGGCCAAATTGGTAGCCGTTGGATAGGTACGTTAAGCCCAAAGTGTCGTTGTATGGAAGCACCTGGGACCTTTGAAGATAGTGATGATTGAATCCATTGCCAGTACTAACTAAAACTCAATCCACGGATTGATAATCAAATCACTCGTCTATCTATCATACGGCAGCATCAAACTTTAAAACAATATTGACCTACTTCCTTCTTATAAAACTTCTGAATAGTTGATATCTAAATAAGACATCAAATCAAGACATAATGATATGTTTGGTCAATCGCAAAAGAATGAAGTTTTGTTTACGAAACTCCAGTACAAAAATTGTTGAATAGAATTCTTTTATGTGCTGTTTTTTTAATCAAATCTTAACTTAACATGTCAAAATACTAATACTAAGTAAATCTCTTAGGGATAAAATGATTATGATGCTGGTGGTGCACAATGAAATTGTTCAAGTTCACTTCGAAAAGGTACAATAGTTATTGTTATACATAACTGTATGAAATTGACGAAGGATACATTTTGCAGGATTAGTAACAAACCTTCTAATGTATACCTACTTGCATTGATTTTGTCGTAGGTATAAACTAGTATCAAGGGCGTATAGGTAGTACGATACCATACTTATAAATCGGGTAAGATGTCGTGCGTTCATGTCTTATGAAAAGGCCCTTACCCTTATACAATTTTGATAAGGCCGCTGTCACGCGATTTTACTGAAAGGCATACTTTTTGTCCCTTACTATCTGCTTTTACTATAACTGAAAAACTAAATACCTACTTGAGTTAGAAAAGTATCTACTTAGTTTGATATATATTATGTTTCCACGTAGCATAATAATGAACTTGATTTCTTGGACGTATGATGTGTACTAAAACAACTAAATGTACCGTAATCATCGCTGTAATAACTGTATTTGTAAGTGAAGATTTTTACCAGAGCATATCAAATACTACATATTTTCTGTACATTTCTTGTAGGAAGCAATTATTAAAAACAAAAGAAAATGACTGTATTCATCTCATCGCCATGCATGACAGTTCAATGTCACCAATCGTACTGTTTTACCGACCGTGAAAGTCGTTTGAAATCGTTCGCGCGCTTTTCCCTTGTTCTAGTTTTTACTGTAAATGGGTATGAGAAAACTTTTTCTGTCCGCACTCGTTTGTTTTCGGTTTTTGCCACCCAGTGACTGGCTTTACTAACGACTGGTTTGTTTACAAAGTATGATGAAGATGAAGTGGTTACGTTACGATTTTCTTGGAAAGCCTAGTGAAGGTAGAATTATACGATCTTGTTGAACAGTCCCTGTCAATGAACGGATGTTGATGTAATTTGTAATGTTTAATAAACTTAAATCCGCATGGAGTGTTAAAAATATATATATATTTTAATGTATGACAGTTCAATACAATTAAGTGTCTCTTTTACCAAATATTAGATCAATAACATATTTATTCAATTATAGCAATAGCATATTATAGCAATTTCGATGCTGTAAATTTTCTTGAGAACAAACGTTGGTTATCGAAAGTCGATCTTTTATCGCTTTCTAGAAGGCGTGAAAACACATAGTGTTGTAAAAGCGAGGGGGACGTAAATACGTTCTATTTTCAGCCAAACATTTTCAGTTTCAGCCGGTGAACCGCGCGCGCGGTCGCTATCGTCGCCATCGATAATTTGAATTTGGAACGCGAATAATTCGTTGCCCATTATATTTTTCTATTTTATTGTTGAAAATGACGGTCGATCCGACAGCAACGAATGTAACCGGGGTTGTCATAAAAGTAAGTCGAATTCTTTTGAATTTGCATTTTTATATTTACTTTTGTAATTTTTCGACAACCATTTCTTTTTCTTTTCACCAACCTGTCTTGTGACTATAATCACAACTTCCGTGCATCACACGTACCCGTGTGAAAGCAATTGTGTATTTATTTTGACGAAAATTGTCGCCCATTAGCTTGCCGGGCGCAAGATATTCTTGGATTGCATGCGTCCTCCTGTACGCTAAATCTGTTGTGGAGATTGTGAACTTGCACTAGGCATAGATGCAAGCCGAGTCATTCATATATATATGTACGTTAAGATTTACTACAAGTATTGATTTATCTTCTGCAAAAAAATTAAACTCGTATCAATCAGTACACGGAATTTTTACTTCTCGGATTTCATTCACACGTCTTGCTTAAGTTAAGATAACTAAAAGATAAGACATGCTACACTCCTTTTACGTATATGACCATGTTTTATCAGCCGCTCCCAACATTGTCATAATTGCGACACGAATCGGCAAGCGCAGTGCAAAACGTTCCACAGGAAACGCTCCTGCTTCCTAGAACTAATTCTTTTTCGGTTACCGGAAGTTATAGGATGACGATATTATTATTTCCATTTGATACACTATTTATTATTTACTTTAAGTTGTTGTACAGTCACAGTGTGAATGAATAAGTAATTGAATATTCATATGAGTTACAAATGACTAGGATTGAATAATTGTCCGATTTGTTTTGCGATTCAGTCGTATCGTGCCGTGTTAGTTTTGTTTACACTAGTTTTTTCGTAGATAAGTAAATATAATAGTCATATTTACTCGCGTTTGTCTATTTTTTATCATTCTACTTACTAACTGACACGAATAAGTATATTCTTTACTATTTGATTATTCATGAGACGAGAGGCATTCTGCGTCGGAAAGTCACCAACAACTACGTGCGAATTAGTCTAAAGGCAAACGCAAAATGTATGATTTGATTGGGTAATATCCTATTTTTGATATTTCTATCAAATTCTTGGGGCAAGTTGTTCAGTTTCTGCACGTTGTGCTAGTCCAACCTTTTTAGCATTTCTGTTTCATATATCATCCCCAAAGAGGGTTGACGTCAGGCAGGCGACCGGTCATAAAAACTATGCCGAATCCATCTGCTACATGAATTTTTGTAGGTCCAAAACATGTTGCGCCGACCACAAATTAATTGGAACTTATCCCAATATGATATAGACGATGATGAATTCTGGGTTATTAAATAAGTTTGTTTTTTTTTGTTGCAGAGCTCCCAGAACCGGCTGCTGATTAAGAATGGCAAGATTGTCAACGACGATGGAATGGAGGAAGCTGACGTCTATATCGAAGACGGCATCATTAAGTGAGTTCCTCAAATAATCATATTCTTTCTATAATACTATGCCATACTATAAATTGGTCCATCGATAAAATTTTAGGGTTGAGACGCAATATTATCGTTAATGTCTGAATTGTGACTCCGTTCGATCGGATGACAGAAATATTACGCGGATTTAAACCCGGGAAAGCTAACAAAGTCCCGGCCGAAGCCAAAAAAAATGTGATTGCTAAGGGTAAAATACAGGCACAAGTTGTACCTAACACCTTTCTTCTTTCAATGTTGATTATTTGTGTAGGTGTTATTATATGTATGATTTCAGCTTCTTACTTTATTCTCTATACTGAACACCCCCTAGGGTCAGACAATGACGAAAATCTGCCCTGATAATTTGTGCTTTTCTTTTCTAAAATTACTTTTTTACACAAGCTTACTGCTTAAGTTACCGAGTTATTGCTGTGTGCATGTTAAAATTGTACGTTGCCAAAGCGAACTTAAATCGAAAATATAAATTTTGGACCCTATTTACTTAGTATTCTTTGCCATTAGGAAGCGAGATTCGATTCTGATAGCAGACTAGTTGTCAGTCCATTACTTAAAGTAACTGCATACTTTCCTCAATACCGTCATCTGTAACCAACCGGCACACGTTTTTGCTGCAGATTAGCATTAAGCATGCAAATGCATAGGAACTTCCTACATTTTTACAACTCGCTGTAAAAGTGAAGACGGTACAGTCAAGCGCTAAAACTTGCTATCTCGGCCTGTGGTGTCCTGTTTTATTTTAATTCGTCGCTTAGGATTTAAGGGACTGAGCCTTGGGCTCTCGACCATTCCTTAATTTTTTGGTCGTGGCACTTCCAGCAACACACGACTGTCATTTTATTACTATCTGTCACTACATATTACTCAAACTTAGCGGAATGCGATAAGCTCAGAAAATCCAACAGATCCAACTCGTCATCATTTTTACACATTGATCTTCAGACCGGGTCTACACTTGAGATTCTACAAATTGTTGCAAGATAGCTGACAACCGGTAAATGTAGCCGTGTGTACCTGCCGAGTTCACTTTCGTTGTGCTAATTCAGGTGAAGGCACGCGACGGAGCGTTGTACGCCGGTTAGGGCAAGACTACACTTGCGACAAACAAACAAAGTCGTCGACATAGCATACAGGATCTGCTGCATTGGCAGACGGCTGACCACAATGCTTGTGCTAGAGACAATCTATCAGAAGATTCTAGAGTAGCGGCCACGCATCGGAAAGCCGTGGATCGGAGCGTCAGTCTTATGTAGTGGACCGATGACCTTGTTATGGTAGCCGACGGCCATTGGATGCAGTCACATTGTGGACGTCTCATGACTGTGCATGATGATTATGATGAATTTTGCGACATACATTCTTCATTAATTTTGTGCCTTAGTTTGGGCGGTATTCACTCTGTTTCGTTTGCCTCAGAACCAGAACACACCTAACCCAGTCTTCCTCCAAGGCCGTGATTGGGCTGGTGATTTGAACAAAATGACCTCTAGGGTTTATTCCTTTAAGTTTTGACGTTTTGTCTACCTTCCCTGCAAGGCATATAACGAGTGATTTTATGTGCGCATATTTCGAATGAAGTCACTCCCGCTTATAAAAGTGACGCATTAATTCAATTACTTTACATTTATATTCAGCTTTCTATTGTTATTTTAATTTCACTACACAAATGCTCAACCTTGAATTAATTTAAGTAGTTTTTGCGGTTTCTTCATTTCTATTTAAATAACAATGACCCTTTTCAATTACATTTTCTCTACGTATTTATACATACATAATCTACATTTTTACATTTTATAATCCATTTTGTCTTTTCATGTTTGGGTTTATGTGTGTCACCAGCCTTACTTTTAGTAGTATAGGAAGACAATTAGTTAAAAGTGATTTCGTTTGTACCTACTAGGTTTTATTAATGACTAAAAATTCATACCAAAATTTGAAATTTATGAGTAATTTCTAATACACAGCCACAACAGAACAGTCCACTTTTGAACAATAGGCCTTCCCCTATTGTGGTTTTGAGTGTGCTTGCCAATACTCTCCTCATTGTCAGGCGGGTGCAAAGGGTGGCGAGCGCAGTGCAAGATATTATATTCACAAGGTATTCTTCTGTCTATTCCTTGGATGACTTTACGAAACACTTCCGAAATAGTGTGGTGCTATTCAGAGCCGGCACCAAACGCAATAAATAACTTTTCTTCCTGTTACCTAAACTGCAGTAGGCTAGATTAATATTTCGAATCTTAAAACTAAAATCGCAACTTGTTTGGCACAAGCAGGAATCGGTTGAAGCCAAATCAGTTTTTATCAGGGGTTGGCTTGCTTTGCTCGCTCTAGTGCCAGGTACCATACATCCCTGGATAACATAGCACGCAATGAGGCATTGAAACTACAGGGTGTTACTAAATCCGAATACACATTTGAGTTTAATAGGCACATGAAATAAGTAACTTTTGTCTAAAACTTTCTAAAATTCGCAAAAAAATATGTTCTGAACAAATTTGTCGGGGCGCCCATACATGATTACAAGCCTAATTGTACTAGGGTCAATATACTACAACGTCAAAATGTACATTAGATTAGGGTCTTAATGTTTTCACGACTGATTGATCCGACGACAGAATACGACAGCGTCAAGAGCCCTCTGAAATTCTAATGGCTGACTGGTCACCGTACACGCAATTTGAATCCATGGCGAATGAATCAGAAATACTATAATACTAATAATGTTTCAATGATGATCAAGATGAATCAAGGGATGTGTCTATACTCTACTCTCATAAACAAATTCGTGTAGTAGAAAATACGATTGGTAAGAGTGCTAAAACCACTCGTTGCAGACTTTCGCATGCGACATTGTTTCACAAATACACTTGCTATATGCATTCTAATTTCCACGCCCGCATTGAATATCTCAAGTGTAATGTCAAGTATAGTATAAACACTTCTTGCCCTACAAATATCAACTCTAGGGCACCGCGTAATAAAGTCGGACTCAGACTATACAGCTTTAATTCAACAAGAGAAACTGCTATAAAACACGGTGGGAATGGATTCCCATTGTATATCAGAAGTGCATTTTTTGTGCTGTTTTAGAACGCAAGTCAAAGCTTTCACTATATTTATGTATTTCATATTTTCATCAAGTCATCAAGATTAGATCGTTGCAAAAAATGTGCATTTAGTATAATTCACTAGCGGCCTGCCCAGCGGTTGCACCCGCTGCTAACCGTTTTCCCATTGGAATGAGAGATTTCCCTCCATGAATTATAAGTACGAGTATAAACCTTCCTCTATCTATTAAAAAATCCGCATTGAAATCCATTGCGTTGTTTAGGAGTTAGCGGTCTCCATGACTGACATTGACTTAACTTTTTACTAGAGTCTGTGCGGTAAGAAAAAAAGCGTTGCCAAAAAGTAAACTACTAATTTTACATAGTTTCCTATGACTATTTTCATACTGAGGCACATATGCCCCTTAATTTCCACGCCTATTCTCTTTCCGCACAAATTAATCTATTAATTAACCATTCCCAAAGTACAAAATGCGCACGTTTTCATACTTTGTTGCGATAGCGAATGCGAAGTATTATAAATGGAAAATTAAAAAACACGACTGCTTTCTAAGATAAAGCCTAGCCTATGACACTCGGGATAATGTAAGGATTCTTCCGACACAATTCCCATTCGAATCTGTTCAGTGGTTAACGAGTTACAGTCCTTTAGAAAATCGCACATACATACATACATGAACTCTAAAAACATTACACTCCTTTTTTGGCTGGGCAGTCGTGTAAAAAAGAACACCCTGTGTTACGTCATTATTACACATTTTTGAAATACAAAAGAGCTATCTATTTATAAGGTTGTTAACCTTAGATAGAAATGAAACAAAAAATTTACTTACTAATTTTATGAAGTTTAGTTAAGTTGTTACGCTAAATTGGTAAAATTCAAGAAGTAAGAAAGACGAATAGTATAAAATATGTAGGCAACTGTTTCGCTTTCGAATCAGCTATACGAGTACGGTAATCTGCCTTACTACAGTTGGGGATGAAACTGCGTCCATATGGACTACTGGTGCGAATCTGCGACGCATCGGTCTCATGAGTGCCTCACGACAACTCGTATGAGTTTCGTCTTCAACGATAGATTCTTGTTCATACCTACTAAGGCGAATCCCGCCTATGACGGACTGAGGAATGCGTCTGTCATTCACCTTGATCAAATCGCATGCGTTATAGTATGCCAATTCGAAATCTCCTTTCGGCTGACAGGCAGATGCGCCAAAAATAAGAAGAACTGCCTAATAATACCTTCTCGTGTCAGCTTTTGTGTCGTCTTTGTTTTTGTAATTTAATTTTATTATTTTGTTTTACTTTTTGTTTTTATAGCATTTTCGGCCGCCTAAGGTCCAGCTTATGCGAATTTTTTGCTCAATATTATACGTCACTTGTTTCCAGTATCACTCTTGGCCACTTGGCCTCAGCCGAGCGAAATCCGACCGTCAATTGGCGCCCTCAACTATTTTAATTATATATACAGGGTGTAAGGGGCAGCCCTCCGAATACTAATAGGGTGCATGCAGACCTAGAAACATATCTCAAGAAACAACAAAAAAAGATCAACCTCCCATACAAAATCACGATCAGCTAAATGCACTTACTATGAAAAGTATTTTTTTTTACGTTTCTTGAAATATTTTTTTCATGGAAAGTTGTTCAGTTTCATGGTCTCAATACACCCTAGCTGTATTCGGAGGGCTGTCCTTTACACTCTGTATATTTTAGTTCAGAACTAATATCAAAAATCATCGACGGACAAATTGTATATCTATACGATAGGTTTCTGGGGTTTCTGGGATTTTAAAGACGCAACGCAATACAATGCTTATTGTTGTACCTAAAAATAAACTTATAGTAATTTTAGGATGACAATTTGTTCGTCGTAGATTTAATATATTTGCTGATTTTAAGAATGAGTCCAGTAGTGGGCTAATATAGGCTAATTAGATACATAGATAGAATTTAAAACAGGCGAGGGGCATACTGGACCGTAGGCAGTATTTGCGGTTCTACCATTATATTTTACAATTCCAACATTTCCACAAGCAACTTAAACAACTGCAGCCGACTTGCGGAATCAATCACAGAAGCAAACAGTTATAATTTCCCGTATTGTGGCTTTTCCCGTGCGATCTTAGACCAAGGAAATATTCAGAGAGAACCCTACGAGTGTCAGAATGAAGCCTAGAAAAACTATCATAGCAAATAATTCATGGTGCGTGTTAAAACATAAACTCAATGTATCTGCATATAAATTAATACATCCTAAGTACCATAGACCGTAAGTACTACTTCTTCTTTTTCTTTCGTGTGGGACACCGAGACAACAAATTGATACTACTATACAATAACAGCCACTACAGTCCCCTGCTGAATATGGGCCTACCCCTGTTCGCCGGTTTTCACAACACCAACGGGAAGATGTGGGGTGATGCTGTTATAAGCCGACATTCACGGCAATATTTAAGCAATATTTGTGTTTTGTACATTAATTTGTGTTTTGTGCTAATAATGAAATGAACTACATATATATAAATCACTGGGTGGCGAAATACTGGTCGAGAGAAATTTACTGTACACAAGTAGTTGTGTATCGCACATTTCAAATTTAAAATCAAATTTAATTTCGAAGATATTTTATGGTTTCATTTTGCTTGCTCACAGGGATCCCTCTGAAATATTCTTGCCCTAAGTGCACAGTACATTTGAACTGTATCTAACTGTTGCACTTGGTTCGGTTAGCTAGATCCAGTTGTCTATCACACGCGCTTATTTATTTCTATGCTATGCAGGTACAACTTGTTGCATTTATTAGAATATGCGCCTATACTAACTTTGGCGCTGTTAGGTATTTTGATAAAAATATTTCGACCCGCCATACAAAATTAAAAGTAAAGCCAAGTATCAATAACTTAAATTATTGATTCAACTTTACTACACGCGGGTTTGTAAGATTTATTTTTATATCATACTCTTCTATAACTCTAGAGTCGCCGCCGGCAAACTGACATTACATTTAAAGCCTCAACAGTCCACTGCTGGACATGCCCCCTCCCCCCCCCCCCCCCTATGGGGTTGGCAAAATAATAAAACAAAATTCAAACCGGAAGGATCACACTTTACACGTCGACCGACCGCACACATTGAGTAGTGAGTGGTGTGTGTGCAATGTTCTCACTAGCGAGAATTAGGACCAGTTAGTCTGTTAAAGTCAACATGAAAGTGTGAAATATATCACGCGGGTGACAAGCCGGAAACGGAGGGACGAAGATATCAATAGGTCGGAGTTTTTAAAGTTTTTAAATTAGGAACGATGGTGAACGATATTCATCAATCAAACAGCTTAGTGTTCCAACGTTGTTGTGTGGGCTTACCGCTTTCCGTGCTTCTGAAATACAGTTGCTTAGGTTTATGTAACGGGATTTAGTACGTGTCATATATTCTGACCACGTAACTAGTTCCCATAGGTATTTACTTGTGTGTATATGTCATGAACAAAGGCGACATATAAGTACCAGGCTGGCAGGAACAAAGAAGACGTCACTAATTAGAGCGGGCAGGTGCTTGACCCGCCCGTATTGTGTAACGTGCGAGGGGGAAAACTGCATTACAAACATAACACTAACGTACAATATTTTTCTTGTTTTAATAACAATAAGGAATATAAAAAATACTGCAGATATGTCAAGGGCTCAACCAGTTCATAAAACTTTGCAAATTTAAGAAACGCCTATATTGTCAATAAAACACTGTGAAAGCAATTATAGGTACCTGCAAAAGTACATTTCTAGTCAAACCGTTTCGTAATCTCTTCGCCTTATCCATATCAAATGGACATGAAAACCCTCTTACTACCAATGCTGCCGTACATACTTAACACATTTTATGTCTTTCAATGAGCAAATATGAGTGGTACTTACAGACATTCGTACAATATGTAATAGCACAGACCAAAGAACCTGCGCGGTATAACGTTTCAGTACTCAGTGTGACTAACTTCTTATAAAATAAATTAAAATTTAATTAACACGCTTTTAAAAAAAAGATTGACTTTTTCAAACGACTTAGAAGGTTCTTATAACACGCACCAAATATTTTTCCGTAATACACCATATTAAAATCTGAATATGGCACGTGTCACAAACATTGTCACAGTATATTTGTATCCGATATTTACTCATGTGAATGTCTGATCAGACAATCATCTGCGGACTTTTTTTTATTTTGTTTTGTCTTGTGGGACACTGAGTCCACGTGCGACCCGATGAATCCTGGTATAGTGAGGAAACAAAAAATCAAATCTTTACTTTCGCCGCAAAGCGCTGAATGTCGTGACTTTGTCGCGTGATACGCCATAATAGACCTTAGGATTACGTCAGGGTAGTCAGGGCATACTATACAGGATGTAAGTAGGTTAATGACCCCCCCGGATACAATACCAGTAACTTTAGTATTTCTTATGTAAACAGGTATTTAAGATAAAAGAAAAATGGAAATATTTTACCCGATTTTCCAGCACGTTTTTCTAAAGTTTATTCTTTAGTTACATGATGGCAATATTTATACACGCGTTAAGACCTTGCTTGTGTTCAGAATTCTTTAAAACCCTGTATGTCTCAAGCTTGCTTTACTCAGAAAGTTGAGGTTATCGGTTACATCTAAATAGTGGCATGTTAGCCGGGTATTGACTTATTTCTTTAACACGCCAATTTTCGCATTTACACAGTATTCATATATTTATACTGGTTTTATTGTTTCCTCTTCTATTATATTTTATTTACAACTATAACAAAATAAACTATTATTCACAAGAATGAACAGAAAATAAGGGCTATCCAGTACATCTCCACTAGATATCGATGAACCTTTTACCGATCTTACTATAAGCAGCACCTTAAGTCACCTTTGGGAATGATAACCACTGTAATCCCTTAAATGATTAAGTTGAGGTACTCTATTGATACATACATACATAAATCACGTCTGTATCCCTTCCAGGGTAGGCAGAGCGTTAACGGCCGTAAGACGGATATTAACACCACGTCTGACAAAAGTTTGAGGGTCAATAAGACAACTGTGTATATCACCATAGTGACAGGTTGTCAGCCCATCGCCTAAAATTGCAATTCACATCTTACCCTCGAGACCCTTAAAACTGCGCTATTCTACTAAATTTCTTAGGTATTTTTATTCTAATGTTGAAACTCTATTGATAAGTTGATTTGAATTTGAATTTATTACATTAAGTTTTTATTATAGCAAAGACAAGATGCCGGTTTAGAATAGCATCACCCCATTTTATCTGGTTGGTGTCGTAATCGGCGATTAAGGGACTCGAAGGTTTCATGTGTTTATCAAGAAGGCCCTCAAAAATATGTATTTTTACGGCCATTAACGCTCTGCCTACCCCGCAAGGGATAAATGCGTGAAATGTGTATGTATTATCCCTTAAATGAATAAGAAATGGTTCACTAAATAAAGTTTTTATTATATTATAGACAATTTGTAATCCTAGTCCTACGAAACTGCCAAAGCCATTGACACAAAAACTCACTAGAGAAGCGCACGATTTCCTTACAATTTCCATCGCACAAACTATGCAAATGTATCCGAATGTCACTGCTACGGGCCAGGCAGCCGCAATGCATAATAATCATTTGTAAATAGTACAAACAAACAATTCCCCTTTCGTTGTGCGAGTAAACGGAAGTCCAAGACTGGTCCGATGGCACAGCGAGTACCCCTGCTACGTCGGGGGTTCGATCCCCAAAAGATACAGATATTGTATAAGCTACTTCAGATGTTTACGTTCAGTCTTGA
This sequence comes from Tuta absoluta, assembly GCA_027580185.1. Classification (NCBI taxonomy): domain Eukaryota; kingdom Metazoa; phylum Arthropoda; class Insecta; order Lepidoptera; family Gelechiidae; genus Tuta; species Tuta absoluta. The sequence goes on from JAQAHW010000034.1 coordinate 2,525,956, forward strand.
TGTTTTCTATGTATTTATTCACAAAAAAAGTATAAATGTTTTTGAGAACTTGCAAAATGGCACCGCAGGCGGAGTACGTAACTGCGACTATTGGTATCATACAAGAAACTAAAACTGCGCTATTCTACTAAATTTCTTAGGTATTTTTATTCTAATGTTGATACTAAAGGAATGCATCCAAGCTAAGCTTTTAACCCACTAAGAAACCAGACAGCTCGTCTCCGTAAACTTCACGGCACGTGCTTACTGCTTCTCGAAACAGCATTTATATTCGTAGAGCATACAGCCGCATGCGGCGCATTGCGGGTAGCAAGTAACCTGAAAATTGTATAAAAAGGAAATAACCGAATATAATGTAAATGATTTAGTTATGTCTCACTTAAGTTTAAAGAATATAATGTAGTTATGAAATTCGAAGTGTTGTTCCCTCGATATCCCCAGGACCATCTTAGAAGTATATGTATTGTATGTGTACCCTTTAAACCAAATAATCAGTAAAAGTACACGCTACGTAAGGACACGCACGCCAATAATTTAAAATTAAACTTAAAGTACCTTCCTAAACCAACAAATAAATGAAAATATTCGCTTTTTAATGAAGAATAGGTACCATTACTGCTAATATTGATATCTTAATAGAATGTTAGACTTGTATTTTAGTAAGAATAACAATAATGTCAACCCGTCTTGATTAGTATTGTAGTAATACATATTTATTGTATTTATTGACATTGGGTGAGCTTAAAATCGGGAACAATATTTTCTGTCACCAACATTTATATTTGTCATCACGTAGTATCACCAAATAATGAGATCTATCGCCACGAAATATTTTCGTTCTCAGATAAACAAATGTGTTCCCAGGTATGCATCACCAAATTAATTTTATATAATTAGACCAGTAGTGGGAAATAATTGAGTTTTGATAATATTAAAGTTCTCTAATTTGTAATACCTGGTAACTGACATATTTTTAGACAATTGTTTAAAAAGTTAGAAATTTTAAATACGTGCTTTAGGTACTGTTTAAACATTTACATATTTATCAACATTATCAGTCAATATTGAATTAGAGTAGAAAAAAATAATTGCATCTAAAATGAAATATCAATATCTAATTGTTATTAAATTATTAGAAATCTGATGTACGTGGTACATACCAAAACGAAAAAAAGCTTATACTTTCGCTAATATAAAATTTAAGTTGCTCTAATATTAGTTAAATACTCTATTAGCTTTTACTGAGTTTGTCCATAAAAGTTTAGAAACCTAGGATTAATGCTTTAATAATAACTAAATTTTTTTTCATGTAAGTGCCAATATTGAATTAGAGAATATAAAGTTAATACTACTTTCTCAGAATCATCTACTAAACAACTATTCAAAATATCAGAAGTTTATCTGTACGGCAACATAGAGATTTAACAAACTTTTTTTTGTAATTAACTGAATATAAATATAATTCCTACAGGTTCACATGGGTTCACATCGGAGCTATCCAATAATCGGTAGTACTACCGATTCCGATTTTCATCTACCGATTGTTATCCAAATTCCTTTGGTAACTAAAATCAAAATTTGCCTTATAAATTGCAGTGTCTATGTCTAGGTATGTACACTTTTTTAGCCAAAAATGTAAATCTACCGAATCAAAAAGATTTTTTTGTTATAATGTAAATCTACCGAATCAACTTATCGAATGCCTCAAGGCCTACCGATTTATGGTTTGGAAAACTCTTTTGTCAAGTCATAGAATGTAAATGAGAGGTAACGAGGACAAAAAAAATCGGCGTATCATTATTTTATAAGATTGATTAGTTTTTTTAACACAAGTTAGAAAAAAGGGGTGCGCACAATATGCGACAAAAATTGTTCAACACAAAATGTGCAGCAAATATTTTGCGTTATGACAAGGATTGTTCTAGAAAATCTATCTATCCTTGTCACACTAAGGCGAGTTTCATATTTGTATCCTGCTCTCAGTTGACACTCGTCAATTGACGCGTAATATTTGCTGCACATTTTGTGTTGAACATTTTCGTTTGAACAATTTTTGTCGCATATTGTGCGCACTCGAAAAAAGGTTGAATAAAAAATGAATTATTCGGTAAAGCGCATGGTGGTTGCTTAGAATAGCATCAGCCCATTTTTACCCATAGGATATGTTCCTACATCTTTAAAATCTTACATTTTATTAATGTCAATAGGGTCTAAAATTCCTTGTACTATATTTTTAGCCTCCACTATCGTTATGTTAGCTCATAAAGTTGTGCAAACTATTTTCATATGTATTGTATTGACATTATCAGGATAGGCAGGATTTTGTAAATTTTCGATAGAAAGATATGATAATAAGGATGAATTCTTGCCATGTAAAACATTCTGAACGTTTTGTCACCATACGTCCAATTTAGGTCTATTGCGGATTATCCGGATTGTCCAATTTAAGTATTGAACTTTTTTGCCATCCGTACAACATATCGTGGGAATGTCAGTCATCCATCAAAACTATTCCACAGTACGGTACGGCCATCCCAATAAGTCATATTTGACAGCTATCAGATTCGTGCTAATGCTATGACAGAGGGTCCATTTCCCTTTGCTACATCTCGATAAGTGTGAAACTGATAACTGTAAAATATGGCATATTGGGATGGCCGTACTGTAGTTCCCATTCCGTGTATTCCGTGTATCCAAACATGTGAAAAGATTGCCAAGTTTGGTAAGATTTTCAGACTACGAGAATTTAATATCCAAATTAAGTTCAGATGTACAATTATTATTTTTTGCTTTAAAATACATTTTCTGTTACCTTTTTATAAGAATATATGATATGCTCAATAATTAATGAAGCCTGGACATAGTTCGGAAGTGTAGTGATGGACGCCCTCCGGCCAGATAGACCGACGGCTTAGAAAAAGCGGCTGGTACCGACTGGATAGAGACAACGAGAGATCATATCGTGTTATGTAATAGCGTAACCTAGGGAAACCCTACGTCCAGCAGTGGACCTCAATAGGCTGATGTATGTATGTATACTATGTTCACACTGCGGTTTCACTCGGTGAAAAATAACTTACACTATATGTCGCTTGAACGTCGCTACAAGAAGAGTATCAAGAGGTTGACAAATTTTAAGGGTATGGTCGGGGCGCCGATAACTCAGTGGCAGAGTGGTAGGACGCTTAAATTTTTTTCAACTTCTTATTTTCGTTTATTGTGCAACTTATTTTGAAAAGTTTTCAATGTTTACTGTTTTGTACAGCATCTGACATAATTAAGTACTTACTGCTTAACAAAGTCTTAATAAAATATGTAAATGATAGGTCAAACATTATAAGGCATTATTTTAGTTTCTTGCAATTAACCAGATAGTTGCAATAAGAAGACCTCATATCCCAATTTTTAGTCATAATAATACAACTATTAATATCTTAACTAATAATTAGATCAATCTGGTATTATAACGGCTCAAAAAACGACTAATCACTTCGAGAAAAGCTTCACCTGTTGTGTCACATTTCTTTGCTTTGTGTCTTATCTGTATTGTTGTTGTGTGCAATAAACTGTAATTAAATAAATAAAATGTAGTGCCGTAACGCTTCGCTTGGCTCGTCTTGGCGGGCGCACCACCATGCCCGCCGCCCCCTAGACTACGTGCATTTGTAAAATTCCTAATATTTTCTAAAGCTTTTGGCCTACATTTCTAATATTTGGAGTTATAGATTGGTTTATTAGTATAATGAAATGGATTCGGACTTACTCACTTAGATTTAATATTACTCTTACTACGACAACAAACATCGATAACTAAGTCAAGCTGAGGTCTCAGATTTCTAAACTTTTGTTGGTAGCTTTATATGAAGCTTTAAAAAATATTTTATGAATTTCATTAACTCTAATTCAATATTACCAAAATTAGAAGCTATTTTTTATTTTCCATATTCGCAGGTATTTAAATTTTCTAAAATTTATCCACACTAATATTATAAATGCGAAAGTAACTCTGTCTGTCTGTCTGTCTGTCTGCTACGCTTTCACGGCCAAACCGCTGAACCGATCTTTATGAAACTTGGCACAGAGATTGCTAGCATACCGAGAACGGACATAGGCTACTTTTTATCACCATTCGAGGGTCTGGAGTACAGATGTAGACCACCAGGTGTACCATCAGGAGCCCAGCTAAACTATTAGAGATACAGGCATGGTTCTGAAACAAAAGTTGTTCAGTATGATGGGCCGCTAATTTTCACAAGGACATTGAGGATCTGGAGTACCTTATGTAGACCACCAGGTGTACCATCAGGAGCCCACCTAAACTATTAGAGATACAGGCATGGTTCTAAAACAAAAGTTGTTCAGTATGATGGGCCGCTTCTTTTCACAAGGACATTGAGGATCTGGAGTACCTTATGTAGACCACCAGGTGTACCACCAGGAGCCCAGCTAAACTATTAGAGATAAAGGTTTGGTTCCAAAACAAAAGTTGTTCAGTATGATGGGCCGCTACTTTTCACAAGGACATTGAGGATCTGGAGTACCTTATGTAGACCACCAGGTGTACCATCAGGAGCCCACCTAAACTATAAGAGATACAGGCATGGTTCTAAAACAAAAGTTGTTCAGTATGATGGGCCGCTTCTTTTCACAAGGACATTGAGGATCTGGAGTACCTTATGTAGACCACCAGGTGTACCACTAGGAGCCCAGCTAAACTATTAGAGATAAAGGTTTGGTTCCAAAACAAAAGTTGTTCAGTATGATGGGCCGCTACTTTTCACAAGGACATTGAGGATCTGGAGTACCTTATGTAGACCACCAGGTGTACCATCAGGAGCCCACCTAAACTATTAGAGATACAGGCATGGTTCTAAAACAAAAGTTGTTCAGTATGATGGGCCGCTTCTTTTCACAAGGACATTGAGGATCTGGAGTACCTTATGTAGACCACCAGGTGTACCACCACCAGAGCCCAGCTAAACTATTAGAGATAAAGGTTTGGTTCCAAAACAAAAGTTGTTCAGTATGATAAGGTCGCTTCTTTTCACAAGGACATTGGGGATCTGGAGTACCTTATGTAGAAAACCAGGGGTACCGTCAGGAGCCCACCTAAACTATTAGAGATACAGAAATAGTCCCAAAACAAAAATTGTTCAGTATGATGGGAATAAGTGTTACAGGGTTTCATATGTGAATCTTTTTCCTTATTTACCACCTGTAAATACCATGTGAAAGCAATTAACTATTATATTATGATTATGATAAGTTGAGAAAGAACATTGGCTACTTTTTACCCAGGATTTTATTTCATTACTTCGAAAAATTAAGCAAATTATATGAATAATACCGCTGTGCCGCCGCCGTTTTCTTCGTACCTATGCGCTACCTTCATTGTACTTAGGCATAATATCTACTTAGGTGATACGTTACAATGTTCTAAACTAAAAAGTGTCATCCACATGACACGTTAGGCGGGGATCAAATTTGACGTCCGATGCGGCGTATTTTGTAAGTGTAAGGGAATAAAATAGAAATTCGCGGTTTCCTTTTGTCAGACATACGCATGCGTTATGGATATGCATTTAAATTACACAGCAACTAAATAAATAATGCCTGGTCTTATGACCGCGGCCGCGCGCACCGGCCGATACGGCGCGCGCGCTTTGGCGGCGATGCTGGGCGGAGGGGGAGGGCGCGACAAGGTGCGGCTACCTGAATGGGCATACACGTGAGGGCAGACTCACGAGTGTCAAACCCACAAAATCTTTATGTTTTCGCAAAGGACAGAAAAACAAAAAATGTGGTATATAAAAATGTATAACAGTAACTTAAATTTCCTTTTTGTCTGCCCTATCTACTTATGCTGACCATTTTAGTGTGCTCAAATTGGCACCTCTGGAGTGAGTAAGTATCTGTTATCTACTGACTTTTGTATTCTATGGTTATAAATATTGATCTCTCAGGGCAGTAGCAAATTTTGAATTGTTCCTTTAACAACAGAAGCAAGCAAGTCATCTTTAAACAGTAGAGATAAGAAGCGTTTTAATATCACTGTCACACTTACTATGAACATACATACCTACTTTAGAACTTCTACCTAAAAAACTATCTAACGCGGACGAAGTCGCGGGTAAAAGCTAGTATAAAATAAAGTTAAAACGTGTGTATGTCAGTTACAATCAAAATATTAAACTTAAATTTTATATTTACTTAGTTATTCAAAGATATTGAAAATATCTATTTTATAGAAAACACAAATGAGAAAAACTTCTAATATTTTTTTAATATGCCGAGAATAATGCTCCTAAGATAATAAAGAAGCAAAATCTAACTTTAATAAAATTATAACTTTTGCGGTCAAAATCTCGTTCCACTATCGGTCTAAATGTGTAACATAAGAGATGGATTACCAAAGAAATTGTGGTGCATTGATTTAATTTATACTTCGTTCTCATAATAATAGTTTTGTTACTTATATAATAGATTAGTACTCAAAATGGTAGATCTGTCACCAAATAAATCAATTTTCGTTCCCAGACAGCGATTCCCTTAAATTTGCTATTTTGTCACCAATACAGTGGTAACATTTAATTTCAGTATGTTATCAAAATAATATTGTTCGCTACCAAATTAATACATCAATTGTCAATTTGAACGAAAAAATATTCAAATAGACGGAGCCAAATTGACGCGCTTTAAAAACTTACCAATTAGACCTCAGCAATGGGTCGTAGGATCATACGATGCGTGGCGCGGGCAGCGAGGTGCAACTTTACTTCATTCGCGACAATTTCATTGCTGAGGGTGCATTATCTTTTTTTTGTGGTATAGGCTTACGCTTGACCACAATCGCACCTGATGGAAAGTGACGATGAGGTCTTTTACCTGAGGGAGTTAAGCTCCTTGGGGGAGGCATAATATGTCCAGTAAAGTAGTAAGTAGACTGTTTTCGTTGAAACGATGATGGTGATAAATCCTAATTTTATTGAAACTTTTTGAAATTTTGGTGATCACTTTAAATTAATTTTCTTCAATACTTCTTAGGACAAACCTATTTAAATACATTCAAAAATATTAATTTGGTACTAGACCTGATATCTCCATGATTTTAGGTAATTTTTCGTGGAACTGATTTTATATTGTTTGATGACTAGATTTTGGTGACAAATCTATTATTTTGGGGGCAAACTCTATTATTAAGGAAACAGAAAACTACTTAAATTGACGACAGCTTAAATCATACCCCTTAAAATCAGCACTGCCCTGTGCTGATACCTTTTTTTCCATCAGTGTCTATTTATTAATTACTATTACTTTGTTCATCCCTACCAAGGTACCAGTGTTTTGTATTTTATTTTTTCTGTCAGTTAATTTTTTAAAAGAGGGGAGGCCTTTGCCCAGCAGTGGGACACAGAACAGGCTACATAAAAAAATGTTTTAATGAAAAATGAATGATTTGTATCTGTCAATCGGTGAACATCTGCCCCTGACGAGTTAAGAACCCCTCCTTTCTATGATGTCGGGTAACAAATTTATACTCGTGTGCTGCAGCCATATTTCTGATTCATTCGTCTCAGATTCAAAATGCGTCTACGGAAATCAGTCGTCCATGAAATCATTTCATGTTAGCTATTAGCACAGATAAAGATAATAGTTACCTATTAGTCTAGTTTTACGCATTTTTGAAGCAGTAGAAAGCCGTATTGCCATTTCTAGAGTGTTTTTTAGTTCTTAGTAGATGTCGAATGCCGGAACAGTACAGCAAGCAACAATTTCTTATAACTCTTCTTCAAATTTAAGAGTCAAACTCTTGTCGGTGGAGTAACTTCCAATCTTCTCTCCTCTCCGCCAGTGACTTGACCTCTTGATACGACACGACATTGACTTCTTATAACTAAGGGTAATAAAATTACATTAAGCGTTATGTTTATTACAAGACTGCCTTACAAAAAAGGAGTGTAATGTTTTAAGACTTGATGTATGTACATGTGTGTGTTAGTATATATGTGCAATTCTTTGAAGGACTGAAACTCGTTTACCACTGAACAGATTCGAATGGGAATTGTATCGGAAGAATCCTTACATTATCCCGAGTGTCATAGTTTTTATCTCAGAAAGTAGTCGTGTTTTTTACTTTTTTATTTAATAAGCTTGTTTTACTATTGTATTGTTTTAATAGTAATTTCATCCACACTAATATTATAAATGCGAAAGTAACTCTGTCTGTCTGTCTGTTTGTCTGTCTGCTACGCTTTCACGGTCAAACCGCTGAACCGATCTTCATGAAACTTGGCACAGAGATTGCTAGCATACCGAGAACGGACATAGGCTACTTTTTATCACCATTCGAGGGTCTGGAGTACAGATGTAGACCACCAGGTGTACCACCAGGAGCCCAGCTAAACTATTAGAGATACAGGCATGGTTCCAAAACAAAAGTTGTTCAGTATGATGGGCCGCTTCTTTTTACAAGGACATTGAGGATCTGGAGTACCTTATGTAGACTACCAGGTGTACCACCAGGAGCCCAGCTAAACTATTAGAGATACAGGCATGGTTTCAAAACAAAAGTTGTTCAGTATGATGGGCCGCTTCTTTTCACAAGGACATTGAGGATCTGGAGTACCTTATGTAGACCACCAGGTGTACCATCAGGAGCCCATTTAAACCTAAACCTGTTTCTAAAAAAACTATCTAACGCGGACGAAGTCATTCAACCATAATATAAAGCGTACGCTAAATCATTACGTTTTAGAGACTTACAATTCAGAATGATTAGTTTCCGTAAAAAAATGTCTTTTTGCAAGTGCTTGACAGATCTTAAAGATATCCGACATTTTCAAAGCGCCGTCTTGTCTATTAGGTAATCTGTGGTCTTGTTCAGACTAGCATAGCTGTCAGTTCAAAAAATCTAGTTTAAATCCATCACCTTCAATCCAGAATAAAAACGGCGTAAATTAAGATTTGTCTGCTTAGTGCTAATAGAGATGCGAATAAATGACAAACACATGTTGCACCGAACACAAATACGAGTATACTGGGATAAGAGCAGACAGAGGTGATAATATCTTCAACCCATTTTATATAGGGTATTTATTGCATAACTATGCCCTTTGCGAATGGCTTCTTCATTTTGTGTGGGACACCAAGTCGTCCAACAAATGAACCCCGGTGCCAGAGTTTTTCAAACGCCTACAACTAGTAGTAGGCTTCTGATATCGTTGCGTTGTGTAACGACCGCTGCTGTTTAAGTAATCATACGGGACCGACGGGTTAACGTGCCCTCCGAAGCACAGAACCGTCTTCCTTACGGTCAATTAAGTGGTTCAGCCTGCAATGTCCAAACCAGACTGGAAACAAATTCATAAAGTGATAATATTAGCTTTGTTAGTGCCCCACCGGGAATTGAACCTGAAATCTTTGCGAAGTAGCAATACCACTGCGCCACATCACACGTTACTAAACACATAAGAAAGCCGAAACAAAACGAGTCAAATATCGAATTCCTTCGGCTGGTGCAGAGAACAAGTATCTAGTCATATGGCTTTTATTCCTTATGTTGGTACTAACAAATATTGTGGTACTAATTAGTGCAGCTAACATATCATACCGCAATTTCGTACAGTTCCGCCCTTTGCCACGCCTGGCGAGCCCTCATTTCCTTAATTAATTAACTCGCCTAGTTAGTTGGTTGACACCGAAAGGCGTGAACTAGTATGTTAGTTTGCTTGTACTTACTATCTGAAGCGTATTGCTATTTGCTCTCATGTTATGATTATTAATTACACACATGCATAAATACATAAATACACAGCCTATTTCAGTCCACTGTTGGACGCAGGCCTCCCTCATGGTACGTCATAGGGCACGATCTCTCGTTTTCGCCATCCTGTCGCTACCATACATATTGTGACATTACATTTTCTGAAAAATTTAAATACCTTTTTATCAGACGTGGTGATAACGGTTGTTTTCGCTCTGCCTTCCCCGTAAGATATGCGGCGTGATGTGTGTATGAATGTATGTCACAAGTCTTTTAGTTCTACGCACGCCCCGCCTAGCTTTGCCCAGCGTATATTGTTGCAATAGTTGTATTTAGCAACATTACGTGAAGTATTCATATTGGAATGGAAAGCGCTTTGGTCTATATGTTGTATAATGTTTTCACGCTCGTTCCGCTAATCTGTCTCACACGCAGATCTCGTGTCCTCTCGCAGTGTGGACCAGGGTACCAGGGTACCACTTTTGTACCTTCTGTATGATTCTGTCTGTAACTCTGCTGTCAAAAATCATCATCGTTATCTATCACAGAGCACCGAACGTCATGCGCTGTCAAGCGGCGCGCGCAAATTTTTTGGTCTGTGATCGTTATCATCATACCAGTAGCATGGACCAATTCCAGTAGGTACCAAACTAGTTTTAAAAAGCTTAAGTAGGTGTCGCTGTAGGTTTCTGAAACGCGATAACGTTGTCTTCCTCGAATCTACTTGCAGCAAAGTTAAGTCAAAACATCGCTCACTCGGCTAAAATGTAGTACAAACGCTTCATAACGCTTCGTTCGCGTTTTAATGATTTTTGGGGAGTTTATTGTGGGATTACTTCCCATTGCTAAACTCAATCACCAGGAGTTTTGTTTCATAAGTATTCGTAATTGTAATCCAGCACGTAATGGTCCTTTTTTTTAAAAGCTTTTATTTAACTTGCAGTGTATGTAAGTATGTAAGTAAGTAAGTAAGTAAGTAAGTAACAATGTTTGTTCGGTGCAAATCTTGCAAGTTTAATTTGAACCACTTCTCGGTATCCGATTGAGTTGAAATTTTGCATGTTGGTCCAGTACCGATGACAATGCATGTTTATCATAAATTTGACCTGATGCTGCTGCCAGGATCGGCTCCGTACGAGAGATCTCCTCAGCGGTTTATAGCTGGGACACAAAATTTTGTAAACGAATTCGTTTATTATAGGCAGTTGGTAGGCCCACCATGAATTAGACGCTACATCCAGGGTTGTCTTCGAACTATGGAACTCCTCAATATTCAACTGCTAGGACTTGCAATTTTGTATACGAATTCGTTTATTATAGGCAGTTGGTAGGCCCACCATGAATTAGACGCTACATCCAGGGTTGTCTTCGAACTATGGAACTCCTCAATATTCAACTGCTGGGACTTGCAATTTTGTATACGAATTCGTTTATTATAGGCAGTTGGTAGGCCCACCATGAATTAGACGCTACATCCAGGGTTGTCTTCGAACTATGGAACTCCTCAATATTCAACTGCTGGGACTTGCAATTTTGTATACGAATTCGTTTATTATAGGCAGTTGGTAGGCCTACCATGAATTAGACGCTACATCCAGGGTTGTCTTCGAACTATGGAACTCCTCAATATTCAACTGCTGGGACTTGCAATTTTGTATAAGAATTCGTTTATTATAGGCAGTTGGTAGGCCCACCATGAATTAGACGCTACATCCAGGGTTGTCTTCGAACTATGGAACTCCTCAATATTCAACTGCTGGGACTTGCAATTTTGTATACGAATTCGTTTATTATAGGCAGTTGGTAGGCCTACCATGAATTAGACGCTACATCCAGGGTTGTCTTCGAACTATGGAACTCCTCAATATTCAACTGCTGGGACTTGCAATTTTGTATACGAATTCGTTTATTATAGGCAGTTGGTAGGCCCACCATGAATTAGACGCTACATCCAGGGTTGTCTTTGAACTATGGAACTCCTCAATATTTAACTGCTGGGACTTGCAATTTTGTATACGAATTCGTTCATGATAGGCAGTTGGTAGGCCCACCATGAATTAGGGTCACGTCAATAGAAGGCCTCCTGATAGAAGAATTAGACTGTTCGAAATTAACTGGGACTCGGCCATGTAATAATGACGCCATCAATGAAATGAAAAGATTAAGACATATTACAAGCTAATTCTTCTATTAGGGATGCCGGAGGAGTAGGTATCAACCTACTTCTATAGAATATAAAAGAGATAATTATACTTTATCCTAATGTTAGTTTTCCCCGTGCCTTAAGTTTTTCTATTGAAGGTCTCTCCGTTTTATAGAAAGACTTTCGTATTGATCAATAACAATCGTAACATAAACTAAAAAATATAAAATAAAATTATGTAAAAAAAACTTTTAAAACAAGCTTTTATTTAAGTGCTCTGAAAAGATGAAAATAAAATTTTGAATGACATTAACCACATTGATTTATGACTTTACAGAAATGAAAATATAATAAAAGCTTGTCGCGAAACTTTCAATTTGTGATTGAAATTTTGTAATAAGGTACGCACCTAACTGTAATTAGGTAGTTTCTTCTAGGCATCGCGGCAAGCTTTTATTATATTTTCATTTCTGTAAAGTCATAAATCAATGTGGTTAATGTCATTCAAAATTTTATTTTCATCTTTTCAGAGCACTTAAATAAAAGCTTGTTTTAAAAGTTTTTTTTACATAATTTTATTATTTTAAAGCTTTTATTTAACTTGCAGTGTATGTAAGTAACAATGTTTGTTCGGTGCAAATCTTGCAAGTTTAATTTGAACCACTTCTCGGTATCCGATTGAGTTGAAATTTTGCATGTTGGTCCAGAACCGATGACAATGCATGTTAATCATAAATTTGTCCTGATGCTGCTGCCAGGATCGGCTCCGTACGAGAGATCTCCTCAGCGGTTTATAGCTGGGACACAACATTTTGTATACGAATTCGTTTATTATAGGCAGTTGGTAGGCCCACCATGAATTAGACGCTACATCCAGGGTTGTCTTCGAACTATGGAACTCCTCAATATTCAACTGCTGGGACTTGCAATTTTGTATACGAATTCGTTTATTATAGGCAGTTGGTAGACCTACCATGAATTAGACGCTACATCCAGGGTTGTCTTCGAACTATGGAACTCCTCAATATTCAACTGCTGGGACTTGCAATTTTGTATACGAATTCGTTTATTATAGGCAGTTGGTAGGCCTACCATGAATTAGACGCTTCATCCAGGGTTGTCTTCGAACTATGGAACTCCTCAATATTCAACTGCTGGGACTTGCAATTTTGTATACGAATTCGTTTATTATAGCCTGTTGGTAGGCCCACCATGAATTAGACGCTACATCCAGGGTTGTCTTCGAACTATGGAACTCCTCAATATTCAACTGCTGGGACTTGCAATTTTGTATACGAATTCGTTTATTATAGGCAGTTGGTAGGCCTACCATGAATTAGACGCTACATCCAGGGTTGTCTTCGAACTATGGAACTCCTCAATATTCAACTGCTGGGACTTGCAATTTTGTATACGAATTCGTTCATGATAGGCAGTTGGTAGGCCCATCATGAATTAGGGCTACGTCAATAGAAGGCCTCCTGATAGAAGAATTAGACTGTTCGAAATTAACTGGGACTCGGCCATGTAATAATGACGCCATCAATGAAATGAAAAGACTAAGACATATTACAAGCTAATTCTTCTATTAGGGATGCCGGAGGAGTAGGTACCAACCTACTTCTATAGAATATAAAAGAGATAATTATACTTTATCCTAATGTTAGTTTTCCCCGTGCCTTAAGTTTTTCTATTGAAGGTCTCTCCGTTTTATAGAAAGACTTTCGTATTGATCACTAACTATCGTAACATAAACTAAAAAATATAAAATAAAATTATGTAAAAAAAACTTTTAAAACAAGCTTTTATTTAAGTGCTCTGAAAAGATGAAAATAAAATTTTGAATGACATTAACCACATTCATTTATGACTTTACAGAAATGAAAATATAATAAAAGCTTGTCGCGAAACTTTCAATTTGTGATTGAAATTTTGTAATAAGGTACGCACCTAACTGTAATTAGGTAGTTTCTTCTAGGCATCGCGACAAGCTTTTATTATATTTTCATTTCTGTAAAGTCATAAATGAATGTGGTTAATGTCATTCAAAATTTTATTTTCATCTTTTCAGAGCACTTAAATAAAAGCTTGTTTTAAAAGTTTTGTTTACATAATTTTATTCATTCGCAACCCCACAATGGCTATTTTCTTACCGTGAATTTTACAATTTATTCGAGTGGTTCGCAACGACTGGCCTTACCACTTATAGTATCAACTATTAATTTTTCTGCCCGTTTTCTATTAACACAATAAAAAAATTAACAATAAAAGGAAAATTGTGTAATAAGTACAATATTTTTTTACAATGATGGATCATGACGACATTAAGTGATAATACTAGCCTACATTGAATAAAGTTAATTACAATTTCAAAAAGCCGTGAAACATTTTTATTACTCACCAAAACAGCTGATTGACAAAATAAAATGACAATGTTAGCATTTGGCAAAATACTACGATTTGACGCATTAAGTTTCTAAATTACATTTCGTTTCACTGTTGGAGATTAAGTACCTACCTGTTTATTAAATCAAGAATTTTGCTAGGGATGGTTGTTTGGGGGTGTCAATATTCCTGCGTTAAATGAGAAAGTTTAAGATTTTCACAGCTAGAGATTTTTATAAATGACAATACAGATTTCTACTTTTTAGGAAATACGAAAAAACCGGATTAAGCTAATTGAAATTCGTGAGAGAATGAATTATGGATGTGAATGTTAGTCAAATGTCTAATACTTAGGAAATCGAGCTCCAGAACTCTAACCAAATAAAACTATCACATCAAGACACAATAGACACCTCGCGCGCCATCGCCGTTTATTTTATTTATGCGATTTTTTTTTTGTTTCCTGATAAGTACTAGAATTTTCAATACCAGAAAGTCCTTGATCGGTACTGGTTTCAGTAAGGACGAAAAAATCTTCGCTCGTAACGGTTACTAAACTTTGTGTACGTAGATGGCCGAAGGGTTTCTAGTGCTACCGACACTTCGGCTCTACCTATTTCTTCTTTCTTCTTCTTTATTTGAAATTCCATGTATTACTTTTTCATACCTTTCAATTTATAATATAAACGATTTTCCCAAATCGGTTCAGCCGTATTGCAGAACCTAATCGGTAGATAACAAGCATAATAAATTTAAAATTAAACAACACGACTGCTTTCTAAGATAAAGCCTAGCCTATAAAACTCTATATAATATGTAAGGATTCTTCCGATACAATCCCTTTCAAATCTGTTCAGTGGTTAGCGAGTTTCAGTCCTTTAAAGATTCGCATTTACATACCTACATACATACATACTCTTTTTTTGTAGCTTGCAGTCGTGTAGAAAGACCAAATTCCCCGTCAAAAACTTTGTTCTTTGAATTTAGAACCTCCTACTTTTTTGCAGTGGATTTCAAAGTTTTATTTGAGATGAAGGTTTTAAAGTATTTCACAACATAGTGTTTTCCTTGTCGGGATGCTGGGCTACTTACGTTATTGTGTTTCCAGATAACGTAACGTACTCTTGCGTGTTTGTAAACACAACCACATAATACACACATGTTGCGTAAGATATGTGTGGATCTTTAGTAATCTGTGGTAACACCTACACCTGCGTAGGTAATAAGCGGAATGCGTAGGTGTCGATGATATTTTGCAATTTCTTTTCTATACATAGTATTGTATTTTTTTCTTCTGTCTTTACAAAAATATGAAGCAATTACGTGAATTAGGAAGGTACCGTCGTCTAAGTTTTGTTGCAGGATCATACAAAATTGATGTATTGATATAAATCACTCTCTGAGATTGTTTCCACTTAGAGATCGTTCACAATTACGTTAAGCGTGGTATGGACGTAACGCCCGCTTAGTATGAATAGGTATTTTTTGTCTAAATTAAAAAGATAGCTTATATATTTGCCGTGTGATGCCGGCTTAGAATAGCATCACTCCATTTCTTACCCGTGGGAGTCGTAAGAGGCGACGAAGGGACTCGAGGGTGTGTATAGCAATTCTAGGCGATGGGCTGACAACCTGTCACTATGGCGATACACAATTTTCCGAATGACCCTCAAACGTTTGTCAGACGTGGCGTAAATGTCCGTTTTTTTCGGCCGTTTATGCTCTGCCTACCCCGCAAGGGATAAAGGCGTGATATATGTACGTATGTATATATTTGTGAATGATAGAAACTTACATGAAATTGATTAATTATTATAATATGATTCTTGCAATTGTTTTATAAGGCATATTGATAATGAATGTATCTTGGTGATTATGATTTACTAAAATAATTATTTTTGCATTTTAAATACTGGCGAAACTTATTAGAACTTTATGTACTATGTATGCTTGTGAATAAATATCCTTATCTTTATCTTGACGACCCCTTTTTTTCTTACGAATATTGGAGGCTAAAAATAATGGTTCGGAAGACAAGTGAAGCCGTCGTGTCACTCTTGGTTGCTGTATAGAGATGATTACTAAAAACCACGTCAGAGAAAGGAATTTCTGATCGTGGCGTTCGTCCACTCAGTTTCCACACAGAATAATTATGTATGCATCCAGTTAATATTTGTTTGTATATGAATAGCTAGCGTTTAGATGCTACTGTCCAGTCCTGCCATATTAATCAATACTGGATGGCGAAAACCATGTATGTAGGTAATATTTTATTAACAAGCATTTTTAAGTGATCATAAAATTAATGATCTATTTTTAATGACTACCAGAAACCGTACAATACAATTTTATCAGCATAGCATACAGAAAGCAAGCTATAACAACCGTAACCGATAAAACTTGTAAAGGTGTGAAATTCGATTCTCCATGGAATGCGCAACTCATTCTAAGCAGGTACCTGTCCATTCTTTTTTTTGGCGCCAAATGCTTTTTTATTATAGAAAATTTACAATAGTTTTGGCTATAAATAGATGATAAAAAGTTGGACTTTTTGTCCGTTCATGATTGATTTTGTTAGGCTATTATTATGAAATATCAATTAAAAATATTGTGTTAAAAAATTAAATTAAGAACTTGTAAATGTTTCTATTATGTCACCTTTAGGTCTTTATTCCTTGGCCATCCCTCATAATTTAGTTCCGACAGCTGTAAAATCGAACTTGTTAGCATGGCGTGACTGTA
Source organism: Tuta absoluta (assembly GCA_027580185.1). Lineage (NCBI taxonomy): Eukaryota > Metazoa > Arthropoda > Insecta > Lepidoptera > Gelechiidae > Tuta > Tuta absoluta. Next base: position 2,542,989 of record JAQAHW010000034.1, read on the forward strand.
GCTTAACTAAAACATGGCGGAAACAAAACCAGATTCAATGTTGGAATATCGGGCTCATGTCCGGCGCGTTTGAAACATTCGAATTTCGAACGCTGCGCACGCACCGGAAGTCGCTAATGCGGCGACGCGCAATGATCTCTGCGCGTGCGACTACCAAACACGGGCACGTGACGTCACTAGTTAAGCTCATGGTATACATGGTGTCACAATATTCACACAAATATTGTGAATGTGTACAGATGGACCCACTCAATCAGTACCTATATAAGAAGGGTATAGATTATAGCACTTACTAAGTACTAAGTCGATGTTTGATGTTGATAAACAAATCATTTTATGTAGAAGCGTAGCACCTCATGTTATCCAAAACTGATTCAACAATTGTAGCATTTCTTACGATCCCTTGATCCACACTTACACTATAAAGAGGAAAGTTTGATTGTTTGGTTGAATTGAATAGGCTTCAAAACTACTAGACCGATTTAAAAAAAGCTAGAGTCCTACATTATTTCTGATGAACACAGGCTATATTAAGATGTATTTATTCCCACGGGAAAACGGGTAGCAGCAGGTGAAACCGCTGGACAGGCCGCTAGTAGATTATAACTATGTCAGTCATGCCTTTACCATAATATTCTTATGCCATTACCTAAATTGATGTTTAGCGTCACCATGTAGTGACAACTAAACATGCTATACAGAGTGTCATCGATCAAACTCTGGTTATTTGTGACCGGATGGATGGTATATATGTCGCAGTATCATGGCAGAATTAGGATTTCGGCCGAAATCCTAGGATTTTGGCCAAAAGCCGGATTATGGCAAAATCGTAGACTACATTCGACCATCGTCCTAAGCAGATCCAGGATTTCGGTCATAATCCTAGGATTTTGGTCGAAATCCTGGATCTGCTTAGTACTATGGCATTAATCGCGATATTATGTGAAATTATTTTTCTTTCCGAAAATACTGATTTATTTTTTAAAAAGTAAAGTGTTTATTTCTATCATTCATAATCTTTATTTAGATACTAGGTGATGCAAATGATAACAGGAGGTTCTGTTTACCTTGTTATATTTTGTAAAAGAGAAGACACCCAAATGTTTATTTTATTACTCATCTAATAATATTATAAACAGTTACTTATGTGATTATCTAAAAAATATTATTTTTACTACTTGGAAAATCTTTAATGAAAGGAATGATACTCAAAAGTTTATGTTAATGACAGAAAAACGAATTATTTAATGTTTGTTATATTAATCATAGTTAGAAGAGGTTAGCACTTAAATGTTTATGAAAAATGGTTAATTTTTATATCGAGACTAGATATCTAATAATAATCTAATAATAATTGTGATTAGTACATTCCATCTGGAATCAATAAAAATAAAAGACTGATTTGATTATTATAAATATTTTTTGTGTTTTTTATCATTAATTTGATTATTATAATTATTTTGTTTCATCAAATTTTCTTAAGTTCTTATTTTTCTCTCCAAAAGCATAATAAGAATACAAATTAAAGTAAAGACAAATAGTAAGGCATGGCGATAGTCACTATTCCGTGTAATGACGGCTTAAAATAGCATCACCCCTATTCTTTTCCGCGGGTACGACACCCAGAAGCGACTAACGGATGTAAGTTTTCATGTGTATTACCATTTTATTTTTCTAAAGTCATTCATGTTTTATCTAAAATAGCCTTCAACATTGTTTATGGCCATTAAAACTCTGCATACTCCGCAACTATTTATGTATGTTTGTGTATAGTCACTACATAATTTATAAAAAGTGTTCTGAAGCCTTTTTTTTTTTTTTTTTTTTTTAAATCTTTTTTAAAGAGTTGAGTCACAATTAGCGACTATGTTACTCTATACAGCCTCAAAAAAGAAAGGGTAGCCTTGACATTGAAACAAAAATTATTCTTGTCTCAATCTCAAGCCCACCCGAACAAGTTTATATAGTGCTTTAGCCTCCCTTGACAAAGGATAAGCCAAAACACTATTACATCCACCAACCTCTCTAAATATTTCATACAACATAGAAAACTGAAATCTTTCTGATTGGTTTCGGACACATTCCATCAAGATGTGGTATACGTCTTCTATCATGTCACACTCTGAACAGTTTGGTGAAACAGATTTACGCATCATAAATGCAAATTTATTTAAAGGAATGTGTCCGGAACGAATTCTTAACGCTAATACTATATCATTTCTTTTCAAGCAGTTATTAATCCAAGGTACATGTAGAGGTTCAGGTTGTATAGTCTTATACCAGATACCAACACTTTTGGACCGTTCATCAAAATATTCCTTCCACATAAGTATACATTCCCTTTTACTACTATTCAGACGTTCTGTAAAGAAAGGAAGACATGATATCAATATACCGTCGGTAGAAGCCTGCTTGGCCAATATATCTACTTTCTCATTGCCAACTATGCCACTGTGAGACGGTATCCACTGCAGATAAACCTTTCTTAAAGAATTTTGCAAATCATGAATTAGTTTTAAAACTGTGTAGGCAATCGGGAGTCCTCGATAATTCGAGGAACACCGAGCCAAATGTTGTAATGCACTCTTAGAGTCAGTAAATATAACTAACTTATCATCAGGAATGGATTGAATGTAGGAAAGGGCCTCTGCAATAGCCACCAACTCAGTGTGCATAATCGACAAGTGGGGTGACACTTGAAATTTGATCTTAATATCAAGTTGAGGATCATACACTGCCGCTCCACAACCCATCGTATCTTAAGAGCCATCAGTGTAAATGTTATAAAATCCAACATACTGACTTTGACACATCTTGATAAAAGAATTAACTAATTCAAAGGAACTATAGCTGGATTTCGGTTGCGTCAAATCTATGATAGATGTTTGTATTACTTCCGTTGTATTAATGTAACTGACCCAAATATCCAACGAAAACATGTCAAGTATATTACTAATATGAATAGGGTCCTGTAATAAAGAATTATAAGCCTCAACTAACAGAGGCATACTGCGCCTTCGCCATAGATTGTTGCCACATTTGATAGATAGTTTATCAACTGTCTCAATCACAGGGTTAGATTTCAAAGATTTGGCTTTTAAAATAAACTTTTTACCTAAGAACTGCCGGCGAATGTGCAATGGAACAAGAGCTAGTTCACTTTCCATTACATGTATAGGAGTACTTTTTATAAATCCGCCAATAATTCTCATACTTTGGTTCTGAATTAAAATTAACTTTCTTAAATTCGATAAACACGCATCATTGTATAAAAAGCTACCATAATCCATTCTGCTCCGAATTATAGAAATATATAATCTTCTTAGGTATGCAGGATGAATCCCCCAACCTGAGCCAGCCAGAACTTTAAAAACATTTAAAAATTTTGAACACTTTGCATAGGTTTCATTTATATGCTTCCCCCAAGTTAATGAACGATCTAGCCAAAATCCCAAATATTTAACACACTGAACTGTTTCTAAAGGACAGTTGTCAATCTTCAACTCAATGTTTTCTCTCAACGGACGTTTTTTAAAAATGCATAATTTACTTTTAGACGAACGAGACAAACTCAAACCTAAATCGACCAATAAAGTATTCAACAAATTTATAGCAGCCTGTAATTCAGATAGTGCCTGTTGAATATTTTTATCAGTAATGTATAAAACTAAATCATCTGCGTATTGCATGATATTAACGTTTGAAAATTGTTTACAAATATCTATTGTTACAATATTAAATAAAAGTGGCGACAAAGGATCGCCTTGGGCTAAACCCTTACCACAACGTCTAGATAATACACTATTATTAACTTTTATGTGTATTCTTCGATCTTTGAGAAAGTTCCACAGATAATTGCACAAAGAGCCCCCAATTTCCAGTCGATCCAAAATACTCATTAATGAGCCTAAATCAACGTTATTGTATGCGTTATCAATATCAACAAAACAGCCCAGTGTTGCACAGTTATTAGTAAAACCTATTTGGATGTGTGAAACCAACAAACTAAGGTTGTCTAAGCAAGATTTAGATTTTCTGAATCCAAAAGTAACATTAGGGAAAACCATTTTCTTTTCCAAGAACCATTCTATCCTTTTATTGATAATGGAATGAAAAATTTTACAAACGCAGGATATTAAAGAAATTGGGCGAAGAGACGAAATATCTTCAGAATCTCGACCTGGTTTAGGAATAGGTACTACTCGAATATCTCTCCACTGTACTGGCACAATAATAATAAGTCCAGCAAAAACAGAATAATTTATTTACAATGTATATAGATTACAAAAAAGCATATGACTCCGTTCCTCATGAATGGTTAGTCAGAGTTTTAGAAATCTATAAAATTCACCCGACGATAGTAGCTTTTCTGAAAAACATTATGAGTACATGGTCTACACGATTAAGATTAAATACTACAACTAAAACATTAGAAACGAGCGAGATTAAAATCCAACGCGGTATATTCCAGGGAGATGCACTTAGCCCTCTATGGTTTTGCCTTGCTTTAAACCCCTTATCAACTAGCTTGACCGACACCAAGTTAGGGTATCCCCTCACTTACTCACCTAATAGAACCGACTCACACACGGATACACAAAATTACCGTTTAAATCACCTACTTTATATGGATGATATCAAAATTTACGCTGACAGTCAAGATGACATTAATACACTTGCCGATACGATCGAACAATATTCCAAAGATATATGTATGGAATTTGGCATCGATAAATGCAGGATCAACTCTGTTAAAGCAGGGCAAAACTATGAACATTGGTATGAATTAGAGACGGGACAGAAAATAGAACCTTTAGATGAAAATAGTGTTTACAAATACCTGGGATTTAACCAATCAAAGCAAATTCAGCATAAAGAAGTAAAGTCAACGCTCACCCAACAATTTAAACATAGGCTAAATTCCATAATGAAGACTCATTTAGACTCTAAAAATATAATAAAGGCAGTCAATGCATTCGCAATTCCAGTGCTTACGTACTCTTTCGGAGTTATCAAATGGTCAAAGACTGAACTTCAGAGTCTACAACGTATGATCAACATAAGTATGACAAAGCATAGGAAGCACCATCCAAAATCTTGTGTGCAGAGACTTACACTGGCAAGGACAGAAGGTGGAAGAGGTCTTATAGACATTGTCAACCTGCACAACCGGCAAATAACTAGATTGAGATCATATTTTCACAGCAAATCCGAAACTTCATTATTACACAATGCAATAGTACAAAATGATTTAAAGTACACACCACTGAATTTAAAGAACAAAGCGACCCAGAAAAATGAAATACAAATTGACAGAAACACCAAACTGAATGAGTGGGCTAAAAAATCGTTGCATGGGAGATTCTACCGCGACCTGAACCTGCCGCACGTCGACAAGACAGCGTCGAACGAATGGCTCAGACGCGGAGAAATGTTCCCTGAAACGGAGGGGTTTATGCTCGCCATTCAGGACCAGACTGTAGAAACCCGAAACTATCGAAAGCATATACTAAAGATCCCAAACACCATAGATTTATGCCGCCGTTGTAATGGAGCTTCAGAGACTATCCAGCATATAACAGGCTCCTGCAAAAGCATCGTACAAACAGATTATAAGCACAGACACGATCAAGTTGCCAAAATTATTCATCAAAATTTGGCCTTGAAATACAAGCTCATAACATCACAGCCTGTCCCTTATTATAAATATATCCCCGATACTATTTTGGAGAACTCAAACCACAAACTATACTTTGACCGAGCAATTCTAACAGATAAAACTACACATTATAATAGACCGGACATAACGCTTTTAGACAAAGTAAATAAAACAGTAAAACTTATAGATATAGCAGTTCCTAATACACATAATCTACAGACTACAATATCAGAAAAATTAAACAAATACACAGACTTAAAGGATGAAATAACCCGCATGTGGAATTTGCAGAAAGTGACCATAGTTCCCATAGTTCTATCAACCACAGGCGTTATCCCTCGTCAGCTACACCAATCTATCTCTTCACTGGAGCTGCCAAAATTTACATACATAAACCTACAAAAAGCCGTAATTTTAAATACGTGCCGGATAGTCCGAAAATTTCTTCAGACGGTTACAGAATTACCAGCCGTTGAACTTCAATCACATAGTCAAAACAATCAGAACGGTGGTTACTTGGCCTAGGCCCGTACTGCTGTAAAACCGGCTTAACAAAGCCGAGATGGTAAAAACCAATAGAAAAAAAAATAATAATAATAATAAAGCCATTTATTTATCCATAACATCAACATCAATCATTACATTATAATTATTTTCGATTTAACAATCATTTATTTACATTTCATGCTCTCTGTCTATAAAAATAATAATAAATAATAATACATTTGATTACATTTGTTTTTACTTCATTACTTATTTAATTTTAAGATGTCATGGCCCCTTTCGGGTATAGGCCTCCTCCAATTTGCTCCATTTCTTTCTATCTTCTGCTTGTTCCATCCAGTCTTTGCCTGCTATTTTAGCTATGTCTTCCGTCCATCTTGTTTTTGGTCTACCTCTTGTTCTCCTTCCTCCTTCGGGTCCGCTCCATTTTGTCACTCTTTTTGTCCATCTTTCATCTGAGCTGCGGGCTGTGTGCCCCGCCCATTTCCACTTTAAGCGCTGCGCATGCTGTACTGCATCTATTATTTTTGTTTTTTGTCGGATCTTTTTGCTGTTTTGTTTATCTATAAGCTTGATATTTAACATGCTCCTTTCCATGGCTCTTTGGCATGTTTGTATTTTTGTTATTGTGTTTTGGTTGAATGGCCATGTTTGGGAGCCGTATGTAAGACAAGGCAGCAGGCTTGAATCCATTACTTTCTTCTTTAATTTAAGTTGTAATTTTGATTTCATTATTTCTTTACAGCTCCAGTATTTTTTCCAAGTCATGCTGATTCGTCGGTCTAGTTCTTCAACGTGTCTTGTATTTTTGAAGGATATTTGTTTACCAAGATATATGTAACTCTCTACGTATTCAATAGGTATTTGGTTTATCTCTATTGGTATTTTGGGCCCGTTCGTAGCTACTTTGGTCTTTGAAATATTGAGCTGCAAGCCGATATTCTTGCTAGCATTGCTTAATTCCTGGAGCATCTCTTCAAGTTGTTTTGCTGTATTTGAAAATAGAACTATATCGTCTGCAAATCTAAGGTTAGATAGGTATTTTCCATCTATATTTATGCCTCTTTTGTGCCAGTCTAGGTCTTGCATAATATATTGCAATACTGCTATGAAAATTCTTGGTGACAGAGGATCGCCTTGCTTTACGCCTCTACATATTCTAAATTCCGGGCCTATTCTGTCTAGTTTTACATGGCTTGTACTTTTGTTGTATATATTTTTGATAATATTGGTGTATTCTTTGGGTACTCTCTGTTGGTCTAGTGTCTTCCAGATACTCTCGTGCGAAATGGAGTCAAACGCTTTTGCGTAATCAACATAAACGAGATAGAGTGTTTTGTTAAATTCCAAGTATTTCTCTATAATTTGCTCCAAAGTGTGAATGTGGTCGACGGTAGAGTATCCTTTTCGAAATCCTGCCTGTTCCACTGGTTGGCTCTCCTCCAAAATAGGCTCTAACTTTTTCTCTAGGCACATTGCAAACAGTTTGTACATTGTTGGGAGCAGACTTATAGGTCGATAATTGTTTATATCTGCTGGGTCTCCCTTTTTATATAGTAGTATTATACGTGACTTTGCCCAGCTATTAGGTACCTCTTGCGTTTCGAGTATTTTGTTAAACAGATTTGTAAGTGGTTGAATTAGCAAGTGTCGTCCAAATTTCAAGGCTTCGTTGGGTATGTTGTCAGGTCCGGGGCTTTTTTCGTCTTTCAATTTTTCAATTTTTTTAATTATTTCTCTCTCTTCGAACGTCTTTACTGTTATATTGGTTTTATCTAAGTTATTTTGTTTATCCATGTTAGTTACATTAGAAGTAGGGGTAAAATTGTACAATTTTTCATAGAAAGCTGAAGCTAGGTTTACTAACTCTTTCCTGGTTTGCATTTGCTGTTTCATGTTTCTCTCTTTTAGTGAAGGTATCCATGTTTTTTCTTTATTTATTTCTTTATAGGCTTTCTTTTGACTTCCGGTGTTATTTAGGTGCTTTTCTATTATATTCATCCTGTGATTTTCGTAATCTCTTTTCAGTAGTTTACTTGTGGTTTTGTATAACGTCGATAGTTTATTTCTCTCTATCTTGTTTTTAGCTGGTTGGTGTTGTAGGGCAGTGCGTTGTTTGATTAATTTTTTAGTTTCTTCTGAAATTATACTTTTTTTGTGTTGTATAGAGTTAGTGGTATTTAAACTGTGTTGTATAGATAGCTCTATTTTTTGGTAGTAGGTTTGAACGGTGTCATTTTCTTCCCAGCTTAGTTGTTCTAGTTTGCTTCTTAATGTGTTTAAATACGTTCTCTGCGATTGTTCGTTAGTCAAGAGTTTTGCCGCATTACTGAAACATTTTCGGCTCTTTTTCTTGCTCTTTAATGTAATTGTTCCTCTCAAAAGTCTATGGTCGCTGGGGAATGTGCTATTGTTAAGTACTTCCATGTTGGAGAAGAGTTTTGGACAATTGCTTAATATGTAATCAATTTGATATTTGTTATGTTTGTCCGGTGTAATCCAAGTCCATAGATTTTTGGTTTTCTTCTTGTATAATGTGTTAATTATGGAGAATTTGTTTTTAAGTGCAAATCCAATAAGTCTTTCTCCTCTGTGGTTTCTTTTTCCATAACAAAAAGTTCCCATAATTGACTTTTCTATAGATTTCCTTTCCAATACCTGATTCCAATATGTAATTAAATAACTTTAAAAGATATATTTTTCCTATTTTGGGTAAATTCTTAATCATAGAATAAGATATCTCATCATACCCTGGAGCTGTGTCTTTATTTTTGATATTAATTTCCAGTTCATGCAGAGTAATTGGGATATTAATTGATGTGTTTGAGGAGCGAAATATAGGGTCACGTGACATGATAAAATCTGGGCATAAATTTTGTAAAAGCATATTTGCCTTATTTTCATCAACATGTCGATGTGGTGTAAAACGACCTTTAAACCACCTCATTTTACTCCACATCTGACTATTGGAAATTTCACCATCAATTGAATCACAAAAACTCTGCCAAGCTTTACGTTCAGCAATACGTAATACACGCTGCGATTCCCTTACCTTATCTAAATAAAGGTCATAATTAAAAGGTATTGGATTACCTCTAAACTTTGCTAAGGCTAATCGACGTAAAGCTACTGATCTAGATAACTCGGGAGTCCAATACGGTCTAGGCTTAAAATTATTATCTGGGAACTGACAGTATTTAATAAAAGGAATAAATAAATCAGCAGCATCATTAATATTCTTAACAAAAATGTTATACGCTTTTTGAATATCATTAATAGTAAAATTTATTTCGGAAAATGACACATTTAAGTAAAAAGAATATTTTTGCCAATCTGCCTTTCTAAAATTCCGTTTCTTTTCAACGCACACATCTAACGCTAATTTAGCATGAATTTTTAAAATAAAATGGTCACTACCTAATGACTCATTAGTAACCGACCAGTTGAATACTGATGCCATATCAGATGAAACTAATGATAAATCTGGTGAAGATTGTCTTAAAATGCCCTGAACCAACTGAAAACGTGTAGGGGACCCATCATTTAACACTACAAAGTTACTGTCCATTATGGTTTCAAATAACTGTTTCCCTCTGGTATCCGTCTTATAAGACCAAGACACGTGATGACCGTTGAAATCACCTAAAATTAAAGTTTTACTATAAAATGAGGAAAATAGCGTGTCCCAATCTCTGTCTGTAGTACTAACTTCACTAGGGCAGTAGACACAAACAATATTTTCTATCTCATTACAGTTGAAAATTCGAACATGTAGCAATTCTAAACCGTAGTTACTGTGCAATAAACGACGGCACTCGGACTTGATAGACCTATGAATTAAAATGGAAACTCCTCCCCCTCCCAACCGGTTAGGTATATTTCTATCATGTCTATATACTGAATAATCTTTTATTTTTAAATACTCATCTTCCTCGAGCCATGTCTCAGTTATGGACGCAATATGGATTTTTTCCTGGATTAAAAACTGCTTGAACATATTTAATTTACCTCTAAGGCTGCGTGCATTCCACTGACAAATGTTTATGTTCGCTAATTTCCTGATGCGATTAATTACCATAATGATGTTAACAATTTAACAATCGGCCAGTCAGTAATACGCTCATACACAAACATAATTACCCAGTCTCTAATAATTTCAAAACCCACTTTAAATTTAGTCAAAATATTCAACTTTTCTAACAAAAATAAATCTTTTAGTCTCTCAATCAACTCCTTTAGCGAAATTAGTTTCTTCTTCCTGTCCTTCCACCTACCACGATCAGAAAAATCAGAATCCGAATTTTGTTCACAGTCCGATTCATTCGTATAAGTCGGTATCTGACCGGCCATTCCAATTTCGTCTTTATCTACAAAGATCGGTGGTCTGATTTTCCGCGCGTTGGACTTCTTTGTAGCACCACTAGTTGGAAGGGGCGTGCAGGGTAGCGGCGGCGGCGGCGGGGCGGCGGGGGCAGGCGTAGACTGACGGCTATCTCTGGACATACGAGTATCAGCTGCTGCGGCGTAGGTACGAATCGGGGAAGTAAACAAAGGCTGTGACGGAGCCGGTTTGCTCGAAGTATCTAATCCGTCGAAAGAATTATGCGTATTTACGCGTTTAGGGGTCTCAAAATTATGTTGAGGTGTAGGTGGTACATATAAACTCAGCGCTTTTCGATAAGTTACTTTAAACTCCCTCATTAGTTCACGTAGTTTCTTTTCTTTAATATAAACCGGACATATTTTAGCAAGCGGCAAGTGTGAACCACCGCAATTTACGCATTTTAGGTGAGTGGTCTCGCAGTTGGCATGGAACTTAGTACATTTTGGGCAGATTACTTTATTCGATGGGCATAATTTAGTTACATGGCCGAAACGCCAGCACCTTCCACATTGGGTTACTGGGAATACGTAGTCCTCCACCTTTATACGTAAATCACACAAGTAAATATAGGCCGGTAAATTTGGACCAAGAAACCCTATTCGAACAGACTCGCATGGTGTCCACCCGTTCCAAGCCTTCGTTTTACCATATTACTACGTAGATCCAGGATTTCGGTCAAAATCCTAGGATTGTGACCGAAATCCTAGATCTACTTAGTACGATGGTCGAATGAAGTCTACGATTTTACCATAATCCGGCTTTTGGCCAAAATCCTAGGATTTCGGCCGAAATCCTAATTCTGCCATAATACTGCGACATATACAAATTATATTTTAAGGAGAGTTCTTCTTTGTTAAGTTGTCATGTGATTTAAAGGGACGACCCAAATCTATATGGCTTCATTTCGCGCGATACGTCTTCAATTGCGAAGAGAAAATGTAATGTATATTAATGGAGAATGTTCTAGTTATCATCAAGTGTACATAGATGGCGCTGAACTAAACTGAAAAACTTCCTTTCCAAGGAAATGTAAGTAAATGAAACAAATGCATTTGTAAGATTCAAATGTCAAAACATCATCATGCCATATGGTTTTAAATTATAAATATACCGGTCAATTGCAAGTAAGACTCGCTCATTGGGGTTCCGTTTCATGTACATATAAGGCCTTTATGTGATACCCCACTTCAACTACTAGCTTCTGAATATATAGCACGTAATATAGTTTTACTTTCAACTCGAGATCTACGCGTTTCCAAAATAAATAGTCGTTACAGATGGATGGACGGACACTGTTTTTTCGTTTACTGGGTTTTTTTACCCATTAATAGTTTCACGATAGTTTCGATGGGTAAAATTACAGCCACCTCCATTTCTAATAATTGTCAGATCCGAAAATTTCCGGATGTAGTGGGGAAAGAGCCTTTGTGTTATATCCACGCTGGATAATTAATAAACCGTATGCGTTTACGTAACATTGTACTTTGGTAAGTCTTGAAAAAATAAAAAACTTGGTCGTTTGATAAGTTTTGTTGCTGACTTTAACGGGAACAATAACCTATATTGTCCTATATGGTCCTGATATAGCAATAGGTTACTTAGTTTACTTCAGTTTTACAATTGAACTGGTAAAATGTTTCCAAAGTTCGAAGGACGAAAAACAAGTATATTTGTATAATACATACATCAACCATCAACAGTCCACTGCTGGACTGGTTATTGTCGTACTGACCACGCTTGGCAAGCGGATTGGCCAGCGCAGTGCAAGATATTGCTCACACAGGGAACGCTGCCGCCTATATTGGATGATTTTATCCCTCAGTCGCTCTTTTACGACACCCACGGATAATATTAGGGTTATGATATTCTAACTAAGCCGGCATCACTCGGCAAAAAACATAAGTAGAATACTTTTTGCCTATGATTCAGTTCTTAACGTTAGCAAGTGTCCTTTCAACAGTTAGAACGGTCTACTACTAGTGAGAATCTGCGAGGCGTCCGCGGTCTCAGAGTGTCTTACGACAACTAATATTAGTTACATAAGCCTGTCACTTGGTACTTATTAATAATTAAAATACCCTCGCAATCAAATCACCCCGCTTCCCGCATGTGTTAAACTGTCAAATCGTTTTGGGTCAACAGATTCTTAACCCTAATATAATGCCTTTTGATTGGCTTAATCGAATTGCTTTCTTCTATAACTGGCATAAAACTGTCATTGCAGGGTCTGGTGACGAAACGTATTGTGTGGATTACTGAAACACGGTAGTTTTTAAGCAATCTTACTACTTTACCTAGTATAGAAAGGAACTCATCTGGGCCCGGATTTCCTTATTTTTTAACCCGTCATTTTATTGTCAACGTGATATCACAAAGTAAGTATTGGCGGCTGCGCGCCGGTGATATTCTTTAGTTCAAACTGTTAGCAAAATCAGAATAAGAAAAGCCCAAAACCATGCCATTGACATGCTATCTACATACAAATGAAACGATTTTCATATAGCATACTAAGGGCCCTGTGCGTATACTTCCGTTGCGGAATTATATTCAAACTATAGTATGCTTGCAAGGAAAACATCTATTCAGCGGAATAATCTGAAATTCTGCGGATTATCTCAGCGCCTGCTGTGTTTGACGCTTAAAATAATATGTAGGCTTCAGACCTAAGCAAGGCCCTGAACACAATTATTTTTCGAACGTAGGTTAGTAGGCCTACTATGGCCATACTTAGCAAAGTTTGTGCTTAGCAAGCTTTCTGAATGTCAGCCTTAGAAGCTTAGAGCAACACGGTATTTTGAGACTATCATAATCCAAGCTTTCAAAATATTTTTCTGGCATAGCTGTTTACCTCATTATTGTAAAAATCTTCTTCTAAGTCGGTGCACTCTTAGCAGAGTGGTCGTGGTCGTTATTAGTGGCACGCTTCACCAGTCGTCGCCATTCATCCCTGATGGCTGTTTTTCTCATGCACTCATGTAGGGGGCCGCCGAGAGCAGATTTTATCTGGTCAGTCCAACGTATAGGGGACCTGCCCCGCGCTCGTGTTCCCTCCACTTTCCCTTGTACAACGAGGCGTTCAATGGAGGTGTTATCTCGCCGGGAGACGTGCCCAAAGAAGGTGAGAATTCGACCCTGAACGATGGATGTCAGCCGTTGCTTGATTTTGAGTTGCTGGAGGATAGAGACGTTCGTTCTGAACTCATTCCACGAAACTCCAAGCATCCTTCTCCAGCACCACATCTCAAGGGCGTCTATTTTCTTCTTTTCTACTTCGCGTAGGGTCCACGTCTCTGCTGCGTACAGAAATATCGGAAATACAAGCGCTCTCACGAGTCGGACTTTAGTGGTATTAGTGATGTCGCGACTTTTCCACACACTCTTCAGTTTGTCCATAGCAGATCTGGCAATGGCCATGCGTCTCTTTATCTCTTCAGCACATCCTCCGCTGTTAGTTATCAGAGCTCCCAGGTAGACGTATGATTGGACGACCTCACAGCCCGCTACTTCTGTAAGCTCAGGCAAGTTGTCATTTAGACGATCAACAATCATGATTTTGGTCTTACTGCGGTTTATTTTCAGCCCAAAACTCAAGCTGATGTTTTCCATTCGGCGCAAAAGCTGCTCAATAAAGTCCCTGCTGGTGGAGAATAACGTAGTGTCGTCAGCATAGCGCAAATTTGATATTCTTTGCCCACCTATTGCGACACCATCCGACCAGTTCTCAAGGGTCATTCGCATTATTAACTCAGTGTATATGTTGAATAATAGAGGTGATATTATGCAACCTTGACGGACTCCTGCGCTGGGATGAAAGTCAGCGGACAAGACGTCATCTGTTCTTACTGACGCTGTACCATCTTTGTATAGACATCGCAATAAGTATACCAGATGTATTGGCGTGCCCATTTCCAGTAATGTCTTCCAGAGGACAGGCCATTTGACCGAATCGAAGGCTTTGGAAAAATCAACAAAGCATATATAGGTCGGCTTGTTGAATTCCCGAGATTTCTCGATTATTTGTCTCACTGTCAGAATTTGTTCCCGCGTGCCTTTTCCTTTTACAAAACCTGCTTGTTCAGGTGCAATCTCTTTCGATAGAAACGCTTTGAGGCGCTCATTCAGCACATGTAGCAAAATTTTGCTTGCATGGGATATTAAGGCAATAAGGCGATAATTACTACATAGTTTAGTTGAACCCTTCTTGTGTAACGGAACAAAAACTGTGTGAGCCCATTCCTGTGGCCATTTGCCCGTTCGCCATATCTTGTTGCATATTGTATAGAAGATTGTTACCCCTTTTTCACCCATTGCCTTGACCGTCTCAATTGGAATGCAGTCTCTGCCGGTGGCTTTGTTGTTTTTAAGATGTTTTATGGCTGCTCTTATTTCTTCCCGGAGTATGTCTGGTTCCAATTCTTGGTCTGATGGTTCCAAAGAATCGAAACATTCCGACTCATCGTCCCGGTAAAGTGACTGGCAGTAGGATTTCCAGGTGTCTGATATTGCGTCTATTTCAGTCACTATTACGCCATGGTCATTTTGAACCGCCCATGTTTTTGAAGAGAGGGTTTTGGTGATGGCTTTGATTTTTTGATAGAGATCCCTTGCTTCGTGTGTGTCGGAATGCACTTCAACCTCCCTACATATATTCTGAAACCTGATGTTCTTTTCTCTTCTACACTCTCTTTGTATTTGACACGACAAACGGTTGAGGACAGACACATCGGTTCCCGCAGCCTTCATTTTCCGCCTTTCCTCCACCAGGGCAAAGGTTGAATCACTCATCCAATGTTGCCGTTTTCGCGTTCTCACCTGCGGCTTTGAAGCTTCAGTCGCTTTCTCGATCAGATGTTTTGCACGTTCCCACAGTTGATCAGTTGACTCCACCTCCGGATCTGCAGTTTCCCAATCAGACCAATTCTGTTGCAGTATGTCTAGAAACTTAAGCCGGTCATTTACTTCCACTCTTGTCTGTTTGGAGAGATTTCTAGCAGCTCTCAACTTTAGCTGGATCTTGGCAACTAAAAGTTCGTGATCAGACCCGCAATCAGCTCCAGGCAATGTATGGACGTTTTTAATAGTGGTTTTCCATCGAGAAGCAGTAAGGAAGAAGTCGATTTGGTTCTTATACTTGCCATTGGGCGATGTCCATGTATAGAGTCTTCGTGGATGATGTTGAAAGAATGTGTTTGAGATCACTCAGTCGTTGTCAGCCGCGAATTGAATAAGGCGGTCACCTCTGTCGTTACGCGTCCCGAGACCAAATTTCCCCACATTTTCGTAAATTAGGTGTGAGTTCGCGCCCACTTTTGCATTGAAGTCTCCAATAACCAGCAATAAGTCTCTTTTAGGTACTTTGGACATAGCGGTTTGTAGATCGATATAAAAACTTTCTAATATTTCGATTTTCGCAGTGCTAGTGGGTGCATACACTTGAATAATATGAAGATTAACAGGTGAGGCTTTAATTTAGGTGAGGCTGTATAAATCTACTACGTTATAATAAAAAACTTCCAATAGGCACCAAAAAGTATACAAGGAGGAATTAATTGAGTTAAATTGCACTAACGGGATCTTTAATGGTCTTTAGAGATGACTCGCCGAATCCAAACAGTACCTGCCTGCCTACACGTAGAAAGGCCAAAAAGAAGCTGACTTTCTTTCGACCATGAATCAACTTGATTAATTTCGAGTGGGTGGCCGACCTGTGGCCAAAACAAATACTCATTGTTCAATCAATTACCGACTTTATTTGTAAACCCACTCATCTTTGGTGGCTAACTTTCCCATTCTTTTACTGTTGTTGTTCAGAGATTTTAGACGGGATTCAAAGTGTATGATCAGGTAGTTTGCCTATTTTTTCCCATAATTATTCACCATGGTGCATGGCTAGGTTAATACCTGTCATGGCTATTACGATGTGTGGCCGATAAAATAACTAGAGCGGTTCTGAATTACGCTTGGGGGATCCTAATAAGTCTAGCAATTGACGTATCACTGTAGTCAATAATGTTTAATCCAACCGTTTCTCTTTTCCAGACAAGTGGGCCGCAACCTCATCATCCCCGGAGGGACACGAGTGATCGACGCCACCGGCAAACTGGTGATGCCTGGTGGGATCGATCCTCACACCCACTTCGAGCTGGAGTTCGGCGGTGCCAAGGCCGCTGATGACTTCTACAAGGGCACCAGGGCGGCGGTAGCTGGGGGCACCACGACTGTCAGTGAGTGTCGATTTTGGTCCTGTTTTGTGCAAATTAACCGGGCCAGTACAAGATACGCAACATCATTTCTTTAGCGTGGCTATGGTAGACAATACACCGTCTCAATGCAATGTTAGCTAAGTCAGCGCTGCGTTGGGCTTCAACAGCAATCAAAGCCACCCGAAACCCTTACTTGGTTATAATTTCCTTACTCTGTGAGCCAAGTAGCTTTACTTTGAGAAACTCCTGGTGGTTTGCTGCTGCAAATTCGTGTTGGCCATATTATGAGCTTCATTGGACAACCACCGGCCAGATGGACGATGACTTAATAAAGGCGGTTGGTAGCGACTGGATAGCGAAAACGAGAGATCGTGCCCTATGGCGTACCCTGAGGCCTACGTCCAGCAGTGGACTGCAATAGGCTGATGTATATTATGAGCACTGTCTGAAACGTTCCTTCAGCGTTTATGAAGCAGGAATTGGAGAAGTTATTACTCAAACAACTGGTCCTACAGGACTAATTCACTAAAGATTTCTCCTGGTTTAAGTTTACCTCTCTTTGATTCCAGTTGACTTCGTTATGCCGCAAAAGGGTCAGTCACTGATTGAAGCCTACAACAACTGGAGGCAGAAAGCTGATGGAAAAGTAAGTTACATTTATTTCCTCACCTTATTATACCTATGAAAAGTACGTCCACATATCACTCCATTATCCCTAAGCTTCAGAATTTTTTTTTCAAACAACTATCGTTCTTCTTATCTTCGGGTGGGTCACTGAGTCGTCCAACGACCCGATGAGCCATGGTGACAGAGTTTTTCAACGGTGTGTTCGTCCAGTCAATCACATTTCAACACAGTTTACAAATATCGTTTATTATCTGTCATCACCTTATCTACTTGTACCGTGTGATGCTGGCTTAGAATAGCATCACCACACCCCCTCAATAAGGGGCAGCCCACGCCGAGCAGTGGACCTTAAATAATTATAGTTTTTGTAGAAGGTAAAAATTTTTCATCCACTTTGTAAAGTGTTAAAAACGCGTTTTGTAGTATCATTACGACATTCAAACAACAGAGCAAACAAGCACAAACAAGTTTGTTAACAAAAACTTCCGTAATCAATATGACCTGAAAAAAAATTGCTGTGACATTCAAAATGTCAAAATGTTTGCCAGAATCTCCAAAAATAAGATTGTATTGATATTTGACTTTGTCAAAGATTGACACAGTTCTTTATTGTTTAGAAGGTTGATTTGGTGAATATGTAATGGGTAGCAGTTTGTAAAGTAAATTGATACAATGTAAAAATAAATCTAAAATTATTTAATACTGCGACGGCGTGTTCGTCCCGTCAAGCACATTTCAACACAGTTTACAAATATATCAATAATGGAATTACAGTCACTACAAGAAAATTGCATTCTTACCTTCAAACGTGAGCCAGAAAGTGCGAAAGAGAAATACGCGAGATGCGAAATACAGAAAATAATACAACACATAGATATATACGGAAGAACTAGGTCCACGTACAATAGCATTCAGAACAATAAGAGATTTTGTAGCAGTGAGTTTACACCCTACAACTCTATATCCACAAACACTCGGAGCTTCAACGATTGCTGCAGTTCCACCAAAAGTACTCCAGATGTCACGGCTTCGGAAAAGGCTTTACGGCTAAAAAACTTCTCGACGATAACGAAGACATCTGGGCTTTGGCCGGGGAACGACATACTGTCAAAGAAGAAGCGGTTTAAAACAAATAAAACAAGCAGTGGCTTCAACAATGTAGTTCCCATTTCTATGTAATTGTTATTTTTGTGTGCCTTTTTATATTTTCTTTATTTCTAGGTATTTCTCTTATTTTTGTAAAGTTTGGTTTACCATCACTTTTTATTAATATAGAGTATATCCTTACATTTTTATATTGCTGTATGATTTGATCCGCTGGTAACAGTTTCCTCGAAATAATAGGCTCTTTTAACGGTATAAACTTTCCTGGTGAATTAGTCTATCTAAGGACAAAGGGACAGACACACAGACGAGCATGTGAACAAGGACTGTTTTACTATTGTAGTATTATACAGGAAGAATGGTTCTCTGTTTGAAAAGAGCCTAGTTTCTTTTTTATATCCCGTAAATTCCTAAATGGAGTAGTTTTTCCGTTTGCCTAATTTTTCAATCTGAATCAATCCACCTAGTTACAAAATACTATTATAGTCACGTTCAGGGCAATTTTTTGGTACACACTCGCCTCTCCTTATTTTTGCCTTGGTAGTAAAAACATAGTTCGCCACCAGTGCAAAGTAGTAACCCTCAAATATACTTGAATATACAGGGTTCATCGTGTCGTTGACCGACTGGGTGTCCCACACGAAAAGAAGAATACTTGAAACCACTCGACACCAAATTGACCCTTAAAACCGTAGCGTCCATACAGTACCTTAGCAAGAAATAGCGAACAAAGCATGAACAAAGGCTCTACGTGACACAGAGCATGCCACAGATTAGAGGCAGTGCATTTATTTTTATTTTTTCATCCCACCCGAGCCGGTCTTTTATCAGCATTAATATTACGACAATTCAAAATTGTTATAAGTATAGTATAATACCAGTTCTGTCTGAGTTCTCCTTTTTTACACGACTGCCCAGCCAAAAAAGGAGTGTAATGTTTTTAGAGTCAATGTAAATATGTGCGATTCTTTATAGTACTACAACTCGTTAACCACTGAACAGATTCGAATGCGAATTGTATCGGAAGAATCCTTACATTATCCCAAGTGTCATAGGCTAGGCTATCTCAGAAAGCAGTCGTGATTTTATTTATGTATTATGCTTAATGACGGATCATGGCGTCAATAAGTGCAAGTAATACCATTATATTTCAACATATTTTTTAGCATTACCTTCGTTCTAGGTGTGCTGTGACTACGCTCTGCACGTAGCAGTCACGTGGTGGTCCCCAGCAGTGAAGAAGGAGATGGAACAGCTGACCACGGAGCAGTACGGCGTCAACTCCTTCAAGATGTTCATGGCGTACAAGGATCTTTACATGCTGGACGATTATGATATGTACTGCGCTTTTGAGGCCTGCGCGCAGTTGAGGGCCTTACCTCAGGTAAGATGACGTACCAAATTGATCAAGTCGCTTTTCCACTGCTCATCTTTTTCCCTATGAATACGCAGTTGTATTATGCTCTTCATGTTTCAAATATAATTTAAGTTTAGCGAGTCTTGACCATAGCAGAGAATTCTTTACAAATGGTCAGGTGAAGTTAGGTGAGGAGTGATTGATGAATATAAATGAAGCCAAAGAATGCCAGATCTTTAGCTTGAGTACCTGCCGACCCCTCATACTAGTAGTTTATGCTTTCAGGTCCACGCAGAAAACGGCAACATCATTGCTCGCAACGCGGAGAAACTCCTGGCTTCAGGAGTGACCGGGCCCGAGGGTCACCAGCTGTCACGGGACGAGGAGGTTGAGGCGGAAGCTGTCAACAGAGCCTGCGTCATCGCCAACCAGGTCGGTTTTATCAAGCTTGCATATTTTGTGTACCGACCGATGCATGCGCGTAAGGATTGAGGAGTTCTAAAAAGCAACTGATTAAACGCCAACGGTGCGTCGAGCGGGCATGCAGCCGCTAGCTAGATTTGGCAAAATACAAAATTTGTTAAAATTAGGTTAATAAGGTTGACTTTACATCAAATTCTTATGATATGTAGCTTGCGATATTTAGATAGAGAAGAGTACCTCTAGATTCATCATCATCATCGTCTTAAACATGCATGAATCTGCAAAAAATGGGATACGTACTAAGTTTAACACACTCGATTTTGAAGCCATTGGTTACATTCATAGAAATAAGTAGCATCAGGCATGTTACATTCCAAAGGGACCATCTAAACTTTGATGTTCTTTATGTGTTTTCAATATATTAATTACTCATTTTAAGTATTAGACCGGGTCTATCGCGATAGTATTTAGGTAAATATTAGTAATTTTCCTGTGTCCCGACGTGTCAACCCGCGACCACAATACATGAAACTGTTTTGAAACATCGGGACACAGGTAAATTACTAATATTTACCTAAATACTATCGCGATAGACCCGGTCTAATACTTAAAATGAGTGAAAGTGATCTCGAATGCTTAAAAAGTTATATATTAATTACTGTTTTATGTCATTCCAGGCGGACACGCCTCTCTACATTGTTCACATGATGTCCAAGTCAGCTGTCCAGGCTCTGAAAATCGCTCGTCAGAGACAGAGACCGCCGGTGTACGGAGAGACCCTGGCCGCTACCGTCGGCAGTGACGGTAATATCACTGTCTCTTTCTTTCTCATGGTCAACCAATAGTGCACATGATGTCCTAGTCAGCTGTCCAGGCTCTGAAAATCGCTCGTCAGAGACAGAGACCGCCGGTGTACGGAGAGACCCTGGCCGCTACCGTCGGCAGTGACGGTAATATCACTGTCACTTTCTTTCCCATGGTCAAGCAATAGTGCTGATGCCCAAGTCAGCTGTTCAAGCTCTGAAGATCGCTCGTCAGAGACAGAGACCGCCGGTGTACGGAGAGACCCTGGCCGCTACCGTCGGCAGTGACGGTAATATCACTGTCACTTTCTTTCCCATGGTCAAGCAATAGTGCTGATGCCCAAGTCAGCTGTTCAAGCTCTGAAGATCGCTCGTCAGAGACAGAGACCGCCGGTGTACGGAGAGACCCTGGCCGCTACCGTCGGCAGTGACGGTAATATAACTATCTCTTTCTTTCCCATGGTCAACCAATAGTGCACATGATGCCCAAGTCAGTTATGTCCAGGCTCTGAAGATCGCTAAATAATATCTCCGTAAATCTTATAGCACGATCACACAATGCCAATATGGGTAGGGAAAATAGTAAGGGAAGTGGGCACCGCGAATATGTAAACAGTTACTCGCGCTTCTACTCGTCATGCCGCTGCCACTTCCCGTACTCCCTCGAGCGTCGGCTTTGCGTGCGCGAGTCAAAGGAACTGCAGCACGAATGAAAATGGACTGTATTGCTATTTCGCTCACTCTTATTGGTACGAGAAGAGTATGACGGGAGTGTGTGAACAATCACTAGCGGAAGCTACTTACTTCCGCGGAAGTATTTCGAGCAATATTCACAGCCGCAGGAGCAGAAACAAGTGAATAGTGTGAACGTGCTATTAAAATCATTGTAAATTTATAAACGTGGGATTTAGATAAGGGATATTGAAGGTATTCTGTGCTTTGGAAAACTCCGATTCCATGTTGCATATTTCCACTCAAAAAACTAGAATCGATAGATTCAAAATAAAGATGCGTGTCACAAAAACAGATAGCGAAGTATTTTATAGCAGTGAGTCCATAGCTTTGATCAATGTAGCTATCTTAAGGCGAGTGTACCCGTGAACGACCTCGACAGTGGCGCGCCACTTTAAAAAAATAATATTTTCTCTATATACAAACAATTTATCAGAATATCCGTTGCCCAAGTTTTTAGTTTTATCCTTAAGTAAAATTAGAACCTGCAAACTCAATGATTAACACGATTGTCGTTTTCAGGCACCCACTACAATAACTCGTGTTTCCGTCACGCCGCCGCCCACGTCATGTCGCCGCCCCTGCGCCCCGACCCCTCCACGCCCCAGGCCATCGTCGAGGCTTTAGCCGAGTAAGTTCTTTAAAATATCACAATAAAACCATTTTAAACGGATTTAAGTATGAACACACCTCGGACACTGGCGCTCAAATGTATGAAACAAACGCGTTGCTACGCACACAGTCTAAGCTCGCGTAGGTGAACGCGGACCATGCTTGTGTGTGTGAGACAACATGTCAGGGTTGCCGCCATTTTGCGTTCGCGAATCTAGAATGCAATGTGAGGCAGTATGAAATGACCTTCGTCGTCGCGTCCTTGCAGGCCGGTGTCTGAGCGTCCTCCGAGCGCGGGTGGGCGGCGCTTGTAGGGGGAGGCAGGGAGTGACCATACTGTACGCTAGTACTATTAATTATACTGTGGTATGAATGAAAGAAGATTAACGAAACAGGTGTATATGGCGAGTGTGGATGGGAACGTTGGTAGGGGAAGACCAAGACGCACGCACGTACTTGGATCAGATCGGGGACGTTCTAAAGAAAGGTCGGGTCAAGAGTACCCTAAACCGACGAGCATGTATGAAAAGATTGATGCATGTTGAAATAGTGAAAGAGGTGTGTCAGGATCGTAGCAAGTGGAAAGATGTAGTCTCTGCCTACCCGTATGGGAAAGAGGCGTGATTATATGTATGTAAGTTTTTTTTGTATTTTACAATTCAATTCCTACGTTTCGAGCTCTTTATAGAGCTCGTGGTCACGGATGACTAAGGTGTTTAACTTCATAATTTAGAATTTAAATTATTTTTTATAAATACTTTCATCATTAAAATTGACCTATCATACTTTATTTACTATGTGAACGCTTGAAAGGAAAAATTGCCAATGCGTTTTGTGGCATATTGTGCTGTTTACTATATTTTTAATTCAATATTCATTGTTTAAATCGCTTGTTTTTTTCTGCTTTATCTATTTAAGTCGCATCGCTGAGCGAACTCTCCAATACTTTGTGTTCAATATCGCCGCTTAAAGAAATATTGCCGTGCGAAATTTAAGATCATAATTTATTATTGTATTGGCCACAGAAAGCCCAGCTTGGTATGGCGTCCTGCCAATAAAATGGATAAACTTGTGATGGCAAAATTTGGGGTCTTTGAAAGCACCTGGGGACGGCCTATGTCCAATCAGACTCGGGATCGTTGTAGAAAAGTTTATAATATGTTGTTAAAATAACCTTATTTTTCTTGCAAATATAAAGGGTGTAAGGGACAGCCCTCCGAATACTGATACGGTGCATTCAGACCATGGAACTGAACCACTTTACATAAAAAAATCAGGAAACGTCAAAAAAGAATTGGATTTCCCATAGTAAGTTTTCGTTTCCTGACATATGTTTCTAGAGAAAAGCTGATTTATGGTTTGCATGCAACCTATCAGCATTTGGATTGGAGGGCTGTCCCTTTCACCCCGTATATAATACACTTATATCCAGAAATCGCATTCTATCTAGCATATTTAATTTGTCAACGTTTCGTTGCTTGAACGGTTGCATAAGCGAACTATTAGCCATAATATGGACTTATATTGTCCGCAGTATGCCTTAAACGCCAGATTTTTCTGCATCATCCACAGTTGCGGTTGCTTCTACTGGTGACGTTTGAAACTAAAACTGCCGATGCGTCGTATTTAGCGAAATTAATGTGGTTAATTGTTAATAAATATAGTTGCTGTTTCTGTGTCTGTGTTCGATAATTTTGTTTATTTGCTTCTAATTTAAATTGCTTTCCAGTACTCATATGTCGCTTGGTAATTTTTTCCTTTCAAGCGTCAAAATGGATTTTTGAATTTAATTTGTGAAATAATTCTCAATTTTGTTAGGACGTAGCCAGCTTGACCACCTACGGCCCATGCTTTATATAAAAGGGCACGTAATGCCGTCGTTTCCGGTTGCTATATTGGCGTTCGTAACACAACCACCTCGGAGTTTAAGTAGTTAGAGGCATTTTGAAATCTCTGACATCAAGGTTTATTGTCGTCCATTGAAATCGCGTCCTACACAAGACAAAAACCGGAATGTTTCTTCGTTTCAGTGACGACCTGCAGCTGATCGGCAGCGACAACTGCACCTTCCACGAAAAAGACAAGGAGCTGGGCAAAGGGAACTTCTCCAAGATACCCAACGGAGTGAATGGAGTCGAGGACCGTATGGCCATTCTGTGGCAGAAGGGAGTCAACTCGGGTAAGATAGAGTCTACTTCAGTAAGAGTCAAGTGAGGTGAAGCTCATAATAAAGAAGAGTCAAAAAAGGACAAGGAAATAGGCAAAGGGAACTTTTCTAAGATTCCCAACGGAGTGAATGGAGTCGAGGACCGCATGGCCATACTGTGGCAGAAGGGAGTCAACTCGGGTAAGATAGAGTCTACTTCAGTAAGAGTCAAGTGAGATAAAGTTCCCAACTTTCTTTCTTTCATACAGATTATGAGTCTTTCTTACTGGGTGTTGTATCTTTTGTGTCAGATCAGTATTCAGAGAGACAAGAATCACTAATTTTATAGTTTGAAACTACATACTGTTAGAAACACAGGTCAAGGAAGAAGATCATCGATAACGGTTGAAACGTAGAGGCTAAACCTTCACCCAATAGACACAGTAAGTATGTAGTTTCAAACTATAAAATAAGTAATTCGTGTGTCTCTGAATACTGATCTGACACAAAAGATACAACACCCAGTAAGAAAGACTCATAATCTGTATGAAAGAGTTTAACATCGGTCAGAAAAATCACTGCAAGGCTAAGGATTGAAATATATTGAGTGGCTCGGCCGCTGCGGCGGTAAAGCGGCCAGGACGTTTGTCGCGAATTTACAAGGATTTTTAGCTACTAATTATACTGCGTCTCATATATTAATATACTCAATTCGTTCGTATAATCACTTGCAGACATGCCCTTATAATCTCGCGAGAAACCGGCTGGCTGCAGTGGCCAAGACGCTCTGTAATGCGAGCTGTAGAGGGCTTAGGAAATTATACGCTCTGTGTGACCAATAAACGTGTAATCCCAATGATTAAGGTTGACAAATACTAAATGTTAACCTACTAAGTATAAGAGTCAGGTGTCCTACACTACACCTTCCCCCTGCAATAAAAAAAATAAAATTAGATTTGTATTTAATTTCTGTTGTGCTGGTCTACAAACTTCAATTTAGAATGAAATTGATACAAGCCAAAATATCCTAAAGTCCTACACTACAGCTCACTATATTCAGACCCTAAGCTGGTATTTACTGATTTTAACCTTGCTCTAGTTGTTTGAATTCGAGGTAGATATTTCTCAAAACCCTTGCATGATTCCAGGTGTAATGGACCCGTGTCGTTTCGTCGCGGTGACCAGCTCCACGGCCGCCAAGATCTTCAACATCTGGCCGCAGAAGGGTCGCATCGCGATCAACAGCGACGCCGATGTGGTCGTGTGGGACCCGCGCCTCGAGAGGACCATCACCGCTGCAGAACACAAGCAGGCGGTCAACTTCAACATCTTTGAGGTATGCTTCAACATCTGGCCTTTGAAGAGTCACTACTACATAACTTAAGGTGGGACATTTTACATACAAACGAAAACTCAATTTCAATGGACTTTAACATGCGATGAAGATCAATTTTTATTCAAATACTTATGCGAAATGATGAAGTTACTCGTAAATTTGTCGCATAACTACTTTTGGGTAAAAGATAAAGGGTATTTGTCCACAATAAAATCAAACTAATTTTAACAGTAATAGCGCCATCTATTGGCGTAAAGTGTCGAATGGGTTTTAACAAAGAAATCTTATGGTTTACAATTTATTATTATTATTTTGCGAAAGTTTTCTATCAACACGGGACTTCCCGTTGAGTTTTTTAATAAGACTTTTGTCTCCTTTAAAGACGTGAGTCCATTTTACTTTTGTATGAAAATCTTCCACCTTAAGGCGAGTGTACTCGTGAACGACCTCGTGGCGCCACTTCTTATTTAAATATTTTCTCCATAAACAAACAATCTATCAGAATATCCGTTACACAAGTTTTTAGTATTATCCTCAAGGCGAGTGTAGCCGTCAACGATCTCGACAGTGGCGCCGCTTCACAAAATATATATTTTCTCTTTATACAAACAATCTATCAGAATGTCCGTTGCCCAAGTTTTGAAAACAGGAATTGGAAAATGTCGTATTTGACGTAATTTTATTTTTTAACTATTGTTTTCTTTGACCTTGACTCTGGCAGAAGCATCGTCTGAAGGCGACGGACCAAATCTCACAAAAAGAACCCTTATGTTAAATTAGAATCTGCAGACTCAATGAAATATTCGCTGTAATATATTAATACCAAAAGCGGCCGTTTTTAGGCACATTTTTGACATAACTTTAAATGCAGCAAATATTTCATTGAGTTCGCAGGTTCAAATTTTACTTACGGATTATACTAAAAACGCGGACCCTTTGTCCCACGCTGATAGATTGTTTGTATAAAGAGAAACCTTTTTTGTGAAGTGGCGCCACTGTCAAGGTCGTTCACGAGTTCACTCGCCTTTAATAGATACGAATTAAATACGCACGCTTAACATCAACATACTTTCAAGGTGCTGTAATTTTAGCATTAGAGGACAGATGGAGCTACGAGTAGTTGTATGTTTTTCAGAAGTATCATTTTATTTCTGTTTACTTTTGAGTATGTATAAGTAAAGTAGGTGTTTTAGTATTTGTTTAAGTATATTTTTATGAATAATAATAATGATCTTTAAGTATGGCGATACACAATTTTCCGAATGACTCTCAAATATTTGTCTGACGTGGCGTAAATGACCGTTTTTTGCGGCCGTTGCTGGCCGGCGCTGCCTGCAAGGGATAGTAGGCGTGATATGTGTGTGTGTCTGTATAATGATGTATTGGTTGGTATTTATTTTTATATTGGTACGACTTGTTGTTTTCCTTTTGTGTTTTCATTTTCACTTTCTAGTGCATCAGCTTTTTCTCTCTGTTTACCATCTGGTAGGCCGGTTGAGAATGCCGCGTGGCATTAGGTCCGCCTTTTAACGGGCCTACTGCCATGAAGTGAGGTGAAAACGAGCTACGAGAATGCATTTTATGCATAATCTAAGGCACATCACTGTCAACAAAATTTTGTTTTTTAATCTTCAAGATATGAGAAATACGCCAGGGCAGCGCAAAATCTCATTTTATATTTAATTACGGAGAAATTAAAATTTGAAGTTACCTCTATTTTTCAGTGATGAAGCGTGGCGTAAGAGATTTCCTCCGCCAGTGCTAATCGAACTGTATTGATCTTAGTATGATTATTAATGGCAATTTCACGTTGAACCCGCCCGGGCGGCTATTTTCTGACAAAACGTCTTAGTTATTATGAAATTTAGCAAAACACTTACTGTTTCCGGCTGATTTCCTTGGGAATAAAAGGTTTTTGTTTTGATGTGTTTCCTCTGCTGTCAAAACTGACGTGGAATTGATCATAGATAAACGGAATATGATGCAGACGCGACACACACTACATTTGTTCGATATTTTGGCCGTGAAAAATTATTGTAGCTAGAATTTTAAAAATAAAAATAAAGTAAAAAGATCTTTATTTACCAACAAACATATTGTACAACAAAAGCTTAAAAATAATAATAATTAATGTTGGTAAAAGGGAGAACAACTCAGCATTTCTGCTGTTTTTCAGTGTCATCCCACTTTTTTCGGCCGCTGGGCCCAGTTTTCAATATAATAATAATTGTATAAAATAAAAGTAAAAATGTGCACTCTAAAAACTAATTAATTAAAAACAACACAAAGATAAACAAAAACAAAAAACAAAAATAAATAAAAAATCACAAGACAACGAACACAACTACTCCCAGTTACTCTCCTGCTTTTGGGCAGCAAGAAGCCACGGTTTAATTTTATTTTTAAAAGTATACAATGACTTCGCATTTTTTATGCCGTAAAATATATCAACTATCTACAACAACGGCATTCTATCCGCTATGGATAAATTTGCCAATGTCAATACTACGTTGATTGATACATCGAACGAAACGCAAAATATGAACCGATTAGACGTAGGTATAATTTTTTTTTTAAGTAGTAAGGTTCGATGTATATGCAACACTAGATGGCGGCACGGCGGCACAAAAGCAGTTTTGTAACATCGGCAGAAATTTTTAATTGTAAATATGGAGCGCTGCGCATACGGTCACCACCAACCACAGTTTTAGGATAAATTATAAGAAAGCAAGGATAATAATTATGTACATGTACTTACGTACATACATACATACACATATCACGCCCATATCTCTTGCAACTTGCGTACCTAGTATACAAAAGTATTATTTATGTTGTAAAATATTTTTGTCAGATTTCAGTTCAAGAGTGGGATCAATTGATTCGGAAGGTTTTTAGTGTTATGGGGTAGAAGGGTTCTAGAGTGGCACTGGGTCAAGATGTTCATGCTAGGGTAACACTGGGTTGAAAGGTTCTAGACTTATACCTAGCTGGAAAGTCCTAGAGTGTCACAGAACAAAATGC
The DNA here is from genome assembly GCA_027580185.1 of Tuta absoluta. NCBI lineage: Eukaryota > Metazoa > Arthropoda > Insecta > Lepidoptera > Gelechiidae > Tuta > Tuta absoluta. The sequence continues at coordinate 2,571,903 of JAQAHW010000034.1, forward strand.
CAATACTAATGTTATAATTTCGGGAAGGTCGAGAGTATCATTATATTAAAGGTTGTGGTCACCCTGGTTCGTTGGTAACACCGAAATATACCAAACATTGTATAGGGCTATAAATCCCTTTTCTAAAAATACCAATATCAAGACCAAAAATTACAGGATTATCCAGATAGGAATGGATTAAAAACCTTAGTCAAAAAAACAATTAGAAGCACCTTCGATTTTAAAAATTTCTTAGTTACTTTAATAGATATTGTTAAATTTCCGAAAGGAAATTTGAGATCATGGAAGTAAACTAAGTTGTTTGATGTATCATCAACAGAATATTTTATTAGAGTAACAGTTTTGTTTTGTGTCATAGTTGACAAACATAAATATAAAAATATATAGTGGCCAGGGTGTCTCAGTATTTACAAAAAGTATTTACAACACCTCCCCGTAATGGGGCACCCTGTACCTGTATAAAACTAAGATAAGACATATCAAAGATCACTATAAACAAACACACGATAACACAACACAAAATTAAAACTATACACAAACAAAAAAAAATTACATCAACCTGTATATACACTTCACCAAAAAAAACTTCAACCTGTATATACACCTAAACCTAGAGAACTATTTACATACCTAACCATGATCTGAATCCTAGCCTAAACCTAATAAACATGAAAATTTACAATGTTTGAGTTTTGGTAGAGGCTTGGTGAGGATGTCTGCGATCATGTTGTGTGTTGGTATGTATGTGATTATGTAGTCCTGTTCTGAGAGTAGGCGTATGAAGTGATGTCTAATGTCGATGTGTTTTGTGCGTGCATGGAATGTGTTGTTGCGAGTGAGTTTGATTGTGCTTTGGTTGTCTGTATGAATGGTGAGTGGCTGTATGACGTTGTAGACTTCTTTGATAAGTGTGCGGAGATAGATGGCCTCTTTGCAGGCTTCGCCTAGGGCCATGTATTCGGCCTCTGTGGTACTCAGTGCAGGGGTGCGCTGTTTCTTAGATTCCCAAGAGATGGCAGCACTGCACATCTTGAAAACGTACCCCGTGTATGAGCGTCTGTCTACTACGTTGCTGGCGTAGTCGGCGTCAGCATAGCCGGTTGGATAACCGTCACCATTTTTAAAGTTTAGTTTTAGGTCCTTAGTTGCGTTAAGATACCTTAAAACTCGTTTGGCAGCTTTCCAATGCATCGTGTGTTTGTTTATAGTGATCTTTGATATGTCTTATCTTAGTTTTATACAGGTACAGAGAGCCCCATTTAGAAATGCAGTTTCCACGTCTAGGTGGTCAACTTGAAGTCCACGTTGAGCCGCAAAAGCCAATAATAGTCGCACTGAAGACAGTCTAGCGACTGGTGCAAAAGTTTCACTGTAGTCAATCCCTGCTACTTGGGTGAAGCCTTTTGCTACTAGTCTGGCTTTGTATTTCGTTATTTGGCCACTAGTGTCCTTTTTTAGTTTAAATACCCATTTGCATTTAATCGTTTTTCTGCCGGAGGGTCTATCGACGAGAACCCAGGTTCCATTTTTTATTAGGGAATCGTATTCAGCATGCATAGCTTCTAACCACTTTTCCTTCTCTTCATGATCCGTTACTTCTTTAAAAGATTCGGGTTCCAGGTCTGAGGTGAGATATCCGAAGCGTTCAGGAGGATTCCTTACACGGACAGGGTATCTGCGTTCAGGTTCAGTAGGAACTTCAGGAAGAACGGGTTCATCTGGTTCAGAAGTAGCTGACAGATACTCTGGTGATGCCGGTTCAGCAGTCGCAGATGTATCTATTTGTGGTAGAGGCTGTGGCTGGGGTTCAGTGTTTTGAGGGGGTATTTCAGAGTTAGGACGTGGGACTGGAACATCTGAGATGAGAGGTGATGGAAGACTTGGCTGTTGTGTCGTAGGCGGTTGTGTTTCCTGTTGGTCTACTCTTGTATTAACAATTAAATCGTAAGTGAGACTGTTGTTAGGGGTGGTGGGTTGCTGTGGTTCAGTAACTCCAAGTTTGTCTTCAATAAAGACTACATCCCGTGACAATATGATCGCTCGTGGGTTGCGAGGATCTATAAGGCGATAGCCTTTAGTCTCAGTTGAGTATCCAACAAAAATGCAAGACTGGGTTTTCGAGTCCAGTTTGCTGCGTTTTTCTTTTGGAATAAAAGAATGCGCTTCACAGCCGAAAACACGTAGATGAGACACATCAAGTCGTTTCCCGTACCAAAGTTCGTCAGGTATTTTATTTTTTTAAAGCTTGGGTGGGCGAAAGATTTTTTAGGTGAATTGCTGTATTTACTGCCTCACCCCAGTAAGCTTTTGGGAGCTTTGCGTCGTGCAACATTGCTCTGGCCTTTTCTACAATCGTCCGATTAACCCGTTCAGCGACGCCGTTTTGCTGAGGGTTGTAGGGTACAGAGGTCTGATGGATAATTCCATTCTCCCTTAAAAATGTAGACATCGGCCCGTTTACAAATTCACGACCGTTGTCGGAACGAAACTTTTTAATTTTTTCGTTTGTTTGGTTTTCTACAAGTTGTTTGAATTCGACAAACTTTGAAAACACTTCACTTTTTGACTTTAGCAAGTAGCCAAAAGTTTTGCGCGTAAAGTCATCTGTGAAAGTAAGTAAGTAGAGCGCGCCACCCCATGAATGTGTACTCATTGGTCCACAAAGGTCGGAATGAATGAGCTCACACTTTTTGAAAGACTTACTTTTCGACTTTTTGAATGGACTTTTTGCTAATTTTCCTTGATGGCAAGGAATGCAGGTTTCATCTAAACCCGAACTATCTATTTGACAGTTTATGCCATTCGTTCTCTTTTTCAGAGTAGACATCGCTTTGACGTTGAGATGTCCGAGGCGTCTATGCCACAGAACAGCTGTTTCATTTCTGACATTTGTCAGCTGTGCTTGTTGTTGTGGCTCAGAAACCCTTCGTGCACTTTCGTAACCAGAATTTGGTAACTAGCTACGAAAAAACACTTTTAAGTCACTGTTTCGTAACCGGTTACGAATGAACACTATTTTTTTCCACGTTCGTAACTTTTCGTAACTAGCTACCAAATGACACTATTAAATCACTATTTCGTAACTACTGACCGTGGATGCTAGACTATTTGCTTGTTTGGGAAAGTTGCATGGCTTGACGAGCCCTACATTTTATATGACAGCTGTCAAACTAAAAAACCGTTTATCTCGTAAACCTTGCATGCTAGACTATTAGTTTGTTTGGGAAAGTTGCATGGCTTGACGAGACCTACATTTTAGATGACAGCTGACAACTTCCCCAAAGAAACTAGTAGTCTAGCATGCATAGTTTCCGAGATAAACAGGTATTGAGTTTGACAGCTGTCACTAAAAATGTGGCAAGATCTAGACCTACAACTTCCCCAAAGAAACAAATAGTCTAGCATGCGTAGCTTCCGAGATAAACAGGTATTGAGTTTGACAGCTGTCACTAAAAATGTGGCAAGATCTAGACCTACAACTTCCCCAAAGAAACAAATAGTCTAGCATGCGTAGCTTCTGAGATAAACGACTTTTTAGTTTGACAGCTGTCATCTGTCATGTATATTTCGTTGAGGCCTACAACTTCCGGACCATAAAGTTGAATTTTAGTTTACGAGATAAACGAGCTACACGTTTGACAGCTGTCACTAAAAATGTGAACAAAGGGATCTCACACACTTTAAAATCTAAGTAAGATTTCAAAAACAAATAGTTTGTTAAGGTGCATTGTTGATAGCATAATCAATGTACAGCGAACACGAGTGGTGGCTGGGAATTTTTGTCCCATTCGTCACTAGTGGCCATCAAAGTGGAGACAAATGGGAACACAAGTTCTATTGGTACATAGCTGAGCAGATTTTTTTAAGATAATATTGTGAAAAATAGTGTTTATTCGTAACCAGTTACGAAACAGTGACTAAAAAGTATTTTTTCGTAGCTAGTTACCAAATTCTGGTTACGAAAGTGCACGAAGGGCTCAGAAATATCTAATTTATACATGCCCTTATAATTTTGCCCTGTTGCTACTACTGTTCCCGAAATTTTGAGCCCTTTTTCGAGATAGATTTGAGCACCTTTACTAGTAAAAACTGTAGCATAGCCCTTCCCTGCCATAGAACTAACAGATAATAAATTAGCCGAAAGTTGTGGTACTAATAGGGCGTTAGAAATTTTGTCAATATTGCCGCTATTTACACAAATTGTACCTGTTCCTTCGCTTAAAATCTGCTGGTTGTTGGCTACGGTTACTGTGTCTGACTGGGGAGAAAAATTGCTGAATGATTGTATGTTATTGCACATATGAGATGTTGCGCCAGAATCTATGAACCAATGGGATGGGTTTTTGGAAGAATGAAAAGATGAATAAAGTGTAACATGTGTACTGAAATTAGCCTTATTCTTCTTTTTGCGGTTCCGGCACTCCGAGACGACGTGTCCATGTCGCTTGCAGAATGTGCACACATGCTTTGGGCGCGGGGGCACAGGCGTAGTCTTGGACGCAGGCGTAGGCTTCGATGTATACAGAGCACTGTCTTTCGTCGAGGTCGATGGCCGCTGGTCCTCCTTCAGTAACAATGTAGCTACGGAGTCCGAAGAGATTTTAGTTCCCGATCCTTCCAATGCCATTACCATAGGGTTATATTTTTCAGTCAAACCAGTTAACATTATAACTCCTACAAACTCATCATTGACGGGAGCCTTTATTTCCGCTAGTTGCTGCTGCGTGCTGCGGATTCCGTTAACATATTCGTCCATGCTAGTACAGTTCTCCAGTCTTGTATTGAAGAGTTTACGAAGTAGGTGCAGGCGCCGTAGAAGGCCGCTGTCAGCATAAGCTGCTTGTAGCTTTTCCCAGGTTTCCTTGGCGGTGGTGCAGCTCATTATCACAGGGTACACCGATGTTGCTACTGATAAGCATATTTTTGCCTTTGTTTTTGCATCAAGCCGCTTGAATTGCATGTCTCCAAGTTGCTGCATCATAAGTGCGGGACTTTCTATAAAATCCCACATGTCACTCACGACGAGTACGTTCTTCATCGAGAAACTCCAGCTGGTGAAGTTTCTGGCACCCTCCAGTTTCTCAATCGTGGGCACCCCAATCTGTTGTGCCATCGGGAGAGGCTGCTGTCCACTAGGTGTAGCTGTAGGTTGCGCTGGTGCCGGCAGTTGTCCTGCCGATGAAGGGTTTTGGGTGTCACCCTCCATAGCACTCGTACCAAATTATATATTCTTACACAACTTAGGTTAGAGGGGCTCTGGGCCCATAACCTGTTAAATTTCCGAAAGGAAATTTGAGATCATGGAAGTAAACTAAGTTGTTTGATGTATCATCAACAGAATATTTTATTAGAGTAACAGTTTTGTTTTGTGTCATAGTTGACAAACATAAATATAAAAATATATAGTGGCCAGGGTGTCTCAGCATTTACAAAAAGTATTTACAACAGATATCACCAAAATGTATGATAATTTTTAACTATGAAGCAATTCAACTGGTGTCGGTGATTAAAAGAAAAAGATTGTAAAAGGTGTTCGAAGGTTTGAAATTTTTAAGGCTCTGTGTATGTCTGATGGTCAACAAATATTGTTCAAAACCTAATGAACGGTGCGAGAATGCGACCGCTATATATTATCATATCATAATATCATACTTGAATATATAATGGCCGTCGCTAATTGGTTTTTGCTATTTATATTTTGAACTTTCATCTATGTATACTGAATTTATGCAATAAACGTTTAAAATTGAAATTGAAATTTAACAGTATTAGTTGCGCTTAAGGTGCACGCCATGACGAAAATGACAAAGAAATATCCAAAAAAGTTTCTTAACGGGCCTACTTCCATGAAGTGAGGTGAAAACGAGCTACGAGAATGCATTTTATACATATTCTAAGGAACATCACTGTCAACAAAATTTTGTTTTTTATTCTTCAAGATATGAGGAATAAGCCAGGGCAGCGCAAAATCTCATTTTATATTTAATAACGGAGAAATTAAAATTTGAAGTTACCTCTATTTTTCAGTGATGAAGCGTGGCGTAAGAGATTTCTTCCGCCGGTGCTAATCGAACTGTATTGATCTTAGTATGATTATTAATGGCAATTTCACGTTGAACCCGCCCGGGCGGCTATTTTTTGACAAAACAACTTAGTTATTAAGAAATTTAGCAAAACACTTACTGTTTCCGGCTGCTTTCCTTGGGAGTAAAAGGTTTTTGTTTTGATGTGTTTCCTCTGCTGTCAAAACTGACGTGGAATTGATCATAGATAAACGGAATATGATGCAGACGCGACACACTGTACATTTGTTCGATATTTTGACCGTGAAAAATTATTGTAGCTAGAATTTTGCCGTAAAATATATCAACTATCTACAACAACGGCATTCTATCCGCTATGGATAATTTTGCCAATGTCAATACTACGTTGATTGGTACATCGAACGAAACGCAAAATATGAACCGATTAGACGTAGGTATTAAAAATATTTTTACGATCAAATAATAGGATGACGTGGTTGGTAGTGCAGATTAGTATGAAGTAGTAAGGTTCGATTTATATGCAACACTAGACGGCGACACGGCGGCACAAAAGGCAGTTTTTTAACCGCGGCGGAAATTTTTAAATGTATATATGGAGCGCTGCGCATACGGTCACCACCAACCACAGTTTTAAAACAAATTATAAGAAAGCAAGTATTAGTACATTGTTGTCGAGGTATGGAAGACTACAAAGATACAAGATATAAGACTTTGCTGGACGAGTATAGTTTTACATAATATACAAGTCAAGCAAAGTAATTTTCCCCGAGGCTTACATAGTGCTTTTCTCAAAAAAAGGCTAGGAAATGAAAGATTGTACTTCTTATAAAAGTTAGCTAGCGACCACAACACAACGAAACAAATAAAAATTTACAATTTTCCCACCAATTGTAATTTTTTAAAATAAATTCGCCTGTAAGGCACAGTATTACGTAATATTCTGCCATACTAAATGTTTAGTTCATTATTTTCTTTTTTAATTCTGGACAGGCAAGGGTCTTCACATCAAACACTAACATGTTTGAGAAAAATAATTATGTACATGTACTTACGTACATACATACATACACATATCACGCCCATATATATCTCTTGAAACTTGCGTACCTAGTATACAAAAGTATTATTTATGTAGTAAAAGATTTTTGACAGATTTCAGTTCAAGAGTGGGATCAATTGATTCGGAAGGTTTTTAGTGTTATGGGGTAGAAAGGTTCTAGAGTGGCACTGGGTCAAGAAGTTCATGCTAGGGTAACACTGGGTTGAAAGTCACCGAACAAAATGCCAATACTAATGTTAAAATTAATTTCCAGTTAGGTACTTATCATTTCGGGAAGATCGAGGGTATCATTATATTAAAGGTTGTGGTCACCCTGGTTCATTGGTAACACCGAAATATACCAAACATTGTATAGGGCTATAAATCCCTTTTCTAAAAATACCAATTTCAAGACCAAAAATTACAGGATTATCCAGATAGGAATGGATTAAAAACCTTAGTCAAAAAAACAATTAGAAGCACCTTCGATTTTAAAATTTTCTTAGTTACTTTAATAGATATCACCAAAATGTATGATTATTTTTAACTATGAAGCAATTCAACTGGTGTCGGTGATTAAAGTATATTGTTCAAAAACTAATGAACGGTGCGAGAATGCGACCGCTATATATTATCATATCATAATATCATACTCGAATATATAATGGCCGTCGCTAATTGGTTTTTGCTATTTATATTTTGAACTTACATCTATGTATATACTGACTTATGCAATAAACGTTTAAAATTTAAATTGAAATTTAACAGTATTAGTTGCGCTTAAGGTGCACGCAATGACGAAAATGACAAAGAAATATCCAAAAACAGTTTCTGTCGAAGTTCGCAAAAAAATGTACAAATGTAAAATGGACAAAAACAAAACAAAAATATGTTCGCGCAAAGTGCGTAACATGATACTGGCCACTTGCATTTTTAAACCTGAACTAATAAGTTGGCTTTATTTAGTTTAATGACTTTGCTTCTTCTGTAATAACGTTAAACTAAAAAGTTGTAAATATTATATGATTTGAGATGTTATGAAGATAAGTGTTTTGTGAACTGATTAAGCCCTTATTTTTAGATGAATTCTTTTCATGTACTGAAAGTGGAAGAATAACAAACAAACAGACAGTACAGTTTATAGAGTTCATAATTAATATGGATACTATGCGTTCAGCTAAGTCTTGAATGGTTCAGCTTATTCCAAAATATGGTCCTTATGATATAATGTAGGTAAATATTCCTTCCAAGTTATAATATCAACTTTGTGAGTAGTCCACCGAGAATCGAACCCGGAACCTTAGCGCCGCAGGCAGTCGCACTACCATCAGTCGTCAAGTATTGTATCAGTACCAGTTAGACTAACATTATATGAAATGGTGACACCTCTATAATATACTCTTTGACATGACTTCCGAATTTCATTTGAATTTCGTTCCTTCCGGCGAAGTAGGACTCTTAATGTCGAAGTTCACAAAAATGTACAATACCAGGATGGACGAAACAAAAATATGTTCGCGCAAAGTGCGTAACATAATACTGGCCACTTGCATTTTTAAACCTGAACTAATAAGTTGGCTTTATTTAGTTTAATGACTTTGCTTCTTCTGTAATAACGTTAAACTAAAAAGTTGTAAATATGATTTGAGATGTTCGAAGTGAAAAAAAAAAAATTATTTGAGATGTTATGAAGATAAGTGTTTTGTGAACTGATTAAGCCCTTATTTTTAGATGAATTCTTTTCATGTACTGAAAGTGGAAGAATAACAAACAAACAGACCGTACAGTTTAAAGAGTTCATAATTAATATGGATACTATGCGTTCAGCTAAGTCTTGGCGAATGGTTCAGCTTATTTCAAAATATGGTCCTTATTATATAATATAGGTTAATATTCCTTCCAAGTTATAATATCAACTTTGTGAGTACCTAGTCCACCGAGAATCGAACCCGGAACCTTTGCGCCGCAGGCAGTCGCACTACCATTGGTCGTCAAGTATTGTATCAGTACTAGTTAGACTAACTGATTGATGACTGATGAAATTATATGAAATGGTGACACCTCTATAATATACTCTTTGACATGACTTCCGAATTTCATTTGAATTTCGTTCCTTCCGGCGAAGTAGGACTCTTAAACGATGAGCAATAAAGTATAAAAATAAACTAAAATACTATTTTTTGTTTATTTTTAACCGAAACGGTTGGTATTGGTAACCGAAATAAATTAGTTTTCTTTCTTTGTTTTTTCTTTCTAATTTAAGTTTTATATTTCAGGGCCAAAAGGTGGTGGGCAGCCCGCAGTACGTCATCGTCAATGGACGTGTGTGCCTGGATGATGGAAACCTGAGGGTTGCTGAAGGTAATCACTATGAACAAATCTAGTACATTTTGCTTTAAAACACGTTTTGGGTACCTTTACAATTTTATAAATTACCTAGCGGCCCACCCAGAGGTTTCACCCGCTGCTAACCGTTTTCCCGCGGAAAAGGACTTCCTTAATACATAAAAATCTTCCTGTTGAATCACTCAATATACTTAAGAAAACCGCATAAAAATCCGTTGCGTACTTTTAAAGATCTCAGCATACATAGGGACACGGAATGCGACTACATTTTGTTTGTAGTGATTGCTTGTCGCTGGCACAGTATAATTAATAGTACTAGCGTACAGTATGGTCACTCCCTGCCTCCCCCTACAAGCGCCGCCCACCCGCGCTCGGAGGACGCTCAGACACCGGCTAGCAAGGACGTGACGACGAAGGTCATTTCATACTGCCGCACCTTGCATTCCCGATTCGCGAACGTAAAATGGCGGCAACCTTGACATGTTGTCTCACACACACAAGCATGGTCCGCGTTCACCTACGCGAGCTTAGGCTGTGTGCGTAGCAACGCGTTTGATTCATACATTTGAGCGCCAGTGTCCGAGGTGTGTCGCTGGGTTCTTCAAATTAATTTTTATTATTAAGTAATCTTTCTTACAGCAAAGAAACCGATGTTGTCAATGCTAAGGTCTTACGCAAAAATCGATCAATTGATTTTGTATCGTCACTGTAATAAATAATTTTTATTTCTTACATACATACATGTATCCCTTGCGGGGTAGGCAGAGCGTAAACTAAACACACTTAAATGTTCAAGAAAGCTTAAATGATAGAGTGATGTGTGTTGATAAAGATAGGATAAGAAAGCTTTAAAGTTGAATGAACTCTTCAACCTTTGATTTTGTTTGAAAGTATTAATATTTAATTGAAACCACCAGGTATTGGTCGGTTCGTGAAGACTCTACCGAACTCTCCGTTCATCTTCGGCGGTGAGGGTGAGGACAAGCCCGACGCCCCGTCATCAGCCTTCGCTACCCCGCAACAGGTGGACACCCCGACCAAGCGGTACACCAACGGAAACACACCACACGGTAAGTCGTTGAGTATGGATAATTGCAGAGCAGGGAGGTGGAGGGTGGAGTTCCCGGTCTGATTAGGACATTGCAGGGTCTTTTTTTCTTGCGCGACACCGCGTTGTCCAACGACCCGATGAACCCTGGTGTCAGAGTTTTTAAACCGCCTACTACTAGAAGTGTAGCAATGCGACCTCCGGGCATCGCACTATTTTGTCAACACTGTCCACCACCAACTTCTATCTCATCTTTCACATTTGAATTTTAAATCGCTGTTGTTCCAAGACGCCATTTTCCAGCAGATCAGGCAGTCTATAAAGTAAACCTCGGCATGGACTAGTCGTCCAGAGAACGGTGTTTTTAAGTTATCGTCATATAAAAGCCCTCGTGCTTGCTAGTTTGTGCAAGTTTTCACTAAAGCTTTCCGGATCACCGATTTGAACCCTTACAGGGTTCTTCCCCCCACATTAAATCTCCATCAACCAAACCAAGAGTTTTCATTGACCTACTCTGACGATTGTCGCGGCGACGTGACAGTAGTAGGCCTCTGACATGGTTGTGTAACGACCGCCGTCTAAGTAATCATAGACAGCAACCGGGACCGACGCCTTAACGTGCCCTCCGAACACGGAACCTTTTCTCTTCGGACAATCAGGTGGCAACCTGTCTCCTGACAACCTTCTGTAAAATTGATAAACACAAAAAAGGACCGTAGCATAGAGTAGAAACCAGCCAGTATTATTATCTATTCTTATGACCGTAGCTCCTTGCGAAAACATAAGTTATGATATCTAATTAATTTAATTATTTATGAGATCGTATGTAGACATGTTGTGCGGTTTAATTTTTTTTTATTAAAGGTAAAATGCCTGACTCGGACCCACCAATGCCTGACTCGGACCCACCAATGCCTGATATCGCGTGACAAGAAAAAGTTGAACACCCTCAAACAAAAATGTTCAACACAAAAGTGGAGCAAATATTACGCGTCAATTGACGAGTGTCATCTGAGAGCAGGACAGAAATAAGAAATTCGCCTAATGTGACAAGGATAGTCTGGCAAAATCCTTGTCATGATGCGAAATATTTGCTGCAACTTTTGTGCCGCACATTTTCGTTTGAATAATTTTTGTTGCATATTGTGCGCATACTTTATACTTTAGAAGGTTTTATACAGACTCATACGATAAAAAATATGCTTCTTATCTATTTTCATTCTAATAGCTTAATTACCCTGATTGCAAATCTATATTAACGGAAGTCTTAAAGTTTTACCTCGTAGGCGTCTAGTCTACTTACATAATCAGTAAGTTAGTTGCAATTACTTAGTTAAAAACCAGAAAGACGCTTTTTTAATCTCCTAAAAAAATACAATTGATAATTTTAAACATGAAAAAGTTCGAAAAAGTGTCGTACTATTCTAACTTTTTTTTATGTTTTCCAGATCTCCACCTCGTGAACAAGCAGCTGCAAGATATGGTCCTCCCATCGGGCTGTTCCACCCCCACCGGCCGCAAGATGCGTGAGTCTGGCCAGAGGGACTTGCAACAATCCAACTTCTCACTTACCAGTACGTTTTTTTTTTAAGTATGGGTATTGCTCTTGACTCTAGTCTAGGTCATAGGACCGAGACAGAGTCTAAGATGGAGAGAGCTCACCCAGAAGAAGCCTGTTCACTCTTACTTTGAGGAGATTAGGGTTGTATGCGTTTGGAAACACAGACGCAGGTAGTGAGTTCCACTCTATAGCAGTGCGCATTATAACTGATGACTGGAAGCGCTTAGTCCGAATTGGTGGAATGGCAACCGTATCAGCCATACTTGTGTCATCTATATGTCTTTTTAAAATTTCTTTCGTGTGATGCCTGCTTAGAATAGCATCAACCCACTTCTTTCCCGTAAGTGGCGTAAGAGGCGACTAAGGGACTCGAGGGTAACATGTGTATTTCAGTTTTAGGCGATCGACTGACATACATACACACATACACATATTACGGCTATAATCCCTTGCGGGGTAGGCAGAGCGTAAACAGCCGCAAAAAACGGCCATTTACACCACGTCTGACAAATGTTTGAGGGTTGTTTGGAATATTGTGTATCGCTATAGTGACAGGTTGTCAGCCCATCACCTAAAATTGCAATATACACCCTCTAGTCCCTTAGTCGCCTCTTACGACTCCCACGGGAAAGATATGGGGTAATGCTATTCTAAGCCGGCCATTGACTGACATCCTGTCAATATGGCTAATCCTGTATGTCAAATGTGGAACAGAACAGAATGACTGTTTTTACAGCGATTTACGCTCGCCTACCCCGCAAGGGATACATGGTATTTTTATGAATGGATATGTCTTACACTAGATAGTGCTTAGCGGTAAAAGGTCCTACTAAACCGATGTCGGTGTTTTAAAATGGGATGATAAGGAACAATAATTGCACCTAAGTATTTTCTTTATTTTCTCCACCCCCAGTCTTACTGGTTTAATACATAAAGTTGGTGTAAAAAAATAATTTTTCTTTAAACAAAAATAATAGGTACCTTAATTGCTTTTAAAAAAAAAACATGGACTTTCGGTCTACTTTTTACCAATATTGTCATTTACAAATATTGGTTCTAAGATGTACTTAAAGTATCGATCACAAAAATTTGCTTGATATTGAATTATTGTGCAAACCATAGATTGCTCTTACAGTATTTAAAACAACGTTCTCATTATTTAGAAACTTAATTTTTATTTTTCTCATGTTACAGAGGAAGTGGAAGGCCTCGACCAGAAGACTTCAGTTCGCGTCCGGAACCCTCCCGGCGGCAAATCCTCCGGCCTGTGGTAAGACAAGAACCGGACAACACCGGACACCGGCCGGCTAAAACCGGACCACGCCGCCGGCCCGCTTCGTAGCCACGGGAGCATTGCTTGTGGAAAACACATTTGACGGTAATCGGCATTTTATAGTAAAGCATTTTAACCTAGGTGAAAAGCTATTTAATATTTATTATGTGAGAATGACCGATACTATTATTTGTTATAGGTTTCCTATACGCAATATGATTGAAAGACATAACGTTACTTACCTTTCTTTAATGCTTAAAGGGCGATTTATTTAATAAGATAAAAATAAAGAATATCTTTGAAATTTCCACGAGCACGTATGATACAAGATTGGAACAAAATAGGCAAGGATCCAATTATTAGGTCGTTTTGATTATTACCCAAAGTGACGGTTTAAAAATGAATATTGAGTTTGTTAATGTGTAGTTGTGGACCTTGTAATGCGTATGCTAGTTTCTGTCTGACATTTGCAGCTATTTTTCATAGTTTTTTTTTACCTCAATTTTGAAATTATATTTTTCATTCATTTGAAATTATACCGACGAGTAGAATGCAAAATATTATTTAGAAGGTAAAATGTATAAAACTAGCATACGAATTACTATTTATTATAAAATATATGTGTTAGATTGTTTCACGTTAGCATGACATAATAACAGGTGTATTGATAATATGTAATTGTTATTTATTCAGTTGTCTACATTAACTCTGTACCGGTTGTAGTACGTGTAGGTATATTTAATACATATTTATTTGTCTTATATGACATGTAATTTGGCAGACTTGTAGTATTAGTGTTACAAATATTAATTTGACAAAACAGCGTGTATTTAGGTACCTACATGATGATCAATAGCTTGTATGTCATAGAAATAGGACTCCAAATAATATGTTTAGTTAATGTGTATGCAGGGTGTGAAGAAAATAGGGCAAAACCTCTCGAATCATTGAAACTGATTATCTGATCATTATTAAAAATGAGTTGTACCCTCGATAAGTTATGCGCTATTTTTCTCACACGTTGAGTATAAACTTCAAATTATGTATTAATAAATTGTATGTAGTGTTTGCTGATTATCAATATGTACTCCGAAGTTTTCCAATATAAATAGTGTCAATAAATAATTGCCAAACCTCTTTCTGAAATATATATAATATTTCAGCCTCTATTTGTTTGTTACTCATAATGAAAATAGCTATAATAATAGTGGCTTGTGTGTTTCGGATAAAAGAAGAAAAATTTATGCCTAATTTAATGCAATTTTCTTGACATGAGTGATTCGAATTACCAAACTTAATACTGAATGTTTGTGCTTAAGTGAAATAATAGCTGAATGTAAGTTTAGACGTAAGACTTTTATTGTTTTTTATATTTTAAGCACGCAAGAATTATAATCTTTCCACCTTACTTATGTTTCATATAATAAAGGAGAATACTTCGATCTAGAACTAAATAAGAATAATCCTAATGAGAGTGTTTTTGAAATTGTAAGGGTATTGACAGTTGGCATTAGAAAAGCAACTTTAAGAATAGGTATTGTACGTTCATCAATATCGGTACCTACCCAACCCAAGTTTGTGTATTTAAGCGCGACGCGGGTCGCCCAATCCTCGCTGCTATTTTGGCGAATCTAGACCGCGCGTGCAGCCCGCTCGACGCAGCGTTAGCGCTTAAAGTTATTGGACGACACGACGCTGCGGCAGACGTAAGTGTCGGACGATACTATTGGTGGATTTTTATAAAATACTATTAGGACTCGACGGCACTGATGGACAAAATGCAAGTATCGGACCGACCACAGATCAGTAGAAAACACGAAAAAAAAACGCCACCTTGCTGCCATTTGCTGCGCCAACGTGATTTTATGACATATCGTCCAGGCCTACCACGACGACACATGTGTCAGCTGTTGTGTCATGTCATTTTTGACAATTTGAACTTTACTTACGGATTTGCTAATACTTTTACCACTTTAAGGTCTAACGCTGCGTTCTTCAGTGCCTAAGAAGCTGTATATGGCAAGTTCTCGTCGTGTTAGAACGGGTCTACTACCCTCGCGCTCGCCGTTTGTTGGCGGACCCGCGTCACATAGCGCTATACTTGTATTTTGCCTAATCAAGTACACGCGACACAGCGTAGGGCCTTACTGTCGGCTAGGTCATGCATGAAATACCAATCAGCGTTTCTATGTCGACGTTCTAAGACTGCAAATGAATATTTTGACTAGAATTTTGTATTCCCTAACTAACGTTATCCATGCAGTACAAACTCTCTTAAAGGCGAATGTACCCGTGAACGACCTCAACGGTGACTTCATAAAATAATATTTTATCTTTATACAAACAATCTATCAGAATGTCCGATGCCCAATTTATTTAGTTATTATCCTTAAGTAAAATTAAAACCTGCAAACTCAATGACATTTATTCGCTGCAATTAAAGGTGCCTCTAAACGGCCACTTTTGGTATTAATTACAGCTAAAATATTTGGGCATCGGATTTTCTGATAGATTGTTTGTGGTAAGAGAAATACCATTTTGTAAAGTGGCGCCACTGTCGAAGTCGTTGACGGCTACACTCGCCTTAACATTGATGGAAGCTTATCTAGACTCCGCTAGTCTAACATCACCGTTTTGTAGTGTTTTACTTTTTTTCTAAATGTATATTCTCTATTATGCATTGTCACAAATAAACAATGTAATCTCATATTGATTTTTTATTCATTTAAAAGATACCTACTTAAAAATAAAACATAGATTTACAATTTTAAAGTTGTTTATTAAAATAATATTCGTTCAACTGAACACAAGACATGGGCCAGACCTAATAATTGAGTTTTTTTTCTAATTTGACAAATTCTCTACAAAAGATACCTGACTCACGAAGAGCCACTTGTCTTTACCCTCTTAACAATAAAAACAACCTATAAAATCTATCAACATAAAATGACCTTCAGAGGTATTTGTTAAGAAATACCAACAACTGTATTAGTTACAATTTGGCACAGTTATTTATAATAGTTACATACTTGTCCGTTTCACTTGTTGGCAATCTGTTATGTGTTCTAGATGGTTTTGGCACAAGGCTTAATAATTTTCAAAAATTTAGAAATAACTAAAATCGTTACAAATAATAATAAGCAACTTTAATTTAAATACCATCTTTTGAACTCAAAAAATGGTCCTTAAAGAAAATTTATGAAATATCTAATTTATATTTAGAAAACTATACAGTACCCATATTTGTTTTTACAATATTGCACATCATCGGATTTCATCATGCAAAATCGTACCGTAATCAATCATAGTTTTAAAATGTTATGTAATTGTCACATTGTATAAAAAAATCTGATACATTATTCATCGGTAATACAATACATGATAGTCTGCTGTAAAATAAAACTTATTGGGAAAAAAATTGAAATCAACGAGCGCACAATTTCTGAAGTCATGGGGTTTTCATTGGAATTAACAACTTTTAAAATTCTTAATAATAACAATAAAAAAATTATTTAACAAAAAGATTGCGCTGGACAAAACAAACCATCCGAACTTTCCGAGGGTAATCAATTCTTTAATAATAATTATAAATGCAATCGTTTATTTTATACCAAAATGATCTAAATATCGACTTTTTAAGAATTACAAATTTATTTACAATGAAGTTATATGTCGTAATTTTGTATACATGTTATAACTGCAAAACAAATTCCAGGATATGTAATGTTCCTTTTTTCGATATAGTCAGTATTTAATTAATATTTTTCTTTTAAAACTCCTTTTTTTATAGTAATAATATGTAAGTAGCATAGTACACTTATTTTCTAATATGACACAGTTAGATTAAACCTATATTTTTTACATTTACATCATGTATGTACTTACACATATACAAAGTTGGTTTTGTACCCAAATGCCCTTTCGGGAAACTGCACTGAAATAAAAAAGTAGGCATTTAAAATAAGCGTTACAAATGAAACACGGCCAAACGAGAACTATAGTTCAAAGCTTGACCAACAGATGGCGCTGTTCCACAAAATGAATACGAAACTGGCGTTAAAAAATAAAAAAACAAGGCTTTCGATACAATACCAACGGTAATAATTTCACTCATACAATGATACAACATGCCTATTCTAACCTACGACAGTCTAACGAGTTCCGCACAACGGAAAAACAATTTTCCCTCCACTTACGACTTAAATTTTATACATTAATTTCACCGAGGGGGAAACACTTATATACTTACTAAAATTACTAACGCTACATGGAACCTTATGGTGCAGGCCGTTCGATTAGGAAATATGTCGTCAGTTTGTGAAAATATCCTTAAGAGAGCGTTTGCTGATGACACTCGAAGAAATATAATAAATACATCAGAAAAGATTAAGTATACACACTTATTTTATCGCTTTACCAAAATCATTATCGTTTCTTCAGAGTATAAATTGAAGACAAAATAAGTGCATTAAAAATTTGGAAATAAATATTGTATTCATTCTCTGAAATCATTTAAAAATCAATTTGAATAACGTAGTTTTAATTCTTTAAATTGGTGGCTTTGCTCAGAAAAATATGTCGAGGCTCAATAAAAAATAAAAAGTTAAGAAGTTCTTATTGATATCAGTTAAATAGAAGGATCATGAATTCTTTTTTTTTTTTGGTCAAGTGAAATCATTAATGATTCTTTCCATACTTTCACCATCCAAATATTCCCAAAAATCGACAAAATTCGTTACAGACAATATAATTAGTTCCTGAATACGTGCATAACTTTTTAAAGTGAAAAATGGCACATGGAAATGAGACTAGTGGGTGACACAGAAAATGATTTAGATGTTAAGAGTATGGAAGTATGAAATGCAAATATAAATGACTCGACTCTGGGTCACAAATTTTGAGATCATTTTAATAATGTGACTGGTATGCGTTGATTCTTGTTTCCATGTTCTGATTCCTAGAACTACCGTGCATTTGGTGAAAATGGTGGTATTATCTTAAATTTAGGCCATAAAATGTAATTTACAAATGTACTTACTTACCAAAAAGATACAATTTACATGTAACAAAATTTCAAGTGTCCGGTCAATATTAAAATCTAAAATTCAATAAGTGCAAGAAACTGTACATTTAAAACCGAAACTTTAATTGAATTCTGGCAAAATATTGACGAAACATCTGAAAATACAACAACCTTTAATAATATTGATTTGAGAGTAGATAAATGGAGAAACATTTGAAATATGTACACACAAAAATGCCGGTATTCCTAGATATCATACAAAAAAAGTCGTACTTCATTTTTCTTTGATAAAAGTCCTTGAAGTTTTGTATTTAGTACCTATTTTTATCACAACCAACACGACTTGGTACTAGATGTAAGTGCAAGAGGGCGCTAGTTGTATATTAGTGCGCCATTTCAGTAACAGATGGCGATAGTTGCTTTTGAAATAGGAATTTATTCTGTTGATAGTTTTACTTTACTTTTGAGACATAGTAAAAACGCGTAATCAGAAAAAAAACCTAATAGAAAAGCAGTCTAACGTCCGTTATGTCGTACTGTTGGAGCTTTACCAAGTTTGTTTGTCACCATAGAGAGTTAATTTACAGAAAAAAACTGGTGTTTCAAAGGATAACTTCGTTTGCTTAACTATCTATGAAACTGGACAAGTTACCCGAAGGAACATGGGCGAAACATTATTACGTAAACAGTATTTCGGCTAGAACAGTTTGAATTAAATATCCAAATATTTCAATATATTTTGACCCGTGTTCGTTCAGGAAAGTTGTTCAATATCAAGGATACGTTGATCCTGTAAAATATTTCCCTCATCTTTTAAAGATTTACTATACTAAAACCCCGACACGCGACATTACCCTATAACCAGCGCCGCAAGTCCGTCAGCCGTGTCTGCGACGGCGTTACATCGCTATGACACGGAGATCACTTCATGCCCCGGTCTGGCCTGCGCCGCTCTTGGCCACGTCTGCGACGTCAACTGACCCACTGATAACGGATTGTTCGCATCTCTGGGATTAGTGCCTACTGGGTTCCGCGGCGGATTGTGATTGGGCGGCGGGTCGGACGCGGGTGATGCTAGCGACGAGAGCGCACTCAATCCGCCCGGACTCGACGCCGAGTTCAGAGGCGTGTCGGCATCCCCATCGCTCGAGGCGTCCGACAACTCCTCCAGTTTGACATCCTCTTCAGAGCAGGGTGACTGGGGGGTTGCCATGGGCATCGGCACGGTCCCCGACGCTGCAGCTAGGGCTTCCATGTAGCGAACGCACTTCTTCTTCCGCCTAGAAGGAGAGTAAGTTTTAATACGTTGTCACAGAAGGTTGTGTGTTGGGACCGCTATATCTCCTTTTATCTCAAATCACTTTTTGAAGCAAATTATGTGGTCGACCTTCAAAACAGTAAATAGTTACCAGAATAAAGCTATAGAGGTATCTCGTGAATAAAAGGTCACATAGCGGTCCGAAAACACTAAAAACTACCTACAACATCGAAAACAAAAATCAAAATCTGAAAACAAATGAAAATGTTAACGAAAACCCATGCTCAGAAAAGGTTAAATCGAAAATAAAAGACACACGGTAACAACTAAAACTTGAAACACTCATGCCGTATTAGAAGTAAAAGAAACGAAAATCGATCCTATACTGAAGCGATTATAACGAAACGCAAAGAAAAACCTATGTGACAAAAATAATATAAACACATCTAAAACTCAAGCTTACACGACAACGAACTATTGAGATGTTGGCATTGCTCTATCACATTCGAAAACAGTATTCCATCGATCATAGAAACGCAAATTTTCATGAAAAACATTGCATTCTGATTTGAAGAATCGAATATGTCTTATTCACGCCTGATCTCAACTGTAGTTCAGAGCAAAATCATCGCAATAAGAATAGGTTTTTTTAAACAATGATAATGCTATTAAAAAACACCATGTTTTTCATAAAATCCACGTTGATATCAAAACTAAAACAGACAAAACTGCTTTCGCAAGCATCACTACGAATGCCAACACCAGATCGCGAACTGACCGTACGTTGTGCGGCGGCGCGCCGGCACTAGAGGTTGACGTAAGTGGGCTCGGCCGGTGGGCTCCCGACCAAGCTGGCCGGCGGCAGCGGAGTCGCTGGCTCCGGCCGAAGCAAACCGAGTCCAGAGACCATCACGCTACTTGACTCGGGGCTGGGTTAGGCCATGTTTGAGAAGTAGATAAGGAACAAGAAACAAAGGGCCGAAAGAAAATGATTATGGTGATAATAATATAGTTATTTAATATATTACGTACGTGAGTAAAGGCATATAAAAGACGAATAAAGTAATTGTTTGTCAATGATGACAGAAAATTAAATGTTGATAATAGTAGAAACAAATAAGTATTTAAAATAAATGATTGGACAAAGGAAAAAACGAATCAAAATACGAATAAAGAGTGTATAAATGACAGATATAGAAGAAACAGATACAGAAGAGGTATATGAAAGTTTGAGATAAATGTATGCAAATATCGACATGAACGACAAGCGAATAAAAAATAGAGTAGGGCGATAATAGTTGCGAAGTACATCAGCGTAAAGTCAAGTAGCGTTTGGAATGGACGATATAATTAAATTTGAGAAAATGTTACGAAAAATAATGTCACCAATAGTGCCAGCAGATTTCAGCATCGATCCGTGAGAAGCGGCAATCATGAGTGGAAAAAACATTTCGATCAGTAAATTGTATCTTAGGTGACGATAATAAAGACATATTTTAACAAATTTAAAACATCAGCGAAAGAAATTCAGAAAATGTGTCAGATTTTTTTGAAAGCTTCTTCGACAAATGATTGCCCTTCTGCTAAATAGCTATATCCTAAGTTTTCTACTTCACGCTTGTTGTCTACTTTCAAAAAAATCTATTTTTTAAACAGTTATTTCTTTGTGAAAAGACACATTTTCTGAATTTGCCGCGCTGTTACATCTTATTTAATCAGTATTGAGTACAATGATATTTTTATAATCATTGAACACATAAAAGAGCGCTGCGTAACAGAGTATTTGGATGATTCCATTGATAAGGTAAACAAATTTTGAACAAACATCAAAACACAACAACTACTAGTAATACTTGTACAAAAACCAAATAAAACAATGTTACGACCAGGCTCCTCGTACCTTCGGAAACTAGAAAGCCAAGTCTTTCCACATAGAAACAATGAGAGTAATCAATAGAGAAAAATATACAACTAACAGATACTAAGTTTAATAGCAAGGGAGCTATTCTTGACAATGAAGACTATGAACTTGTAGAAGCAAAAGAAATACAAAAACACATAGAAAAGGGATACTAACCTGCAAGGTTTACACCACTGGTTTTGTTGATCGAGACCATATCTCGCTCTACATTTCTTCAAATTATTTCCTGTAAATATTAAGCAATCTGTAAGAGACTATCCGTCAAAGATGTTTTACAACGTCAAAGACATCAAATTAAAGTTCAATTATATAATTTACTGTGTCTAATTAAATATTTGCAAAATTCAATTAATGTAAATCAAAATAGACTGGACTGAATGTAATATTTAATATCAAAAATTAAATATGATGTCAAGTAAATATATTTAACTTGCCGATAATAAATTTAATAAATAAAGATTATTGCATTCAGCAGCAAAAATAATTTTACCGGAAATCATATTTGAAGCGCCTTAAAATAATGCAGCTACTGCTACTCTACAAAGAAGCGCATGCACAAACCCCTCATAATGTTAGTCACATGCAGGTAGGAGAAAGGAAAAGGACAAATGAATGGGGAAACGGATAAAACATTGGTTGTAAAATAAATCATACTACACGCTTCCAAAATAATGCTAACTACGGATTGCGTCGAAAGAACAAAACCAAAAAATATGACGCATTATAAGCAAAATTTAAGCAGAATAGGTTCTTCGGAATCAAAATAAATAAGTTCACTTGGCCAGTATCATTAAATAAACACCGCAGACAAAATAAGCCGGCAGCTGGGCTATCAACCTCCTTGGACAGAGTAAGGCATCCTCGGATCTGTGATGTTACGTCCTGACGTTGTTGACAGATCAGCATGCATACAGTACCTCACGCTACCTCAGCATACTTTATCTGAAGGCTGTCCCAGCCTTTACTGCATTTACTATTCCCTGTAAAGCTATTGGTCAAGTATATCATGCACGCTCCCCGTTTGAGTTTTGCGGAGCAGACGGAAAGACAAAAACCGGGACAACCTTCGAAGGAGTGCCACTTACATCAGGGTATAGCATAAAAAATAAATAAATGCGATAAATATTTAAATAAAAAAATACTTTAAAACTACAACCTTGTACCCCTTTAACCATAGACATTCGGAAATTGCCAGAGTAGGCGTGAGTTCATAGCAATTGAACTTGAGGGGGGAGAGGAGGGGAAGGGAGCAATGAGCGTCTCCGAGTGAACGTCTTAATCCTCCATTAATTGACCTCATTTTTTAATGAAAGATGGCATTCAAACGAGTCACCCATTGCTTGGAGCGCTTGGGAACCGTGACCGTATTATTTATTTTTTGGGACCACTGGTCAAGTGATGTAAGAGTCACTCTTTTTAAAGTTCCGAAAAAGTAAGACATATCTGCATGCCAAGCTTACATGTTTGGGACAGGAGAGTATCAACATAAGCTTGCCACACAAGCAGTGTTACTTCCCCGGCACTGGTTAGGATGTTAGGATGGGCGTATCGACGGGAGGCGTCAAGGCAGTACCTCCATCGGTTGTCTCCTGTTTTCGTTTCCTCTTCTTGCCCCTTTGCGTATTAGCCCTAGACGACCAATCGGGATATAGCTGCATATGGAGTTGGCGCTCTCGCCTGGCCAGCTCGTAATATTTGGCTTGCTCCTCGCGACCGAGCGCATGCCACTGCACGCAATATGGAAAGAAAAGAGAAATGCTTCTGAAACGACGGCGTTCCCTGCTTGGCGCTGGTCGGGGGACCCTTGAGCGAGTAGTGTCGGTTGATGACAAAACCCTTTTCTATTATAAGACGCGAGGTATCGGACCTTATCACGTCTCGATTCACGCTCATAACTAGATTGTTAATAGTATTTAAAAAACAATGTGTCCTGAACAGTGTATTTTGTGCGAAGTAAATTTTCGTAAATTTTGTCGACCACCAACACTCTCGACCGTTCAACCGACTGACTGGTAGCGATCGACTCCGATTCGAAACGCAACTAGCCCCTAACGGTGCTAGAAAAACAGCCCCAAGTGAGAAATTTTGACTCCTACTGGTAAATGAGAATGGCCAATTAGTACGTTCCTCACAGAACCTATTCTGCGGTCTTTTCGTCGCGCGTCCTCTAGACATATAACAAACCAATATCGTTTCCGGGGGTGTAGGGTGTACAGTACAATGTCACTCGACGACTACGTACACAGAACACGCAACAACTAGTGCCGCTAAAGCCTCATCCTCGGTGTGGAAACAAGTTATCCTAAAGTAGACATAATTATATATTTATATTACACTTAAGGATTCAAGCTGTAAGGCTTTTAGATTTACGCACCAAGAACGCATAAGCTTTCAAGATTGGAAAAATGTAAGGCATCTTGGCTTTAATCCTTAGATTTTGAACTGCCAAGATTAACAGATGCCTCGATTTATGTTATGGGGAGCAGAAGAATCTTTAGTGGCATAACTAGTTCCACACATAATACTAAACGTCGAGGAGTAGGCTTCGTCAGCGTTATGATTCGTGAGCAACGGTCCCAGCCGCTTTTCTAGCACAGACTTCGGCCGCCGAAACACATTTGATTACACTCACACACACACTCATTCGGGACGGATTAGGGCGGTTACAAGCCATGTTAATGTGGACCTGGACCAAGCTCCTGTTAGTGGGTGCTGAGGCTTGCTCGGTGCCAGGGACGGACTGGATGGGACGTGAGGCCGGTGGTGCTACCAACGGACTAAGAATTTCATGCGTTCACTTATGCCGATGACTTGCTTTGTTTTTTTGCCCGCAATTTCCTGGACTTATTACACAGATGTCAGGAGATGATGTAAATACCCCAGATGATTGATGATTGTTCCTTAATTATGAATAGTTTAAAAGCTTCTATGTCCTTCTATTTGACAGCAAGAACACCTTCGCCTTAGAATGAACAAAAGTACACTGACTAAAAGAATGGCTCATATAATCCTGCCCAAGCTCTACATTGTAAATTGACTACAGTACATTAAAAAGTTACACTAGCTTTTTAATGAAGCCATGGATGACCTTGACCCAAGTTGGTCTAGCAGCAGAAATCGCGGGCAAAATCTGGACAAAAGTTGGCAGCACCACGCAACCAGAAGCGTGAGGAAAGCGTCGAGTCGACCATCCCCGTCTTCTATACCTCCCAACTCTGCAGGACTGCGGTCCTTTTTCCGCTTTTTCTTTTTGGAACCGTAACCGTAGTTGTCTCTCGCACTCCAACCCGGGTATAACTGCATATGTAGCTGTCTCTCCTGTCTCGCTTTCTCATAGTACTTCGCTTGCTCTTCCCGACTCAACGAATGCCACTGCGTTATTATCATTTTTGTTATGATCGACGTTCGTATCGAGATCGTCAGTACTAAGTTCTACTTTGTTGGTTTTTGATTGAATATGTTGGTTGTGATGGGATTTGGTATCAGAGAAATTGTGTAAGGAAAAATATTCCGTTTAGTATTATAATTTTTGATTTTAAGCTTTTACTTTATTACCAACGCTTGTTTGCGCTTAGTGATTTGTTTTAGTCAAGTTACCTCGCTCAAGCCTATTTCTTTCATTTCTCGGACACTAAATCGCAACTCCTTTTAGAATGAATAAATTTGCAGTGAAAAGACCGCAACTATGACGCGTTGTTACTCTTGTTAGGACCGAGATACATTCTTGGAACGTAACGGGTTTGGTTCTCGGTACCGGCAGTTGTATATTATTCAATACATCTGGTTATAGATTCCTGATATGAATTGTCGACGAAGCTAGGAATATTTAGAGCGCGTGTTATGTCAGCGACAAATTTTATACTGTTTTTTTATAGTTTAGCTAGTATAATTAAATATTTATTGATTTAACATTGTGAATGCGTGATTCGGAAATAACGGTTTTCGGTCAAATCATTAAAAATTTATCTAATTTAACTTTGTTGTTACCTAAAATATCATACGATGTATAAATGCAACAATAAATTATGATCAATCAATCAAGTCTATCATGATAATAATTTGGAATAGTTCATTTAAACCATACTAATCGTTGCGAAATAAATTAATGCTTTTAATCTCTTTTTAATATTATAACACAAACAAAGTTATCTTTTAAAGTATGTTTATACCGAAGAACAAGGCGTTGACATGAAGGATTTCGTATCTATCGACGGTAATCGATCTTTTTGATCTTTCATTTTTATGTCATTTTTATGGATCCATCATTTTTTGATTGATTGATTACTGTACTGATTACCTACTTAATAATCTCTCGTTAGAACGTGTAATTTCAGGGTGTTCATAAACATGGGCGTGTCTGATAACAGGTACGAACATGCAAAAAATAAAGTTGAAATATGTGCCGACGAACGCGGCATTACATTCTAATTTTGTCTTTTTAAGCTGTGAGATGTATACACGTAGCTGAAATTTCATCTTTGAATATTATATTGCGCTAAACCTTAAAATCTCTTTATCAAGCTAGATTTTTATTCGCTAATATACTGGCCTATTTAAATTGTTGTCTTCTAAAACGCGCTCCCAAAATTCCCACCTCCTTGTCTATGACAAATGCGTTGCATTGTCTCGAGCTGAGCTTAGTTTTCCGTGATTGTAAGGCCGTCTTAACAAGATTAACAGACACACAATCAGCATATTAGATTCATATTATTATTTTCACTGTCGACGACTGATTTAATTTATAAATAAGTTCTATAGATAAATTCATCAAAATTATCCCATATCGTAGAAACTGTTTTGTAAAAAGAAAATTCATTATAGTAATTCATCAGGGTAAAATGTTTTAAGTGGAAACTTTTTAACAACACTTTTTAGGTTTAGGATTTAGTTATGGTTGAGCTTTTTAACGTATTGGATGTGATTTTTTTTGGAGCAGGTGAATCTAACCTGCATTTCGGAAGAGACCGAATATTGAATACTGTTTTAGTGTGTTTTTCAAGTCTTTAACCGATATTTTTGACTTGTGCAGCAGCAATGAATCCAGTTCCAGACACAGTTACCTTGATTCTAAGCTGCTTATAACCATAACCAAACCCTAAACACAAACACGAAAATGCCCATTAAATACAAACTTACCCGTCTGCCCAATATTTGGTTGATAGCAGCCGACTCCTTCAAGGTACACTCGGCGACGACTTTCGCCCTCATCTCCTTCATGTACAGCATGAAAGCGTTCAAAGGTTTCTTGATGTGGGGCTTCTTATTCGCGTCTTTAGCGTTGCTGCTGCCTGTACCTTCCGATGGCTTGTCTATAGGCGTGTTGGCTTTTTCTAGGGACCTGGAATTTGGAGAAACTTAGTTAAAGCTTTTAGCTTCAAATTGGATTTGGGAGGTAGGCAACTGCTGGTGAGTTCCAACCTTTATGTCTGCTGACAAAAACTTATGCATTCTTAATGTATCATAAATTTAAAAAAAACTCAAATAATAAGATTAGACATTTTTGACCCAAGGAAATGTTATAAGCTATGGAATTTAAAAAAACATTGATGACATTGTCTTGTGATTTGGTGAAAAAGTAAACTATCGAAGGAAATTTAATTTATGAGGATTTGGATCAATTATCTATATTTTGATCCACGAAATCTTGGTTTGCATAAAATACCTTTGATAACTTTTATAAAAATCTTTAACGTCACCAATTAAAAATTCTCGAGCACGATGCACAAGTGACCTTTTCACTTCTATCAAAATAATATGAAAGAAATATAAAAGCAACATAGGTTCTTTTTTTAAGATTATGTCGTAGGTTTTGAACGATTGGTCTCGCTGGCACCGGGTTGGCGAACCCAATGTATGGTGTCGTAATCACAAGGAGCGCTGCCCATTTGCTGGATTCATCCCTCAGTCGCCATTTATGATACCTACGGGTAAGGACGGGGTGATGCTATTGGTCATCTGGCATCACACTGCAGCCGGTCACAATACGTGCGGTTAACGACGCGTGTGCGGACAGACGGGCGGCGGATAACCGCGCGTCCGGTGCGGGATAGACGAGCGTTTCCGCCGAACGATGCACGGCCAGACGCGTTACATGGCTGTTAACTGCGACTGCTAGTGATGTGGTGTTGGTATGGTCGATATCGATATTTTGAAAATCTTTTTTTTTCGTGTCTTCGGCGTTACAAATTGTGACAATTTGTAACGCCGAAGGGAATTCGCTAGGCTGTTGTCATGTTTTTTGTCTCTCCTACACCGAGTCTTTACTTTAACGATCGCTAAAAGTCAAGAACGCACGCTATCAAATTAATTTTGGCTGTCAGCATTTCAGTCATTTTAATACAAATTTAACAGCGATCGTGAACGCTTTGCAGCGTAGTAAAATACTTTTCATTATTAAATACTTTTTTATCTTCTATTCTTGTTTAATACCTTATACGTAGTGTGCCATGTATTCAAACACTTACAAGATCGATAGATTGATCCTATGGTTTGAATATTTTCGTTCTGTCGATATTTAACTGAACGTACGTTGACGACACTAACAGAAGTGTGACGATAATAAGTTACGGACAGTTTTAAACCCTATTGACTGGTTGAAAATGTGTTGACTATTTTAAACAACGATGGTTAGGACGATCGTGTAAGCTATTATGACCCCGATGGGGTTATAAACGTTTGTTCTGTTGACGGATTTTAGTGCAATAGGGAATACGGCGATATTTTGATGTGGATTGGGATGTCTGAGTGCACCGCGGCCTTTCTGACGATAAGAGGTAATTTAAAGATTAATGGTCCAATTTGTCCGTGTGGTGTCAGATTCGTGCAGCATTATCTTCGTAAAAGAAATATCTTGCATTGTGATCCCCAATACGCCGACTTATCGTTGTGACGATGGCAAGCACCCCTTCTAATTGGCGGCGGTCATTGTCCACCAGTGGACTTTTCAGGCGGTTAGAGGTGATCGTATTATAACACGAATGACACTGGATTAATCTATCACAGTACCGTACCTGCTCTACTATCAGATTAGTATGTACTTACTAAATCATTTAAAATCATAAATCTTTAGTCTAAATTTATCTTGTCAGTTTAGTTATTTCAATAACATCTAATAATTATCCACTTAAGCTTCAACCTTAATTTACGGTGACAGGATCCGTTACCAACATCATTCTGTTCAGATTTTCAGAATACCTCCCATACACGACCACATACTTATTTATCCTCGTACATAAAAAAAATACAAAAGCAATGAAATACAACTTCCTGAACGAGAATTTTAAGTTCAAAAATAGAATCTATAAAATTGAATTAAAAATAACGTTTTCTACAACGATCTTGTAAATTACTAAGGAGAAAATACTAAATGGGGATATATGACTTCCTTTAGGCGTGGTTTGAAAAGAACAGTTAAAAATAAGAAAAAAATAGTGGCCAATATAGTCAAGAGAAACAAGTTCTATTCTGGTACTACTGTAACTAAAATACGGACTACAATCGAATGTAGCAATTTGATTTTCTCAAGATGTTTTCATAAATTTATTAACATTCGTAAGTCACCTGTATCAGTCCTCAATTGTAGATTGTATGGGATATGACAACTTGCGCGTAAAATCAAAGTAACACTCCGAAATTACGCGACTAAACTATAATAAGCAGGTGGCTTTCGAGTTTATATATGATTTTACCTATATATTGAATGTCCGAAGGAAAGAGTCTCCAAAAAGCAAATACCTCAAGCTTATTTTTGTATTTGAATATGAAACGAAAAAAAGTGAGAAACGATGGAAATCGTTCACAATGCGTGTACGCATCCAAACGAGGTATTCACGGCAGCGGCAAGAACGTAATTATGTGGTTAGTATGGTCAGCAGAGGAACACTTTTGATATTTATTTTTGAACGTTTTAAATACTGCATGAAAAGATTGATGAATGAAGAAGCATAAGTAGTACGCAAAGATCGTATGTGGATAAATTTAGTCTCTACCCTTCCCCAGCAAAAACGTTGCATGTTGCATTTCATAAAAAAAAAAATACATATTATAACTCATAAACTACATCAAGTTGCATTGAGGTGTGCTGTTAATCAAATACAGAAACACTCACAAAGAACATCGACACCAGATATTGAATAGCGAATTTAGGCGGGTGTCAAAGCTAACGTGGCTACCACAGCACCACGTCAGTCGTCAAATAACATGCAATTTAGTTTCCCATTGCAAATAAAAAAAAAACTGAATCTATTTCACGGTAAATAAAAGTGGAATTTTTGCGATGTTTTTAGGTCATCCATGAATATTGAACTAGAGGTGAAAAACGTAATAAACTATGTGTCCAATGCAAAACAAATTAAAATATCTAGATTCAAAACAATTAATTCAAAATGATTGCAGAGACACATTAAGTTTACAGACTGATAAATTGTTATTGAATTTAATATAAATTTGCATTAATTTTGTGGGTGAACTGTGAATAAATAAAATATAATTTTTAATTTCGCGATCATTGAGATTTTATCAGTGTTGGAATTTTGGGATTGGATGTTTTCGGTCGTTTATCGAATGTAGTTCTACCGAGGCAGGTAGTTCAGATAAACACGTATGTAGGCGTGAAGGGAAGTCAAAGATTTGCATTTAAGGAAGCCTCAATATAACTTGACGAAGCATGAAAGGCATTACGTGAATAGCGACTGACCTATACTCGTACCTGCGTATAAATAAGAAGCACACAAAATAATTTACGCTCATGTTGTCATATCCCATACTCATCATGACTTCCCTGACTTAACTTTAAGCAGGTTAGTTTCAACTTTTGTTGATACTAGTTCAATAATCAGAAGGACTTTTGACTTTTGTTTTATATCATATTTCTATGCGGTAGGTATTTGACCAATCGATTCCTTCAACGGTCACGGACATGGTCACAAAACTTGGTATCTCACTTCACACTGACGCGTATAAAAGTGTTTATCTCGTAATAAAAATCTCCGCGGGGTTCTTCTAAAAAGGTAAACGATTAAAATCTCTAAATCGATTCTCCGACACTCGTAAAAAGATTCTCGAAGATAGATATTAAAAGCTATTTTTGGTATTGATTATTTGTACGAACATTTTCTGGTCTTGACTGGAATCAACGTGTAAGATATTTTATTTAATTCTTAAGTTTCCAATGTAAAACCGGCTCATGCGCTGAATTACGTATTGCTTTTATGCTTTTGCAATTTGAGTATTTATATTTCATTGAATAAGATGGAGATTGATATTTAGCATATATGAAATGAAATTTTGGCTAACTGATGTTACAGTCTTTATTATTAGGACCACTGTAGAAAGTGTAGTAAGTTTATAGAGCCAAACATACAAGCTAGTTTAGACATATCACCACAATAAAAAAAACTGAACTATGATTTCCAAAAACATGTATTGAGGTGATAATCTAATGAAATATCCACCTGTGCTGCGGACGCTACCGGCCCGTTAACCCGAGGCGTCTCATATATCATCTTAATTAAATCTCTCGACGCCATCATTGTACCTGCGCAGTGCGTGTGCGCAGCCGTGTGGTGCGTTTGCTAGCATATACATACTTTAGTATTTAAATTACCAATATAACACGAAAAAGATACAGTGGTTGAGACTGGAACCCGGGACTATAGAGTACAGTACTACCGTTGGCTCATTCCACTCTGCTAAGCTACCAGAATTGCTGTTGTCTCCATCTCGACCTGTTTCTTTACCATGTCAACGGTTTTAAAACTCGAACACAATGGTTCATCAGGTTATTCCGACACGATTATTTATTTATTTATTAGTACAATGTACAGTGTAAAATCTAAAAACACTGAACAAGGAGCATAATATACTGCAGACATCATGCAATCCACGTGTTACTGTGATCACGCCTGTGACCATACGCGCTGTAACTCGGGCCCCACCCGCTCACATGATTATGTGTAACTGACGGATGCAGGAATGATTTTGTAAAACTGCAGCAGCGACGCAACGTGTCGTTTCATATTACAAATTTCTTTCACTCATGCAACAAGATATCAGGTTCCGAAATGTTGTTGCTATGTAGGTATGTAAAAAAACAGCTTGGTAAGCGTGAATTTGATGGATTGACGTAATTTGATTTCATTAACGCGTTTCGTTTTGTTTTATTGGCTTTGGTTGACTTATAAAAATGTTTTATCAAAACATTTTGCTATATATAACCTTATCTGATCACAAAATGAGGACCAGGATTAGATGATAAAAAATAGGGACACTCGAAGTTTTCGACTCTAAACGCGGTTTGACGTGTAGGTAGGATTTTAGAAACTACCGAATTTCAGATAGGTAGGTTGGTACCAAATAAAGGTACAAAATATGAACGTTATTCCAGATATTGTGCTGATACAAGTATAACTTTGACCGTAAAACACAAGAAATTGCGTTATCACATCTAACAACTAAATATTTCATAAGAGAACTTGCAAAATTGCCTAGCAGTCAGGGTTCGAACTTGCGTCTTTCTGTATCAGTGAGTACTTCCGATGCTTCTACCGACTGCGCTACCTGCCGCTGGTTTTTTTTTCGTGTGGGACACCGGATGGTGAAGTAAGTAAGTATACTTGATGCCAACTACGAGTGGCACGGCTCCATTTAATATAAGAGACAGAACTGCCGTGTGATGCCGGCTTAGAATAGCATCACCCCATTTCTTTCCCGTGGGAGTCTTTAGAGGCGACTAAGGGACTCGAGGGTGTGTATAGCCATTTTAGGCGACGGGCTGACCACCTGTCACTATAGCAATACACAATTTTCCGAATCACCATCAAATATTTGTCAGACGTGGCGTAAATGTCCGTTTTTTGGGGCCGTTTACGCTCTGTCTCTCGCAAGGGATTATAGGCGTGATATGTGTATGTAGAATCGAATTCCCAGCGACTAATTAATTCTTAGCACATTGAATATAGCCGAAGCGATGAAAAACCACGAAAAATAACATAATCATGTTAATAATATAGATATAGGATACAAAATTTTCCGGATCACCCTCAAATATTTGTCAGACGTGGCGTTAATGTCCATTTTGCGCGGATGTTTTCGCTCTGCCTACCCTGCCAGGGATTATAGGCGTGATTTGAGTATGTGTGTGTATGTGAATGATGATATCCTTAATTTTGCTTTAGCATATTGTACCATTCTTGCTGGTGATGATGATGATCAAATAATAAAGTCTGTTTAAACCATAATCAAACATTATATGACCTCCACA
The DNA here is from genome assembly GCA_027580185.1 of Tuta absoluta. Lineage (NCBI taxonomy): Eukaryota > Metazoa > Arthropoda > Insecta > Lepidoptera > Gelechiidae > Tuta > Tuta absoluta. The sequence goes on from JAQAHW010000034.1 coordinate 2,604,676, forward strand.
CAAATGACCAAATCTTCTTTTTGTTTTCGTATGGGACATCGAGTCATCCAACGACCCGATGAACCCTGGTGTCAGAGTTTTTCTGCATTGGCAAATCTTCAAACTTGAAATAAATTTTCAACCCTTGCTCCATATACAATGTCGGAACAATGTAAGTACAAATTGGCGCTTAAAATCAATTATAGTGGTAATGCGATTTTTTACGCCCCCTCGCTACAGATAATCGCTAAAAATATCGCCATATAGAGGGTTGATCTAATCATTTTGAAATACTCTTTCAATCAATATAAAGTATTTTTGCAATAAAAGCTCCTCAAGCTGCCGGCTTAGAATAGCATCACCCCATTTCTTCCCCGTGGGTGTCGTAAAAGGCGACGAAGGGACTTGAGGGTGTGTATTGCAATTTTAGGCGATGGACTGAGAACCTGTCACTATGGCGATACACAGTTTTCCGAATGACCCTCGAATGTTTGTCAGACGTGGCGTAAATGTCCGTTTTTTGCGGCCGTTTACCCTCTGCCTAGCCCGCAAGGGATAAAGGCGTGATATATTTATTTATGTAAAATATTCGCTACAGCTTGAAAAAAGAAAATGAAATAATAGCCGACGTGAATGATGTCCGTGTTTTAAGTGATTAATTACATTGATACCTCTGTTTATTCGTAAGACTTCATTGAAAACTACACCGTACAATATCATGTCAAAATTAACCAAAACACTTCCGTTTCCTAATAGAGACCACGCGCCCTAAGTTGCCGTAAAATAAAACTGTCAGATACTAAACATCGTAAACTATGGACCCTCCAGAACTAGAGGCGTATTTTAGAATCTGTAGAAACCCGATGTCGAATATGCCAGACTGTAAAGAATAGCATCACCTTATTTCTTTCCCTTGGGAGTCGTAAGAGGCGACTAACGGACTCGACTGTGTGTATTGCTATTTTAGGCGATGGGCTGACAACTTGTCACGATGGCGATACATAATTTTCTGCATGACGCTCAAATATTTGTCAGACGTGGCGTAAATGTCCGTTTTTTGCGGCCGTTTACGCTCTGCCTACCCCGCAAGGGATTATAGGCGTGATATGTGTGTAACCAGGAGTCTACTGGCCAATCTCACGTTCTACTAATCAAATACATTACTGTCAAGGTTGGATGATTTGATTTCTGTAGTAAAGAACGTGTGATACAAATTAACGGTTAGAAAATTCCCTGGCGCATGCGAAATAAAATTCGTGATTTAAAAATACGCCTCCTGAAATCTGAAATTATAATAACAGTATTTTAAACGGCATGCGATCAAACGCTTATGTCGAGTCACACCCTTCGATTGATAGTATCGCGATTGGAACCCCTGAGCTAATATAGATCGTTGATAGTGTCGGACACAATGCATGTGATACGCCCTTTTTAGTGATTTAGGGAACGATAGTAAGTGTATTCGGACTGGTATGCATGTCAAACTTAACCTTGTTTTTACAGTTTTTCTAACAGATAGATCCGTGAACTATAGGTAGGTATGGGAGCTACCTCCTAGTATTCCACCCCAGAAAACAGCAACTCAGGATATTTATGGATATGTTTCGATCACTGTTCTAATTCTTTCTTTCAGTGAGTTGCATAAGGACAATCCCACTTAGGCCTAGTATAGGTTAGGAATAGGTATTCTCCATAAGGGATCAATTGTCTTGTGATGAGACTACCAGCCCAACTGGTCTGGTAGTCACATCACATCTGGTGGTCTTCCGTAGTTGTGCAATAATCTCCGTGCTGTTTTCAGCTTCTGGGTAACCTTGTTCCATCTCTGACTCTATCTCAGCCTTACCTACCTTGCCCCCAGATCTAGCTAAAAAAATCAGTGCTTTCGTTAACACGAAGGTAGACTCACCTCGCATAACGCTGGTGGTGCGACTCGAGGTCTGCTTTAGATGGAGGAGGGGGACCGACCAACGCAGGGCCCAAACCTAGGCCCAGCCCCCCACCTAACGTAGGCGAAAACCGGTACAATTCACTGCAAAGAAAATAATAGATTAGATTCGACAGTTCGCATAGTATAACACCTACACCACACCTGTCTCCTTCCGATCTTGATATTTTTCTTTCGGCTTATTCTTTTGTATCGCTCTGAACCGTTATTTTCACCTTGTGAGGGTTGCAGACAGCCTTTGGATGAAGTAAGCTCAAAGACGCGAACTTGGTACACCTGGACTCCTATGCCCAGAAAGTGGTCCGTGTTAAGCTCACGGCTGTTAGTAATGATGATAATGATATAATGACTCACCTTGATAGACTAGAACTAGTGATGGGCAGCGTGGTGGGATACGGACTCCGGAACCCACTAGCAGCGGATGTGATCGGGTACATGCTGGGCGTATGCCTGCACAGGAACGAACTATTAGCAAAGCACAGAACAAATTGTAGTCATGGTCTTCTTGAGAAGGCATTACCAGTTCTTCCATACAAGCCGTTCGACAAAATAGCGCTTATCGGTGACACTAGCGCATCAATGTTCAACTGATGTTTTACTCATGGCTTAAGATCCCACAGGAAGGATCTACCCTTATAGATTATTTTATTATCACTGTTACAATCAGATAGAGAATTGATCGAAACACAAATGCCGAGCTGAATTTGGTTCTTAAGGTGTTGTTCTCATTGTGTATTTGTGTCCATGAGTAGAATTGGGATGATGCTATTTTAATCCAACACCACACGGCTTATCTGATAATAGCAGTCATTATCGAATAAACTATCAGGTCTATCCCTATCCGTCTAGGGATTTAAGACACCATGTTATCAAAAACATGATAAAATGCATCAAAGAATAAAATTATAAAATCAAAATAGCATTTTGAAATGTGGCCCTAAGCGCCTTTTTCTGTTTATACCCTTTTTTCAGTCTAGCTTTAAAATCTACATACCATGAAGCTGCAACTTGTGACATTTCCGGACTAAGCATGGGATACGGGTACGCCCCACCCGGAAAGGGGTACATCGGCGTCCGAGCCAGGCCCGCTGCTGAAACAATTATAACATTATGGATATTTCACATGCGCCCAATAGCCGTCACAATTCAATAGTGTCTTGCTAGTGCCAAGCCAATGACAACAGTCGTCGAAAACAGCCCAGCAGTTTTTAACATATAAAAGTAAAAAGATAATACATACTTACATAAATTTCCTTCTGACTTTTGCACATTCGTTTAGAGCCATATCTAAATATTATAAAATTCTCAAGCTTTCAACTAGATTTAAGATAGACTTCAGGACACTCACCCAATTTAGAATCTAACTGGTAAGGAGGGGGGATACCCATATGGGCCGGTGGTGGTTGACCCAGATCTCCCCCGGGACAGAATAGCGAGAGGCCACCCCCCGCTGGAAGACCCATCTTGCTTGCCTGCAACAAAAAGAAGACAAGTTAAATTGCATAATCTAAATATATTTTGTAAAGTAACAAGCAGAATAGAAAAAACACGACTGCTTTCTGTGATAAAGCCTAGCCTATGACACTCGGGATTATGTAAGGATTCTTCCAATACAACCAACATCAGCCAAGCCCGACCATAACGTACCATCAATGAAATTCAAAAAAGTAAATATATTTTATTATAAATTGGTCTTTGAGTGCATCAATAGCCACTGAAATTCGCAATCTCATAACGAAACCTTACAATTTTCAACGCCAATTAACTCTTTCATCATCACTGCTAATTGAAAACGATACAACTTGAGAAAATCCCCGACAAATTACCCTTTCAGCTATTCGAATGCACCCTCAAAATAAAGATAGTACAAAACCCCACTAGTCTCAGCCAAGACGCGTCATTAGCAAGTAAATTGGCGCCGGCACCATATAAATTTCGTTCTACCCTCGCCCGCGCGCCCAATTATGCAAAATGGCGCCCAACAAGGGCCATTCACCGCGTCGCACTTCCCGAGTGTCTCACCTCTAATTAAATGGGGACTTCTTTTCAGCACTTTATTATGCGAAATAAACGACACAGGCTGACACGTAGACGGTTTTTCCTTAATTATAATAATGCGCTTAGCGCAGGCAGTTTTGTAAATGAGCGCCTTTTTGGAGAGGGTGTTCTCGTGTTGATACTGTAGAGATAATTTGAAGGAGGTTTCCTTGATTATCTTTGGTTTTCCATGCGTAAATTTTAACAACATTTCTTTAGAATATATATTTTTACATGGGCACGTTCTCCAGAAGCACCGCATACATTTTCTTATACGTGTTTAGAATATTAAACAAAACTATTTCCATTACGCTGACAAAAGTGAGCAGCATTGACAGAAACCAGTTCAAAAACCCATACTCCAATCCAAACCATTTAAAAATGAAAAAGGCTGACGATCCAGTGCACCATCCATATTTGAAGAACAGGAACTGCTTATTAAGACAATAATTACCACGAACAAAAGAAGCTCCACTAATTAATAATAAAACATGCACAAACAAAGCCCCCATTCACGCTCGGGACAGTTGGGAAAAAATGAACAAAAAGAGAATAACCGAAACCGTGGTCGAAAGGGCCGACATGCGAGCTTGCCGCACAAAAAGACGCATAGACAATACGACAGTCGAGACGCTCAATGCGGGAGCGCGTAATTCGAAAATATTTCCATAATAAGATTTGTCTATAGCAATAAACAAAAGGATTGCTTTGTTCAAAACAGCGCGTCATCATAAATAAATAATTAATCCAAAATTTGCTAGTTATTAGCTTTTTTTCTAAATTACTGGCATCTTTTCAGCGACTAATGAAGGCCAGTCTTCACCTGGCAGAGTGGTAGCCATTGACGGTGAGAGGGTAGTTATTGAGAGCATGAAAGGTGACGTCGGAGGCACTCGAGGGAGTTAGCGTAGCGTCAGTCGCTAATTGGATCTCGCGGCGAGAGGACGCGGGAAACGTTTCCTCAATCGACTGATACTTGAAAATTGAATGGGTTTGTTAACGAGCGGCCGGCTAGTATGTAGCTGTTATACAGAGAGTAACAAAAAGGGTATTACAATGCGAAAGAAAGTCGAGGCAATCATGAAACTAAACTACTTTCTCTATGGAAATTAGGCATTTTTTTGGAAAGTTGTTCAGTTTCATGAGTAGCATGACCCCCTTGTTATACCCTTTTTGTTACTCCCAATATAGCTAGACTACACATTATACTTACTCGCGTACATCTAGAAATCAGATTATTAGTTAGTTACGTTAAGGGGTTATAGGCGTGATATGTGTATGTGTGTGTACGTTACGAAAACTTCCTACATGAATACTTAAGAGCTATACTTCATAGCTAGTATGTCAACTCTTATCAATTTCAGAGCAAAATATTATTAGAAAATTTAAATTGAAGCCCAGACGTTCTCCTCCACCGCATCCAATATAAACTCCGATAGTTCGATACTAACAAGATAGAAATCGAAAATCTATTTTCTATCAGAATGACGTCAAGATTTTCCCATATGCATTTTTGCTCCAATCAAATCTTGCAGCAGTTATAGAAGCACTCACACTTAGGCAAGCAGCTCCTGCCTACCCCTTCGCCCGTATTGGTTCGGGGGTAGAGCGGGGTACATCGGGGTATATCTTGAGAGTTGTGGGCGTGGATGCTGCGTTGCCATGGCGACCATGTGTAGGGTGGGCCGGGGCACGTGGTATAGACCCCCTTAGAGGTGGGTGAGTGGGCGACCTTGGAACTTTAGCTCCAGTTTTCGGTGCAACCGGCAACGACTGAATTCAGAGTTGGAGTTTGCCTTATAGAACTAACTTGTTTCTTCAAGATTTGGATTTGAAGGAAGCTATTTATTTTTAATAATATACTTTTAAAATTGCGTACCAATTATCAAATTAAGTAAAAAGTTTCTCAAGCTCTGAATGACATAATCTTAAATCGTCTCGTTTAAAATACGCGTTAAGATTTATAAGGAAAATAATATTAAAAGTTAATATCAGTCTAATTTCCCTACAACTCGTAAGTAATGTACATTAAAATAAAGAACAATAATACAATAATCCCGTTTCCGACTGGCAACACTGATTGTGGTGTCACTAGGTATATCCAGCATCAACGGGGCTTACCCTCGTTATGAGGTTCCGGCGCTGTATCCGACTCGAAGGACCAGCGGCGGAAATGGGTAAGAAATGACGTAGATCATGCCCCGGGGATATGAAGCCTGATAGTTGGAAAAAGCGGAAGGTAGAGAGACAGTTTTTGCTTGAGATGTCTTTATGAAGTTTCTATTAAAAACTAAGAAGTATTTTATATTTTAAACTTTTTCTTTTGAAATAATCTTTGAAACTGTACGGTACGACCCAGACAAAATTCCTGTTAATATTGAAATACCACTTTTAATATAAAAGCCCCACGCCGGGCGCCAAGTTTCGTCAGGACAATGAATGATCGTCGAGTTGTATAGAAAGGGGTAGACTTAAGAAAACAAATAGTTCTCGAACTTTCCAGACGTTTTCAAGTAATTGATTAGTTTAAGTTCCACGTAAGGAATCATATAAGAATATTGGTAATGATGAGACGAGAAAAAAATCTTTAAAAATGTAAGCATTTATTATCAGTCAGTCTGCAACACGTCTGCAACCATGAAATTCTCACGAAAAATCATCCTTTGTGTAAAGCTGTCGGCAAAAAAACAACGTTAATCCGCGCTAAGCGGTCTCAGACGGCAAAAACTTTCCGTTTTCTCCAAATATCTCTCACGAAAAAAGGCTTCAAATCCGAATCGATTCTAAGAAAATCTAATCCCGGTTTCGAGGAGGGTAGGAATATTCAAATCGACAAATATCGGGGGCGCACCCGTGGGGAGGGGTAAAGGGGAAGGTCAACGAACCCGGGAGGCTGCTATGCAGATATATGTACGCCATGGAATTAGAGAAATAACAATGTGTAGGTACAACATTTTCGCCGTTTTGTTAATATATATTTTTTTAATAAAAGAATCTATGTAAAAGATTTTTCGGACTCTCATCCAAAGAAGTTCATACATGATTCAAAAGGTTTTTTAATTTTTTTTTACATTTAAAACAATATATTTGTCGGTCCCAAAATACAGTTTAGAGAATACTCAATAGCTTCTCATTTACAAAGACCAATATTGCTGCTGATGTTCTTAAACGTGCATTTTAGATACCTTTTTTATTAACCAGTGCTCGCCCACTTGCCTCGCTTCATTTTGCTTGCAAAAAAGTCCTTTAGTAATTTCTCGTTTACCAGTTACCGAGATGTCACATCCAGCCCAGCCCCGGACCACGGCCTGAAGGGTCCGCCAATTATGTTTTTGACATGCCACAGGGCCGGCGTAGGAAATTGGCATGGCTCTCATGCCAGGATCGGGCCGCGGTGTTTACAACCGCACCCTATGTAAGGTATTATGTAAAAATAACTCCTTTTGAGGTGGGTGGGAAATGCGCCATTGTAGCTGCGTCACATCAATTTTGATTCGGCCGTTAGATGTTTTTTGATTTAAAAGTTTTGGTCTTTAATTCATATCCAATAAGATAACAATGTTCCCATCATATACAGGCAGCGACGGACGACAAGTGGAAGACCCGCCTTAGGTGTTGGTGCGATCAGGCTTTACTCAACTTTGTAGTTTTGCCACAGTAACAAAATAACGAAGAGTATTTCATTCAAAAACTTAGTAGATAATGTGCGAATTCACAAACCAAATATCGGAACAATATCTAAAATTAGCCGCTAAATTATGACCGCAGTATTAATGCTTCGCCAACTATCTTTTTTTATATTCAACATCTGAGTCCCATTAATACTGAGTATTTTTTTTATTTTGTCATACCCAATTCAAGTGAAGTGAGAACGCATCAATCTAAATCAGTGAGTCGATTCAGTGACTCAGTAAGTGTGACTCAGTGGTATGGTAGATTTGCTAATAAGAAATGATATAGCTCTTTCCTGGGGCGCCAATGAGCTAGATTGAAAAACGGGTTTCAACCAAAGCCATTACACATATACAGACACACACACATACACACCACACACTAGCCTTCTATAACTTTTATTTATAGCGTTGTAACCTACTTAATTGTTAACTTTACCCTAGTAACTAAGTTTGTGTACAATTATTTTCACATTTGTTTTCAGGGAAGTAGAGAGTAACACCCAATACAAGTAGCTCTTGCTTACTTAAGGGAGGTCTTATATACTGTTATGTTAAACTTTTTTTTAAATAAACAATTTTTATTTTATTTTATTTATCTTTAGAGTGGTAAATAAGGCTTTATTATCAAACTAGTTCAAACGAGATAAGCTAAAAAGTTGAATAAGTTTGTTTTGTTGTCTTGTATAGCTACTTTTTCAGGACACTAGGCTTCACTACTTTTCATAGAAGTTACATGAATGTACAGTCATGCACAGGCTGGGGTACATAGTATGTACTTTGGACCGTTTTTATGCCGTGCATATAAGACTAACATTGGGGGGTCAAGTGTCTAACGGGACGTGAGCTCGACCGTACATTTATTTTTTTTAAGAAACAAACAGTCAGAGGTATATGTAATACAGTGTAACCTTATCAGATTATAGACCTACAGTTTCCTTTATTAAAATTTAACAAAACGTTCTTACACTAGGAGTAACTACAAAGTAAGTTTGATGTAAATAAAAACGTAGTACTTAGATGATACAATGCGAAACAACGAGTTAATATTTTATATTTAATTTAATGGTAGTGATTTTAAAATTATCTTTAAAAAATTACAGTAATTGTGTCAAGCAAAGCACCTTAAAAAATTATCGAAAATTGAAGACCACAACAGTTAAGAAAACATGTGTTAAGAAAGTGTCGTTCACTCCCAATAAGGAATGATGTACGCGTTTCAGATTTAGGACACATTCTTCTGGGGCCCAAGTTTTTGCCATTTCACATTTTATTACTGTCTCATTTCATTGTACAGGTATGACAAAATTGTCCTGGATTCAGAATCCTTCGGAGTATGGGGTGATTCAAAATATAAGGTGTTAATTATTATGTTTTGAAATTATTTCAAGGCATCCGTATTAATATTATAAATCGGAAAGTTTGTATGTGTGTATGTTTGTTACCTCTTCACGCTCAAGCGGCTTGACCGATTTGGATGAAATTTGGAACACAGGTAGAGTATAACCTGGAATAACACATATGCCACTCTTTACTGCAGGAAAACAACTATTACCACGAGAAAATGAGTGGCAGCGGGTTAAACCGCTGGGTGGAAATCTAGTAAACCATAAATATTAAATTTAACCTCCTTTGCTACATATGATTTTTAGAGCCAAAAATGTGATACTTTTCGGACAAACATAGCAAACTACATGCTAAAAACCAAAATCATAAGACCACTGAACTAGTAGAATAGAGTACAAGATCGGGTATCAAATTCAATATTCACAAAATGACATTTAGTAAGATTCTCCCACTTGTCGTTCGTCGTTGCGTTTTTTAAACTTTTTGTAACGCATGCGGCTGTCAAAAGACATGACGGACGCATCCGTAACGCACCGTATTTGCATGGATATAAGATTGTTACTCGCAATAACCGGTACTCACGAGTATCACTTTCTCGTATTTCATTATTATGACACCTCTTATCGAAACTCGGTAGGAATATTCGGACAACTGTCACGGTACTTTGCGTATTTACACTGGAGGATTTATCCGCAAAAGAAAACCGACGTTGTAAAGCTTAAGCAGAACTGCTGAAGTTTTGAGCGGTACTTATTATACGATAAATTAATTGTTAAATTAAAAGTTCTTAAATAATATTATCGTAATAGTATACATACATACATACACATATCACGCCTATAATCCCTTGCGGGGTAGGCATAGCGTAAACAGCCGCAAAATACGGCCATTTACACCACGTCTGACAAATTTTAATGTTTGAGGGTCATTCGGAAAATTGTGTATCGCTATAGTGACAGGTTGTCAGCCCATCGCCTAAAATTGCAATACACACCCTCGAGTCCCTTAGTTGCCTCTTACGACTCCCTCGGGAAAGCAATGGGGTGATGCTATTCTAAGCCGGCATCACATAATAGTATAATCCATATAAATGTAAGAATGTATTATGAAATAAGGAGTATCAGTATGGCAGCATTGGGTGGCTTCAGGTTGAAGAAGAAGAAACGAAGTATGAGTATACCTAAAAACGGATGCAAAGAATGTTTCCGACTATTAAAAACAGTTATAAGTTCCAACCATCGGCATCGCTTAGTTTATGATGTCAATCGTAGAAAATCTATTTTTCGAAACACCCTAAAATCTTTTATTTCACAGGTGCAGTTAGTTTACCGAAGTTTAGTACCTACCTACCCACATAAGCAGAAGCAATAATTACAGCCAGTGTCAAAACCCGCATCACCGCTACCACTCGGACCCGAAAACTTTATCATAAAAATGCACTTTAGTTGTCTCAACAACTTTTGGATTTTCACCTTGTTAATTTTATCAAATTGATAGCTCGTAACGTGAACATATATGGCGCTGGAGTAAATTACTGAATGCATTAACTTGGCGGGGTACCTGGTGCCTATGTTATGAAACTACAGGCTACAAGTCTACAGGTGAAATTCTTAGTACATTGCGTAGCCGGTTCATATTCCTGGTATCATTATGGCTAACTGACTACGCAATGAATATCGAATTTCACCTGTAAAATTGTAGCCTGTAGTTTGATAATATCGGGTACCTGGTTGTTTACGGGTAGGTACTTCGCGTTTCGTCATAAAAATATTATTAACGTGTACGGTAACTCGGTAAGTGTTTATTTTGGTGTTTGACTATCGATGCCACGGCAATATTTTAAGATGCTACCTTCATTGTCATATTTGTCATTATCACTTATTATTTCTATATTTCCAGTTGAATCGTTTTCTGTCAAGGACTTTCTGACACCGTGAAATTGTTTCCGCTCATTTAGTGCAGTCTCCCGTACTTACGGTGCCTGATATCTCTCCTATATCTTTAAAAATCGAACCCAATTTTCGATAGATCTGATCAGACAAATGGACTACACTCTTTAAAGTTGACACAATCCATTTGCAATAATGAATTAGTTTTAGACGGTATAAAGATCTCATGTCGTTTGCCAAGAAGGGCACAAAAAAATCAAAGTACCAGTAGGTCAAACCGACATTCTCATCTCCTTTATACACATCTCTCATTGCAAGCTTTCGCCGTGTCAACCATCTCAGTTGCGCATGATTCGAATATTATACACTTCCAGCAATACACACCAAAATGTACTTTACAATGGTGTATTTGGGTGGTTTTTTCAATGGCAAGACGGGTGCGAATGTAAATCCGTCTCGGGAATTGTCTCCGAGCCTAATCGTAAAAATTCTTCATGGCTTCAGCTGGACGCGAGCACGCAGTTCTTTGTGTGTCAGTGTGACCATTGCAATACGAAAAATTGCAAGCATTTACACAACGGTTCTCGATCCTTAAGCTGAAGAGCTAGGATTTCAAAACTTTGTAGAGTTAGTAGTAAAAAATTAGTAGAAAAACGAACACGACACGTTCAGACACACAAGAGATGTGAGACACGTTGCTGTTGAGATTCTTTTCTCTAGAAACTTCTTTCAAGAGTATCTTGTTCTGCTACATGCTACGCTGCCACCGCAGTCCAAATTAAAGGAACTTTAAATCTACCAAATTAGTACGATCCTGTCCCAATTGGTCACACTGTTCGCATCTCTTAGCACATAAAACTGGAAGGATCCACTATATTACAGCTGTCCGTTTCGCACTTAGGGGAAACAATGTATTTTTGTCTCTGTTAGTTATTTGTGGGACGTGGATATGTGTAGCATTTCCGTTCAAGGTGTCAAAGCTATTTGCGAATTTAACTTTCAAGGACTCATCCCACCAATACTTAAAACTGCGTTTTAGCCGAAAACTACAGATTTGTCATATATTTTTGGCGTAGTGTAACCGAGGATCTTCATTTTGTGGGATGGAATGTCAAATGATATGTAATTTTTTGGATGTTATTTTAAGAGGGAACAGATTATAAGCATATTTGCGTTGAGATGTGTGAGTAATGATGATTAAAACGATGCTGTTTCATTATGTGAATACTTTTAAGTCGGAACGGGTATATTAAATTATTAAAAAAATACGTACATACACATATCACGCCAATTATCCCTTGCGGGGTAGGCAGAGCGTAAAAGGCCGCAAAAACGGACATATACGCCACGTCTGACATATTTGAGAGTCATTCGGAAAATTGTGTATCGCCATAGGGACAGGTTGTCAGACCATCGTCTAAAATTGCAATACACATCCTCAAGTCCCTTAGTCGCCACTTACGACTCCCACGGGAACAAAATGGGGTGATGCTATCCTAAGCCGGCATCACACGGCTCTTTATAAAGTCTTTAATTTTAAACTGTAAACGTATGTTTATTACGTACCTACAGTAGTCTATTTTTAATCCGACAGTCCCCGTTCCGTCTATTCTCACAATTTCCTGTCGCTTAATCTATTTCTTGTAAGGCATGACATATGGAAGACATAATCAAAGACAATGACATCGTTTAACCAATCAGCCAATCGAACAACAAAGGAAATGTATCCATTAACCTGGATAAAACCCTGTATTAAACTACGACCCTGGATTACTGGGTAGGGCCCTGCATTACGTCCCGCTACAAGCCCTTTAATATTTAAGGGAGGTCGGTGGACGAATTATATTTTCCTTTTGAAGTTTATGTCAGTAACGCGCCATTTTTATTATTTCTGTTTCAAATTCTCTCGATTCCTGCGATTTAAATCCGATTTGGTGACGTCATAATAAATATGACGCGTTTTTTAAATTTTAGAGCTGTAAGAATTTAAATTACACTCTATTGGTTTCATGGTAAAAACTTTAGGTGAAAAATAGTAGAAAAACAAATCTGAGCAAAGTTTAACGTTGTAATAATTAAGTATAAACAAATTAGTTATATGTGAGCAACTGGAACCCATCTAAACATAAAAAGCAGTCGGGTAACCTTTACCATAGCAGGTAAACCGTACCGTACCGTACCAATACCTTAAGAATTGTACACCATGTTATCGTAGGCATTTACTATCGAAGATCCGATAAATATCTAAAACACCTTAGGTGATACAACGTCAAAAACACCCACAACCAAAACAAGCCTTATTCAAATACTAATATTATAGTAACGGATTGTATCAACCCTTCGCGTGCCGGGTCGCGGATTCGCGGGGCCTTTGAAGTGGCGCCCGGGGGCTTGTCAGCGCCAGGACTAGGGTTAAACAGGTGGGATGGTGGAAATTGGTACAGCCGTTTTAGAAAGCGAGTTGATTTCTTGTTTATGTTTTATTAATTTAAATTGTTTTTTTTTATATATATTATAATAAATTTTTGGTTACAAAATGGATATAAACTATATTCAGCAAATGTTTGGCACGTATTAATCCAGAAAACTAAAAATTAACCTACGTTAACGTATTTTAATTATACGAAGCTTTGAAGTATGCGAATTTGGCTCAGAAATGATAAAATAACAACTTGCACGGAAAATCTGTAATGTCTGAACGTAATCATATTTAAACAATCGACTCATTTTCTTTTGAGCTTGGCATTACTAACAAACGATGTTAAGACTGGAAACATGATATCCAATACCTTCCACATCATGCGTGTCACTTAAAAAAAATATAACTTGCCCAACGCAGTTAAGCAATTCACCCTTTTAACGCGACAGTATCAACTGCAGTCAACTACGTCTAAAACGTCCACTATGACATTTTAATCAGGGTGTTTTCAATAGTCAAAGGGACAGGTGAGCGAGTGTCAGACCGTACATATAATACGGACACGATACTGTTTAACCCTTTGACGTGTCGCGTCTAATTGCGAATGACCCTCCGGTTTATTAAATACGACTGTCACGTTACGAGGTTCCCATAGGTGTATTCTGTTTTCTGGCATCTTTTAGTGTTTGAAGTTCAAGAGAGCCTATTTTGTATTTTAAACCGCAAAAATTTGCTGTAGGTATATAAGTTGTTACTGGTAAGCCAGTAACAACTTAACCGCTTGTCTGTCACGTACCGGGAGCCGGACAACAATTTTGAACCTTAACTACCCACAAAAAATTCAAAACCAATGAAATTGTTATAGTATGAAGCGACAGACGAGTGATTATATACCTACTGGCTTTTCTTATGTTGTCAGTATCAGAACGCAGTTGCTGTAAGTTCCTAGAGTCCCCAAAGAAAACTTAGATTTCTCATCTACACTAATATTATAAAGAGGAAAAATTTGATATTTTGATTGAATAGGCTCCGAAACTACTGGACTGATTAAAAAAATATTTTACTATAAGAATCCTACATTATCCCTTATGAATATAGGCTATATTAAAATGTTTTGTTACCGCTGGAAAACAGTAAGCAGCTGGTAAAACCACTGGGCAGGCCAATAGTATATGATACGAATACAGACTTAATACCTGAAGTTTTAGTTTGGTGGGATCGGGTCTGAGGTAAGATAAGTTTCTATTTCAAGGTTAGGTTTTCATCGCAAAACATCCATTCAATCATCTAGCATCCTTTTTCATCGTATTTTTGATATATAGATTTGTTCTCTATCCAAGCAGCTTGGGTGCACCTTAGATTATGACCATTTCGGGTATTGTTTGTTACAAATACACTAGTGTTCTGTGTTATGAAACTACAGGCTACAAGTCAACAGGTGAAATTCTTAGCCGGTTAATAATCTTGGTATCATACCTAATGACTACGAAATGAATGATCAAATTTCACCAGTAAAATTGTAGCCCAACACCCGAAATCGCTAGGGCACTGCGAGAGTTGTTAGACAAAGAATGACAATGCACTGCCTATGCGCGTTAGAGATGCTCCAAGCATAAACTCCTTTGCTGCTATGCTGAAAGATGTTTTGATAAGGATAGCTTATGAAAACGTCAAAGACTACACACCTCAGGTATGGGTAGTCCAGACAAATTATAGAAAAGAAAAACTAAAATGAACCTGTAATTTTATAAATAATAATATAATGTTATTTTATGACATTTATAAATAGTAACTAGTAACTTTATGACATGTAATCATCTTTTATGCACTAAATCTGAATCTGAATATCGGGCACGGCAGTTTAAAATATAGTGTATCTCTCTCAGAATAGTCCCGCACAAGACCACAAGTAGTCCGCCAAGAATTGTTCTAATCATACCACATTAGAACCAGGATCCCTAACCATTATATTGTCTTGTAAAATTAACCAGCTTTAATACACCACTATTACAGCTAAAGAACCCTTTTCATTGATACGATTGATAGATAATAAGACCGCTATTAAGGAGAGTTCAGAATAGGCTCCTTTTGTTTTTTAATAGGCTGTAATTTTATAATAAAAGGATTGGTTTTGTAATTAATAGTATGGGAAAGTTTTTAATTAGAAAGTAGTTTTTTTCTGTTAAAGATACTTTTGTATTAAACAAGACTGTCGTCTACTTTATTTATTTATATGTTGTGAGGTAGATAAATAGGAGTATCGTTTTGATCAAGTATTCTTAAAGATCACAGTTAAATTAATAATGTAAATAGTAACATGAGGTATATTTCAAAATTGCAAAATTTAATACCTCTAAATGGGAATTAGGTACGTTTTCTAAAAAAAATATAAAGTGTAAAAAAAGGTTGAACCCAGCCAATCAAAATCAACAACGTTTCCTTAGAAACACTTCAGCTGATCATTCGTATCAAAATAACCGGCTCTGACACATTTTATACACCTGCCTACTAATTTAACAGCTCTAAATTGTAATATGCATACCTACATAATTTTTTCTAATGCATAAGATTTCTGACATCAGGATGCGATGTGACGTCGCAGCCTAAAAGCTAGATATATAAAATGTGTCAGAACCGGCATTTTTCAGCATTGCAGCCTTTTATGAAAAATCTCGTACATTTCAAACATATAATTTCTACAAATGCATGAGATTATTTACTTTAGGATGCGTTGCGACGTCGCATAGACGTGTGGGCAGCCTTAATTATATCTACAAGAAAAATACGTATTTTTTCCCACTAACTCTCCTATCTACATCAATCTTCGATCAAATCAAATCTATCAAGATCTATCAAATTAATCAATCACGTATCTATAGGTACGCTTGTGAAAGTATGAACCAATGAGAATAAAATCGGGCTTATCTAATAAGCCCGATTTAACAACTGTCAAACCCATATTAAAATAATGTTAGCAGAGTATAATGAATCCTATTACAAATGATTTAAAGCACTGCTAAATAGATAGAGCTTTAAGAATCTGTAAGTTAGTTCTCAAACTCAAATCTCGGCCACTATTAAAATTTCATATATATACAGCGTGATTCGGACAAAATGCATTAAATTCGACAAGTTGTTTAGGGCATCGTAGAGGTAGTATACCATTTAAAAATGGGACCTATAATGGAAAAAGAGAAAATAATTTCGACCTCCCATACAAACTTTACGACGAGCTGACTGATTTTGGGAGGTCGTTTATTTAGCTCGTTTTCCAGCATTAGTTGCATAATTTGCCTCATAAAATTATTACACAACGTGTACAATTTAATTCATTTCGTCCGAAACACGGTGTACAGGTTGAAATGTAACTGGTGAATTTTACGATACCGAGATATCAGGAGGGGTTGGTTGGTGCTATTCCGAAGCGAACATAGGTCGAAATAGAAAAATTAAATTTACACGTGCCATACAAATTACTTTGCGTGGCTAGTACATTTTGTATGTGAGGTCAATTGTTTTTCTCCTTTATCACCAGGCCGTCTCGTTTTTCGGTCACTATAAAAAAAGTTACTTTTCACCCTATATACCTCTACCTGCCCAGTTAAAGAAATAAGTCAATGGACTATGATCAAATTACTTAAACTTTACCACACCTCTCTTTCAATGTGAGCCAAGATTCCAAGCCTCTTCACTTTAGGACCATTCACAAACTAAACCAGGCGGATAGGTAGGTAGATAGTACCAACCTAATACCAATAAGTAGCAAAAAGCAGTAAAAATGTCCGTACGTTGTCCCGTCCTCTCCATACACCACGTTTAGTCTACGCAATAAGTCTATTTTAATTACAGTCTCCGATATAGGCAGATTCCTGTCTTGCCTATGCTACTGTCGCTAGTGATGGAAAACTGTCGATAAAACCATATCGATAACGTCAATGTGTCAGTTGGAGCTGTCGATGTGATTCGATGCTGTCTTGTTTATTGATTTGATGCTAGTAGGGATGGGCAATGTCATTTTTTGACAATGAATTTGTATTTAAAATACACTTGGCATGGTAGTGCTAATTTGCGCACTATAATTGTTTAAAATTCTTTCTCAGTAATTTGTTAAACAAGAGATTTTATAAATTGCAATAATTTTATTGCCCTGTGATGCTGGCTTCAAATATCATAACCCTATTTATTTCTCGTGGGTGTCGTAAGAGGCAACTAAGGGACTCGAGGGTTACTTAATGTGTATTGCAATATTTGCAATTTCATGCGATGTGCTAAAAATATGTTACTATGGCTATACACAATGTTCACGAATATTTGTCAGACGTACGTAGCGTAAATGTTTGTTTAATATACGTCCGTTTACACTCTGCGTACCCGCAAGTGATACAGACGTGACATATGTCTGTTTTTTTATTAAAAATTTACTTTTACAACTTATATGGTAACTGTAGATAAATTAAACTAATCACCAAAGTTTGTTCTTTAGGTTCGCATTCATCATGCAATAATATAAGACAGAGCAATCCTGTTATCAAAATTATATTATTAAAATAAACATTTAGTAATACTGGAACTTTAAAAAGAATAGAAGTG
Organism: Tuta absoluta; assembly: GCA_027580185.1. NCBI lineage: Eukaryota > Metazoa > Arthropoda > Insecta > Lepidoptera > Gelechiidae > Tuta > Tuta absoluta. The sequence continues at coordinate 2,622,556 of JAQAHW010000034.1, forward strand.
ACAGCTCTACCCAAATTTTATATATTACGAACTTATTTCCAATCTAGAAAGTCCAACGTCACATAAATAGGAATAGGATTAATAAGACCCGCGCACACATCGCATCAATTAGCTAAATCATCGCATCGACATCGATAACCTTAATTCAATCAGCTGTGCCCATCCTTAGCTAACACAAACAAGACTCGATAACGAGGTGAAATATTCACATTGCAAGCTCCGTAATCAGATGTGTAGTCGTCTCTGTCGCACTAAGCCTAGCTTAGGGAGGCTGCGAGGGAAAGGAAAAAGACGGCACGCGCCGTCGGCAAACTACAAAGGGGTCGCGTTCTCTTTGATTTTGCCGCCGCGCGTGCGTACGTTGTTTGTTTACGTATGTGTGCGTATGCGTACGTATGCAGATGAGCTGAGGACGAGAATTTGATAATTGCGAAGATTTATACTGTGTTAGCAACTAGAAATTGGTTTTGGAATAAATTACGTGTTTGTTTAGTTTGTTACGAGGTATCGATGAATGACTCGGGACAAACTGAGAATTAAATACAAATCCATTGAATCATTTGCCTGGATAGTCATGTTTAATTTCCTTGACCTCACCTTATCATAATAAGTGCAATGCAGGCAGGCAGACATGAAGTTCCTAGTCCACTATGATATGAAACTCACTAAAACATTAGAACAGGTTCGATGAAATGCAAATTGCCCTGTAGTTTTGTGAAATTAAAATAAAGGTACCTAACCTAACCTACCTCAATGCTTGTTTGTATGCCATGCCGACTAAAGATCCGGTGACCAAACTAACCAAATTGAAGCCATTGAAAGAAGTAATCAATTACGATAAAGCATATTTCTTAATCTATATACTCATTTTGGAGCAAAATACAAACAGTCATGAAAATAATTAATAATAAATAATCAAAGTTATAACGATTATAACTAGAATAAAATTTTATTTCCCTTGCTCTACATTGTCACGCGAAACTTTATAGTATCCGTTTCAAATAAAAAATAAAATAAATAATAACTGAACAATTAATATGACCGACAGTAAAGGTTAGTTTTGCAACGTTTTTTAAACTCATAAGGAAATATTCAGTTGAATTCTATTTTCGATCCTATAAATTCTGTTTTAGTGTAGACATTAGCATCAACTCGCAATAAAAATGACTTAATAGGGTCATTGAACATAGACAAATGTTCTAGGACCTTATAAGGTCAACAAACAAGAAAAGCTGTAGTTCTGTTTCTGCCACTGTAAAAGAATTCAATTAATTGCATAAAAGCTATCAATAATTAACTAGTACATACAAGAAAATAGTACTAAAACAAACTTTTTCTAGAACAATAAAAATAGCGTTCCTTAATGTCAAGTCACCTACGTTGCGTGCGCGCATATGTCCGGTTGGCAGCCGCAAATTTTGGTTGGATATGACATGTAAGATTTTCCGCGATGGTTTGGTTTAAATGTTTTTTCCCCCTACAATCAATTTATTAATTAATATATAGAAAGATTTGCTTTTTTTTCTACATGTACACGATAACTTAAAAGCAACTTATGGACCTATTTAAATTAATTGAATTATCAGAAACCTACAACATGTCTGAATAAAAGGGACACGGTTAAACCACTGGGCTAGGCTAGGCCCCTAGTAGGTAGGTGTCTCATAAAATCTAGACCTCCACGAGTGACCTACCTATAACATAGAAATGTTCAATTAACTAACGTTTAGTTTTTTATTTACAATTAAGATAATTTACGTTGATATAAAATGAACTGCCGTGTGATGCCGGCCCAGAATTGCATCCCCCTATTTCTTACCCATGGGTGTCGTAAGAGGCGACTACGGGACTCGAGGCTTAGATGTGTATTGCAATTTTAGGCGATGGGCTGTCAACCTGTCGCTATAGTGATACACAGTTATTTGATTGACCCTCAAACTTTTGTAAGACGTGGTGACATTATCCGCTTTCAACCGCCTATATCCCATAGCATAGGCGTGATTTAAGTATGTATGTATAAAATGAAAAAAAAATTGGTTCGCATGATACCCATTTGCCCTATCACTCAACGCATGACTAACCATTTAAAACAACACTCACTTAAAGTAAACCGTTGCATGTAAGTACAATTCATACCATCTCGGGTTACATTTAAGGGATCGTCGTACACTGGTATTTTTAAGTAACTGCATGAAAAATTTAGTATAAGTTGATCTGTTAATGGGTAAGTCGATGTGCTGCTAATAGTATGTGGGATTATCAGATAACGATAAGAGTGTAATCCCGTGTAGTACTCGAGGCGAGTGCCGATACTGTGACGATGTTACGAGTTTATAATTGCACTGTGATGTCATCCAGGTAACTGACAGGAGGACAAAAGGATCATGCCTGTGTCTCTTAATGGGTAGGCGAAGGTTTAACGGCTCTGATTACACTATTGATGCAGTTTTTCTTTTCGATCAAAAACAAGAGTTAATATCACTAGATTCTAGTGAACCAGATATCAAAATTATAAGAAAGTCGTAATAAACATTCATATACTTAGATTGACTAATATTTACCATATAATCATAATAAAGCAATGGATTTTTAATAAAAAGGATGACTGTATAAAGATTGCAAAATGTGTGTGAGGTAAAGACGCGAGAAGAAAAAAAAGAATGTTTTTGTTTGTTAACTTCTTATTATTTAGCTAACCTTTCTTCAAAACAATCTGAGATTTAACAAAAGTAGCTACTGATCTCGTTTCATATAATGATTTTAGTACTTACTATTCTTGCAAATGTATGGTTTCTTCGTACGAGCTCTATTTTCGAATACGCGCCTCAAGACTGAATGTACCGTAATAAGAACCTAGGTATTAGAAACCTCAAAATATTAAAAAATTCTTTTCTTTGGAAAATACGATTTTACGTAGCAACGGTCCTCAGTTCACCTATGTGTAAGACTAGAGTCTGGACAACATCTTATCATAAAGAACAGACACCAAAAAAAAAGAAAAATTTCAATTAAGATTGATGGCTTCAATGGGTCGTCGGCTTTTATAGGCAACAGTTGACGTCGCTATAACCGAATAACGAAACAAATTGCCCGCAAAATGTAATTTAAACAATTTCACGTGAAATTGCGTTCACGTCACGAAAATGCAGCAATATTTTGTGACGCCATAATTATTCTGTGAAAATACTGACGTTATTATTTCGATAATGGACTAATTACAGTTTAACTTTTCTCTCGTGGCGAACGAGATCGCGTTTATTTTGCAAGATATTTTATATGGTAACTTCGAAGTCAAACCAAAATCATTATATATCATACCTTTTTGAATGACAAAAATTTGTCATGTTATTTGATAAAGATAAATGTTAGTGTACGCCCCTCCCGCATTACGGCTACTCCCCTATCCTGTACCCTAAGGTTGCCTGGAAGAAATCGCTACCTAAGCGATAAGGCCGCCTTGTGAACACGTTTATTATTTATATCTTGTTTTTATTGTGTAAAATAAAGTATTTTTGAATTTGAATTGAATTAGTTTCACGTAAAATCGCTTGGATATACTTCTGATTGCGAAACACCACAATTTTGAGCACCGTACACAAATAACGTCCCAGAAAGGACAACACCACGCTACAAAAATATACCTTTCCTACAGTAAACATTTGCCCCGCGCTTTGCCTTTTGTCAAATCACTCGTCAAAAGATCGAAACGAAAACTAGGCGCGCCCGTATTTCGGTGGAAAGTAATTTCGCGCGAAAAACTAAAAAAGAAAAGCGGGATTTTGCCCCGATTTCCCTGTCCATTGTCGTATGTTTTTTTTTTCATCTTATTTAGCGCTTTGTCGGCGGCCCTTTGAAGTCTGCCCCCCTTTCACCCCCCGAACCCATGAAGGGGTGTTACAAATTGCGTCACGTTCCTATTCTGAAGCGCAAGTAAACACGTTAGCGCTACCATTTGCGAAGTTTGAATAATTGAATTTCATTTCCGGCGTCAAAAATCGCTGATAGACGATATTTTTGCAACGTAATGTCTGAAATTGTCGTAAGGCACTTTTAGGTACAATAATGGCATAGGTTGCTTAATCCGACTCTCTTCCGAGAACTTAAACAGCAAATTTCTTCATTTACAGGTTTTAAAATTACGATGACGGTACCTAATCGATATTTATAAGAATTATACCTAAATAAGAGCGAGTGCCAACTTTTAGTTATATAGTTACTGGGTACTACGAGGATATTCCCAGGTACCCATTTACATATCGAAATATTATACAGGGTGTAAGGGACGGTGTACCGAAAACTTTGCAGGCATGATCAGACCATGAAACTGAACAACTTTTACTATGGAGCCTATGTTGGGAAACGAATTTTTTTTTTCGAGTTTCCATAGAAAGTCAGTCAGCTAATCGGGAATTTTGTATGGGAGGTCGAAAAAATTTTCTCGTTTACCAACATAGCTTCCATAGAAAAAGTTGTTCAGTTTCATGGTCTGATTATGCCTGCAAAGTTTTCGGTACACCGTCCCTTACACCCCGTATAGAACGGAGTTGGTAACACTAGGTACAGCCGATAGTAGGAAAAAATGTGGCGCCGCCAGGAGACTTGACTAGTTACACTGCCAACACTATGTGACACTGAGCTGAAACTCATTTTTATACTGCTTTTTTAACACTCTAATACAGCATTGCGACATCCGTCATAATATAATAGCGATATAAGAGTTCTATAAAAATATCCTCATGGTCCGACTTCAAAACGAATGAGATATTAAGGAGGATAGTGTTACTGAATAGAAGAATGATGAACGTTTAATTCTTTTGATAAAGTAGAGATGTGAGAGGATTAAAATGAATGCGATTATCAGATAAGAATTTTTTGAATTTTAAATCTGAAATAAATTATTTTGAAAAAAACACATTAATATAAACTGAAATAAGGACTTAAAGGAAAACAAAATACAGAATAATAATTAGCATAAGTATAATTGAGTTCAGGTGAAACAAATAAATAAAAACCGCGTCGAGTCGCCTAAATAAAGGACTCGTAGTCTTTCATTGTGAATTGAACTTTATTTCAACGGTATAAAGCCAATTTAAAATTGAAAGATGATTTTTTTCATATTTAAAGGTATATTCCACAAAATATAAATAATAAATGTCTGTAGGACAGCTAGGATAAATGAAGGTTGAGAGACGCCCTTTTTTAAAAGCCTTTATCACAAGATATTTCACAACAGGAACTTTTAATTGTTTTTTTTTCCAATGAAAACTTCCTCCAGTTTTAAAAGACATATTCAACGATACTTGACTCAATATAGTAGACCAATTTTATTGCCCCTCTTTCAGTTGTATGGAAGTTTTTTTTATTCACGCTGACAATTCTAAATTTGGGTCACTACAATCTATCTGCATACCAAACACGTAATTGGGTGGCAAATAACGAAGTTACGGGCATACGGACAGACAGAATTGACGAAATGATAAGAGTCAGATCTAGTCGTAAAAGGCGGTTTAAAAACTCTGATACCAAGGTTCTTCAGATCGCCACATCGATGTCAAGACGTAGTAAAAAGAATAATAAAAATCTATGATACACCTTAACTTGCAGACCTTCAATGAAAGCCCATATACCTACTGTACCTACACCTAAACACTATTACTATGAAACTGGAATGATAAATTACTATAGCTCTGCCTAGAATAAAGTTAATATAAATGAGATTATTAATATCAACAAAAATAAAAGCGGTCCCATAGCTATTGCCAAATTGTGTCTCGTTTCTATAAATCATACCGTTTCCAAACGTAGTTCATACATACAGACGTTAAGAATTCGCAGTAAACGGCGAAAATTTATATTCGGCGCAGCTACAAGCAGTTCTGTAGTTAGTTACCTACATCGCTAAGTTTTCTAGAAAATCATAACAGTCTGTGCTATAAAGAGATAAATATAAAAATAGCAAATTGACACTTGGGCACAACGGAACAGATTTTGCGGAAAGTCCTGTCGCAAAAGTTAAGAATTGTATGAGATTATAATATTCCAACTTACGCGGGAAATCTTTAGTATCATAGGTAAGTATATCAACAATTTAAACTCTAGCGTCGAGTTGAATGCCGACACATACTAGGACAAGCTAGAAGACTGACTATCATGTAGAAATTCTCATGTCATTGTAACTGAAAGAAGAAAATTTAAAATCTCTCTCACTTACCTACGTGTCGAACGTGCCGCGCGTGTGTCGCGTGCCTACACAAATCTAGCGCGAAGCTCTTCAAAGAAAAAATTTAAATATGCATAAAACCGTCAAGTTCTAAAATTGATAGCACTATACGACAAAACGAAATTAACTCCGCAGCTATATAAATGATGCTGAAATGATTTGTAAAAATAAATGTGCGGACAGATACAGAGCAATTATTTAGGGAGAGTCAGTGCCCCTGAAGCATTAGCAATGAGTGGACTTCAATAGGATGGAACCAAAGAAACAGATATTGCGAAGTCAATTTTGACTTATAAAGTGCACATTTACCAAAGGTGTGTTTACCGATGGATTAAAACAGATTACTATGGATTAACAATGATACAAATAGGATTAACTTTGATCCTTGTACATAATCCGGATTATATTTTCGTTTACGACACTATAGGTAGTGTCGAAAAGTCAACTTGGGGAAACCGAAGAAAAGGAAAATATGTAAACTGAAATGAAACTTTTCAATATTAAATTAAAACCGATATGACGAAATCAGCAAATGAAAAAGAAAACTATGAAATGATCAAAGCCCACGTTAATGAACAAGAAGATTAATAATCGGAAGCACTTGGCGAGCGCTATGCATGCACAGATCAAGGAAAATCTAACTACAGATTTACGAGTACCTATATTCACATATATCCGATCTCATGTGTACATGGTTTTCAATAAAAAACCTCACAGAGTAGACGAACAAAGCGCTGTCGAAAATAACGAGCGCTAAGTTTTATAGTCAAGCAATAAAAACCGAAACTGGAAGCTTTTTTCCAACTAAACAGTTCGGAGATTAAGTTTATTGAGGTGACTAATGACCACAATAAAGAATTTATAACCGTTTTATAATTTATGAGTAGGGATGCTGGTAATACTTTTATTTGATTCTTGATGATATAATGTAAATAAGGCTTTTTGATCGGCTTATAAATACGAGTAGGCATATTGATAAAAGTAAATGTCTCGAATAAGTGACCAAATACGCGCATCAATTTAAAAAAATACTGATCATCGGATGCAATACAACAGAAAACGACCAAGTTATTAAACATAATGTGAATGGAATGCCCCAAGGCTATTCTCTGGGCCCGCTTTTACTCAATCTCCAAACCGACACAATAAAATGAAATGAAGGTAATATGGTCATTTCGATGTCGATATTCGTTTAATTTACTAATTGATCATCATTCTTCCTCTAACGGCCCAATTAGCTTTAATCAATCGCTGGTATAGAATTAATATGAGTGCATAAAAGACTCGATTCCACAACTAAACAGGCCTACTAAAATTAGTGCTATCATAACCTAATGGATAGGTATCATACATGAACTTGACTATGATTAAGGGGCAATTTTGAACATTGTCCGTTATGTTTACCCGCAACCTTTTTGATTCTCTGGAAAATGGATGAAATGCTTCAAGTCACATCAATGCAATTTATGATTATCTTCTCTCCTTAGCCTATTTAACTGCAAGTGATAGCGCTATTTTAAGCTAGCTATTTTAGGCGGTTAAGTGGAATCGAGTCTAATATAACTGTGTTATATTGTATATGACGAAGTAAGGGAATTTATAGTTTAGTTAATGGATATAGGGCAACCCATGGACAGGTTAAGTACAAGTACGTTAAAAGAAAACCAATGTTTTTTATGGACGATGTTAAAAGCAGAAACTTTAAACAAATTGGATTAAGAAGTTTTAGGAAATAACAGAATTGTTTATTATTGAAATCAGAATATTTCCCTTTGATTAAAATTATTGACAAGACGTCGTTAAATTATAACAATCAGTTGCCATTTCTAACTAATTAGGTAGACTATGTACAGATAAGTCTTTGTAGATGTCACATTAGATATCAGACACGGCCTTTTGATGTCTTTATTACAAAGATTATTATGAGAATTTCTAAATACGTTTGTCACCTGTTACGTCTCGTCATAAGAACAATAAACCTTTTGTTCAACACTCAAGTGGGTTATTTTAGAAATAAATAGCACTATAAAGGACCAAATGTTCGCAGAATAACATAGTTAGTTTAAACTGTTACAGCTTTATTGGTGTAAATGAATAATGTTGAAAAAAAATTCAAGAGCTCTGAACTGAATAACCCAAGGAACATAGGTCAAAATATGAAAAAATATTAGATCTCCCATACAAACTGTTTAAGCCGACCATCCCTTTGCAGAATGGGAGGTAATTTTTTATATTTTAACGGATGTTCCTCGGGGAAAGTTGTACAGTTTCATCGGCCGGTTCACCCATTAAAATATTTGCAGCTAATATTTTTAAATTTTGTAAATACCTACTTAATTATGATCGACAACTCGCAACTGAGCTAGCGGAATTTTATAATTTAGAATAGATTATTATTATTTTATTTATTTATTAAGAGTAATAAAAGAAAAAAAATCATTTACAAAAAATAAACGTTCGCATTCGCCAGATTATACGTACAGCCGTCAAAAACTAACATTGAACATACCTAGGGTCCCAGGTAGAATGTATCCGCTTGTATAGGGTCGTGCGTGACCAGCGTAGCTGTCAATATGCGCCCGTACGCGCGTGTATCGAGCATAGAGGTCAAATTACGCTGGGACACTATCTACACGAATAGTAGTAGCTATAGGACCTACTACCGACTACGCTCATGTAAATTTAACTCAAACCAAATGTTAATTTAACCTCAACAACGTTAACAAAACCTTTACTACATTTTATAGTACCTATAGGTACCTCAACGTAACAATTCAAAGGCTCAACTTACAATGGATTCTTTTAGCAACTGTATGTCAAACCATATTATGTAGATCAAATGCTGCTGATAGTGTACTCGAGTTATGTATGATGATATTTTTCGGAGCGTTTGTCCGTTTACTCGCATTATTACATCAACCTGACCATTTGAAGGATCTACTCTTAATAGTTTTTCTGAATAACAGTATTTAAAACCGGAATATGATCATCATTTTTCCGCGGTTTGGTCCGTCTACTCGCGTTGCTACAATAAAAGCGGCGCACGCGACGACACGCGCATAAATCCGCTCCTTCCAGGCCATTCTGATTTGTACAACTAGCTCCGGCATAGAGCTTAAATTGGACAGAGATGAACCTAAGTAATATTAAAAGGTCATAAAACCATTCCAGTCGTTATCCTAATCCGAGCCGGTTTTCTATTAGGACATTACAAAATTCTTATAAAAAAAAATTGTGTGTTACTATTTTTTTTTACAATGACGGTTCATGACGTCAATAAGTGATGATACTATCCCACATTGAATAAAGAATTACAATTTCAATTTTATCCTCAACCTCAACCGACATCTGTAGGGTATAGGATTTTTCTCTATAGCGATTCTCACGGTCCTGTGCCAGTCTTGGTTAGTAAGGACTCGTCGAACCATTTATGATCTTCCGCCTATTGCAATAGGATCATAAAATTCTTATTTAAGATTTTTTTTACTCTTCGCTTCTTATTTAAGATTTTTTTTACTGTTCATTCGGTTAGCATTACAAATATTCTCATAATAGTGTGCTATTGATAAGTACGCAATCGTATTTATAGACAGCATGAATTCTCAAAATAAGTACCTATATACAAACCGACAGTACAGTTCTTTAGATTCACATTCACACAGATCATTCGGTAAACAGGGATTTCCGATTTCCGGCGTCAACGTAACATCGGAAGCTGCCAGTACTAGATGTGCCTAACTCTATGTTGTGCGTATTTTGGACTCCTTTGATCTTGCCGCGAGTTTAATGAGCGGGCCGAGCGACTACGGCCTCCAATTGTGACTTACCGGGTGTCCTAAACAGAACGATTTGCTAGATATATTGTTTATTCGAATATTAGAAAGTGGAATAAATTCCGTGAATTCTGACGTCAGTTTTGTGAATTATTGGATATTCAAGGATTGTGAGGAACAGCATTCAATTGACTACTGATTCGTTCCAGTAATATTCAATTTTGAAGTTTTAAGGCGGTATTAATTTAGGTAAATAAAATGATATAACTACACGCACGCCCAAATCACAATGTAGTGCAATCGTATGATATTGAAACAATTTTAGAGAGTCAAAGATTTATATCAGAATATATTGAACATAGAGCCAAATCAAAAGCTCACGCACGAACGTACATTCCTACAATACAACCAATTAGTCTTTAAAACTCAACGTTGAAACTTGCATTGCACACTCAACTGTAACATTTTCTAAAAACGCGCAACACAAAATAAATACAAAATGGGACGCGACTTTTCATTTTGCGCGGGAAAAGCGAACAATAGGCGGGAAAATTGCACGTCACTCGCCGCGCTCCAATTTGTCAAACGGGCAAGATGGCCGCCAACATGGCCGACGACGCGTTTAATTAAAAATGCTTCTCATTTGATTCTCAGTCTGCAGCCAGAGGACATGTGCTTCAAATTTATTTTACCATATTAGATTTTAACAAAGACTGTCTTTTTATTACAACCGTAAAAACTTACCTAGTTATGGAAAACTCTGAAATACGAGACATACCTACTTGCGAAAATATCATTGGAAATCCTAACGGAAATGAGGGTCGTGTAATGGCCGCTCTCGCCGGAAGAATGCTGGCTGACCCAACCCTGAAAATCGACTTCCGTTGAAAATCGCCTCCTCAAATATAAGGCTGAGAGATCTGGTGTAATATCTACATTTTCCTCCTCCACCGTTGTTGATTTTGCCATTTGCATAGGTGCATGGTCAAAAATTTAAGTTAAACAAAATCTTCATCCATTTCTTCCCATTCCAATAAGTACGACTTGAAAGATCTACTTATTGATAAATCGCCTACGAAGTAATACGTACATATCAAATGACCGTTGAAGGTAACGTTGCGACGCGAGCCCGTTTTTATTGAGTTAATTAATAAGACCAAATTCAAACAAATCTAAGTATTGATACACTCATCGCTACACGGGGGGATGCGAGTCGACACAGGGTTGCTACTTTTGCCACTTCTAAAAACATAGCAGTCAATTGATACAAGGAAGTAGTGTGTGTTTTGAGATTTGTGCTTTAAATGTATTTTTGGCTCAGCTCCGCGCAAGCCCAACATCCAAAGAACACTATTTTTTTGAAGATAAATAAATTCATTACAACAAATAAATTCTGTGTGTGCGTTGACAATAAATTGGGTCTGTTTCGAAACATTTAAAAAAATACTAAATAGACACTTACTTAAGTCAGCGTCCTATAATATCCAGTAGCCCACCTGTACCGGTTTCTTCCACAATATAATATTGAATACGAAATTTATTACCCTATTTACTAATTCAACCACTTGGTTAGTCAACCATGAAGTCTTGGCAACGGAGACGAAAGAGCATAAAATTTAATGTCACACCGTGGTTTCCATATTAAACACATTTTTGCATACAAAAAGCTTCCAGTTATTGAAAAAAAAAATGCTGACGGAATGGACGACATTTTATGATGGAATTTAAATAAACCAACAAAAAGTAGAGTCAACTTGGTGGCTTAATATTCTAGTCACGCGCAGCCCTGACGCTTACACTCGGCTGGGGTTCGATTCCTATTGTGTCTCGTTCTCCCACTTGTTTTTTCTTTTTTATAATACGAGGGTAGTTTCTATTATTCCCTATTGTCCGCTGTACGTTGACATACACTTGTGGGCTTGAGGGCTGCTCTGCTCGCTCGGCGATGAGGCATGGGACATTTCGGTTTATTAATCATTTCCCATGATTTTGGGGGAGGTCAAGTGTTGTGTAATACGGTACTTAGTGATCATTGGAATGGGTGTAATTTTCATTTATGGGTTCTGCCAAGTCTGTTGACATGATATTGAAGAGCTTCTTGAGATAGTTGTTTACGTTTCTTCTAAAAATGTTTTCACACTGTTTCAATCATTATTATCGTCATCAATAGCCACACCATGTTTTTATGATTTTTATATTATAACTACAAAAAAATTAAAAGAGGGATAAATTTACCGTTTTCTCTTTTTCATTTGGAAGTAATTAGTACAATCTGTAACCAAGCACGTGGCATTCAGCCTCTTGCTGGGCGCCAAATAATCGCCACAGAATAAGGCCGTACATTTTGTAAATTGGCGATCTTAATAGTCAGTTTTAAGAAAACATATATTATTGTCAAATGTTGTAAAAATATGTAGTCCTCTTAACGCGCGAAATAATGTTTAAGGTAAGAAAATAAAACAACTAATTCCGAAACCTGTAGTAGAAAATCTAAAAATATTTTGCATCTGATGAAATAACAAGAGACAAATAAATAAAATATATCCTAATACTACGCTAAATACATTTTCTATAAAACACGAATAGCGTTCTTCCCAAGTCAATTCGGAAATAATTAGCGCAATCCATGGGCGAGCACGAGCGGTGCCCCAAGTCGGGCGCCAACTAGCAATTGCAACTTGCAGTAATAGGCCGCGGTCGCGCGCTGCGGGCTGCGGTCGCCGTGTGACGCCGCGGGCCACGCTTTGCAGGACGGATACGGTTCTGTATGCAATTATCGTGTCTTTTTAATACGACGGGAGTCGGTAATGGATATGCATTAATGAGCGTACGATTTAATTGTTGAATTTATAAATGTGGTGGAATATCAAACAGAAATTATTGGATTATTAATTTAGAATTTTACCATCCTATCTTACTTACTTTGAATATTTAACAAATCACAACAAATATTTGATTACAAAACGTTATAAAATTTTATTAGTTCCGAAAGCCCACCGACGACGTCCCATACGAAACGTGAAGTATGGGAAATGAAAGGAAAAAATTAAAATGACAATATATCCGTGAAACAATGAACAGGAGCGCGCATTTGAAATTTAAATGTTAAAAGAATAGGGATGGGGGCGTTCTAGCTACCGGTGTATTTACAAATTATGCTTGATAAAAAGATAGGCAAATAAACAGTATATTTTAAAACTTTTTCTTTTACTACTTCGGGAAGTATTAGCAAACTTTGTAGCCGGCAATATTGTGAACTATCTGCATATCAGTATTGTAATCGAATAGTTTCATGTCGTTTAGATTATTTATTTTCAGCTAAGCTCTTAAATTTTAGATACCTTGCTGCAAAATTTTCATGGAAAATAAATGCCGTGCCCTTCGAGTTTTCCTCCCTATCATTTCAACAAGCATCCCTAACATCGAGGACGCCTTAGACGAGATTGTTTTGAATTAAAAAAAGAGTGTGTGACTGAAACAGACGAATCGGATGAATGCATCCGTCCCTTTCTTTCCGGCACGTGTCCGTATGTGGTATAAGCAAGTATGAATATTGATACGTGCGCCTATGGAATAGCTTAATTATTTTTTTGAATATTTTAAACGTGTTTGGAATACTTTTTTAAAAGGGAAGAATTTCAATAAACCTAGTAATTATAAGCATGTTCCAAGTTGTGAGGTATAAACTTTGACTGCTTGAGCCGATGGGATAGTGGATAGTACCCCTGCCCTGCCTGCTACGTCAAGGGTCGTGGGTTCGATCTCCACACAGTAGGTACAAGTATTTGCATGTAATTTTTCAAATATTTTTGCTGAGTCTGGGCGTTTTTTATGTATTTATTTACAAAAACAGTATTTATGTACAATATTAGCTATCTGGTTACCACAGTACATACAAGTTTTGCTTAGTTTGGGGCTAGATAGCGCTGTGTGAAATGTCCAGAATATTAATTTGTTTATTTATCACTCCAAGCTCTAAAGATGTGTTAGCAGATTAAGGTGTTTATGTAAAGAAGAAAGCTATTTCTGCGGTTTGATGTGGCGACGCATTTAAGTTTGAACTAACTTATCACTTTGCCGAGGAAGTTTTTTTTTTTGGAAAATTAAAACTATTCAAATAGGAAATATCAAATAATTTAGTGAGGAGGGCTTTTTGAGTGATGGAAGTTTGTTATTAAGATAAACGCAACATTGACATACCCAAGCAAAAAAAAATATATTGCTTCCAAAGAATAACCTTAAAAGAATACTTCCACGTTGTCACCTTCACGGTAAACTCTAAATTTAAGGCTAATACACGTTGATCCGTTTCCTAAATACGTGGTGTCACCGCAATGAACAAACGCGGTTGTCGTCATCGCCTGGGGGGCTAGGGGGTTAGGGGTTTGGGGGTTGGGGGTGGGGGGTGGATTCTCTTTGAAGTCGCCGCCGCCGGCGTCTGTGCGCGAAGGCTGGCCACCCGACGGTAAGCTTTGTTTTCTAGTTAAAATGATAGACATTTCGGAATTACTAGTGTTCGAGACGGGCAAAACTTTTTTGGTTTGGAAAATTAGGAAAATCTTTACAAAAGTTTGTTCGGAGGGCTCTGGGTATTAAAATTGATGTCAACGGCAATACTAATTTAAAACTTATCAGAATTAATGAAGACATTGCTGACTAGGAAACGTTATCAATATATTTATTTAACCGCCGATCCTGCATATAAAATACGTAATTAAAAATTCGTGTAATAATAAACGAATACCTTTTCACAAAAGTCTTCTCGAAAAACCGAAACATCGTCCACATACACAGCAAATTTCTTGCAACCTTATCATACAATTTTCACCCCGGTATTTCTAACCTAATTTCCCGGTCGCAAGATATTAACCCGATGAATATTTCGTTTTAATATCCACGTGGGACCGTCCCTTTGACATGCTAATACTGTGCTAATATGGCCCGGTTTTTTCTAGTCGCAAAATATCGGCCAGCGAGCGAAGCTCTGCCCGGGAAAGTAAAAAGGGAGGACTTTTTCAAATTAGGTACGTTGCTTTTTTAATAGCTTCCATTATATGGATATATGATGTAATTAACAAGATCTACTCATATGTTATAGTTTAATTAGACAAAAGCGAGAAGACTACGTCCGATAAAACCAAAAACGAACTTGATGCAACTGAAAATCTTTTTTTATATTCAGTCTAAATGACAAGGCTGAAATAGAGTGTATAATTAAGAGGATTTACTCAAAGGCCCAAATGGACACAGACATCATAATACATCTTATAATGGTTGAATATTCTTACTACACCTTTGACACTGCAGCGAGCGATAGTCTGTTTGGGATCAGAATTATTCTTCTTCTTTTTGTATAATTTTATACCTAGCCTTCGAGTGAATCCTAGTCAACTGAAAGCTCCACCAGTTATAGATATACCTTGTGAGTATAATATTATCGCAGTTACCCTCACCTCACCCCTTCAATGTCCCCTAGAGCACATAAATAAAACATAGAGCCGGGAGTGATGTGACCCCACATTATTACTACATTAACTAGGAAATTTGCATTGCGATCTATTCGGAATGCCTTTGATGTCTCCGTTTAACCTTTGGATTTATTTCTAAGTCTGTTTATATTATCTTGGACCAATGTCTTTAGTACTATTTTCGGCAATGACTGTTTCTTTTTGGTTTATCGTGGTACTAAAATGTTTTGTTTCGTAATAGTTCAAATTGTAACATAAATTCTCACAATACCTTCTAACTCACAAAACTTTTATTTGGGTGTCGAAAACTCTACAAAGTTATTAAAAAAACTCCTTTTTATTTGACGTAAGTCAGATTTCATACCTACATTTATTTAGTTCAGTTTGAGTTTGCTATATCAGTCGAATTTTGCTTACGCACAGAAATAAAATTAGTTACGAAACCGAAGACGAAACCCAACAAAATTTCGAAAAATGCCTATAGTTAACTTGGAAGTTTGAGAAAACAATACACAAAACCCTTCAATTGAAAACTTCCTGATATTTCTTAATTGTTTTCCCCTGTTGCTATTATTTTTAATTATTTCCTTTCTCTCCTTTATTTAATTTGTTTTCCTTTCACGCATTATGTGTTTTGCTTTTCAATAGACAAAGTTTCTCAACTAAAATTTCTTAAATTCGCCTAATAAATCAGTTCACTCAATAATCTGATTTGGTAAGGTGAAAGTAAAAGAGATTTAGTTTTTGCAAAGTAAATGGCACTGCTGGCTACATCGAAAGATAAATAAACACATATGCGCAAACTGCAAAGTGCAAAGAGAATTGACAGGTTTATTTCAAGGTTTACTTTAGCCAGATAGATTTTTCAAATACCTACACTGCTAACAGAAAAGTTACATTCCAAATTTGAAATTGATATTCCTGGCTGTTAAAAGAAAAGAATAATCAGTAAAGAGACTTTCATCAGCTGCATTCTAAATTCAAAAGTTGGATACGTACGGGCAAACAGCCGAAGTGCATTAACAATCTGATAGGCTCCGAGATTGCAGCGCCCTCTGGAGTGGGCGGGAAAACATCACGTAGGACCGCTACGAGTGCTGAATTTTAAACACTAGGCTCTGGGATTGTACTGAAAATGGAATTTAAACGCGCTGTCTACTTATACTTCCTATAATAAATGCTATGATTTTAAACTATATTCTAGTGACCTGCTTCCAACATACAAATTGTAAAAAAATGCTGCAAATCTTTAAAAAGGTGAACTAGCCCGCGAAACTAAACGACTTTCCCTAAGGAACATAGGCCTAAATATGAAAAAATTGGACTTCTCTCATTTTCATATGCTATGTTTTTTTATGTTGAAGTAAAAATAATAGCACTCAATTTAATAGGACCTTATATCTGCGTATATACAACCTTGGTAGAAGTAAAAGGTATTGGTGATGAACGAGATTACATACCTGAAACAAAAAACAATTCATTAGCCATCACAGTTAAAGAAAACGGCAACATTATAGAAATTAAGATATGGAATTATTGAAAGAAACTTAATGTTAGAAAATTTATGAAAGTTAATACCATTATCTATATAAATAAATTTCGCCTGAGCTCACTTTGTCGTTGACAAGATCGTAATGATGCAAGTCTCTGTTATCAACTATCAAAGGAGTTGGTATCAATGCGCTCCCTTGTCTAACCCGGCACTTTGCCAGTAGCCAGAGTTAATGAATCATTTATCAAATTATGTAGTACATGCTCCAGTACGGCTGGTGGCATTTAGACGATATATATTTTTTTACATAGCTAGAAATTTGCTAGAAAAAATAAGTAGTAATGGTATCAAAGGCTTTAAAATAATCCATATTATAAAAGCTGTTAAGATAAGAACGGACGTTTTCAAATGTTCTTCTCATCAAAAACACATACTTCCACTAGTCAAGGCTTTTTATCGGATGCTTTATTCATATTACTACGTTTGCTAAGACATTGTATTAAAACATAAACATTGAGGTTTTAATTCAAAATTTTGTGATGGATATAATGCATTTAGACTTGAACTAACCGAGAACCAAATCGCAAGCAAATACATTTATGCATCATACTTATTTCAATGCACAGTTTTTATTTGCTTCCCAGAATTTATATTTATTTTCTTTAACCCTTCATCAGCATTATGTTCTACTATATTTTAACGAGTATAATTATAATACAATGTTCTACGGCTAGCGTTACTTTTCTTTTCTTAATATTTAAATAAATACAATATTTCCTCGAAAAGCAGCAATTGCGTATTCAAATTACGTTGGAACAAAAACCATTGGGCGGGACTTTTTACAACAAGACCTTTGCCAATCGCAAAAAAATCCACACCTCATTAATTTCTGTGTACACAATTTAAAAAACTCGAGGATATCGTCGAGACAATTATCGTACAACTGCAAACAAATTTAAAATGACCTCCCTTTTCATGTCCAATATAGCAAATTACAGATCAAGACAATTCAGTTTTAGCAGCACCGACGCATTCAAAAACCCTACAATTTTGCAAAGACCAGCGTATTCATGTAAAGCTCAACGTAGTTGAGATCATGCTAAATCGGTCGCTTGATAAGCGCTCCAATTTAAATTGAGCCTCTTATTCAAATTGTTTATAGTCACGCAGGGGTCAATACAGTGTGGATGTTGCAAAAAGTCCGTTAAGGCGCTACAAGAGCTATAATTTAATTCTAATATCGCCTGTGGGCGTGGTTAGCTACCGCCATACGCAATATGGTGTCTGCCTCGGAATATTAATTGTGATTATTTAATAATGAGCCGTTAGGATAACGTTTTGTTATCATCATATTTATTTATACAAGATTGTTACACGCAAGCCCATGTCCACAAGACTGGAAAAAAGTTAATGGCTTTACTACAAGTTTATAGAAGAGCAATCGCAATGCTAGTATCAGTATCTATAGAACGTGTGAACACTATGTCATGATAGGTACCTACTTGTAATCAGTAAAGTCAATTGGTTTTTACCTCCACAGATCCAAAAACTCATAAGTAGGTACTAGCTAGTTCAGGAAGTTAAAAATTTACGGCTGTTGAAGAACCTACTATTGGGAAACACTTTCGGAATTTTCGTCGCGGATCTGATGATGTGTGTACACATTTGACACGTATCGTCTACATATATAATATAATATATCATAGGCACGCTTTGCTAATACCACTACTATACGGTTATACACTGTTTCCGGCGTATGTTATACAAGCTCTAACTACTGTTCACGGTAGATAAATTGGACTGTTCATGTGTGACTTTCACGTAAATTTTTATGGTTATAGGTGGTAATGACTTCGTTAGCCGGCTATTAACTGGTCTGGAAATGTGTCTGGAATCTTCCGCAAAACGGGGTTTATCATGACAAGTATACCGTTATTTTTCCATCAATAGTTTAAAAATAGAATTATATGTTTTCTTCGAAAAATGGACTTACTGGACTTGAGATTGATCATATAAAAAGAAGGAGACAATTTGTACCTAACGAAGGCTTCAGGTGATGATGGATTAATGATGAAAGACTGAAGAACTGATGGCAATTCAGGTATTCACATCCAATTCGATAATATTAATATTGGTATCTCTTAGAAACATTAAGGAAATCACTGACCACAAAAAGCCGTCACCAATTTCAAAAAAAACTTGCAGTATTGTATTATCTATGTATCGGACTCAAGTGGCAACCATTATTAGGCCACAAAAACATAAAAGCATGTAGCAAAAACTTTACCCTTCATTGCTACGCGCTTCATGTCAAAAAATATAGAAGCTTATCAACTCAAGAGCTTTGCGACCTTAAGCCAACGTGAGAAGGAAAAAATATTATACTTGAGAAGATAATACGGGAATTTAAAACTCTGTCATGGTTGAAAACAAACATTTCACAACATAACTTTACGTCTTAAGAATAGGGACTCTTTAGATTGTGTTGATAAAGTTGAGGTACAATATGCAACACAGATGTCTTACGTTAAATAAAATTTGGAAGGAGATTGCAGATTAACTTTTTTTAAGACTGTAGATAGAGCGTTATCCATGAATCTTAGAAGGTGGCGTGAGTTAGCAGTTTTGATGCAAACATTTTAAAATAAAGGAATTTCTTGGTTGTCAGGGGATCTGGTGATAATTTCTCTGCAATTCTCTTATTGATAAATTAAAGTAGGTAGTATACTATACAACTTATCGAAGCTCGACACGGACTTGATTGTTTTACTAGTAATTTGAATTTACTATCTTTTTTTAAGCAAATATCCTGACTTCTTAAACGCTTATCCTTTACCTTTCAGCCGCTTCCCGAACTGCTTTTGTTTATTTCCCGACAAACGTGCACCCAGTCAATACGACTAAGTATCAATAATTCTCCCAGCACCTCTTAACCCACCGCGGCTTACTGAAGGCGGCGCTGCCTTCAAGCATCAAATATTCAGAAACCTAGACGACGCGTAGAGTGAATCTTTAGTGTTAGACATACAGACTGATTTTGTCTTGTGATAAGTTGAAATAAAACTGCCTTATTTTTGACCGTGATGTTAGAAAAATGACTTAGGAATCAATCCAGGGAATGGGCAGCAAGCGTCGTACTATGGCATTAGGAAACTTAATAAAAAACCTCTTTTCCAATAGGTCCTGCCCCGTCATGTCCAAAAAATTGAATTGAAAAGATGCAAAACATAGTGATCTACACATACACAAATCACTACTGAATAAGGCATTCTTAACTACAATTATTTACCTAGGCATCTGATTTCATCAGACAGTGAAAAGCAGGCCGATAGAAGTGCCGACTAGGTGTTTAAAGAAAACTAGGCAAGGCTTTAGCTTCAGGGAGAATCTAGGTGACGGGGTTTTCGTGTTTGGGGTAATGTGCAATGTGCATCCATTTGCAAAGGCAGTCGAGCAAGCTTGGCGCTTCTTTTAAGATTAGCTTCTTACCCAGGCAAGTCAGCAGGATAACATGTCTTATTTTGGTGAGCTTTATTCTCAAAAAGTTTCACCTGTAGATAGTGTTGCTTTCTGCTTTTAAAGTAACTAAAAATCTTGGCAGTATTTAAGCAACAAAACATTTTTTTTTTTCAGGTTAACGCTTCGTTCGTTTTATCCCAGACCAAGGGATGAAGAAACACTATTACCTCAAGGAAGAATTTTAGGTCCTACGTGACTCATGATGTATAGAGATGATTCGTTTTCTAAATTGACACTCTTTCACCAGGCAATAGGTAGCCAACACTAGCACCAATTGATAGGATCTTACATTCTAGGTCCGCACACTATGTCTGTTCTAGACACATACGTCCGGTAGACGAAAACCTGCTCTGACTGGAATACTAATGACTTCCGTGCCGCTGACGATCATTCAAATATATCCAATGGGTTTTGGAGTACTTGATACTCGCGTTGATACTTTGTGTATTAAACGTAGGTAAGCTAGATACTGAAAAAATGTTGCTTCAACTGCAGCAGCTAACTTCAGAAATAGATGAACAGGTTCACTTTGAACGTCGGAGATATAACCAAAATCTGTAGTACTAAAAGTAATGGAAGTACAGTATTTACGGAGTTTAAGATTTGAGCTTGGGTAGTGTACTACTACAGACTGACTGTTCAATTTGTTTTTTGGGTGCATAATCATCTTAACATCTTTAAACTGGCAGGTGAATTGTGAAGTCCTTTCGTTAGTTTCTTTTTCGCCAATTATATAATTTATTGACTTTGAATTGCTACGTATCTATGTATCTCTTAGAATCCATTAACGTTAATAGTATCTTATAGCATTCACAATGCACGAAGACGAATAAACATTTTTACAACCACAATTAAATCAATGCGCAGCACATTATATAGGCTTGATAAAGAACTGTGGCATATACAAGGTATACCATTGACTTTAAAAATGAACCAAATATTTTATCGTGTGATCTCACCTCTAAAAGCTTCTCGAAAACAAAAATAGCTATTCTCCTAACAAATAATGAAAAGACTTAAGTCCAATTACAAACAAACCGCTCTCCCAGGCCCTACAGCCAATAATTAGTCGATTGCATAGGGCAGCCGTAATCCTAATACCCTACGAGCGTACAG
Organism: Tuta absoluta; assembly: GCA_027580185.1. Classification (NCBI taxonomy): domain Eukaryota; kingdom Metazoa; phylum Arthropoda; class Insecta; order Lepidoptera; family Gelechiidae; genus Tuta; species Tuta absoluta. The sequence goes on from JAQAHW010000034.1 coordinate 2,644,144, forward strand.
TCGTCGCCGTCTACACTCATTTGTAGGACGAGTGCGCGCGTGACAGCCCTATGTCTCGAACACTGGCACACGCGTCGTCCTAGCATGCGTGAAGACACGCTTGTCATGGCGCATATTTTAAAAGCAGATACTTTTTTAAATTTCGGATCCTTTTTGCGGAGCGTAGTATCTACTTTTTTAATTATCAGCAGTTGTTTTGTGGCAGTACCTACGGCTCTAGACAAATTATCAATTGATTAAAAGTTAACCTGTTTATCATATCTCAAACGCATCGTGAAACGATAGTCTTGGCGCATATTTTAAAAACAGCATGTATTTTTTAAATTCGCTTATAAGTACTTTTAATCATATCACAATCTTTGGTAACAAGGTACCTTGTATGTGTCTTCAAATAATATCTATCATAAAAGTAAATCCTTATGTATTAATTATTATAAATAATACCTACTTATTATCCATGTCTGTTGGAAAATTGCTTGTTTGTTTGTTAGAGAATTGAATAGAAACGTCAGGAAGTGGTCAAAAACAACGCATTGCTAATTTGGCATACTGGCACGTTATTAATTAATATTTACTTTGGTAAACATTACTAATAATTAAACATTGTTATTAGCAGTGCTGTTTAATTAATGGAAATTATTTAATTAGCATTCCAATATTTAGCAAACCGCAGAAATAATATAACGGCTTTTGAAAGTAATTTTATGTCATATGGCGTCTATACACATACACACATCAGCCTGTTGCAGTCCACTTCCTAAAGTAGACCTCCCCCAAATTCCGCCATAAGGCACTATCCTCCGTTTATGCCATCCAGTCCTTACCAGCTGCCCTCATTAAGTCATCGGTTCATCTGGTGAGATGGTGTCCAACGCTAAGCATTCCGAGGCGCGGCCTCGACTCGAAATCTCGCTTGCTCCACCGTCCATTGGTTCTACGCATAATATGACGAGCCACTGCCACTTCAGCTTGCTACACTTCCAGACCATGTTTATTACTTTGGTCTTCTGGCGGATAATCTCATTTCCGGACTTTATCCATTTGCCCCCGAGCATACACCATTCCATAGCTCTCTGAGTGACATGTAGCTGGTGGGCCAGTTTAACTGTCAGTTTCTACATCTCGGATCTGTAGGTCATAACTGGTAGGATACATTGATCGGACACCTTGAGTTCAAATGCTGCTCAGACCAGCTTCACTCTTCTGATGAATTCAGCCTCAAATTTCTCTCTTCCCATCTTCTTGCTTGCCCGAGGTATGTATACTGCTGGGCAACTTCACTTGCTACACTTTTGGCAGAGACTGGCTCAGCGATGATGTGTTCATTGAATATGAACTTGGTCTTGTTCAAGTTCAAGTTTTGACATTTACTATGATAATTATAATCTTTATCCCAAGACGACTTGCATTATAAAATAGGACTAAAAATAGGATCTTATAAATAGTACGAAATTATAAAGAGTAATTATAAAGTTAGCACATAAGCTTATTTGTGACTGTTTGTTTCTAAATAAAAAAAAAAGAAAAAAAAAAAGTACGAACCGAATAAAAAAGCTATCGAATTGCAAATTAAATAATACCTGTCATGAACATGAGCCCCCAAAAAACGTATAAAAATACAGGGTCGAGTTAAGGGTGGGCGCACCTGAAGAAGATGGGCGCGTGGCGTATTCAATGGTGCTTTTTACGGCGGCGTGCAATGCCCATCTAGTGATGTCAAGAAATTTAATCGATAGATGTTCGTGGCGATGATCTCAAAGGAATGAATCAGTATGATTTTGAGAATTTAACGTGTTCATCGATGTTACATATCTAATACAATTTATTTCAGAAAACATCGACAAACTCGTACTTATAAATAATTAAATAAAAATATTATTTATTGCCTTTTTGAACTCTACAAATCTTCCTGTAAAACTCTACAAAACTTATACTCATGTGTGTTGGCGCTAGAACAGCATTTCTACACGTGGGTGTCGTAAAAGACGCCTAAAGGATATATTCAGATGGTGCACTGCACAGCTGCGAGACTTGTTATTAAATGCACAGCAGTGGAATTTAAAGCAGATTTTATTTTTCTAATGGGAATTGATGTGTAAATGCGATTTTATTTTTTAATTGAAAAACTTATACAACTACCTTGAGCACACGATGTAAGTACTATCCCTTTGAAAATTCGATATCGATAGTCGGCATTCCGGACTTTTGGCACAACTATTGCACAGGATAGTGACGTCCCCCTCAACTGACAACGGCACATGTATCGTTGAACTCTCTGAATAAGACGTCAAAAAGGCCAATTTATTGCACGATACGTGGATATGTGAATTTTATTAAGCGTTTCATATTTAGGGTGTTATTATTGACTGCATAAAGGGTACGGGTGAATTGAATATTGATCAATGGTAATGTGCATTCAATTGAATGTTGCGATGTGTACTTGTTTGCATGAAGAAGATGACGTGGGTGATTTGTTTATGGCCCGTATTGTCTATTAGGGCTAGTATTTTGTGCAGATAAGATGTTTTAAAGAAATGGTCACAAATATGTCGCAGGATGAGTTTGCATATTTTGATTTAACGATTATCGGGATATCGTAATGGTATTCTGAAAGAATCCAAAATGGTCGGCCTGCTTAATCTGCTTTAGAGCTTTAGTTATACAAAAAATACGTCGATCCTACACATTGGTTCACCTATTTTCGGTTACTGTCAAAATCTTTCAAAATAAACCTCCGATCTGGTTTTTTTTTCAGTATGATGATAAAGTTTAATAAAACATTCGCGGCTAACCAGATTTGCTAAAAACCAGGCACTTGACTGAAGTACCCCATTGTGCCAGTTCTAATAGCATCAATTCTCCATACGACAGATGGCGGCACCGGCGCCCGCTGGACCGACGACAAATTCGCGATGTTGCGTACGGATTAATGTCCGTGCACCATTTTTTAGGGTTAAATTGTCTTTTCGAAATCACCCTCGCGTTTTTTCACCCCCCATTCAAATTCCATCTCTACGCAAATACATTTAGAATACATATTGGAGCGGCGACATCTAGAGTGGTGTCTATTGTCTCATAGTAGAGATCGCAAAGGGTGATTCCCTAGCTAGATGGCGTACGTACGATGGTTATCATAATCCCTGCATTGACGTGATGTGATGACACATGTCGTGTCGTTCAGTCGTGTTCTAAAATGTCGTTTTAAAACTGAGTACAAAAAAGTTTCGAACGTATCCCCTTTGCGGTAGAATTCGACCCACTGTGCGTGTGTTTAGAGGTTATATTTCTGTTTTTAGGTTATAATTTAAGTTTGTCCAGTCTTGGGAAGGTATAGCACGGCTAGTTCACAATGTTTGACTATGAAGATCAGTATTTGTACTTAGCTCATCATTGGATGTTTGTTTAGACTTATTTGTTGAGCCCGAGAGCGAATCTGTTTGGTTAGTAGATGTAGTAAACATTTTGACGTTTAGTTTTGTTTTGATTAAGTGCAGCTGAACAATATTGTCTGATTGTCTTTTAGAAGACGAGAATTATAAAAAAAAAAAAACAATAACACCTTGGTTCAGAATATACAAATTCAATTCCAAAAAAGCTTCGCTGATTTTGTTCTGTTCACGATAAGACACTACATACCATTTGCCAGAAAAATCTATACATATAATAAAACAGAAACGAAACCAATTCTGTACATGAAATAGATTCAAAAAAGGGTTTTTGCTTCTAATTGTGTTCAAGATACAGACATCAAAACAGAAGTAAAATTGATTTTTGTCTGTTTGTCTGTTTGTCTGTCGGTATGTTTGTTATTCTTTCACGTAAAAACTACTGCACAGATTTCTACAAAATTTTATACTGTGGTAGCTTATTACCCGGGTCAACATCTAGGATACTTTTTACCTCGAAAAAATCTTTCATTCCCATGGTAAAACACAGTAACTGGTTCCGCAAAGCGAGTTCCGAATTTTTTTCCTAAAAAATAATATAGATGTCGCTGTTAGTTTTGTAAAACGCGGTATTGACCACGTATTGACTGACATACGATGTGAACATCTAAACGACCCCGTGAAACGACCTAACCAAACAATCACACATTTAATCCCTGCGGGGTAGGTTGAGCGTCAACGGCCGTAAGTATTTTATCGCTATCGCCACGTCTGACATATATGCGGGTCGTTCTAACTATTACAGAAATGTTTCGGACTTTTACTTTGACCTTTGGTCATGGTCAAGGTATGTGATTAAAGACAGATGAATTGTGATATTTTCTTGAGTTTGCACAACTATTACTCATCACAATAAAACAATTTTAAACGGATTTAAGTTGTGTTTATTGTGGAAACGTAGGAATTGTGAAATCCAAAATAAACACAACTTAAATCCGTTGAAAATTGTTTTATTGCGAAGACAAATTATGATTTGGGTAAAATTAGTTAATTATTTACCACTACAAGAGGCCGTTGGCCTGAGTTAAAGGTTATAATACTTTTAATTTTAACTCGACATCTCCACGTGTAACCGAGATAGTGAGTCTTGAAAGACAGACAAATGGACAACAAAGTGAGTGAACCTATAAGGGTTCCATATTGCAGCCTAAAACCTATTTACCAATAAAGTTTTTATTTTAACTCGATATCTCTGCACATTCCCGAGATAAAGCGTCTTACGAGACGGATGGACGGACGGACGGACAACAAACTGATCGTATAAGGGTTCCGTTTTTTTGTACGTTTCTTTTTGATGTACGGAACCTAAAAAAATATAAATACCTTCATTAGTTAGAATCAAAAATGTTACAGTAAAATTTGTTTAAAATTACTTCATAGATGTCGCTGTTAGTTTTGTGAAACCCGCTAATGAAATGTTTTCTCCAAAATTATATAACAAAGCCACTGACAGGCGGCAGGTTTTCTAAAACTAATATTATAGTATTGTAAACTATGCCGTGTGATGCCGGCTTGCAATAGCATCACCCCATTTCTTTTCCGTGGGAGTCGTAAGTGGCGACTAAGGGACTTTCACATGGGCGATGGGCTGACAACCTGTCACCATGGCGATACACAATTTTCCGAATGACCATCAAATATATGTCAGACGGCCGAAAAAACGGACATTTACGCTCTGCCTACCCTGCAAGAGATAATAGGCGTGATATACGTATGTAAGTATAAACTTGGGCAACGGATATTCTGATAGATTTTCTTTAAAGATAATCTTTTTTTGTGAAGTGGCGCCACTATCGAGGTCGTTCACGGTTACACTCGCCTTAAACATTTTTGCAGAGATCAGAAGGCAAGGAAGGATTGCACTTGCTGTAGTATCTTCAAGTATCGCTGCCACACTGCTTCCAGGAGAAAAAACGGCGCATACAACTTTCAAAATACCAATCGATTTGGATACAAACGATACTCCAATATGTGCTGTATCACGTAATAGTTACAAGGCAAAGGTTTTCTGATATTGTTGTCTGGTAGTTATGTGACGAGTGTACGATGGCCAACAAAAAAACGGTAGAAGCTATGGATAGGACTTTGAAAGACATACGCAGAGATAATAGGGCCATGGGCCATATCACTGTTCTTTTTTCCAGTGACTTTCGCCAAACACTTCCAGTTGTTACTCGAGGTACCAGGGCTGATGAGGTGAATGCCTCACTAAAATCATCGGCTCTTTGGCCACAAATTCACAAGCTGACCATGACGGTGATCATGCGAACCCGTCTCGGAGGTAATCCACGGGCTGAAGAGTTTTCACAAGCTTTATTAAAACTCGGCAGAGGTACTTTACCAGAGGATAACGGTCAAGTAAGTCTGCCTGAAACGCTTTGCCAAATAGTTTCTGGTCTAAAGAGAATCATTTCTTCTGTGTATGGCGAGCCTTCCTTCCTTCAAAAGAAAGATTCGTAGCTACGTGGAAGAGCTATTTTTGCACCCAAAAATGATCAGACTGCTTCAATAAACCATACCATTATATCACAAATCACTGGGGATATGGTGGTATACGCGTCAATTAACACTGTTATGAATCAAGACAAAGCCACTAACTACCTAATAGAATTCCTAAACTCCTTGAGTGCGAATGGTCTTTCTGCACACCAAATATTACTTAAACTTGGTGTTCCTATCATGCTTCTTTGCAATCTCACTCCGCCAAAGCTGTGCAATGGAACCAGACTGAAGATCTTAAGCTTAAAGATGAATGTATTCGAGGCGGATATTTTCACTGGTTGTGGCGCGTATACCACTCATTCCCAACAACTTTTTATTCCAATTTCAGGGCATTCAGTTTCCCGTCAGCGTTTTCTTTGCAATGACTGTAAACAAATCGCAAGGACAGACGCTGAAAGCCGCAGGCGCGTAGGTCTTACGATTCCCTGTTTATCACACGGGCAGCTATATGTCGCTTGCTCTCGAGTCAGTTCTCCTGAAAATCGGATGTAATCTGCCCAAAACGAACGGCGGCCGCGTTCGTTTTGGGCAGATTACATCCGATGTTGAACAAAAAGAGCAAACTCTCCCTTAGAAATAAGGTGAGAATTTACACCACCTGCGTAAGGCCTATTATGACCTACGCCAGCGTAGCCTTTGCTCACACCTTCGATTCACATCTGAAAATGCTGCAGGTCATCCAAAACCGTTTCATGCGCAAAGCTACCGGGGCGCCCTGGTACATGCGTAACGCCAACCACCACATCGACTTAGGCCTCCCTACCATTAAAGCGTATATGAAAGAAGCGTCTCGTCGCTTCTTTGATAATGCTCCCCATCATAAAAACCCCTTGATAGTTGCCGCGTCCAACTACTTCCCTCATCCAACCTCACGTTTTAAACACCGTCCGAGACACATCCTTACGGAAGAAGATGATGAAATCACAGTAGCCACTGCTGCAGCCATTGCGAGTAGATCACACTCCACAAGCTCCTCAAGCAACCGACGCCGCCCCCGCCCCCGCCGGCGGGGGCGCGGAGGTCCCTCATTTGCTCCCCACTTTGGGAATTACCGGCACGTGCCGGGTAGATTCAGTCCAATACGTTCTTCCCAGAACAACTCGTAAGCCCAATCGCGCCCCAAGGGCGCGATTGAGCTGGTTGTTTGAACAACCACAAGCTTTTCCGGGTGAGCTCCTGCTCCCCACCATACAGTCAGGTGTAGATTAAAAGCCCCGGGGCTAAAAATCGTAGGGTCCACAACTAAAAAAAAAAAATCTCCTGAAAATTTGTACGTTTTAGCACCCGATGGTAAAACTACCAAAGTAGTTTATAATGATGTTTTGTAGCTGATGTCCATAGTATCAAAACCAAGTACCTAACCGAAAAACAAGTTAACCAGTACCTATTCATTGCACATCTTAAAGAGAAAAAACTTTATACAAACATGATATTAATATTAAACAATATGCATACATCAACTTCACTAACTCACAAGTCACTACACCATGCGTACGAAGTCGCGGGCAACAGCTAGTCAAACCATATATTGCACAGAAGCAAGCACTTTTATAAAATTGGTGCAGATTAAAAACTGCCAACAAAGGATAATTTTCTATTAAAGCTTCGCATCCCCATACAATTATGACGAAACAGGGCAAACTACTGATTCGTACGAAATTACAGGATTCTAAACAAATGGCACAATAGCGCCCCCGTATCAGCGAATCTACAACAAAATGGGGACAACAATTTTAATATAGGGTGCGTGGTTCGTAGCTTTTAGACAATTACGGAACTTTACAAAATTTATTAGTTTGGTAAAAGATTTTAGATATTCAGAAAGCAACTTCCGAAGAAAATCGAGAAACGAAAAGAGAACCCTGGCAGGTATTCTGATAAAAAATTCGCTGATTTACACGACTCGAATCTCGTAATTTTCCTAAGGACGTATTGTTGATACGTCACTCGAAACTCGAGGACATTCCTACAAAGTACTCCAGCGTGGATAAAAAGTGGAAAAATCGTACGCAAAAACCCCGCGACAAATGAACATCGGCAACTCGAGAGGTCATTAAAACGGGGCTCGATCTAAAAATGAGAGGGGAGGGCAAAAGGGGGGACTTTTGAGAAATCCGTAATTGGACCAGGGAGGGTCTTAAATCGTATTCGAAGCAGCGGAGGCGGAAGGACGGCTCAACCGACTATAATTAACAACAAATATGAGTGAATCGATTTTTTACAATATTCAAAAGACCCTATTAGGTCGATTCGCAAGCGCGCAATTACTCAACAATATTGCTTAAAATATTAACGCAAAACCCACGGTTTGTGGGAAAAGTTCGCTTGTTTAGCAACTGGGGGTAAGGCCGTGTGTTTTCCTTCACATTCACCAACTCGTTTTAAGTATTTTTTTAGTATTTTCTTTTGCCTTGTTTACGTAATTGAGTATTTTGTGAGCAAACGTTAGGGAGACGGTAATCACTCCAGTAATTTAGTTTTCACTTTAACATACGTCGAGGTGAGCTTTGTTTGAAAACAAGCAATTTGCTGGTTGTTTTAACATTCAAACCGACTGTTAGTGGAAATATGAATGTGTATTAAATTATATGACGAAATAATACAGCAAAGTAAATCGACCACAGTTTCTTTGAACGCTCAGAGAAAAAATAGTCTAACGTCAGAATATTGTCTATAAGACCACACAATGTGACAAATGCGTGAAAAAAAAACAAGCCAAAAAACCGAAACAAGGGAATCCAGTCACCACATTATGTTAATAGGTTGGAGATGTGACAACATGGGATATAATCCGCTTTGTCCAGGGAATGGGCACATTAGACCACTGCCCCGGCCCGAGGGACCTGCTCTTTGATTTTATATTCGATGGATATTAAATGTCCTTTGGATATGGTTTTCGAGTCCATATTTGATGATGTACGTTATGATGGGAGGGCGTCGATTTGGGATCAGATCGGATCACCAAAACACAATGTGATGTAGCTATTAGGAACTATCATCAAGATAATACAAAAAGTTACAGAAAGAATCACATTAAAAGTGGTCTCAATTCGTATCGAAGCCAAACTTAACACTGGGTCATCAAGTCATAGCCGTAATCAAGTTGCTCAGAGGCAATTTCTTAAGCTTTATTATTATCGTATTAATCATCACACAAATCCGCAAAAAATATATTACCCACAATCCACCTGTCACTAAAACAAATCTACAAACCTTGCTATAAACGCGAGATGGGTCGTAATTATAGGTTATCACAAAGCCTGTTCACAGCACGCGATGCTCAGAACAGGCGTCAAATAACTCGTTAAAAGCCCCTTCACAAATAGAAATATTACTCATAACTTAATCCGCCACATAATAGATTTAACCTGCCATGAAATCATATTCATTTTTTTGGTCCGCAAATAAGCGGGGTCGGACCACTGTGCAACGATTAGTGTAAACTACGGGGAACACACAATGCTTCGAGCACTTGTAATTTGTAATACTTATAACGATTATGATATATTTTTTTATTGAGAGGATCATCGTGGGGTTATGTTGTGAATTGGATTTAATATTTTCAAGGGTGGTGTGAAATCGCGCTAAGGGTTGGGGTTAATATGAAAGCATTTTGCCGGTATGTATGTTAATATAATAGTTTTGTTTGTTTAATTGTTCGGTTTGCGGTATGAATAATAATTGCGAAAAGTGGTTGCATAAGCGGTTGCGGTGTCGAATTGTTTAAATGTTGTGTTTAATTTAACTATGAATATTGGCAAATTAAAAAGGTAATGTAGTTCAATTCAGTTTTTACGCGGAACTGGTAAAAGGCGCTAGAAGTGGTCCGTATGGACGAAGTAACAATAAAAGAAATTACAGAGGCTAATATCAGAAAATACATTTTGAGACGTTATGACGATTCTGGGATAACTATAGTGCGGTGCAGAAAAGCCTAAAACTGTTCGACAAAACTAGATTACCTAGTTCCCGAAGAGCATCTGGGCTAAAATCTAGCCCAGTCGTGGGATGGGTGAGCATGGGACATGGGTAGGGGAGAGGGGGGCTGAATGCGGGGATTCTGAGCAATTACAGCCCTGTATGCGAATGCAGTCTTATTGGGCACGGCTTTTATTCCAGCAAGAGGAAATATTTCGTTGTAAGGTTTGATTAAAAGCGGTAGAAATGTTTTACGTTATAAAAAACACTGTTTGTTGTTGGCAGTCATGGTATATGGGTAAAGTGATATGGGCACTAGGAAATTTTTGGTATCGTACAAGATATCATCGAAATTATGTCTTTTTTTTTTTTGAATACCTAGAAATATTTATTTCAGAATTATTTCCATCGACATCTCCCTGCTGTCGACGCAACGAGTTTTTGTATGATTACTACATCAGTCAAATCTACACCAATATTATAAAGAGGAAAGATTTGATTCTTTGTTTGAATTGAATAGGCTTCAAAACTACAGGACCATAGGATGAACATAGGCTATATTAAAATGTCTTATTCCCGCGGGAAAACAGTTAGCAGCGAGTGAAACGGCTAGGCAGGGCGCTAGTAATTAATAAATTTAACTAAAAAATATATGCCCCGTCCAACTTTGTGTCTCAATTTGTAACCTAAAAATAATCTGTTACGCAAACACTTTTCGCCACATAAATACTTGCTCCTCTCGACGACTGTACACAATGAGATATCGTACAAAGCACTCTAACGGAGGGATGACGCTTTTAAAAGTATTACAACCTGCCCCCCTCTCCCCCGGCCCTCCGCCCTTCAGACGACAACCCTTGAGCAAGTTGAGTTTGATTATTTTAACTGCGTTCTAGATAACAAAAGAGGTTGTGTAATATGTTTGAAAGTTACACAAGTTGGTCGGGAAGTTATCCTGATATGGTTTGTATTGTTCGCAAGTAGGGCGAAACACACAAACTTAAATTCCGTCTGGTAGTAGTCTGGCCGTTCCTTCAGTAAATCTTTCATGAATTACACCATCTATATAAACTAAGTAAAAACAATGGTTTGAAAAGGTTATACCGAAAAGTACAATACGAATCGAGAAGTATACTCATAAGTAGTTCTACAGACTAACCTACGGAATACTTGTGTACCTACCTACTTTTCTATAGTTAACAACCCATACTTTACACAAGTTGAATAGATATTGTCAATATATCTAGTTTGTTACATTGTTCCTAGTTTAGCTAGGGCATTATTGCAGGCTGTGATCTACCTAAATGTCCGTAAGAAAAGTGGTTCCGTGCTTTGGGGGGCACGGTCGGTCACGATTGTTGTCTATATAGATGGCAGTTACTACGGCAGAGAAGTTTGGATTATCAAAAATATTCGCATTCATATTATGTGGAATAACGACCTGATATTTCTTAGTCCCAACTATATCAAACCAATATGAAATGTACATTACATATTTTTGATAATCCTGAAGGACTGAATGTATGTTCGCATGAAAAAGTAATGAATTTTTAAGAAACTATTTAGTTTTTTTTTATTTGATACGTGTATTATTTGGATTGAAACCTGCTGCAGTAAAGATTGCATTAATCTTTAGTGAGGATAGTCGTGATTTGATAATTTGATGCAAATTTTGATAATATCTAGAATTGCTCTAATATAAATTGTTTTTCACATTACGACCTATTATGTTCCTGGGGAATGTTGAGCTTTATGGGCTCACGAGCTGGTTCGGCCCTTGAATACATGCAACCATTTTTTTACACCTTATTTAATAAATAAGGTGTAAACATAATATGTATCATGGTGGACCATGAAGTGAAGTTTTTGTTTTTAATTCGTCACAGTTTGGCATATCCAAAATCATGTAAGTACGTTCCGCGATTTTTTGTAGTTTCCAAGGTATTAAACTTTAAAAGTTGTATGGGAATAATCGACTGACAGGCTTTTATTTTTTTGTTATATGCTTGAATTAAATAGCAATCATGCAGATTATGCTAGAAAAACAAAACAACCACTCGGAAAACCGCTTTTTTGAGAGGGAAAAAAGGAAAAAGGCCTGCCAGTCAATATTTTCCAATACAGCTTCAGAAATTGAATAACTCGGAAACTACAACTACAAATAAACGCGAAACAAACATGGGGTATTTTCACATAGTCCAGGATGTGACGAATCTAAAAATATTGATTGACGTCACTTCATAGGCTACCATGTATTATAAATGGTGATGATTATTCAAACAAATCGCAGCTAAATCCATTGATTGTACCATTATCGATAGAATGAACAATGCTATAAAGATAGGAATCGTTACGGCGGCAAAGCCTGCGTCACAAAGTTCAAATTAGGAACCGAAATGTGCCGACAAAGAGAATTTCATTCTGATACGTACTTCCGATTTGGTGACACAGGAAGTGGAGTAATTCACAAGCGGCAGCGATGAGATTACATTAACTATTGGTTCTAGTGAGCTGAAATTTGTATGTAGGTATCTTCTTCACAGCAACAAAAGTCTACGGCTGGACATGGGCCTCCTCCAATCCCAATATACCTAAGAATTGATACATTAATGCATGTATATATATATATATATATATATATATATATATATATCACGCCTTTATCCCTTGCGGGGTAGGCAGAGCGTAAACGGCCGAAAAAACGGACATTAACGCCACGTCTGACAAACGTTTGAGGGTCATTCGGAAAATTGTGTATCGCCATAGTGACAGGTTGTCAGCCCATCGCCTAGAATTGCTATACACACCCTCGAGTCCCTTCGTCGCCTCTTACGACTCCCACGGGTAAGAAATGGAGTGATGCTATTCTAAGCCGGCATCACACGGTAGATACATTAATGCATGCATGCATGCATGTAGATACATTAATGTCCGTTTCCTAGTACTTATAGCCTAGCGAGACGCGTTATATTTTACCCAACACTTTGTATTAATGTTGCTCTTCCAAAGCTATTGATACAAGCTAAGTAATTAAACAATAAAACTTATACGATTCACAATTTTTCTAAATAATGAGCCAATATTAACCAGAAGATATATTATCACAATTTAAACATCTCGCTGGCACCTGCGACTTGGAACTCTATGAGTACTTTGTACACCTAGTAAGTGGGTTCAAGGGCAGGCAAAGTCGGAGAATGTGGCCTAGCTTCCGGTGCTAACTCCTCAATGAAACTGTGCCCGGAATATTATATGAGAACCGCTGACAGGTTTCTCTTCAATTCGAATTTTGAACTATTTAGACACGTAATTAGTTTGGGCACCATAATTCAAGTTGAAGATGGTATGATTTAAAGTGAGTTAGTCAGTTTATAGGTGTTTTGAATATCTACTAAAATGTCCTTTTTAAAATAATAGTTCTTATAATTATGTGTTAGAAGAAAACGCCTTGATTGAATAATGAATTAACAAAAAGTACAACCAAAAATGTATTCATTAGAGACTTCCCCGATGCGAAAAAGAAATGGCGACGGGCAAAAAACGGCTAAAACATCATTAGTGTCCCCGCTCCATACAAAATACCTTAAGCGGAAACCCCATACGCATCAAGATCCTCCAACAATGGGGATATATCTCACAATCGCTCGTAATAAAAGCGGCCACATTAAAATCTTATCCCTTTCTTAAATAAAAAATTCACAAAAAAATAAGAGGAAATCCTCCCCTCTATTATACTGGAAAACCCTACCACCCCACCCGCCGATAAAGTCGGAGAACGTCTGACGCACCGAAAGAAATTCCAAAGAAAATGTAACTTTAGCTCCTACTGTACAAAGTTACAATTGCAATACCACTTTCTTAGTTTGTCGCAAAGAAAATGGAATTCAATTTTCTTCGTGATACAGTTGAGTTTTCCTTGCTATGGGGTAGCTTAGTTGTGTAGGAATATAGTCGGTGATGAAATGAGATGCAGCGTGGGCTAGGGGGGTATTTTCCCCAGTGGTGGGAGCGGGACGGGGCATGGGGCACTCGAAATCCGAATTACCGGGCCGTGTGTAATGATTTTCCCTGGCGGAATTATGCCCGGCATGGCTGGATAGACGAATTAGAATGTTCTTTTTAGCGGCATGTGCGGTGATTAGGAAATAAAGAAATTCCGGATAAAAGGCTAGCTGGCGCTCGAAATTGGGAACAAAGTAAGCATTTGGTATAAGAATAATGGCACATACATACTTTGCAATACTTCGTATTCGTACTGAACAAAAATATGAAAAGTCATACAGATATAATTGCTTCGAGGTATTATTTTTAAATCCCTCATAAAAAGTTTTCTCTCTTACTAATCATTTTAATGCAGCCTTGCGTGGGTAGCTTACGTTAGCTAAATAAAATGAAATAAAATTCTAACAAAAAGTTCATGATTTTACTAGTTTGTATTTTAAACCTAATAGGTACAGTCAGGTAACATACACAGGGCCTAAGTATGTACTAGATTAGATACAGTGCTCTGTATTTTTGAAGCAAGAGAAATTGCTATATGTAATATACTTTGCTTCAAAATACCCAAATCACCAAAAACATCTCAAAAACCACGACCGTTACATAGACTAAGGACCTACTGCAGAAGGAACGCGTCCTAAGTTAGAGCTAGAACTTAACGTCACGCTGCCGCCCTGTATGAAATCGACCGTTACATAGAGTAAGTAGGTACATACTGCAGAAGGCACATGTCCTAATCTAGCATAGATTAGGCGTTACACCTCTATGAAATCACCTGAGACATCTCAAATGACGTTCGGACCGTTACATAGAGGAAATAGCAAATACTGCAGGAGGCACATGTTGTAATGGGTGAGCCTGAGATCTGTTTTTTTTGTTTGTAGGACAGCAAATCACACTTTATACAACATTTAATCTTTTATTTTTTTAATCCATTTAATTATCAGGAAATATAAATAGTTTAAAAATATTTGTGAAGGAAATATCATAAAATATTTTTTCCGAAAATGATCGTATTTGTTAGGTTTTTTGGGACTAAGGTGACAAAAATATATTAGATCATGTTATTTACACCCAAAAAAACAAAAACTTTGCAACAACTTGAGGTCTAGCAAAAAACGAACATTTACAGATATTTTTTTACAATGTTGTTTTGCGGGACCGTGAATTGCCGACAAATTTTAGACTTTTTATGGTGCAAAATAACTTGATCTAATATACTTATGTCATCATAGATCTGAAGAACCCCTAAGTTCTAAGAAAAATCTATGAACAGATTTTTTTCATGTATTGATTTAATGCTGTTTTCGCGAGACCGCAAGTTACCGCAGAAGTTTAAATTTATTTTAAGTATACAATCAATTGACCCTATACACTTATGTCATCATAGACCCTACAAATTCAGACATTTTAAGAAAAAACTTTAAACTTTCTTTCTCCTAATTGAATATAATAAACGACGTAGGAAAACTTTTGAAATATTTTGTGTAATCTACACTAATATTATAAAGAGGAAAGATTTGAATGTTTGTTTGAATTGAACTACTAGAACGATTTAAAAAATCTTTTACCATTCCAATTCTACATTATCTCTGATGAACATAGAGGCTATATTTTACACGGGAAAATGTCTTATTATAGCGGGAAAACGGTTATTAGCGGGTGAAACCGCTGGGCCGGTAGTATGTGTAATAAAACAAAAAACATATCGATATTCCGACATCGTCGTGGTAGACCTATCAAGTCCACTTTATTTCCTAAGCCGCCATTTTGCGACGCCTCTACGAAATCACCTGAACCATCCGCGGACCATCACATAGAGTAAGTAGGTACCGCAGAAGGCACACATCCTAATCTAGCATGGGTGAGCGGCGGCCGCGTGTCACGCCGCGCGTACGTGATTGTGATACGTCGTGTTGATAAACGAGATGAGGTATGTTGGTTTGTTTGGTGCAATTTAAATGGAGACATGACCAGGTGGAGCAACTGTGAGAGGTACAAAACTATGTAGTAGAAAAATAAAAGTACCGAAAGGTTTATTTCATTCACAACATTTCTTTCCCATGCAAATTTATCTACCCACTAATATCTTTGCTGTGTTGCAATAATTTTTCTCAATAATAAATCATTGTCTGTTTATAAATGAGCATAAAAAGCCTTTTACCAAGTATCATTTCTATCGCAAAATCTACCTACATTAAAAACTTTTGTAATCGATCATCTATTTAATTGATCTTTGATACCTGTCTGACTGTTTGCAAATTTAACCTTAACTCATTATAGTTGAGTTCAAAATAACACAGCATGATTGGATCGCTGAAGAGGTCCTAAAGTGGTGTCGATTCTTACGTACGTATTTTTGTCTTTTTCTCAAGTCAACAAAAAGGTCTAAAGCTGTTTGACACCTTACAAATTGACTATGGTTACTAAATATACGAGTTTATAAACAGTATCACAATCCAACAGAGAAATCTAGAGAGAGTATCATTTGGTTGCAGAGAATAACGTTTTTTTTAGAAATAAAATTATATTTTAGCGGAACAAATGATAGCGGTAGAGTTGTAATTAGGAAAGTGACAAACATATTCGATTTA
Organism: Tuta absoluta; assembly: GCA_027580185.1. Taxonomy (NCBI): domain Eukaryota; kingdom Metazoa; phylum Arthropoda; class Insecta; order Lepidoptera; family Gelechiidae; genus Tuta; species Tuta absoluta. Next base: position 2,660,603 of record JAQAHW010000034.1, read on the forward strand.
GTTAGGGACTACTGGTACGTCGTCGACCAAAATCAAATGGTCGGCAGAATCGTGGGCAATTTCTACACTCAAGGATTCCGATAAGGGTGACCCGGCAATAACAAGCAATTAATATGTGCAGTAATTGTTCTTATCAAAGCAATTCTGCTCACATGATACCGTTCTATTCTTGAGGAAAATACATCGATACAACAATATTGTAAAGTGCTTGAGATATAACAAAGGAAATGCGAATAAATAGTCAGCAATTTAAAAAGCTACGTCGGAATACTGGCAGAAATTTGTAATTTCAAGAGAATAGAATGCTGGCAATTTAGAAAATACGTCGTGGAAAAATAAAGCGTTCGATTTTCAAATCCCGAGACTGAGCGTACCCAAGCGACCCCGAAATTGGCGGCCGCATTCACCCAGACAAAAGCTCTAAAACACACCCCGCGAGCAAAAAGAAAAGCATTTCCATCCCACCCCCTCCTTCATTTAAATTTCCCGCCCTAGGGGGCGGCGACCGTGGGGGCGGATTCCGTACAACAGGGATAGAACTTAAAACCTTATAGAAAAGAATGAGACGGCCGTACGTCCACCTGTTGCGTTTCAAGTTTCATATTTTCGCGGCAGATTCTTTTTTCGTTTCTTACGGCGTTCTAAAGGATTTGAATGGCGGCAAGCGTGCATGCGTACTGGGGGTAGGTATTGAACGATATTGATACCGCGCCGCGACGTTGCCGTTCGATTTTCGAACTGTCTCCAACAATTCTGAATATAAAATGTAATTTTTGAGGTAACGTACCATCCGTTCTTCTTATTTATATCTATCCTTTGATCATTATTGAACTGTATTAAAGTACCTAATGCTTGTTTATACTAAATCTGTGGAATATGACAATCTAGGTAAGATAATCTCGGTAAGATAATCTCGATGACGCTGCTGCTAAACTGAAGTTCATTTTATGAAATACATATACATACGCTCTATAAGTAAGCGTCTATCGTTACTTTAGCGACCGTTAATAAAGCCATTTTATTTTCTTATGAAACAGGTGTCTCTTGCCAAGGAATACGTACGCCAGAATTGGTCCAATAAAAAAAAAATGACTAAAACAACAAAAGAATTATTATCCAAATCAGTATCGGACAGAGATCCTATATTTTCTCGGCAGAGGATGAAGACAGAAATAAAATGTTGTTTGCGTTAGCGTTTCCGGCGCGTCCCGGGTTCGATTCCCGGCTGGACACGTGGCGCGGTTATTACCAGGAAATAATTCAATAAAAATAGTACCGTCGACGATTAAATTTGGTGTAAGTTTGTTTATTTAGAGTTTTTTGGGCGGTTAAGAATGTGTCAGGTTAGAAAGGGCTAGAATGGTTAATAAAATTTCTACATTGTACAGTGGTTCTGTATTTTGATACCTTCTTGCACTTTTTAGTTCTGTCGCAGAATTTTGAATAGTTTGAACGTGAAATAAAAGATTTTTATTGCGGTATGCCTTAAACAATTCAAAAATTCCGCGGCTAATCTAAACGCGGTGATTCGACGCCAAACTTAGACAGCTTAGAGATAGCGTTCGAATATTGAATAGATTTATTTGTCAGACATTAAAATTATCGTCCACTTCTATATATAATCTAGCTTGAGAGTAGAGATGAACCGACTATGGTTATGCCCGACTTTCCGACTACTAACTAATCGGTTTTAATTCATCCGACTAGTCACCGACTACAAAAATGGCCGACTCGTCGGCTGAGCCGATCATTACTTTGGAGAAGAACTTTTCAGTCAATTAAAACAGTTGTGATTTCATTTCACACATACACATATCACGCCTATAATCCCTTGCGGGGTAGGCAGAGCGTAAACGGCCGCAATAACGGACATTTACGCCACGAGGCGATAATATTAGGCAATGGGCTGACAACCTGTCGCTATGGCGATTCACAATTTTCAGGCGTAAATGGCCGTTTAAGCTCTGCCTACGCCGTGAGGGATCATCAACATTTGCCTGCCCAAGAGATATAGGCGTGAAATATGTAGGTATGTAATTAAAATCAAAAATTGGATATTTTATGTTCAAAAGCATATTACAAGCCAGAAAATTATCTTAAAGATAAAGACGTCTGGTCCGTAGCAACTGTTGCTCCAACTCAATGTATGAGGTTGAGGTTTTTGGAGGGAATATATTATTTATAATTTTTAGTTTTAAGATGACTTTATATTGTAATCGCAATTGTTTGTTCATACATAATAGAATTGGAAAGGCATGAATGAGGTAGATAGTTAGATCTTATTTAAACATGAATTTGACATGAGTTTAATAAATTTGACATACCTAGGTTTAAATTTGACATGTATTTGTTTTTTACATTACTGTAAGTGCACTATTCTTGTTTTTCTGTATTATGTTATGTACCTAGATTTGACATTTCAAAAGAGAATCTTGTAAATTCCTTAAAGAAATAAATCTTCTTCTTCTTTTCGAGTGGGACACCGACTCATCCAACGACTCGATGAACCATGATGTCAGAATTTTTCAACCGCCTACTACCAGTAATAGGCCTCTGATATGGTTGTGTAACGACCGCCGTCTAAATAATCATAGACAGCAACCGGGACCGACGGCTTAACATGCCCTCCGAGGCACGGAACTAGCTGTCTTTTCGGACAATCAGGTGGTACATACAGCCTGCAATGTCCTAACTAGACTAGGAACAAATTCACAAAGTGATAAATATCAACTTTGTGAGTGCCCCACCGAGAATCGAACCCGGAACCTTTGCGTCGCAGGCAGTCGCACTACCACTGCGCCACATCGGCCGAAATAAATGATTGGATTCGATAGTGAACTCTACATCAGCTACTTTAAGATAAACACGACCGTTACATTTGTTCGCTTATCTATGTGATCGTGACATGATGTTGTATCTTATAAAACTAGACTGATTTAGATAATCGTGGACACACTTATCTGCTCCTACATTGTAATAAGATAAATCTCTAAAAGATCTGTGTAAGTGATATATATTTTGACTGTACAAAGGCGCAGTTAAAGAAAGTTGTAGTATTTAGTCTCGCGCAAGTAGGCAAAGAGAGCCATTTGGTGAACCAGGCCGCTAAGTGATGCCGGATTTGAATAGCATCACCCTAATTCTACCCAAGGGTATTTTAAAAGCGACTAAGGGATAATCTTCCAAGGAATTGGCAGCAGCGTTTTCTCTGAATGCAAAAAACACTGCACTTGCCAGTCCGCCTGCCAAGCGTGGCGAGTATGGCAATACCCCAGATAGAGGCATTCCCGCGTCCATCAGTGGACTGTTGTGGCTGTTAATGTATGTATGTGTATGGTGAAATGACCAAGTACGCAACGCGGCCGAGACTTGAATCCGGGAACTGGTACTGATCTGTCGCTCTCCCAACTGAGCTACCGGGGTCGTGGTTGGAGTCACCAAATAACCGATCTCTCGACCGCCGTAGAAATAATACCTATTGGACACCGACTTACCGAGCGACCAGATGAACTCTAGTGCTTGAGTTTTTATCAACCGCCTGCTACTACTAGTACGCTTCTGACATGGTTCACGTGCCTTTCGAAGCACGGAACCATCTATATGTGCATAAGTACTCACCATGGAGACGGGAAGCGGATGAGCCCCACCGTTGGGGTACGGGTAAGGTGCCATGAGGTACCCCATGTTGAAACCGGCTGCTGGATGCGGCTCGAATTTACCTGAAAACAATAAAACAATATTAATACAAACCCATACCTGTAATTTCTAGGGCATTTCTGTTTCTTTGATCTTAAATATATCAAATAACTATTTCAACAAGTAAACCCTGGTGATGTATGTTTAAATGAAGTCAAGCTATGTACCTAAACCTAGTTATTTAAAGCGTTAAGATTATTATTTATTATTTTTAATTTACTTGATGTAAATCTGTAAAGTCTCAAATTATAAATTTAATTAAATTTAATTTTAATTAGTAAGTTAAAGCTATGTTCCTAACGATAGCTATAAACTTCTAATTGAACTATGGATGTAAAAGTCTGAAATAAAGAAATTGTATTTTATTTATTTATTTACCTCAGCTATAAACAAATAAAATAAGTGACAGAGATAAAAATTGAAATTAAACGAAATTACTTTAGTGTAGGATAGTATTATAGCTTATTGACGTCATGATCCGTCATTGTTAAAAAAAGAAATTTGTATGACACAATTAGCTTTTTTTAATAACAATTTTGTATTGTCCTAATAGAAAAGCTACTAATAGAAAACTTATTTTTAGTTAAGTAAACAAAATAAATAGGTGGTTTTACGCGAAAATCCTATCACCTGAAGAAGAACCTGATTTAAATGTCAAAAGAATATGACAAGCCTGCCTTTTCGCTTTATTCTATTTCTTTTTAAAAAAAATTAGAGATACGAGTATAGTTCGAGTCCGGTCGATAGGTGTCACAAAAAGTGATCTACAAAGTCATTATTTTCTTTCACACATCAACATGAGCCATCCTAACCTCACAACAAACGTTCCAACTATACAAAAGTACAGTAAGCGGAATAAAAGCACTCCACCTAGAAGCAGGAAAAGGGGAAAGGGGGGCAAGACGGGGGGGGGTGGACAAATTATACTACGAAGAGAAGTCATTTAGTCGAGTAATTGCGCGCAGGACGCCACCGCGCTCGACTGTATTCTTTTTGGTGATCGTAGCTTCTTTTTTTAAAGCGAATTCAAGCGATAAAGAGGTTTTCTTTCACAATTCTCCAAGAATGCTTTGAAGTGATGACATCGAACCTTTTCTATTTAGTGTGGTCTAGGTTGGTAGTAATGGAATGACCTTATTCAAAAGCCATAAAGGACTATCATTATTTTTTTTAACGCGAACATCCATAGCTAAAGCTGCTGGACTGGGCCTCCTCTTATTTCATATTCATCACGGCTTGGCAGGCGAACGCCGTTGGACATTCCCTGGTTGCATACCCCTTAGTCGGTTTTTGCAACACTAAGATAAGAGTGACTGTAGAATTGTGATGATGCTATAATAAACCGGCAAAGCCAGCATCACACGGCAACCAGCGCGACGGGACAACATCACATTATCATCACATCAGCCTATAGCAGTCCACTACGACGTAGGTTTTCCCAGGGTTCACCATAATGCACTATCTCCCGTTTTCGCCATCGGTCTATCTAGATGGGACAACAAGTTAGTACTAAAGACATACCTTACTATTCGGCAAGGAAGCAAAGTCTTTATTTTTATCTCTCGTACGGTACCGTACTCTATAAACTCACGGATTAAAATTTGAAAGTACGTTGAACTCTGTTTCGTAACTTTGAAGGATGTTCGCTCTACGAGTACACTAGTTGTTGTTGAGTTGTTATCTAGTTAAGTCTCCATGCATATTAACTACGCTCAGCAGTACAATCCAAAATTTTACCTTATTCAATATAGAAATAAAGTTTCAATTCCAGGTAAAATCACGTTGAAAATATTTGGTGCTTTGTACCTTTATCATAAACATCATCAAAGATTAAATAACTGAAATTTTTATGTAAAATATCGGATTATCTGCGAGATCAGATTTTAAGAGTCAAATTAAATATGAAACGCGAATTTACCTCCATTTAAAGTTTTAATTAAAATTGAAAAGCTCAAATAGCATATTGAAATAATTATTGAATTTAAAGCCGTATCAAAATTTGGTTCACTCCTTTTTTTTCGTTTACTCATTAAATAATGTGATAATATATTCACTGTCTCTTTATTTAATTATTCGAGATCTTGATTCCGTATACTTACGAAGCTTATGTGTAATAACCGTTACAAAAATGTTTAAGATAATGCACGCAAGACAAAACAATGTTTTAAAAATTTTGATTGTGTTTGAACAAAACATTTCTTCACTATCTAGTTAAGCCTTTCTGACTGACTTCTAGTATTTTTTTTTATTAATGATGGTTTTAATCATGATTTCTAAAACCACAACTTTTTACACTTAACATAGGAAAACGCTGGAATTATAGGAAAGGTAGTTCTCACACGTACTGCATACGTTTCCGTGAGTTTTTCCGGATCCGTTGTTTTTACGAAATTAGTTTACGTCGTTTATGCCACAGGACGTCATTTGTATGGTGGCTGTCACGAACCGCAATATCGTGCGGCAAATGTACGATTCATCTAAGGTCAAATAATATGAAAAAATTACAACATTGTAAGCCCCTCTCTCCCCGCGATGTTTCTTGAGAGGGGAATCTTTAATAACGTAAGTAATGAGATAAAACCTTTTCCTGTTAAATCCCTTTGATCCGTGACGTAAACGGTGTGTGAAAAACAGCGTGTTTGTTTTTACCATAAATAATCCACGGCAGAAAGAAATGTATGAGTATAATGATAAATCAATCATTAGGTATAAGAAGCATATCTAGTTCTAATTTTAATATACCACAGCACGTTAAAATAATAACTGCAAATATTTTAAGGAGTAAAGCAGCTCATGAAACTGAACAACTTTCCCTAGGAACAAAGGTCGAAATATGAAAAGGAAGTTCCTTCCAAACAAATTGATCCGGTTGACTAAATCATTTTGTAGGGAAGGTCTAACTGTTTTCTTAATATTTCGATCTATGTTACTTTGGGAAAGTTGTTCAGTTTCATGAGCTGGTTCAGATCTTGAAATATTTATAGATTTTTCTTATATAATAGCATCATCCAATTTCTAGAGGTTATTAGAAGAAAATGCGTGTAATAGCTAACAAATTCACCTGTAACCAGAATAAGCCTTTTCAATTTGTCGGTAATTTAATTTAGTTAGGCGTGCGTGGAATTGTTGTGATGACGGCTTAGTGGCGCTAGTGTGACGCTAAGTGCCGTTATAGCACTCTCCGTGGCGCTAGTCTGTGTGGAGCTTAGTTTCAGTATGCCTAATGTAAAGCAGCAATGGACGTTGCTGATTTATGTCAAGCAAAATTTTACGTTTTTTAGACACAGAAACTAGAGAACTCACCGACCGGCCTAGAATAGCAGTGTCGTGGTCGTGTGATCCCGGCCTAAAATAGCATCAACCCGTTTATTTCCCGTGGGAGTCGTAAGAGGATACTAAGGGACTTGGGGTGTGTATTGCAATTTTAGGCGATGGGCTGACAACCTGTCACTATGGCGATACACAATTTTCTAAATGACCATCAAATATATGTCAGACGCGGCTTAGAATGTCCGTGATATGTGTATGTGAATATAATTCACCTATTTTTACTAGACAATGAATGTATCTAAATGCTAGCCTTAAATTAATTAAAACCCACCTGGGGATCATGTCTCATGGGGCGCACTAAAGACCACTTTATATTTTAGTTTTTGATTAATTATACCGTAAATAATTTAATTGAGTTAGTTTAGTTTAACATTAGTTTCAGGGTGATGTATGGTTTTTTTCAAATTTCAATCTGGACATTTCCTTCGATAGAAAGCATTCAACATCAGTCTTTTCTCTTTTCGTGTGGGAGACCGAGTCATCCAATGACCCGATGAACCCTGGTGTCAGAGTTTTTCAACTGCCTACTACCATTAGTAGGCCTCTGACATGGTTGTGTTACGACCGCCGTCTAAGTAAGCATAGACAGCAACCGGGACCGACGGCTTAACGTGCCCTCCGAAGCACGGAACCTTTGCGTCGCAGGCAGTCGCACTACCACTGCGCCACATCGGTCGTCGTCAACATCAATATAATCTACGGACGTCTGTAACATCTACCAAAAATTTGCCGGCATGTTGCCCATCCAGTCGTCTTTTCATGCAGTAAATACTTAAATTATTTTGTGTACACTTTTTTATTCATAATTAAACCGCTTACGACACAGATCAAATGTAGCATTGACAGTTAAAATCAATACTTGCGAACGCTTTTGCGTACTTTAATGCCCCTTAATTCCACAAAAAAAAGACGTATCTCGTCAGAAAAGCCCATTAGTTATACCATTTACGTCTTTTGCGAAGGCAAAACCTTCTTTTAATCAACAAAATGTCAATCAAAACTTGGGAATTACGTTTTTGTTTCGAAGTTTAGTTATCTATCTACAGATGATTAGGTTTTGTCTAATTTTGGAATGATAATTAATCATATCGCAGCTAAAATTGTATTTCTTGGAACTGCATAGTAAATAAGATAAAAATAATAATATTATATTATCTTAGATAGGAAGTTTTCGATTTTTCGCGAATTGGACTTGTATGGATAATCTTTTGCCGTGTGATGCCGGCTTAGAATAGCATGACCCCATTTCTTACCCTTGGGAGTCGTGAGAGGCGACTAAGGGACTCGAGGGTGAGTATTGCAATTTTAGGCGATGGGCCGACAACCTGTCACTATGGCGATGCACAATTTCCGCATGACCCTCAAATATTTGTCAGACGTGGCGAAGATAGACCGTTTTTGTGGCTGTTTGCGCTCTGCCTACCCCGCAAGGGATTATAGGCGTGATATGTGTATGTATGTATGTATGTGGATAATCTTTGATGTCATAATATGTATACAAAATGTGTCGCCTTCAATCGTTCGCCTTTAATGGGTATCAGGTACTATTAGGGTTAATGTATATATGTATGGATACGTAGCTATTAGTTAATTTAGTCTTTTCTTTAACAGAGAACAAAAGGTTTCTGTAATAAATCAAATATCTCTGGGTCCTAAAGTATGAGACGTTAATAAAACAATTGTATGAAATTTAAAACTATCGTCTGCCTGTTGCAGATATATTAGAATGATGATAAAATAAAATTTAAATACCTATCTATTTTCGTATCTGAGTGTTCATTGTGCATGTTTTACGAGTATTTCCAAGGCACGGAATCCTAGCGCGGACTATGAGTGTGATTTTATCGTACAGAATCCCAAAACGCATCAAAATTAATAATAATGGAACCTCCTAACATCCCTCACTCACTCCACACATTCCTAGAAGCTCCGCCAGCGGTAGGTCCGTAGGGTAACCTATCCAAATATTGACCGGCGGCCGGCCGTGTAATGTGTAGTAACCAGTAGGGTACACAAGCCGTTGCCGCCCAGTGAAAGTCGCGCAGTGCTACCGCGTACCGAGTTTTTTTTTATATCTTCGAGTGTTTGGATTGGTCTAAGATAGGGTGGGGTGGCTAAATAGTTGTTCGATAATATGACACGTCTTAAGATACAATATGTAGAATTCGGTTCAGGCTTTGTATTAAGTAGTGAAGTTTTGATTCAGTATCTACTTCATAAATTTTTGTGACTTTTTGTGAAAAACACTTATAAGCTATGAATCTTCGTCATTACTACGGAACCGCTAGAATGACAAAATATTTAATATATTGAATCGATCCCCCCCGGTCATACTAAGCGAACGTTTTTTAAATTCATTTGTGGTGAGTAATACTTTGTCTTAAAAAATTGTTTATAAATTGTATAAACCGCATAAGTGTATCTTATTTCCCATCCAATTCTAAAATTCGCGGTAAATCCACAAGTAACGCCTAATAATTTGTTACGACCGCAAAGATAACGAGTTGTGTCCGGTCGGGATTCGAACCTGCACCCGCTGCCCCAGAGTATAGGGATATAGCAGAGGGAAACCTACGAACGTAGTGAAGCCGGGTAAAAAACAATTACCACTGAAAATTTACGCGCGCTTGATAAGAACAAATTAAACGGTCGTCGGTTTAACCCAAACGGTCAAAACGGGATCCTATTACTGAGACTTGGTTGTCTGTCCGATCGTCTCTCCGTCTGTCTGGCCTCTGTCTATCTCGGTCTGTCTGTCCGTTTCTCACCAGGCTGTATCTCATTAACCGTATTACTTTAAGAGTTGAAATTTTCACATATACCGTATCTCTGTGGCCGCTATAACAACAAATACTCAAAGTTAACATAAACAAAATAAAGGGGGTTTCTATACATAAAGGTTTTTTTTTCTAGCGTGTTATAGTGGTAAAGCACTGCATCAACCGTAATTCCATATCTTATCGTAGGACTACTGTGAGGACACAAACGTTCACTCTTAACATATTTCTTGCTCTGAGGGTCGGGTCCACCACGCCCGCCCAGGTAGCCTTTTTTACGCTTGTTTGCCTAGAGATGAGTCAGCGACATTTTGCCTCTCATGTTTGGATTGCGTCCGTGGAACATAATGAGGGACCTACGAATTTGTTATACTTAATTGCATCTAAGTACTCGTGAGATACGACAACTTGCCAGAAAATGTAGGTGTATTTCAATTAAAGGCGATGGGCTGACCACCTGTCGCTCACTATTTCAGGATGATCCTCAAATAATTTTTATACGTGACGTAAATTTTCGCCTACCCCGCAAGGGATAGAGGCGTGATATATGTATGTATGTTTGACGAGGCGATTCTTATGCACACCGTATGATTTTCCAGTATTTAACCTCATTCGGGTTTTTGACGAAACAACTTACTAAATCCCACACTAAAGTCGGATAATTTGGCGTCATGACATCGCCGCATCAAATTGCGGTTGTCACTTGTACGGTGGCTGTCACGAGCCGCAAAATTGACCGGTTCAACTGACTCGTATAAGAAAAACAAGGTTTTTTAAAAGCATGCATACACGCGTTTTATACACTACAAAGTTTAATTGACAGGAGAATCATTATCATTCGTTTCGTTGACTGGTCTGTTGTACCTACGTTAAGTATCAGTCACGCCCTTACATCAAGTAAAATAAGCAGTTTAATGCGATTTGTGAAGGAACCTGAATCCGACTGAAAACGTGTAGTTAACGTTTTTGGAGGTGAGAAAGCAGAATAATGCGGGCATGTTTTATATTTAAAAAAGTCTTAACAAGTTCTTTTCTACTATTTACGATTTTGCATGCTTTTATAAATTAACTAGCTTTTACCCGCGACTTCGTCCGCGTTAGATAGTTTTTTTTTAGGCAGAAGTTCTAAAGTAGGTATGTGTATACATGGTAAGTGTGACAGTGATATTAGAACAGTTCTTATCTCTACTGTTTAAAGATGACTTGCTTGCTTCTGTTGTTAAAGGGACAATTCAAAATTTGCCATCCGGCCTGAGAGATCAATATTTATAACCAATGAATACAAAAGTCAGTAGATAACAGAGTACTTACTCCAGAGGTGCCGATTTGAGCACACTAAAATGGTTAGCATAAGTAGATTAGACAGATCAAAAGGTAATATAAGTTACTGTTATACATTTTTATACCTCTATATACCACATTTTTTGTTTTTCTGTCCTCGGTAAAGAAGGCAATGTCCTTTCTCAACTTATTCCCATCATACTGAACAACTTTTGTTCTGAAACCATTTCTGTATCTCCAATAAGGTGGGCTCCTGATGGTAGACCTGATGGTCTACATACGGTACTCCAGATCCTCAATGTCCTTGTGAAAAGAAGCGGCCCATCATCATGAACAACTTTTATTTCGGAACCATTTCTGTATCTCTAATAGTTTACGTGGTCTCCTGATGGTACACCTGGTGACATAAGGTACTCCAGATCCTCAATATCCTTGTGAAAAGAAGCGGCCCATCATACTGAACAACTTTTTTTTTGGAACCATTTCTGTATCTCTAATAGTTTACGTGGGTTCCTGGTGGTACACCTGGTGGTCTACATAAGGTACTCCAGATCCTCAATGTCCTTGTGAAACGAAGCGGCCCATCATACTGAACCACTTTTGTTTTGGAACCATTTCTGTATCTCTAATAGTTCACGTGGGTTCCTGATGGTACACCTGGTGGTCTACATTATGTACTGCAGATCCTTAATGTCCTGGTGAAAAGAGGCGGCCCATCATACTGAACAACTTTTGTTTTGGAACCATGCCTGTATCTCTAATAGTTTAGCTGGGCTCCTGATGGTACACCTGGTGGTCTACATAAGGTACTTCAGATCCTCAATGTCCTTGTGAAAAGAAGCGGCCCATCATACTGAACAACTTCTGTTTTGGAACCATACCTGTATCTCTAATAGTTTATCTGGGCTCCTGATGGTACACCTGGTGGTCTACATAAGGTACTCCAGATCCTCAATGTCCTTGTGAAAAGAAGCGGCCCATCATACCGAACAACTTTTGTTTTGGAACCATGCCTGTATCTCTAATAGTTTAGCTGGCCTCCTGATGGTACACCTGGTGGTCAACATAAGGTACTCCAGATCCTCAACGTCCGTGTGAAAAGAAGCGGCCCATCATACTGAAAAACTTCTGTTTTGGAACCATACCTGTAGCTCTAATAGTTTACGTGGTCCCTGATGGTACACCTGGTGACATAAGGTACTCCAGGTCCTCAATGTCCTTGTAAAAAAAAGCGGCCCATCATACCGAACAACTTTTGTTTTAGAACCATGCCTGTATCTCTAATAGTTTAGCTGGGCTCCTGATGGTACACCTGGTGGTCTACATAAGGTATTCCAGATCCTCAATGTCCTTGTGAAAAGAAGCGACCTATTATACTAAACAACTTTTGTTTTGGAACCATACCTGCATCTCTAATAGTTTAGCTGGGCTCCTGGTGGTACACCTGGTGGTCTACATAAGGTACTCCAGATCCTCAATGTCCTTGTGAAAAGAAGCGGCCCATCATACTGAACAACTTTTGTTTCGGAACCATGCCTGTATCTCTAATAGTTTAGCTGGGCTCCTGGTGGTACACCTGGTGGTCTACATAAGGTACTCCAGATCCTCAATGTCCTTGTGAAAAGAAGCGGCCCATCATACTGAACAACTTTTGTTTTGGAACCATGCCTGTATCTCTAATAGTTTAGCTGGGCTCCTGGTGGTACACCTGGTGGTCTACATCTATACTCCAGACCCTCGAATGGTGATAAAAAGTAGTCTATGTCCGTTCTCGGTATGCTAGCAATCTCTGTGCCAAGTTTCATGAAGATCGGTTCAGCGGTTTGGCCGTGAAAGCGTAGCAGACAGACAGACAGACAGACAGACAGACAGAGTTACTTTCGCATTTATAATATTAGTGTGGATATGTTTTTGTTTTCGTTTGCTCACCAACCAAATGTGGACCAAACGTGTTCAAAGGTTTCCCGCGATACAGGTTCGCCTAGAAATTTTGGAAATGGAATTTATATTTTGGTAAATAAATAGTTTTTGTGTTTGTACTATGCTCGATGTCTAGGGTTTGAACAAAATAGCTCTTAGTAGTGTCCTAAATTTTTATAAAGAATCAGTTTTTACAAATGGTTCTTCACGCATTATAATTTAGGTATAGCCTTTGGGTATAACCTGACCTCTTGATACTGCCCTGCTTGCAAAGATTGCTTCCTCATAATGCAATATTTACCTTTAATGACAAGAAAGTAAAAAAACGCAATAAACTTCTCGAACAACAATGACATCATTTCGAAAATTGCATTTATAACAACCGTGACACAAAACATGCGAAATTTCTCATCTCGTCACTGGCAACAAAAGGTAAAAAACGTTTAATTTAAACAAAATATTTTTTCTTATTTTCAAGAAGATTAATGGAATGCCCGACACCTTCGTGAAGAGTCTTATTAAAAAAAACTGCTGTGGAGTTGATCTTCTTGATGATATGAGGTGTTTTGGTGACAAAAGCAGCAGCCTACTAAAGGATCAACTTAAAATGGCTATTTATTAAGTTAATAAGAAAGTGGAATACAGGTGGAACCCTTAAAGGTACCTCATTCGTGGCACGGCACACTGATACTTTAGTACCTATTACCTAATAGTTCTAGACTGAAAATAATCTAGCGGCCAGCCCAGCGGTTTTGCCCGCTGTTTATTTGTGGTTAAGAGTACCTAATACCTATTCTAAGTTACTAAAGAGGCGAGCGGCGCCTCAAACTAGCAACTTCACAAAAAAAAAACATATTACTTCATGCGAACAATATATCAGAATGTCCTTTGCAATAGTTTATCGGTGTTATCTTAAAGTTCACTTAGCGCCAACAAACTCGATGAAATATTAGCTGTAATTTAAGTATAACAATTATTACCAGAAGTGGTAACTTTTTGACTACATATTTTGGCATTTTTATATGCTAGTGAACGCGTCTAATGATCAACTGATGTTTTCAGATGTAGTAAATGGACAGCTTCACATACGAGAATTTTTTATGAAACGTCTTAAATGTTTGTACTGCCCATAGTAAATGCAGTCAGCTGATCGTGATTCTGTATGGAAGGTCGAATATTTTTTGTCTTTTCTGGACATATGTTCCTCAGGGAAAGTTGTTCAGTTTCATGATCTGCATGCACCCTATCAGTATTCGGAGGGATGTCCCTTACACCCCGTATTTGTTTACCTCGGCTTAGCAGGCAGGGGTACTATCCACTACCTCATCGGGCGATCCTATTCTAACACACCGTCAGTTATTTATCCCGGGACATCTAAAACAAGAGACCGGGCACACGCGACTACACCACCGAGGCAGTCGCCAGACGAGTGTAAAATGCTCGTTAATCTTGTAACGACTGGTTCTAATTGTAAACGCATATCAAGTTCCAATTAGATGGACGGTAATGACACAGTGTGTTGCCCAAACAGGTATACTGGAGGGAGGGAAGGATGGACTTAGTATTACGGGAGGAGACCAATTTGTCACCACTTTTCAAAACTCTTTTTTATAATTCTTTTGTCGAAGTTCCTTCAGACAAACTGTGTAAACGGTTTTGTAGGACTCTGTTTATTTCTAAGATAGTGAACTTGTATTTTAATAAATAAAGTAAATAATTAATAGAGTCAGGGCTTCATTTGAGCGTCATATTTTATTGTTGAGCTGAGATTTGACAGAACAGAGTCGAACGCATTGTTAGTAAAGCCTAACTCAACCAGATTTTGAAGGGTTCTTTTAGTGCCACTTAACGCGCGCTTTTTTCAAAAGCACATAAAAATAAATAGTATCGTAATCAACATAAATCGAAAAAAGGTCCTACACAAAAAAGGATTGTCATTAGTAACTAAATAATACTTTAAAAAATAATTATTTGACATTAAATTACAATAAGTCCTAATTACAATAAGTGAAAACTTGTCAATAGCTAAGTTATGTTTATCTGTCGTACTATTGTATAAAATTTGGGCTGTATGTTTTCCTTTTAAAGAAAAAAATTATATACTCCTAAACTTATAGTCACTCCTGACATTTTCGCCTATTCCACAACATTCACGACATGAATGCGTCTCGCTAACTGAACAAACGAAACAGAAATACGTACTTTTACTGAGGCAGAAAAAGACAGAGAATGCTCGTTTATATTATAAAGATATATGACTTCACAGACATACGATCGGCCGCAGATCGAATTGTGCATTTAAAGTGTACAGTCAAGTTCACGTGCACAGTCAGTTAGACACTCAAACCGCCAATGTTAGTCTTATGCGCGCGGAATAAGAACGGTTCAAAGTCCAAACTGTCTAACCCAGCCTGATCATGACTGTACTGCAGAATTCAGTATTTGGAGAGGCAGCCTTGGATCGGAAAGCGCTGCGTGGGACGGCTTTATACCAGGCGGACTGTCCACTTGGTGTATCTCGGGCAGCCGTTGAACGCACTCATCCTAAACTCGTAGTATACCTAAAGAGGAGCCTGGGGTAGGCATTTGTACTACGTCCCACGATTGTTAACATACATGATACAGTTACCAACCAACCATATAATTATGAATTTTATAACCATAAAATTCTTACCGTGAACAAGGTGTATGGGACGGTGTACCAAAAACTTTGCAGACATGATCAAATCGTGAACTGAACAACTTTAACTATGGAGCCTATGATATTAATGACGGTTATTTTTCAAGTGTCCTTATACTGTCAGCTGATCGGGAAATTCACATAGGAGGTAATTTTTTCTCGTTTACCAACATAGCCTCAATAGAAAAAATTGTTTAGTTTAATGGTCTGATCATGCCTGCAAAGTTTTGTTACACCTTCCCATACACTCTGCATAAAGTATATAATACAACCAGTATAATACTACTGTAGTGCCGTGTGATGCCGGCTTAGAATAGCATCACCCCATTTCTTACCCGTGGGAGTCGTAAGAGGCGACTAAGGGACTCGAGGGTGTGTATTGCAATTTTAGGCGATGGGCTGACAACCTGTCACTATGGCGATACACAATTTTCAGAATGTCCCTCAAATATTTGTCAGACGTGGCGTAAATGTCCGTTTTTGCGACCATTTACGCTCTGCCTACCCCGCAAGGGATTATAGGCGTGATATATGTACAACCAGTATAATACTATGAATGTGGTATTTATATTATGAATGTGGTATAAGTTGGTCCCTAAAAGCTGGAAGCTCGAACTCCTGCCGGCTGTATCTGTACTTGAACTATTGAAGGCCGAATGATACATCCTCTAGAATAACTAGTTGGTGATAGATGGCGCTGTGCGTATTGCCCAAGATATTTATTTATTTATTTAAAGTTTTATTGCTTTGTTGGAAACTGTTCTGATTTGATTGCCATGCTATTTCTGAAACCGGCAGCATACGGGATGCTGCCGGTTTAGAATGGCACCATTTTTACCCAAGTGAGTATGGCAAATACACCCAAAAAGTCCACCCAATAGACGTATAAATGTTATGCACAAAATTGAGAAAATCAATAATCATTTAAATGTAATGAAACGACTGATAAAATCTCGATAACAGGGTATATGGGAACAGTATAACTTAACAAAACGTCTTGAAGTATTATACCATTACACCTTGTTATACTATTTTTAGCTTTTTCCATCTACTTACTTACTTACTTCTTAAACATTAACATTACTACACTATTCATAACTTATATATTCGAGGGAACATTTATCAATGACCCCTAACAATCCTACACAATAAATCTTTCACCAACAATAATTTCAAGGATGAGTATCCACTTGTAAGGTTTTTTTATAGGCCCCGTGAGGACTCAGGATTGTGAGGATCTTAGCGAAACGGGGTCAAGAAACGAAAATACCTGACACCTCCGCCAGGAGGATGCTCTTGCACCGACACTTGTAGCTAGGGTTGCCAGCTACTAACAAAATAAAATTTGTTGTACAGGCGTCGTTGCTAAATGTGTGGGACCTAATCAAAACTAAATTAACTGAAGGTGATTCCTTACCAAAACAAAAATAGTGAAATAGGAAGTATTGATAAAATGACTCGTAAAATAAATTAGTCATAATTTTTATTTATTTATTAAAACTTGAAAAAAAAATAACAATTACGAGAAATTTATTAATTTAATTTTGATGATACCTTGCAATTAAATTTGCTATTTTGATTACTACCAAAGTATTTGGGTGTAGCCTTAAGCTTTTGGTAGGATTTCTTGTTATTTACCCATCACAAGAAAAACACCCTCAAAATCCTACATGAACCCGGACGTAAAATCCCTTGACCCCACAGCCCTACTTACAACGTATTATACTTTTTTATTCTTTTCCGTTACCGGCCAGGTCGTGGCGAGCTGATCAGATTAGAGTTGTAACCGGTTCTCGAAAACATTCCGAGAAAAAAAAACTACTCTAATAACAACAAATAACGAGCCTTCAGACCGGGATAGTGATGGGGTAGCACGTGAGAAATGTCGATAAAAGTTTGCTTTTTTTGGGTTAAATTAGTGGGAATTAGTGGCGGGTTGTGGGAAAGGTGCTTCATTGATAAAATAAATATGTAGGGTTTTGTTTTGGAATTAGTTGAAACAGATTTTTAGCACGTACAACTATTTGAAAATGCAACATCACGCGAGTTAAAGTTGGGATAGTTTCCGTAAATGAATTTATTAAATTTATTTTTGCTCACAACACAGACTAGAAGTGAATTAAGGCACTTATATGCTTTAAGTGATGTATTTTAGGTTACCTTCACCTTAACATTTCCTTGTGAATCTCTTAGTGTTTTTAAATGTAAAAAAAGTTAGGTGAGTTGGTAAAAATTCCAAAGACATAACTTCATGATGCCCATCACTACCGCAGGGCGGGGCCAGATGAAATTATACGAAAATATTGTAACGATAGTGACAGATGATTTTAAGCTGGCGATAAAACACACATAATTCTCACGTAATGTGGCCAGACGAGGTACCCGTCCCATTGCCGCGGGTATTGTTACTGAAGGTAGTATTTATGCAACTGTTACATTGTTAATCGAAAATAACCAGGTGAGGTTGAAGTCAGGAATTTTTTAGGGCCTTAAGAACTAAAATGAATAATTTTTGTTCACCTTTCCGTAGGACTGCTGGAAGAGATTTATTTTTAGATTTAAGTAGTCATGTTGGGTAGTTTTTCTTTAATGTAATTGTCCTGTGTTTTATCTTGTGTGCAGTTAAATTAATAATTTAACCTCGGGTAGGCGAATTTCTAACATACTATTACTCTATTACACTAATTATATAATAGGTCGCTTTAGGGTTCATCGGGTCGTTGGACCACTCGGTGTCTCACACGAAAAGAAGACGAAGAAGGTCGTGGGAAAAGACCTACCTTTTATATTATGCATTTTCATCACCACACTCATTACACCTTTGTCATATTTGATAGAACCATGTGTTTTTCATGACCACAGTACCCTGTAATCTGAAAAAAACAAACTGTATTCTTTTGAAGTGAGAGGGAATTGGTATTTAAGGTGAGCATACTACTCTGTATTATCACTAGTTGATATGGTAGACTAAAGAAAAAACTTGATGTTGCGAACCACTGATTTAGAGTGAATCACAGATTTGTGCCTAAATATGTATCGCCAACCCTAACTCCTTTAATGCGTGCATCAAGAGCGCGGGAAATCAATTTCACATCACTAGAAGACGAATCATGTCATGATCGAAGTGCGAGCGAATGATCGATTTTCTTCCAATTCGTAGCAGTTAATGGTCGTAAACACAGTGCAGTCGTTGCCAACACTCGAATGGAATGATGATTAAGTCGAAACTGATACTTTTCGAAGAAATAATGAAATGGTTTTAATAATGCACTTACTAAGTATTGTTTACGATTATCATTCGTAATTTTGTAAGACTTTTTTTTAATCCTTACAAAAATATGTCCAATGAATTTAAAATTGTGACAGGGTGTCGTAACACGTATGTTTATAAGTTCGATCGCAGAATTATCACAAGTTCAACAACAATATCACACCAAAGGTTTTTTCACTAAAACTGTCATAAATCTTTGTATCACCGTCATCTGCCTGTAACATCAAAGTTGTAGTCATATTTCTATACAATACAAAATTCTGAGTTATTATCAAGTTCAGTTACTCATTCAACGATTAAATATACTGCTTAAATTTAATATTTATTATGAAAATGGTCACTTACATAGAAATAGTTAAAACAAATGAATTTAATTTTAATATTGAGGTGAGGTTCATGTCCAGCAGTGGACCGTTGTGGCTGTGGCTGAGGTTCAAATAAATAACTTACCAAAAACGGGACTAAGATCCGACTTGACCGATAGTTTTCCGGAATACGGCTCGCCGGATTTTTCCTGAAACAAACAACATATTAAATTAGTCACATTTGTTTCATACTTCATCATTTGGATACTGACACATTCTCTTTAGGTAATTAACAGGCAATAGTAGTTCCGTGCTTCGGAATGCACGTTAAGCGGTCCTGGTTGCTGTCATTGATTACTTATGCAGCGGTCGTTATACAACCATGTCAGAGGCATACTAGGGGTAGTTAGCTGTTGAAAAAACTTAGTCCACTCGGTGTCATAGTCAAGACATAGAAGTAGCTAAATACAGCATTAAAATCAGCTATGTTTTCTACATTCCTATAATATCTTATGGCTTTAATATTTCAATGAGCTGCCGTATAGACCAATTTCATTCCCTTTCGATAAACTGACATGAAAAATAAAAGCTTGCCCCTCCTGCCCGAGCACCATGAAAACAAACAAGTGGCCCAAACAAATTGATTACACAACGTGCTATCCTGGCAAATAAAAAACTTTTAGTGACCAGTAAACGATACTTCCTATCGTTAATTCGAGTAGCGAACATCCTCCCCAGCCAATGGAGCGGTTGAAATCTCGACACCTTGTTATATTGACAATGAACTATTCTGGTAATCGTTTATTTTATTGTCTACTTTTTTAAATTATATTTTTATTAAGATGCTGTCATTGTATGTAAGATTTATGGGCGGTGCACACTGCCTGCGTATGCGTGTACACGCGCGTACCGTTCTTATGTATGGGAACGAATGCGTTGCGTAGTGTACGCAAGCAGCGTGCCATATCTCATACAGTCCCATACATTACACCGTCACGGTACGCGCGTGATCACGCATACAGACGCGGTGTGCTTCGACCCCCTTTCAGCGTAGCGCGACGCAGCGCATACGCATACGCACTGCGTTGTCTAGCACAAAATGGTTCCTAAAAGAGATATATAATGGTACCTAAAGAGAATAAGCGCTCATGTAATCTGTGTGTTACTGTGTTAGTAAGAACCCCGTTATTAGTATTATGAGCCATTATTGTGTATTCACTTTAATTTCTATTTTTGTACTGTAGAGATCAATTTGTAAAGACGATCACATATTTTAATACCCTCGTAATCAATACGTCCCAAGATAAACTTCGCTAAAATACATAATATCCCTGCACAATTTTTTCCTCCACCCCAAAACATGTGGCATTATCATGAAATGACCATTTAATCACACTGCTATTAACTACTCTTTACCCCATTTGCACTACAATGGACTCGCAGCATGTCCAGAATAGGCCCTCATAATAGTTTTATACGCATTCTTTCTCAAACTGTGGGCCTGGCGGCACTATTGGAGGGTTACGTAAGAGAAAACTTTTGGCGGACTCGAAAAACATGTCTACAGCAACACGTCAATAGACAGCTTTTATACTCAGACCATATATTAAAGTAACGAATTGTTAAACGTATTTCAAATCAACTCCAACACAAGTTTGACATTAATTGCTACGTTTTTAAGCGCACCTTTTCAGACCGAAACTTCACCGACTCATCTTATTAGAGCATTACACAAGTTACCGTCGCATACGGGACGAAGAAGTTGAAATACAGCCAATTGCAGTAAGCCACTAGTTAGGTACGAGTTAAGGACTCTTAACTTTGAGAACCGCTGATCTCACGTGTAGGAGGGACGTAATTGGATAAGTCCGATTTAGTTTACCCCACTCATCGTGTTTGGTCAAATTGATTTCCCGATTTTCGGTAAATTTTTACGTCATATTACCAAAGGTGTGTGGATAGTGTTACGTCGTTTTAGGGGAACAACGTCCTTGAAACTTGACCCAAACTACGATGGGATTTACGATTATTATTTTATTTCATAGCCATTTATGCTGATCTATTATAGGCATTACTATATCTTAATAACTCTGACACCAGGGTTCATCGGATCTTAGGACGACTCGATGTCCCACAGAAAGAGAGACACTAAATCTTGAAAACAACGAAAAAATTTTGATTAATAAAATTGCGTCTCATGAAATAGGTCTAGTAGTTGTTGAGATTGAGACAACAATCAAACCTACATATTTTTTTCAAATTCTGCACGCTAACAGAAGCTTTAAGAGACCAGCATATCATATAATTTTAGTATTCTTATAATTAATGTAAAAAGCATACGCGTTGAGTCGAATTATTCAAAAACCTGTTGGTAAAATGAAATGAGAAATATTGTAACTAAACAATTTAAAATACAACAACCCCACCTTCACATATATTTAACCTGAGACTAAAAAACTCGAACAAACATTAAAATGCCCTGAAGCGCGTTTCGAAAAATTTCTCCGCGGCTACAGTCACCCTATGACTACAAAAGGCGTGCGCAAGCGCATGTGAGAAACGCTCCGCGCGTTGCCCGCGCAGACAGCAACGCGGTAATATGGTGGTGAGGCGCAGGCGCCTGCCAGTGCCCAGCCATGCGTGCTAGGGCTGGCCTCGAGACAAAAGCATACAGTGTCAGGCCTCAGAACACATTTTATAAAAGTGTTTGCAAAAGAGAATGAATATATGATTCGTACTGTTAAATATAAGGCTAACTTCAAAAGATTTTTGCAATTACATCGCGCATGTTGGTTTGTGTATCGACCGCCATGATGTTTCCGTGATAAGAAGACACAGCCTTTTTACGTCATATTATTATATTATTGAAATTTAGAGCACGCAATTTTAACCTCAAATATTAAAGGAAAATTTGTGCATGGTGTGGAATGATTGAAACAACCAGACGTACAGCGCCAACTAACCCCAAACTAAGCAAAATAAAGAGACTAGATAACATAGATAATATGTTAATATTTAAGTACTTTTTTATTTAAAAATACATTGCACGACACTCAATATAAAGGACTGTAAAATAAAATTATGTCTAAGTATCATTAAGAAAGATTGTTAAACTACTTAAATCATCTTCCTAGTCGTATAAAAAGCTCTCACACAAGTTTTTCTTATTCATTATTATGTAAAACACACACTGGTGAGTAGTTTCCATAAAATTTATATCTGTTTTTCTAATTATAATAAAATTATAACACAAACGGATTAATTATTGGTCGTAAAATGCAAATAAGTCGTAAAGCGTCGATAAATAGTCGTTAAAATAACGAGTTTTGCGCCAATAGATAGGTACAAGCGGAGTATCGGGAAAGAGCTTTTTTTATACAAGTTTCGGTACACTAGCTAATCGAATGAATCCTATTTAGTAATTCATTTAATAAATATTTATAACACAGTGTGAAGTTCACTTTGAGAACGTCTACTACGCTTTATATAAAAAATATAATATCATTATAGGTATCTCGGAAGATGATACGCGATAATATGTTTTTAAGAATGTTAAGCATACTTACTTCAAATATCTCTATTCAACTCCTTTATAACGTTATTTTTGCACTTAGTGCGATAAAACCATGCATTTCCAAATGTGACTAAGTCGTTAACTATTTTCTTTGTTTAAATCCGTCAATTAATACCAGATTTTTAAGAAGTCTTTTGTGTCGTAGATTTTGTTACTTGAGACAGCCCTAGCCGACTGGTCAATGGAACCCTCGGGCAACAATTACAGCAGCCTTCGAGGAAGGCCTGATTCATAACAATTTGCCTTGTTGTCACAACGGCCAGTTAACCTGTTAAGCAGGTGATGACGGCGACTCGTGATGGGTGACCGTTTCCATTTCATTACCTAAGAATTAGACTTTTAATAGATTTAAAAAGTTCAGCGAACATACCTGCAAACTGGCTCTGAGAAAACCGTGAATTTGTAACAAAAAAGACTGGCGTCAAATGAAATCTATTTCGATTAAGACAGTTATTTTTTGTGGTACGCAATTTCAATTGTAGATTAGTCAATCTACTTCTGTTTTTTGGCTTTTTGCGATAGGTCCAACCATTAGCCAATCAGTTAATGGAGTCTATGGCGTTTCGAATGAAAAGCCTTGCAGCTTTTGTCTTCTTTTTGTGTTTTAAGTCGGTAGCTTATTCTAGTTATTAATTGAGTTTTTGGGTTGACTAGTGCACAAGCAAGCACGTTTTAGTGGCTGGCAGAGTTAATATACTACAAATTAATTATTTTTGATTGGCGACAAAAATAAAGAAATAGCAACCTGCCCTGCGGAATAACATGTTATCCCGCTGTAAAAGTATTTCTTTATAGCAACAGAAAACTGTATGATTTTAGAAAGAGTTAGATGGATATCGAATTTATTAATTACTTTTAATTTATTGTTGATAATTATATTAACAACACCTAAGACCAAGAGACACGGCTAGAAGCGACAATCCTACGAACTGGTTTATGCCTACTTTACATTTTCATCTGACAGCTCATCTCTACAAGTCTTCGACGACTTGTCACAGTGATACGGCTGTCAAAACATTGTTATCGATGTGTTTATAAGATTGACTCGAGGATAATTAATAGACATATGATTTTCATGAGTCATTTATTTTTATTTATTCTTTAATTTTTATTTATTCTATTGTCTTGTATTTTTTATGCCCATGATATAGACGAAAATAAGTTTTCTTCCGGCATGAAAGATCCTATATTTTAGTGATTGTATAAGCCTTTTTTTAAAATCAATAAACTAAATGATAATTATGAATAGACATTAAGTCTTGTCAGCTGACTATTATTTTGTAACTTTAATTAATTATTGCAAGAAATATTAAGATAGAACAATTTTTTCCATGTCAACCTAATGGCAAATGTCAAAAAAGGTATCGCAAATCGCAACAATGACCTTCTAAAAAGGTACCCACGGGTAGAATGGGACCCATTACTAACGATGGTGTAATACAGGCATTACAGACTCGCTTGTAATCGTACTTTCTTTCAAGTGATACATAGTGCTTTATACTACACCTGCGGGGTCATTTGTGACAAAGGTTATAATTTAATGGAGGGATAATAAGTAATAAAATCAATATAGATACCAAACCACAAGTTTTTAATAATTAGGTCTGTCTGTCTGAATGTATAAATTTTTGTGCATGTATCACGCAAAAACTACACGACGGATTTTAATAAAATTTTGTATGGTGCGGTGATTACTGAATGTCTTGGTCAACATTTAAGATAACATGAGTACCTAATGTGGAACACCAGGGGCCCGGTCGAACTATGAGTCCAGTTTCATTTGTTGACATCTCTTTTAGAAAGTAACTTACAGCTGTTATATGGCTTATAGGTATGGCCTTACTGTAGATATCGAGGCGCAAAGTGCTATTTCTGGAACATCAAGCCGGCATGGAATTAGATTATTTAATTTTTGAAATGCAATACAAAAAAAATATATTTCCATGACAAGCCAGCAAAAAAATATTATTTAGCACTTTTTTTCAGGCGTTAACTCGCCACGCAAGCGACGTCACGGGCACAGCTAGTTTTAATTAAAACGCTGAAATACTATCAAAACGTTTCTAGACGGACTGAACGTCGGATTATTATTTTAAACTGAATTTTGAAGCGCAGTTGAACCGTCTACTTATAAAAAAACAGGTCTTTACACATGTCAAGACATACAGATGCGAAGATAAATGTAATTAAAGGTCTTTAAGTCGATATAATTGATCGAGTAACTGCGTTGACATGGATCCGTACAGCCTATATATTGATATTATCGATTATTAATTATTAATCGAAGAATGCTCGTAGGTAGCTTTTGAACGAGTTGTGTGTTCCTCTGAACTTCGTTGGGCTTTTTCATACTATGGGTCGAAGTTCACCTAGAAATATGTCAATCCCGAAAAACAACTCTTGTGCAAAGTTTTTAACGTCAATCAAACTCAAACAATCCTATGTATATTAATATAAGTAAGTTTATTTTAGTAAGTAAATTTGTGTAGGTATATTTTAGGAATGATATGTATGTTATATATTTATTTTATAAAGTAGTTATATATATATATATATATAATAATAGAAAATAACAAATCGAACTATATATAATATATATATATATATATAGTTCGATTTGTTATTTTCTATTATTATGATTTCAGACCCGAGTGCACCCGTGTATTTTTCTCTCTGTTTACCTTCTGGTTGGCCGGTAGAGAATGCCGCGTGGCATTAGGCCCGCCTCTTGTACCATGTGCAATAAAGTATAAAATAAATAAATAAATAAAATCCTAAGTTTCGCGAGAAAATTGTAGAAAAGGTGTATTTTGTAATTTTTGATATTAAAGAGAAAAAATATTTAAATATATCAGGCTAAATCGACTGCTCGTTAGCGTAGCGGATCGATTCCCACACAGCACAAATATTTGTATTGAGTATTTTCTATGTATTATATGTATTTACTTACTTACAGAACTTACATACATAAAAGTATTAATATGTAGCTCTGCTTAGTTAGTTGAGTCTGGGTGTTTTCTATGTATTATGTTTATTTATTCACAAAGAAAAAAAAGTATTTAAGTATTAATATGTAGCTCTACTTAGTTTGGGGCTAAATGGCGCTGTGTGAAATGTCCAAGATTTTTATTTATAAATTTTAATATATTTATGTTTAGTCTGGATGTTTTCTATAAATAATATGTATTTACAAAAAAAGTATATACGTATTAATATCAGCTATCTAGATCCCATAGTAAAAGCTTTGCTTAGTTTAAGGCTAGATGGCGCTGTGTGGATTGTCCAGGATATTATAGATACGAATGTATGACCAATAGAAATACTAATATTTCCGTCTTGGAGCAGATTGGCATATTAGGCAGTCGACTCTTGTCTCTCTAATTACTTACCTACAGACCTAACAATGTAACTTATATGTAAATTTTCATTCTATAAGTTTTTAATTTAACTAGTCTGGCTACAGAATTTTATGAAAAGGGGTATTTTCTTTTGTTGCCATTGTGCCTTTCAATTGACGATGAAGAAACCTAAAAAATGCATTCAAAGTTACGAACAAGAAACTTGTACCTATTTTTCATTACTTTTATAAAGTCTCGTAGATTTCAGCAGAATCCAACCTTTGTACATTTATGATGTAAGGATAGTTCTTCATTTAATTTACATATATTATTATATTACAAAGTACAGAGCAAACTCGCTTCTCGTATCTGTTTCGGTGTCCATATGTATCTTTAAAAGTACAAAACAGATTATGATGCGGTTTTTAAATACCTAGAGAAAATGATTCAAGAGTAGGCTTTATGTGTATAATATGGTAAAAAAGGTGTTTTCCCAAGGAAAAAAGGTTAGCATAGTATGGCGTGTGATGCCGGCTTAGAATAGCATCACCCCATATCTTTCCCTTGGGAGTCGTAAGAGGCGACTAAGGGACTCGAGGGTGTGTATTGCAATTTTAGGCGATGGACTGACAACCTGTCACTATGGCGATACACAATTTTCCGAATGGTCCTCAAATATTTGTCAAATTTTTGCGTCCGTTTACAGTCTGCCTACCCCGCAAGGGATTATAGGATATGTGTATGTAAAAAGGTTAGCAGCAGAAGACACGAGTACGTTTATTATACTGTAACAGGCAAGTGCAGTGAAAGTGCATCGGAAATTATACAAAGGTGACACGATATTGGTTACCGAAAACATATACAACAGGTGAAGTGCATGCGGTTTAATTAATTTCTGCGACACTCAACAAATTTTCACCCGATGTGGAAATATAGGATGTAAAAATAGTAGCAGAAAATATTTTAAATGGTGAACTAGCCCATGAAACTTAACAATTTACCATAAGAAACTTAGGGTTAATATGAACAAAATTAGACCTCCCCCATACAAATGGATCCGGTCGGTAATTTTTCGTATTTCGACCTAAGTTCTATGGTGAAAGTAGATCAATTACATGAATATCTTGACCTCCTTTCAGCTTGTTATACCCTTTTTGTTACACCTTGTATACGTGTACAAATACCTAGATATGTCATTGTGACATTTCAATAAGAATAAAAACAAAATGAATAGTAATACTTTGAGAACATAAGAACTATTTCTTATTACTATGAAAGCAGATGTTATGGGACACCCCGTAGCTAGAATATTTCTGTCACTCTACTTAAAACGCATTTTTATTCGTATTTATAGTACAATTATTCTCACACGCGCCGAGACATTATGCGATATTACTGAGGAACAAAAGGAGTTGAATGAAATTAAGAAGGATACTTGACGCCGCACCATCACTGTCATCGGCATTAATTTGCTGGCTGACTATCAAAAACCGTAATAACGTGCGAGACGTGTGTAAATAGCCTACAGCATTCGTGGCTGTTTACTTTATAGGTAATTAAAACGAGTAATTAGTCCTATATCAGCATGTTTAATTAAAAGTATAAAATGCTTCTGGAAGTCTTAAACAGGACAGGACAGGCAGGACAAGTATAAAGTGTGAAGCAGATGTATGAAATAGTGCGCTAGCAATAAAAAATATACTATTTCTTAGTGCAGGCAGTAAAAAAATTACTATTTCCTAAGTAGAAATTGTCATTGCCAACGGTTTTCGTGACTTGCATGCTTATTCTTAAAAACGCTTATTATCGAGAAGTGTTCGTTATTGTAGGTAATTATTTAGTCGAGCTATTTGTCCAACTATAATACGATTCTCTCTTTTATATATTATGCATAAGCGTCGAAGCACACCTACGTGTAGTTCAGGCGTGAAATTTCAAATATTTTGAAAATGCTATAATGTTTTTTTCTCATAGCTCTTTCCAGGCTTTTCAGTCTGCGGCGTTTTCCAGCAAGTTGGGGTCATATGTCATAATCGACTATGTCACCGCTTTTTGGTTCTCCCTCTGCGGCGACGTTCTTCAAATTTATGAATATATATAAAAAAATATAGACACCCATACAGACTTACATACGAAATGTTCAAGCCCAATGGGTCCATTTGTATGGGAGGTAGTTTTTTTTTTAACTTGATCTATGTTCTTTGAAGAAAGTAGTTTTATTGGCTGGTTCACCCCTTAACATATATGCAGCAAATATTCTTACATCACGTTAAGCAAACACGAAATCATCGCCAAAATCCCCCAAACAAACTGGCAGGGCGTAATCTGGCGTTATCTTAATCCGCAGACAGGTATGATCGATGTAGCCACAATTATCTCATGTTGTACATACGATGTACAATGTACATGCTATACGGTGTAGGTTGATACGGGGTGTAATGGACGGTGTACCGAAAACTCTACATACACTTATCGAAAAACGGACATTTACACCACCACTGACAAACATTTGAGGGTCATTCATAAATTAATTCTGAAATATGGTTAAATGTCCGAAATAAATGATCTTTATTTTATTTTTATTCATTTTATCATATAAATTTGTGTACCGCCATAGTGACAGGTTGTCAGCACATCGCCTAAAATACACACCATCGACTCCCTTAGTCGCAATTACGACTCCCACGGGAAATAAATGCGTTGATGCTATTATAAGCCGGAATAACACGGCAATTCTAAGCCTACGCATGAATCTAAACAACCTTTTTTATGGAATTCAAATTCCTATACTAAATTCCCTTTCTACTTAACTGACATACTTTCTTAAGAAAACAGAAAGAAATATGTTGTATCCCATCATAGGCTCCATTATAAAAGTTGTTCACTTATGGCACACCTCGGACACTGGCGCTCAAATGTATGAATCAAACGCGTTGCTACGCACACAGTCTAAGCTCGCGTAGGTGAACGCGGACCATGCTTGTGTGTGTGAGACAACATGTTAGGGTTGCCGCCATTTTGCGTTCTTGAATCGGGAATGCAATGTGCGGCAGTATGAAACGACCTTCGTCGTTGCGTCCTTGCTAGCCGGTGTCTGAGCGTCCTCCGAGCGCGGGTGGGCGGCGCTTATAGGGGGAGGCAGGGAGTGACCATACTGTACGCTAGTACTATTAATTATACTGTGCTTATGGTCTGTGATCATGCCTGCAAGATTTCGGTACACTATTCCTTACACCCTGTATATTTAGTCGAGTATGTATTATCTTATGTGTGTGATGCTGTTTTAGGTGATACGGCGTAGTGGTAGTGCAGTTGCTTGCTTATATTCATGACCAGCGCAGATATGTATGTGAAAAGATAAATTACTAAACATTTAGGGCCTTACCACAAAAAAGTTAGACGCGCGATGCGTGTTTTAAATAAAACTCCATACAGAAAAAACTTTTTTTCGTAAGACTCTTGTGATCGTTCGAGTTTCAGTATTTCGATGGCTCTTCGATTCGATACCGAAACCTACTGGAGGCTACGAGTGTGTGATCTGTGGTATATTTTTTTAGTTTATCGTCCATTTTGTGAAGATTTTTGCAACTTTGTTTACCTCCACGATATTCCTTTTAAATAAACTAGTAAACAATTTTTTGTTGTAACTGTATCTTTATCGGTTTAGCAATCACAGAAAACGCAAACGAGGCATCATCGGTTATCAATAATTTGTTTGCTTTCAAATTAAAAAAGTCGAATCAATCAAAAGTTGTGTTCGGCTTGACATATCGCAAGTGACGACCCAGTTACATGACACCCGGAAAAGGGAATTATAAACAAACAAGAATCAACCACTCATGTCGTGGTGTTGGTACAAAAACACATACCTACTTGTTTTCACATAAGAGGCACTTCAAGAATATTGAAAACTGTTCTACGTATGGTATTTTTTCTTTTCGATATCCTCTTGAAATTAGCTTATATGTTTTACGAGAATTAGAATAGAATATACAAACAGCATCTCACGGTCTATGAGTTATCAAGGACTTACGACATAAAGTTAGACACGCGTTGAAAGCGTATTTAAAAAAAGCATAGAAAAATACGACAGACACGAACTTTATACAGAATTAAAATACTGAGGTTCTCCCACTTGTCATTCGCCACTGCGTATCTTTACGGCACCGTAACGCATGCGTCTGTCGGACGAAAACAAATTCCAATCTTATTTCCAAACAAATAAACTATCAAGTCGTTTGACAGAAGCAATCGTAAAAGCACCGTAGCCGTATTTGTATGGGAATAATATAGGAATTCGCAATTTCCTTCTGACAGACGCATGCATTGCGCTGTCTTAAAAATACAAAGCGACGGTCTAAAAGTAGGAGAACCGCCTAAGAAGAATAGTATCAGTTGATGTCTTAAACAGGTGACTCAATGAGGTGATATTTGATCCAATTTCTTTTCATTTCATTCATATTCTTTTAATATGAAGATTCACACTCATGTCGGAAATAAACGCATTCCGTCACAATGTCCAATTTGAATTTGAATTTCGTCAGGGTACCAGGATTTTCGGTACCCAATCACGGTACGAGATAAACAAGGTAAAAACCACTTACCTGTAAATACGGTAAAAATTGTGAGTTACGCGCATCGTGTTCGTTGGTATGTTTTAATATAAAAAAAAAGCCTTGATTGCCGAAATTATATATTAACCCTTAGTAGGTACATAACATACAAGGATCAGACAAAGTACTACAAAGCATGTCCTTGATGACTTTAAAATATTACCTATCAGTACGGAAATTCGAACGAAAATTTGTATTTTACCTGAGAGTCTGGATGTTTTTACATTCAGCCGGATAAGCCGGGGTTTGAATAAATCTCGACTTTATCCGTTAAAAGTTATTTAATAGGTACTTTTCAGTAGTGGTAGTATAGTAATATAACATCAAAAATATATCGAATTTTTCAGATAGCTTTAGGAATTAATTATTAAACCGCAGAAACATAAGATGACTTTATTTTGTCTTTCGTGTTTTAGCATTCCGTACTAAAAGACTAAAAAACATTACCCTTTACTGAGACTTGTCTTTCAGTATGTCACCATGTTGTATCTCATTAACAGTAAAAGTTACAAAGGTATAATTTTCACAGATGATGTAAGTATTTTCGTTGGCGCTATAACAGCACATATTGAAAACTGGAATAAAATAAGTGTTAAAGGGGCTCCCATACAACAAACGTAATATCAGTTCTACACTAGGAGAGATGTCAAAAAAGGAAAATGGAGGCTCTGCCATAGCTTTAGCACGAATCTGAGAGCTGTTAAATGTGGCTTACTTTAATTACTTAGTGGACATAGGGAATGACAGTTTCATGTGACAAGGTGCTGCCGCAATGTGTTGTAGCAATTTTTATGGAAAATATTCTGGAACCCTTCGTGCTCGAGTCTGACTCGCACTTAGTCGGTTTTTTATTGTGTGTATTACTTCTGATCTTTGTTTAACTGCTTAAGTTTAAAGACATGTAAATATTAATTTTGATGGAAATTATTCAGTCATACGCATTTATAAATATTTAAAATTAAAATCTCGTCGCATCTGTGTTATTTTAGCGGAAATTGACTTTTCAATTTCACAATTTTAATGGTCCATGGAACCCTGCAGTAATAAATGATCACCAACAAGATTCCAAGAACGACTGGCCGATGTCCTTTGCTTTTTTTTTGCTCCTCCTTTTTTTCTGGTTTCGGTCACGAACATTTTCAAAAGATAAATAGAGGTGACGTCATTTTGTAAACATTCGGAGGTGGACATTTTTATCTGTTACCTTTTTTTTTTGTTGGGAACAGGAAGGTAGAAAATTGCGGTGACCACGGTACATGTGCCATGATGTATTAACATTTGTCAATTAGCCCTTTGAACGGACCCTATTCAGTACCGAGTAACTGGTATTGATTTAGTATGTGAATAATGATTATGTTATATTACAGCTCCACCGTGAATAGGACGAGCGATGTGGCGCAGTGGTAGAGCAACTGGCTGCGGCGCAAAGGTCTCGGAGTCGATTTCTGGTGATTTTGCAGACTGAAGCACCTGCCTGCTTGTCCGTAAAGAAGGCACGTTAAACCGTCGGACCCGGTTGCTCTCTATGATTACTTTTTCTTTTTGAGTGGGACACAGAGTTGTCCAACTATGCTGACTAAGGCGTCAGAGGACTGCTAGTAGTAGTAGGTGGTGGATTCACTGAGTCGTTCGTCGTCTCGGTGTCCCACACGAAAAGAAGGAGACCACCTTAAGTTTCATGACTAAGCGCTTCGTATATATATCCCATTAAAGGGCAACTTAAGATGCTGCTCAAAGGATGCTGATCACACTGTTGTTGTGGATCTACGCTTATTATTAGTAAGCTATCAGATACCATACCAATTTGATGTTTTAGTATGCCTTTTACCTAAAAAAAATAACGGAATCAGAGAATAATGAGTAATATTATGTTCATATGTGAAAATGAAACTCCGTGACACCGTTAAATTCTGATTAAAAAGTTCGTCTCTCTCTTCTCGTGTGGGACACCGAGTCGTCCAACGACCCGAAGAGCCCTGGTGTCAGAGTTTTTCAACCGCCTACTACTAGTAGTAAAAGTATAAAGTTCGTATTTAACCTATAATGGTCTGAAGCAGAAATACTGAGAATTGATGCAATCAATATTTTTTGTTAGGACCCGAAGCGCTTACTTACCTAGTCAACGTCAGATGTTTCTTTCTGTATTTTGATTTTTTGACTTCTCCTTTTCGTGTGCGACACTGAGTCGAACGAACGACCCGATGAACCCTGGTGTCAGAGTTTTCATAAGGTCTGATTAAAATTTAATCGAAATAAGATATTCTTCGTAAGATTTAGTATTTACGAGATTATAAGTATGTCATACGAGCCCGAATAAAGCTAATAAAAATAGGAATCCTTTTTTTTGCCATTATTGTTTTGTTAGCTTATGCGGGTCTCACACGCACTGTGCGATTTTCCGGTGTTTCGCCGGATCTGGTTTTAATCTCGACAGGAATTTAAAACAATTATATAGAAATTCGGATAATATCATGGCTCACGTCGCCGCATGAAATTGCGGTTGTCACTCGTATGGTGAATGTGACGAACCGCAATATCGTCTCATGCGGGAATGTTGCTTATTATTGCACAGTATCATTGAATATAGCTAGGTACCTTTTACGCGACATCCAAGTATTTAGAAACCTAGCTAACTTATCATGTTGACAACGCAATAATCTCGCGACGCATATCATAGACGCAAATACTATAGACATAATACTTGAAGATGTAAATTCTACAGACGAAGGTCATCAAAACGTCGCGTCCCAGTGTCAAGCCACACCAGCAGTATGCTACGCGACGTGATGTTGCGCTCAAAACGCTGTAGGTGACTCGATGACTATAAAACTTCTGGCGGAGAATAGGAACGACTGTTCTCAAGTGGTCACCGGAGCCCGAAGAATTGACATACCTACTCGTTTGCAACAGCTTTATAAAAAAAATAACTTTGCGAACGAATCCGTCGTGTTATATTACAGCGGCACATCACGAGCCGAACGTTCCGCGCTGAAAATGCCGCAGGTATGGCCGAACACTTACAAAAAGCACTGCGCTGTCATCACATGATTATCCAAAGCTACAGAATAGGTATTATCACGTCGTTTGTTTGTTCGCACGCAATTAGAACCCTCCTGGCTCATTAGCACTTACGAGGCGCAACCGGAGATCTATACCCGTCTCGTTTAGTTTCCAAGATCCTGTAGATGGCTATCTCTGTCGTGCTTGATCAGATTGATTCAGAGGTCCTAGAATACCGGATTTCTATCAAGTTTACTTTGGCTGTTGACTATTGACAGGCAATCTGCAGTGTTTGCCTCTGATTGTTCGTATCAATGGATTGGTGTAATTCTTTGGTACTTGTGGAATTCGTATGCAGATAAGTTGTTTCTATTCATGCATTCCAAACGCATGGGCGCGTATTAAGTCTTACGAACATGGCAGCTTAATACTAGACGTGGCGCAAGGATACTTCTTACGACCCAAAAGTACTATTTAATATTTATTACTTTTATAAATGCCGTTACTCAAAAATTCTTGCATTGATAGAATCTGTATTTTAAATAAGGATCAATAAACTCCCCTGTGTTGCATTCAGTCGCAAACTTGCGTAGGAAATATTAGATAACATAAGGTATTCAAACAATCAAAATTATGTGACTGAATAATACGCAGGTGTGTTTCTACGCCCAGGCATCAGGAAATATCACACTAGTTTGAATCGTGACAATCGAGAAAATGATTAAGAATACGTAGGAACTTTTAGGAACTTTCGAATATATAAGCTTCTATCCGGGATTTAAAACGCATCGCAATCGTTTTACGACCTAAGCCACGAAATCAGTGTTTGCCCGATAACGTTGATACGACTTAAGCTAAGTTAAACCTGGGTTCGACACCGGATTAAAATTTAAGTCACAATTGGCCGATGATTGATCCAAAAATAATCCAGGAAGATACTAGATAGTGATGTCAGTAAACTCTTGCACGAAAGTGTTAAAAAAATATGTCAAAAATATACATTGTTAAAATTAAGTATATTAGATGGAGAATTCTTTTGAGAAGACAAAAACATGAAATTTATCAGTTTATCGAACAGTATGAATCAAATAATTTTACGTATAATAAAAATATACAATATTTTCAATAAGTATCAATTACGATACGACTGAACTTGCATTAAATCGCACAGGCATTACAAACTACAAAACCACAGTGTCAGAACCAGACCATGTCTGGCACTAAAATTTTCCCATTAGAACACGTCCGAACGAATTTCAATAAGCGAGAGACGATAATTTACAGTTATTACCGACGGTGACCCCGCAAAACACCCACCGAACGGCCGGCACTGTCACAAAAAACGACCAAAAACAACCCGAATCTGGTATGGCGAGAAAAAATCTCTTCACACCCTCGACATTCCATTCCCGACTCTACACAACATGTATTGAGTTTCGATTCGAAAGTCTAGAATTCAAGGAGCCAGGACGCGTTGCTACGAAAAAGGAGCTCTATGTCAGAAGTGGGAAAGTACAAAGTGAATAATGGTAAGTCAACGTTAATATCTCCGTTGAAATTTGGACTTTAGCTGCTCTACCTTTCGGTTGAGATTGTTAGGTTGGTGGTTTATTTTAAAAAAGGAGCGATCTTGTTTGGCGGGCGTACCTGCGCCCGCGCAGACGAGCCTGTATTTACGACGATGAGGCGCCTGGCTCGTGGTGCCGGACCACGTGGTGTAATCTCGGTAGGGCTGAACTTAAAATATTACTCTTGAAAATACCTGTTTCTTTCACGTATGGTTTATGCTCTTAGGTATTTTTCATCAGCCTTTCTCCCAGCTAGTTTATCTAGCCTACTGGTTATACAATAACAATGAAGTATTGTCTCGCAGGTAATGACTTTAATAAATTTCCACTAGCCATTCAGCTGCACATGCAATACAAAGTATGTAATTAGCTTTTATTTTAAATTCTCTAAGGTCAAATAAGTAGATAATATTAAATTTTGATTGTTTGATATCTTACATTGAGTATGGATTGCAATACTCTTTATAATCGACTCGTCATTCTCGTCAACCCTTTGTTTTGTCAGCCCTAATTTCGACCTACATGAATTTGGTATTAAAAATCTTGTTAGACTAACCGTCGGTTTCCCTTCATTATGTGGTACAGATTTACATGATTATCTTAGAAAATTGGTGTGTCTATAAAATTACAAAAATAAATGTTTATTCTAACATGTGTAAATTGAGCTCGTGATATTTCCTTTGGTAGTGTAGGGTCACGAAGGTTTATTAATACTTGCCCATAATTACAAAGAAAGATATATTTTGGGTTCAAAATGCGATATATATTTATTATATTAGTATTCATATTGATAACTAAAATTACTTTTCACGGTCTTTTTACATAATTTTGACAAAAGCGTTAGTAATATTTTAATTTTTTAGATTTGGTATTGTAATAGCTTCTGTTACACGATCACCATCGTATCACGTCTAAATTATTTTTAAATTATTGCACCACCAATTGAATTGAGTTCCTGCTATCGCATGTCCGCACGCAACGCCCCAAATGAAGCTTTTGATAAATCCGGTAGGCGAATTTTCATGCAAATTGGCTTTACCAAGAAATCCAAAAGCACACATTGACGAAATTCGATATTGGATACACAAAAGAGCTAGACTCCGCAAAAAATATCGATGGGGACAGGAAACAAGGGCTGTTAGTCCAATGATTTATTGGGCGTGCCGCCAGGGAGCAACCTCGGACCTTATTTGTAAATTATATTCATAATTAGCTGTTAAGTCGTGGTTTATGATGTATCGGTTCGGCTTCGAGACGGACTAGAGGTTGTGTCAGTAATTAATGGAGGACGTGTTCTGTTTTTTAGTCAATTTTCTTAGAAGACGGAAGAAGTTTTGAAACCTGTTTATAAAAGAATACAGGTATAAATAGAAGTGCAGATATGAACCACAGGACAGCAAACAGACTATCAACAAAAGATGCACTTGTGCGACAAAAGCAGAAATTATAAACAAAGCAATCTCAAAATCTCTTCCACACAAATATCCCCCAAAGAATTGCCACCGCCTCAAAATGATGCTTAAGACACCGGATGGGTTTACCTCGATGTTTACCTTTATTTACTCGGAAATAATTCAGAAAAAATGAGCCGAAAAGTTGAGATAAGATACAGGGGACACCTTGAAGAGCTTTGATTCTAACAGATAGGGCGAGTAAGCGATTATTTGTGATAACATTGTGACAGGAACATTTAAGATTTATTTGTGAAGGGTTCTTTGCGATCTAACAAAAAATATCATACGCACAAGATGCAATCATAATAAAATGAAATAGGTAAGTGCGTAAATGGTTAACGCGATAAATCTAAAACAGATTAAATTTTATTAACGTTCCAACAGCCCGAGGTGAAAGGAGTTAAAAACAAGAATTAGAAACATTAAAAGCCCCTTAAAACTGAGAAGATAGTAATTACGATACAAAGACGATAATTAGACTTATGTTGAAATGCCTACAGGCTGAACCAGCTTTACTATGACTTATGGAGATTTTCTACAACAATAGGAGTTAAACACGAACAAATGCATAGCTCCCACTAAGATTGTCAGTGCCAGGATGCTATGGATATGCACAAAGAACACCCATACGCTTTCATCTGTCTATCTGACCGTTAATCAAACTGCTACGCGAAGGTTCCAAACCTTTGCGTAGCAGGAAAATGCACTATCACTGTGACAAACTTGAAAGATTTTTCTTTGCCTGTCACTTCTAAGCATTCCAAACACGCAATTTGAGACAAAGTCCGAGCGCACAAATATTATGCTTTAGGAAGATACGGGCAACGCGCAGGCATCTCATACGATAACGCTAGTTGCACACAGATTGTGACCGTCTATCTTAATCCTTAGAGCTTTGTTTATAAAAAAAGGTATTGCATGGGCTTTTGAGGCCTTGTTTGACTATATTCTTTGTGGAAATAAATTAGTGGTATATTTGGATGATCTTTTTGCGCGGATACCAGCAAAAAAGCTATCTTCTGAAGAAAAACTTTTAACTTATTATAGAAATCTACAACGTAAAATTTCTTGAGACCATGTTATGACTTGTATTTGTAACTTGTAACGAACCGGAGTTATTGAATTGAACAGCATCATAGGACGAGAAAACTGCGTTCAAGGCTTTTACACGATCCTAAAGACGTACTCAAAAAAACCATAAAATTTAACTGCAAGAGGCCCTCGAGTCACAAATTGCTTACAAGTAGATGGTCTTTTCCAAACCGCTCGGGTTAACCACTTAAAAAAGAAACCATTCAAACTTGAGGAAAAAAGCGAAAAAAGTTCCTTGCTTATCGATAGCATCGCTGAAAACATTTGAAACATTCGCGCCCCTTCATAGAAACAATTGGTACAAAACCATTATTCTGGAGAAGCCTCGTGAGTAAACGGAATCCTGTAAAGTCCTACGAAAACAGGCAAAACAAACAAAGAGTTGCTACAATCGAACGCAGATCAACGTACCAATTTATAAGATCAACATTTTTTAGATTTCCATACAGTTCCTTTTAATAACCAGTATAGCTAGATCTCCGAAATTGTAACTCGAGTTGTTGTGGATCGTAATACTCACATAGCTACAAAAAACGTTCTGACATTCGTTAGGGTGGATGACTGGCAATCGGATAACATTAAGCGGGAAGTTTGAAGCATGAGACCGCACGTTTTGGATATGGCATCTTTAGGCCATAGGTTTATTTTTGAGTCTAAGAGCCAGGTCAAATCTAGTTTTTGACAGGAATCGTTTTCTGTAGCGAATAGAAAATGGAACTTGATTGAAATAAACCGTCGTGTGATGCCGGCTTAGTAGGTATAGCATCACCCCATTTCTTTCACGCAGGAGTCGTAAAAGGCGACTAAGGGACTTGATGGTGTGTATTGCAATTTTAGGCGATGGGCTGACAACCTGTCACTATGGCGATACACAATTTTGCGAATGGTCCTCAAATATTTGTTAGACTTGGCGTAAATTACCGTATTGCGGCCGTTTACGCTCTGCCTACCCCACATGGTATTATAGGCGTGATATAATATGTGTTGAAATAAACTCGATATTTTGCAGGTTGCAGAATGACTCGTAAGGACGCCAGAGCCGACTTGCACCGTTTACTCATTAAATGCAAAACCAAGCAAGTGGCAAGCCTGGGGAAGTTCTACGCTGCTCTTAGCTGAAAGGAAGTAAATGCAGATACAGGGTACAACACAGTGTAAGACCAGCAAAAAAAGAAAAAGGCATTAAAACAGGCCTCACTTCTCTGTTATTCCAGTGATCTTTATGTCCTGGTTTAATTCAAGAAGCCTCTTATTCAAGTCATTGCTTTGTCAATCGTTTAGAACAATTAGGGATTCTACTCGGTAGTTCTAGTGGTCCTAAAGGGATTTTGACAGTTGGGTAATCCAATTAATTTCAATTCAATTTATTGCTTTGTCAATTTCCCTACTAGAACTAACAGTGATTCTACTGGGTGGTCCTAGAGGGATTTTAGTAATTGGGTAATACAATATGTTTTGCTGGTAGTTGGGTAATCCGTAGCAAGCGCTTCAAATGCCTTCTCCACTCCTTCGTAATCCGTGCCCACACAATCATCCCGCCAAGAGTAACTGATGGCTTTAAAAATGTATAAGTAAATACATACATACGGCAAGTGGCAAGTCATACTGACATCCTGTGATGTGATGTGTGTGAATCGAATTTTTGTGGCTTAATCTGTAACAGGTTCGTGTAAGATTGTGTTACATTCGACTTGGATGGAGTTCCTTTGACAAGTGTGTCGAGTTTTTGTCTTACTGATAGATGCAAAGAGTTTTTATAATTACCATATTGTAACCCTTTTTTCTTGACAGTTATTTTATGTTTATGAGATTTATTAAATCATTTTATTTATAAATAATATATCTGAAAGCTATTTGCTTAAAACTAACTAATTGTGTGGGTACAAACAAGTACGTTATTATATCAAAAATACAGTTATAAGGAATAATTTGTATTACACAGTTAAATATAGTAATCAAAGTTTTAAACTTTTGCTAGAGATCAAAGCAAAAGTTTAGTTTACACTTAAGCAATTCATTAAGCCAATTAAAGGCGTGCCTAATTTATCAAAACAAATCATAATCAGATCAAGGAACGACAGTTAATATTTTACCTAGATTCTGATTAATAGAATATTACTTCGTATTTAACTTGATTTGATGTATTTTCGCGGTATGAACTGAGATGTCACTTCATACGAATTTAGAAAGGTTAGTATCTGTGATATCGTGGTCGTGTCTTGAGATACCTAAGTTTTCTTATTTTTAAGGACGTGCTACCTCATGAACAATGTAAATTTTCAGAACACCTAATGATCCTCTGACATCTTTGAGTAACGACACCGATGAAAAAACAACAAATTTTGTCATATCCTGTCTACCAATTCCAATGTTCACATATTCACGATCCGCTTAGTTTAAATACCTTATGCAACTGCAATGAATTCT
The DNA here is from genome assembly GCA_027580185.1 of Tuta absoluta. Classification (NCBI taxonomy): domain Eukaryota; kingdom Metazoa; phylum Arthropoda; class Insecta; order Lepidoptera; family Gelechiidae; genus Tuta; species Tuta absoluta. The sequence goes on from JAQAHW010000034.1 coordinate 2,700,929, forward strand.
AATTCCCAACAACAAACTACGATAACCGAACACAACACAGATCCAAATACCCGTAAAGATGCTAATGATGTACATGTACACGAAACCACAACATCGGTGTCGATTCAGGTTTACACTTTCCAAACTTAATCCGTTTCCGTACTAATATTATAAATCTGAGAGTTTGTGTGTGTATGTATGTTTGTTACATCTTCACGCTGAAACGGCTTGACCCATTTGGATGAAATTAGAAACATAGGTAGAGTATGACCTGGAATAACACATAGGCTACTTTTTACCACGGGAAAATGAGCATGGCAGTGGGTGAAACCGCTGGGCGGAAATCTAGTATTAATTGATACGAAATAAAATTTGCAATAGCAGAATAAATTTGACAAATTAGTAGTTTCTGCTTCAGATATGGTTTGACATTATTAATTCGATTAAGGAATATATCAAATTGAAGGCTAAAATTTCGTGAAATTAGGTCGTAGCTACTAGGTATCGAAAGAGTCATCTAGAAAACCTGAAATAATGATGTCATTGAGAATCGATGCCACTGCCAGACAGCTAGGCCAGGCCGGCCAGGTAGCGTTCGATAATCAAACACATCGGGAATGTACAGTCAACACAGTTATTTGCCGACGCTACCGGTGTTGGCCACACGCGAGACAGACACCCGCTCTGAGCAAATATCCCATTCTTTCTGGATTTCGGGGTACGGTCAGCAGAGGATGTTTGCTTTTAGTTTTTGTTTTGTTGGAGAGCTGTGGCCGTTCGTTGCTAGGTAGTGAAAGAGTGGATTCCATTTTACTGAATATAAAACGGGAAAACGCCAAACGCACCACTTCAAATAGGGACAAAGATAATCTGAAGCATGAAAAATGGAATGTAATCAAATTCCAGTCGGAAAGTAAATTACACAAGTATAATTACAATGCGAAAACAATATACCGGGTGTACATACACAAAGGTTTCAAACACAGGCCGAACGGTACCTTTTTCATGTGAGACAAGAATAATCGAAAGTTCGAAACACATCAAACTTTGACAGTTGCTGGGGCATTTGTTTTTTTTGAAGGTTTTTAATAATAAAAGAATAAAATTCTTAATTGCACATACAACAAGGCGGCCTTCTAGCTATGGTAACAAGTTCTACCAGGCAACCTTTGGGTGATAGGAAAGTGCATAAAGGTAAGCGAGATAGTGAATATTATATTAGGTCCTTACATATGAAATTGTCGTTTTGTCGTACTGGCCACTTTGATCACAAATTTCTCCTATTTGGTGAGGAATTCGAAATTCAAATTTATACAGCTATTTCTACATGTAGTTGTGTTTCGTAAACCGTCATTCATTTGTTTTTTTACTTATCTTTTTTCTGTTTGCATCGCTCAATTTACAAAATGGAAAATTTGAAATATCGCGTTATTTACGAGTACGAGTTCCATCGTGGCACCAGTGCTGCGGAAACAGCTCGAAGGGTTAATGATGTGTATGGCGGTTGTGTCGCAAAAGAAAACACAGTGCGTTTTTGGTTCCAACGTTTTCGTTCTGGAAATTTCGACCTGCAAAACAAGCCCCGTGGACGGCCGGAGACCCAAGTTGATAATGAAGAATTGAAGGCTATTGTGGAAGCGGATCCATCGCAAACCACGTCCGAATTAGCTGCAGGCTTCGGTGTTAGTGATAAAACTGTTTTAATCCACTTGAAGCAAATTGGAAAGATTAAAAAACTTGAAAGGTGGGTTCCTCACGAATTGAGTGAAGCAAACCGGCAAACGCGCGTCAACTGCTGCGTTACATTACTTGACCGGCACAATAACGAAGGGATTTTAAATCGAATCATTACCTGTGATGAAAAGTGGATTCTCTACGATAATCGGAAGCGCTCATCGCAATGGCTGGACCCTGGCAAGCCAGCCAAAGCCTGCTCCAAGCGAAAATTGACCAATAAAAAGTTACTTGTAAGCGTTTGGTGGACTAGCGCCGGTGTCGTTCATTACAGTTTTCTCAAATCTGGCCAGACGATTACGGCAGATGTCTACTGTCAGCAATTGCAAACCATGATGGAAAAGCTAGCTGCTAAACAACCGAGGTTGGTCAATCGCTCTACGCCACTGTTGCTTCACGACAACGCTAGACCACACACTGCACAACAGACGGCTAGCAAATTAGAAGAGCTTCAATTGGAATGTCTAAGGCATCCACCGTACTCCCCGGACCTTGCTCCAACAGATTACCATTTTTTTCGAAATTTGGAAACTTCTTGCAAGGGAAAAAATTCAACTCAGATGGGGCAGTCCAAATCGCCTTCAAAGATTTTATTGATTCCCGTCCGAATGGTTTTTTTAGTAAAGGGATCAATGAACTACCTATGAGATGGCAAAAGTGCATAGATTACAATGGCTCATACTTTGATTAAATAAATATACTATATTTAAAAAAATCGACTTTTTGTTCCTCCCATACAAAACGCCAATTTCATATGTAAGGACCTAATATAAACATACACATACTATATACTATTGTTATCACTTATACTTAAATAACTAACACGCCTGTTCTAACAGTGAGGTGTTGCGTTGCTATCTCTACCTGCGCATGCGCCGCGGGCGTCGCGTCACGCATAGCTTTTATTTCTTCGGTAAGCGCGGCTTGTTAGTTAGACACTGTAGTCGGATAGTCACTAAATTCTGGTTAGTGGTTGGTAAGCCTGGTTTGTGGAGATTGTGAGAAATGTTAGTGGAATTTTGTGTTGGTACAAATTCAATGCAAGAGTTCTAAAACATTGACCTAGTATCGATCTTTAGTTGTTTAAGTGGTCCATACAAATTTAAATAAATAAATGATAAGTCGATTGCTTTAGTTGTGGAATGGTAAAAAGTACGATTGCATTTTCGATTTGTCTAATACCACAAAGTAAGTATTGGCGGCTGCCTAATACAATGTCAACAGGGAAAAATTCTTTGATGTCATATTTATAGACCTCAAATACCGCAACTGTACTATACCACACAATATGCCTTTAATACACAAGTGTGGATTTGTAGATAGTATAGCTCTAGTTAACTTTCAGTCGAATGTTTCGGTAGTTTTTTTGACAGAGAGTCGAGACTGTCTAGAAAGACCGAGGTCTTTCACAGTCAGTCAACACAGTCTTTTGTCGATATTTTCTATCTAAATATTTTTTTGCCATCCATTAAAATTTTATCGTCACCCAAATTATACTTTATCGCGTCCCTTCTGTGTATCGTTCCACCGCGTCAAACAATGTAATCCATACTCTGAACTAAACTATAATTTAATGCAGTGCATAAATTTGACAGAAGCCACAGTCGGCAGTGAAGCGACGTGGGTGGGCAGACGCGAATCTTACTATATGGGAGCCGCGACGGTACTATTTTAAGTCACAAGAAACTCTCCTTTGCAAGCAATAAATAGAAGCAGCTGGATACATTGTCATTGATCACGGTTACTTTGTAGCGATGTCGAGTCGAGACGATTAGTTTTGTATTTCGGTGCACATAGGGATTTAATGACAAACAATCATAGACTGATAAAAAGCAGTCACTATAGACGTCTGAATCGCAAAAAAAGAGTTAATCAGAAAGATGTATTTGTAGAAACCAAAAGAGAAATTTTTATTTCATGTGGTTTTTTAGTCAAATGATCAATCAATAAATTAAGTTGTCTGTCTAGGTTAAAAACAGGTTGAAAATTATATCATCCACAGAGCTTACACTTAAGAAAATAAAATATTAATGACTAAATCTTATCTAGGAGTATTTAAAAGAATCATAATCAAAAGCGACTTACGATCGAGACATCATGGTAGTCACAGAGAATACAATAGGGGTCCGATCGTATCAAAAATAAAAATAGTAATCGACTAGATTGAGCATAAAAAATAGCTTATTCAAGCGTTAACCTACGAACGAGCCAAATTTATATCTGTAGAGGAGATTTATCGCTTTTTTCAATTTAAGCCCTCAACTCAATTAACCCATTCTGTACCTAGTAGATCAAGAAAGGGAATACTAAACGTAGGGCAACAGCCGGCTAAAGGGACAGACGACATCGTCAGTTGTTGGGAAGAACTGGGTGAGACAGACCCTTGACCGTCAGAAGTGGAGAACATTAGAGGAGACCTACACTCAGCAGCTGGCAACAGGTTAAGAAGAAGAGTACCTTTTAGATATACAAATATAATAAACAGATAGTACTTAGCTACTATTAGAAGCACATCCACCAACCCATTTTAGGAATCAACTTTTACTGGTTATTCTTTGTAAATGTATGATTAACTAGTTTTTTGATGATGACGTTGATGTATCTGATACCACTAAAATATGAACTGAGAATAGTCGTCAGTTAAAAATAACTGGCAAGTCTACGTTTCTGTCTAAAAAGCGATGTTATACCTTCTTGTTTATAGGATCAGACCTAATTGTTTTATATAGATTTTTCTTCATTAGCAAAGGTCTCCGCACTAAACACAGCTTGTATCGCGGAGAAATTTACGCAAGTTAGCAGGAATTTGGTATACTTAAATTAATATAAAGCTTACGTACCTTTAAAGCTGTACGTACGCATTGTTATACAGAGATATATACAATCTTTTTTCGTTTAATCGTATGTACGGCTCATAATATTTTAAATTTGCTTTCAATGAACACTTTTCAAAAAAGTAATATTATTATACTCCTACTTAATAAATAACATTACTCACGCCTAATTAAAATTATTATACTCTCTAAGCAACGTGTCTCATCAATTGCCTCATACAAAAATAAAATTAATCTTCTTCCCACAAAATTCCCGTGAATTTACTAATACCCAAGGGTTGCACTCGAAACTTAATTGTTCCCACAATTATTCGCGCTGGCAACCCCGACGCGTGGCAGCGACCGATTAGTGTTGCCAGTTAACACTAATAGTTGGGGTGGAGATTTTTTTATTGTTGTAATGATGTAGCGTTATTCGGGTGGTTAGGTGAAAGATGTTTCTAATTATATCGAATTATTCAAGGTTCCTAGTTAATTTCTCATAAAGTTGGCTATTCGATTTATTTCACTAGCTCGCATAAAAGACAGAAAACCATCACAATGCTTTATTCTTCGGAACCGTAAAAACTAAAGAAACTAAAAACTACTTTGAAAACTTTAACAAGCGATAAAAATATCAAGCAAAGTGCTAACAAACACCACCAGTATAATTCGTTATTCAAATTCGACGCATAAAAAGCTAATCGTAATTCGTAACAAAACATTGGCTGTAATGCTACGAAAGAGAGTTGAAACAATTAAAAATCAAATTCGAAGTCAATTTTTTAATTCTTCTGTCGATTAGCTCCGTCCGCCGTGATTCTCAGGGTAGTAATGGGTAATACCTATTATATGGAATGAGCTTTTTTTACAGCTAAACCGATCGTAAGGGCAGAGCAGAACAGGTTCCGACTCCTTTTAAGCCAGTCTTATTTTATTGACCTTAGTTCGGGCTTTATTTCTTATTATTATATTAGGTTATTATTACGACACGCCTGCGTATTTATTTTCATTAGCGAAACTTTTAAGACATCCGTAAAAATAAATATTAAAGGGCAGAACGGCGTACGCGCCATTGTAGCCCTGTTTTGCGTGTAAGGTGTTGAAAAAATAAGTTTACACGTTTTTAAATTAGAACATGTTGTAGTTCGTTCCAGTGCAGGGCCGTGGAAACAATAAGTCATAAAAAGAGTTTTCATTGCGCCCAAGGGACGTAATGAGTTCCCGAATACGGTCTCTCGACCTAATGGTCTTGGCCGAGGTCGACTTATAGAGCAAAAGAAAAAAAGAAGAATCATATTTTTAAGGCTATGGAAGTCTGCCGTAAAATTAAAAAGACAAATTATTGGATGTCTTCGTGGAAGCAAGCCTTTGTTATCTCACAAGTGTTTTTCGAGAGTTCTGTTTGTCTTCTCATTCGCTCTTTCAAAGGCAAACCACATAACGCCATCTCATTCCGTCTTGTTAGCGCGGAGGGCGTTCTGACAGGGCGTAACTGACGCTTCCACGGTTACGTAATTTTGACACTTTCTGCTTTCATAACAAGGTTGGTTCTTGTTTAAATAATCTCGAGTGGCGGTTACGGTGGCGGGTTCTTTAAACGGCGTAACTCGGCCTTGTTGAGCAGTGTGATATCGATTTATGGTTATAGGACATAAGCGTTCATTTCGCTTAATTGGCGTCGGTCGGATAGCTCGTTGGTTTCGACACGATCAGGATTCTTTCGCCGGGCATTATCCTGTACCAGAGAGGAAACTGGTTTAATTTATAAAGCCAGAGAGTTTGTATTTGTTCGCCTGCTTTTAGGAACATTAGCATAATGATCAACCCGTGTTTGCCCGAGCAGGTGTTGTTCTTATCGGTTTATTCCTCGGTTTTTATAACAAAAATCTCGTTAAGTTATAAAAACTTCGTTAGTTTACGAGATAGGCCGTTTCGTATCTGAGTTTCTTTAATTACACGTAAGAAATTTCGGGACAAATTTTTAGGTTCACATCGTATTACTGATTATATCAAGTTTTATGTTTATAAGTTTTGGATTAATTTGCGTTTTTATTGGATTGATGATAACAGTCGAGAAGATTTTAATTTAATGTTTTTTTATATGAAAGGTTTTATAATTTGACCGCGTAATAGGAAAAGGAACCATCAAGTTTCGATTAACGATGTCTGATATTGATCAACATTGAGATCGGAGTGGTCATTGACGTCTGAGCAAGTTTGTGTAGCATTTAGACTGGTTGGTTGAAGACAATGTTGACTCAACGAAACATAGAATTGTTAAGGACCAATGAACGTTATACGGTTGCATATAAAAGACCCACTTGTACGCACCTACAACAATGAACAGTGGTACTTTTAAGTCGGATAATTTACCTAAAAGGTTCAAGTTCTTCAATAAATCATACAATTTTCTACTAAGTATAAGCATGCCCATATTAATTAAAAGTCATTTCATTATAAAATATTATGAAAGACCCTGACCAATAAATCGTATTCGTAATTCAAACCCGCTGAACTTTCCAACCCACGTCACATAATTCCGACTTTTATCTAAATACTCACATTTATCACCAGCCAGTACGGAGTCTATGAAGTATTTTTTAAATTTTAGCTTCTGTTTCATAAAGAACAACGTTATCTTTAAATAGTTGTCAGATGTTGTCATAGCGCATGCGCTCTTCCATCAAGAGATTTGAATAAAGAAACTGACACGACGCGACCGCTCTAATTTACGAATGCGTTTTCTCTACGTACCTTCTTAGATACCTACATCTCGAGTGCTATATTATTAATTTGTTTAATTTGTACCGTTAGCAACATCATTGTTATTCTTCTCCTATTTTAATAATAAAACATTATTTTACGAGATAAAAAGAACGGAACGGCAAGATATATTCGTTGACTACGTCAATTATTAAGTTAATACAGATAATATTTTAATAATGAAGTGTTTTCCGTACTAATCATGCAATAAATTTAATTATAGTATTCGAATTTCGAAAACTATCTTCTCCGAGCCAGCAGAAATCAAACTTTATATGTTACAGATCTTATCGCGCAAATATCAAGCGACAAAGAAGAAAAAAGTAGGTTCGAAACATATTGTGTACCAATAGAAACTGCAGAATGTTCGGTTGTAATATGAATACTAACCGGGTGCTTGCGACGAGTTTTTCACAGCTTCATTCTGTTTGATCGTAGGGTACCTATCCTATTCCCTTGTTCTACGCGAGCAGTTGACTCATGTTTCCGAAGTCCAAACAAATGTTCCAACTCAACGTTAGTTTGTTTCTTCACTTCAATATCATCCAATGGGCCGTTCTCGGCCTAAACTCATACATCCTTACTGACGTTCGTTTCCTTTGAACATACCCACAGGTTGAGTTTATCATACAACACGATCACATTATAATAAAAATGTTATGACCATGTAGTATTTCGTAAAAAAATGTTTCGTTTTATCAGCAGTAAGCACTTTGAATTATTTAACAGATCAATATGTACCGGTTGGTCATACATTTATTGAGAAGTACAAGATAATAATAAATGGTCGGTTTAAGTCCTGCTAACACCTTTACCTATTCAAGGTGAAAGGGCTTGCCGAATACTACTGAACAACTTTCCTCTAGGAACATATGCCAGGAAACGAACACAACCGACCTCTAAATCAAAATCACGCCCAGCAGTCCGCTGGCCTTCACTGCGAGAAGTTAATACAATGACGTTTCCTGAAAAATATGCCTAGGGGAAAGATGTTCAGTTTCATGGTCTGACTGCACCCTATCAGTATTCAAATGGTTGTGTACTTTCTGAAGTATTTTAGTAAAACATTAGGGAAAGTTAGTTACTGGACTACAATTGAATGTAATCTGCTTGTCTTAATATAATCTGCTTCTTCTCAAATGCCGTGTGATGCCGGCTTAGAATAGCATCACCCCATCTCTTTCCCGTGAAAGTCGTAAGAGGCGACTGAGGGACTCGAGGGTGTGTATTGCAATTTTAGGCGATGGGCTGACAACCTGTTACAATGGCGATACACAATTTCCCGAATGAACCTCAAATGTTTGTCAGACATGACGTAAATGTCCGTTTTTGTGGCCGATTGTGCTCTGCCTAACCCACAAGAGATAACAGCGTGATATGTGTGTGTGTGTGTGTCTTAAAATAATTGAATACCGTTTTGATAACGAAGTGGAGAATTTAAATTAATTAGTTGACAGTATTAAGATAACTGTAATATTCATTCGGTGAATCAAAGAATTTGTTTAAAAGACTTCTTTGTTATTTAACAATGTTCAAAGAACTCAGTTATTCATAAAATACTACGTAGAAAGGTCTATATACTGTGTGTACTGATAAATTTAGAGTTATATACGATATTTCGTTCCAAAAATTGTTTGGCCCGCACCTACGATTTGAAGTCGAAATCTTAAGACATGTGCAGTTTTAAGAATATGGTATATATAAAAAATTATAAATCTGTTAAGGCGGCGACGAGCTTTTTCTTGTGCTTCTAATTTTTAATCAACTTTACGGTTTACAGCGGCCACCATTTTTCGTTTTAGTGATTTTAAAGACGCATAACAATAAAAATCTAATTGTTCTATCTTGTCGTTAAGGACAACAACTTTTAAACTTGAGAATGTTAACCACAAGATTATTTTGAAGACACGATTGTCATCTGTTTGGTTCACTTTTGTAAGTTGAAAACTAGATTGAAATCTAGTAAGGACTACAACTTTAAACCAAACCGTCGATTAGTCACGTTATTTCACCGTTATCACTCCATTTCCTAAATCCTTACAGCCAATTATGTGAAGTCGAGTCTTTATAAAGATCACACAAATCCCCCTTACTGATTAATTGTCGTGTTAAACTATCGGTTAAAATGACATCAACTTATTTTTCGGGTGTTGTAAAAGACGACCTGAGTTCATATTATTGTGTGCTAAGAACCCTGGTGTCAGTTTCTACTAGATACCTAGTAGGCCTCTGACGTGGTTGTGTAGCGACCGCACTGTAGTAAACATAGACTTAGAAGAAGAAGATGCCCTGCCCTCCTACAAAGTACGAAACCATTAGGTACCTTGCTTACGAAGTGGTAAATAAAAAATTTCATTTTGGTTTTTCGAAAAGCATATTTCGCATTTTTCCTACTGACTATTTCGACACAAGCGTTTTTCACATAAGAAAGGGCTGCCTGCCTACTACATATTTTGCATGTGAGTCTACAAAGAGTAACCCTTTCATTGGAATGAGTATCTATGTATATTGACGTCTAGCATCTAGTTTCAGACTTATCTTTTAAGCTATTAACTAAGCCGCCTTGACAGAAAGAAGTACCACCTGCAGCTTGAAAACATAATGCCAGCTAATAAGACAGGAAAAAGTCTGTATACTTTACTTGACACCTGCTGAGTTTCAGCACCAACACGAGCTACTAATATAAGAGATCAACTTATACTGGTGATGCTTGTGAACTGAACGGAAAACCAGCATAAGTTGGTGCCTTAATAGGTTGAGCTTTACAAATGAAATCCATTAAGATGACGATGACATCCAAATTCATCATCGAATCTGAACTCAAAATAAATATATCCGATTTACATTAGATATGAAAATGAAATGTTATCATGATGATGGACATACGTACGTCAGTACCGTACATAGCTAACCAACACTTTCTGAAGTAAGGAATGTTTCAAAACCATACAAGCAAGCAGCATGAAGCCACGAAAAACTCGTCTCAATGAGGCTCAGGCGTTTCCCTCACTTGTCGTTTGCTTACCTATATTTAAGACATTTGTGAATCGATTGATGATAACAAACATATATCAATATATCAAGCCTATATCCCTGCGGGGTAAGCAGAGCGTTAAAGGCCGAGAAACAAAAACATTTGCGCCACATTTGAAAAACATTTGAGGTCATTCAGAAAATTTTGTATAGCTTTAGTGACAGGCTGTCAGCCTATCGCCTAAAATTACAATACACATGTTACCCTCAAGTTCCTTAGTCACCTCTTACTACACTAACGGAAAAGAAATGAGGTGATGCTATTGAAAGCCGACATCACATAGCATACCACGGCAAATTGATTTATCTTTTGGATTATCAAAATAGGTATAAAAGAGCTTCACAAATCCGTGTACGGAAATCGCGCAATTAGTTGTGTTTTAGAACGCGCCAGGTCTGAATGCCCCGTGTCTTTATGGCTTCAAGTTACGGTTCAGAGGGCTTTCTCTGAATCATCCATTGCTCTGAGCTAGCATCAACTTAAATTTGGCCTGCTGATTGGATCAATCAAGAGCTAGAATTATTGCTGTGGCTAAAACCACGGTTACGTAATATGTTTAAAATTACAATCCAGATCATGGGATAGAATTACTGTTAAATTTTCGTGGTGCGGCATTTCTTCCCAAAATATTTAATACGGGTTTCTCACCACGGTAAACAATCGATTTTTTAAACGTACGATATATCAATCGACCCATGTAATGATCCGTTTACCTACATAAATTTTGATCACTGAGCAACTGATCTCCACTTGTGGAAAAAAACCCATACAAAAAAAATGGGACGAATATGACCTAACATCGTATTACCACGTCAACCAAACCCTATTTTAGTGATATGAGCATCGGTCTTAGGATTAAAAGACTCACAACGAAGCCTTCTTAGTCATTTGTTATGGGTCTATCGAACGGACACTTTCCATGCCTAATGATACGAAAGGAATGCGAAACCAGCTACGCCTTTTGGCTTTGGTACTTCGGTACGCATCAGATCATAGAAGCTGACTTGAGTGTGTACCCCCGTTTACCTAGGTATCGTAAAAGAGCGTACAAGCAAACTTAAAAGAGTCATCCTAAAAAAAATCATGAGTAAATTGACGCTAATTGTCCCAGGGTCAGGGCATCACTTGGTGTCTACTTTTGGCAAGTGTTTCGCAAACTAAGAACAGTAGGAGTAGCAAACCAAAATTCACGTCCTCATAAGTCATTCTAGAAAAAGTCATAAACAAAATTCGGCGCGACTTATCCCAGGGCATTACCCGGTGTCGACTTGAGGCGATAAATCGCGCTCGCTCGTCAATTACTCGTGCGCAGGACGATCTATTTCGGGACGTTTAATTGCCTTGCCCATGCGCAGAGGGGTTCCTCGGACGGACATGTTGTGGTGGAGTCAGACATGATCTGGGTAGTAATGTTCTTCCTTACTTAGATCTTTAGTAGGCTGTGGTAAGGGATACTCTTGCGGGGAAGCTCGGCCGATCGTGCGATTCACCCTTACTAAGCTCCTAATCGTAATGTACATTTTATGGCAACATAAGGATAGCCTGAGATGCGGCATAGACAAAACTTGATCAAGCAAACTGTTTTCGTCCCATTTGTAAACTTAAAGGTTAGCAGAAACCTCGAAACTTTTTGGACAATTTCGACTGAACATGAAGAAGGTTCAGGAGCCAACCTAGCTTTCTCACTGAAGTTATTTCTGTAGCCATACGTTTTACCGGTAATAAAACAAGCAGCAACCATTAAAGTGACACAGTCAATTGGCAACTATTTTTACGCATCCCGAAACGCAAGCGCCGCCGGCATAGCCGTTCCGTTTCAAATGTGGTTCCGAATAGTTCGAAATTCAAACAGGATTGATTTGTCATTCATTCAGTGGAATATAAACGCTTTCATTCATTCGGGGAAGTCGGTCGTGGTGTTTTGCGGGATCAAGGTACCTATTTCAATTTATCTACACTCGTCTCATAATATTCGGATTATAAATTCGAAAATAGTTGTAAAAGACCTGATTTATGCAGTATTCCTATAGAAATAACAGTTTCTTTACAAACGCTGAAACTTTTGCTAAAATTGAATAACTGTTCTGTGCCAATACTTACATAATCTGTGCCAATACTTAAATTTTAGAAGAAAATTATGGTTAGCAAATCGTTTTCTCCAAAATCACAGGCGTGATTCTGATCCAGAAACTATTAAACTTGTGTAGTGACAGATCACCAATCATCGGAAAATCTATTTAAATATCAATTTAATCGAGTGTCGAAAACATTTGGATAGTGTAAATAAACTGGCTAATCAAATTTTACAGTCTATAGAGAAGTTAATGACGCGTGTGTGTTGTGGATTTTTAGCTCGGTGTAGGCTTTTACGTGTAGAGGAACGTTTAATGGCGGTAATGAATGTTGTTCTATGGGGTTTTTACAGTTGGTTCAGTAGAAAAAGTGAGAATATTTACGTATGGATTTCTTTTAGATTAGAATTAGAATAAACGTCTTAGCTAATTCTAAAGCTTTTTATTCGTCTCTCATAGGTTAAGCAATACATTCGAACACAGCACTGAAACGTCTTCGCTGGTTTTTTGGTCTGTGCCTTCGAAACACACAAGAACAAAAGTAATTTTTAAGGCTCTCATGGATATCGCAGACTTCATCTCTCGGCGAAAATATTCTAGCCATAGAAAATATGCTGATGCAAAAGGTGGTGGTTTGTATATGCAAAAAAATGGTTTTGAGTTTCCACTTAAGCCTCCGAAATAAAATGTACGCTTGGGGTAGTCAAGTGGCATTGCAGAATACCTATTGTCATACTAATGCCATTAATACTACTACTATAATAATAAACTCTAACACCAGGGTTCATCGGGTCCTTGAATGACTCGGTGTACCACACGAAAAAAAAAAACTACAATCTCAAGACTGTAAAAAGTTGTGCCATGGTAAGGAAGTGGCTCGGCTTGTTTAGGATTACTGCTGAAAGTGCTGAGCTTCTAGACATAACTAGGTAATACTTTCATCAACGGGGATTTTTTCAATCTTTTTATTATTAGTCTAGTAATTACCGGAGATCGTAATTTTTTTTTGTTAAGGATGGGTTTGCTCTTGACTCTAGTATAGATCATAGGACAGGACATTACATACAAAAGGAAAAATTCTTTCACGTTACAATCTAGTCTAGAATTAATTTACCAAGCGTCAAACTAAAAACGCATTAAAAAACTACGATCGTTTAGAACAAGGAACCTGTAAAATCCTGTAAAACTCTTGTCTAAACTTTCGCTCTATTTTTAAAACAATCTCCGGGAATCCTGTTACTTCCATCATACAGGATGGAGAAAAATTAATTACTTTAATTTAGTTTTTGTTCATTAGTTAGCTCTTGATTGGGCCAGATGAAGATGACTCAGGCTCGCTATACAAAAGAATTCGTTGGATTTAACGACTTCGTTTCTCAATTTTAAAACTGATTGTCACATCAGCAACTCAGATTTAAGGCCTGGCAGGCAGTTCAATAAGAAGTTCCAGATTTTTTGGTCTAGAAGACTCAAAAACCCGCACGCAAAAAGAACATACTGTATAACGCATTGTATAAACCTCTTTTAGAGGACAATTAAAAGACTCGTACTGTACGTTCCCGATTTTACGACCATTAAACCGGTCTAAAAATAAGTTAATACGAAGACTTGGGAGCTAATCTGGCCCAGTCTATAAAATTTATTAAGTAATTGTTTAACAGATTGAGGCTGAAAAGGTACATTTAAAATATAATCAGTTTTAAACACTGAAATCAAGGAAAGCCAGTTTAATCATTGACTTGTCTACTTAAGGTCGGTGCACACCTAGTGCGAATGGCTCGCGCCAAGTTTGCACGCCCCTACAGTGGTCCTATTATTCGGTAAGAGAAAGAAAAATGAAGACAGACGACGACGACGCTATTAAAATATTAGCATTAATCAAGTTTGTGCAGAAAAAAGAGCTGTATTTAATACGTTTGAACTAGGCGATTTGTGTGGTGGACAGAAAGTTTTTTTTAAGAATTGCGCACCTAATAATATATACGTGTTAAAATTTGGAATTCATAACAATTTATGTCACTTTAACAAATCGCAAATATAGATGGCGTTACTCCGACAGGCTTACAGCGACTATTTTTCCATTTACCTCTTTGTATGACATGCGGCATCTGTACTACATTAGAAGTATTATATTAGGTATCTGTGGTATAGGACAACATAATGCGATTCGTACCTACTTCATCGATATGATAGCAAAAGATTACATGTCAGGCAATCGATTACAATCATAGATTACGTCCGACTAATGTTGAAATTCTGTAGTAATACGTAATACTGTAATTCCTACAACATTCCATCGTATTCTAATTAAACCAACCTATGACTGTATTTTTTTCTACCTATTTTCCAAGGTGTCTATTAGAAATCTATTACTGCTACGAAAGAGGGTAGTAATCGTTTTAATTTGGGTATCTACCGAGTTCAATATCCCAATAATACCAAAGTAAATCATTGATAACAATATTTGGCCAACCGTTACTCTACACAGTAGAACAACCTATCGTACGGTTGTCGAGTCAAATATACAGTAGGTTAATCTTTTGTTCAGAGGTTATTTGCGCTGTGGTCAAATGACAGGGCTCAATACATCTGATACGATAAGTTTCACAGTCTAGTACTGAATGGATAAAAGCTTACAGTAGGCCAGTCCAGTGTATGAAGTTCATTTTAACTGTGGCCTTTCCATACTAACGCAGCTGATATTATCGATAAGCTATCAATATTAGACAACATATTATTATTGATTTAGTGATAAAATAGTGCTTTCGAGCAAAGATTTTTATAGACAAGTTTTGAGTTGATTTATTGCTATTGTCAAAATAACGCACGAAATGTTACTTCTAAAAGCTTTCTATACATTCCAGTTATGTTAATATGTCTACATTCTTGTTTAAAGATTCAAATACATCAATGTCTGTCAGTCTAGTCCAGGCAACACAGTCAACATGTTTTTATTTTTTAAGACTTTACAGTATAAATAAACTGCACTTGGTGTATTTTTACATGTATTGCAAGTAGTCAGCAACTATTGGTCGTACTAAAGTAAGATCTAACTTAGGTCATCTTAAGTATAAATCTGACAAATTGAGGGTATTTACTTTAAAACGCGAATTAAGGTTTGATCGGGAGGGCCGTGTGAATGACAATCATTACCCTACTATCATCACCAAACACCAACAGTCCACTGCTGGACAATAGGACATGCCAAAAGAGCGTAGAGCAAGGTATTGTATTTACATGCCCGAACCCTTGGTTCATCAGTTTGTCGCTTTTATCACATGTTAGTGAACGTCACATAATCCGTACACATGTTTAAAAACAACTAAATTACCTTGCACGCAATCTTATCTATCAGTTTGGAGATAAAAATTAAATGTATACACATTGTAAATTTGCCACATACATAATTTAATCTTGATATAATAGTATTACCTACAATATCTTTGACATTCATTTTTTTTATTGTTCAGTTCAATATAATGATATTGAACTGAACATTAGGTGAGGAAGGATTTCAAATTTGTATAACTTTGAGGGTTTCTAGTATATTGATTTCTTCGGTCAGTACCGAACAGCTTTAGGTTAAATCGATAAGGTAATATCTAGGATAGTATGTGATAACATATTGACCCAAGTGGTCTAGGGTTCGGTTTTCAGGGTGTTTTGCGTATGGCACCCTGAACTATACTATCCTTGCGGAAGCTATGACAGTGATCTTCTGTTCAGCGGATTTCTCTTCCAAATTCAACTTTTTTTAAGTTGCAGCAAAAACCGCATAGACCTGTGGAATTATTAACTCCACAAACCTATCTGCACTTATCCATTATTTCCTTGCACCATCTATCATAACATAAACAAACAATGGCTCGGTTCAGGCAATGCAGGCCAATGCCTCACCCACATGCACTTGGGTAGAGGATGGCAATTAGGAAGTGCGCTCGCCCACGCACCGCGCAGAATATGGCCAAGAAATTAATAACCGACTGGAGCTGGGCTTACTGATTGGTAGAAATGTTGAACAAGACCAGACAGAATTTGGTACAGACCTAACCTTCGGTTTAGGTCCGTAACAAGCCGATGAACCCTGTTGTCAGAGGTATCACACAGCTTGCTAAGTAATTAGAAACATTAGGGGCGATGTGTAGTGACAGCCATCTATGTAATCATTGACAGAAACTGCAACACGGAACTACTTCTAAGTAAGAAGTTAAAGAGTTACTCTTAAATGTCTTATTATAGAAAACTTTGAAATCTCCCATTAGATACCTACCAACTGAATTAATTACGAATCTTATTATTTGGTTAAGTTGGAAAAATATCAACTCTCAATAACATATATGTATGTAAACACAAAATGACGTAAAGTGTCAAATTGTAAATTTAATTCTCATAAATTATGAATGTCACACTAAGGTATTCTAGCTTGAACATGGCCCTAATAAATCAATGACAGACAATACTATCCTACCGCCATCTAGCCTTTTCCCACCCACTGCAACACATTCCTTGTCTTAGAAAACCTTGTTTGCAGAACATAAGTGTAAGAAACTATTAGCGGAATAAGAGCTTATTATGAATTGCAAATGATTGATAGCGTCGTGATGATCATATTGAATGTGGGCCTACGAGGTCTAGTCGTTAAGTTGGGCTCTCGGTTCCAAGGTATAGAGGGTTCTATTTTTGGAAGCTTTATCTTACACCAGAGTTCATAAGGTTTGTTGTAGACCCTTAATCATAGAGTTTTAAAATCTTTTTGGTTAGTCAACGATGGGTAAGCTCTTGATTCCGCTCTAGACCTGATCTGGAGGACCATTGAGGCAGAGACAAAATTAAATACTACGCAAGTTCACCCAGAATTCTAAAAAAACACGGTGAGGACGAAGTAAGCGGATTGGTGCCTTAACTACGATGAAAACCCTGCCCCGAAGTGTTGAAATGAAACAGTATTGCGCTGCGTATAGATCAGCCGCGGAGTTTTGTATCGTTCGAATATGTATGTAATTTAAGGCATTCAGTTCAAGATGCCAACATCACATACTCGTACCTACTATTTAAACGTCCACATCGCATGAGTGCGATCCTTATAGAACCCAGCACATCAGGGTTACCCTCTACTACCTACACTAGAAGAAAACTATCAGCCTAGAATCCAACTAAGCCTGCTTTATGCATTGCAAATGAATCATATCAAACTAATCATCATACTGATTAAAGTCATTCATAACTGCCTTGATATACAAGGTCTGCTAGATTGATTTAATATGACATCTACATTAAAGCAATAATAATTATCTGTTTCAATTTTAGATGAGAGAAAATTAATGCACTAATCTAACAAAAATGTGCAGTGGACAAAAACCAATTCTGAACCAATTTAAATGAATAAAAACTTAAAAGAATATATAATTCTGAAAATGCTTTATACACACTAGTCGCATGTTCTACCTCCTTTTTTGAATGGTAATAAAAATGTTACTTATATTATGTTAAGGAGTTTGAAATATACATTATATTAATATGTATGGATTATAAATTATTTAAGATAGTGGCTAATTCGTCAGCGTATGATTATAAATATTCAGGAAACTGTTGGTTATGATGGCTAAGTTTATCTTTCTAAAAAACCC
This sequence comes from Tuta absoluta, assembly GCA_027580185.1. Classification (NCBI taxonomy): domain Eukaryota; kingdom Metazoa; phylum Arthropoda; class Insecta; order Lepidoptera; family Gelechiidae; genus Tuta; species Tuta absoluta. The sequence continues at coordinate 2,718,954 of JAQAHW010000034.1, forward strand.
AAATTGGTAGATCTCTATCATAATTATAGGGACTATTTTCGCATGCGTCAAGACGACTTTCTAGTATTTGTTACTGTCAAAATATTGGCGTGCATGGTCTCGGTGGGTTTTATTGAATATTTTCTTATCAGATTTTGGATTGTGCTTCCAAATAACATTTGTTCTAGTACGTTAATCGCGTTGCTCTTGTTATGTACAAGCCCAGGTCAGCACAAGGTCAAAATCATAATAATAAGGCCCCAGACTACTCATTTACGTTCAACTTTTACGAGCGACATAAATTAACCACTTAATTTTCTACCAGACAATTCAAATTCAAAAGCCAGGCGATTTATTTAACCTAAATGAAGTCCAAAGTGATGGGATTTTAGATACCTAAGTCGTTAAAGCTGTTAATTGGTAAATCCTAGTGGTAGGTTACATGTAACTCATTAACAAGCTTTCTGCTGCATTCGCAGAAACTAATCTGGAAATCCCAGTGCAGTACTCCCCTAGGTAATGCATAGTAGATTAGGGTTCTTAGAGTAACAAAGATGCAACTTCCTAATACTACGGTTGTCTCCATGATTACGAATAATAAAAAATAAATGGAAAATTAATTGTAGATACTCTTAATCATATTTGTAGGTACTAGTGGCCGAAAACTTCTGCAATAAGATTGCGGCTAGGCAAATCGTCGACAGTCAATCGCATTGTAAAACACTCGAGTTTTCACGAAAGTTTAGTTCAATCACGGAATTTCTGATTTTATGGAAAGGTCCACCAAAAGCTAGGTCATCTGACGACCCTTGCAGAAAAGAAATAGGAACAAAAAAAGTGGAATCAAAAGGAACCAACAAGAAGCACTAGACAGAACGTCTCTGTATTGCATTGCCTTAAAAAATTATGTGCTTTCTACTGGCCGGCCCCTGACAATCCACGGCACAACATTCCCTTGGCCACGGTCTATATTTAGATAACAGCGTGGTGTTGTCTCAGCATCCGCTTCCGTTCCGTCTTATTCTGTATTGGTTCTTGGTAGGGCACATGTACGGTCATCAGTTAGTCAGTCGCAGTGTAAAGGACAGCGCACATCTAGCGCGTGCCAGTGGCGAAATGAACTGTATCGTAAATGAAACTAAATCGATACTGGCGAAGCGACGCTCAGAGACCCTCGTGTTTCTTTGATTTTAGATCTCACAGTGAATTACATTTTCTATACAAAATTGGAAATTGTCCCTAACTTTGCCTGTTTTAAGGAAAGAAAATAAAAGATAATTTTTGTCTTTCGCGTAAATATTTTGTATAAAATGACATATACTCTTACAGAAAAACGATTTAAAATCTCAGTGTTGACTGGAAATGTTGCTCTATAAATGCAAAAATCGCACTAACAATTCGGCACGATTCTATGAATTTCAATCACCTATATAGATCGTGTCATAGTGATACCTACCTACCATACTATAGAATTGCAACAGCAGTGCACTTGATAAGGCTGATCTCTTCTTAGTATACATACAGTGATCTCTCTAATTAAGTAAACTAAGCCACTAAGATGAGTAAGTCCAAGGCGGTTCGGTATTTTTAACGCACCGTAACGCATGCGTCTGTTACGCGAAAGGAAATTGCGAATTCCGATCTAATTCCCATACAAATACGTGTAAGATACAGAATCGCCTTAGCAATAAGGCGTGATAATGACAATTAAAGATGACTAAGTTGTAAGTCAGAATTTTAGACAAACTTACTTAGTATATGTTATCTCACATATGTTGAATGGCGATAAGACTTAGTCACCTTGTAAAGACACCAGGGTTCATCGGGTCGTTGGACGACTTGGTGTCCTATGCGAACAGAAAATTGTAAAAAATGAAAATAATATAGAGTGCTTTACTCCAGTATACTTTGAATAGTGTTTAGTATTTCTTTATTCAATTATAACGGTGTACAAACCAATCCATACAATATATCTGTCTCCATGGTTCATCGGGTCGTTCGTCAGCTCAGTTTCCCATATGACATGACTGAAGACTAAGCTTACACATACACACATCACGCCTATATCTTTTGTGGGGTAGGCAGAGCGCAAACGACCGCAAAACGGAAATTTACGCCACGTCTGACAAATATTTGAGGGTCATTCGAAAAAATTGTGCATAGCCATAGTGATAGGTTGTCAGCCCATCGCCTAAAATTGCAATACACACCCTCAAATCCCTTAGTCGCCTCTTACGACTCCCAGGGGTAAGAAATGAGGTGATGCTATTCTAAGCCGGCATCACACGGCAAGACTAAGCTTACCTTTATTAAAGTTAAGGAGAGTAACAACGTCATTTGTCTAAATAATTTGGCTACAAAACGCGCCTTAGCACTTCAAACCTCAGAAGATACACAACACACGTACGACATCAATGTCACCGTAGAAAATATTATCGTGTATATGCTAAGCTATTTTAGTCAAAACCTGCGAGTTCTGTACAAATCTAAAGCTCTTATTTTTCAGATTACAAAATTAATCATCTATCATGCCCTTTAAAGCCTGAATATTAACCCTATAAGCTTCTACAAGTCATAGTGCAATCATACTTAGCTTCGCAATCACGACTAAAAACCAGTCCGTCTCCTCTTTTTGCACATGTATCCCTGTCCTATAAATGGCCTGCTTTATGGTCACCCGATACACTACCACCACAACGGAAATGGCCTCATCGACGTTTTTCATAGAGAAAACCATATCGATATCCTGAATACGGTCAGTCACTATTACATGCACTTGTTGACCGTTTTGTATTTGCAATAAAGTCTAATTTAGCAATGCTTTAATATCAAGTTTGGTACTAGCAGTACCATTTTAATGGATCAATCTTTGCTGGTCAGTCTTTACAACAGTAAGGAAAACCAGATTATAATTAACCTAACATAACCCTAGACTTAGCCGTTTGTCTTTGCGATAAGGTTTAATTCTGCAGTAACTTGTTGGGTGTTACATGATGTTGACTGCAACCTGCAAGCATGGTTTAAGATGAGTTTTACGACGCACTTCGAGATATCGATTAGGTTTTTGTATTGATCTTTTTAAACACGATTATAACTTATCTTCTGTAATGGGTAAGGGAGTGGATGGTGAGAATATTATGTGTTCACACGTTTGACACGATAGATTGGTTAATGATTGATGGATAAAGAAAATAAAGTAACATGAATAATTTCAATGATAGAATAAAGTAGATATTTCATAGCTAATTCCTGTCATTCAAAGATCAGGCTATATCTTGTTATTTTTGATAATTGTATGGAATGCCAGTTTTTGTTAATTAATCCTGATAGAACCTGTCCTTGTGCTATATTAAAAAAATCTTAAAGCATTTTAAAGGAGCTAAGAGATTCGTTTGTTCAATAGATCGAAAACGTGAAAGAATTTTTGATTGGTTCACAATACAGTGGCCATTGAAAGGGAAAATTTCACACACGCGGAATTCTTTAATTCAATTCATAAAGCACAAAGCTTTGGCCGAAAAGGACAAACAAACACAACAAAAATCAAAGAAACATCTCCAAAAAGCAAAGAGGCGTAAAATCTTGTTTCAATCCACGTACACGTACTGAGGCAGCAACAGGAATTACCATTTGAGGGATCAGCATGTGCTGGTTGTTCTTATATTATGTAAAGGGAAGCCGGTTTAAGCTGGTCCCTTAAACTGCTAACTTTAGCTGCTGGTGATCGTACAAAAGGAAATCGTAATCGAGAGAGAATCGAAATACAGATTGTAAAGCATTGTAATGGCATCACGTACTATAATCTGTGCTATTATGACATACGGGGAGGATTGCGCCTAAAGTATAATCCAATATTTATACGAAGCGTGACTCTGATGCGTTGAACAAATCACAGAAATGACTGTCCTTATCGCACGCATGGGAGTGGTAACTGTCGGGGGAGTGAGATGGCGGTGTTGTAGGTGTCCACACAGTAATGTTTGCCTCGCCTCTCAACAGGTAAAATCGTCGACAAAAGCCGCTGGGAGTCTCTGTTTATTATAAGAAATACCTGAGACGCAGGTAGATGGCATTGTATCGCACCCCCTTGGCGAATAATAGAGTTTTCGGAAACACGACAATGAATAAGTAATTTATGTTGGGGAACACAATATTTTTACATAAATTTTTCGGAAACGTTACCTGTTTTGTTCAGTGTTTTTTTGGTGACTGGATGTTTTGGTTTGGGTTTCGTCTCGGCTTTTGTTTGTTTTACGAACAATTTGCTGATGTTTCTATCTGTCGCGATGGCATCACAGATCGTTATCAGTCTGTTGGTTAATTGAGCAGTTCGCTCATTATACCATTTTGATACCAATCTACGCATCCAATCGGACATAATGGGCACCATTCCCGCATTCCTTATGAATATTAATATGAAACATTTTTAAAGTGTGTAAAAATTTGATACAGCCCAAGTTTTACGATCGTTTTTTATATCATCGTAAACTATATAAAAATGAGCGTTAAAAACATTAAAAGCAGCAAGGCGTATAGTGGGTCGAAAAGATATGTAATCATTCTAGAAATACGCGAAACTCACTCAACGCCAAATTAAAAACGTAAAACGCTGTTTGATAAAAGAATCGTAAAGTTATGAGAATAGCATCGTAATTGCGTTACAGTTTCGAGGTGTGAAATCGTGCAAAAATGCACAAGCAAACAAAATCTACCAAAACTATTCTACAAAATTAAACCCTTATTCACCCACCCTCAAATAACACCTTATATCAATTGCATAGAATTTTAAATTGGATCAAAAATGTTTGACAAGCGCAAAGAATAAATCTGCAAACACAGGATACAGACGGTTCAATAATATTGTGTGTCCTATTGAATCAAGAAATACCCCGAACAAGTTATAATGGCAGGCGACCCACCTCAATTTGGCACCTGCTGGTAAAAAAAAATATATATAATGGTAGCGCCCCGTGAACTTGTAAGTTGTAAGTTTCAATTTATCTATGGGTAAAAGTGTGGCTATTAATTTGAACGGACGTTTCTGTGTAAAAGGCCGGTAATTGTGGAGCAAAGACCACCTAAGGGACAGAAGGAATGGTACAGAATTACAATGTTTATGGTTTGTATTGCTGCGTGAAATTTGTCCCTAAAGGGGAATTGTAAGTGACACGATGAAACGTACAATTATTTAAGTCCTAGTTCCCGCATAGTTTTTATGGTAAGGCTAAAAATAATCTACACTAATATTATAAAGAGGAAAGATTTGATTGTTTGTTTGTTTGCATCGAATAGGCTCCGAAACTACTGGCCCGATTTTAAAAATTCTTTCACCATTAGAATCCTACATTATTCCTGATGAACATAGGCTATATTTTATACGAGAAAAAAATAGGGATCCGCGTGAAAATTTCGATAATGTAACCCAACGTGTGAAAAATTTACCAAAAAAATATCTTATATCGCGTACGCTGGGGAAATTATTGACAATAGAGCAAAGTGATGTACTACAGTTTCATAGAGGACATCAATATCTATAATATGTTCGCAATACCATATGTCTAACTATTACAGTTATGCCACAATAACTACTTTTTCATTTAAAAATGTACCAACTACGCCACATTATTCGTACCAGTGTAATGATTACATTTAATCATTACTGTATTAAATGGTGTCAGGGATAGCCCTCAGAATACTAATAGGGTACATGCAGACCATGAAACTGAACAACTTTCCCCTAGGAACATATTTCAGGACGCGTAAAAAAACTAACTTCCCATAGTGAATGCAGTCAGCTGATTGTGATTTTGTATGGAAGGTCATTTTTTTGGCGTTTCCTGACATATGTTTCTAGGGGAAAGTTGTCCAGTTTTATGTTTTATGCACCCTATCAGTATTCGAAGGGCTGTCCCTTACTCGGTATAAAGAGACGACAAAAAACATGCATTGCAATGCATTAAAAAAATCTACACTAAAATAATTACATACACATATCACGCCTATTATCCCTTGAGGGGTAGGCAGAGCGTAAACGGGAGCAAAAACGGACATTTATGCCACGTACATGTACGCAACGGAAAATTGTGTATCGCCATAGTGACAGGTTGTCAGCCCATCGCCTAAAATTGCAATACACACCCTCAAGTCCCTTAGTCGCCTCCTACGACTCCCACGGGAAAGAAATCGGGTGATGCTATTCTAAGCCGGCATCACACTAAAATTATAATTATATAATCTACATTAATATAAGAAACAGTATTTTATTTATTGTTTGTTTGAATTGAATAGGCTCCGAAACTACTGGATCGATTTAAAAAATTCTTTTACCGTTAATTGAAATTGAAATTTTTATTCAATGTAGGATAGTATTATCACTTATTGACGTCATGAACCGTCATTCTAAAAAAAGAAATTTGTATCACACAATTTTCTTTTTTTTTTATTACAATTTTGTTATGACCTAATAGAAAACCGGCTCGGGCGAAATAAAAAAAAATAAAAATATAGGCACTGCCATGGGGCTGGCCAGGTTAATCACACGGCATGTAACTTTACGCCACCACCATCTGAAAACGATATTTGTTTTAATTTGAAGTCAAGATTTTTAGAATTATCCCTGATGAACATAGGCTATATTAAACTGTCTTATTCCCGGCGGGAAATTGTTAGCGGCGGCGGGTGAAACCGCTGGGCGGGCTGCTAGTAGATTATAATCAAGTGTAAAACGATGAACTGAAGTGAACAAGTTTGAAGTAAGTACGTACTCAATTAATATTCAAAGATTTATGGAGTGGAAATCATGCGTTATGGTAATACGGCCTAGGTATATAATATTTATAGTATTGATAGCATCATAGCATTAAACACTTTTTATGAAAGTCTAGCGTTAAGGGGATTCCGAAGCGAACGAAATTATCGCCGCCATGACATGATTTGAGTTTAAGCTTAGTTCAATAAAGTAAAATGGTGTACGAAATATGCCCAAACAGTAATTTAAGCGCTTTTGTTTATAACCAACCACAAGACCTTTTGTGTTCTGCTGGTGAGTGGAAATGGCAATGTCAGTAGATTTTAACGGTTCCGAATGTCCGAATGGCTCTATCGTCGCGTTGGTCTTGAGGTAGACAGAAACCAAGATAAACTCTAACTCTCTCTTCAGGTATGGAGAACAGTACCTGATTGGTAAGGTAATTAAGCACTACCGTACTGATCTGTGCGGATCCCTGGCGCTGCATTTACTGTTACGAAAATTAGTCTTTACTGATGCGACAAGTCCTAAGAAAAGAAGACAATAGAAAACGTTGAGGGTGGCTGCTGAGTACGTATTTACTTTCATTAATTTATAAGGTTCAATTCACATCACATCAACACATCCATACTCACCACGCTCGGCAGGCGGATTGGCGTGCGCAGTGCAAGGTGCTGTATTCACAAGGAACGACCTGCCTGTTCCCAGGATACCCTCCTTTTACGACACCCTTATCCACACATTTGATGGCTACGAAATGGCAGTGTCCACCGGTTGTTGACAGTCGACAACCGGGCAAACTTTTCTTTAGTCTCTTTCTTTCGTTTTTACTTAAGGGTAAACCCTCCGAGACAAATAATTGGACCTCTTATTCATACTCGTGGAAAAGTCAATAGGAAAGCCAGACCACATGTGCGTTGAGGAGACGTATTTTTGATTCGTTGGATTCTTAATTAACACTCGGAAAAAATATGGTGGTCTGACCACTTATATCAAGTCTCTAATACTATCTATCTACTACTCGCTATAACAGCTAATTGTCAAAATCTTTTTACTTAGAAGCGTTCGATCATATAAAAGAAATGGCCATGCATAATTTTTTAATTTACTTCTATTTTCAGATATTACCGGTTTATAATGAATGAATTTTGTTAGTGGTGGTTGTGGTAGGGTGTCAATAGTTCTGTGTACCTACAAAGAAAAAAAAGTGATTTTAATAAAATGGCAACACACAACATAATTTAGTGTAAAAGCGGGAATCATAGTTAATGATTTCATAGACAAATTATTAACGGAGACGAAATTTGAATCCACAGTGAACGAATCAGAAATACGACCCCAGACGGGGAGTTCTAGCATTCGCATTTGCACACAATGTATCGTTACTTTCACACAGCAGAATGTATTTTCGCAATTTATTCAGCAAAATGTCGCATTAGCAAAACTTATTTTTCTATAAATATCTACTTATTAACTGAAACACATGGATTAACTCGGAGACAGAAAACCTTACATACTACATTAGTTAGTTAAAATAATTGGAAGGAAGAAGAGGCCATCTGCAGACACCCTCAATGGGATATTATAAGCCACTCACCTCGCTTTCAGTCCAGTCGATCAGACTCGACTTCTCTTCCAGAAGGTTCTCTGAGCTCCTCTTCTCGTCTTCCCCGTCGCCCTCGTCCTTGAACACCTTGACTTCATCGGTGGAGCCCAGGTCGTCCCCTCCTGAGCTCGCGGCCGAGCTCGAATGAGCATGTGGCATCTTTACCCCCCTAACACTAGTTCCATTATCCTAAGACCTATCTGTAGTCCATGGTGTCATCTACCGCACCATGGTCACTGTTTATTCTATGTCCGTTCGGTTTATAACTATTAGGCGTGAGATGAGATCACAGTTTTCTTAATCGTATGGTAGCGGTGTTTCGGTTTTGGAGATTATCTGGAACAAAACAGAATTAAATGTTAGGATTAGGTTGATAGCAGAGGGGAACGATTTGGTTGGAATCGAGATATAAAGTTCGCGCATAGAAAAAATGTCCCACTGACGTAATTATAATATTAAATTGATACAATCTAAAGACAAATCAATAATCGCAAAGATTCATAACATAAGGCACGGTCTCCAAATTTCGCATGGCACATATAGCAAAGATAAGATAGCCAAACTCTTAAAGCCGTTAGAATCTTAGAATCGCTAAGATTTTAAATCGTTCTATAATGAAGTGTTGGATTAGGTAATTAACCGTGACCAATACCCGGAGCGGGACACTTTAAATTGAACTCAATGTTGCACCAACCCGCATAAAAATGCATACAATGTCATGCGACAAAGTCTGTTTTCGGAAGCGGTTCTTTTCTCTCAACAACCATAAACCCTTAGGATAGGATTATAGTAAGCGGCCCGACTGCTGCGGCGCTAAAGGGGCCGGGACGTTTGTCGCGAATTTACAAGGATTTTTAGCAACGAATTGTACGTTGTATCATTATTTTTACTCAATTTGTTCATGTAATTCGTTGCACACATTAGCGAAATGTGTGTTTTGTCATTTGACACCCGAATCGAAAACGGATGAAACTTGTAGGCTAGTTTTCATATATTTACTTGTTTTAATAATGTCCATATAAATTGACATGGCCAATGTCAGCATCTTAAACACCTACCGGGTTTCTAAAATGTATACCCTTCTCATGAATAACAGACTGTAACAAAAGACCTAAACAAATGTCTAACTAACGTGCGTACGCGTCTATAACCCACCTACTGGGTCAAGCGGGTTGTCAAGTGTACGTCAACAGCCCCTGTTGGCGAGATGCCAACTCGCCAGGCGAGAAAGCTCTTTTGGAAAACAAAATCATCGAACAGACGACTAATCGGAAAGATGCTGAAGTAATAAAAAACCTGTTAAAGTTGTGTGTCGTTTTGTAACGATACGAAATTTTTAAAATATTCGAACGATTTCGCATGTTCAGTGCCATTTTAATCGAAACCACTACAAGTTTACAGTAAACATGTCATGTACATAGCGTAGCTAGTTAGCCATTATGGTATCGTGAAATATTGGTATCACTCAAACAGCATTGAAGATTTTGATAATGTTGTTTTTTTATATATTCATGGCTTAAAATCAATCATCTGTTTTCCTGTTTTTTTCTCTAATTTGTAAGTGCTTAAATTATGTAAAAAAAAAAAACTTTTCCAGGACAAAACCGCAGGCAGGCTACAAGTAAGCAGAAATAAATACAATTTTTAAAGATTTCTGGTAATGACAGTGGGCGTAATTACTCGTACTTTTATGTGTCCTACAAATAGGGGTATTTCATTGTCACATATCTTGTCACAGAGATATTTGTACGAAATAGCAGCTTGTCAACATTTCAATGCCACATTTTTATTGCGATTTTAGTACACTATGAGTGACAGACATACTTTTACATATTTTTATGTGTCTACAAATCGGAGAAAACCTACGCAAGCTCCGTATCGAATAAAAAAGAAGGTTTTAATTCAACGCAATTTTGTGCAAAAGCACAGAAGCTCATATCGGAACATTTTAAATTGAATATTGGGTTAAAATTATTCTAGTGATCGATAGAGAAAACTCAAGCTGGTGATAATGAATAAGTTTCACCAAGGAACATAAATGTCGAAATACGAAAAAAGTATCAAATTTCCGGCGACTAAGGGACTCGACTTTTATTGCGATACACAATTTTCTTAAAGACCCGCAAAATTTAGTCAAATGTGCCGTAAATGGCCGTTTTTACGTCTCTGTACGCTCTACTTACCCTGTAAGAGATATAGGAGTGATATATGTATGTATGTATAAAACGCGAAGAAAATTCGGCGTAATATGTCGTATCTGTAGGTCAGTTGAAAAACATTGTAGGCGTAATTTTCGACGTAAGTACTGCATTTCGTGTACACATCAAGCACTAATGATGTAAAGATCTGAAGACAGGATTCTGGCAAAGCTTCCAGCACTAATTATAAACGATTCATCAACACTATTTAGTAATTATTCGCAGATTATTTAATAGTTAATGCGATGTGATGGCAATTAATGTTTGGCTGTAATAGCGTGTTCGCTTTGGATTGTTTAGTCTAGATTGGTGATTACAGAATTATTTTGAAAACAACAACTATGCACACAAATCAAATAGTTAGGTACCAACGTAGTGTTTATCGAATTTTCGCCATCTACTAGCCTTAATTCGGGAAATACATTCTTTTAACTTACCTTAAATTAACGCTGTCATTTTCTGTCAAATAGGTTAAGAAAAGGATAGGTTATATCAAAGTCATGTCATGACACATTACAATTTGCCGCAAAAAACGGGTTAAATTACAAAATAAGACGCCGATGAAAACAATGACTAAATTGACTAGAAATGGCAATGGCGAAGATATTAATGTAATTTTAAACATTACAGCACTTAGATATCTTCTATTATTTTCTTAACCTGTTTGACAAGTGACAGCACTAATTTAAGGTAAGTTAGGATAATGTATTGCCTGAATTAAGGCCACTATCTTACAAGAGTCACCTCATCAAATCAAATCAGTAAGTGAACTAAAAAGTTCAAAGAATCAAGATCATTTGACTTTTGTGTGTGGTAACTTTATGTGTTTTACAGAGTGGAGTTACTCATTCAAGGGACAATATTTACTTATCGGTTATTCGTAGTAGCTGTATGTAAAGCCTGTTTATGTCGATCCCTTGAATGGATAACCCTAGGTGCAGTTAGTTGTACCTACTTCGTATTACAGAGGAAGCATTTGTCACAGATATGACGCGTGCAAGCGTCAGGTTATGAATAAAACAGGTCTGCCACTATTGGCAGATGATCGTGTTACCTATAAAAGGGATCTACATAAGCTGGTTATTAATAAGTTTTTCATTTCGAAAGATCATTATATTGCAAGAAAGAAGTACTGCCAAGTTAACACCAGTTTATGATTTGTTGGTAAATGCTACTCTTAGTTAGCTGAAACCATAGTTGTAATTAATCCTCTGTCTTCCCCACAATGGAACACACGCCTTTTGGGCCTGTAGTCCGCTTAATGAAAATTGGTTCAGGTGTAAGTCAGTTGTTTGGTTTGGTCGCTTCGTATTATGTAAACAGTTTGTAGTATAGAAAATCATGGTGGCAATAGAATGCAATTTGAGGGAAAGGGAATCGCGGCTCCGTTGTGTCAGGCACACGATCATATACGATATGCTGTTAACTATGTAGGATGCATTGTCGCAGGCATGCGACGGGCAGAGGTGTGAGGTGTCACCGAGGATATGAATAATGCCACGCAGAGAGCTATGCATTACAATCACCACATCACGGCAGTGTTAGGAATGTGTGTGAATGGGTTATACGGCGGCTCTCCCACCTGACGTCCGCTGCTGCGTACTACATCCGTAACGCATGCGTCTGTCAAATGACCCAAACGACGTCCGTTTCATGCTGATGGAATATTAAAGACAGTTGCGATCAAATGGCATCAAAGATTTTTTCTGCGTCTGAACTATGCGCAAACGCGTCCAGTTTCGACGATCTTGTTCTCGCACATCTTGATTTATTTCAAGTAAGTTAAAATAACATACTTAATCTAAATTATAGCCGAATATACCGGCTATTTACCGTGTTTTTTTTTTATTGGTGGTAGTTTAAAGACCGGAAAACTTTTATCAAAAATGTGTTACAATAAGATTTGAAAATGCAAATAATTAAACAAATTTTAATGTTAGATATAGTAACAACCAAACAATGAAGGAAATGACGTTCTTTCGTTCATATGATAAGAATTACGACTTGTAAGATAAAACTTAAAATCGAGTTCAGTCATCATGTGGAATATAATTTTGGCTGGCTGGTGAATCATTGATGAATGAAATAATCTTTGAATCAATATTGAATGAACAATAAGGTTTAAATATTTTGTAAGTGTTTGTGAAACTATGTTTATCAACTAGCGTCTTAGTCAGAAACAAAATATTTCGTCAATTTTAACAATATGAAATCCCACATCAATTATACGAAAAATTATTAAGCAAATATTGAATCAGGTGAAATAACGAGTTAGATTAAACAGGGTTAAAATAAAATAAAAAATACAACGGTGAAATCGATTCCAATCGATTCGAAACCCCCGGCCGATATATCGAGCGATATAATCGACCGGCATAAGTGTCGCATTCGTTATGATTGCGGAACTGCCACACAAACAAACACATACGAACACGACACTCATAACAGTGTAGGTACGTATTATACTCCATCTGCATGACAGGTCGTATACCCTGTGTTCTTTTGGCGATCGGTGCCTGTTGAAGACGTAGATCTTAGAATCTTTTGGAGAAATCTGCAGAAGCAATAAGGCAAAAACACACTACACTACCGCTGATCTTCGGCCTTGGCCCATGTTCGCCATGCTAACCTGGCTTGTTAGGCGAGTACGCGAGGTGTTGTATTTCACAAGTGACGCTGCAGCCCGGTCCTTGGATTTATTTTTCAGTCGCCTTTTACGACATCCACGGATAGAATATGGATCCATATTCTAAGTCGGCATCTTACTGCGATTTTACGAATAAGTTAGTACTTATTCCTACAGTATATGTCGTATATTTTGACGTAAATAATAGCAGAGCTTCATTAAAATTATAATTATAATAATATATTTTTTTATAAAGGCAATAAACCTATCATGCAATATGTAAAATACAATATAAAGAATAGCATTAAATGAAAATAATAAGTATAAAATAAAACAACCTCTAATAGTCGTCATCACCGTGTACTACTTTGTATTTCGGTCTAAGTAGGTACCTAAACATGGACTTCGAAATGTCCTTACACACGACTTGCTTAGGTTCTTGTTTTAGATAGATCTGCCTTATACCTAAGACTATCACTGTCATAATCATATAAAGGGTTAACCCAGCGAAGCTATCAATGTCAATGTTTCACTGTGGTTATGATCGAATTATCATTTCAATTTTACTGTGTAAGTTAAAATGGAAGTTAATGTCACACAGTGTTGACCTGAGGCTGCGTATCAGGTTTACATGATCATAAGAAGGAGTTTTAATACAGCTTAACGAATTTGATTTCTATTAACAATGTTATTGGTAACCCTCGGAAGGAGCTGGAGTCCCCATTTTTAGGATGAACTCATACTGGTATTCCTAACAGTTACTAAGAATAACCACCGTAAAATGTTGTCTTTTGTCTTACCGTAGACTGAACAGCTGGAATCGTATACAGACTAGGTATACGTAACCACAAATAAACATCACTAAATATAGTATAAAATAAAGTCGTTTCCTGTGTCCCGGACGGTTGTACAACACTAGCTTAGATCTTTAAAACTACGCAACAGATTTTGATGCAGTTTTTATAAGTAGATAGAGTGATTCAAGAGGTAGGTTTCTATGTACAATTTATGCCGGGAATAGGTGAAATTTTTGTGGGAAAATGGGTAGCAGCGTGTGATGGCACTGAGCGGATTGCTAGTGTGTTATAATGCCTCTATCAGTTGCTAGGTAAGTAGAGGGTCAATATTTTCATGGAATGTTATAATTCTCCAGTGAACAGAAAGTTAATAAATATTGTGGTTTGCTTGAGAGGGAGTTTTGCTCGACTATCAATAAAACTTTGAGACATAAGAATGATTTCTCGCGTTCAACGTGGGTAGCAAATCATACTTTAAAATAAAGGCCTGACTTACAGGTTATCCTAACTTGATATATCCTCTGCAAAGGCTGCAGACCACACCCTCACCTAGTGGAGGTTTCACATAGCTCCAGTCGTAAAAATCACCATAAAACGAGCTTCAAAGATCCTATTACGTCGCTCGACCGTTTACTTTAGGGATGTCACCTGTCATTCGTATTCCGTAAGTAGAATATTATTTTTATTCGCATGTTCCTCAATATGTCATCATGATCATCAACAGCGACAACCGTTCGTTGCATGTGAATTCGTAATGCTTGTTTGCTCATCGTGTGAGACACTATTTCAGTTGGATTGTTCTAAAGATTGAGCTAAGCGAGTAACTAGAAATACTATAAGGGTCGGACCTTTACTACTTATGGGTAATTTCGTATACCTTTACATGACAAAAAATCAACAAACTATACAGAAAACCTGGTAATAATATTGTTCCAATAAACCACTTGTGTTAAACTTTCGGAAAATGTATTAAAATTATTATGTTAATATGTGAACTGAATAAAACATATATAGTAATAATGTGTGGACATACATTTAATAGATTTTCCGAAAGTTTAACAAAAGTGGAGTGTTTTAAAACAATAATATTATCAGCTTTTTCTTTTTAATTTAGTGTTTTTTTGTCAAGTAAAGTGTACGCAGTGTTATACCCGATACATGATTACGCTCAGTCCCTGAATTTCAGATTGTATGAAATATGACATGTCGAAAATCTTTGAAGTCATATTTATACTACAATCTAAAATTATGCCTACGCATGTGATTTAAGATGCATGTACCTGTCTGCCTGTATGTACATCCCTATCGTTTACGATGCGCAAGAGTGGCTGTTTACTGGCCCAAGTTATATCCTATCGCGTTGCTATTACGATACAAGCATTTTCGCGATCATTCCATTTCAATTTTACACCTTATGAGTTTAACTGTACCTTCAAATCACCTGTGTGTTTCAGTTTGTGATGTGGTGGACGTTCGGTTTGATTCAGGTGACTGTCAGATCAAGTAGGGAAGGGCTATTTGCAAAGCATGTAACGTACGCCACATTACATCACTAAAACCACAAATTATGTATTGGCAGACGAGCTGAAACAGTGTTACCATAATGTCAGCTCCAGGTGCTACCTCTTTGTATTGCCAACCCCATAGCGACTAATAGGTAATCGCTTTGTAGTCAATGCAGTGTTGCCAACCACAATTGAGTTATGTACATTATTGTACATACGCGCTCTGTGTGTGTAGGTGTGTGGGTGGCGAATGAATGAGAAAAACAGTTGATTTGCATTTCAACTGCGACGCGGTTCGCACATGCGCGATACTAATACCTAGACCAGCCAGTGTCACAGCAATGGTAATGTTACAAGATTTGTTCTTACAAATCCTAGTACATATCAAATATGTGGTAGGTATAGATATGATTTATATAGTTAATACATTTTTCCGACTACAGTACCATCGAAATGCTAACCAATCAAAAGTACGTATGCAGACCGTATTCATCGTTTCTGCTGACGGTAGCTTACGACTGACAGATAACACGTGTCTTCAAAGAAAGCATTGACACTGGCAGCCGTATCAGATTACTTACTGAGTAACGGCCATTTTGTGTTGACCCTACTGTTGTAAAAAAACATGGTTCGTTTGGTTGTGATAACTGATAAATAAACGGCTAATTGAGACGGTTAAGAGAATTAATTAGGTGATTCTGCATCGAAATTTATATGTTTTTCAAGTTTTTCTCTTTGGAAAAAGGCTTTGGACCAAAGAGCCTTAGCTGTCTAACCCAGACTGAACTTGACTGTACGTACACACTATGCTACGGCGGTGGTTCCAAATGATCTCATGGGAATAAACGGCGCGTTTCTGTGAGATAGTAGTTGTATGCAACGAGAGCCTTTTTCTATAAAGCTCTTTATTTATTGACTGTTGTCTGCACGTGGTCCTCAGCTCAGAAACCACAGCACAAGAATCCCGGCTCGGCTTATGTTGGCCGTCTCCTTATTTCGTCTTGGTAGCATGTGGTCGTGCCCCGTTTCGTTATTACACCCCGGGGCGCGGGGTCACGTTGTGATAACTGGTGCAAGTGGTGCATTGTCAAATGTAAACTTTAAAAACGTTTCGTAGAATGATAGTTGGGATTCCCGACGAATATTTGTTTGGCTAACTCTCTCCAGTACCAGTGGTTTGGCAGTTTTTACAGTTCATAATAATAGCTTCTTATCTTTTTGTTAACAAAACAAAGCAAGTGTTTTATTATCCAAGTTTCAACATATTACAAAGTTGTATATATTTTCAATAAAACGGACCATTTTCTCCTTAACGAATGATACAATTAGCAATTTAATGCCGTGTAATATGATCAGGAGAACAAAAATAGAACAAATAACATTTAGCAAAAACTTTTTGCGTAATCGGTGTATTTAACACTTGCCAAAGCCTATGTAACGCGGCTTTATAATGTCACCAGTATAGTTACTAGTTATTATTCTGTGCCAGTATTATTAATTACATTTATATTTGGTCGTCTGATTTTTCAAATTTGACAAGATAAGAACCTACCCTTATGCAATTTAGTAGCAAAATGAAACAGAATAAATGAAAAGAAGTCGACATGGGTTGTCATGAGCTAACAGCTTCGGAGTTCACAATCACGCATGTTGTATTTTAACCTTAATAGCCACTAGGTATCCAAGGTTCTAACTAGACAATGATATCGACTGTTACATTACATTTTTTTCAACAAAAAACCTGCCTAGAGCGCATGCGAAAAATGCTAATAGAAAGAAATAGAATAGTACCGCCTTCTATCGCCATTGGTGGGCTAAGTGGTGGGTCTTCACGCATGGTTATGTTGGCAAACCTGCATTGGCGTGAGCGGGTAATTAAAATGTTTTCCTTCATCGGACTTTTTGCGCCTCTATCTTGTCTAGTTGATGTGGCTCTGATTCTGACGAATCTTTTCTTACCGAGGTACTTACTTATTTCTTTGACCAACTTCTGCAGTTTAAAGTGACGAAGTACTTGCGCTTTAGTATTAGGATCAATAACTTTTTGTTAGTTAGCTACTTAACCTACCTTTGATATCTCAAAGGTTATCTTAAAATTAAAATAAATAAAAATCAAATGCCGTTGTAGCATATAAAAGACAGGGGCCTACTTTTCTCTGTCTTTCTTTCTTTTTATTGATTGTGTTCTCAATATTTTCGTGTTGGACACTGAGTCGATGAACGACCCGATAAATCCTTGTGTCAGGGATTTTCAATTAGTAGGGCCTTGACATGGTTGTGTAACGATCGCGTCTAATTAATCATAGGCAACAACCAGAACCGATGGCTTCACGTGGCCTCTGAAACACGTAACCATCTCATGCTTTATGGACAATCAGGTGGTTCAGCCTGTATTGCCCTAACCAAACTGGGAACAATTGCGTGTCCCTCGGGAATTGAACCTCCGGACATCCGGATTGAGGGACCGCTAGACCATGGAGGCAGTAAGTGTTATGTGTTGTAAGTGGCAAGAGTTTGGCATAATCGAGGCCGGTAACAAAGTGGTAGGAACTAGGAAAGTAGAGCTGTTTGGCGGGAAGCAAGCGTTGACAAGATGGCGACTATAACCTTAAATATTAAAGTGTCATTTCAAAAAAAAATACAAATATTATGAGTACGTGTGTTGTCGGTTCAGAATAGCATAACCCTATTTCTTTCCGAGACGATTAAGGGATTTAAGGGATACATGTGTGTTGTAATTTTTAGGCGATGGGCTGAGAACCTGTCACTATAGCGATACAAAGGTTTCAGAATGACCCTCAAATGTTTGCTTAGACATGGCGTAAATGTTAGTTTACGGTCGTTTACTTTCTACTTATCCCGAAAGGAA
This sequence comes from Tuta absoluta, assembly GCA_027580185.1. NCBI lineage: Eukaryota > Metazoa > Arthropoda > Insecta > Lepidoptera > Gelechiidae > Tuta > Tuta absoluta. The sequence goes on from JAQAHW010000034.1 coordinate 2,737,282, forward strand.
TTTAAACGTGAAATGTATATCTGTATGTCAAAAACTTTTTGTACTTCCGATCTTGCTTGTATTGTGGAACAAGATCCGTTGAACCCTGGTAACAGAGTTTTATACCACCTTCGTTAATCAACGTCACTTCATTAACATGTGACAGGTTGCATTAAAACAACATTAAAAGTAGTTTTTCGATTAATTAAACTTATTATGTCAAAAAACTAGTTTTAAACATTAATTAAGTTCGTAAGAATCAGGTATGATTTTCGCTAACTAGGATCTGATAAATTAAATACCAAATTTTAAAACACTACCATGTTAAATATATACATTATTTTTTTGAAAATTACATAATTTCCAATCTTGCCCGCGCTTGAAAATTAGCAAGTAAAAAAAAATTATCTGATCAGTCAATTCATCACATTAATATTAAGAACCCTTTATTTCGCAAAAACCTACATCACAGTGAATAATATAGGTATAATAATTTTAGAAACCTTGCAAAATTTTCTACCGCGGGCAGGATTTCTAACCAAGATAAAGATTTTGCAAGTTTTCTAAAATTGTATACCTAATACGAAAAGTATGGTATTCAACATAGTTATAATAATAATGTCTTTGTATGTCGAACGCCTCGGCACCTAGTTACCAAAAACATTAAAGTTTAATCAAACATTATTCTAATCGTAAAACTATTTTTCAAGTAGGTATTGTTATTCTAAACGGTGTTATATATTTAAAGTTTTTAGAACAAAGGGCTATAAATATATTTTTATGGTATCCCGGGGAACAATGGTGTCCAGTCTTTTTTTTTCTACCACTACCCCTGTCCTTGTAGCCCGTTAGCTAGGTCAGGTAGCTTGTATGGAACAAATGATATTGTTGTTAGCTGTTTTTTTTTCAGTTATTACAGGGTTCTACTATGCTTTATCCAAGTAGGTTATATTACATTCATTAACAGAAACAAAAGTTTAATGCTGGTCATGCGCCTCTTCCAATTGGGAGGGTATTGCCATACTTACCACGGTTGGTTAGCGGATTGGTAAGCGCAGTGCAAGATATTGCTTCCACAGGGAACGTTGTTACCCGCTACTTAAATAAAGTTCTTTTAGTCGCCTACAGTACCTACTCTTAAAACTTAACAACTTTCCTCTAGGAACATAGGTTTAAGTAGGTAAGCCTCGCAGGTATACAAATCTGTGTCAGCCAATCGAATAATTATTATATGGGAAGTCCAATTCTTAATTATTTCAACCCAATTGCTTTGGTAACGGGCTGCAAATACGGCTAGAACGGAACTTTTAAGGATCATCCATCACAAGAAAAATACTTTTCTTCAGACCCAGTATGGTAGGTAATGTAAACAAGCAGTTGTTGAAAACAAATTACATTCATCAAATCATTACTATCAATTTACAACCTTAAAACGTCAAAGAACGCTATTTCACGCCATTTGTTAGCACCCGATCAAGCAGTAGCGTTCATTATTCTCTGCGTGATATAGCGCGGCCGATTCTAAAATACTGCTAGTTACAACATAATGTATAGAAGCTTGAGCTTTTTCGTATGGCTGGGTAATGCGATTATTAATACTGGCCGGTTAGGCGCGTCGACTCTGTTTTTATACTAATTTGCAAAGAATTACTTTTGTATTGTCTATGGTTAAGTGGCGCCACAGTTGTGACGTTATAAAATGTGTATATTCGAAACTCAATCAAACAACAGCTATTTCTTAAAAAGATGAAGGCCGAAAGTGGGTAACATTTTTAATTATTAATTCGAAATTGTTTTCTTGGAAAAGTTAAAAACATAATAAATAAATAAAATTATAGTATGTTCTTAGTGCTATCTTTCGGGATTATATTTTGATACGCCTTACGAGAAACATGAAATGGGTCATTATTTAACACGACATAACACGTCTTACAGTGTAAAATATTCTAGTACTTATAACAACGAGCGCATTTTACGAAAAGTATCGAAAATAACCAACTATTCTTAATCGAATAACAAAGAATCTTTTGCATTTTTGAATAAGGTTTACTTCTTAAGTCCCAAGGTTTTTGGTCTCGTAGAACATAAGAAGGGAACCGGTTACAGTGTTATTTTTCTTATTTTTACCTCGTGGCGAGATGTGCGTGAGCTCGTTGAGAAACCGATTAAACATTCGGTGCTGGTCCCAGGTATGCAGCCTGTCTTCGCCTAAGTAATTGTTAAGAAAAAAATGTTGCATTCAGTAGCTCGCGTTTGGATGTATGAACCTCGTTTCCTTTGCCTATGGAAAAATAATCTTAGGGTTGACGCACATAAACGGGTCAGAATTTCAGAATACCTGCTTAACTGCTCGAATGATTAGTAGTGGTGGCGATCCGTCTAACTTACGACTTTATGTACAATAGGTGGTTGGAATTCAAACAGACCGAATTAAGGCCCGATACCACCTGCTTTCACTTCTGAGTCAAAAATTCAAAATCTTTTATGTTACAATAATGTCAACTTATCTGTTCACTAAAGCCCGATGCTAGTTATACATATTTCGATAGGCTCAGCCCTAAGTAGACTCAACTTAAAGATAAGTCATAACCACAGGCTAAATAATATCAACACAAACTATATGATAATAATAATTAAGTAGCAGCGATGATCGTTCGCTCAAGCTCATGTGGTATCACACTTAATACATCAACGGTTTTAAACGTACATTTCAGTGTCACACTGACGCGAATAACGTTATTATTAGCTACTACCGAGAATACTCGTTATCGTCCATCTTAAAAGCAACTTGATATTAATACGAGTATTATTGTTTAGTCGTCTAATTTAACGAATCAATTTGCAAGGTGGATCACATAGGGCGACTCAAGCGTCAGATAATTTTATGAAGAGAAATCAGTGATGGATATAATCTATTTAAAGTTTAAATTTATGTTAAATTCTTTCTTTTCCCTAAAATTACGTCCAAAATCTTACATGTGAACAATGACAAAACAGGCAGAAAACAGCAAAAAAATATGGCGCGGGACCGTTTTTCATAATTCGAATTCGATATTTGTATTTCGAGCTCTATACTTTACTGTTTACAGCTGCTAATGGCCAGTGTGAATTTGGGTTTTGGACCACAGACAACTATTTTCTTTCTTTATCTTGTGAGTTTTTTTGCTGTTGGTTTCTAGGAAGCGCTCATTAAGTTTGGCAGAACGAAATTTATTGCGTTATGGTTGAAATGATGGGCGGATGATTTCGTCTGTTTGCAATGCTTCTACCTAATTAGATATTATAACAATGATGCGCAGACAGCTACGTATAAATTATTTTAAGATGCAGTATTTGCTTTTTAATATTTAATTGAAATAAAAAATTATAGCGATTAACCACGCATACGTATGTATGCCATAAAATCATATTGTGGTATTTATTTGGTAAGTATTTCACTAAAAGTATGTCATTACAACTATTGTATATTATTACAATTATTCATGTATAAATCAACAAAATAATGGCGAATAATCCGACATTGTGTGTTGTATGCGTTCAAGGTTAATTCCAGATTCGAATTCCACATGCAATGTATCATTGTATGACATAAACATAACCTATGGAGGCGACAAAGGATGATTTGAATACTGCAAGTAATCACTGGGCAGGGCAGGCAGGATTACCCTGTAGGGCTGGGTAGTATTAGAAAGTTCGTGTCACACAAATACAAGTTGTAATAGGTAATATTGCAGGTAGGTTGGTATATATGTTAAGAACTCTATTAGAGGTTTTAGTTATGATTATTTTTTCAATTGTTATTATGAAACCGAAGTGTGCTTGTGTTTTAAAAATTATTTGCAGGTACGTCAATAAGTTAACGCAGGGAAGTACCAACTAGGTATTGTCTTTTCTATTTCGCCATTTGAGAGAACAAATCTTGTTTAATTGAAAGGGCTGGTGCCGCTTTTCTGGCAGCCTAGAAGAATAAATGAGATTTATTTGTTTTAGGTCGGTAGTTTATATTAATTTAGTTTACAGGAAGACGTGTTTAAAACACCCACATAAGCAATACAATACGAGACTTTAATGTCATTCCCAACATAAAACAATGCCATTGTTAATATTACCAACGAAACTCGCTGTCAACTCGGAATCGATTCAAATTCCAAACTAAACTATCCGTTGACGGCTGCGCGACAATTCGAAATACCGACGGGCTGTTCGAAATTTGAAATGGCGATTGAAGAAGGTAACAGTCGTCGTAAACGTACAGGCCTGTCTCCGGTTTAGTGTTATGGAGGACCATTATTTTAATGGTGAAACGAAACGCGTTATAGCTGTCCGTCTCTTAATAACTTTGCGCTTTGTTAGAAGGGTTTATTTTATTTCACATATTCTGTTGTAGGTACCACATATAATTTTTCTAGTATTGTGCGTTGATTATACTTTGTATATTTTCTCTAACCAAAAACAAATATTTTATTGTTTTGACGCGGAAGAACTTAAACACGAGAATGGTTGACAGTAACTATGATTTAAAATAATATTAGTACAAGCGGACGTGATTGCACAGAATGGAGTGTAAAACGCGAAAAACAGAAGCCTATAAGTTTTTATGAAAGAGCATTAGTTGCGCTGCGTATTTTGAAAACGCATTCGGTATGCGCCGTGCGCGCCGCGGACAACACGAGCGTATTAACATTCCCGCCTCTCCGGCAAGTTCTCATAGCGCACTTATTCAGAGTCCTTTTCAATGTTGCCAAGTAAAAAAATTAAAAAGGGTACGTTTTAAAGTAGTATAGTAGAAATAGTACACATTATTCTTCACACCGTCAGACTATATTTGTGGAAAAACGCTGTAGAAAATGCAAATACAAGCAATAAACATTATATCTTTCAACTATAGTATCTGTTCCATAATATTTTCATACTCAAATCAGGTGAAAAACTCATTAAAAACTTAAAGCCAAAAATTGTGTAATAAATAAAAGTAATTCATTTCTTCTACAATAATAATTATTAAAGTTGGCAATACTGCAATGTATCTAAAATGTCATATCTGGACAACGTTGTCTGTTGTCATACCACCAGTGAGACTTCAATGAATGAATGTAAAGTTGTTAACAGTAAAAATAAAAGCGTTCATATTATGCGTCTTTTTAAAATACATAATATGTTATATACTGCAATGGCCGGGAATTGGAATATTGGTCGTGTTTTTTAGCCGGCTGGAAAATATGTCAATGATTTTATGGCTCATGTTGAATAAATATAATCCACTAAAAGCTTACTTCATCAAATGTCGCTTCCTGCAAAATATTTTTTCGAATTGAACACCCTCCCGGAAAAAGTAAAGAATCTTCTTTTATCTGTTTTCGGTTTTTATCTTAAAATCGGAAAGAAAAATAGCTAACCGACTGTAAAAATTCTAACAACTGCATCAGTGTATCTAATTTCAAATTAGGTTTTATAAATTAAATGATACACGCAAACTTTTTTAATTAGACCCAATAAAGCGTAGGAAACGCGATCGTATGAATTATTCAGTCGAGATAACGACCAAAATAAGACGATTGTTCGCTTCTCAGAACCCTGGATAGTTGGGCCTCTTCTCTCATTTCAACTTTTTACTCTGTGGCTTTTTTGTACCTACGCTACGCGGGTATGTATTATTTTTGTCATGTTGGTAGTGCACTTGCGTTCAATTTTAAATAAAAAAGGGCTCCTTTTTTTTTTTATATATATATATATATATATTTGGCTTCCATCGCCTTCAGACGATGATTCTGCCAGAGTCAAGGTTAAAGAAAACAATAAAAAGGGCACCTTAGCATAAGTATTTTCAAATGTCAGTAGGTATTTGGTTCAAAAAGCTAGGTAACGTAGGCATACCTTTTGACACCATAAATAATCAGTCATTCATATATTTAAGATATTTTACGGTGCATTTTGGCCGGATACCAACTAAACATTCAATAACACAGCGAAGTGAAAAAATATAACGAGAATATTGTCGTTAAAACTTGTATTTCGAATCGAACGCACCTCGCGACCCTGCTTGTCGCATTTTACGGCGCGCCATAAAAAAGCGAAAAGTATTTTAAATAAAAAAAAACATGTTAGTTATATTTTAATGGGAATAAAATGTACCTTACATGTGAAATGTAATAATAAATGTTGTTTCTCGTTCGGTTGTTCCTACTGTGTTTTTATATCGTCTACATTTTGTATATTTATTTTTAAATAGATTGGCACGTAGGTGGTAAGTACCTTTCTATAAGACAAGGAACGTTTGTCCAAAACAAAGGTACGCTCCATGTGTAGCACAAGCCCAGTACCTATATACAGAATATCTGGTTGAAGATTTATGTTATAAAAAATCAAACCAGTAAATCATTTTATAATGTGTTGGTACTTTCTAATAGAGTATTTATACGGATTTCGTTTTTAAGCAATAATATCTTCCAACTCGTTTTCAATTATGACGCAATTTATTTCAAACAGCTCAAAAAACTCTGTTTTCAAAATTTAATACCGACGACTCAGTGATGAACCAATTTTGAATTTTAGTTGCTCTTACCAGACACCTATTATACTATTCAGTTGCTATGTAAATTATAATTAATTTATCCGTAATAATTTAACCTAATCACGAAAACCGTTGAAATAGCAGAATAGCAGAATAAAATAAAACTAATTAAAACTTTCACTCATTTTAAGAGCGCCTTTTACCTCAAATGCCGTTTTTCAAAACGATATTACTCAATAGAAAAGAGTCATAAAATTTTGAAAAAAATATAAATTGCAGTTGAGGATCTAACAGATAAAAATTCGATCTCAACTACATAATCAGATGAAATTCGTTCGATAGAATAAAATGCCAATGTTGCCTCTATTCAAAATTTCATAACGATATTATGCTTAAAATATTAATCTTATTGAGATAATTTTTATACTACTCTTTAGATAAATCAATTATCTAGTAAAAATCGGCAAGTTCAATGTTGTAGTGCTACTTTATGAATTATGATGTCTAAATACCTACAAAAAGGCGAGGGGCGCGGCTTCGCGGGCTTCGTCAGTCGCGCGGTGGCGCTTACGGAGGCTGGACCTGTGCTGGTGCTCTGCTCGACGTGCGACGTGATTTGATTTTTCGATTTATTTGTTGTTACCATTTAGTGCCACAGTATAATTAATGCAGTATAACAACGGAAAGAAAAAGTAAGGCCGGCTACTAGATATTCTAACTTTTTAAAAAGGGTCTTGTAATATTTGGATATTAACAACATCAACAACTACAACGGTCCACTGCTGGACATGTGCCTCCTGGTATTAGAGGGTGTTTTCCATGCTCACCGCACGCTTGGTAGGCGGGTTGGTGAGTGCAGTGGAATGTGTTGTATTATATGTAGCAGAGAAATATTGAAATCCCACCAGATGTCGAAATTATTGATTATTAATACATCTTATTAAAAAATAATAATAATTTTATACTTAAATCCATCTACTGAAATTACGCCATCCAGGGCCAAACACAGGAAGTTCAACAAAATTCAAAACTCCGGTCACCCAAAAGACTTTTGCTGAAAAGTTCTTGGGGCCAGATAGTCTGGACGAAGGACTCGATTTTGAGAAAAGTCGTCGTCACCTCATACGCGATAGCTAAAACACGTTCCGTTTGATTCATCATAATCTCCTAATGATGGATCAGACTGTTTTGCTTTTGGTACACTAGGTATCTGTGACGTCCGCGTAGATGGCGGCTTTACTATTTAGTTTTATGCAATAATACCGTTTGCCGTGTGATGCCGGCTTAGAATAGCATCACTCCATTTCTTTCCCGTGGGAGACGTGAGAGGCGACTAAGGGATTCGAGGGTGTATATTGCAATTTTAGGCGTTGGGCTGACAACCTGTCACTATGGCGATACACAATTTTCCGAATGACCCTCAAATATTTGTCAGACGTGGCGTAAGTGTCCGTTTTTTTGCGGCTGTTTACGCTCTGCCTACCCCGCAAGGGATTATAGGCGAGATATGTGTATGTATGTATGTATACCGTTAGCCGTGTGATGCAGGCTTAAGGTGCTGTTCCGAACCACCTTTTCCGATGGCACATGCCGCGTCTATCGGCCGTCGGCCGCCGCGGCAGATGTCAGAGTATAGTTTTCAGGACTTAGTTATTATGTTTATTAGGTTATTATGGTTCATCGGGTTATGATGGTTCATAGGGTCGTTGGGTTCATCTTGTCGTTAAGGTTCATCATGTGGCCAGAGTTCATCGGCTTGCTAGGTTGGTCGGGTCATCATGGTTCATTGGGTTATTATTTTTCATACATACATACATACATAAATCACGCCTATATCCCTTACGGGGTAGGCAGAGCATTAACGGCCGTAAAACGGATATTAACACCACTTCTGACAAAAGTTTGAGGGTCAATCAGATAACTGTGTATCACTATAGTGACAGGTTGTCAGCCCATCGCCTAAAATGGCAATACACATCTAACCCTCGAGTCCCTTAGTCGTCTCTTACGACACCCATGGGTAAGAAATGGGGTGATGCTATTCTAAGCCGGCATCACACGGTATTATTTTTCATCGGGTTATTATGGTTCATAGGGTCGTTGGGTTCATCTTGTCGTTAAGGTTCATCATGTGGCCAGAGTTCATCGGCTTGCTAGGTTGGTCGGGTCATCATGGTTCATCGGGTTATTATTTTTCATCGGGTTATTATGGTTCATCGGGTCGTTGAGTTCATCTTGTCGTTAAGGTTCATCATATGGCCAGAGTTCATCGGTTCACTAGCTTCATCGGCGTATCATGGTTCATCGGGTTATCATGGTTCATCTTGTCGTTAGGGTTCATCATGTGGCCAGAGTTCAACGGTTCGCTAGGTTCATCGGGTTGTTGGGTTCATCGGGTTATCGTGGTTCATCGGGTTATCATGGTTCATAGGGTCGTTGGGTTCATCTTGTCGTTAGGGTTCATCATGTGGCCAGAGTTTTAGCTTTAAATTAGCTTACTTAACAGTCCTTCCAATATCCTAACACACATAATAAAATAACTAACTAACCAACACAATGACCAACTTAGTTTGCCTACTGCATAATTTTATACTGTGGCGTTATCGCCCGCCGCGTAAGGTCAGCGGAGTTCAATTCAAAACGGCCCGCGCGTAAAGCAGAGGCGGGTCGCCTCGGCGCGTAAAATACCTAAAGCTCCCGAAGAACGCGCCCTTAAGTAGGTATTAGACCGGGTCTATCGCGATAGTATTTAGGGACACAGGTAAATTACTTATATTTACCTAAATACTATCGCGAATCGCGATAGATCCGGTCTAATACTTAAGATGAATTAAAAAGATGTTTTCCATGAAAACAATTAAATAGGTTCTTCCTTTATGTAGGTAGTTAGCATGTTCTATGAAAGATAAACCCTATAATTTGTACCTGGAGGTGTTAACATGCGAATATTATGGAAATACGGTAGGACCTACCTACCTCACTAGTGATGTACGTAACGAATTTTACACATTCGCAATAGCAAAAATATATTAAAAACGTAACATAATTTTGTAGAAAATATTTAGATTCAACACTAATTCAGTTAAATCTCAAAAACCTATAATTTTTGTCTGTAACTTAAATTTTTCAGAAATCTTAATACGGAAAATATTGTTCGAAAATTTTGAACGACTGGAAAGAATGTAATTTTCGTGAATTAATTGGGATTCGCATTCGCATTTGTGAATAACAGGAGACATATTTTTAATTCGTTGTTTTGTTATTAAAACACGCGTGCAATAGATGTATTTTTTAAGTTTGACAAAATGAACTGGCCTTGATAGCAGAATGGAATGTTTTACTTAACAATCAGAAGTTACCGTTTTTAATAATTAATAACTACTTATAGTCAGAATTAAGATTGTGTCATTATTTTGTGTTGAATAGTAGTTTAAAAGTAAACTTATTTTTTGATTTTGTCGATCGACTGTTTCAGTAAGTACCTAGGTAGTTAATAAAATCAAAAATAGGTCTCTTGTTATTCGCATCAGCAGTCACATTCGCAAGGCTCAAAAAAGAATATTCAGTACCTGAACAGCACTACCTTGTTAGTACCCCCTGCCACTGTAATTATTATAGGTCTCGAAATAGGCAACACAATTTGTACCGGATATGGATGGCTGGGTGTTAAATACGGGTCATTTGGGGACGAACGATTTTTTTGTTTTTACCGGTCATTTTGCATGTTTTATAGGTATATCGTTTATATAGAACTACGAGAAACACAAAGTTTTGGATTGAGGAGTATTAGATACACGAAAGTTGACGGATTTATACGAGGCCTAAATTACAAGTTTTCGTAGGAAATAAATTGTCTAACATAAATGTTTATGCGGCAATTTTAATATTTGATTGGATAACTAGTATAGGTCGCGATCCTTTATAAGAGTTACTCAAAGTGCTGCCCATAGCACTTACAAACAGTCCAACAGATTTATCCCAGGTAAAATAGTAATTTTATTTCGTATCTTGACAGCTGTAGGTATAAATACAAAGTGTTGACTATTTTCTTGATAATTATATGTGTAATAGAACTACGTAGCTATTTATTTCTATAATAGAACCCAAGTTTTTACTCAAGCAGGTGCGTGTATGCACATTTGAAGGGCTGAAGGGCTGGAGTGGCCAGTCCACCAGTTATTTATTAGGATCCCTTGGTAACAAAAAACTAAATGGCATTACAATTATGAACTATGTGTCCTTCGTTGTCATCATTTAGTGTATCGCGTTTCAGTAAATGAAGACTTTACTTAATTAGTTTTTAAAGGAGGGCTGGAAAAAGTTGTAAGTAGGGTCGACGGACCCGTACCGAACCAGTTTGTTTCAATATCCAACCATATTTTTTTTTCTATTTGTAAATGCCAGAATGTTACCATTCAGTGAAAAACTCAAATATTAAATATTTTTTCTTTTTACATCATTTTGATACTAAACGAAATTGAATTGATAAATGTGAAATAAGACAGACTGGTGCCTGTTTCGGGACCGGCACGCGCACCCTACTTATTGAGAATTTCTTCGACGTTTCAAATGTTATTGCTTGGAAAGGCACATTTCCTAGAAGTGTGTTGTGTTGTTTTTGTCGTATTTAGCGTTTGTCGTAACCTTTGTCATTGCAACAGCTTTTCGTTTGGCTATTTTTGTGCAAATGAGGCGGTTCTCTCACTTGACGTCCGTCGTTCCGTTTTTTAACGCAACGTAACGCATGCGTCTGTCAGACGAAAGGAGATTGCAAATTCTGATCATATTACCATACAAATTCGGCTACGGTAGATTTACGGTGCGTAACAGACGCGTGTGGCAAACGACTTGACAGACTCCTCCGTAACGCACCGTAACGTAAACCTACCGTAGCCGTATTTGTAAGTAAATAAGATTGCAATTCGCAATTTCCTTTCGTCCGACAGACGCATGCGTTACGTTGCGTTATAAAAACGGAACGGCAGACGACAAGTGAGTAAACCGCCTTTGTACTGCTACAGACTACAAGAAATGTGTTGTTGTAAGTTTGCTTTAACAGGGCACGCTGTTTTTTTTTACATAGGTAGGAAGGTAGTTAAAGTGGCAATGGGTGTTGAAACCATTTTTGATTTTGATTTGTCTACTTTTCAATTAATATACCTAGTTAATTAGATTCCTAAATTTGATAAGCTTAGGCGTTTTACTCGGATTCGGTTATGTACCTACCTAATACCTATGCATCTTACTGAAGTTGCCCATATCATAAAGTACCTACGATTTATCTATATAAAAAAACATTGAAGGGTCGGTCCTATTATGTTCCTATTTAAACATATCTAACAGTAAATTATCGGTAGGTATGTTAGTTCTGTTAGTTGAAAACTTGAATAACTTTGGGACTTCTTGTAGGTATCTCATATTAGGTAACTACCTACTTAGGAGCTTACGCCTAGGTAATGCTTTGGTGATGCCTTCCGATTTGGCAACATTTTAGAACTTGTGCTGAATTAACGGAAATCAACCGGAATTCTAAGTTTAAATCGCCGGAAATGATTTTGATGCCTATTCATTTGTCAGTTTGCCGCTTTCTTGGCGATGGAATGAGTAGATATGTAATACCTAATCCGCATTTTGTAATTACAGACCCTTTATCAAAACAAAAATTTGCAGTTTGGGTGATTATTGCACACCTGAAAAGTTCTTCAAATAATAGAATGTTCCGGTCCAAACCAGATACCAGACAGTAACCAATTTTGCTTACAACATAGAATATTTTTTAGACCCGCACATTGTTCTACTGTTTGGGTTGGTATCAGGGTTTTCGTTAATTAATTGACAATAATTTACAGTTAAAAAAGACATCAACGTGACATTTTTGGCGTTGTAACAAACTGGTTTGCGACTGGGACGTCCACCCTAAAAAGGTACACATTTTAAACACAAGAAAATTTCATAAAATACAGTAAACTTAAAATTAGAATTAAGCAAAGGCGACCTTTTATCGTCATCGGTCCTACATTAAACAAAATAAAAACAACTGTAAAATTAAATACGTGTAATTTCACAGTCGTTCTGAGCTGCCGTTATTTTGGTACCTATAGCGCATGCAAATTTTCTTAAAAGCTAAAAATTACACATAACCAGCCCAGCCAGCACCATCACCCCAAGATCCGTTTAAAAACTTGGTCCAACCAAGTTGGTCGGTCGGCGGCGCGAGCGCGACGGGCGGTCAAGTGGCTGAGTGGCTGCGATGCAAAGTTCACGCGCGCCCAGCGCTTCACCGCCACCGATAACGCATTAATTACTTCATAAATTGACCGACACACTTACAACACGCTGATAACAACACCCGACGGCACCAAGTGACTATTAAAACCACAACAAACTGCCTGACTAAAAGATTAGGAACCTACAACACCGGCAGTTCTAAACTGAAGGAACTTAGCGCCACGCGACTCCTAAAGAATCAACCGTCACAAAAATAACATAAACGGATCTTGGTAGCAATACTGCAGGCCAGCAAACACTGATGGGCCATAATTAATCGGTTGGCACATACCTAAACACGAGCATGGCGGTCCACGCGCCGACTTCCGAAACGTTCAAAATGCACAATTCGTCAAACACAACACGCACGTTAAATTATTGTTATCACACACTGTTTTCGCTTGTTGCACTCGCGATGCTCGTAATATGGTACATTGTTCATTATTTTGTTTATCAGCCGGTAGTTTTCGGTTACGAACGTGGAACGACAGCTCAACAGCCGCGCGATCGTGCGGGCGCCGTGAGCGAACTGCACACTACACAATGGTTGGTGGCGCGAACGAGCCCCGCACACAGACACGCGCACCCACACTAGCGCGCCCCGCGTGCACCGACGCGCCGGCCGGTACAAAAAACGAACGATCGGTATGCAGACGTTCGGTTTGAAGCAGGTCCTCGGTTGATGCTGTTTTCGTCTGCGGTCCAGGGTTCCCGGAATTCGATCCCGGTTCTCCTCGTTTTTAGTTTTGTTGCTTTGACGGTTGGTTCGGGTGCGTGGGCGACGTTGTTTTTAGATTTTTAAGTGTAGAAAAACTACGAAAAATAAGGGATTTATAGATTTTGGGGTGTTAAACTTAAAAAGCAACTTTTATGACAACGTATGGAAGAATGATCTACTATACTGAGGTTAGGGATTTCGATTCGCCCATCCTCACCTATCACATCTTATGTATTCTTTACGTGTTATTATTATTAATATATTGTAGTGAAGGTAGGTAGATATGTGTGGAAATGAAAGGAAGGGTAGATACCTACCTACCTGTTACCAAAAAACACTAACTATAGCTACCCGCCTATTAAGTAGGTACTTTCTCTTTCTTTTTTCTGGTCTCGGTGTGTTGAAAACAACTGAACGAATAATGGAAATTGTTGCGACTCAACCGCTTTTTTGTGTTTTTGCGTGTTTTTGGCTGGGTAGGTTACAGACAACTCTTCTACGCATGTAGGACTGAATGGTAGGCTGAGGAAAACCCGATCGGCCGGACGTGTACCTAGGTCCATTCCGAGACGAACTAACAGTGCTGTCCTGAAAGGGGTGGGGATTTTTGTCACTCACTCACTTCACGTTACGGGAAGGTGTGTGTTGTGGTGTGGAAATATATATAGACTGGTTCTTGAATAAGGTTTATAGTAAAGTTTTAATTTCACTAACTAAACAAAGAAATAAAATATGACAAACGAATAAAAAAATTATGTATGCGTATGTGCATAAAAACGATTAAGAATATATTTCCTAGATTTCTGGGAAAAATCGATAAGTGGCAACATTAAAAACAAAAGAACGGCAGTCAGCGAACCTTGAGTGGGCAGCGATACGATTCGAGCCTGCGCCCGAGTACGCGCCATGTTGCCGACGGCTAAAAAGAGACAGCGCGCTACAAACAATGTGTATGTCTCTGTCACTCGCTTGTTAGCGTTATTGCGTGCCCAACTATACTCGTCAGCGACTTTACCACACACCCACACCCACACGCACGCATTGTTATCTTACACAAAATTTATAACGAGCAAGTCAGATTTCGTCTCGGACACTCCTAAATTCTTTGCGGAAGGATTCGTTTCTTTTTTTTCAATTTTTCGAGTCCTGGGACTCCTGGGGCTAAATAAAATTATAACCGTTGCTAAAAAAGTTTTGAATAGTCGCTGTTTGTTTAACGGGGTTCGTTTCGTCAATTTGGCAGCATTGCGTGTTTTGGCGGGGGCGTTGATTAAAAAGTTGTGAATGGCGATAGTTTTGTTTGAATGAAATAGTAAATTAGATAGAGGGGGCTAGCAGATACCTATCCACGTAACTAACTTGAATGGATGAAAAAACAAATGGACTTATATTTTTTGATTTATTCCTTCACTGTAGGGTACACCATATGTAACAAGTCATTATTGAAACAAAGTGTTTTTTTCGCTAACCTACATACCTACCTACCTACGGAAACGACGTTGCAACCACAGATTCGTTCATTGTTGTAACTTGAGGTACAGCGCTTACACCCGAGGGTTTCACTACCAACCAGAGACAAAAAAACAAAGAGTTTTAGGGCTAATTGCTATTTAAAATTTAAGAATTATTACCTGCACTAAAAAAAAATAGATAATTGAAATAATTTGTTTTTCTCAAACATGCTAGGAAATTTAAGAAAATTGGTAACTTTTAGCTTCTTAGTTAATTATCCCTTTGGGGGTTAAAAATCAAAAATCCCTAAAACAACAAATTTCAGCTTCATGATCAATCACAAAGAAACATATTACACCAAAGACTATGAACTCTCTTACAATTAATTAACGCTATATTTACCCCTTTGGGATCTAAAAATTAAAAACCCTAAGTTTAGGCTGTGTCAGTCAGTCAGTGAGGTTATTATGTTTTTATAAGTAGGTATAGAAGAAGATTCACGCACGTCTGTTTTCATTACAGTTGTCTTCTATCTTCAATACTTAAAAAAACAAACTGACTGACTCAATTCATCAACACATAGCCTAAACTACTAAAGCTTGAATCATGAAAGCACTTGGCCAAAATTTCATAGAAAAAAACCCAGATTCGCCAGCAACGAAATGCATATAAATAAATAAATTAATAAATATCCCGGACAATTCACACAGCGCCATCTAGCCCCAAACTAAGCAAAGCTTGTACTATGGGAACTAGATAGCTGTTATTAATACTTATATACTTTTTTTTGTAAATAAATACATATTATAAAACACCCAGACTAAACACAGATATCTGAAAATGACTTTACAAATATTTGTGTCTTGTGGGGATCGAACCCACGACCCTTGGCTTAGCAGGCAGGAGTACTATCCGCTACGCCATCGGCTCAGTCAAATGGGTTAACTATAGTATTCTTATAACATTAAAAATAGAAACAGCCTCTGACCCCACTTAGTATAGAAAATTTTAAGTATAATATTTATCCTCTAGCGGCCCGCTCAGTAGCATTTCACCTGATGATGTCCGTTTTCCTGAAGGAACAATTTTTTTCTTGCGTAATAATAGCCTCCCCCTTGAATTATTCTATCTATTTAATAAACCGCATCAAAATCCGTTGCGTAGTTTCAAAGATCTAAGCATTTATGGGGACATACAGCGAGAAGCCAAGACCTTAGGGCGGTTGGTTAATTTTACTATGTGGGTAACAAAGTGTTATGGCGGCAAAAAAGTGGTACAACGTTTATATAAAAGCTTGATATTCAAAGCGATCAGTTTCAAAATTTGGAATTCGATTAAAAATCTAAAATAATCAACACACTTTTTAAGTATTTCCTAAATTTAAGCCTCTAATTTTAAGCATTTAAAAAGTTGCGTCATATCCTTAGTCTCTCTTGGTACAATTCCTTAAGACCAAGGTGTTCGATCAGTGCGTCTTACCAATCATGATCTACGGAGCCGAGAATCAATTGGACCACCGGCAGCATGTCGGTCAAAGAGTGAGGAAAGGGCATGTTGGGATCTCGCTAATGTGGCGGATAAACTCCTAAGTGAGTTTATCCGCCAGAAGTAAGTAAGTGTCATTGAGTACGCGGGTTCTCGAGTGGAAGTCATGCCGCAGCAAGACCCTGGCGTATCCTGGGGAAAGTCTACGTCCAGCAGTGGACTGCTATAGTTTGATATGGTGATTATACCTACCTAATCCAACAGGCGTCAGACGTGGCGTGAAAATCTGTTTCTTGCGGTCGTTTGCGCTCTGCCTACCCAGCAAGGTATTATAGGCGTGACATGTGTATGTATGTAATCCAACAGGACAATAAATGCGCTTACAATTTTGCAGCTGTTTACTACAAGTGTGATTCGTGACTTGAAATCCGTATGTGATATGCAACGATAATTTTTATAGCTAAATCCGATAATTCTGCAATCAAGAGTTGGCAACACTGCTAGGTTATTGAAGCGGGCATGCATTCTTCAACTATCGATCGGTCTCCTAAAAACACTATTGTTTTTACTAAGTATATATTTTTTCTAAACTGGTACTGCAAAACGAAGTTACTTGCCAAATTTCATAGTTCTAGGTACAAGGAAAATAGTAGTCTACAAATTGTGTTTCCTTTGAGAGGGTCGAAAACACGAGCTATTCTTTACGTTCAGTTAAGAGCTTGATTTTAAAATTACAAGCGGCAGAATATATTTCCAACTCGATGTCTTTACACATTCCCGAGATGTAGGGTCGTAACAGCCGTACGGCCGGACTCACGGATACTTATGGTACCTATTTAATACATATTATTGAATTTATTAAACCTATAAAACAATGTCAGAATTACAATATCAATAGTAAAAAAGAAAAGAAATAAGAAGTTCAATCAATTATACCACCCCGGGTCACACCAGCCGCAAAAGTGTCCATGACACTCGCTGCGTTGCCACGTTGAATGGCGATGGACAACATTTGCGCCAAGTAAAATCCGGAGCTTCTTAGTCTTTGGTATTAGTATTCCATTTTTTGCTTTTGAAGGACGGAACCTTAAAAACAGAATAAATTTTATATCCCCATACAACAAACGTGCTTTTTAGGCAATTTTTTATACATTTCGCACTAGATCGAATTCTGTCTATTTGACAAATTTGTATTTCGCATCTGGCTCGTCTACTTCTTTAACGTTTAGAGACATAATGTCCAATTCCCTAATGTCCAACGTCCATATCCCGGAAAGCCAATTTCCCTAAATTAAAACAGAAGCTCATTATCAGGAGCTCGGTTTCCTAAGTATTATAAATTTGAACAACATCTGTGCCTTGCCAACATTCGCATTCGTAATTCAGTGTCTCACGAAATCCAATTCAAAACAGTAGAAATCTGTATTACCATTTTATTAAAGTCTCTTGAACTTTTTCGTTATACGCAGAAAAATTGAGACCCCGCAACCATCCCTTTCAAAATTCATTGATTAAAAAAACCGGTAATCTCCGACAGTCGAACCGTTATTACAAAAGTTATTGCGTCAAATCTTAGTCATGGTTACCTTGTCATTTGATTTCAATTTGGCAATCAGCTGTTTTGGAGAGCATTAAAAATGTTTCACTGTTTGATACGACTCAGTGTCCCATTCGAAAAAAAAATAAAAAAATCGGTTAGAAAATAGCAATCATGGGATTGTGCATGCGAAAAGGGCCATTGTGTGCGGGATTTCAATTGCGAATACATAGGTAATCGAACTCCTGAAACGATGATTTCTGAAATCGTGCACGGAAGTCCGCAACGACTGGTCTAACCAATCGCATTACTCCTACTTTTGTTCATTTGTTCTTTTGTTCATTTAGTATAAAGTTTTAATCATATCACGAACGTTACCAAACGATTGCTGACTCCAAACGTTCCATTACACTCAAAATAATTATTCTGTACAATTTACATACATTTAAAAATTTACAATATTATATGCAAAACAAGAAAACCTAAAAACGAAATAATAAATAATATGCGGGGACGCATTGGGAGGCTTAGGCTTATGCTTAGGCCAGACAGTTCCCAGCATGCTGGCAGCATTCCCCCTTTGTACAGCCAGGCTGATACGCTGGGCAAGGAAGCTGCCAGTTCTGCAGTCGCCAGATGCCGTGTGGAGGCGCATTGAGAGCTCAGATATTACCTTTCAGGCTTAAGGACCCCAAGTGCCTAGGGTCTCAAAGCCACGAATAGCCAATAGGCTAGAAAATGTAGGTGTCCGATATTTGACCGCATTAACGAACTTTTTGTACCCCAGCACTTACCGCTGCTGTGCCTGCTCGGGTGCTGGTTGCCTGTGTGTGAGATGGGGCTAACGTGTCTAGACATGTGACATCCCAAACTAGACATCGCCCTCGCTGCCATGGAATGAGTGTCACACCATCGGGTCTCTTGCCGTCAGAACCAACGAGACCGTATGGTTCTAACTTTGACGGAACGTTCGCTGGGACAAGAGCCCGGATGGCCCCATTTAGAATTGGGGCGCCGAAGAGACGTAGAGAGGTCTCGGAAGTTACTTGGATTTTTGGGGCAACGTTATTGAATTAGCTTACAATATCATTGCGGGAATTTTCAAGTTGATGGGTGGATAAAGAGTTCACACTTACTTAAAATTTAATTCTAGATCTATTTCTTTTACTACTACTCCTTTTTATGTCAAGGGTGTGTGTATTTACTAGTGTGAATGGATACATTTATTAAAATTTGTGATAGAAGCACAAATAAGTAACAGAAATTTGCATGCCGAAATTCAAATATAGAGCTCCTGAATCGGAATCAGAATTTTATTGGGACGGAGCCCCTTTGGCAATCGAATCGTTTTGCGAACGTTGCGCCATCTAGCTACCTATCGTAACCAACCACATGTAGGACTACAACACTTAGATATTATGTTTCGCTGCCAGTGGCGTAAGGTGCAAGTTCGTTATCATATTGATAGATGGCGGTACCATGCTATGGAATCGGCGCCGTACCTTACAACAAGTAACGTTCTTATACGATAGATGTCGCTGGGGTTGATAAGTGCCAATCTAGTGTGGTGATGTATTGATAGATGACGCTTTCCGTTTCCAAGGAGGACAAAAGAGTAACAAAATTTTTAAATCATAGGTCGAAACATAAAAATATAATTGGGCCTACCATAGTAAATTTACCAGCTGATCGGCTTTCTTGTATAGATAATTTTTTATACCTTTTTTGCCGATGTTCCATGTTACATGAGTTCTTTGTGGCTCTCTCGTAATAGCTTGTAATTGTAATAAATACCCTTTTAGTTACTCCCCTGTAAAAATATTCGCTGAAAATATTTGAATGGGCTAACCAGCTCATGAATCTGAACAACTTTCCCCAAGGAACATAGGTGGAAATATAAAAAGAGTTTTTCACCCGCCTACTACCACTAGTAGGCCTCTGATCTGATATGGCCTAATGTGGACATCCCACTAGCGGCTGGAGCATTTTGTTTGGGAGGTCCATTATTTTCATATTTAAACCTATGTTCCTTGGAAAAAGTAATTCAGTTTCATGGGTTTGACCCTTGAAATATTTTTAGTTAAATTTTGTACACCTTCTAGAACTTTCTGAGAATAGCTAACATCAACCTGACACAAATGAGAGAGATGGAGCATAAACCTCTCAGGGAATCGGAACAAACGTTTCTTGTCAATAGACTGCACTGCGAATCCGCCGCCCAAGGGTGTTGAGAAAGCCCAAATACCCTCCAATAGTAGGAAACACGTATCCAATAGTATACTGTAGCTAGTCTACAAGTAGTTAACTTGTGGTATACTGTTATCGTGACTAATATGTTGAAGGGTGCATGCGAATTGCGCACCAAATATTGTTCAAAGAAACATGCGCAACAACCCGCAACCGGCAATCGACATATTGGTGGAGAAGAATATACGTTCGGCTAGTTGCAACCCACGGGAATTTGAATTCGGCCAACGTAAACAATTTAGTCATACATGGTTATACACCTTCTGCAGAACAGAAACATGGTATGACCAAAATGTGTTTATAAATAGACCTTTTCAGATGCAGCGACATCTAAAATCACAAAAAATCTACACTAGCAAATTTTGCTGTTGGTTTAGAAAATAAAAAATACATATGCATATTTTGTGTAATATCTTGTTATATTATAATGCATAATATCGATACATTTGAATAGTTTTCGAGCACCGCGCGACTTTTTTTCGCTCTCCCTTTCATCTATTACGCGCGATTTAGTAAAATTAATCAAATTTTTGGAGAGTGCATTTTTCTGTCAACATTTGTTAGCAGACCTTGGCTCCCGACAAAAAACTGTAGTTTTGTGATTATCTGACTATCAATGGATCATTTTTAAATGGCGGAAAGATACTTCTTTGTTAAGTTTGGGAGTTTTGTTTTTGTTGTTTTATTTTTATACCTAAAACTTGTAATTTGATATTGCATATTATGTCTATTTTTGTGCATATTTCAAGCTTTTTTATGGATATTTGCATGCAAATTTCAGGCTTTTTATGTTGCATAAAATCCGGCCCCTTATTTATATTATACAAGGAGTAACAAAAAGGGTATAATAAGCTGAAAGAAGGTCAAGGGACTAATACTGAATTACTTTCCCCATTGATTTTGATCTCCCATAGCAAATTAATACAGCTGGTCAACAATTTTTATATGGAAGATAATAATAAGAATACTACCCATGTTTCATAGGGAAAGTTGTTCAGTTTTATGACCTCCTTTAGCCTTTGTTATCCCCTTTTTGTTACTGCCTGTATATAGTCGAATTAGATACTTCTTAAGTTTTTAGCGTATAAACAATAAGATTTACTGACGAAACATATTCAGGCTATGAAACGCCATTTATAAAATAAATTTATTTTACTGTTTATTTGTTTATGCAACTACTTGCAAATATTTTGTCTCTATCTCAATGTAAAGGTTGCCTGGATGAAATCGCTACAAGCGATAAGGCCGCCTTTATTAATACTTTTAGTATTAAGTTTTTTGTATTGTTTTGTTTCTGTTGTTAGCAATAAAGTGTTCATCTGTATAAATGTAGTGATAAGAAAAATTAAGTGTTATTTTTCAAAGAATCAATCTCATTGTTTTACTAGAACTACTCTACGACTCCAATATATTAAAAGAAAAAAGAAATGTCCGCCTTTCACATGTATATACATTTACATAATATATAAATTTTAGTGTCCATACAATCCAATATCACACTAAATTTCATGCCACTAGGTGCAACATTTTCGAAGTTATTCAGGAGGGGCAGACGGACGGACAGACAGACAGGCGGCGGACCGACTTGACGAAATGATAAGGGTTTGTATTAGTATACTACAAAACCCTTAAAAACGATAAATATTTCATTGAGAACTTAGTCTGGAGACTTTCTGTAAAGTCTCAATTTGGCTCTTACTTGTGAGTACTGGTATCTATTTACGTACTAAGAAATATTATATTATGTATTGTATATATATATGTATTGTATACGTATTTTATTTATTATTATATTATATTGTGTAGGTATATGTTAACTTATGTATATTTACTGTATATGTATTGGATATTATAATGTTATTATAAGTATATATTGTCAGGTTAGGTTAGTGTAGTTAATATACTATACATACATACATACATATATCACGCCTATAATCCCTTGCGGGGTAGGCAGAGCGTAAACTATAAGTGATTAAATTTTAGTTATTAGAATAACTGTGCTGTTGTACACGTCTTTTCTGCCTTACTTTGTAATGTCTCACTTCCGTGGGTCAGCTGGAAGAAATTTCTACTTAGAAATAAGCTGTGCCTTTCCTGTAATGTTTTTGTGTGCAATAAACTGTAAATAAATAAATATTATAAAAAAACAAACAAAGACTAATCCACAACAGGTATCGTCAGACATTAATCTTAAGATACAGAACGAATCAGCAACAAGCTTCGTCAAAAATGTGACAATAATAAGTTTCAGCAACATGCTTCATCTAACATAAGAATTCAATACTTACTTTCAGCAACATGCGTCGTCAAAATCAAATAGTCCCGGGTCATACCCCGTCCGAAGGTGCCTAAAATACACATATCACATATCACGCCTATGATCCCTTGCGGGGTAGGCAGAGCGCAAACAGCCGCAAATAACGGCCATTTACACCACGTCTGACAAATGTTTGAGGGTCATTCGGAAAATTGTGTATCGCTTTAGTGACAGGTTGTCAGCCCATCGCCCAAAACTGCAATACACACCCTCGAGTCCCTTAGTCACTTCTTACGACTCCCACGGGAAAGAAATGGGGTGATGCTATTCTAAGCCGGCATCACACGGCATAGCCGGCATCACACGGTGCCTAAAATACATGCAGTAATTCTCCGCTGAATTGCAATAGACAACCTTTGGGCATGGTACTAACCCGAGCGAGGATACCCTTTATACCCTTTTCCCGCACCTTTTTTAATTATTTTTTTTTGCCTCTACGGGTAAAAACATGTACGAAGACTGATACTATTACATATTGTGTCACTCTTAATAGAATAAAATGAAGTCGCTTCTCGTGTCCCAATTTATGCTTAGATCTAAGTACGCAATGGATTTTGATGCGGTTTTCTTTAGTCGGTTAGATAAAATTATTCAACAAAAAGGTTTTTATGTATAATACTAAGTCGCTAGTGTAAAAATATATCAAATTTCTTACTTGACCCTCATTGACCTTCATTGATATTTACATGGCAAAAACGATAGTTTGTACGGCCGTTGACGTTTGTTTCACTTTAAAATGTACATAGCCTTATTAATTGCAGCAGATTCCGTCGCACATCCCGCGGTCTGTTTTGTCCCTGACAAAATGGCAAGACGCAAACGTACGTACTTACCTACAGAAAAAGTAATGAACTCAGACACACAAATAATCAGAATCACAGGAAATGTTCGCTGAAATGATTATTCGGTAGCCCAAGTGGCTCGTGTTACAATAACCTGAATGTATGTAGCCCTATTAAAATTATCATTCCACGGTATGAAAAAAAAGCCTAAAAAAAGCTTAGCACAATGCACTCAATTCGGGATATAAATTCTCTTAACTTACCTTAAATTAGTGCTGTCACTTTCCGTCATATAGGTTTTGAGAAGGATAGGAGAAAAAAATTAAATAAAAATATTTTAGTCATGTCATATAATGAGGTCAATTCGGGATTTAAATTTTTCTTACTTGCCTTAAATTAGTGCTGTCACTTTCCGTCAAATAGGTTTAGAAAAGGATAGGAGATATTTTAGTCGTGTCATGTCTTATAATTTCGTGCAAAATACGTGTTATCTGTCAAAATAAGGCGACGATCAACACAATCGCGACTAAATGGACTAGAAAAGGCGAAGAAACCATTGACGTTATTAAAAATGACAGGACTTAGATATCTCCTTTCCTTTTCTAAAGATATTTGATGGAAAGTGACAGCACTAATTTAAGGCAAGTAAGGACAATTTATATCCCGAATTGTGGCCAAAGTCGCAAAATACGCGTTAACTTTAAAAATAAGGTGATGATAAAATCAATGGCGACTAAATTGACTAGAAATTGCGTTACACGAAACGTGGCAGGTGCCTATGTGTCGCGAGTGGAGTGAGCGCGTTTTTTAAATTAAAATGTTGCTATAGTCACATGGAACAAAAACGAGGGTACCGAGCGCGAAATAGTTTTATTATGCCAGCAAAACGAGCTCTAAATTTTTTTGATGATTGCCCGCCCGCATGTTCGCAGTTTTACGAGCAGAAGTGATTACAAATCTAGCCGGCTGGCAGATGAGCACGGCACGAACATGCTTTGAGCGAGCGTGGCTGGCATTTGCCTGTAGCTCT
The DNA here is from genome assembly GCA_027580185.1 of Tuta absoluta. Lineage (NCBI taxonomy): Eukaryota > Metazoa > Arthropoda > Insecta > Lepidoptera > Gelechiidae > Tuta > Tuta absoluta. The sequence goes on from JAQAHW010000034.1 coordinate 2,761,610, forward strand.
GTCTGCGAGCAGAAGTTGTCACAGACCTGGATGGCCAGCAAGAGACCGTGGCTGGACTTTGTAGCTCTCTGAGCAGAACTTTGTCAACCTGATAAGCATGACAAATGCTGGCAGTTCTACGGGTTAAATGGTTTCAGATCTAGTCGACCGGTAGGCGAATGTAGTAAAGGAAATTAAAACACAAAAATTAGTTAGAGTGAGTCCCCTTGGTCCAGGGTTCGCCCATGGCTGTATTTTTATTTTAAGTATTCATCGTCACTTGGTAAAATGAACTTAAAGAAGGCTTCTGATAGTCGTTGGATGGTGAAAACTGGAGCTCGTGCCTTATGTCGTACCCTGGGGGAGGCCTAAGTCGAACAGTGGTCTGCTATAGACTAATGTGATGATGACAATGACTTGGTAAAGCCTTATAAAAATTAATCGGGTACTAGTTGGTTCGATATTTAGAGCACATAATGAGGGCTTAGTACTGACACTGTGTGCAGACTGGCACACAAGAAGTGAATGTAGCTTATCGGGACCTGCTTCATTGGCTGCGGCGAGCGTCCGCGACCGCGGCTAAAAGTGAAGTCGGGCCGCAGGGGAGCGCAACCTTTGGCTCCATTTTTTAAGCTCGGTAGTAGCGCTGACGAATGTGATCAACATAGCGTACAAGATCAACGAGCGATATGTTCGGAAGGTTGTAAAGTTGTGGCCACGCATGGGTTAATACAGTGTTGGAGTCTTCGTCTTCCCAAATGGACGGATAACTTTGTAAAGGGTTCTGAGCAGAGGTTGGACGCAAACCAAAATCGCAGTCTATGGAGGCGGTTAAAAATTGGCGCTCTTGGCATTCAATGAAAAAAGGAACCTTTGCATGACTCTTAAAAATTATTATATCTTTTTTCTGGAAGTTGCTCAATAATATTAAAAGTGTTTTCATAGAGCCTGACGTTAGCCTCTGCTCAGCCCCGTCTACATTACTTTACCTGTTTCTTACGTTACGTATGCAACTGTCTAAAATTTACTTTTATTTATTCAGCCTCGGCTTTTCAGTATATCTTCAACTTTTACTCACTGATGAATTTTGGACAATACAAATTCTGACACACATTACCTTAACTACTTATTTCTTAGCAAATCCTGTAAGTTCTTTCGCAACATAAGAGTGAGTAGAGACATTTGGTCATAAGCATGCTAACGACGTTTGATTCCTTAAATACGGCAAAATTAGAGATAGTCCATTGTGTAGTCCTCTTTCCTGTACGAATTGAGGCCACCATTATTTTCTTTGACGCTAAGAGGTGCCTACTAACAGCTTTCATGCACCAATGGTTCCGAGCCCCTGCCCCCGCAAGAAGGTGAGAGAGGCGTTCGCCAAAGCGGCATACGCAGCGACCCGTCTCAGTCCATTGCCGCACCGCCGCCAGCGCCTACGCCGACGCCGCCGCCGCTCGCGCTCAAATTCAAACTTCGAACACCCTATACTGGCAGCCGCGACGATGAAACTTTAAAAGAACAATAAAAGAGAGAAACAAAATTGGATATTGAAATAACTCTCTGTGGATTTTCGTGCTGTGCTTTTGACTGAAGTGTACCTCTAACGATGGTATTTCAGTAGTACTCTCTTACAAGTGCAAGTGATGCTTCAGCCGAGATCGGGGTTTTTTGGCGCTAAAATGGCGAAAGACTTTCAAAAAAGATGGTTCGCGTGTATCGTGCTGCTGTGCATCAGTTTAGTATCATGTCAAGGTAAGTCAGATTCGCATAAATGTCAAACTGCATTTTTTTGGCACTGTTTAATAAGTTCGTGAAAGAGCTCGTTCTTTTTTATAGGTCATTATATTAGTTGACCTTTAAAAGTTGCAATAATAATGCTGTATCTATATAATTTCAAAATGATATTGCTTGTTTAATAAATAAACTAATAAGACTATAAAATATGCATTTTTCGTAACAAAAGCTCGTCATTACACTCGCCGTATAAAAGACATCAACGCACGACATCTGTTCCACTTCAGACTTTTTTTATTGTTACATTAGTTAATGGTCGCTATCTTACAGTTTTTATGGTAAATAAAATATATCTGTGTTAAATTTATATATGTATTAAATTTGTGATACACTAACATTAATTACTTACAAGCATTGCATGATTGTGTAAAAAAAAAATTGAGACTTATTGTTACTGTTACATTTGCTTTTTTTTCGCGATATAGATATATAGAAGTAGATACTTCTCACCACAAAAAATCGGGAAATTTATTTTATCATTAATACTTAAAACATACCTGCGTATAATTCAGTCATGATTTTTTTTCATATTCCAAAGATTTTCTGCCCAAGTTTTTAAAATTCGGCGCAATCCAAAATCGACTAAACTATGCACAGGTTAGTTGCGACACGACCCTTAATTTATAAAAAAATCGACGTAAAAAGCCACAATTAATATTAACTAATCGTATAATGAATGGTTCTATTCTTATCTCTCTGATAGAACACAATGTGTAGAAATTTCAAAATTAGATTATAAATCCAATCTTATATCGTACAGATCATCCATTGAAGCGAATAATCATGGTGTGCCACAAGGTAGTGTCTTAGGCCCCTTGTTATTTCTTATGTATATAAACGACCTACCAGAAATAACGCACTATAAAACGATATTATTTGCAGACGACGTTTCACTCGTTATTCCTTGTAATAATAAAAATACATTTGAAACAGAAATTAATAATACTATTGATACTGTTTATGACTGGCTCCAATACAACAATTTGCAGGTCAATATAAATAAAACTAAATATACTTTATTTCGTAACTGGCAAATGAAAAAACTAGACTTAAAAATAGAATGTAGCGACCACACTCTGGTAGAAGTTCCTGAAGCTATATTCCTGGGTATAACTCTGGACGAGCATTGTACGTGGGTTCCTCATATTGAAAATGTGTGTAATCGTTTAAGTAGATTCGTATATGCCTTACATAGAATTCGCTGTATAGGAGACACTAAAACTGCACTTATGGCCTATCACGGCTATGTTGCCTCAGTTTTACGTCATGGTTTGGTACTCTGGGGCAATTCAGGAAAATTAGAGGATGCCTTTGTGGTGCAAAAGAGATGCATAAGAGCACTTTGCAATGCTGCGCCTCTTGATTCTTGCCGTCCCCTATTTCGCAAATTCAGAATTCTGCCTCTACCGTCTTTGTATATTTTTGAAGTTGCTTGTTTTGTAAATAAAAACTTACATTTATTCAAATCAAAAAGGCAAATCACCCAATTTAATTCTAGGTACCCAAACAAATTAGCCCTTCCACGTGGGAAAACTGCTTTATTTGACAAAAACTGTCCACGAATGGTAATAAGAATTTATAATACTTTACCAGAAGATTTAAAAACATTACCTTTACCAATATTTAAACGAAAGTTATTCAACTGGCTGTGTGATAGTTGTTTTTATTCCCTTAAGGAGTTTTATGAATATAAATAATATGTATTTCAAATGTTCTCAATATTGACATAAACTTTATTTTGTTTCTTATCTCTTGATGAAATTACGACCTAATTTTGTAAAATACGATTTCATAAATATGGAAATAATTTTACTATTTATTTAATGTACCTATAGATGTTTCTTTTTTTACTGTGACATTGAATTTTTATTTTTATTTTGACGTTCTTAAATTATATGTGACATTTATGTATTGACTTCGTTCTCTTAATAATAATGTAATATTTGCATGTCATTTTTATGTGGCTAAATATGTGATTCATTTATGTAACCTTCAAGATCTATTGCACCATATTTATTGGCAAATAAATTTTTCATTTTCATTTTTCATTTTCATTTTCAGTATACAATGCAACATTTAATTTTGCATAACTCATATTGAAACGGTTGCATAAAGTGGCATGGCAGCACTTTTAATGTCAAGGATAGGTAGTTTCTATACCTACTTTCGAAGCTGCTTAATAGCTGCGATTCTCGAAGGACACTTCCTAAAAAAATTCTTAGCTATTTTTGTTAAAAATGAAATCTGCAGCTGTGATTGGTTTCCTTAAAATTACATTTGATTCCTTTGCTTTGAGACGGATTTTACCACGGTTTCTATAATTTTAAGCTGATTTAAGGAATCAAATGGCAGCTACGGAAGTCCTATCTGTTTTTTTAGCTTATCTAAGTAGGTTTAAGATCAATGGTTAGGTTTAGTTTCGTTTTTAGTAAGGAACTAGCTGAATACCAGCGCTACGGCGCCTTTACTATATCATATATGCTGAGCTGGAAATCTTTTCAGTATCGAGTGTGCTCTAGCTTTTTTGAATATGCATGTATTATTTTTCATTTTATTTTTATTTTCTAATATTAAATATTTCTTAAAATTCTCATTCAATGCTTTGCCTGAACTCTTGCATAGCTTATTTTATTGGTCAAAAACCTGCAGTTCTCGAATATTCCAAATATGAAATTATTTCATAAGAACTCATCAAATTACCCAATGGAAGACCAGTATAAGTTGATTATTTTGCAATCATTATCATTAATGTGTTTTTTTTCTGGTTAACTTTCACGAAATTCGATATTAAGGGTACAAAGCTCACTTCAACTTCTTTCATAATAATTAACTTTCATTATGAAATTTAAAAAAAAATTGTTTACGAACTTTATTAAGTTATTCTATATCATACGAAATCAAATTCACAATTCTTCATTTTTGTTGTCTACCAAAAGAAACTTTCTCTTTAGAAACAAAAGTTGGTTCCCACGCAACAGCCTTGCTCCGAAGTCAACAAAATTACTGAATTGTACAAGAGACGAGCTCATTAGAGAATACTAAGGCCGTTTTGAATTAATATTCTATGTAAAGTTAATGTTGTGTGAAATGAGGCAGTCAAGAAATCCTTGATGTCGATGTTATACATATTGACACCAACTGGCGGTGACAAACATAGGTACATACATAGATCACGCCTTCATCCCCTGCGGGGTAGGCAGAGCGTAAACGGCCGCAAAAACAGACACTCACGCCAAACATTTGAGGGTCATTCGGAAAACTGTGTATCGCCATAGTGACAGGTTGTCAGCCCATCGCCTACAATTGCAAGACACACCCTCGAGTCCCTTCGTTGACTTTTACAATACCCACGGGAAAGCAATGGGGTGATGCCATTCTAAGCCGGCATCACACGGCAGTGACAAACATCTTGATATTTTCTTCCTGTGCGATAGGTTTTTTCTAAATAAGCTTATTTTTAATAAATACTCTACACTAAACATAAAAACATTGCGCCAACGTATTGATGACTTTTAGGCGTGTCTCCCAGTTGTCGTCAAGTCAGGTTGATTCAACCCGTTCGTTGTCATATCCGTTGCTGTAGTGAACATAGATGTATCTACAGAATACCGTTTTTACTACACCTTGCAGGCCAAGTACCTTAACGAACAAAGATACTTTGTGTGTTCCTTCATCGATCACATAAGAAGTATAAATGTAGATAATACTATCCTACGCAAAATTATCTTCCTTAATATATCACAGACTACAGATATTATAGCGAATATATCAGATGGCATTTGCTCGTTTGACCGCACACCGTCTTATGCAAGACGTTTCAACATGGGCTAGCCTAGAGCTTCAGAGGAAATTAATATTCAGAGGGAACGTTAAAAACTCGCCTCACTTGGATTTGAAGAGCGCTCCAACCCAATGAAATCCACAACAATACGAAATATTTTCTAGGTTTTAGGTAGATAAATCCTCTTCATAGCAGAATGACACGTCTGCAATAAGAGTGGAAACGTACATAGACATCATTTACATGAGAATAGTCACAAATCATGCATGCATTGTATTTATTTTGGTGGGATCCGCCCTTACAGTACGGCCATTCTAATAAGCCATATTTGACTGCTGTCAATTTCAAGCTTATGCTTTTAATTCAATTCAATTTTATAAATATGGCTTCTGTTAACAGGGACAATTCTGTCAATGTCGAGGTTGGAAGATACACGGGGAAAGCTAATGCTTTGGCAGAGAGTCCATTTTCCTTAATTGGAATCTCTTCTAGTACGGTACTGACAGCTGTCAAATATGGCTTATCGGGATGGCCTTTTTAGTCGTAACATGATATGACGACTACTTACGTATCTAAATATCTACTGCTTACTGTTCATGTTGAGCGTTTAACCTGAGTGTGACGATATATTCGTGTCTAACTTCGTGGCATTGTTCCCTCAAGAGATTTCATTGTTCTGATGTGAGTATGCCCACTTGCCCAGGCGCATGTGCCCGTGCGAATCGCTTGAGACACATTCTGTAATGTGCATATAACTTGGCCGAGTTTATGAGAGGCAGTGCATTTCAACACCGCATTATAGTCTAGGCTTTAGGTAGACTAACTCTGGAAAATGTGAAATCTGTGGGACACACGGAAGATGTTTTAAACAACGAGAACTCGAAAATAATAATAATAAAAATCCTTAACATAAAAATATGTGAAGTAGGTACAACTTCTTGCTATCGTAGCAAGTTTTGCCAGACAAACTTTGGGTGATAGGAAAGTGCGTAAGCGGGATAGTGCATATTATATAAACATACTACACGTACATACTTTTGTAAATAACCTAATAATAACTATTATAAACTAATATATATAAACTAAGTATCTCTCTCTCTTTTCGTGTGGGACACATAGTTGTCCAACGACCCGATGAACCCTGGTGTCAAGAGTTGTTCAGTCCATGGGCTGACTCGCGAATTTTATTTTTGATATGTTTTATGTGGTGAGTCCCTCCAGGTACATACATACATATATATAAATCCTTTTTTCCCTTGCGGGCTATGCAGACAGTTAAATGCGCCGTAAAATACATTACGGCCTCAAATATTTGTCATCGCCACGTATGACAAATATTTGAGGGCCGTTTCAGAAAAATCGTTAGCCACTGTATTGACAGATTGTCAGCCCTTCGCTTAAAATTTAAAAAGTAATACACATGAAACCCTCGAAGTATTACATATCACATGATATTACGTTATAAGATTGTACAAGTACTTAGGTACATGTCTGCTTTTCTTTAGAGGACTGGTGAAATTTTAAATGCAAGAAAACACAGCGCACCACTTTCTGGTTTCAGTTTTCTAAAATAATCGTTCCCGTTATATCGTCAAGCTGGTGGACACGATAAAAATACTAGTATACTTAATATTATTCAATAACAGTTACTCCAAAGTAGAACAGCGTGACAGACAGGCTATCTTTATTTTATAGTATGTTATATTATAGTAACAATCATATTAACGATGATATCAACTGTAGAATAAAACACAATTTAAATTTTTAACTATTTTTCAGTTTATTTAATAAAACGATATCTATGTATACTACTGCATGCGTAGATACATTTCATGAGGTCTTTGGAAATCTGCGCATAGAATTCAGTCGCGGAATTATGGATTATTTAAATATGACATCGGAGTTTGCCGCAAGAATTCTCATATCTAAAACGATCTAAAATTCAGCGACAGGCAAGTTTGCTTTGATGCTAGTATCTTCTATTGTACCTATATCGGGTGAAATTTTACTAATGACCGATACTTTTAACAGAAGACGAGCTGGTGATCAAGAAGAAGATTTTGAAGAATTTTATTTTGATAGTAACCCAAATCAGCTGATCGTCAATCTTGTATGGAAGGTCAAATTTTATTTTTTTCATGTTTCGACCTATGTTCCGCGCGTGGGGAAAGTTGTTACTCATCACCAGGCCGTTTTGAATTTTCAATATCGGTCACTACAAAAATTTCACCTTATATTTAAAGGATAGAGAAGGTTAGTACTTGGTAAAGTATGTAAAATTTCATAATAAAACCGCATTACAACAAAAATAGCCAACGAAATTAAGTCAACCACAAAAATGTTGCCAACTGCTAATTATTGCTAACGATAAAGATAATCGATCACATTCCAATTATGTTTATTAGTGTATAGTAAACCGCATTCACGGTAACCAGTAAGTAGGACGGACTTGGCCATTTTACATTTTATGTATGACACGATAGGGTTTGAATGAAAAGATTTTGTATCAATAGAAATGTATTATGAATTCCTTGTCTGGCTGTTCAGCGGGTAAGCTTCATCATCTGTCGTCTTCTAGATAAGAGTCAGCAGAAAACTTATTGTAGGCAAATACATACATACCCATATATATCACGCCTTTATATCTTTCGGGGTATGCAGAAATGCGAGTTAAATAAAAAAAACTGTCGTAAAATAACGGTCGTTTTCGCCACGTCTGACAAATATTTGATGGCCATTTCGGAAAAACTTGTGTATCACTATAGTGAAAGCTTGTCAACCTATCGACTTAAATTGTAATATACATGAAATAGTTGTCTTTTACGACACGTGTGGGGAAGAAATGGGGTGATGCGGTTCAAAGCTGGCATAACACAGCAGCTTTTCTGCCCAAGTTGTAACAGTTTCATACGATCTAAGATTCCGCAAGTGAACATTACTTAGATGAGGTAGGTACTCTTGTTAGAAAGGTATTCAAGTATATTCCGTTGACCATAGGCACTTTCATAACACAAAACATTTTAAATATAATCCCATATGGTTGATTAGCCTATAGGATACAACATATCCAGTTACAAAACGAAAAATCGATTAATCATCAAGTTTTCCCCACGCGACTCTCTTGCCGATGTCAAAGAGCAAACACTTTTACCAGATTCGATAATTAGTTGATTCTCGCTATCACTGGGGCCCCACCCGGCCGTCAAACCTGTCCTTAGTGGGTCACTGAGTACCCACCTGGGCGGGTATCGTATACCTAGTAATACGTATACGGATGTTGTCGTGGTATTTAGAAAAATCTATCGAGAAAAGGTTTAACGGTGATCGAAATGAAATTGACTTTATTCCATGGAGGATAGTATTATCACGTCTTGTTGACGTCATGATTCGTCATTGAAAAAAAAGCCGTCATAAAATAAAAAAAAATTACATCATACATCTTTTTTCTTTTTATACCAATTTTGTATTGTCCTAATAGAACGACGTTGACTTTTCGTTGGGCTTTCGCCTTGTTATTACAAAAATGCTATACTTGGTTTAAGTTGTTTGAAAACGTCAAATCGTATGGAAAAATAATTCATTCTCTTTTTTGTAATATTACCGTTGGATAATAAAGTTGTTCTGTCGTACAATTACAGATTAAGTCAATGTGGTGTCAAAGATTTTCCGCGCCTGTTGTCATTTTTATAAAATGAATTACTAGATAAAGTGATTGGATGGAAATAATAACTTATTTACCTATTTCACATAGTGAATTAAAGTTGTTATAAGTCCCATTATTACACATAAATGCAGTCACGTTTCACGTTCAACTAATTACCCAAATATTTTATAGCATAGCACTTCCTGTTGCTAAATGATGTATAATGATGCGTAAAATTTAGTAACTAGTTCTTAGTTAACTGCTTGTTCGAAAAACCTATTAAACATAAGGTTCAAAGTCCAGTCAGCGTTAAGTAAAATCGCAGAATTCACGATCCGTATGAGATGTGAAAATAAAATCGGAAAATAATTGGTATCATATTTATTCAAATCCTAAATTTCATAACATATTTATACAAATAAGTGTTTCGGGCACTTCAGTCGCGTAATTTTAAAATATTTGCATATGAATACAGTACGACAGAAACTTAGCTAAAAAAGCTTTTTATGCACTCGTGATTACTTTCATACATTTTGATTATTGACCAGAACTAAGGTAAATAGTTAGATAAATATTTTTGCGATAGTTTCTTAGATAAAAATGTATCCAAGTATAAATAAATAACATTAAGCTACAATTTGAGCTAAATATTTAAATCTATTGCATTCATCAAACTTTAATTCAGTCAATTTGTAATATAATTGAAAACTATTTAATTTAATTTTAAATTTCCACCCTTTTTCTCTTTATTTTCTTTTACATGCAATATAAATATTCGAACGTATTTGTTCACAGATTTCTTTCTTAAATTACAGTCATATTATCCCAAGTCCAATTTACAATAAATTTGCTTAAATTAACTGGAAGAAAATACTAGTTTACGTAAAACAATGTAATAGGTAGTGAACCTTATACACAGTAGTAGCAACGTAGTGGTAGGTATGAAGTGTTATACAAATACATCACTAAACTAAAAATACGTAAATAAAATCCCCTTTACAGATGGCTTATTCGTTGCAACTCGTAAGTTACATTCAATAAGCCATTAGGAATAGATAAACTATCGAAAATATACCTATAAATCATTGCGATAATTCTGAATCTATCATTATTACAATGTATGTCGTAAGGTTTGCAACACATTAAGTATTGGTAACCTGCAAAGGTTTGCCTAAAGACGTCAGACGTCATCAGTGTGTCCGGAGCTTTAGCGAGTACTTTCACATGTTGAATGAAAGGTCAACACGGTTGTGTATGTGTGCGTGTGTCCATTGAGCATGTGTTGTTTGTGATTGGTTTACACTACGACTACACACCTTACTCAGACCGTCGGACCTGTCATGTGATTTTTATTTGTGATTGGTGTAATGGCTACACCACTGTTCACCTTATTAGGGCCTTACTTTTTGTCTCACCTTACTTAGTCTTAAGAGTATCCATCTATGTAGCCAAGTCGGTGACTGTCACATTTAAAATCTACGTTTTTCATTGACACGACAAGAAGAAACAGAAGAAGAGTACTATCAGCAGCATATCGAGTTACCCATTTAATAGATCAATATAATTTTGCTTCATCATATAGTTGATTACCGCTCAGTAGAAGAAGGCCCATTTTAAATATGATAACTCTACACACAAGAATGGAAGAGAGATGTAATAAAAGCAAGACTAGTATTTTATTGTAAATATTATGTCGAAATTATTTGTTAAATATGTGTATCTAATCATATGTAAATGTGTGTGTGTGTGTCTGCTGCGTGCGCCCACAACATCCCAATCTAAACAAAAACTTTCTAATATTTCGGCGCTTGTTCTAAGATCATAAGAACATTGCCTTCCGGCTAAATTGGTGATTCATTACCCTCTAACAAGATAATTTTGGAAATTGACTCGTGTAGGTAACTGTGTAATGTAACAAGCAAAGCGAGGCGCGACTTGGCCCAGTTTTGAAGGTGTAATGTGAAGCGAGAGTTTTTGATGGAGTTTACACTAGACTGCAATGCAATCGTATTGAATGGATTTAAGCGTAGTGGAAGTACCCTTTCCTGCCACACTCACAATATACATATTAATACGAATTTAGAAATTTTTGTGTGTATCTCAGAGTGTTTTTTTTTTACAATTGTCCAGCAGTGGACATATTACCATACTCACCACGCTTGGCAGGCGGATTGGCGAGCTCAGTGCAAGATGTTGTATTCCCAGAGAACGCTGCTGCCCAATTCCTAAACAAATTTAATTCTAAGTCGCTTTTAACGACGCCCACGGGTAGAATTTAGGTTATGCTATTCTAAGCTGGCATCAGGTACTAAGTTATAGTAAGTGTGTTCTGTAATGAGATGACATAAACACGCCAATATCAATTTTTTTTTAATGCTGCTGATAGGACTCTTCATTAAAAAAACTCTTTTATTTAAAGCTCACGAATAAACATTCGTGAAAAAAGAAACTACATATTGTTTTGTCAGTCCTTAAAATGAATTGTTTCGGTCGTTCATTTCCCACTAACCACATTTAGGCAAGCAGGAATTATTTCTAGATATATCTGTAAGTGGTATTACCCGATTACCTTCCATTTTTTTATCACATTTACATTATTCATAATATAAAGTACGAGGAAGTTAACTGTTTCAAAATTATGTAGATAAAGTTGTAGAGCGAAAATAAAATTAATTATAACTTACTATAATTATCTGCTGTGAATGGTTTCCGGTATTTATTTAAGTAAGTACCTAAAACAGTATTCATATTTTTGAGATACTGTTATGTTTTGCCGTGTGGTGCCGGCTTAGAATGGCATCATCAATTTCTTACCCATGGGTGTCGTAAGAGGCGACTAAGGGACTCGAGGGCTAACCCTCACACAACAGCTAAATGTCTATTGCAATTTTAGGCGATGGGCTGACAACCTGTCGCTACAGTGATACACAGTTATCTGATTGACCCTCAAAGTTTTGTCAGACGTGGAGTTAATATCAGTATTACGGCCGTTAACGCTCTGCCTACCCCGTAAGGGATATAGGCGTGATTTATGTATGTATGTTATGTTTTGTGTTCTTCCGTGCAAAGGTAATTTCCTCAGTGACAGTTTTTTGGGTGATTCTATCTCCTCATTAGTTTGACCAACTAATTACGGAGGTATCCCGATGGGTACGTGTGAGGCGGTCAACTTAGCAGTAGAACAATATGGGGCACGAATGAATATGAATATAGAATATGAATATACAGGGTGTAAGGGACAATGTACCGAAAACTTTGCAGGCATGATCAGACCATGAAACTGAATAACTTTTACTATGGAGCCTATGTTGGGAAACAAATTCGTTTTAATGACTTTCCATAGAAAGTCAGTCTGCTGATCGGGAATTTTGTATGGGAGGTCGAAAAAAATTCTCTTTTACCAACATAGCTTCCATAGAAAAATTTGTTCAGTTTCATGATCTGCAAAGTTTTCGGTACACCGTCCCTTACACCCCCGTATAGAATATTTATTTATCAAACACTTTAGATAACAATTTTGAGACTTGACTAAACAAATAACAGAATGACCCTGCAAAGTTTATGTACTAACCAAAAAGGACCCTGTATTTATAAAAAAATCAACATGCTATCAAGATTGCGAAAACTTTAACAATCAATTTTATTTCTAACTCTGAACGCTACAAAAAATCACTTATTGTTCAAATGACATAACCATTATGTCACAATACAAGATAATATGACAAATGTCCATACACAGGTCCCATACATAGCAACAATAAGCTATATTGCTTACGGATTTTATCCGAGACGAATGTCATTATAGAGAATGTTAAAGATCTTATAACTGAAGAAGCTTCAAGCCATTATTTGTAAGACAATAAGTTGTGTAGTAGTAAAAAAAATGTTAGATAAACCAAGGGCTTTTTGTATGACATACATACGTAAATAAATCACGCCAATATTCTTTCAGGGGTAGGCATTTAAGCCACGTCTGACAAATATTTGAGGGTCATTCAGAAAATTGAGTTACGATATAGTGATAGGTTGTCAGCCCATACACATGTAATGATGTAACCCTCGAGTCCAGTTTTACAACACCCACGGGAAATGAATGGGGTGATGCTATTCTAAGCCGGCATCACATGGCAAATGCGTGTTTATGGATGGCTAAAATTATAGTTTGCACAAGTGTTATTTTTTAAATTCAATTTTTCCGTTGACTGGAACATTTAATTGACGAACGATCCGGTGTTAGTATTTTTAGGCCACATTTTGTACAGCTTTGCTTTGAAGAAGTAAGCACAGGCACACTTTAAATAACAGATGTTGCATAAATATTGTCTTTTTTCACGGCAGAAGCGTTTAGTCCATATCAGTGTGACAATTGTATGACGGTAGTGAAATATGGTATACAAATACAATTACTACGCGAACCATTTAAGGTTTAGTAGTCATGTATATTTGTATTTAGTTCTACAAAACCATAAAGGTACATCTTATCAGTAAGTCTCTTTTTATTGGTGTCAGAGTTTTTCAACCACCTACTACCAGGAGTAAGCCTCTGACATGGTTGTGTAATGACATCTTATCCTAGACAGCAACCGGGACACGTTCCAAAGCACGGAACCATCTTTCTTTTCGGACAATTAGTGGTTCAGCCTGCAATGTCTTATCAGTGCGTGCCCCACCGAGAATCTACCCCGGAACTTTTGCGTTGCAGGCAGTCGCACTAGTACTGCGCCACATAGACCGTCAAATCAGTAGGTACAAACGTATTGATCAGAGTACTTTGAACAGAAGTGGTACAGTGGTTTTAGATAGATTAGGTACATACTTTTTAGATTGGTTGCAATTTTTGAATGAAGTGTCATTGATTGCAATTTATCTGTGACATGACATTGCCTGTAAAATTATTTCCTGTTATCAAAAATCGATCGGTGAGATATAAAAAAACAATTTAAATCACACATGCACGGTATATTTTTGACCTAGATACAGTGCAAAGACACCCGGAACCATCTATTTAATTAATTCTTACAAGCAAACAGACAAACAAAAACTTTCTATGCACACATTTTATGTTGACCTTACCTTGTTTAGATGCAATTAAGGCCATAGTGTATTACAAACTAGCGACCCGCCCAGCGGTATCACCCACTGCTACCAGTTTTCCTGAAGGAACAAAGGGTTTTACGGTAAATTGTACCTAAAAACCTACCTCTTGGATCATTATATCTATTTAAAAAAGTCGTATCAAAATCCGCTGCGTAGTTTTGAAGATCTAGGCATGCAAAAGAAGGGACAACTTAATCTGTACTATTACTATGTAGTGATTATATAGGCATATATTATTCAGATTTCATTGGTATTTATTGGCAAGAACGCTTACTATTTATCTACGTATATATGGGATAAGTATGAATAGACAACTCACGCGGAAAAAAATTGATGTCATATTAAACAGATAATGCTGTTGGACTTACAGCAGTTTCGCATATCTGAGACATTTTATGTAAAAAGACTACTCTGTTAGAAAAAAAAGAAATCATGAGACGTAACACAAAGAAAAAGCTTTCTTGATTCTTGTTCCTTTTTTTGGCAATTGATTCATAATATTTCCATAGAAATGGTGTTAAAACTGCAGTCTTAATTACCTAATTAACGTAAAACGAGTCTAACAGGGTACACACTATTACTATGCAATTTGTTCGATTTATAGCGATTTATTGGCAATTACTAATTGGATCTTGATTATTTTGTTAAGCAAGGTTTTGTATTTACGTATGACCGCAAGAAAAAACATGTACTTAATACAAAATTTACCTCAAATTACTTAAAGTACTTTATGTTTGACTTCAATAAAACTTAGTGACCACACTATAAAATTTATTTTAACAATGTACAGTTTAAAAAAATTGTTAACACCAAAAAAGAAGAGTATACTTCTCATTTCGGCAAGTCATTACCAAAATATTAACTAACAAAAAGAACGCTTCAATTAAAGATAGCAAAAAAACGGGACAGTCACTTTTAAACTTTTGCTTCATCAACAAACCCCCATCATTTAAACTATAGTCGGCACAACTTATGCAGCCGACCGTGACGCTCTGCGACAGTACCGTGAGAAGTGACACAGAATCCACGTAGAATGCAACCAAGCGATCAGATCTAGGATGTTAAAGAGTGAGCGGCAGAGCAACGGAGCGAAGCCAATTATTGAAGACTAGGTAATAGTACAATCAAAAGGCGATATTTCAAAATAGTAGGTGATCTGAATACCCTCTCGTATTTTAGCAACCCAATGTTATACACAAAAACTCGGAGAACCATAGAATAGTAGACATTAGAAGTTATCTTACAATATCTGCTTAAACATACACTACATGGGCCTCCTCCTATTAGAGGGTGTTTGCCAAAGTCACCACGCTTGGCAGGACGGTTGGTGAGCGGACGGCAAGGTCTGTAATACACAGGGAACGCTGCAGTCTGTGTTTGCGCTGGATTTTATCAAACTTAAACGACACTTAAGACGCATACGTTACGCACCGTAGCCGTATTTGTATCGGAAATTGAAATTTTATTTTCTTTGACAGACGATACAGTAGGTACGTTCAAAAATGCGCAGCGACGACAAGTGGTAGAACCGCCTTAAAACACCCACGGGTATAAATGGAGTGATGCTATTGTAAGCTGGCACAACACGGCACATTCGCACGCTCTATCTTCCTGTTTCTCAGATCTAGTCCACCGACGACAGTTGCAGTGATCTGCGCCCGCGCCGATGTGTTGCACGATAATGGCTGATCTGTTGCACTATTGTTTGTAAAGTAACCTGATGTATTGTGGGTTGTATGTGATTTGTGTGCGCCTATTCGCTGTTGAAACGGTGAAAACTTGACGGCAGTACGGATTGATCGAACACCGTGACCCCAAGACATTTTGAGATAATAGATATCATTTGCTTACATACATACATCAGCCTATTGCAGTCCACTGCTGGACGTAGGCCTCCCCCAGGGTGCGCCATAGGACACGATCTCCCGTTTTCGCCATCCAATCGCTACCACCTTCTTTAAGTCATCGGTCCATCTGGCCGGAGCTCGTCCAACAAACACTACGCTTGCCGAGGCGTGGCCTTCACTATCACTTACAAAATTAACTCATATTGAATCAATCCATAATTTCGTGCCTAAATGTGAGTTTCGACACTAAGGGCCGGTTAGGAAGGCATTCATATTTTCACTGACTGAATAAAAACAAACGATAGCTCATTGGTTAGCTGGTACATTCAACGCTGGTTTGAGTCCTAATCGTGTGAAAATTTAGATTTCTTTATTTTCTGTCTTATCTTTTAATTTACAACATTTTTGACCAAATCTTTGTTACAATCTTACTATGCTCTATTCAACAACCATTATGTAAAACCCTACATCCTACAAAAGTGACCAAAACTGGGGCAAGTGGTTATAGACTCGTTGTTTTCACTCCAATGCTCGTGACGACATGTAGGGTAGGGACACTTTGAGAAAATTACACATTTTAGTTCATTTTCCAGTATAAGAATACCTTACATGGTGAATAACGCAATGTTCAAGGGAGGTCATGTTCCGATGGACACTGTGTTCACCTGTAAGCTTTAACTAGAATCGCCATTGCATATTTTAGTTCATTTTCCAGTATAAAAAGAACTTACGTGTCGAAATCCGCAACGGCTTACGCAGGTCAAGTTTCGATGGATATTGTGTTCAGCTTTACGTAAAAACGCCATAACTGGTGCTCATTGCCTGTCACAGCAGGCAGAATTAGTATTCTACTAAATGCAAAAAAGTACTTATCTACCTGAAGAATATGACATAAAATATTTTTTTTATGTAATTTACGAATTGGCAACTGAAAAATGTACACATATTTATCAACCGTAAACTGACCTGCCGTATTGTTGGGTAGGTAAATACCTCATCGGAAAGATTTAAAAAAGAATTCTCGCAACAAACCTACGACCTCTCTTGAGACAGCCCGACTCTCACCGCTAGACTGCCGACGCCGAGGCACAATGTGGGAGCGGTGTAGTGAAAGTGAACGCCACCTGCGCAAGCGCAGTGAAACGCGGCCCTTGCCAATTTGGCGCCGAAATGTGATAACTGGTAACGGCCGCC
This sequence comes from Tuta absoluta, assembly GCA_027580185.1. NCBI lineage: Eukaryota > Metazoa > Arthropoda > Insecta > Lepidoptera > Gelechiidae > Tuta > Tuta absoluta. The sequence continues at coordinate 2,778,945 of JAQAHW010000034.1, forward strand.
GATGTGATGGTATGCACGCTTTCATATTATGGTATGTGAGTTGGCAAGTGCCCCGAGGTGTGGGGCTGTTGATGGCGATGGTCGAGAATTACTGTCCTGTAGTTACATCTTTCAAATGGTGGTCCAAGGGCGCGATTGTTTGAACAACCACACAAACTTCTCTATGTGAGCTCCAGCTTCCCACCAAACAGATTTTAAAGCCCCGGAGCTAAAAATTTAAGAGTTCCGTGAAAAATAAGTGTCTATGTGAAAGTGACGGCAACGAGACAATTTTGCGGTTTTAGCATGTCATCATAGTGTTGAGATTCTAAGGGTTGGAACATAACTATGTAATTTAAATTCGTATGGTTTTCATCGCGGTCATTTTTTTGTTTCGCAGACTCTAGATGATGTATTATCTGAAATTTTCTTACGTGCTTTTAATTAACTTAAATCTTACACACAGATCGGCAGAAAGTTACTCAATGGGTCTATAAGCTACTCTGTGGGTCCAAAAAAACTAATGTCAGACCGAAAATGGTTTCAGGAAGTCATTAAAATAATCGCTTATCACGTGCTACAACTAACTAGCTAGGTATAACAGAAAGCATTTCAATTATATTAACACACCTTTCATTCAAATACGGCCCTTATTACTATAGTAATAAAGGTTCTTAAAACACGTGGTCGCCTTGCGTGCTATTATGCTGCCTGTTGTATAATATGATTCAATTGGAATATTTTATCACGATCTTGGTCGTAGTTACACGCACAGACAGATATAATGCAGGAATTGATATTAGTATGTAGTTAGTCTGTTAACTTTCTATTTATATTTTGCTATAATTGCTTTTTATCTGTATGTCTTATTTAGACACAAAAGGACTGCAATTAATATCAAGAATATCATACAGGGTGTAAGGGACAGCCCTCTTAATACTTATAGTATACCTAGGGTGCATCCAGACCATGGAACTGAAAAACTTACCATGAGAAAATATTTCAAGAAACGCCAAAAGTAATTGACTTGCCATAGTAATTGCATTCAGCTGATCGTGATTTTGTTTTTGAGGTCAAATATTTTTCTTTTTCCTGAAATATGCTCCTAGGAGAAAGTTGTTCAGTTTCATGGTCTGCATGCACCCTATCAGTATTCGGGGGGCTGTCCTTTACACCTCGTATTTTAGGAGATAAGAACTTAAATTAAAAACACGTTATGAACTTGATAAAGAATAGTTTTCGGTTTTCTAACGCCGCGCCGTTTTACCTTTTGGTGGGAGGGACCCTCCATAAAACTTATTGTACAAATCACGAGCAAATTTGCGTTACACTCGTTCCAGTAGTATTATTGCGGATCCCATATTACATCATTGTACTCTAAGATACTTCCTCTCCTAATGTATATATGTCTAGTATTAATTAATGCCTTAGGATCGAGTTCGATGCTTTATGTTTTACCTTCATCTGGACCTGAGACTATATAAGGTGTAAAAAAATTTGCTGAGAATATTTTAAGGGGTGAACCAGTTTGTGAAACTGAACAACTTTCCCCAAGGAACATAGGTCGAAATACGAAAAAAAATTTGGCCCTCCCATACAAGTAAACCCGGCCGAGTAACACATTTAGTATGGGAGGGCCAATTTTTTTTCGTATTTTGACCTATGTTCCTTGGGGAAAGTTGTTCAGTTTCACGTACTGGTTCACCCCTAAAAATATTCTTAGCTAATTTTTTTACACCATGTATAATATGCTTTAAAGACACGTCAGATATCTTTTAAGAAATAAAATGTCGTCCACAAATCTTCACGATACAAGACATAAATAAAATAATTTTGACATGATTGCCCTTTCCTTATAAATACTCTTGGCCATTGCCACAGAATAATAACTAGTAACTAGCGTTACAGAAGCTTTACTTCGCAATGGTTTTCAAAGAAATATGTACTCAATCTGATAGACAATATGATTTAATTTAGCTCGCGTTCCAGTCAACCATGTGTTCATTTGCATACCTGCCAAATATTTTTTTGAGGGAATATGAGCCGCGGTCTAGGGTTGCTTACTTCGAGAAACTACTTACGCCATCTAGCGCACAACACGAGCGTTTACTCCTACTTTTGGCGGGCACGCAGCAGGCAGCGACGGCCGACGAGTACGTTCATGTAGTCTAAGACCTAGCAGCATAATTTGTATATGCTATACGATTATTGCCGAAGATTTAATTCAATGAAGTAATAAACCTGCAATAGTCCTTGCATCAGGCGGGTGCTGGCTCTGGGTGTACGAGTACTTCTATAGTGCAGACAGAGCAAGTATCCGCTTGATGTACACATCACAACACATTATTTGGTATAAAAAAGGCCTCTGCTGTTGGCTTTGGCCCCACACATGCCTCAAAGGACCGGGTCCCTGTGGGCCCGAGATCCGAAAAGAATACCAACATAATAATCATAAAATGTATACTAATAATAATAATATTATAATGTATGCAAATTTTTTTCCCGTGGGTGTCGTAAAAGGCGACGACGAACAATTTTAGGCGATGGGCTGACAACCTGTCACTATAGCGATTCACAATTTTCTGAATGACCCTAAAATGTTTGTCAGACGTGGCGTAAATGTCCGTTTTTAGCGGTCGTTTACGCTCTGCCTACCCCGCAAGGTATTATAGGCGTGATATATGTATGTATGTATGTTTTCGTCTGTCCATCTTGCAAAAAATTGTCGAGAAAGTTGAACAAATAGCGCACGCGTGTGACTTCTTTCGCTTGCGGCAGCCCGCTAGATTAGCCCTTTCGCAGTGGCCGGCGCCTGGAGGTATGTTTTCAATACCTACACGCGGAGTGACACAGGCCTGCCATTGCCTGAAATAAAGTTGTAAATATCACTTTTTTAAGTGTATCATTTATTAATAATATTTTATTTTTATTTTCAGGTAAGTCTGCTGCATTCAATGCAAGTGTGTCAAAGATGGTATGAATAAAACTAGCGAAGTGTGGAAACTGGTATCTCCTTTTATCGCAATATTTTATATATTTCTATGCTGTATAGTATTATTTTCGTTGCGCAGCAGGTGTGATGGACCTTGGAAAGTTTCGATGTGTTTTGCATATTTCTGTGATTGGCTAATCAGAATACTTGGCGCTCTTAGGCTGCCAACCATTGAGCCATTTTATTATAGCTTCTATTTGACAGGTGTCAAGTATAGACTTGACTGTTATAGAATAGTCGGCATGCTACCGAACAATCACCTGCCAGTTCCATGGCTAAAGTAGAGAGTAGATATTTTTACAGAATAAGTTTATTTATTTACTAAATGTGTATATGACCGACTAGGATATGGGATTTAAATGCAGGAAGGAAGCGTTTAAATAATAAGAAACTTGACGAAACATGTTGCTGATTGAGCTCGTTATCACGTCTGTTTCCCTTGCGGGGTAGGCAGAGCGTTAACGGCCGTAAAAACGGACATTTACGCCACATCTGACACACATTAATTGAGGCATTCAGAAAATTGTGTATCACAATAGAGGTAGAGTAAGGTTGTCAGCCCATCGCCTAAAACTGCAATGCACGTATAAACATCGAGTCCCTCAGTGGCCCACGACACCACGGGAAAGAAACGGGGTGATGCTATTCCAAGCCGACATCGCACGGCATTTTATATAATTTGATTATTGTGTTTTGCATATTGCGAGTGTTTTTATTATTTCCTATATCTATTTTCTACGTTAATTGCGTTCATTGTATTCGCACTGTAAGAACTTTTACTATTTATAAATGAACGTTATAATATTCATTATACTATTGTCTTTGAATACGTCAAGACTGGCACACTGAACTTCGTTGACTTCACTCAATCAAGACAACATCAACGTCCACAGTCTGTTGTCTCCGACATGTAGACAACACAACACTATTCTCAATTAGTGCTATTCAACAATTCCTTCGTTTACATTCATTCAAAGGTAGGTAGTTAGGTAGCTAACGACCCCAGATCACCGTTTAAACACATCGATTCAAAGTTTAAAGACGCCTGCGGCTGATGACGAAACTGCTTTCACCGCGAGAAAGTAATCATTCGGCCATCTTGTATTTTTTACTTTTTCTGAGACGAGGACTAGAGCCTTTTTTTCTTTTTATGTTTGATGATCGAAGCCGAGAGATGTAATTTGAAACCGATATGGAAGATCGATGATCTATTTTCTATGGGAATTTGTAATGATAATAATTATTTTTCGAAAAGAAAGTTACAATCCCTTTACAATATTGGTTACGTCACAGAATAACATTAAAAATGTACCTATGTATAGGGCAGATAGTGAACTAGATAGACTAGGCACCTACTAAAAAGCCCTATTAAAAAACGAGTAGGTAATTAAACTTTAGTGACAGAGGGAAACTACAAAATGACGTAACTCATGCCAAGCATAATGTGTTTAGCTAATCTATTCAATAAAACTGTGTTAATAATCAAAATGTCAAGCTAGCCTAGACCAAAGGATATAGAGTACGAAACGGTCCACAAGAACAGTTCCAAAAATGTTAATACTTAAGTTTAATTTTTGTATGGAGAATACTATTTTTTATTACGTAGAGTTCAAGAGCAACATTTCTTCTTTTCAACTGAACTTAAAAGAATTCAAGGTTGTAATCCAAATTACTTGTTAAGGGCAGCTTTCCAGGTCAAGGGCTAACAAAATGTTACGCAAAATGTCATAGTTAGCTGAGGTTAACTTCATTACTTAAGCAGGTTCACACTTAATAACTTCTAAATAAACATCACTAGGATAATTATATTACAAAAAAACTATTATAAAATTATACATAATCGCGTAATACGTTTCAAAAGGAATTCTAAATTGCATAAAACATCACAATGTTACTGTAATTCAACGTAATAATAGTTTTTAAGTAGAATTTTATACATAACCAAGATGATATTTTGTAGTATGTGCAGAAAGCTTGAAACCTTATGTTAAATTAGATAATTTTATGTTTTGTGCCGTTCTATAATAATAATTCAGTTGTTCTAAGCTTAACCTACAAATGTTAGGGGGTGTTGCACTACTGGTATAATGTAGAGAGAGAATGTATTTAATTGTCAGAGCAATGTTACGGGAAGAGGATAAAGAATACTTGATATAGTAAAATTAGTAAATATTCTGTATAGAGATCCAAATCACGTTTTGATCCCTTGAAGTATTAAAACACTTTGGATGTAGTGGGCAGAGCTTCATTATCTATAATATCGCAATGTCTTATAAATATTTTGATGGTCATTTATGAAATTGTTTGTCATTCTAAAACAGGTTGTTAGCCAATCGCCAAAAAATTTTTCTTAATTAACCATAATTCCTAAGTTCCTTAATCGTTTCTTACAATGGGAAACAAATGGAGTGGTGCTAATGTAAACCAGCATTACACGGGTTTGTCTATCACGTTGCAATAATCTAAGATAAATAATTATCATAATTTTAGTGGTAAATATTTAAAACTATATACAGATTAGAAACGATCAATAGAAAAGGATTCTCCGATGCTCGGATGCCATTAGATTTCACTATCAGCCCATTAGAAGATTCCCTTCTCCAATCACTATAATTGCGTGTGTAAAAGGCAACTAGTTACTAACTAGTGTTGTCGAATGATCAAATACTATCGATAAATACCAATAGATTTCATATTAAATTGCAACATAGCAAATGACGTTGAAAAAATACTCGAGACAATATTCATGTCCTGCAGGACACTGAATGAATTAATATTGAATGACCCGATGAAACATAGTGTCAGTGCTTTAAATAGCATATTAGGTTTAAGTAGGCTTTTGTTTTTATGTGATGATCACACCATCTTTTAATCGGTAACTGTGACCGCTTAGCGATTCCTGAGCAGAACTGAATCACCAGTGTCACGGACAATCAGGATATTGCGAACTCATAAACAAACTAGAAACAAAATGATAAATTGATAAATACTAACTTTTCTCGAATCGCATCCAAAACCCTTGCGTAGCTGGCAGGTGTTCGAATACTTCGCCACATCGTGCAACACATTTGACAGTACACCGTATCGGAAATGTTATTTCTTATCGATAGAATATTAGAGGACAACGCTCCGTGTATACACCCCTACAAGTACAAGGCTACAACGAAGATGCAGCGGAAGGTCCACTAGTCCAAGGAAAGTCTTTAGAAAGTGACCTCCTTACGAACTGCATACTGCAACTGCATGTTGCAGTCAGAACTGCATTGCTCGTGCATAATGAGTGCAAAGTTTCCTTGCATGATTATTGTGGTTAATTGGCATTTTCATGCATTTCTAATAACTGAGGTTTACAACGATAAATAAGTACCTGAGTTAATTTCAGTATGTGTATGTTTGTGTGTAATGCTAGCTTAGAGTAGCATCATCCCACTTCTTCGAGTTTTCATGTGACAACAATTTTAGATGATTTGCTAAAAATATATTGTAAAGTGATGCCCAAATATTTTGTCAAATGATATTTCGATAAGTAGGTAAGTACCGTTTTACGGTCGCTCATTCTCTGCCTATTTTAGATAAAGGCGTGACAAGTGTAAACATAATATCTGTATGTCAGTAAAGGCGGTTTAAAACAGGTGTTCAACTCTGACACCAGGGCTCATCGGGTCGTTGGACGACTCGGTGTCCCACACGAAAAGAAAGATCAGGATTGAACATTCTTCTTCATTACGTGTGGGATACCGGGTCGCCAAACAACCTGATGAACTCAGGACCAAATTAAAAAAGGATTTAACGTTAATGACAAATACTTGTAGGTAGGTACTTACTTAGAGCAAAACGATGAAATCTGACGTCGGGGGTGACACACTGACCAGTGTTCTGATTACCTGTAACATTACTTGCTAACACTATAAAGACTTCAATTAAGGTGAAACGTGGTCACCCATGGACCGTACATGACATGAAAGTCACTTAATGGTCAGTTAATATGTTCTTGAGATCGCGATCTTCGAAGAGTTTGATTTAACCTGGTTTTGTTGCAAAAATGGTCCGTATTTGATGTTGTTTTCATGGTTTGAATTATTTTGCGGTTTGCGAATTCTTTAGTGAAGATCGTTGGGGTCAGTTCACACTGAGACGCAGTGCGATGAGACGTGACGAGATGAAATGCATCTTGACCCCGAAATTCGACTAAACAAATACAGCTTTCAGATATTTTTACTCTCGGTTGTGGACCACTTCGCCTGCATTTTGGCTAGAAAGCTTACGTCCAGCATTAGAATGTTTTAGCTGTTGATGTTGTTGTGAGTGAACAGAAACATTTTTTTCTCGATGAAAACCTCTTATTTAAAAACCCTATCTTACGATCGAAATTCTTTCATTGTAGTAAGTAAAAGTATTTTCATGCAGTAAAAAGCAGCATGTTAGATTACATAGGTACAACATGAACGACTTCAAATTTATCGACTCGAATTCATTTAATACACGATTTAATCCTTGATTAACTTTAATGTACGTTGCAATATAAAGGTAAATGGAACTACATTACAAGGTCTTTTTACTGGCTATTGAACAAATTGTATCACCTTGAAAGGCCTTGTCAGGTGGGCTTGGCAATTTTCAAATCAATCGATACAAGCTTAGTAACTACAGGATACCTTCTGTACCCTAATTTGTAGTTTCTATAAAATTCTAAAACAATTTAGGATGTAACATACATACTAAAAGTCACACAAGAAAGAACACTAATCCAACCTAAACTATCTTTCAACATTTCTAATAGGTTAATAAGAAAAAATATCTTTCTCGCCGTAGAAAATAAGGAAAAACTCGGTACGTGTCTACTTCACTATCTATAACCAGTGGATTCAAAAACGCTACCCTCAATTCCAACAGGCCACTTACATTTTTTTTATAGGAGAAGAATATAAGGAAGGGTTAAACTCCATGACAGGTGTTTCTTAATGCTAAGTTTGTTTCCTAATATGAAAAACTTTCATTGAAGATTATAGACCAATTTTAACTATTTATGACTTCACTAGTAGGCAAAATCGAATGCTTGAGAACAAACGTGTTTTCTTTCATGTTTATTAAAGTGTCAAGAATAGTTAAATATTTGCTAAGGAAATGTCTTGTCTGAATCTAGGCTAGCTAAATGTAGCCTATGTTACTTTAGCGGGTACCTATCTCGTGTTTCAATATAGTCTCAAGGAGGTCTACTCTTACATAAGGCCGCTCGACGACCGGTATTTACCGATATAAACTAGATAGTGCAATGGTTGCACCCATGTAATTGTTATCTAATACGAATAGGTCTTGCTAAATACCTATATTTTAACATACTTCAAAAAGGAGGCGATCAATTTCGACTCGTATATATGTAAAATTTACAGAATCACAATGAGGTAGCAAACTGGAAAACTATCAGTGCCACCCTCTGCTGTGCCATCTTTCTGTGACAATGTAAAACTTTAGTTACTTAGTTCTTGTTGGTTGCAATAAGTTTAGAGTCTTCCTTTCCATACCAAGATAAAAGGCTTGTCAACAAGTGCATACGTGTGTTCTCGTATATCTCAAAAACTAATTTAGTTTTAAGATGATGGCTATTCATAATTCTCAATTGTGGAGTCGGTTAAATTTTTGTTGAATTAAGTTTTGTGTTTAAGATTGCCCAAGCTGGGACAGAGCGTTGCGAATTTTGGCACATGTCATGAAAATATATCTGATGCAATTAAAATTGAAGGCTGTTTTGTTGCTGTGCGATGAGGTCATTATGACCCGTTCTGAACTATCATCTGGTAATGTCACAATGGTTATATTTAAATTAACATAAGTGCATTTATGTGGCATTATTTTAGCTCTATAACATGACCATTACGCACCAGCTGAAAGTTCACACGAAACTTTGCAGAAGCGAGTGTCCAGCAAAAGTCATGCAGAGTTTGACATGAATACTCAACCTACTACCTAGGAAAGAGAAGAGGCGTGGGCATAAAATGAACTAATATTTTTTTCATAGGTTGCTTTGACATTTCTCATATGCAGAGGCACAGAGGCACCCTCAATTTCCACGCCTATTCTCTTTCCGCACAAACTACGTGTTTTTTATTTAAATTGTTTAAGTTTTTAATTACTTACCTTTAAATTTTACCATCATGTAAAAGCTAGAGTTATGTTATATAGAAGATGCTTTTTTCATATCTATGTTTCTTATGAAAAGTGGTGGTGTCATGGACTGATTCACCACTGAAAATATACATGTTTTTTTACTTCCTGTTTACGCTGCTTGTTCATATGAAATGACACATCACCTATAACAATTAGTGTCAAATAGTCCAGCCCATCACAGACACTGAGTCCAACAATCACAGTCGGCCGGACCTCGGAATCGCATGCACTAGTGCATTCAGGAAAGCAGACCAGTGACCCCATTGCCGTAATGCTGTATTAGGGGGAGGGGGTCGATGACCGTTCTACTCAGCTGGCTCAAGGAAGTGCAATCAAATCGATTTTTGTAAAGAGGAATTTCTTTTTATAGAAATACCATTACTAAGGCCATTTGACGAGCGCCGTTTTGAGTAGCAAATCAAAATCGGACTTTTGTATATTCATCAGTCATAAAATTAGATTAAGAGATGAATACAGAGAATAAGGCACAACCTTTTTGTCTTAGTCTGAATACCGCCTGACATGTCTAGCAACTACAAGTGTCGCAAATCTTCCTTAAAAGTCGGCCAAGTGCGAGTTGGACTTGCGCACGAACGTTTGCGTACCATTATATATACAAAATTAACAATGAAAAGAAACAAAAAAATCACGATTTACTGCCTGGTGACGTACGGACAGACAGCGAAGTTTTAGTAATAGGGTCCGGAACCCTAAAAGGGGAGATCGATGTCCAGCAGTGGACAGTTATGGCTGTGGATGATAACTTGTAAATCAGTTATCTATTAAGTACAAAATCAATCACTTAACCTATAGTTACCAAGCACCTGACTGTTTACTAAATCTTCATTTGTTTTTATTCCGCTCTTTACAAAACTCTGTAAAACTGGTTATCACTTAGCCCAGGTTAAGTAGCTTAACAATGATAATTAGATGGATTAGTGGGTGTTATAATTGACTGAAAAACTAATCGATTTGAACATGTCTGTATGTAACAGGTAATAAAAGGATTATCATATCATGAATAGTAATGAAGAACAAATTACTTTTTTCGTCGAATTTCGGATCTAATGACTCAATCCATATCATAATTATTTAGGAACATTATTAGGCAGGACCTTAGAATACTAATTCTTTTTAAATTATCTTATGCAATGTGTCATGCATTACTTTAGCACGCAAAATGACGGCTGCAGGATGAGCCAATTTCATAAGACACTGGCTACATGGTTAATCAGAAAAGCCATAATTTACAGAAGAAGAAAACTTCGATACATTTCTTGTCAATTCTCATTTGCAACACTAAGAAAGTGATAAGGAATCGAGAGCCATACCTAGTTTAATTAACCATGAAAACCGTCTGATACATCCGAGACACGGAATCTCAAACTCTCAGTTTCTACATCATTGGCCGTCGCACTGTGTAAGATGTTGCATCTATCTGTGCGCCCGCGCAACGTGCTCGTGAAAACCACCCACCGTGGCGATATATTACATAGTATAATACCTATTGCAGTAATAACTTAGCTAATCATCATATTCGCAACGCTAGATGCTGTGCAACACTGGTCTTGAAGTAATAAAATAATTTAAAACTACGTATGTCTTAAAATACCAAATGCCGGCCTACTACTGCTATGATAATACGTAATAACGAGAATTCTTCGTACTTGGAGATTTGTATGCATTTAAATCAGGTGAAATTTTACTAGTGACCTATACTGAAAACAGAGGATGGTCTGGTGATAAGCAACAACTTTTCCCGAGGAACAAAGGTACTTTTCCCGAGTAAAGGAACTTCCATAGTAACCCAAATCTGCTGATCGGCAATTTTGTATGGGACTACCAAATTTCTTTTCATATTTCAACCTATGTTCCTTGGGGAAATTGGTTCCTTATCACCAGTCTTGAGATTTCCCTATCGGTCACTAGTAAAATTTGACCCTATATTTTGTGAAAAGCTTTACTGAAAACATAGTTTACCTATGGCCCAAGCAAATCCCACATACCTATTACCTATGTACTGTGCTAAAGCATATTTTATTAGTAACTTAGGCGCGTAGATTTTCAACACATTTTCGACCAATTTATGGCGACGATTTTAACGACGACAAAATCTAAAAACTTAACAACCTATCTCTCCAACGTCCAGTCTCTATCATCAGATAATAATAATAATATATTCTTGAAAGCTGAACTATGTAATAAATGATAATTACGAGGCATTTGAAATACAATACCAAAGAGCAATCAAATGTTTTGGGGACATTTCTCAAATATTTCGCCAAAATTAGCAATTAGCTCAAATTACTTCATCAAAAAAGATTGCAACATCAATAAAATATACATTAATTGTTTCCTCATAATTGCAACAAAATGACAACCTTCTGTTCGAAAAGAGCCTTAGGTACATAATGAATATGCAAAAATATAATTTATAAAACGAAACATGCCTAAATTTTACATTTATTTGATTATGCTATTGATTGGCTAAGTTATGGTTGTATTCCAATAGATTGCGTATGGATTAGATGCATAAGTGTAGGTAACTTGAGGAATACCTACAGGCTTATTTTGAGGGTTAACACAGGTACACAGGTACAGGTGTATTAACTTGCGCTATAAAATCTTATTAAATACGCATGTATGGGCAATAGCTAGGTACGAAAATTCAATGGCGATTCTTTTCATAAATACGAATAACTTTTATTAAGCCGTAACTAAAACCTCAAAAAAGCACTAGAATCTTTGAGCTTGTAGAGCAAAGCGCACAAACATATTTTCTTTTTCACCCTTTTCTGCATCTTGTTTTCGTGTGGGACACTGACTCGTCCAACTAGCCGATGTCAGTGTTTTCCAAACGCCTACTACTACTAGTAGGCCTCTGACATGTTTGTGTAACGACCGCCGTCTAAGAAATTATAGACAGCAACCGGGACCGACAGCTTAACTTCCCTTTTGAAGCACGGTACCATGTTTCTTTTCGGACAGTCAGGGTGTTCAGCCTGCAATATCCTAACCAGACTTGGAGCAATTTCACCAAGTGATAAATTTCAACTTTGTGAGTGTCTCACCGAGAATCGAACCTGGAACCTTTGCGTGGCAGGCAGTACCACTACCACACATCGGCAGTCAATTTCTTCCAATTCACAATTACTAGTGTAGTCCTCTTACTTTTTTTTTTGAATACTTGCAACATTTTCAAGCGCGGGCAGGATTTGAACCTGCGACTTTCGCACTACTAGTGGCGACGCCTCTTCCATCTGGGCTACCGCAGCTCATTCCTTGCCCGCCAATTTTGCAAGTGTATTTTTATGCCAGTAACGCGTGGCACGGCTTCATCTACCGGGTTAGTTTTGCAACGAATACCGGCGACTAAATCTATCTTTACAGATTGAATGTAGTCTAAGCGATGATAAACCTCTTACGTTCGTGCGTGTCTGTAAACATACTAACGGCTGTACAGACAGACAAGCTGGAGTGTTTAAGAACCGTAAAAGTTACCGTGACAGCGATGACCGATCGCCTGTCGTATGCTTATCTGCACGAGACGAACGTATCTCGTTGAAGATCTTGCTCTTCTACTGGGTGTCCCGTTTCTACTCGTCTAAAGGAAACATCATAAGGTAATTCAAACCTGTGAGCCTCAAGATCGAAAATATTGTAATGAAGATCAAATTCATTTCGTGAACCCATTGATAAATAATTATCATCGGGCGCAGTTAAACAATGTACTCCCTGTGAAGATCAATTTATATCTAGCATATTCTTTATACCTAAACCGAATGGTAAAATGAGATTTATCCTAAATCTAAAAAAGTTAAATAAATTTATTGATAAACATCCTTTCGTAACATGCACATCAAGCTCTTTATATGATATGTACTGAAACTACAAGTATCAATTTAAAATTTTGATCTTTTATCATATAACCTAACCTGTGGGTGGGTGTCGATAATATAAATTAAGAATGAAGTAAATCGTTTTTTGTGAATGCAAAGTTTTGATCCACGTTTGAAAATGTTTTTTTTTCATATAAAATGTTGTTGCTTAACGTTTTAAAAGTAGTTTTATCTGTCAATCAAGTAGCCAATTATAGGCACTGATACAGCAGTTTGTATGGGATTGCTATTTAATATGTTTTTGACAGATTGGCAGCTTAGGGTGTCCAAAATATAGATTTTTACTTTGGATCACTAAAAACGGGACAACCTATATAGTATTTTTTTTTATCTAGTACATAGTCGAGTTATACCGGTAAAGGATCTAATAGGGTAGTCTAAGCGTCAACGCCGCCGCCGTTACCATCATAGCAAACTTTGGCGACACGCTACAATGTTTCATATTATATGGCTACTTATCCATAATTATTTCACCGATATGTTTTCCATTTAAGTAACGTATAGTTACTGCTATGCCTTGTTTTAAAATCTCTATACGATTTGAGGTATGCATGCGGTTTGCAAGCATTTAAACGCTTTACGTTCGCTCTATGTATACAGAGATATACGTAATTTAAAAAATCATTGTCTATACAATAAGTTCACTAGAAATTCTGGTCGAATCCTCATAATTTCCATACGGTCCATCACCATAAGAATTGTGTACCATATTAGGAGTTTCATAGCAGAGACAACACAGATATAAATAACTATATAAATGTAATAATATGCGCGCGCGATTGTCCGTTAGTCGCTCCGTTAAACTCCGCTAGCCATCTTAAGCCAGAAGAGCGGTACTTACCTACTATCCTGAGAGGTATCTAAATCGATTTAGCTATAGCGGTTTTATAGGAAGTTTTACACAGAATTCTTTGTGATACTGAATGCAGGTGGTATGTGGTATGTGACTGGATGGTGAAAACGAGAGATCGTGCCCTATGGCGTACGCTGGGGGAGGCCTACGTCCAGCAGTGGACTGCAGTAGGCTGATGTATGTATGTTGGATTGAAAAGGATGGTCATACCTTACTGAATACAGACGATTTCATAAGCAATGAATTTAGACTGATTGCATTATAACATTAACTCTATTATCAGCCATAACAGTCCACTGCTGGACATGGGCCTCCCCTGACGAGCGGGCGAGTGCAGTGCAAAATATTGCATTCACAGGGGTCGCTGCTGCCCAATCCCTGTATGACTATTCTCTATTGCCCGCAACACCTAGGCTAGGTCTAAGTATTCCACTTCAAAAGCGTCAATAAAGAGAGGAATGGAAGAAACAAAAATGTTTCGCCGATGATGATGATGGTTTGAGATATAATATATTTTTTGCTGTCATCATTCTGGACACTTTCTTAGCCACATATTACTGTTGTTTATTTTACGCTGTGGTTTACAATATACCTCAAAAACACATTTAGCTACCGTCACGATCTTGTCATTAACGTGAGGTAGCCAGAGGTAGCTATGGCTGCAAGGTCATCGCTTTGACGCGAGCTAGGTAAATTACAAGCTGTTGACTTTCTATTCAGATTAAGCTATAGGATGTACGAAAAAAAAGACTCATTAGCTATTGAATGCATGGCGTTTGCGGAGAAATATTTTTTCCAAAGTCAAAATTCATATGTCGACAAAACTATCCATTGAATTGTGTGTAAACTTTAGTTACTTTACTTTGCTTCAACTTGGAACAACAATCGGATAGCGGCCAGATGGAACAATATTCAATTAATTTTTAATAAGATAGAATATGGTCAAGCCCAATTTTTATCGTAGTCAGTCTTCTTGCGTCCTTTGAAATTAATTGACACTTGTCATAAAACAGGCATAATGACGATCCAAGGATAAAGTAAGTTTAGGGCTTAGATGCGATTTAACATATTTTCAATTTAAACGGAAGCAAACTAAAAGCACTTGCATGCGTATTTATGTAGCACCATTTGCAAGGAACACGAGCCAATTTCCTCAAGAAACCTCATCAAGACATAGTCACCCAGTAAAAGTAGCTGATTAGTATGTATCGTATTAATATTACTACTACACCATGTCCGGCTGCCGGCTGACTAACTTTCGTTCCGATTTGAGGTCAGCTGGTAGAAATTCTGAGCCGCGCGGCTAGGTGCAGCGGTCGAGTGTATGAAACCTGTTGAGCACGCGAGCCATAATCGGACAACTGTTCGAAATTTGAAATTATACTTATTATTGCGATATATTTTGCGAGAACATTCTGTTTTTAAATATATTTTTTAATTTTTTATGAATGTTACGAAATAGGTCAAACAAAATATTTCATCAATTTTATAGGCCGTGTTTATCTTTAAGAGGTTTAGTCTTGGTATATTTTTGCCAACGTCAAGATTCCGAATTATAAATCTATCGGCTTTCAATTTTTTTGTTTCATTTCAACTGTAAGTAGGTATGAGCGTAGCCTATATTATGTACTACTAATTGGTAGGTAAGAGTAGTTACATAATTTCTAATTCACTTGTTGTCACGTGAATAACTGTATCAAATTTATGGTAGTAAACCTACTTATTTAATTAAAACTTGTTCAACAAAAGCTACAATACAGTAAACCACAAATATGATTAACATAACCTGACATAGACTGACCAAAGGTAAAATCTTAAGCATAAATTATTTAAACACAAAACCAGTTTAATAAAATTCCTAATCCAGTGAAGCAATATTTTTACAAACCACAATAATTTCATAATCGCTGACAAATATAACATTTGTTTTATTTTCTTTGCAAAATTTTATATTAATTTACTTATATCATTTCACTACCCATGGTGTAACCAATAATAAGCTAGGTGGGTAGTTATAAATGGACAACATACTTTAAGTATGTTTTCAAAAAATTCTTCTTTATACTCCGAATTTGGCCAATTAATATTTTACTTTTAAATTATTATTATAATAAGTGCGCAAATATTATTAGAATTAGTTCTACTTGTAAAACTGAAAAACTTTTCCCAATAAACATAGGTCGATATATGAAAATACTAAATGAACGTTCCATACAAAACTGTAAAAAGATTGTGTCACTTTGTATGGGAAAGCAAATTCTTTTTTTCTTATTTTGACCATCGATGTTTATTGAGAAAACTTGTTCAGTTTTTTGAGCAGAACTAATCCTGAAAATATTTGCATTTAATTTAATAAACATATAAAAATATGCAAACATCGAATTCAATATGATGTAGCGAAAGGTAGTAGAAAGTGATTCTCACGTGTGAACTGCGTGGTTCTCTTACAGTTACAACATCTGTAGAGGCTGCCGGTGCGAATTGCTTGCGAAAGGGCCTTCTACATAGAGTCTACTGTTTTATTACTACCTAGCTAATGGAATTTTATCTATGTGGTATCAATTCATACTGGATTTTCATACATAATACCAACTAAAAAAAAACAGCAAAGGATGTAAAGTTCCTGCTGATCGTAGCCAATCCATAGGAAAGAAGAAATTATTTTGATCCGAAATACATTTAATTATTTCAAACGTTGAAATTATTCTTGTACTGTGTGGGGTAAGAAAACTTTAAACTTCAAAATTTAGTTACATATTTATACATACATACATATATTACGCCTGTATCCCTTGCGGGGTAGGCAGAGCGTAAACGGCCGAAAAACGGTCATTCTGAAAATTGTGTTTCGCTATAGTGACAGATTGTCAGCCCATCGCCTGAAATTGCAAAACAAATGTAACCCTTGAGTCCCTATAGTCGCCTCATACGACACCCACGGCAAAGAAATGTAAATGTGTTAATATTTATCTTGACTTATTAATATGACCTTATCGTAAAGAAAGTTAACTCCTAGTCAAAAACCTTCAGATTTATATATTATTTACTGCGAGAACTTTGGTTTTGCAACCTTTCGCATTCCTTAACCAAGTATCTTTAACAGTGCCTAAAGATGTTTTGGTCAGCATTCATAATTCTTATAATCAAATAATAAATTTGTACCTAGACAACGTCTTTTGTGGTTTTTGTTTTACGAAATTGGCGTGTTTTAATGAAACAGGTATTTTGATTGTTCACCGCAAATGGCCAAAAGGTCAACATCGATTAGTTGGCAATTTAAATTCATTATTTGTGTAAAAAATTCTAAAAAATTATATTTTTTTGTGAACAAAGGGTTAAATGGTGTATGAGTGGATTTCTCAAGCGGAAATTTTTCATGTCCTCGCTGAAAACGAGGTGTCGCTTTGTAGATATGACTATGATATATTTTTTTCTAAATATAAGACACTTGTTCCGATATGAAGCCACATAAATAATGTTTGGAAAGTTATTATTTTTATAGATAAAAATTAGTAAGTGTCGAATTTCAATGTTCGGTGGCTTGTCCCCAATCCCTTTTTTACAACATATTCATCTCTCAGGAAAATTGTGTCTAACATATTTAGGAAAATTAATTTTGATTATGTTAAGGATTAGTGACACTACGAGAAATGATTAAAAATTAAATTTTTAGACGAATAGTTTATGAACTGTGGCAAAACTAGATTTGTCCCAGCAAAAATAGCAATATCGGTGGCAATTTTGTTTCGACGCTTCCTGCTCACACTGTTGAGTAAATCCAGACCCAAAACCCTTCCTCTGCTAGGATCAGCCAAGCACTCACGCGCAGTGTGAACGGTTGTGCACTAACTACTTGCGTCTTCCCGACAAAAATGAAAGTACATGATTTCAGTTTACTCGGAACAAAATTTTGCAATTTCGGTGCTCGGGATTAAAATGTTTCCTCAAGGTTTAAAAATATTACAGTAATGCATTCTAAATAGCCTTTAGGTACACTTTTGAGATATAAGTTGCAAACTGGAATAACCTTGATACTTTTGTATATTTTTTAAATAAATGACTTGTTTGCAATTTCGGTGGGCACATTTCGGTGGCTTTTATGGCTTCTAGAAGCCCACCGAAATTGCAAAGCTTCACCGAAATTGCTTAATTGATACAAATTACTAACATATTTAGAAATATCACGCTTACACTCCTTGCGGGGTATACATATAGAAAAAGCCTGTAAAATGCGGTCGCTTTAGGTCGTTTGCTTGACAAAAAATTTGCGGTTATTTCAGAAAAACCAATATCTGCGTCGTAAAAGAAGACTAAGGGATAAATTCATTTAGGAGAATGGACAACAGCGTTCCCTCTGAATGCAAAATTTTGTGCTGCGCTCGCCTATCCGCCAGCCGAGCGTGTAGAGGATGGCAATACACCCGATAGGGAAAGACCCATGTCCAGCAGTGGATTTTTGAGCCAGCCCGGCGATTCCTCGTGGCCTTCCTGCCCGGCGATCCATCGTGGCCCTCCAGCCCGACGATCCCTCGTGGCCCTCCAGCCCAGCGATCCCTCGTGGACCTCCAGCCCAGCGCTCCCGCGAGGTCCTCCTGCCTGGCAATCCCTCGTGGTCGTCCAGCCCGGCGATCCCTGTTGGCCCTCCAGCCCGGCACTCCCGCGAGGTCCTCCTGCCTGGCAATCCCTCGTGGTCGTCCAGCCCGGCGATCCCTGGTGGCCCTCCAGCCCGGCACTCCCGCGAGGTCCTCCTGCCTGGCAATCCCTCGTGGTCGTCCAGCCCGGCGATCCCTGGTGGCCCTCCAGCCCGGCACTCCCGCGAGGTCCTCCTGCCTGGCAATCCCTCGTGGTCGTCCAGCCCGGCGATCCCTGGTGGCCCTCCAGCCCGGCACTCCCGCGAGGTCCTCCTGCCTGGCAATCCCTCGTGGTCGTCCAGCCCGGCGATCCCTGGTGGCCCTCCAGCCCGGCACTCCCGCGAGGTCCTCCTGCCTGGCGATACCTCGTGACCCTCCAGCCCGGCGATCCCTCGTGGGCCTCCAGCCCGACGATCCCTCGTGGTTCTCCAGCCCGGCGATCCCTCATGGCCCTCCAGCACAGCGCTCCCGCGAGGTCCTCCTTCCTGGCGATCCCTCGTGGACCTCCAGCCCAGCGCTCCCGCGAGGTCCTCCTTCCTGGCGATCCCTCGTGGTCGTCCAACCCGGCGATCCCTGGTGGCCCTCCAGCCCGGCACTCCCGCGAGGTCCTCCTGCCTGGCAATCCCTCGTGGCCCTCCAGCCCGGCGCTCCCGTGAGGTCATACTGCATGGCGATCCCTCGTGGCCCTCCAGCCCGGCGATCTCTCGTGGCCCTTCAGCCCGGCACTCCCGCGAGGTCCTCCTGCCTGGCAATTCCTCGTGGCCCTCCAGCCCGGTGATCCCTCGTGGCCCTCCAGCCCGGCGCTCCCGCAAGGTCCTACTGCATGGCGATTCCTTGTGGCCCTCCAGCCCGGCGATCCCTCGTGGCCTTCCAGCCCGGCGATCTCTCGTGGCCCTTCATCAGGCGCTCCCGTGAGGTCATACTGCATGGCGATTCCTTGTGGCCCTCCAGCCCGGCGATCTCTCGTGGCCCTTCAGCCCGGCGCTCCCGCGAGGTCCTACTGCATGGCGATTCCTTGTGGCCCTCCAGCCCGGCGCTCCCGTGAGGTCCTCTTGCACGGCGATCCCTCGTGGCCCTCCAGCCCGGCGCTACCGCGAGGTCCTCCTGCTCAGTCATTGACATCCGTCAGCGATAGCCGAAGACGTGGCTACTATTTGTAGGTATCAGTTGATTTGTCAACCGGCAGGTGCTTACAGGCGTAGACGGCTGCCGCAACACAGTGCCATCCTTTTGTAAGCAGCCAAACAAGGCATCTGAGGCACAATGGCAACTTCGGTGGCACAAACCCAATTTCGGTGGCATGAATTCAATTTCGGTGACAAGGCAATTTCGGTGACCCAAATAACTCACCAAATACTATTGTTACATATTTCCCTGTAAATATACTATATTCAAAATGAGTATCTTTTGCTATACAGCTACAAAAAACATCAAAAAAGCAGAAAATTAAAAAATCCACCGAAATTGACAAAAACATGCAGTTGTTGAAAATGACTCGTATACGTGCTATAAAAGTTTAAACTCGATTTAAAAAACATGTGATAATAGCTTATTACTAGGTGTGGCGAAACGAAATTCTTTTTTTGGGGAAAGATGTTCAGTTTTATTGGCTATTGCTTCTTTTTATTTTAGGTTGGTCCTGAAATAATTTTAACTGTTTTGACATCCTGTAGGTATATTCAAGGACCTATTTATTCCCCTTTGAGTTGTATAAGTATTGAAGATCGTCTTAATTACCTTTGACTCTACATTAAAAACAATAATAATAAATAATAATAATAATTGTTTATTTCAGGCTCTAGACCCATAAAGAGAAACAATAAACATAAAGGAACAATTTGTTAAAATTTAGAATTGACTATAAAAATACGCAATGACATCAGTGTTGCCATAACAACAAAAAGAAAAGCACCAGAATATCGTAAAAAAGAGTTATAGGTAGGTACTTTGGGGAGAACGGGGCTTCAAAAAAGCTATATACCACTAAGCTTTTTGTGTAAACCATATTTTTGCTATTATTGAAGAGATATGAAAAACTTAATAAATAGCATTAAAATAATAATAATAGTTCATTGACAAAATCAACCATCATCAACCATGTTCAGCAATATTTTTGTTGGTGTCAGTATTTGTGTTGTACTTTTACCAGTTGACATTCAAATTCTTTTTAGCATGGACCATGACTTTTTGGCCTAATTAGTGAATAAAAGTGTTTTTTAAAAAAGTTCCACAAAATTTTGTTGAGCGCGTAGAGTATACTTGTTACAAAATAAAGCGCGCTGTAAATCTATCGCGAAAAACGCTAAAACGGCAACACTGACTGAAATTTCTATCTAAGCCAACTCCAGGCGAGAAAACCTGTAACAAAAAAAAGTGTAAGCAAAACGCGCTATATTTTTTCTCGAACTGGCCGAAGAGAAAAATTACAAGGAGCATTTTTATTTTTTTACGTACGTTCGCTTTCGAACGATTCTCTTTCTCGCTCATCGGTTAACGAACCCACCATGCGGAAGCGAGACCAGAGAGTGGTGATTTCCCGCGTAGATTTCACTGCGAGAACTTTGGTTTTGCAACCTTTCGCATTCCTTCTATTACTATTAGCTTATGGTCGCATATTGAGTTTCCATTGCGTCGTCTCGTTGCGGTATGTTGACAGGTGCCTCGGGCTAAAATAGCGTCTCATATTATGTACCAATGAACCGCTTCAATTTGAAGTTAATGAAGTAGTCAGACTTGGATGTATGGTTTAAATCCTATTGTCTATCTATTCAAAAGAGGATAAATGAAGTAGGTACAGGAGTTCAAAAAACAATAGCTCAAAAGCTGCAAATATTTTAAGACAGGAACCAGTTCATGAAACCGAACAACTTTCCTAAAGAAATATAGTCGAAAAATGTATTAGGTTTTTTTTGTCCGGCACATGTTGTATCCATTTGTTTTCATAATTTACAAGGTTCCTTAGGAAAAAAATATCTGTTTCATGGACTGGTTCACCCCTTGTCATATTTGCAGCTAACTTTTACGCACCTTATATTATTCAAATCAAAATTTGCCTAACAAATGTTTCTATACCGATTCTGTTACAAGCTAGTCTAAATCTAAATAGATCATTCTGTGCTAGTTTCGTAGCAATTCAAGGCATTAATCAAAATTCCTTGCCATCTTAAGCGACGTAAATATTCACTAATGGCTCGTTAAATTCACCTGTTCGCTCTATTTTCTCTTTTTTTTTTTTCCTGGGTTTATTTGTTATGACCCTACCTACACTGTGATTATATACTAGCAACATCACTTCGAATTTATACTCGTTGTTTTTAAAATGAGGTAGGTACTTAGAACAACAAGTATATACCTTGTTGACCGATATTTGAAATAGGTTATGTTGAGTCACAAAATAGAGAATTTACAGACGGACAGCTCGCCTCCATTTCGATTATTGATACCTACTCCGCTAGGGTTGTTTCTGTTAGGAATTTAGGTAACTACAAAATTTGACTTAGGTAGTTATCCTAATAAGTAGTGTTTTACAAGTGATAAATAAGATATTGGAAAAGGAACCCCTCCATTTCTACTGCATTTGAAGTTTTAGTTATTTGATTTGGTTCCATTTTACCCGTTTACGTGTGCGCGTGAAAATGCGTGAGTGACGTTTTCTTGTAGCTCCGTTTCCGTTCATTCAGTGGTTCATTCACATTCAAAGATAGTACACCGCTATTTTCATAATTCAAAATTCGAAGGTCACTATCGCGATGCCATCGACCACCGTCTTATTACGTAAAGTAAACCGTTTCCTATCACCATTGACAATAGAAAGCGATGATGTCCATGAACGAAGAACACATTAAAATTGCTAATGTTATGTCTACCGAACAGGTTTTGCAGGCCGGCACTAAAAAGGAGTTAGAAAGTTGTGATAGCATCCGTTTTAGAGATGCTTTCTTTCTTTTTGTTGATTTTATCGAATATCCGAAGACTTGTGAGTCATATGCCGTGCCTACATCCTTGAACTTAAATTTTCTCCGGAAGTATGTAGGTAGCAGCCATCTTGTTTTGCGTTATATCAATTATGTTTCTATTTTTTTGATATTTTTGTGGTTCGCTTTGGTCTTCTATAAATCTATATTGTACATACCTAAGCGCAAAGGTATGTAAATAGATACTAAATTATACATAAACCTACATAACAGTCACAGTTCCTTAGCCACAAAGTTACGTTGATATAAAGCTACGTAAGCTGATGTTTTATTAAATAATCTTTAGGTACTAATCAGGAAATCATTGCAACATTTATGGATAAGCTCAATAAAAAACAACCTTTTTTCAGGACATATCCATCCTCCTTGCATCCTCGTCCAACCTCACAGTATATAAGCAAATTATAGACTAAGTAGAAACGGGTGGTACAGGTACAAACAAAGGTACAAACACATCCGTCTATCCATGTTATTGCTAATCAGGAGCAAAACGTCTATGACAACACTATTGGAGTTCTATATTTGAACTAATAAGTGCCTATCAACGGCACTTTTTCTTATGCTGGGCCCAACGGTCTAGAGCTAAACAGCTACTGTACAGCTTGCTTATAGATCTAAAGGCACAGTCAAGATCAGGCTGTTTGGACTTTAGAGCGTTCTTATTCCGCGCACATGAGACTTACATTGGCGGTTTGACTGTCTATCCGGACGTGAGCTCGACTGTACAACCAAACAACGCTCGAAAGAAAAGACGAGGCTATCTACATATCTACAGCGGAAATACCAATCCTGTCCAGTCTTTCACTCCACCCCTATTCTCTTGCCCGTAACGTTCATTTTCCAATTCGGCCAAGTTGACAGTGACAGTCGAGTTCCGGTTGTGAACGTGTCCTTTCAAGGTCCTGTCACAATGACATTTCATAGTCGGTATGGTAATGAGATAATTATTAGAGTAGGAGCCGATTATTATTATTGCATTTATGGAACAGTTGGTCTTGTTTGTTATTAAACTTATTAGATAAGGTGGACTGGTTTTGTAGGTGGATGAAATTAATATGTTTGTCGTAGGTACCTTACCTATTGACTTGTTTTAGTGTTTGTAATCCCGGGCCATATTAATTAACATGAAGTTTGTTACAGTTATTAATAAGATTCTTCTTATGTTGTAGTAAATTCGAGTAGGTATAGTCAGTCAAAATTAATTGCGTTTCACTACCGCGTGTACACAAAGCAGCCGCTTAATTAAGCAGCACTCGCGGATGTTTGCAGAAGCCCGCGTGGACTTTTATGCTACAATGCGAATAAGATGGCGCGATTGCTAGCAGACTTGACTGCCAGTACACTTCTTCTACTATTCGTGTGGGAGTCGCTGTGCGACCAGAAGAACCCCTAGCCTACTAGTGGACCAGGGTTCCTCTGACATGATTGTGTAACGACCGAGGTCTTAGTAATCATAGACAGCAATCGGGATCGACGGCTTAACGAGCCCTCCGAAGCACGGAACTGAAACATAAATAGTTACTATGCTGTGTCTAATGGTAATGGTGCAGCGGTGACCCCGATTAAACTAATTGAATTTTTGTTTCTGTATCAACTAACACTTAGGATAAGAATACTAACCATTTAGGACATTATTTATGGTCTGAAATAAATCATAATAATAAAAAAATGGCGGAATCCAGTGTCCCTAAGGCGTCAATGCAGCCGACGTATTAAGTCGTTGAGACCCTTTAGATAGAGCTTACTTTTTCCAATAATACATTCCTAACTACCGGACGCAACACAGCCTCTAGAACAAGACTAGTATTCCAGCTATACGGCCCTAGACTGCCTTACAAATTATCGAAGACCTCTTTTGGTATACACTGTGATAAGCCGTCAAGTGCCTTTTTAACTGGTCTTGACTTCTTACCATCAATTTCTTGTAGGCCCGTTTCTAATACGATAATGCAAAGAGTCAAGTGTCTTTCCTATCTGGTCAGTAAGTCTAGCTGGGTGTCTAGGAAGTAAGCCTACATACAATTCCTAGGACCCAAAAGTGGGTTTATAGGGGTTTTTTTTCTAGCTTGGGCTGGGTCTAGGATGGGCTAGGTTACTTTCTATGGTCAAACGATGCGTGGTGTGATTCCGGATTCTAGTTAAGCGTTTATTTATGTAGGTTAGTTGCTTCGCTAAATCTTTGTTTACAATGTTTCTTAGCGGACTTTACTCTTTGCTTTGTGTACCGATAATACTGAAAAGGTTTGTCGCGCTCAGGTAAAACGGTTATCTACGTATTGTTTAACTAATTTCTGTTTTCATTCTTTACAGGTAAATATTTTATTGTCTTCGATTGCGGACGGACTAAACTGAGTTTCCAATTAGCAAATTCTACATACGTAGCTTAGTTTTTAATATCACACATTAAATACAACCTACATTTACAAGAAAGAAGCCCGCAGGACCAGTTGTACACTTGAATAGTACCATTAAGTGTACAATTGGGACAATATTCTCCCAGTTGTACCATGATAAATTGTACTATGATTCCACCCGTCTTTACTCGTATTTCGGAATATACGCAAATCAAATTAACTTTTATGAATAAAATATCGTGACACATTTTGACATCAATAAAATGTTCAACATCGCAAATAGATGTGAAATCGGAAAAATTAAAAATTCGCGAAATGACCAACCAGTAAGTAGTACAATTTCATAGATGCAAATTGTCGAATGATAAAGGTGCGAAATGTCCGTATGTGATTTGTTGTTGTGTGATGACACTAAGTTTGAAATCAATCTAGATTCAAAATTTACGCATATATATTTAAGGTTCCATTAAATTCAGTGAACATATTTAAAGTTGATTTCTACTAGTGAAACTAAACAACTTTCCCCAATGAACATTAGACAAAAAAAAATGGGTCACTTTGTATGGTGATCCATCCAAATATTTTCATATTACGCGCCTATGTTCCTTACGGAAAGTATTCAGATTCTCGATTTGAACTCACTCTTTAAATTTGGCACTGAACTTAATAGAACCTTAAAGTACATACTTATGTAAGACTTTTCACTGAAGACTAAGCAATTTTTAAACGATTGATATGGTTTCTAGACTGTCCTTATTTTTATTTCACTTACACAAGTAAGTTCAGTATCTCTGTTTCCATCTGGTTTCCTCAGACTTTGTAGTATTGTCTGTCTGTATGTAAGCTTGTAATCGTAATAATAACTAACGGTGATCCACTTTTAAACGCCATATAAATTCTCTTTGTTATCTCGCATAGGGATGTTACTTACGTTGAAAGCTTTTTCGTCGATATATCGACTTAAATAATTACGTAAAAGTAATTGTTAATATTTTTATAACCCAAACAAATAAGACCTTATCTTGAATTTATTAACGCAGTACAAAAAACCTGTATGTTTTTTACAATATAACCGAACGATTAGCTGAAATAAAAAACAGTCTATTTATAGACATCCTTGTAACATTTCGTGACTATTTTCACTTTCATTATCGTATTTTTTTGTTGTATCTGTAACAATCACTGCTCCAGTTCAAATAGGCACAAATATTTTATTGTTTATGATACAATCTACTAACTCAGGGGCAATGATGATGTAATATTACTCTCTCTTTCTTAATTACGATAAAAAACGATACTTACCTCTCACGAACTGTCTAGGAGGTTGGTAATTTGTAAATGGAATGCACAAAGCAATCATTATGAGATGAATTTGAATGTTCTTTTTTTTATTCAAAAAGAAGCTAGAAATAAAATTGCAAAATGAGTTTTCGACTTTATTATCAGACTCAGTCAGATACGATCGCAGAAGGTACTTTTAACATTACCTAACATAAGTAGGATTAGACTTTGCCTTTGGATGATTCTAAATTGCACATATAATAAGGATTTTATATCGATATAGAAGTAAACAATAGTGTTACGGCACTAGCTGGAGGAACAATGCCATGATCATAGGCGCCGTACCGTGGCGCTGACGCATCCGAAGTTTAAATAGCATAGCACCACACGTCAGGTGAATCTAGGAAAGTAACTCATTACCACCGTGTCGTCGAAATGGTCACATTTTAGGTGACCTGTATTAGTCACGGCGATGAAATCTGGATTCGCTTTATTCGCAGGAAATAAAATCATGCTTCAATAAAAAAGCTTCAGGTTTTCAATAAAACTGAGCCATTTTTATATACCAGAATAAAAAATGCAGATAAACCATACAAATGTCTAAAACCCATAAAATCAAATGGCCTGTTCTTAGGTTTATATTCCAACACAGTAACATATTATTAGCAAAAAGCAGCCTCGTAAGAAACTAGATCAAGAGCATCAAATAAATCTCACTTTCCTTACAGCCGCACCCACACACAACACCCACCTGTTGCTCTTCAATCATTGTCTATCGTTAAAGACTTTGAATAAAAACGCTGCCATGTGTTACTTATATCTCTATAGAGGTATATACTATATGGTACTTATGTAGGCAGACACATTATATTAGTAGATTAATTTCTTACCATGATCAAGATGGCGAAAAAAGGTGCCCGTTGGAAGGGCAGTAATTGAAAAAACCATGAATGGCGGTAAATGATAACCATAAAACGGTATGCGGGGAGTAAATGTTCTTTAATTCAACGTTTATCAACTCTGTCTCGGTTACTGACTGGACAGGAACAAACTAGGTAACCATAATAAACAAATAATTTATCAAAGTCATACCAACTGGCACGTGCCTGAACTGTGACTAGCTTAAACTTAGCTCGGCAAGCTTCAAGCTCGGTGTACGAAGTGTGTCCCATTCTTCACTTAGCTCATGGTCGCCCTACTTTACACCAATGTGTTACTGTGCCGGTCCCATGACCCACAGTCGATGAAAAACTCATAGGTACACAAAGTGTATGAAGCGGTAAGTGTGTTCA
The DNA here is from genome assembly GCA_027580185.1 of Tuta absoluta. Taxonomy (NCBI): domain Eukaryota; kingdom Metazoa; phylum Arthropoda; class Insecta; order Lepidoptera; family Gelechiidae; genus Tuta; species Tuta absoluta. Next base: position 2,806,365 of record JAQAHW010000034.1, read on the forward strand.
GTTTTAATTATTGCGATTGGAACTCGTTTATTTGTAATTCTTGTATATCGAACAGGTTCATTTATTGAAAGTTGTAGCGGAAATCCGTTACACATTTATCGACATTTTACAAAAATGTAACACTTAGCGTGTAACTAGTATCAATCATCATGTATGTCTTAGTATCATGGTAGTTAGAATAACATAAACCAGTCTGTAACCGAGAGAAGAAGAAAGGCAGTTTTGGAGTACGTAGCCAGCAGCTTTTCCTTTGAATATTATTGCCATCGGCCGCGAGATGTCCACTGTAGGACACGGGCCTCCAAAGGCACCGCGATTTTGTGCTGACTACATGCATCGGCTGCCAGCTTAAATGGTATAAGACCTGCTGCCGGTCATATATTTCGGTGTCATTACAAAAAAGGTATCCAGTGTCTAAGTCGTTTGAGAACGTCAAATCATATGGAAAAATAAAGTAAAAAGCGGATAAAAGCGCGTCAAACTTTTTTTTTACGCGGTATATTTGTTCTATGCTGCGCTTTTCGACGCATTTCTTTGAACAGTATTCAGTTAATCTGCTGTCTAGCTAGACAAATTTAGCTCTTACTTGACCGAGTGCGGGCCGGACCTGACGTCTAAATAAAGGGGGGGAGTCAAAAATTGGGCAAACACCTGAAAAGCTCAAGCAACTCCCTAAAAGCATACATATAACTTCTGTCTAGTTAAGGACTGTCTATAGCTGGATAATTGAGAAATTTTCACACTCTTACAAAGTAACTATAACCAGCTCCCAGACCAGATTGATTGCAACTTGCGTAACCTTAAATATTGCAACTGCTTGCATAAATCACTGTGACAGACCGACAGACATAATACTTCATCATATCTGATTGGATATGATGAAGGATTATGGATATATGGAAAACGACAACTGCAATATCTCTTCAAATATCAATAGAAAATATCGATTGTCTCCGGGAACAACGGGAGGACATGAGTGGGTCAAATAGACAGTTAAACGGCTACTAAACTTGCCAACAAGTCCCGATCCCGCATACATTGCGGGCTACCTTAAGTTTATTGTATTGACCTCCATATAATAACCAACAATGTAAGCCAGATCGGACCGTGTCGGCAGGGTAGTGTAATAGCTACCTTAAAGTTTTTGTGCAATTGTAATGTCAGATCACATCTACGACGTTTCAGTCCCAATAGAGCCTACAAAAGACTTAGCTCTATTAGCAATGTTTAAAAATTTTCGCAATTGTCAAAAACTAAGAAGAAATACGGTTTTAGAGATAGAGAGGGTAATGTTAAGGCAGATTATTGTGTTCGTGTTCACAATAATCTGCCTTAACATTACCCTCTCGTGTTCACCGCTAGCTCTGCGCAGTTTTGCCGCTTACATGTGCTACCCGTGATCATGATACTTGTAATAGCGTTAAAATACCCGGAGCTCAAAATAATACTACTAAAAAGGTTTTTAAACATTTTTAAACTTATTATTTTCAAATTCATCTTATCCGCTCGTTCAAAGCTGTTCTCGAAAACAAGTTCTCTAAACTTCATAGTTGTAGGCGCAACTTAAGGGCATAACAACATCTTAACGGTTAGTTGTATCAGATTCGACTCTGTTGTGACTAAATATATGGAATTATGGAATTTATATAGAGTTTTATGTAAAAGAGACCATTCTGAGTGAGTTGAACGGACGGCTCGAAGCTGTTTTTCTGTCAAGGACTTTTCAAGCTGTACCTACATTGTTTTGCAAGTAATATTAGTTCAATGAATATCCCTAGTTAAGCCTAGAACATAACTTTAGCATTATTGCAAGGACTCCTCAGACTCAGACCCAATCACTCGAGAATTGACATAAAGGTTGATAGATGCAGTTCTATGATGTGACAGAAACAACATAAACAGATTATCTTCGAAATGAAATTTTATGTCAATACTAGCTGTTACCCGCCGCTTTGCCCGCGTACTCATAAAAACTATCCTATGAGAAAATCCGTGTTACTTTCTATATGCGTTCTAAATTTCATTACTATCGGTTCAGTAGTTTTTGCGTTAAGGAGTAACAAACACCCATACAAACTTTCGCATTTATAATATTAGTAGGATGATTATATATAGTATATACTGTGCTAGGAGCTAATATGTAGGACCTATCTAGCAAAAACTATTTAATACTTGAGAAGTGTGCATTCCACCACCACATTAAGTAAATGTCAGGCGCTGAACTTCTAATAATGGTCAGATGGAGGAAGCCAAGAGGCCTGACCTGAGACCTGTTTACCTATAAAATAAAACGTACCTACAGACACACAAAGATAATATTCAATATCTACACATTTGAAGTATTGGGTCATGCAAGTTATATAATGAGTGAAAATTAATTATTTTGTCATTCGACGAGTCATTCACTAACGATCTTAAAAATCTCGATTTCATAGCTCTAAATATGAAAATAATTACTATAATTTTGGGGTTTAGCGCTCTCTTTATAAAAAAATATAGGTTAAACAGGTTTAATAAGCTGGAATTTGCTTTCCTGCCCATGAACGCTTCAGGATCTGCAGGAAGCTAATATTTTCGTGTTCAACTACTTGTCAAAAATAATTTAAACTATTACCGTTGAAGTCGGCGTCGAAGCTAAAATAAAACGAACGGCCCGCCTTTAACGCTCCTATCTGTTTTCCTGTGGGAATATGACTTTTTGACGGTATAGTTCTTGAATGACTCAATATTTTATAGAGAACCGCATCAACATCCTTTGCGAAGTTTTAAAGATCTATTCACACAATGAAAGGGGACACTACCGGGACACGGAAAGCGATTTTATTTATTACTATTTCGTGGTATTTAGTTTTAACAAGTACAACGATTAAATACGATAATAGAACTTGCATGATTTATATTTACGTAAGTTACAAATGTCATTATTTATAGTAAAAAAAACGGTTTCATAGTTATAATGCAAATATAGTTGAAGTAAAACAACTTTGACGCATAGCGCCAAATTTTACAATCTAATCCGTAGTATACAAAACTCGGTCATATTTTCGTAAGTACAGTAAGCGAGAGATTAGATAACAAAGATACCCACTCTAAAGCGTGCAAGTACAATAGTGTGAAGATGAGATGATAGGTTAATAGTCTACTGAGATTTGTGCAATTAAGTTTGGTGATGTTGATGTTAATATGTTGCGTGATGTTCAATTGCAACACAAATGTCTCAACGACGGATCTTGCATATTTTGCAAGGTGGTACTGGTGCCTGAGTAAAATCCAGTTGCGGAATTTCAAATTGTTTGAATATCACATCTATTTCCACACGAGTTTTCATATTAAGTATAAAACTTCAGGGAATTGAGCTAAAGGTAAGAGGCATAGTTTGATCCACTATGTGAATCCGAGCCCCTATAGTTTACTGGGTTTCAATGTTGAGTCCCAAGTTGAGATGCTAGTGTCTTTTCAAGCTTCTGACCTCACTACAGAAGGCTTAGAGTAAACTAAAGAACAAACTCAAAATCTTAAATCATTAAAAAATATGGGTCATTATAATTTCTATCGATAGAATATAGATGTGTAGAGATCACGTATATTATGTTTTGCAAAAACTATCTGCGGAAATTCACACACTCTTGATATTTTAACAAGCTGTAAGTCTTGTTTTACAAAGTAGGTACACGTTTCATGTTTCGAACATTTAATTTTAAAAGCGTGTCAATGGATTTAGCTTGTTTGTAGAGTTTAAAATATAAGGTAATTATATTCTGACATACCCAAACATAAATTATGTTTTTATGGAGGTATTTTTTATGTACTTTTTTAGTTTATACAGTCAATAGTATTGGCGAGAATATGTATAAATTTATGTTCATATGGGTGAAATGTTTTTCATTGTATCACCATTCTAAAAGTTTATTATCAAAATTCTCAAAAATAAATTACGTGCCATCTTATCTTATTGCACATTTTAAAAAGATTGTTGTCGTATTTCAAAAATATTGTTGCCAAATAAAGCTGTGAAACGTATCTGTTATACAGAGTGTACCTACCTACCTGCAAAGTTACTGATCCTAAATACACCTACGTCTATGTACCAGTAAATCAGTTGCGTAATTACAGATTGTTCGAATTTGACATCAGTTTTTCCGCGCGCGTAGGCATACCTTGTTGGCTATCGTGAAATTCAGCGACTGATGTATATGGAGTTAGGTTCCGCATGATATAGAATATATTCGTCCTAGAAAGATGAATAAAAAACTAACAAACTATAGATATGTACTTACCTATCTCACTTGGTAAATCGAAGAACATGTTATAAATTTTGTTTGAGAGGTTATATTTTATCCACATTGGGTAAGTATTCAATTTTAAAACACTTCACGGGGACATGCCACGGTTTAAGTCATTCGTACCGTTGCACACAGATCCTGTAACATCATCATTAATTTAAGAGCCTCGCTCTTGTCGGTGAGTAATATCCAATCTGCTCTATTTTGAGCCTTCTCTTTGACTTCCTTAAACGACATGACACCTATTTTTCCTTTGATTTGGTCCATTTACGCTCGTATATTTATACATATTATTTAATACACTCTGTATATCACAATAAGTTGGGTCAATGACCCGGATATGCATGTGAGTTCACTAACATCGCGTAAAGAACCTTCGTATATGCACAGCTTTTATAGTGATTCAACAGCTCAGTTGGTACTGACTCTGGTTGTAAAGATCGTGAATACCACTTTCAGACACAGTAGCTGTTTTAGCTTATCTTGACGCTGTGTCACCCGACAAACTCTGGTGTCAGAGTTCCTACATAACCCACAACTAGCTGCTAGCTATAGCCGGGATTAAAGACCAATGATTTATCGTGCCCTCAGAGGCACGGAACCATTTTTTATGCCGATCTCAACTAAACTGAAAAACGTAAAATTATTAGTTTCAATATTTTCTTGAGTTAAATAAAATTTAACTTCGGGTTCTTGGAATTATCAATAAATTTTATGTTTTTGTAGCAATTTATCCTGAGTTCTCCAATCTCTTATTAGGCGTAACATACTGTTTTGCAATAACTCGAATTGTAATATAGAACGTTCTGAATTAATTAAAGAAGTTAAATTTTGCACTTCATCATTAGAACAAACTAGGGAAATTTATGAGCGTGACACACAGCGCCTCCAGTCGGAAATGTCTGCGTTAAAACGGTCATTAGAACACATTTCCATTAAGTATAACTCAGCGCGAAAAGAAATAAAGGAACATGTGCTGGCCATGAATAGTTTGTTGAAGTCATGTAAATATAACGGTGACAATTCTCAATCTTTGACAAACAATCAATGCGATTGTGAGAAAACTTCAACAGAGCTATCCGTCCCGGCCGTGTGTCCCGAGCCCGCGTCACCTCGCGTCTGTACACAGCTGACCGGGGCGCTGTCGGTGTCGCTCCCGCTCGCCGCCGCCGCCGTCACCGCCGCCGCCGCCGCCGGGTCGGTGTCGCGGCCGGTGCCGGCGGCGCCGACGACGCAGCCCGCGCTTATGGGTGATGACGATGTCCCTTTACCACCCACACAGGATAAGCGACCGTGTGACATTGTTATGTTTAGTGATGAACTTGGTAAAAATATGGGTTTACAACTTGGCCATTGCATGGGTCAGGCAGTAATTAATCATTGCATGCCTGGCGCCGATTATTCTACACTCATAAATACAGTGTTGGCATCACAATTTTCCAAAAAAACCATTGTTATTATTTTTAGTGGCAGAAGGGGAAATGCAACAAAAAAGGACTTAGCTTTGTATTCAAACAAATTGTATTCAATTGTTAATGTTAAACAAGTCATTTTGTTTGCTTTTCCCTACAGCCAAAAATTTACTAACCTAGAAAATAATACTCGACATTGGTGTAACAAGTACTTACATACATTGACATGTCGCAATCCTGACAAATTTCATTTTATCGACACAAATATTTTTATTGGACAATATTTTAATGTAACGAAAGATAGATATTATCTATCTAAAGTTTATAAACGACAGATAGCAGAGTTACTATCTTATTTTTTTAATAATTCAGCCAATTTGTTGGCTAACCAGACAACTGCTTCTATTGAGCAGAATATACATACAAACCTTATAACGTTGGAATCGGTTCCAAGTTCTTTAAATTAATTTCTAAGACAACAGAGAGTAACTCTGGCAGAACGCCGTCTTTTAGTAACTTGAGTGATTCTATCTTGCCAAAACATAATATAAACAATAAAATTAATATTTGTAATACAACCAAAATTCAAAATAGCCGTGTTTTGAATATTGTACACCAAAATATTCAAGGCATAATTAGCAAAGAGTTAGAAATTGAACTTTTCATGAACTGTAATAATATTGATATTCTATGTATAACTGAACATTGGCTTAGAGATTATCAGTTAATGTTCAGTTTTAGTAATCACCAGGTGGCAAGTTCGTTCAACAGATCAACAGCAATACGCGGTGGATCGTTGATATTACTTAAAAACGAGTTAAAATATAAAGAACGGCCTGATATCGTTAGCCTCTCAGTTGAGCGAACTATTGAAATAGCCTGCGTAGAACTCGAAGATCTTGTTATAATGAGCGTATACAGCCCACCTGATGCTAAATATGAACCCTTTGAAAAAGTTATGGATGTAGCCTTAGATAAAGCAACAAAATCCAATAAAGGGATTATTGTATGTGGAGATTTCAATATAAATATTCTTGAAAATTCTAATATCAGTAATAGGTTTCTATCATTTTTTTTATGTTACAACCTAGTGAATCTTATTTCGGTGCCAACGAGAATCACACCTACCTCAGCCAGGTGCATAGATAATATCTTTACCAACATTAAACCTGAAGATGCGGCTGTCATAAATAAATTAAGCTCCGACCATACGGGTCAATTAGCTTCTTTCAAAATTAACATTGAGCAGGCACCTAAACAAGATATTACGTGTGTACCGGTAAATGAAAGTAGGCTAAATCGATATAGAGAAAATATTTTGCAAAAATTACCTGAATTGCCATATAACGAAAATCCAAATAAATTATATAACGCAGTATTTAGTCTTGCCAAAAAAGAATATGACAATGTATTTAAATCTAAGAAAATTAAAGTTAACACAAAATTATCATTTAGTGACTGGGCCACAGTTGGAATTCATAGAAGCAGGCAGAAGTTATACGATCTGTATGAAGAAAGAACATATAATCAATCAAAAACTTTTGCTGATTATGTAAAACGTTACTCTAAAACTTTTAGAAACGTTTGTGCAATAGCTAAATCTAACTTCATCAAAAATAATATAAAGAATAGCACAAACGTAATCAAAACCACTTGGAAATTTGTAAATAATGAAACTGGAAATTCTAAACGTCGTAATGAAAATTATAAACTTATGATAAACGATGAAATTAAAAATACTAATTTGGAAGTAGCTTCCGCTTTTGAACAATTTTTTACTGATATTCCAGTTTCGACTACCAAATCGTTAAACTCATGCCCTATTCTCGCTGAATCTATTCTAAAAGATAATGTAAACCATTGTGATAAATATTTTAAATTTTCTCACGTTAGTAACATTGAAAAAATAAAAGTATTTAAAAGTTTACAAATGAAAAATACTTCAGATCTCCACGGCCTCTCTGTTAAAATTATTAGTTCCATAATCGATTGCATTTCTCCATACCTAGCATGTATTTTTAATGACTGTGTAGACAGTGGCGTGTTTCCTGACTTGATGAAGCATAGTAAAGTTATTCCCTTGTTTAAAGCTGGTAGTACTACTGACCCTACTAATTTCAGACCTATATCAATACTACCAACACTAAGTAAAATTTTTGAAAAAGTTATTTTAAATCAATTGCAAGGACATTTTTATCGTAATAACTTAATGCACCTGCAGCAATTTGGTTTCACACGTGGTCGCTCTACTACTGATGCAGGTGTGGATCTCATCAATCATATAATCGAAGCCTGGGAGGAATCTTATGATGCAGTAGGTGTGTTTTGTGATTTGTCCAAGGCGTTTGATTGTGTTCATCATGATACTCTGGTCAGGAAGCTACATCACTACGGCGTAAAAGACCACGCTCTTAGTCTTTTGGAATCATATCTTAACAATAGAATCCAAAAGGTCGATGTCAACGGTGAAAGATCATCTGGATCAAAGATAAGAATGGGCGTTCCGCAGGGTTCGATTCTTGGTCCTTTTTTGTTTCTTGTATATATTAATGATCTACCATATCTAGTTAAAGAAAAACATGATATAGTTTTGTTCGCGGACGATACCTCTCTACTTTTCAGAGTAAAGAGGCAACAACTCAACTATGATGACGTGAACAAAGCTATTACCGATGTAGTGCAATGGTTTACAGTAAATAACCTACTATTGAATGAAAAGAAAACTAAATGTATCAAATTTGTATTACCAAATGTTAAACCAAGCTTTACAATTATTAAGGTAAAGGATGAAAAGTTGGACCTTGCGGACTCAACTGTATTTTTAGGCATAACTTTGGACGCCTCGCTCCAATGGGGGCCACATATTGAGAAATTGTCGAAGAGACTGAGTTCAGCAGCATACGCAGTTAAAAAAATAAGACATCTCACTGATGTAGACACTGCAAGACTAGTTTACTTTAGCTACTTCCATAGCTTAATGTCTTATGGCTTACTATTATGGGGCCATGCTGCGGATGTGAACAATATATTTGTTTTGCAGAAACGGGCTGTTCGTTCAATTTATAAATTGGGACCTCGAGTCTCCTTGAGACAGAAATTTAAAGAAATCAACATATTGACATTTGTGTCACAGTACATATACGAAAATCTAGTGTACGTAAAAATAAATATAGATTCTTTTAAGAAAAATTGTGACAGGCATAATTTTAACACTAGAAATAAGGAGCAACTTGCTGTGCACATGAGCAGGCTTAGTAAAGTAAGCAAAACTTTTAAGGGCAATTGTATACGCTTTTATAACAAGCTTCCTAAAGATATTCAAGACTTACCCTTAAATAAATTTAAACCAGTAATTAAACAAAAATTGTACAAGAAAGGCTATTATGAAATATCAGACTATATGCAAGATAAATCTCCATGGGTTTAATTCAAATGTATAAAGTAAATATTTTATTAGACGAAACAAGTAGATTTATCTACTGCAATTTTTTGTTATTATTATAATATATTTTTTTTTATGTAGCCATTTTTGGGCTATACATATATATTATTCGTTATTTCCAAAATTAGCTAGGGCAGTTTAGGGCCTAGAAAGATTGTTAATTTAGAGTAGGAGCACTTCTGGGCAGGTTTTTTGGGGGGTTTTTCCTGTTCAGGGGGTCCGGTTAATTATACGCATGTTAATAACACGCTTTGGAAATCTTGACTAAAATTTGAAACAAATGTCGTTTACAAATGGTGGTGGCGTAAAGTTACGTGCTGTGTGATTAACCTGGCCAGCCCCGAGGCAGTGCCTTTATTTTTATTTTTATTTTTTTATCCCGCCCGAGCCGGTTTTCTATTAGGACAATACAAAATTGTTATAAAAAGAAGAAGATTGCGTTATGCAAATTTCTTTTTTTTACAATGACCGATCATGACGTCAATAAGTGATAATGCTATCCTACATTGAATAAAGTTATTTCATTTTCATTTTCATTTTCATTTTTCAGTTATACGATGTTCCATAAATTTGAGAAAAAACTAAAACGTGACTTGTGTAAAAACGTCGGTTTCAACCCAACCCAAGTTTAAATTCTAAACCAGCGATGGCATCATCTTGAGACTGTTTTCTGTGAATACACGAATAGTATTACGCATATATTTATTATTAATAAATATTATAAATATGTACAGTTAATGCCGTGTGATGCCGGCTTAGAATAGTATCACCCCATTTCTTTCCCATGGGAGTAGTAAGAGGCGACTAAGGGACTCGAGGGTATGTATTGGAATTTCAGGCGATGAGCTGACAACCTGTCATTATGGCGATACACAATATTCAGAAAAACCCTCAAATAATTGTTAGATGTGGAGTAAATGTCCGTTTGTAGCTGCCGTTTACGCTCTGCCTATCCCGCAAGGGATTATATGCGTGATATGTATATAGGTACTAAGGCGATTCACTCACTGGTCGTCCGTCATTCCGTTTTTTTAACGCTCTGTCAAATCGTTTGACAAACGCGTCCGTTACGCACCGTACACCCACCGAAGCCGTACTTCTATGGGAATAAGATTGGAATTCGCAATTTCCTTTCGTTTGACAGACGCATGCGTTACGTTGCGTTAAAAAATCGGAACGACAAGTGAGTGAACCGCCTAAGTAGGCGACTATTAGGTAAACATAACATTCAAATCTTCTTTTGCTCCATAGATTTCAGAGTCAAAGGGCCCGGCGCATATTCTTTTTCAAGCAAATTGATAATGATAATGATCCGTTGACCGGCCCTAACAAAAACTAGGCACAGATAGCAATTATTATAGAGTAACAAACCCAAATCATAATCGAAGCCACTGGCATTCACATATTTTGATGATTGTCTGCTCGGCGAGTTTATAAATTTCTGATGAGCACATTCAACTCAAATAAATTCGACTGGATAAAATATTGCCATTTACATCTTCCAATATATTATCAATTCTTACCTCATCTGAGTATCTCTTTCTATTACCATCGGAGAGAGTAGTAAGCTAAACGACTAAACAACTACTTTCCTATATTTATTTATGTATATAGAGGCACGATTCGTCGGTTTGTCTGTTTAGCACACTTTCACTGCGAGCGCGAGATTTTGCCACTCTGATAGTATAGGCCAGTCAATAAAGGCGCGAAATGAATTTGTTTGGGTAGCATTGCAATAAGGACGGTGACAACTTAGTCCAATCAGCTTCATTTTGTGAAAGATTATAACATCGGTTTTTATAAAAAGTAAAATGCTTTTAACTTCATAGCTTAGCCGAGGTCAAAAAGTTTTATACAAACTTATTTGAATCGACTGGATTAGGTTGACTGCGTAAGGAAGGAGAGTTACCTACTTACTCATTTCTAACAATGAAATGGGCATTGTCTATAGCTATTTAAGCAAGCACACAGGTACTTATGTGGAAACTAACAGCACAGCTAAATCCTATAATTTTTTATTTAAATATTACACCACCAAATACACGACAAGGCGTTAATCTTCTTGCTGCAACAAGGCGGAACACAGAATTTTGTAATTCACAAATAAAAAGCTTAAATTGTTTGTCTGCGTTACACAATTTACAGAAACCTTTAGAATCATCCGTCGATCGTCACGACGTCATTTTACGGTAGTAAAAAACCATTAGGTCATAATAGAATTAAATGATTGTCAAGATTTTCTTTATATTACGGTCAAGTGCATTAGAGTTTTTTTCTTAAAGTTCAGTTTGACTATCGAAGGCCAACGTCCCACGTCTGACTTAGCACGGAATTAATAAATAAATATATTTGGACAATTTCGATTTGTATGGAACATGATAACTCTCACAGAAAATGTTTGATGTCATATTCAATAAAATCTCGGAAATCAGCGACTGAAATATGCGCGGGCGTGTTGCGACTCCGCACATCATTTGGCTTTGATAAAGCTTTATTACAGTAATATCAGCGCTAAATTGTAGATATACAGGGTGTAGAGATCAGCCCTCCGAATACTGATAGGATGCATTCAGACCATGAAACTGAAAAACATCTCATAAGAAAATATTACAGGAAACGTAAAAAAAAATACTCCCCATAGTAAATGCAGTTGATTGTAATTTAGTATGGGACTTTATTTTGTCTTTTCCTGACATATGTATCGAGGGGAAAGTTGTTCAGTTTCATAACTGCATGCACCCTATAAGTTATCGGAGGGCTGTCGTTTAGTAAGTATCTATTAATCATATAAATCTACAATAATATTATTTTCCATTTTTGCGTGTAGTGACTTTGGCTATTCGTAGCTTCAAGTAGGTACGACCTTCACACAGGCATTATCGTCTAAGCTACGCATGTCAAGAAACGAAAGCACCATACACCGCCCACACCCACTAAATCTATGTCAAACCTGCTCCACTTTTACGCAACACTATAATACTCAAACCACCTCAGGACATACCACAGACCTTCAGACGTACAACCAGTCACATATACTGTAGACACTTTAACATGTGTTGAGTGTAAAAAGTGTTATACTGCCTTCGTAGGGTGATATTACATTATCATATATCTTGGATCGTGCCCTATGGCGTACCCTGGAGGAGGCCTTCGTCCAGCAGTGGACCGCAATAGGCTGATGTATGTATGCATATCTTGGATACTCGATGACTCTGTCAAAAAGGTTAAATCGATGCCTTATTGGCTACAATTGTCCGTTTTGCATTTTTGACTGTCGTATTGAGGCGATCTCTTTTAAATTTTGGAATTAAATTATTGAGCGAAATGCGATTTAACTAGGCATTTTCAAACTTTTAACCCTTAAAAGGGTAACAAGGAGATAAAGAGTTTGATCCAAAAAAAATCATTTGAGAATAAAATAATAGAGTAGGTATTTGAATTTTTTTTGTAGGTTTGTTGGGTTGTTCGTTGATTCGGTGTTCAGTACGAAAAAAGAATGCGCGAGTGACACGCTAGTAATGTAATATGCCCTGTAGTCCAGTGATTTAAGTGTCAACTTCTCTCTCTAAATGACTGAAACGAAGGTATTTTACCCGTGCGTGTCTCCCGGTTGGTACCTATCTAAGATCAGATTATGTACGAAACCATGTCAGAGACGGAAGCTGTTTTAGAACCCAAAGTCAATAATACACATGATAAATTAAGAAAAACAGATTTTTTTAAGAAAAGTGCTAATGTGTTTCTATTTACTTTATTTTGCTGTGTTCTTAGTAATCCAATAGTACTCCTGCCCTTGGTACTCTCTAGCCTTGAAATAAAGGTTCACTTCGAACTAATATGTGCAAACTGAACATGTATTTGACCGTAATGATCAGTTCACACGATACGTTAAGTTGTACTTTCACTAAGGGCCCTAAGGTCATTCCATACTTGAAGTTTCGAGTCTAAGTCGGGTATCACGCTAGTATCTAGTGATGTGCGCAATATGTGTTAGTTGTCATAGGCTGTTACTGTTACTTGGTATTTTGTTCTAACATGTTTCTTTATGATTTTTTGTTGTCTTCTTAACTATTTACGAGCCGTCTGTAATGTTTTAGGGAAATCAATGGCAGAGTAAAGATATCCTCATTTGAAAGAAATTATTTGTTCCATTTCTATTATGCAAATCATTGTTATTTTTATTTTAGCCTGTTCTCTGCTGGGATAAATGTAAATTTCAACCATAAAACCTTTTTTAAGTCCAGTGTGGGTATATGAAATCTAAGTAAGTACCTATTCGCGTACCCACAGAGCCACAAGAGTTTTGCAAATCGCGAAAGTCGAAACAGAACAATTTTATAAGATACTGTTACGATATACTAGGTAATACCTGTTACGACTGCGGTTAAACCATGAGTATCACGACCACTAATTTAAAGAAGCTTCTCAGTAGAAAGCGATATTAACAATTGAATATTTTTTTAATGAAGAAGAACATTATTTGGTCACGATTCCTCTTTGGACGATCTTCCATAGTAATTGATTTGTGTAGGAGAAATTTATTTTGACTGGTTATTATGCGTTTCAAATGTATACGTATTGTACAGTTCAATTATTAAAAAGTTAAGGGCTATTGTTATTGTATATTGGTATGGTAAATCCTCACGAAAACAGAATTACGAGTAATAGTTGAATTAATGTTGTTTTAGCCTGTTTTGTCTGAGTTAAAAGAATAATCCTTGGGTATAAATTCCTTTTGTAAATAGACCATAATAGTTTCTAAGACGCTACTATATCCTAGGAAGCCTGTGATTCTGAAATTGTAATAGAAAAACTGCTTGAAATTGAAACGACCTCCATCCAAATAGTCATAGAGAGCAACCGGAACCAACGGCTTGACGTGCCCTCTGAAACACGGAAGTACTTAAAGGCCAAGCCAGACTAAACTGACCACTTTTGAGTACAGTAGCCGTTCCACTGACCCGTTTACCCTCAGGTGAACGTACATAGTACGTATCCTGCATTTCAAACTATCCTAGTGGGTCGAAGAAAGCGCCAAGTTATGCTAATGTGTACCGGCATACCCTATTAGGGAAAGTGCTCCAGTTGTTGGTCAATGAATGTGCGGTGTTTGATCGTTTGTTATGACTGGTTCAATTGCTTTCTGTAAATTAATTTGAGCAGTTTTATTGGTCATATTTTACCTTTGTAAAGAAATAATCTCTCGGCAAGCGTAGTGTTTGGACGCTTTCCAACGTCTAAATTTTTCCAAACGCTTTCCAAATTTCCAACAAGATGTCTTTAAGAACGTGGCGGGTAGCGTTTGGATGGCGATAATAGGAGATCGTGTCCTTTTGGCGTACCCCGGGTGAGGCCTACCTACGTCCAGCAGTGAAACGCTATGGGCTGAATGTGATGATATCTCAGTTAAAGTATTATCGTCACGTTCAAATCTGCAACACAAAACAATTTACTTGCATTTATATAATTTTAAAATACAAAATTATCTAAACTTTGAAGCCTAAAGTAATTGAGATTTATACTATGTGTTGCACAATGGAGTGGCATTGTCATATTTTGACAAAACTCCTTAAATAAAGACAAAAAAAAAATACAGTGGCAAATTCCTATCATAAAGCTGTGAATAGCTGACTAAATACACAAATTATGCAGAGAATCGCACACGCCCGGACGGTATTGCGACTCGCAACCGCCACCATACAAATGACAACCTGTGACAGCCGCAATTTAATGCGGGACGTGTATAGAATCCGGTTTTTGCATAGGATGTCGTAAACTTCTTTCGTTAACGAACCGGATCCGGCAATAAACCGTGAAATCATGCGGTGCGTGTAAGAAAAGCCTTAAGTAAGTACCTATAAGTTGCATCAGTTCTCGCGACGGGCAAAACCTTGATATGTTCTAGAACGGTGTTCGGTTCTTGGGTTCACTGACCGATTGACATTTCCACTTGTCTGGGCCTTCGGTGATTTACTTTGTATGGTGTGAAGCAGCAGGTTTTGTGAAGGAGGTTAATGTGTGAAACTGCACAACTTTTGACAAAGAATGCCACATTAGGTCGGAATGGAATATTCTGATATGCACTTACCTCTGCTACAAAACCATAGGAGCAGCCAATTAATTTTATTTTTTAGATTTTGGGTATATTTAGGTCTTTTGTGAAGTGATGACGTATTTGAAACAACCACGTTTTTCATATTTTGTAATATAAACGTGCTTGAAGACGAAAATGAACTGTGCAGAAATATCTTAAAATGTCTAATTCCGTTCCGATAAGTATACCCTATCGTAAGAAGTATGATTAACTATTTACGACTGGTGCCAAATAGGTACACTTATCTATTGAAACTGAAGCAATAATATATTCTTATACTTATATCACATATCTGCAAAAGCTTACAGTTACCAAACGATTTCCTCCACTCACACCGTAAAAACTTTTAATAAGTACTTTGATATAAACTTTGTAAAAAAATTTGGCCTGACAACAAAAAGTTAGACATAGACGCTCGTCTTAATTTTATATTGTATGGTATTTCTATTTAAACATGCGTTTAACACATGTCCAATTTTCTTTTGGTAATGCTTTGACAAGCTGCATCGAACGGGTGCGTGTCCAAGGTATCCCACGATTTTCGGCGCATAAAACATTGTTTTATAAGCAGATTACGTTTATTTGTGAAAAGGTATATAACAAGCTATTCTTCCAGGAAATATATTGCTCCGAACCCAGAGACATGTGCACAAATACCAATGTGGAAATATGTGTGACAAGAAGGGTACAACAAGCTGAAAGAAGGAACCTCTAATAGCAAATTAACCAGCTGATCGTCAAATTTGTAAGGAAGGTTCAAATATATTTTTTTATACATCAACGACAGTTCCATGGGGAAAGTTGTTCAGTTTCATGAGTACCTTAACCTCCTTTCGGCTTGTTGTACCCCTTTTGTTACTCCTTGTGCTATCGGTTGGTGTGATAAGCGGTCTTTGCCTCTGTCGCGTCCGGTGACAGCACGCGCGAACAAAACGGGACCAAGCTAGGACCGATCCGCCATTACCGTCCACTGAGGCCAGGAAACAAGCGAGCTAACAAGCTTAAGCAGGCTTATTTATTACATATGGATTTGATCGCTATTACTGTCGACTGTTGCCGCAGGAAATCTACTTACAAGTAGATACTAATGACTAACTAGCATTTTACCCATGGCGTTAGTAAGGCAGTCAGTTAGACCGTCCAGCTGGGCTAACATGCGTGCCACGATACATTTTTATCAGCGCATTGTGTCGTCTGCGGCTCACTTCCTTGTGATTAATTTCCGCACTATATTGCTCCCTAAGTTTTGCGCGTATGAGACGACAAAATTGGTCTTGGCACGCATTTTATACGTAAGGTTCCCACATGAATACTCGGGCGCAACTGCGATCTTTGTTCCTGCCATTGTAAATAACTCGTCGCTATATTACCCACCAGGCTAACGATCGAACAGGCTCATGATCATGACCTAGATAATATGCTGAGAGCTGGCTGAAAAACCTAGACATTTACGTATGATCCAAGCAGGGATTGCCTTACGATATAATGATGATTAGGTAATAACACTACTTACCTTTGTTTTTTGCCGTGTAGTGCCGGTTTAGAATTGCATCACCCCAATTCTACGCTTGGTGAGTATAGGAACAGCCCCCGATAAGGGGAGGCCCATGTCCAGCAGTGGACTGTTGTTACTTTTAATGTATGTTAAAAATCCTTCGTTTTTAGACAGGACTTGTTTTTCATATTTTGTCATCGATCGATCATCAAAGTCGATTGTTGTCATTGACTATTCTGAATTTTTTCTTAAGCTTGCTTTATGTAGCTTCTGTGGCCACACTTCAAGCGTCATTTAGGAATGTCGTGTGAAATCTCAAGTATTTTAAAACGAAACCCGCTTGATCGATCCAGATGGAATTGCTGCCATTATTGGCATCTGTTGAGAAATGACTCGACAATGATGACCGGGGATTTTCTGATGACATGCCTTTCAAGTAAAGTAAGTCGTTTATTGACGTTTACCATGATTGCCTTTCTTCAGAGGAATGTAGAAATTATGTAGTGTTTTAGTTAGCATAGGTTTTATTGATAGCTGCGTGCGCGCTTGTAACGTCATTATATTTAGTTGAGTTTGAGTGCCATAGGGGTCAAACCTATTGCAACTATTATTATGGTACTAAATTATGATTTAAAAGTAAAATTTTACATATATAATAAGGTAACACCGTAAGACAGCCAGCAGTGTAGTGTAGATGCCCTCAATTCGGGATTCAATTCTCTTAACCTACCTTAAATCAGTGCTATCACTTTCCGTCAAATAGGTTTAGAATAAGATAGGAGATATCTAAGTCCTATCATGTTAATAAATGTCAATGGGTTCTTAACGGTTTCGAGTATACACAGTACACAAAGATGCACAGTACAGGTTTGTTTTCCAAATTTTCTAATTTTTTCAGGGTTTCGTAACTATAGGGTCAAAACGGGACTTTGCTTTTAGTCTGTCCGTCCTTCCGTCCATCCAAACGTCTGTCACCAGGCTGTATCACAGATTAATTTTCACAGATGGTTTATTTCTGTTGGCGCTATATCAAAAAATATAGGAATAAAAATTAAGGGGAGCTTCCATGCAAAATATGTTTAATTTTTTTTCTCGATTTTATCTTTATATAATGGCTGTATCTCATGAACGGTAATAGTTAGTCATTTAAAATTTTTACAGAACATGTTTTACTATTGCCTCTGCAACAACAAATAAAAAAAACTTAATTAACATTCAAAGAATTTTATTAAATATCGTTATGTATATAACGGTACCCTTCGTGCACAAATCCGACTCCTACTTAGCCGACTTTTTATTTTATTAAGTTGTTGTGTTGTTCATTCGAAAACAGCAGACTAGACCATAACGCACACAACTTTTTCTGTCTTGGTTTCTTGGCTGTATCTGCGAGGCGCCAAATAGCCGTCCGTAGATTAGGCGAGTGTAACGGAACGGGACCGTAACATATCGTAAGTTACCGTAATTTTGTTACTGGCTGCACTTTTTTAATGAGCCTATTACGAATGGTGAATTAGACGCGATGACTAAGGTGTTTTGGCTGTCTGTGTCAGTGCCGTACCGTTCCGGATTATTTTCTATGTGTTTGACAGTTTTTTAGTTAAGCTGTTTTAGGCTTTTGGTAAAATAAACTTTATTCATTCCAACGGACGGCAAGTGTGAGAACCGCCTAAAATTAGCAGATATACAGGAAACAGGATTGGTATGGAAAGTAAGGTCGAATATAAGCTTTTATTCCGAGGCCGACCATTGTTGGTGTTATACCCACTTGAGGTATTGATATACCATTTATACAGCCGCTATACGGCTATTGTTTGCTGGGAAATACCTTAGGCTGAATAAAATACCAACTGTTGTTTGTCCTTGTGGATTCTGCAGGTAGGTACTTACATAATAACTGTACCTATTATAAATGCAAGACTATCTAAACTAAAGCGACTTGCGTCAGTCTTGTGCTTTCGATCGAGAAGGTTTTAGGTTTAATTCTTGGTATAATACAAGGACTTATGACCAACATAGTATTCTAAATAAAGTTTCTTGATAAAATCACCTTGTAGTTATTGCCTAGAAAGGTTGTTTATTTACAGTAGGAACATTTCTGGGCAGGTTTTTGGGGGGTTTTCCTGTTCAAGGAGTCCGCTTTATTATATGCATATAAATAACAACCTTTGAAAATAAATCTTTTACACGTGATGGTGGCGTCAATTTACATGCCGTGTGATTAACCTGGCCATCCCAGAGGCAGTGCCTTTATTTTATTGTTTATCGCGCCCGAGCCGGTTTTCTATAAGAACAATACAAAATTATTATAAAAAGAAGAAAATTATGTTACATAATTCCTTATTTATAATGACGGATCATGACGTCAAAAAGTGATAACATAATCCTACATTTCGATTTCAATTTCAGAAAAGTTAGAATTTGAATTTGCCGTGTGCTGCCGGCTTAGAATAGCATCACACCATTTCTTTCCCGTGACAATTAAGGGACTTAAGATAACATATGTCTTGCAATTTTACGCGAATAGCTTACAACCTGTCTCGATAGCCACACACAATTATGAATGACCCACAAATATTTGTCAGAAGTAGCGTAAATGTTCGTCTTTCCTCTGCCTACCCGGCAAAGTATTATAGACGTGATATATGTAGTTGCTCTTGAGAAACAGCTGGCTTTGCGACGTTGACATGAAAATTCCGCCTATGTATATGGCTACAGCGTTTTGATTGACTAACGAACACTTATTGATCTAGACACTAATAAGCGGGTAGACATACACTTACCAGCTACTTACAAATACAAAACACAACCTTGTCAGACCAAATCGTTGTAGGGCAGTGTTAAATAATAATCTGTTGAAACAATCACGCCCTCAATTCGGGATATAAATTCTCCTTACTTGCCTTAAATTAGTGCTGTCACTTTCCGTCAAATAGGTTTAGAAAAGGATAGGAGGTATCTAAGTCCTGTCATTTTTAAAAACGTCAATGGTCGTTTCGCCTTTTCTAGTCAATTTAGTCGCCATTGTTTTGATCGTTGTTTTATTTTGACAGATATCACGTATTTTGCATGAAATTATAAGAAATGACACGACTAAAATATCTCCTATCTTTTCTAAACGTATTTGACGGAAAGTGACAACACTAATTTAAGGCAAGTAGGGAAAATTTATATCCTGAATTGCGGCCATATGTACCTATATTGGAACTAAATAAAAGTAAAACCATGATTGTCAATGTAAAGGGTAAAACTACAGAGCACAAAATTTCAAGCAAATACTTTTCCTCACTTCCAAAAAACAAGTGATGAGATAAATCTGGCTGACTACTGTCATACATAAAAAAGAAAAGAAACCCGTCACAGCCACGTACCGAAATTCGAATTAAGAACCTGCTTGGCGCGCTTTTTACCGCGCCCTCGATTCGGCAACCTTTGTGGAATTTCCACTTTCAGTTTTGTTGATGGATGGACACCAAAGAATTTTTTCTTGTGATATTCGTGTTTTTTTAGAAATGCCCTGGCTATGGTTGAAAAATTTCAAACCATCTTACTTACTTTAGTTTAATATTTATTTCTGATTGGTAAGGGAAAAGAAGTATCTGACTGAACACGTTTGTTGCTACTTTACCATATTACCCGATGACTTTACCTAACATTTCGTTTCTTTCAAGCAACAAAATAACAATAAAATAGGCTAACTCCTTTCCTTCATTCATTTTACATATTTGGAAACTTTACCTTGTGCCATAAGTACATTTTATTTACTAAAAAGACTACAAAAGTAAATTAACGTATTTTTGTAAAAAATATGGCAGGAAAAATTATTCTACACTGCAGACTGCACGGAGTCTCCACATTACATTGTGAAAATAAAAACAGTAAGACAGTAACGCAAATAACATTGAGATGTGAATACGAGTATCTATCAACGTGCTGACAAGTTAAATTATAGGTTTAGGTCATATCATAGAAACTCACCAGTAAATAATAATCAACGGTTGGCGCACGTTTTGAATTGCGGTCGTAGAGAGTGAAATCTGCACTTTTGGACAGACACCGGCGCTGAATTGACAAGACAAGACAGGCAAACGCACATTCACGAATATCAACAAAGCAATCTAAATAATTGTACCGATAACGGAGGCAAGTACGTAGGGGAGCCTGGGACAAATTGAAAGAATTTAAAAAATAGGCTGTATCGTTTACAATATGGTTATTAATCCTGTTTACTGTGGCTTACGTAGCTTATCTGTGATTATAAACGCTATAATACATCACGAATTAATTATATGTTGTAATACATTATACTTTACGCATATGTAGTATTACAATTTTTAGATAAAATCAAAGTCAAAATATGAAATTCGAACACAGTAAGGAATAAAGGTGTTGCCATTTAAAAACTAGTTTTCCCCACTATTACACTTAAAACGTAGAACAGTTTTTTAGTTTTTCAAAGCTGCCCCACTTTCTCCTAACCTAAATATGCGCTTGTTTTTTCCAGAATAAGGAAAACAAAATAGACACTATTGTTTTGTTGCTAATGTGACGTTCGATTATGAAAATAGTATATAGAGCCAATTTTTGATTAAACTTCCCATTTCAAATTTTTGAGTATTGGATTGTAATTCTGTTTTTGTTTTATGAATAAATTATAGTAACGTTGTTAGTGATTTTGCATACGTATTTCATTAACAGTAGGTAAAATGGCTTAGCAAATGTTTGGCAAAAGTTTAGCTAAAGTTGGTCGGCGCGGTCTGCAACAAGAATATTCAAACTGATACTAGGGACTACAAAATCTGACCAGATTTTTGTATTTTTATTCATTCGCTAACGTACTCGGGCATACAATGTTAATATTTAATTTGTCCTGGTATTTGCAGGTAATTTGAATAGTGGACCGAAAGTGCTAGATCACGTACTAAATGAATAAACATTGAACCAGTACCGAAGGCAAACATTAGGTACATTACTGGGTCAGTGGTGGCACCATTGACGCCCACAGACTACATCGAGTTATGGTAGCGGTGGGCTCCCTGCTGTCATTATGTCACCCTGAAAAAAAAATAAGCTTGAAGGCTCTTGATTAGCGTCGTCTCCCATGTTGGGCGTGGATAGACGGGCGAGGAGTTAATTAATGTAGACGACAACTTATTAATCGTATTAACTTTTATATTTATTGAGATACTTCTAATTAAATTAATTTCAACGTTCCACCGAACACGTAACCGCGTGCGTTCCTCAAAAACTCTCCAATTCTTGACAACACGATTTGACAGCTTTCGCTATCGTCCAGAAATTGTAGCCGCCTCGCTAGCGTTCGGTGTTACGTTCACAGACTACAAAATTAGTTCAGAAATTTAAGTAATAAAATCGATTCAAGTCGATACTCTCGATCGATGCGCCATCAAATATAATTAATCAAATCGATTTTGAGCCGATTCTCTCGATGCGCCGTCACGGCCAACCCTGACTATCGCACGTCCTCGTGCGTAAGTTATGGTTTATCTGCAAAATAACAACGTAATCATGATTACGAAACCGCTCGTCCATTCTGACATAGAGAATAAACTGAAATGAAATTGCACCCAAGAGTAAATTAACATGAGCGAGAACCCAGCTTTTGAGTCCAAAACAAACGGAAGTAACTAAAGCATGGTCAGTCGTACAAGATCTCTTCCATCAGCATGATGCTAACATCCGAAGCGTGGCTCGGTCGTACTGGGACCTTTCAACCAGCTTAACGCAAATAAACAGAGCATGGCCCGGTCGTGCTGGGACCTAACAACCAGCTGAGCATAAACGAACAGAGCGTGGTTCGGTCGTACAAGGACCCTACAACCAGCTGGACACGAACGAACAGAGCGTGGCCCGGTCGTACAAGGACCTAACAACCAGCTGCACAGAATAATCGCCAGAATCGTGGCTTCAGCGCACGATCCCCTACCAAACGGAAACAATATAATTTACGTGACAACTTATAACTTACTCTTGTGTATTTGAGCTTCGTGTTCAATAGTTTCGTAATCTTCTTGAAATGAATTAACTGAAATAGTGTCAGAATCAGCGGTCAATGTGGCGTTAGCGGACAAGGTAGCGCTGCTTGACAGCGAATGTGTATCACTATCACCGCCAGCCGGCAGCACTTCATGATCAATCAACGCCGTCTCGGCCTCATCTTCAGACGTCATATTTGTAGCTACATCTAATAAACCCTCATAACCTCTAGGTACAATACACAAACTTTCGTGAGAATATTTGTATACGCGATTTGATCTGTTCATGCTTCTTAGTTCGTATCTATCATTTTCTAGCACCTTGGTGACAATAAAAGGACCCTTAAATTTTGCCGCAAGCTTTGTTTGATGTTTGATTTCGTTCGCTACATTTCAAAAATACATAATCACCTATCGAAAATGGTTTTACCTTAGCCCTACCCAAATCAAAGCGTATTTTGTCTGCATCAGCTGCTTTTTGAATGTTACTTGAAGCATCTACTCTAATTGTATCTAAATCAGCACGCGTATCAGAATTACTTGGCGAAATTTTTGATAGTCCAAGTGAAGAGGCACGTATACCAAACATAAGTTCGGTAGGTGTATACCCTGTGACTTTAGATCTAGTACTATTCAAGGCCAACTGGACGTCATCGAGTTCGTCGCGCCAAATCTTACTTGCATCATTTTCAATAATGGTTAACAGACTTTTTAATGTGCGCATTACTCTTTCGACCTGTCCATTTGCCCTTGAAGCTCCCGTGGCTATCAGATGCAATTCAATATTATGATCGGTGCAAAATTGCTTGAACTCTGCACTGATATAGCATCGGCCTTGATCTGCGATGACTCTTTTAGGAGCACCAAATAGCGACACAGCTTTTTTAAGGGCTCTCACCGCACACGCCCCGTCGAGGGATTGGGTATACTCAAGTAAAGTATACTTTGTGAAGCCGTCAATGATCACTGATACATATTCTTTTCTATCAGATTTGCCGCTTAACTTGCCTGTCAGATCGATGTGTACGGTATGCCAGGGAATGGGAGCTTTAGGTATGGGATGTGATCGTATTTGTTGAGCTCCAGACGAGCCTTTGGATGCTCGACATACAATGCAGGAATCCACAAACCTACGCACATTCTTTGCCATTTCTGGAAACCAGTACTGCTCGTACAATTTGTCAAGCGTCTTTTCATGGCCCAAGTGTTTTATTTCATTATGAACGTGGCATATTAGTGTCCAAATAAGCGATCGCGGTACTATTGGTAGCCAAGAACTACTTTTATTGCGTTCTACTTTCCTATATAAAACCCCATCACGCACATCGTACGTATTTGCGACACTGTCAGGCATGTCATTGTTTTGATGCTTCTGGATAAGATCCTGTAATTCACTGTCCCGTCGTTGCTCTACCTTAAGCCAATTTTCATGTAACTCAACAAACTGCACTGTTTTGCGTGGTACTTGATCTAATGCCTCGTATATTGGATCAAAGTTATCGTTTTCAGACACGGTAGACGGTAGCGGATTTCGCGATAAGTAATCAGCATGACCCATCTTACGACCTTCGTTATATATGATATCGAAATCATACGCTTGTAAGTACGCCCACCATCTGTGGACGCGTGGGGAAAGATCAGTTTTTGCTTTAGAGGCTTTCAGGGAATTACAATCTGTTACAACAGTGAAATGTTGACCGTAAAGGTAATGGCGAAAATGCTCAACCGCCCGCACCACCGCTAAGGTCTCTAATTCATATGAATGGTAGCGAGATTCGACTTCGGTGGTGCGGTGGCTGTAATAAGCTACCACGTGGGGAATATTGTTCGTTCTTTGGATGAGAATACCACCATAACCCTCGGCGCTAGCATCGGTGTGCAACTCTACAGGTACATCAGGTTGGAATATTGTCAGTACAGGTTCAGATGTAAGTATTTTTACAATGTCTTTGTGTATTTTATCATGCTGTTCAGTCCAAGTGATAGGCCCTTTTAATTTTGTAAGAGGATACAAAGGTCCAGCAAGGTGAACAAAGTCAGGTATAAAGCGCCTAAAGTAGGATGCTAGGCCAAGAAATTGTCTAACTTGGGTTGCTGTTTTTGGTGTTGGCGCTTCAACCAAAGCTTTAATTTTCTCTGGGTTTGGTCTAATTTTACCTGCCTGGATCATGTGTCCTAAATAACTTACCTCAGCCTTAAGAAATTTACACTTTCGAATATTAAAAGAAAACCCTGCCTCTGATAAAGCTGCCAGCACAGCATCTAGTCGCTGTAAGCCCTCAGTTACATTAGAAGAATAGCATATCACGTCATCCATATATGCTGAAGCTATTGTATCTTTTAAGGACTTAAGCGCTTTATTGATACATCTTTGATATACTGATGCAGCATTTCGTAATCCGAAGGGCATAGCGAGGTACTCGTATTGCCCATCCGGTGTTACGAAAGCTGTACGTTCAATCGAATCAGGGTGAACACTAATTTGATGATAGCCAGAAGCCATATCTAAAGTTGAGAAAAAGTTTGAACCATGTAGACGGTCAATCTGCTCATCGATCCTAGGAAGAGGGTAATGTTCCGGGCGAGTATTTGAATTCAATTCCCTATAATCAACACACATCCTTTTAGAATCGTCACCTTTTTTCGGAACTAACAATATAGGGCTCGCAAAGGGCGAAGAACTTTCTTGAATTACACCTGCATCTAAAAGAGATTGGACTTTTTCCCTGACTACTTCCTTTTCTACTGGAGATAACCGATACGGTCGCCTTTGTACTACTTTGTGTGGATCTATGAGATCAATTTTCAACGTGCCCGTGGTAACTCTTCGCGTAGGTTTACCGTCAATAAAACAATAACTATACTTTTCAAGTATTTCTATAAGCTTATCTTTATCTTCTCCTTGAAGATCAGTATCAATAGAATTTGAATCAAATTTTCTTGTAATCACGCCTAATGATTCCTTTTTTTTGAAGAATTTTACTGAATCCTCAACAATTTCTACTTTAAGACCCTGTTTCAATACTTCTCTACCTATAAGACATTGTTCTGTTATGACGTCATCGGGAATCACGTGAACTAAAACCGTCAAAGTTATATTTTGTATCTCAACCGAGCTAAGAATTTGGGTCGTACATTGAACTTCATCCTTCCCTATACCGGATAAATATACTATGTTATTTTGCACAACACCTTCGAGTTTATTTGCTAAGCTATTTTTAATCACGGAACAATCAGAGCCATTATCGAAAAGAAATGGAATGATCTCACCAGCTGGCGTTGATAGGGTACCCCGCTGTTTCGCTTCACAGATGTGGACTTCCTTCCTGGTTGGCTGGTCTTCGGCACGATTTTTGTTCGGGCAGTTGGGGCTAATATGTCCGGGTTTTCCGCACGTGAAGCAAGTAGATATCTTCTCCTTGTGGTCTGATGTAACCCTTGTATTTACTCTTGATTGGTTTATTTGATTCTCCTGTCGGCGTTTACGACAATCCTCCATCTTGTGGCCCCGAAATCCACAAAAATGGCAAGTTCCTCCGAATCGATTTTCCATCAATCTTGGCCGCTTTGATTCCGTGTCGTGGTTTTCGTTGTCATCTTGTTTTCTTTTGAGGGAAACTGAGCCCAGAGCACGACAAAGTTGAGCTCTTGTTGTGATGACATATGCATTCAGTTCTCTACGAATAAGCGGATCACGTTGGCAGAGAATAGATATGGCGAAACCAGTTATTACTTCCTCACTCATCTCAACGTTTGGAATTTTCTCGATAAGATTCCATAAACGTATGGCAGCTTCTGACGCCGTTTCTCTGTTTCCGATTTGAAATTTAATCACATCATCAAAAAAATCCTGCATCAATTTTGGCTTTTGAAATTTAGCAAGAAGAATTCCCTTGATTAGAGGCCACTTAATCTCAGATGTTTTGATTTTGGTCAAACATGTTGCAGCTCGGCGTTTAAGAGCATGAGTAAGTGCCAAAAGAAGTTCGGCTCCTTCCAGGTTTCTACTGGTCACAATAATTTCGGTTAACCGGCACCAACCTTCTATATCCGCCTCTGGGTCGTCAGGATCAAATTTTATTAACTGCGTGGAATTTTGGTTCTTCGATGGCCCTGCCATGAACATACGCCAAAAGAACGCCTCCATTTCACTGGTAAATTTTCCTGAACTTGTATTCTGCACCTCCGCATCCTTCTCCTCTTGTTGTTTTTGCCCTCGAATCCCACCGTCTGATGAAGGCTCTTGATTAGCGTCGTCTCCCATGTTGGGCGTGGATAGACGGGCGAGGAGTTAATTAATGTAGACGACAACTTATTAATCGTATTAACTTTTATATTTATTGAGATACTTCTAATTAAATTAATTTCAACGTTCCACCGAACACGTAACCGCGTGCGTTCCTCAAAAACTCTCCAATTCTTGACAACACGATTTGACAGCTTTCGCTATCGTCCAGAAATTGTAGCCGCCTCGCTAGCGTTCGGTGTTACGTTCACAGACTACAAAATTAGTTCAGAAATTTAAGTAATAAAATCGATTCAAGTCGATACTCTCGATCGATGCGCCATCAAATATAATTAATCAAATCGATTTTGAGCCGATTCTCTCGATGCGCCGTCAAGCTTGTGTCAATGGCCAGTGTTTACAAAATAAATAAATATTTTTAAAAATTTCACACAGCGCCATCTAGCCCCAAACTAAGCAAAGCTTGTACTATGGGAACTAGATAGCTAAACACATAAATACGTTTTGTTGCACTTAAATACATACAATGCATAGAAAACACCCACACTCAACACAAATATTTGAAAAAGGTAAAATATTACAAGTTTTTATTTACTATACATACTTTTATATACTTGTATTTGTCTTCCTACTGGCGTAATCTTTTAATTGGCTACAAGTTTATTATGTTGTATCTAACAACTGTTATTTATTGTTCAAGCTGAACATTTCAAAAAGACAATTTAAAAAAATATATTACTAAACGAAGGTTACATTTTGTAAGAAATAACTATAGCAGGTACCTTAAGTAGGCTGATCGGCAATATGAGTTTTTTATTCATATTTTGACTTATTTCGATCTACGTTGGGGAAAGTTGTTTCTTGTCACCAGTTTTTAGTATTGGTCACTTCACGGGCCTTCGTAGAAGAGTCTTTCACTGCCAAAGTCAATGGTTTAGAAAGTCATCAAAAATTCACAGTCGATTGTCGATTACTAATTGATTTCACGTACTTGACATTCACAGTGCTTCCATGGAATAAACAGTTTAAAAAGAACCTTATGACAAAGAGTTTAGGTTACAAATTCTATTTTAAGGGTGTCTGAAATTAGCCATGCGACACAGATAGTAAAATAGTGCTTAGGTTGTTGAGATTACTTGCAAATTTTGAATTTAGAACACGTTACAATGTTTCGCACTTTCTTTTCTCCGCCATTTTGAGAATCCGACGACTCGAGTCCCTCACCCCTCACATGATTATTTTTATAATGCGTTCATAACTCTATAGAATCCTCCAGTAGCTTTTTCATAATCAAATCATGATAAAGCCCCCGTATATTCAAAAAATTCCTTGCACGTAACATCTTTGAAAAACTAAACAATGGTAGAAAGCATGTGGGTAAAGTAGACAAATAAGTAAATAACAAAAATAAGCATAGGTACTTAACGAGTTAGGCAATATTGTCATCTTTGCCGCTAATTTTAAAAGGCAATTTTGAATAACAGCCAGTAACATTAGCCACTTTTCGCTTGTTAAACCATGAATACACAGGAATTATCACATTATGCGTGTGAACAATTTTTAGCAGACTGTGAACTTCTTAAAGAAAAATTACCATAGGACTTTCACTTGCTTTCGTAAGGTCAGTGTGTGAACCTGAGGAAGGGTTCACAATACCAGCGCGAGCGGGTTTGTTTGCATTTACTCTAATTTATGTTATCTATTGCTGGGGACGAAAATAGAGGTAATTCAGTTCTTTTGGAGTACCCCTGGTACCTTATGTGATCCAACTGGCTGTACATGTATAGACCAAAATGTAAGCAATGTGGAGGATTACCAAATAAATACATAATATGTGGGTTTAGGATTGAAGTGATGCAAATATAATATATACAATATCTGCCGTACACAAGCCTTAATAAAAAAAGAACAATGACCAAGTAAACCGTCCAAAGAAAGTATTTGAAAGAAGTACCAGTCTGTTATGTAACCAGGTATCTACATTCACTTGCTCTTCCCACGTCGAATGAAGAAGATAAGTTTAAGATCTCAGTATCTATTAGTATAATAATTAGTAGAATATGGTTGTTACCCATTAAGACATAATATTCCCAAGGTAGACGATGATTAATGTTTAATTATATGCGAATTCTGTCTGCAAACTTTCTACTTGTTAAAAAAATAACATCAATCATCATTTGCATGACCTGAGTGGTTGTGTTCATAATATCTAACAGCCAAAACCACAGCAGTCCACTGCTGGACCTGGGCCTACCTCTATTAGGGAATTAAATAAATTGCGAATTTCGATCTTATTCGCACACAAATACGGTTACGGTGCGTTAAAAATACTTAGTGACGGACGACAAGTGCGAGACCCGCCTTAGTGGTAATTGATACATACATAATACACATGTCACACCTATAATCCCTTGCGGGGTAGGCAGAGTGCAAATAGCCGCAAAAAACAAAAAGACAAATATTTGAGGGTCATTCGGAAAATTGTATATCGCCATAGTGACAGGTTAACAGTCCATCGCCTAAAATTGCAATACACACCCTCGAGTCCCTTAGTCGCCTCTTACGACTCCCAAGGGAAAGAAATGGGGTGATGCTATTCTAAGCGGGCATCACACGGCAATGGTAAATTTTGACCTATCACGCTTTCCCCTCCCCCGACTTCACAGCTATTGAATGAATTTTTGTATTTGCTAAAATTGACATATTAGGCATCTATAAGGGCTTTGTGGTCGTAGTTACAGACAACGTTGCTTCTTTAGTCTACAAAGTAGGAATCTACGGAAGTAGCGATCTTTTTACACGTTGCCGCGCTCCACTGATCGCTCACCCCATCACTGATACTCATTGTATGCAAAATCAAAGCCCCGTTTCCCATACCATTGTTTTGTATGGTACATCTCGTATGGAACATGTTGTATGGTGTGGCCTAGTGGCTGTCTGACCTTGTCTGCAAATGATGGCTTTCGGTGTAATAATGATAAATGAGTGTATAGAAAACAGGTGGGAGATTTCTAATCAAAGGGCTGTGATGGTGTGGAAATGAAATTTATTGCGTGGCCCACACATGGTCAGCTCACTGTTAACTGTTTATGCCTCAGGCGCTCGCGCTACTGCTGCTACATGTGGCGAAACACACCTGTCGTTCTCAAAGATTTTCCATATCCGAATAAAAATACCAATAAAATATTTCAAGTTTAAATTACTCGACTTTACCGATGAATTTGGTACAGGTCAGTACAAGGTATTACTTGCTATTAGCAGAATCGCGACTTACCTCTTTAATCGACATATTCTGTGGTAGCATACAGTTATTTAAAAAAAAACAGCACATGTTGATCTCTTAAAAATCGATAGCACATTTCTGTGATCTTACAAAAATTTTACTTCTAACAAATAATGTACATTATCAAAGATTGCGCGCGTAGCAATCTTTGTAGATAAATATAGGAACTACTGATTGTAAAATCCCAACTTGCAAAGATATACTTACTAGTAAGTAGTCACGTCTCAATACACTTTTACTTCCTAAGATTCATTTGAGCTTACAACTTCACGCTCGAATAGTTCTGAAGGAGATTATGTTTATTTATTGATACGAGTGATACTAATAACTATCTACACGATATTAAATGAATAACGTAGTTGGACAATGTTCAACATGGTGTTAATGCAATTACAGACTAGGTATGTTTCGTGCGTCAACCAAACATGCAATGCAATACGTTTTACCGGTAAATGTTTTAAGTTTTGCGTCTGGATGATTTCACATAATTTATGGCCGTACAGCATTCTAGAATGCACGGAAATGTCACTAGGCCTTTCTTTATTACGATTCCTCCAAGGAATGCGATGCGATCTTTATTCATCTGAATTCTGACCGTGGCATTGCAGGCTTCGAAATTTATTGCGTCAATGAAAAGATGGAAAACTTTTGATTGCTATTAAACTGTTTCGAAAGAAGCATATTTTCAAATACTTACTTTTCTATGCAACCATATTATAATACAGAACAGATAGCTATGAATGACTAAGAATAAGGTTAGGCAACACTGTCGCAGTCCGTTGTTTGTGATCTCATGCTAACATTAGTCACTTCAGTACCTCTGCTACCCAAAATCCTGTTATCCTTGACCAAAGAATCTTAAATTACATAACATCCTTTTCAATAAATTTGGTCATTTATGTATTGACCACAATAAAAGATGATCTAAGTTTGTCACGACTTATTTTTTGTCAAATAGTTTAGGTTTTTAAGCAGGAAATAGGAATTTTAGTTTTTGTTTGTTAAATAAGTATATGGATAAACACTTCAGTGATTAATTTATTCGTTACTATAAAAAAGCTTCGGGAACATGATGCAAAATCTAAAGTCCATATTTTTGGATATTTCCGTATTAAAAATCGTTGTTTTTTAAATAATTTCATGTAGAATAGGGTAGGTTGGCATAAAACAACTATCTCAAAGAGGTATACATGATGCTCTATTCTTTATAAAATCCAGTTTAAACCTGTTACAAAGCAGCAATTACATCTGCACTAACCCAATCAACACAAAGTCACAAAACAAGGTCGTCTTGATTCGACAAATGATACGTAGTAGGTATCATTCCAAGTGGTTTAGAAAGCCTATCTATTATCTGGGACCGGTATCGAGTGACTGATACCGGTCTAAGCTTGGGCAATGTTGTACATTAAGTGTTTTGTAAGAGAAGGTGTTGACTCTTGCAAGGGGGTCGGCTTGGTCCTGTCTGTAAAATCATTTACAAGGAAGCCATGCAAGGCAGCTTTCGGTTATTTTATTTAAATATGGGATGTCACAGGTGAACACAATTAGGTCATATGTATTAGTACAACTAACCCGACAAGGTTACTTTTGGCAATCTTTCTGTCTAAGCGTTTATTAATTCTTATTTACCAGCCGGCATTTATGAGTGATTTACGTAGTTCCATTACAAAAACCGCTCGTGCCGATTCACAACATCTCCAAGATAAAGACTCGTCGCATAGCACAGCTGATCTGATGACATTGTACCTACAATTTGAGCACATCTTCCCAAAGAGTTTTCCCACGGTAAAGCCAATTATTTACCAACAATAACAGTAACAGTAAGATGACACATAACTGTTGCGACATTTAAGAACATTTACATTGCGTTACTTCTAATGGTAGTTTGTGTTCTAATAGTCTTCTTATGACTTGGCAATCTATTTTGATGTGCCCAAGCATGGAAAGATTATATTTTTATGTTTGTTAGGCAGGTAATTGTGGTGCAAGAAGATATTTTTATACCTTAAAACTTAAACTATATTTTAAATCTGAGTTCTTCAGAAGGTATGGTGAATGTTCTGAGGAGAATGTCTATGTTTTAATAGTAGATTTTTGACAGTGACCACTGACTATCATAAAGTTAATACTCTGAAACGTGGTACATCATGGTGTTTCACGATACAGTACGTATACAGGATTTCAAAGAAGGTACTTTTGGAGTTCAACGTAACTTCTAAAGCCAGGAAAACATTTGAGTAGGTAGTACGTAGGTAGTTAGTAGTCAGCAGTTACAACTGGACCAAGCGCTAGAAAGTTGCAAGAACGCGCGTACGCCATATATCTGAAACGTCATAAAAAAGCTTTTACCCATTGCAGTGATCCGGGCCAAACGCAGCACATTGCAATATCAACGCCGCAAGTTACAAGTGCATTGACTCAGGGCAAAACTCACCTACTAACACACATTATCCGTCTCTGTCGCACAAGCTGCGACCATATGCATCTAGCCCTGTCACTCTCGTAAGTTTTTGCACGACACTTTTCCCGCCATAAAAGTTGAAGACCAGTTTCGAAACGTAAGTCTTAAGGAACTTGGTTAAGAAATACTTAAATACTTGGTGTTATCAGTTCCTTAGACTTGTAAAGGTTTGACCATATACCTCTTGTCCTACCCATACCACCGCCGTCGGTCGCACCATTAGCTACAAAAATGTGTCAGGAGCATGCCAGAAGTTTACCTACTTATTGGGCAGCTTAATAACTCTGAAACTAAGTTTCATCGTTTTTAGAGCCGACCGCCAGAAAATATAAAGAATAAGAAACAGGTAGATTACCATTTCACAAATACACTCAATTTTTTCAAATGGGATTGCGTCTCATTTTTTTTTTTTTTTTTTTTCAGAGTATTATAATGTACCGTAGGTACAACTATATCGCTGATTAAAATATGTTTTTTTACAAATCAACTTTGACGTAGGTACTCATTACTTTCGATTGAACCCAGAGTCAAGTAAAAGTGAAACGTGTTTTAAACTTAAATCGAACGCGAAATGAGCTATTCCGTGCATAACCAAACTTGTATGCCACTGTCGAGACCATCACTTTTTACTTCTTTCTTATTTCAATAACAGTAGAAGCTAGATTTGCGCATCGAGTCTCTATTTTGACTTGTGCCAGTCTTTATTATAGTTATATCGCTCTCATTGAAGATGGAAATTGAAAACCACTGGCCGAAAACATTGCATTTATAAACTTCTTTAAAAAAAAATGAATACTACTTTTTTTTATTATTATTTTGAAATGGAACTCATTTGAAAACGAGAGCGTTTAAACTTATCATCAGATATCTATCATCAGAAAAGTAAATAGAAAATAGAGAGCATAAGTTATATTTTAACCAAAAGAATTCGAAAGCAAATTCTAAACCACGGTTCAAAACCACGATCCTGCCCAGAATTTAAATGCCAGACTGTAAAAAAGTGTCAGTAGAGCATCTCTGACAAGCAATGCTGCGACATGATTCGCGCTGATCGCTATGCGAGCCGCGCCTGCGCGCGCAGGTTTCCGTGCCCCTTTCTGGGTTTGTTCCTGTTAGAGAGAGACACGGACTTACTGACACAAATTAGTAGGTACGATCACGGTACGATACCGTGGTACGATATGAGGATATGATTGACTGTAGTAAAGTGAACTTTGTTTTAGTTTGTAGTCGTTTCCTATCTTTTGTCGATGCTAACATTGTGATTTATTCGCACTTGATTCTAGTTTTAGGCAGATTTAAAAATCCCGCTGAAGCCCAAAAGGCATTTTCAAGATTTGACGGAAAACCGACATACACAATTTTTTCTTTAAGTATTATGTACCTATTAGCTTCACTTTGAAATTAAGTTTAGAGAGAAACGGATCTTAAACTTTGTTTTAATACCTTACTTCAAACTCTACCTAGACAGCCAGACTAAAGTTTCTTAACTAAAGCTCTACAAAAGTGCCTAATCAAGAGTTATCCCCTATTAAATCGTGGGAAACAGACTGAAATTCTACTGTCTGGACTGTTTGTGCTGAATTACAACCATTGTTTCAATATTGCGAGAATTTCCGAATGTATATAATTCGTCACAGTTTTCGTAAGAGAAATGACGTTGAATAACGCGATTGTGGAAGTCGTAGTGCTTGAGAACTTTTACGCTGTGAGATTTTTTGAAATAAATAAATTTTTATTTGGAATACTTACCAACAGTTTTTACAAATTAGGTTTACACAGATTTATGTTTGTAATGAAACAATTACAGGTATTCGCTTAAGACTAACAAAATGCGATTATAGAAAGATAAGCATTATATTCGTCATCCTGAGCAGGTAGGTACAACTATAATCACGCCTAATTGAGTTGAAACCATTAAAATCCGTTTATATTATTATATAACATTGATATGATACGCTTTTTGTATTGAAGCAAAGATAAGTGAAATAGATCTAAGTCATTATATTTTTTGTTGTAAACATCAGTGACGATGAACAGTCGAACTTCGTGAAATGTTTTTCGTGAAAGAGGGGCTTTACATTTAGTTTGGTAAATTAAATATAAATTGCGTGTGCATATTCATTATGAAAGAAAGATTGACCTAAATAGGCACTTAAAGTTGAAAATAATGAAATATCAATGTCCCTGGGAGCTTTCTCATCTATACTGTGTTATGTATAGTTTGGATTTTAGAGAATAATGGCCTTAGTACGGAATTCTAATCTTAACTTAAATTAGTGCTGTCAGTTTCTGTCAATTAGGTTGAGAAAAGGATCGGAGATATATACGTCCTGTCTTGTTTAAAAATGTCAATGGGTTCTTCGCAATTTGTAGTAAATTGGCCTCAATTCAGGATATATATTCTCTCAACGCGTTTGAAACAATGGGTCCTTGGGGCCAATTAGCCAAAGAATTTATAAAATATCTCTCAGGGCGTCTAATTGGGAGACCCAAGAGCTGGCAGTTATTAAGGCCAGAGAATTAGCTTGGCCATCCAAAGAGGCAATGCTGCCAGTCTTTTAGGAACTTTGCCTCGGTGCGCCGCTCTGGGAGAAATATTTTATTTATAGAATTTAAGATAAAAATATTGTAAATAAACATACTTAAATAAACATCTCTTCGATGATTTTTTTTTTTCTTAACTTACCTTAAATTAGTGCTGTCACGTTCTGTCTTATAGGTTTAGAGAAGGATAGGAGATATCTTAGTCACGTCAAGTCTCATAATTTGAAGCAAGATACGTGTTATCTGTCAAAAGAAGGCGACGATGAAAACAATGGTGGTATATCCTTTCTAAACCTATTTGACGTAAAGTAACAGCAAGTAAGTTAAGAGAATGTATATCCCGAATTGAGGGCAGTGTCTACCTTCCTCCAGATAAATGTTAGCTAAATGCGTGCTTGAATGAAAGAACTAAGTGCTTTAAGGCGTTAAGAAAGGTGAACCGAATGTCATTTTTATTGCCGCTGCGTCAGAGAGAAACGCCCAATCAGATTTCCTGCAAATTTCTGCGTGTTTTTGAGGATTTTTTTTTTAAGTGCAATATGCGAAATAAAAATAAAACTTTCAACACAAAATATTAATATTGTAACTTTCTTTTATTTTTGTAATAACGAACTAAATAATTTAAGCATTTGCAATTAATGAAAGAAATTAGGTTCTCATTGGGAAAATTTTCTAGATGAACACAACGGAAAAATTAAATTATATTTAACCAAAAATGATACTTGTAAATAATTTTTCTCTACCAATTGAATTTGAAAGAAAGAAAGAAAGAACTTCTAGTTTTTCTAAACATTTCACTTATATTAACGCGATTTTAGGCATTTGACGATACTTAATTTCATTGTATTAAAAATTAACTTTTTGTTACAGATATAAATAATGAAGAAACAGAAGAACTAACAAGGATAAAAAGAGATAACGTCCCGGAAAACAGGGGTGAGTTTTCAAATATATTTACTAATTTTGTATCTCCTTCATTAATAAAATACTTCTGTAAAATATGCTTGAATGAAATCTTTAAAACATTTTTATTCTTCGTCTATTGAATGCTAGATATCTCTGATTAACTTATATGCCAAAACTTAGCTACCTACTTATAACTTTTCCTGCAATGCTGTTTTGATCTTAATCTTTTTCTTTACTCTATTTTTATTTCTTAGAATGTAGGTATTGTAAGATAAAGACATTTTCATAAAGGTATGTGACATTATTTTAATAAGCGTCGTTTATTATCAAACAATAATTTGCAAAATAACTCACTCATTTGCATATTATTCCAGTTAATAAGTGATTATATATGACATGGAACATACAAACCTTTTTTATTTCAGAAATAGGTTTAGGGTTGCTAGAAGACAATTAGGCTAAAAACTAATTTTTTCAAAGTTTGCTCATAGCTCGAAAATGTATTCATTCATCTTGTAAAGTTATGAAAATTACATGTTTTACAAATACAAAAATCTTTTATCTTATGACGATCTCAAGTAATGCTTTTGGTAATTATTCAAAAAAGGCGCTTATTTCAGACTATATTTGCACGGCAATAATGAATAAAATTAAAAAAAGCATAAGATTTTTCAAGTTGATAAGGATTGTAGGGGTGAAGATTTCATGCTTCGGAGATCACGGTAGGCAATAGATCTGGGTTGCTGTCTACGAAAACTTATGAATACCATTCTTACTTACTCGCCGGCTCGACGACCCAAAGTGAGTCTTGGCCTCCGATATGATTCGCATAATGCAGATGATTTAAAACTTCCGACACCAAGGCTCATCGAGTTGTTCGTCGACTTCGTGTCATATATATAATAAGCTGCATAATTTTATCTACACTCACCTCATATTCATGAGAAGGCTCTCATTTCAATAAAAAGTAAAAGTTTTTTTTTTGCCAATATTCAAATCGCCATCTTCCGCCGTACCTGTCAGATGTTGTTGTACGGTACCTAATTGTTCGGTTGTTGTTCAGTTGTTTCATAAGGTTGTTGTTGAGATGTTGTTCAGTTGTTACACCGATGGTGTTCAGATGGTAAGCAGTTGTTTATTTAAGTTGTTGTTCAGTTACTGACTCGACATCTGAATAACTGCTGAAGAATAGAATTAAAAAAAAACAAACATATTAAGCCATGTTACGTTCTCGTATTGAATTTAAACTTGTTTTGAACCTTGCAACCGCCGGTGCGGACGTTTGGTTGGATAAGTGTATTAATAAGTTTATTTAAGTGTAGATAAAAAAGTGTACCTATGTCATTGCATATAATTAGGAATAATTGTGTCAAACTGTATCACACTCGGTTACGTCTCGTGTGATAAACAGGCACCCGCATTCTTATGAACCCCATTAGATGACAATTGCATAAACTACTATTATATACACTTGTCTCATAATGTTCGAATTATGAATTCGAAAACAGATGCATAATGACCTACTTTATGCATTCTGCCTATAAAAACTAGGGTTTACTATAAATTACAGAAGCGTAATGACTTAATGACAAAACTCTTAATACGATAAAGTTGAGAAATGAAACGAAGTTTTTTTTTCCAATACTCAAATCGCTATCTTCCGCCGCACCTAACAGTTGTTGTTGTACGGTAATTTTTCGGATGTTGTTCAGTTGTTTTAATAGGTTTTTGTTCTGTTGTTGTTCAGATGTTGATTAGTTGTGGTTCAGATGTTATTCCGATGTTGTTCAGTTGTTGTTCAGATGTTGTTCAGTTGTTGTACAGGTGTTGTTCAGTTGTTGTTTCGATGTTGTTCAGATGTTGTTCAGTTGTTGTTCAGATGTTGTTCAGTTGTTGTTCAGATGTTGTTCAGATGTTTAGTTAAGTTATTGTTAAGACTCCACATCTAAACAACTGCTAAAGTATAGATTTTTAAAAATTCATATCAAGCCATATTACGTTCTCGTATTGAATTTGTCCTTGTATCGGGCCTTGCAATGGCCGGTGCGTACGTTTAGAAAAGTGTTTCTGAGTTTTTTTGGAGAGTGTAGATAAAATAGTGTATGCAACTGCTATAATTAGGCATTAGAATGCTCGTGTCAAACTATTATCACACTCGGCTGCGCCTCGTGTGATAAACAGACACTCGCATTCTAATGACCCCCATTATACGACAGTTGCATAAACTACTATTATCAACTACCTACTCTTCAGCCTTTTTTATGCCAAATCAAGCACTACCAACAGGGTAATCATTACCTTATGCACTAATTAAATTGAAAAAATCTCAGTCTAACCCCAGACCCTATTTTAACTTTATTTTATTAAGTTAGTTAGTTATTTTAACTTAATTATGAATGCCGTGCTAATCAATATATTCTGAAATAGGCGCTTGTCTTGAAATATATTCGGAGCATTACTTAAGAACGATAAAGGATAAATAGCTTTTTCGGTTAGTGAAATATGAAGTAAATTTTATGACCTTCCAAAGTGCCTCAGGATTTTTCTCTAATATCGAAAGTTTTAAAGTTGTGAACAAGTTGTTTTTAGCCTTTCAATATTGATTACTCCTGGAGCAAAAGTCTAAACTCGAGTACTTTTAGGATGATTGTCTCCTAGCAAGCCGTGACCTATTTCTGAAATAAAAAATGTTTGCCCCTTCCATGTCGTCTATACCACATTTCAAGCATTCATCAACCGGAATATGACAAGGTTTTTAAATATTAAAATAAATGCCACAACCTCAAAAAATATCAAAATGTATGTACAAAATTAGTGCTAACAAATTTCTATTAGCATCTTATTCGTATTCTTTATTGCATTATTAATTGTATGTTTTTCTTTCTCTTTCAAATCTAATCCGGTCGTGGTCGACTCAACTTGGACTTTGTAAAATAACGCACCTCCGACGATATCCTTTCCACGACGACCAACCCGACACGGCACGACACGTCGACCCAAACAGACTTGACAGTACTTCTCGTGAATGACAAGCGCAACGAATACAATACGAAGATTGGAAGATACCACAGCGTGAAACCCTTGATTGGCTTGTTGACTTCGACAGCAAGGACTTTCATTCAAGATGGCGTCACGACGGAATTCGCGACACAAATTTTAGGCACCACTTTAGATAATGGACGCATTTACGCTCAGCTTCTAACGAAATCCTCCCTTGTTCTATACAATAAGCCGTCAAATGTAGATGATGCTATTAAGCCCACTAGAATTCACTCGAAGTTCGATGGTGAGTGGAACGTCAAGCAAGACTTAGGTTTCATTGACCCTGAAAAATTTGTGCTGAAAAACACTGATTACATTTCGCCAAGCAAAATGGAAATAGTATACGCTAGCAAGCCTGCTCAAGATAACCTTAAATTTTGGAGCCCTACTTCTCCTGACAATCAAGAAAATCAAATCATTGAAGAACCTACAGGTCGTAGGGTTCAGCAATACAATGAAGTTCCAAGATATCAGAACAATGAAGCTTACAACTTGCTTGACGGGCCGTCTATTGAAAATAAAAAGAAAATTGAATACGTTGTGAAGCCATCCATTCTTGAAAATGTTAACACATTACACAGACATAGCAAAGCATATGAACAAACTAACGAACAAAAAGATTCTCGTGTAAATGATGCTACACTGAACGAATCTAATATTGTTAAAGTTAAGCCGAATTACGATTTACCGACATTTACGATTAAGAACGAATTTTCACCAATATTTTATTATATCGACAACGTAGAAACACGTAGCTCGCAACAGCAAGCAGGTCAGCAAACTAAGCTTCCCAAAAAACTGTTTGGCCAAAAGAGTGAACCGAGACCAAAGAAAACTTTTACGTATGCAGGGTTTGCTGATTTTACGACTGTTGTTGGTGATACTGTCATAATTTTTACTCCTAATACTGATACTGCTAAGCCTCAAAATCCTAATGAAGTCAATGTTTTTCCGTCTGCTAGACCTGCAGATAAAATAAACACTAAGATCACATTCCTTGCCGCTGACATTCCAGTAGCTACTGCCACATACAAACCTCATCAAGTAAATACGGTTACTAGACTGACAACTCCAAGTACCGATGATAATAGGTCAGAGAAAGCTCTTTACAATGACGAAGAAAGTTTAAAAAAAGTATTATACGAAGTCGACAAAATGCCAGACTCCATTAGCGTGCAATATAACAATGGTTTTGATTTTAACTTGGATGTCCTTCAACCTTCAGAACCAGTTATAACTACTACTGAAAGTACTCGTTTTACCGATAACTTAGACGTTATTCCCATCAAAGACAGTAACTCACAAGCGACAGAGCCATTGTCAACATTAAGACCCTCAGCTACCATTATTGAAGAAACAAAAGAATCTGTTGTAACAGAAAGTGGTGATATGGCTGATATT
The DNA here is from genome assembly GCA_027580185.1 of Tuta absoluta. NCBI lineage: Eukaryota > Metazoa > Arthropoda > Insecta > Lepidoptera > Gelechiidae > Tuta > Tuta absoluta. The sequence goes on from JAQAHW010000034.1 coordinate 2,846,976, forward strand.
TTTACCAAATCTGAAGAAGAGTCTGAAAACACTGCCTCTGAGGTAACAGAGAACGAAGATAATGAACAAGAAAGTACAACCGAAATGTCTTTTGATAAAATAACTACTACAGAAAGCGGCCATAGTGAAGAATCTTATGAGGATATTGAAACTACTACTGAGACAAAACAGGACTCTGCTCAAGAAGATGTTGCTTGCACTAATGGTATAGAAATTCAATCTACTATGACTACTGCATACAAAACTTTGACGTACTTAACAACCTACTTTATTCCTTTAGAAAGTACAGAAACTACAACATCAATAAAATCAGATGTAGTAGTCGAGAGTAACGTAGGGTACCTTACTAATGTAGTATGCAAATCTAGTGCTATTGAACCAACGGCTGTCTTATCAGTGGATGTAACATCGTCCGTTCATAGTTACTTAGGTCAACCTGAATTTTCTACAAAAGAAGTTGTTTTAAAACCTCCACAAGTGGAATCATTTACTGAAAATGCCCCAAAGACAACAATATCCCAAAAAACTACATCCGACGAAAAACAAATAAGTGAGGATCAGTCTGAAGTGGAGAATGAACAAACTACGACTACTACTTCAACCACCACAACTGAACGTGTTGAAGTATCAGTCAGTACAGAGAAGTCTACTACACCTTCTCAAAGAACCACACCTCAGGAAACAGATACATCAAGTGAAGAAAATGAAGTTGATCTCATTTACAAAACTCTTTATACAACTTACACTTACTTTACAACATTTTTTGGTGACCAAACATCGAGTGTAGCTAGTCACAAATCTGTTGTCACTAACATAATTACTTCGACAATTGATCTTTCTAAGTTAGATCCATCATTGCTTGGAGCTTTCGATGATGACGAAATTGCTCCAACTAGTGTTGGCATTGGCCGACCTACGGAGACATACGCCATCAACAGTATAATTGACCTGGTAAAGAACAAAGACGTCATTGAATCAGTCGAAAGTGATTCGTTATACAGTTTTCAGACTCCAACACCTTCCTTAGGTGATGATGTTGCTTCTATAAAACCCGACGCTGTCAAGACATACTACACAACTTACACATTCTTTACAACAATTTACGTAGGATCTGATGCTAATGTTTGCAGCCGAAGTGAAGTGTACACAAACTATGTAGGACCCGACGAACTGATTCCTACTAAGACAAATCCTCTAGCAGCTGAGAGTTCTAAAGCTCAATTCGATTTCAGAAACTGTAAACAAGTTAAAAATGCACTACCGCCTAACCCTGAAGAAAATTCGTCAGTTGAAACAAGTGTAAGTATGGAGGAGAAAGAGAAATCTTCCAAGCAAGAACAACAAGAAGTAACACCGCAACCTTCTCCTTCAACTCCACTTGAAGTTGATATGTTGTTCAGTGTTGAATCCAATCCTGTTGAATCTGAGAACTCATACGTGACTGATGTAAAAACTTCTTCATCTAGTGGTGAAAGATCATATCTAGAAAATAACAACATATTGGAGGATCAAATAAGTTCTGAAAGCAATATTGAGGAAATAATGCCATCGCCAACACTTCTTTTGCAAACAAGCTATACTACATTTACTTACTTTACAACGATGTACATTGGGAAAGATTCTAGCAAAGTAAAAAGTCGACTTGAAACAATTACCAATGTTGTTACGGAGACTATAATGCCGAAAAAGGAGCTAGAGGAAGAAAGCAACTTGCCAATTACATACTATACCACATTTACTTACTGGACTACTCTCTCTAAGAATAAATCTACGACAATAACAAGCCACGAAGAAATCGTTTCTAATGTTGTCACGCCTACTGTTCATGCAGTAACTACTGTAAGTCCCATTGATACAACCCCTATTGATTTTGACAGTGTAGTACCCCCGAAAGATTTGGAAGTTGAACTTAAACCATCATTACTAGATGATGGTTTAGATCACGCGGATGGCAAAGCTACATTCTATACTACATATACTTATTTTACAACGTTCTATGCTGGCAATACATCGCAAATCAGAAGTAGTCTCGAAACTGTTACCAATATCGTAGATAACACAAAAGTTGTTGAAGATAACCAACTAGGACGTAAAGTTGCTGGCCCTGTGGACAAGAATTTAATTCAAGATAATGGAGAGAAACCTATTATTATAAATCCAACTGTTGCAAAAGAGGAAATCCAGGCAACTAGGTTACCAGATGCTTCATCAGCATCCCCTACAGTACTTTTAGGTACATACATCGATAACCTATTTGCTGAGGTAAAACCAGCCGATAGTTCTACTACCTCATCAAATGATAGTGACAAAAAGATATTGTTCTCTCAAGTGGCAGTAATTTCAGGTGATTCTACAATTGTGACAAGTGACAATAAAACTTTAGATACTGACACTACAACTGTCGCGTCATCAACCGATGGCTCTATAATCAGTTCTTCGCCAGGAGTCATACAAAGCTCCGAATCAGAGACTACAACTGAAAATAGAGAAGAATCAGAAGAAGAAGACGATGGTAACTCACGAAAGAAAAGCCGTTTGACATTCACCACTAAGAAACCCTCATTCACGCCAGTGATAATTCCATTCGCGTCAAGAAACCGGCCTACGTTTACGCCAAAAAGAGGTCAATTGCTCAGTAGTGCAACAACAATCACACGTCAAGATTTTACCCCTACTATTACTGCAACTCCTACACTAAAATCCGTTAGAACTTCTGGTTTTGGTGGAGTTAGAAAGCAGTCGACTTTCCCAGGTTCCTCGAGTTCTGGTAAAAGATTTTCTGGTAGAAGCAGCGTGACTGCAAACGTACCAGCAGCATCAAGGTCAGGTGGATTTAACAGAGCATCAATCACACCAACATCTAGAAGAACTGGATTTCGATCAAGCTCTATAAGAGGAAACAGTTTAGATTTTGCTAGTAGATCAGCCTTACCAAGAATAAGGCCCACTGCATCTTCAAGAATAAGAGGCGGTAGACAATCAGCTTCTATATCTTTGCCACCACCAGATCAGAATGAGTCAGAGACATCGGTAACCCAGCAGGAAGAAAACTCGACCGAACCACTGGAAGAAGTAACTGATGCTCCTGCGAGAACTACTAACAATCCGTTATCAAGGTTTAGAAGACCACCAATTGCTAGACAACCAGGTACTGCTCTTACGCCCCGATCCACCACACCTATACCAAGGCGCACAGGTACCTCCCGCGGAAGAATTACAACGACGACTAGAAGAAGTACCACAAGAACAACATTAAATCCGCTCTTAGCCCAACGAAGACAAAGACCAAACGCCCTATTCCCTAGAAGAAATTTGTTCAGAAAACCAGAGCCGGAACCAGAAGAGGAGAAAAATGAAAATGAACAGAAAATAGAAGAGAGTAATGAAGATTTAGACGAGGAAGAATTTGAAGAAGATAACGACTATGAGTCATCTGACAGAAAAGAGCAGCAAGTTTCTACACCAACCACGCAGGCACCAAAAAGATCAAATACTGTACAAATCAGGCCATTTGCATTTAGGCGACGCTCGAAACGTCAAGTGGATTATGGTAACAGAAAATACTCGAATTTTAGAAGACCCGGACTAAGAACCACCACGCATCAACCTGAACCAGAGCCTGAAACTGAGCCTCCAGCATATGTGACCCCAAAACATAGAACTAGCAATCGCTACAGTGCAAGACTGACAAACAATGCCAGGACTACTACTGTTGCATCCCCAAGGTCCTCTGGACGGCAGCCTTTTATAATTAGAGGTGAAAGTAGAACTACTACCACTTCAGCGTCAGCATACCGCCGTAGTGGAAAATCTAGACCTTCTTCTAGAACAACAACAATATCTTCAAGGCCTAAAGCACCTAGACTACAGTCAGACAGATCACGTTCTGGCAGCTCCTCGCGGTCCTCGGGCAGGTCTCGCTCCAGAACGACTACTGGCAGAACATCAAGTAGACAAAGAAATTCTTTCGAAAACTTCAGTGGAGAAAGATATAACAACTACAACAATATTGTAAATGACGGCAAGTTTACAGTCACTCATCAAATTCCCACTGAAGTTACAATTCCCATTGTTAATGGTAAAATTACAGAGTACAAAAGCGTATTATCAGCTACTCCCAGGTTAGAGACATTACTACCGAATCAAATTTCTACATCTATAGGACCTTTGGGTAATCCTGTTCTAGTTTTACTTTCTGAAGCTACAGAAATAGCAGATAATGGAGCTACAAAATTAGTAAAATTTGTGCTTCATGACACGCCTACAACGACAGTCATATTTACTCCAACTACAATTCGAGGTCGTAAAACTTCTTACTCTCATATTGTTCCTAGTACGGTTTATAACGTGGAACCTGTTACACAAACTATAGCTCCTGAAATAAGTGCAAATGTTCCTTTGGCAAATTTGTTGCTTTCTCAACTGCTACTTGGTAATCAACAACCTGCAATCAATCCTCTTCTGGCGTACCAGCAACAAGGTTTGCTCCCGCAACAGGGATTACCAGTTGTACAAACACCCGTCACTGAACTGAAAACTAGAACTACAACTTACGTGACAACAATTACAGACAATAGAGAAACAGTTTTAACCATAACGTTCAGAGCTACTCCAATCGAAACTACTATAAAAAATCCAACGACAAATGTTATTACTGCCACGGAGTATATTACAGACACAGTTGTTACAACTCCAACGGTATTAGGTCCTCCTCCTCCTCAGCAGTTTAACTCTCTTCTTCTTCCTTTGCTTCTCCAACAACAACAACAGCAACAGCAGCAACAGCAACAGGCTTTAGCATTACAGACAGCTAATCCATTGCTGGGATTAGGAGCTCCTGATCTTAACCTTCTGCAAAGTAATAATTTGCTCAATAACGATATTTACAATAACAGTCCTAAGCCAAACATTCTCTCAGACTTAACAAGTAATGAGGATGACTTTGTAGATGAGATTCAAGATGACAAAGAGGATTCTCCTCCGCCGCCACCACCGCCGACTAAACGTAGAAATAATAAACCTAAGCCTCCTAAACCCGTACCAGCTAAACACACTAGTGTAGTTACATTGTACGTATCTGGAAGGCATCCTGGTGAATTCAGTACCGTGCTTTCAACGGTTGTTTCAGATGATACCCAATCTGTAAGAAAACGTGAAGCGATATACTTTGATAATATAGAAATAGAGCCTACGGTACTGCCTACCGTAAATGAACTCGCAAGTTCACAAGATGATAACACAGATGCAGAAATTACAAGCATAGATAGATTTGATGAAACTTTAGAGAGTGACGTTGGCACACAAAGTTTGGAAAGTATAGTAGGTGAAGTAAGTAAACACATAAGATATGACGCATCACCAACGTACGTCGTAAAATTAGCAATCCCATCCGCCATTAAAGATATACAAAAATCGGTAAACGACGTCTCGTGAAAACGGAACAAATTAAAAGCTGTATAAAATAAAGTAATGGTTTAGTTATTTATTTACTTTGTATCATAGTAAGTTAAATAATAGTGCCTTATAGTTTTAATTTATAGCCATAAGGATTAAAATACTCTTTTGTACTTGACTAGATATTAACATTCCGTTAAGGTCACCAAAAATTTTCTTCATGTTACCAGGAAGTGATCGGAAAATCTTGTGTATATTATGTTAGGTAACGGTCTACTCACTGCCTAAGAATAAGTCTTTAGATTATGTGTGTAACCAAACAAGTATCTTTTGTAACTCGTACTTCAACTGCTTTGACTGTAAATGGCGAATACGACTTATTGAATGTTGAAATAATAAATAATTTACAAAATATATCTGGATTTCTGTTAAAGTACACACTTCTCGGACCTTTATGCTCTTAAAGTCTACTTTTCCGAAATGTCTACTTCCAAAAATGATTACTCTACCAAAATGACAACTTTCTAAAATCTATTCCGAAAAAAATCTGAAATAAGTACTGGACAAGAAAATAATGAAGACATACACATAAACCAACACACAAGTCAACAACCTCGAAAAAAAAGGACACTATCTGTGAGGTAGGTATATGTTGCGTTAATTTAATAAACATACATTACCTACAGCAGAAGAAAATATAGACCACATACTTTGAAAGACTTGACTAATTTGACAGCTGACCATGGATGACTTAAACTGGACTGGACCCTGGCTCCTGCAACCGAGGCCCTCACTAGAGGAACCACCCCCTCATCCTGCGCTTCCAAACCCCGGAGGTGAGTTCAGTAAATGTGTTTCTTTAGATAGAACTAACATTGTAAGTAAATTAAAGAGAATATTTCAAACTAATTATAAGTAAACTAATGGATAATGTTGTAGATATTGTGAGTACTAACGATGTAAAGAAATTAAAGTTAAGGTCGATGATATCGGATTAGTGAACTATATTGCTACCGAGAATAATATTAGTTTCGCTTGTCGTAGTGTATTATAGTAGATGATAGTAGTGACAATACTAATGATAATTATGTTCACCTGTTTGTTTATTTGCACCAAGTATGTTCTAGACTAGAGGAATCCCGAGTGCAAGTGGCTTCTTGTAAGTATTTTAGCAAGCTTGACTGTAGTTATTTACTTAGCTCTCCTTCTATTTTCTATTTTTGCAGTGTATTATTTAGGAGTATTGTATAATTTTATTGTTTTATTATTATCTTAAGATGCTTATCTTAAGATTTGTCAATTTCACATAATATTCCATTCGAATCTTTTACAAAAATTTAACATTATAAGTACCTAATTATCTATGTCTTCTACCATACATACTGGATTTCAATAACTGTTTGAAACTTTAAAGACTTAATTTCAAATTTTCTATATTTCAGCGTTTAATACAAACGGTATAGTATACGACAATACACCATGGCGGCCAGGCCGAGAGATGGAATTAGTAGATAAACCAGTGTCAGAGGAGGATGAAAGAAAGCTAAAGAATTTGGCAACAAGAATTATGTCGAATGGAGTTGAAGTCCTAGTCAAGGATAAAAGTGCAGATTCGAAGCAAGACCAGGTAAAATCTCATACATATTGCGCATGATATAGTTCATTTTAAACGAAAAGCCCAGCGACATTGATAATATTCTGTTTTTTAATGATTAGGGCTTTATTTTACAATCAATATTTCATTTATTGTTTTTTTCTCAGCGAAAGCTCAAATTCATGCACGTAACATCATTGAAACCGCATCATCACATCAGCACTACACCACCTAAACAATCATTGTTATCATCAGCAGTTGCTACTTTTATAAACCAACAACACATGAGCGCTTTGTATCCGTTGCATCAACTTATGCAGCATAACTACATTATCAAAACTTGTATGACCACATACACATACTTGACGACAGTAGTTCATAATAAGCGAAGCGCTATTTCAACTTTCGAGACTATAGTTTCAGTGGTCACCACAGAATCGTTGACGCATTTGTATCCGACAGCAGTTATGCCTGACATAAAGCCGACAAAAGTAAGGTTTTTATTACCCCTGGTGGTATTTTGTCCTGGTGCCTTCCCAATGCCCAGAGAATAACTCCACCGAGACCTGTTAATAGCGTCCTAATACGTACTCACTCATGTTCCCTTACAAAATACCCAGAACATCCGCTGGCAAATACCATTTCAAATATTTAACTTTTTTGCTTCACTTCTTGTTATCGAAAGAAATAATTTCCCGGTTTCCCATGGCCAGAAGTATGTATGCCTGCCTAAGAACCACACATAATTTTCTAATTATAAAGTCGACCAATCAACAAAACTAAATCACCTTTTTACCTTTCTTCATTTTGTTTTGTATAATTCTTGTAATTCTTTGTGATATTTTTTCTAACTTATGTTTTTTTTATTGCAGACGAAATATATGGAAGTAAAAACCATCCAACCTACTGTTCCCAGCAACGTATATGTAAGCAATTTTCCAAAAATTGATAAAAGGATAGACAATCCTGATGAAAGTGATAATTTTGAGTTGATTCAACCATCTGAACACGGTCATATACCTTGCACTAGCTCTTGTTCATGTAGTCATACAAGAACAGAAGGTTTGAAGACTAAATACACTAATTTACATGATCATTCCATGTCTGCTAGTAAGTATGGCATGAAAACATCTAAGTATGGAGCTTCAAAAGTTGATCTTCGCCCTACTAAAATTGATCAGACGGATAAGAAAACACATTATAGGCCATATGAATATGAAGCCCAACTCGCACCTACTGACAGAATAGTAGAAAAGTACACTGAAGTTATTAACGATTACTCGGACGAGAAAGAGTCTAATTCAGTAGAAGAGAGTGAATTACTAACCAATGAGCAAGCTCCTTCCCCACCTAAAGTAAACAAAATTAGCAGTAATAAAAATCAAGAAAAACCTAAGCCAGAAAAGCCACAAAAACCAAACAAGAATAAAGTTTTAGTAGCTGATCTATTGAAATTAGGGAGTTTAGGTATAAAGGGATTGTCTCAATTAGCACCAGTTATAGAGAAAATGACTGGTGGCTTCATAAAAAGACATGAACAAAATAAGACCATGACCAGCACAACTACGGTCAAACCTGTAGAAAAGCTTACGCCGTACCAAGTCAATAAAAGGTTGGACAGTGATTTAGAGTACTCAAATAAACACACGAATTTTCCCATCTACATACCAGTCGATGAATTAGAGACGTCTGAATCACAACTTGTGTTTACAAATGCGACATTGCATCAAAACATGGCGTGGGCTGCCGAACACAAGCAACCAAAAGCCCACATCGTCCCACCTAAAATCATTCATGAGAGTCCACTAGTTAATGGAGGTATACCAATAAGCCCTGGTGAAATAATCACGGCAAATTCTGATGTAATCGTTGGAAAACCAGCTGTAGGTGGACCATTAACCTTGGCTGCAAGTGGAATCAAATTGCATAACTCAGTGAATCCTCCACCTATTGACAGTTTTGTTTCTGCCAATGAACAGTATGAAGTACAAGAAAAACCAACAAAGCCGGAATATAAGGTACATGGATCTAAAATTGATGATTCCTATGATTTAAGACCACCGGAGCCACCTAAGCCCCAAAACCGGCCAATGAATCGACCGTCGTTCAGCCACCCTGTTTCTCCACCACCCTCCAATATTCATCACCGTTTTCCTATGAGTCACTCATCCGATCAAATGATGAAAACTGAACATATTAAGACTAGTGCTATGCTGGGAAATCATGGAAGACCGGCTTTCTTAGACTATATTCCGTCATTAGCTAAGCAAAGTAGTCCGCCACCTAAAGGAGACTATATACCAGTAGTAGAAGATAATGAAGATGACATACCTGACAATAGCCCTAGCTCTTCTGAAGTTGTCCATTCTAAAGTGACCCCTGATGGTAATGTGATAAGTAAGCCATTCCTGGTGGACATTCAGCCCTCGAGAGTAGCAAATGTGATAATACCTCATGGAAGTGCTACAGCTTTAGTTTTCGCAGGATCTTCCGAACCTCATAAAACTGGAGATTATGTTGATGACCCTCTGCCTTATCCTGAACCAGGTTACTTTGGAAGCTTTAGTATAGATGCTCCACAAATGACAAATGTACATAATGTACCACCCAAAAAGCAACTGTTTACAACAAAACCAACCCACCACCACTCAATATCTGAAAATTACAAACCGGATACACAGCCGCCTTACAAAGATCAAACATTTAGAAACGAACTGAAATACAAATGGAAAGAAAACAAACGTCCAGTTGATTACAACAAGCTTCCACCACCTACGAGTAATCAAGAAACCCACGTTCAAATTGGACCTCAAATTACTGTCTATAATCCAGATATCTTTAAACACAGCAATGGCGACTTTGAAAAATATAAAAATACACGAGGTAACAAATATAAAGACGGCAAAGAGGTTATTGACAAAGAATACGAGAATTACTTAGCAGTACCTCCTCCACCTCCTCCAAAGATGCATTTCCATACTGACCAGAACCAAGGTCATCATGACCACAACAAACCATACAACCAAAGACCTGTTGTACATACGAAACCAATTCAGGATATGAAGGTATTTTTGAACATACGACATCCAGTACCTAAACAGCCTACATCAGAATCGGTACCCCAGAAAGTCACTTCTGAGATTTATTACGCTGCTCAGGCACCTAATACAAAACCGTCACCAACTTACACTATTCACATGCCACCTTCGTCTCCAAATTATGGTAACACCTATCATAAAGTCCCTACTACTCCTCCATACAATGTACTGAATTCAGATAATTTAGGACAAATAAGTAACACTTTCTCTGTGGTTTCATCACCAAATTTTTCTAACAAATCAATATTGACTAATGATATCAATGTTAGTGATAAAGATAATACGTATACCGTAACTTTAAATACTGCAACAAATGTAGCCAATAATGTAGGAGAAACGTCCCAGGTTGTTGGTACAAGTGTCCCAGTAGCAATAGGGACATCTACTCACGTTGAACATGGTCAACTCAACGCAGACATTCCTATTGGTACCAACTTTGCTATACGAGTCGAAGATGGATCGCAACCGAATGAAAAATATCACACACAGAACAATAGAAATCCTTCAATTTCATATAATGAGCATGGACGTGTACCTGAGGCTGCTGTTGGTGACAATAGATGGAATTTGAGTATGCACGAACGTAAACCTATTACAGAAACAACAGTAATAGGCCAACATTACTTTAACCATAACTTGGATGAACAAACTAGTCACGATAATACTGCAAGTCCATCAATAATTCCCTCTGTAAATAGTCATGCAAATTTCCCAATGATGAATGAACAACACACAACTTCAACAACATTTGAGGATATTAAACCTGTAACAGAAAACGTAGATGAGAAAGTAACTGATCAGAGGAGACCCGCTAAATTAATCCCCAATTTACCTACCAATTCACACGGATGGTATTCTAGTATACTTAATAATCAAAACGCTTTGAACCATGTAAATAAGATTATTGTTGAGCAACCGACCACTAGAAAAATTATTCCTCTATCACATGACAATCAAGATACTGTGCCAGATTTCGGGCAAAAAATTACAAGTGTAGGCAAGCCCCCATCAGAGTACTGGGCTCAACAATATGATACACCATCAGATCAAAGCAAATATAACATTGGTCAACCATTTACCAGACCTCAAGTTACTACAGTAAGGCCTACTTCCAATGCTCCATTATTTAGTGTAAGACCATACAACCCCGGCTACATACCTTCTTATTTCGGAGAAATGAAACAACCAGCTTATGACATTCCAGTGAGAGATAATAGTGACGAAACTACAACTGTTAGAATACCGTCTACGGATAACACAAAACCAGTATATGAAAATTCTGAAGAAGTTTATGATGGAGAAGAGGAGAATGATACTGCTGCTGGGCATGATGGAGAACTCAGCCAAGAATCAATGAAAGTGCCAGTTATAACTACATCCAGCGAAATAAAAACTATGCCAAACATATCGAGTTCCTCTACCGAAATAACACTTTTACACGAAGAGATAATTGACAATGTAAAAACAACTCAAAAATTGTTAGAGTTTGATCCTGGTACACAAACAGAGAAGCCATTTGACACACGCAACAAAACATCATTCCAGTCTAATTCAATGAAGCCAATTTTCAATCAAATGAGACCTAGACCTTTTACAGTTAGCAGTGTGACTACGCTAGATAATCAGCTACACCAACCTCATTGGCAAATAAATCAGATGATGCTGAACTCTACAAATGTAGCATCATATGAAGACGGCATGGAACTTAATACTGGAGAAGAAATTGGTACAAGTACGACGTCCAAATCAGTAACGCATATTCCACACAGAAACACTAATACTGATAAATATAAGCGACCACCACCAAGGCCAGTTTACTACGCTAATGAAAACTCTTCAAATATAATAACGTCTACTGTAACCATCAAAGATAAGAAACCGTTAGTGGTCGAAAAGGTTCCGGAAAAGTCAACTGAGTCTTCGATATTCTTGACTACATCAGACATAAACCGATCCTCAAGTGAAATCTTGGATTTGTCTCCCCCGCCACCAACATTAGAATACAGCTTTAAGCCTTCGCCTAACGATGAAATGATAATGGGTATGAGTCCGCCACCACCAGCAACAGTACCACCTAGGGTACCGCAAAGGACGCTCCCTACACCAAAACCATACCTTAACCGGAATCCTCAAAATCACAGAACGAAACCTCCGAGAACATTACCTCCAAGGGTAACAACTCAAAGACCAATTAGAAGACCAATAAATATAAATAGAGAAGAAATATCAACTTACAAGCCCACTTATGATATTCTCAATAACATAAAACGACCTGTGTACAACCGTGAACAACCATCTTCTCAGCTGTTGCCGCCGCCTAGAAATATATTAACCAAAATTACACCAATCAATGATTTACCTGCTCCTACCATTGATATACATCCAGTTCCTAATGTTGTCTTCCCAACTCCGATTTCTTCAGGATGGTTAACATCCTCTGGCGTTGACTTCTCGTCTAGTTTCGATTTTAGACCTACTTCAGTCCAATTTCCTGAAATTTCACAATCATCACAAGCTCCAGAAATGGGACAATCGTCTACAGAAAATTCATATTCCTATGAAGTTCAATCATCTTCAGACCGAAACGAGGAAACCAGCTCAGAAAAACACACAACTGAAGACAGACTATCAAGTTCAAAAGAAAGTAGTACTGAATCTTCTACCAGAATACCATCATCAAGTGAGGAAAATGTTGGCGACTCTGTTGGTAGCGAAACAAGCCAAGAAGATACAACCACTGATAAAATGAAAGTTCTTCCTATAAGAAATAAGAATAGAACTCGAAAACCGTATCCTATTAAACATGATGATAAGAAATCGACAATTAGCAAGCATAAGTTACCGTCAAAGCCTACTTCGATTATAAGACCTACAAGAACGCTGAATCGTCCAGACCTTTTGTTCCCAACTCGACACACTTCGACAAGAAAGATAATAAGGCCGATACCTACAAGATCATCAACAGCTATCTCTCCCAGTTTGATTGAAAGTTCTGAATCTTCAATTGACGACGAATTTGTAAAACCCACTGAAGTTCTTAAGGACAGTAATACGCCTACGATTTCTCGGCCTCAAAAAACCATCTTAAAGGAAGAAGAAAGACTTTCTTATGTCACATTGTCAAGGGATGATGCCTCAACAGCTGTACAACCTACTTATCACTATGAAAACGAAGTAAAAATATCGGATGAAATTATGCCAACCAAGACTGAATTCAGAACTACAGTTATAACCTTAACTAAAACGCTATCAGAACCAGCAAGGACAGTTTCAAGTATTGGATATCTCAATGTTACCCATACGCTGACTGTTACTCATACAAAAACAAGTCTAATCAGTCAATCAGAGGGAGCAGTAACTCAAACGCTTATTTTGACAAACACTCATACATCAACGGTCGTTGATGTGGTTACAGAAGTTCATACTCAAGTGCAACCAACAACTATTGTCGAGACAGTTACGAAACATATACCAATACCTAAACTGGATCCTACTCCAGTTCAAAACATACCCGCAAAGACGAAAGCACCTCTTGATGATCTTACTATGTCTTCTGAAGAAGAAAATCTTATAATAAAAGACAACGATAAAGGTACTACTGAAAACGTGCAAAAGATTGAAACAGAAAGTGAAGGAGACAATGATACATTCTTTGTAGTAATGAACAAATCACAAAACGGTGGTACAATGCCTCCTATTGCTTCTGATATTGAAACAGGAGAATATGATGTCACGAGAAATGAGCAAGTAAATAGTAATGGCGTGTCTCAGGTATTATTTGGAGAAATACTTTTGGCTGGAACACCATATCTGGAAACCACTAATGTTGTAGCACCTGGTACGTATAAGAAAAACATGTATGCTAATAACTCTGGCAGTTTCTTACAAGAAAACAATATTTCAGGTATAGCTTTCATGAAAGAATGTCAACCCGATTGCAAGGCGTCAAGAAACGAGAGATGCCAGAGAATAGATGGAATGATGAAATGTGTCTGTAGGCCTGGTTTTGCAAGAATGTTCCCCGATAGACCGTGCAAACGTAAGAATTCTATGATTTAACTTTAATTTTGTGAGATTTACTTACTTTATTACTCGCAATAAACTGATTCGTGTATATGATTAAATGTTTTCAGCAACTTATACGTACTCTGTGAAGCTGGCCCTTGGCTCCCAAGGAAATGAACGTTTGAAATTCAACGACAGATTATATGACAATACCAGTCAAGAGTACCACAGTCTAGCAACTGCTACTTATGAGGGTATTAATAGAATGGTGATGCAATCAGACTTGAGGGATGTTTACCATGGAGTGCATATCACTGGATTCCAGCCCGTGGAGGTCAAGTCTGAGGGAGAAGATTACCAAGGAGTTATGAATGATTTCTATGTACAGGTAGTTACTTCTGATGTATCAAAGTATAATTCAGCAATGTTAATTAGGTGAACTTAAAGAGTTGCAATGAGTAAACTTTTAAATATCTTATTCAAACCTATGTATTTCAGCTCTCGGACAACGCTCACGAGAGTAGACTTAAGGAAGTGATAGAAAAGTATCTCAGGAACAACAACTACAGTCTTGGCGGTACTGACGTTCATGCAGCCGAAGAGCTGGTCGACAGACTTGACGTTAGTGGTAAGTAGACTTCAGATTCATTTTTCAGATCAGATTTTGGATCAAGGAAGTATTTTATTAGTTCAACTTAGCACTGAACTGAACTGCAATATATTAACGTTGAACAAGATCTACTTGGTAATATGATAAAAATTGCAGATTTCGATGAATGCACCAGCGGGCTCTTCCACGACTGCTCGGAACATGCGCAGTGCTTCAACCTGCGCGGCACTTACACCTGCAGCTGTCTAGAGGGCTTCGCCGACCTAAGCGTCAACAACCTCTATCCTGGCAGGATCTGTTCTGGTATATAAAAGGCTTACAAATTGTTCATAATGTGACTCTGGGCCTTAGAAATGTAGTAATTGATTAGAGTTTGCAGAAATTATGAATTCCTCTGATCTTAGTATAGTTTAAATTTTCTGATTTATAAAAAGATATATCAATAAGATCTAAAACAGCCCTATATTAATATACATATACACGTACCTATATAATGATTATTATGTTGATTGTGTTCTTCTTCCAGCTGAACCAGTAGGCTGTGAGCTCTGCAACTACCACGGCTCCTGTTACTCGAGAGATGACCAGCGAGTCCTCTGCGAGTGCTTCCAGTGGTACGCTGGCAGCACTTGTCATATCAACCTGAAGGGTAAGTGGTTAATCATCTTTTTTTATTGACGTCAATATGGTAGTAGTAGAACCTTGTGATTTTCACATAAACTTCAAACCATACCCTAGGTCCCTGATTTGCTAGGTTGTGTACGTCACATTGAAATGATGTTATCTCTGATGTAGCTAGCACCAGGTGTAATTCAGAATTCGGTCGAACGATAGTAAACACAAAATAGGTCAGGTTAAACCTCCAGCACGTCATTATGTTGTGGATTCTAATTCCGCTCAAATGAAATTTTAGGATCCATATTTTCGAACAATATAAAACATGTGGGTTTGAAGTTCTTACCAATAGATGGATCTCTCTTGTTTCCAGTGGTCCTCATTTCCCTAGTGGTGCTCGGAGCTCTGCTGACTATCGTGCTAACAGTGTGTGCCATCGTTGCCTGCCGCCGCCCTCGACCACCTCCTAGATCCATCGTTACTTGCATACAGGGGATGCCGTTCTCACAGCAGGTAATTTAACTGGCGATGATAAATGAAAATCGGTGGGCTGACACTGTAGTGATGGGCAATTTTCAGAATACTTAAATTAACTGGCCTGATGGCGTAGCGTATAGTACCCCTGCCTGCTACGCCGAGGGTCGTAGGCTTGACCCTTACACAGCACAAGTATTTGTAAGTTAATTTTCAAATATTTGTGTGGAGTCTGCATATATTAACGTATTTATCTACAAAAAATTGCATTTGTATGTATTATATCAGCTATCTAGTTTCCCATAATACAAGGTTCGCTTAGTTGGGGCTAGATGGTGTGAAATTTGTAAATATTTATTTTTTAAATGTTCTTCATGCGTGGCGATCGATAATGACTGAATGAATGACCGTTTTTTACGGCTGTTTACGCTATGCCTCACACCCCAGGGATATGGGCGTGGTATATGTTCTATATGATTATTACCAAGTTTCGATTTGATATACTTTTTAATGTGAAGGGTGCGATGCCGAAGCAGCGAGCAGACCGACGAGCACTTATCAGCGACCGGACAGACTCAGGGGACGCTTCCAGTGTACAGAATGCGTCGCTACCTTACATGCCTGCTAAGGTAATTTTTTTTATATAATACTAGCGATCTGCCTTACGGTTTCATCAGTAATTATGTAGAAATCTAATGGTAAAATAGGTCCAGTAATTTCGAAGCCTATTCAATTTAAAAAAATAATCAAATCTTTCCTCTTTATAATATGGCCTGCCTATCGGTTTCACCCGCTGCTAACCGATTTCCTGTGGGAATAAGACTTTTTGATATAGCCTATGTTCATCAGTGACAATGTAGAAATCTAATGGTAAAAGATTTTTTTAATCGGTCCAGTAATTTCGAAGCCTATTCAATTTAAACAAACAATTTAAAAATCCGCTTTATAATAGATATTAGTGAAGACTAAGTGAAATAGATGTGTAAATAGTAAAAAGGCGACTAAGGGACTCGAGGGTGTCACTGTGGCAATACACAATTTTCCTCCGAATTACCCTCTAATGTTTGTCAGACGTGGCGACCTGCTTACCCCGTAAGGCATAATATGTGTGTGTGTTTGTGTAGGTACTACAATCCGTACACAAGCTAACGGATTGCTTTTAACTCTAGTTTAAACGAGACAGATTCGGTGTGAAGTCCTCCTCGAAGATGCTGCATCGATCAAACACATCTACCATACATCACTACTTCTCTTTCTTTTCCAGAGAGTGTCAACCAGCAAGAAGTGCATGATATCTGACCCTCCTTCACACGACCCTCCGCCAGTACCCGCTCCAGCAGTCATGATACCCAGAGCCCGGCTGCATCCACATCATTCTGAGAGGTAAATAGACAAGCTTGGCAATTTCATTAAGAAAGTCTCTTTAAAGTCTACCCAACATGCTCAAGGTTCGCCGTGCTCCTAGCATAAGCAGTTAAAGAAAATGAATGAGACAAGAAATAGACAAGAAAGTAGTTTTTTTTCTCTAGTGATATACTGTTTTCTATAATCAATCTTTTGTCACTATATGTCAAATTTTTGCTACGAATTGCGTGATTCTTTTCCTCAAATCACATATTTGTTTGGTTCAATCAATTATCAGTTTGGTTTAGTATCCTACTTCTTTTATCAAACCAAACAGATCATTGATTGGTTGTTAATATGAAGGGTTTATTTTGGGGTGTTTATTTATAAGTTATTAGGTAGGGTTCGATTAAAGAAATAGGATACTCTTTCTTTCTTATTTCTTTAACTACCTAATAACTTTGTCAATTGTCTTTTACTTATACAATATTAAGTAGATTTTTCGTTATTTTGCAGTCGAGAAAATATATCTAGAAAGAAGAGCATGGAACTCAGCAGCGAAGCCAAGCTAATCAGCTACTTGGAGTCGGGAGCAGTAACCACCAATGATGAGGTGAGAGATCAAGGAGACAACTTTGCAGAATAAAATAGTATATAAAGCATTTATTTGATTGATGCAATGATTTGCATTGATCCAATATCTAAAGGAACCGGAAAAAAAGAAGTCTCAACCCGTTCTGCTTAGCGAATGTCTTATATAAAAACTTTCTGCTTTCAGATGAGAAGAAAACACAGCATGGAATCTTCATATAGCGCCAATAAGGATAGGCATAATCATAACAAGCAAGGTGAGGGAATAGATATGGATAACCAAACATTGGTTTTGCAAAATGTGCCTTTTTCTATTTGAAATAACTAATTGAAATATCTAACGTTGTAGTCATAGATGTTTGATTTTCAACGTCAATGATTGTCCTGACAAATCATCAAATTCGGAACTTTAATAAATTTTTCACATAATGGATCTTAAATTAGCGCTGTCACTTTGCGTCAAATAGGTTAAGAAAAGGATAGAAGTCCTGTCATGTTTCAAAATGTTGTTTTCATCGTCACCTTTTTTGGAAGATAAAGATTATTTTGCGTTAATTTATGAGAGACGAGCACGGAGCAGGAGACGACATGACTTAGATAATCTCCTATGCTTTGCGTATCCTAAAAGGTGAGCTGGTAAGCGACTTGAGGCCAGTATTTGAAATATTTCAATAAAACTCACCTGTGCCTCTCACAAAATGATCTTATTTGTCTTAATTAACAATATTTTAGTAGTACTTTTTCGCGGTCTTGCAGCGGCTTAGTATAGCATCACCCCAATAGTCCCATGGGTGAGAACAACTAAAACAAAAAGGCATATTAGATAGATGGAACACAAAATTGGAAAAAAATATAAATAAAACAGTTAAGCATATCTAGAATGAGCATGAGCGTTCCCTGTGAATTCTATGCAACACTTTGTACTGCGCTTGTCAACCTACCTGTATACCGAATACGTTCCATTAGGAGGTGACCTGTACCCATCAGTATACTATAATGGCTGATGAATAAAATTTTGTTCACAATTTCAGGTGCCCTGGTGTCAGCTGGGTTCAAAGTATCTACCACGATCCGAGCAGACGAAGGACCGATGAATAACGACAGAGATGACATTTCCTCCATCAACAAGAACGATTTGGAGGCTGAACTACACTTTGACTCATTACGAAAATCTTACAGGTACAGGGGCATTTTCTATTTCTTTTATACAGGGTTATTTTTTAACTACTCCGCTCGTAACAGCACACATGTGTGCTTGAAGTACAATACAAATCTATTGTTGCATAATTCGACCTGAGCGAAGTGGTTAATTCACCCAGGAAATTTTACAGGGTGATTCAACTCATGATTCTGAACAACTTTTATTATGGGGTCACCTGCGAAAAGAAAAAACGAAAAAAATATTCTCGATTTCGCAGGTGACCCCATGATAAAAGTTGTTCAGAATCATGAGTAGAATCGCCCTGTAAAATTACTGGGGTGAATAAAAAATAACCCTGTATAGAGACTCAAAAGATATAATTTTTTGAAATTTATTTTATTTATTTATTAAAACGAACATTTATACAACCATTACAGAAAATCCCAAGCCGATTGCATAAGAAACAATACGACTATTATTTAAACTTACAAACAAGTCATTTTAAACATTTAAGTAACAAATGAGATCAGTTAATATAAAATTTAACAAAATCTTAGCAGTATTCAAATGTTAAAACTAAATAACAAGACTCACACATTTTCAGAACAAGTTAAAACTAGGTATCAAGAGTTACAAGGTTCCAACAAGCTGTCTCTTTTTTCAGTCAAGAAGATTTGTCTGAATGGACAGACGCTGAAAGAAGAATTGGCGAACTGTAAGTATTATGATGACGAAATTACTTTTTTATTAGCTAGTTACTCAAGTGATTAGGTACTATTTTTACGGCGATCGTAATCGTTTTTAAGACGCATAACATAAAAAGATAGTAGAAGGGGAAACATGAAAGGACACATGATCAGTTATTCAAAACGATGGTTGAGGGAAAGATCGAAGGAGGAAGAGGAAGACCAAGAAGGAGTTATTTAGACCAAATAAAAGCGAAAAAAGCTCACAACAATTTGAAAACCTCCTTTTTCGAAATCTGTTAAAAAGTAATGGTCATGTCGTACAGGGAAGTCAAGAAGGAAGAAGACAGAGTACTACTGGCGAAAACTCTACCGACAAGAGCAATGTTCTTAAATATGAGAAGAGAGAACAAAAATATGACCTTGTTTCAGGACGTTATCAGAGGCGCGTTCGGTCGGTGGTACTCTGCCAGCCAGCACAGGTAGAGCCGCTTCTTCTACACGACTTACACATCAGGTACCTACATATTTTTATTGCCATTCAAGAAAAGAATCAAGAGTACAACTTTGTTTTCCTCTGATGATTTACCTAATACATTTTCTTAAGTTCCTTACTTGTCTCAAAATGTAGCTGTCAAACGGTCGAAATTTTTTGAGGAATATTTAATTTATTGTCCTCTATCTGCTCTCAATTGTTTATACTTGCTCCTTTTTCTAAAGCACACATGTGTCTTGAAATTCACACTACGTTTTGCTCTCTTCTACTCCTTGCACGCTATAGGTACCTACATACTTCAAATTATCATTGCAATCTTTGTTTATGTTAAAATAATGAAATTAATAATTAAGTACATACGTACCTACATACTTACATAGTATTATTTTTGTGCAATTTGTCTTGCAGCTAGCGCACGTATAGCGTTGTGATTTTTATGGCATATTTTGCAACGCAGGTTTTACTTAAATGGCTCTATCTCCGGCATATTTTGCATTTGACACTTGAGTTTATCCTTTGCACTGTTCATTGTTCCATGCACTCTTCACTATTCCATGCACTAATACCTTACTTGTCGGTGCAGGAGGCCAACACGATGGCCGAGCGCGACTTGGGTTCCACGTTCCTGCTGCCGCACGTACACCTCTATAAGCCGGACCTTGTGGGTATCACTGCACTACTCTCATATCTATTTGGATTTTATGAGGAGTTTTCTGGCACTTTTAAATATCTTGTCATGTCACAATTCTTATTAAAATTTGACAGTGTACCTATGTACTTTTTAACCGATAATGCCCTCAATTCGGGATATAAATTATCTTATCTTATCTAAAATTAGTGCTGTCTCTTTCCGCTTGTGACATCACAAATTTAAGGTAAGGTAAGATAAATTATATCCCGAATTGATTCCAATGGCTTATAAATCAAAATTGACTGCTGATGTGCCAAAGACTCACACAAAACTTGTTTCTTTTCATTATTACTTACTCCCTATTTTGTAGTATATTTCACACACCCAGTTTTTGCACCTTTATTTTTTGTGATTTTTATTTTGTTTATTGTATTTGCACTGGTTTCATAGTATTTTACTATTCTTACTTGATTTTTTCGACGTACAAAATACTTTCGAAGAACGACATACAGTGAAAAGTTTACAAGAACATTCAGCTTAACGCATTTTAGACTGAAGCCGACGCAGTTAAGGGAATGTACGATATCTCTGTTCTGTCTCTTTAACGGAGGCTAGTTATTCTGCGTTGTCTTTTTTGTTATACGTTGATATACAGGGTGTAAGGGACGGTGTACCGAAATCTTTGCAGGCATGATCAGACCATGAAACTAAACAACTTTTACTATGGAGCCTATGTTCGGAAACGAAATTTTTTTCCTTAGAAAGTCAGTCAGCTGATCGGGATTTTTGTATGGGAGGTCGAAAAAAAATTAACGATTACCAACATAGCTTCCATAGAAAAAGTTGTTCAATATCATGGTCTGATCATGCCTGCAAAGTTTTTGGTACACCATCCCTTACACCCCGTATATATTGACCAAGAATCTAAGGCTCATCTATTCTTGGTTCCATGATTTAATTGTGATATTAATAGTTTTTTCTTGTTTTTCAGACCAGTGACGTCTCGGAATTTGACTCGCTGTGAATTCCGACCAGTCATAGGATGAAGCTATAGTATAAGTAACTCTCATACTAACTCTTTAAAATTCTGCCTTCTCACCCTTCAGCTGTGGCATCAAATATACCACCAAAGTAAAGACTTGATAACTTATTCTCTATTTATTTTATTTTGTAAGTAAATGCTTATTAAAAAACTTTGTTGTTGTTCACTTCTACAAGAAACAAACTACTCGTTCTTTGCAATTTGTGAAATGCCATAATAAATATAAGCATTTTAGGATATAAGATTCAATAAAGAAAATGATTTGAATGAGAAATCGACGTAATGTAAATTGTTTAGTTTAATTTTATTTATTCTTTGCGATTTCTTATTTGAAGAGTTTTCTCGTTTTTGTAATTTCCTTTTTGGTTATCATTGTGCAAATTTAGTGCCAATATTTATGTGAATCCGATACAAAAAACGTTTATGAAGAATAGAATATACATTATTTTAATTGATTATGTTATATCAGATAATTTTTATACATTTTTGTTACGAAATAAAATACATATTTTAATGGATTTCGTGGTTTCACTTGTAGGTTCGAAATGAGACAACTGCTTTTAAATATATGAGACATAGCGTTTTTATTAATTATTTAATAATATTTAAGTTTAATCGATAGAATATTTAGCAATATTACAAATACAACGGGAAACAATGAAACAGGGCAACCTAATCGATTTTTAAACTTAATACGACAGCATAGCAACGGTAGACACTAGCATAATATATATTCTTAACACCAAATTTCCATAAGCACACTGACCTTAAAAAATTTACTAAGTATATTTTATAAATATTACAATACAATAAGCATGACCCCTAAAAAGGTATCGGATCCCGACGTCAAAGATATGAAACAAATTGCTTCTCATCATTACTTATTTCGACGATATTTTTATTGCTGCCGACCTATCGAAGTGCAATACAGTTCATTGTTGTTTATCTGTCACCAATGAACTGTCTCGAGCAGATTCAGCATCAAAGGTTACAAAACTAAGCGCACTCGATAACTTCAGCAAGTGAATTCGGCTAAGCTTGTCCATTTCTCTTTAATCTTCTAGTTCTTACTCCATCAGTCTCATATCGTCTACGTAAAATACTTCACAATTCGTTTTCATGGACATTTTAACTATATTGTTGGTTCTATGTTTTGCTACAATCATCGATGTTTAGTGACACGAGAAATCAAATCCAACTTATCTAGATGGACTCCACGTTTTTTAGTGTATTATCTTATAAATGAATGGAAGTGAGCAAGCCTTGACAGTTTCACATGATTATACAGTATTTATGGTCTAACAGCTAACTTTAGGATCGATTAAAATTTACAAATTAGAGTAGTTAAGAACAACCGGGCAACTTAAATGCCAGCGAAGAAAAGAAGTAATTAATGTATTTTATCAAGTGCATACAAGTTGCCATTAGGTGATTATTAAGAATGATGATTTTTAATGTATGACTTACAATTCTGTACGATATTTTTGTATGTTATGATAATACATGAGATCGTACAGACTTAATTAAAATCTTGGAATATATAGAACAGAAATATATGGTAAAAGAGAATTTTAATCGACTCTAAAGATGTCAACACTAAGTTAACAAGTTTTTTGTATTTCTACCTATCTACTTATAAGAGAACTTGTGCAGAGTTGAAACTGATTCAATCATATTAAAGCCCACCTACTTTAGCTTAAATGTCAGTAAATACAGTTCACAGTAAATCCAAATTATCTTTGTAGTGGCTTGAGTATAAAACTGACAATGTCAGAAATATTTACTTACACGTATTCTTACAAATAGTTAATAGTCCTACAAGTGTAATGTCATTGAACAAGCGTTTGATCCAAGACTAGATTAAGCTAAGCGCTATCTAAAATGCCTAGGTCGTAGTAATATGGACCATGTCGTACAAAAATCCGACGGTTTCAGTACAAAAGTGAGTACCAAAATACTATCCAAAATTTTGCTTGGAGTCCGGCCAATACAAATTACAAAAAAGAAGAATTGGCAAGGACTACAAGGTTACCATTCAAGTTATTAGCAAAATGAGCTATTCCCAGTTTAAAAATGTTGTAGATAATTCCAGAGCCTTCACCGTAGATGTCAATAGCATTACTTAGACAAAACGGTGAACATAATGCTTAAGTCTAGTTGAAGGATAGGTCCAAAACAAATCTATCTATAACATAGTATACAGGGAGAAGCAAAAAGGGTATAACAAGCTGAAAAGAGGTCAATGTACGCATGAAGCTGAACAACTTTTTCCATGGAACATGGTGAGTTAAATTTTTTCATATTTCGATCTATGTTTAATGGGGAAAGTTGTTCCGTTTTATGAGTATCTGGACCTCTTTTCGGCTTGTTATACCCTTCATGCTACTTATTGTATAGGGTGAAATGTTACTCAGTTTTTGGGGAAAGTTGTTCCTTATCACCAGCCCGTCTTGCGATTTTGCTGTCGGTAACTAGTAAAATTTCACCTCAAATTATTGGTTTTATTTAATCCAGCACAAATATTTATAGGGATCTGCAAATAAAACTGAACCACTATTTGCAGTAACATTTTCTTGAAACATAAAGAAAATAATCGACCTCCCATACAAAAATGATCAGAAAATAAGTCCTTTGTATGAAAGGTCCAAATTTCTTTTTCATATGTCACAAAAAAAAAATGTCATGTTATTCAGTTTTATGAGTAGAACACACACACCCTGAAAATATGTGTACTTCATTTAATGAAACCTTTTATAGATTCCCTAAAAGTTGATAATGTCCTGATGCCTGAATAAATTATTTATCCTATTGGCAAACACTTTTCTATTATACTTATTGTATGTCATGGTTGTACTGAGTATATTCCGAGTATGTTTTGGACGTATTTTAGGAAGTGTAGTATATTGTGCTTCGCCCAAGCATAAAAATTCAGCAAGTCAAAAATGTACCAAACTGCAACTAGTCTAGAAGAAAAAAGTAAGTACTTACTTACTTATCAAGATAATGAAACAATAAAAACAGGAAGTGTAAATCAAAGAAGTTCTTTTAGGAAATTACAATCACGAGGACATAAAATTACAAATTTATTTCTTTGATGTTTCGTCTAAACTAGACGGTGGAGATTTTGCTAGCATCGTAAGTGATCTGAAAATGAACAGAAGTTAGTTTTATGTAAACTCCAAGTATTTAAACGTTGAAATCACAAAATCGTCACTCTACATGCTTTCAAATAAATTAATAACCTACTTCACAAAGATGACTCCTTAAAACTATACAAAAACTGTAACCCACACGAAAACTATATCGAACCAACCAATATAAATAAAAAGCAAATCGTGATAGGGTATAATAAGTATTGATGATAATGAAGCAACTGAAACATAAAAAGCAATACAATACAAAGATGTGTACCTATTTGTTGATTTGTTCAGAGGAGTGTTTTAAACAATAGCAGCTGCAATGATAATATTAGGTAATTTAGGTAACAGATTCAAATTTGGTAGAAACACATGTTAATTGATACTATGAATAGGCGTAAATTAATCGAATGGTGATTAAAATAGCAAAATGATGCGTGAAAAAGTAAAATACGATGCTAAAGTAAAATAATAATAAATTAAAAATTAATACTATACTTAACAAAGAGATTTATTCAATTGAGTGCTCGACGTAATAGGAAAACTGACTGACAAAGAAGAAAAAAAAAAGACAAATATAATGCCTTTTTGATAAGTGAAGATGGAAATAAAAACAGATTTTTCTTGCCTGTCGACTCAATCGTGATTAAAACACATATGTTGTAGGTCTAACTATATTTACCTTCGCTGTGCTGGTATGGGTGGCGATGGTTGAGACGCAGGTGGAAGGGAAGCTGGACAGCTTCCTGAGAGCTGCTGCTGAGGTTCATCTTCCTCATCTTGTGCTCCTATTCCAAAAGAAAGTATTACTTAAGAAAATATCGTTCTAAGAGGATCATAATGGGCGCGTATACAATGCAACTTTAACGAGTAGGCTACTGATTCGACAAGAAGAAGATGTGGTGTACAAACCTCGAGGAATGGGAGTATCTCCGATATAGAAAGTCATCGCAGGGGTTTCCACGGTAGCCTCCTTGACCGAGCCGTCGCCACTGACGGCGCTCAGGGTGTCAGTGCTGTCGAACATGATCGTCCTCTCCTTGGTTTTTGGTTGACGACCGTCCAGTTCCTGGAGTTGTGCGGAGTTTAGCATATTTTGATGAACGTTGTCTAATCATAACTTTGTCTAACAGAGGCACGACTTTTAAAGCTGCATTTGTAATTTCGAGATACAATTTTGATTACTTCACAAACCTTACAAGTAAACTGTTTTATGGCTATTCACATTAAACGTTAAGTTAAAGGAACGTGTCCTTTAAAAACGAAAAAGGACTCACCAATCGTTCAGTATCCGAGTCCGGCTCCTGCACATCATAGACGTGAGAGCACTGTTCACTAGTGGACTGGTGCTCTATGCTCTCCATCTGGACGGCGGTGACAGGATCCAGTGTGTCCAGTGAGGACACCATCGTATTCGACCCTGGAGGGCGTACCGCTGTTATCTTTCGGATTAGTATCAAGCTTGGCAAAGCAATATATGTAAGGGGTGGAGATCTATATTCGTATCAAAAATTAAGGATCAATGACACAAAAATATATACAAAAGTGTGTTTTTGTAAAAATTTTATTCTCTAATTATGTTACGAGGCATAATTTTTTTGCGAAGGATCGCAAGTGAAACTGTAGTAGATTATGAATATGATATTTGGTGAAGGTGTTTATAAGCGAAGATGAAAGCAAACATCTGCAAAGGTAAGATTCGAATATTTTAATAACTTACATTACGTAAATAATACAAGTAAGTAATATAATAATAATTATTATATAACTGAGCTAAGCTTAACCAATTGTATTATATTACAGTTTATGGTGATGATTTTGGCTTAGCTATGCGAAGTATAGGTACACGTATAATAAAAATTTATTTACTACAAAAGTATTAAGAAGGTACCATAAACAATTAATGAGTGCTAAAAATTTACCTCCTGATGTAAGGCTGCCTGTCATTGGAGTGTCTACTTCGTAATTGTATGTTGCTCTTGTTGCGTTGGAACTGGTCGCTTCTAAACTGTCAGTGCTGCCGAGCATCAGATCTGCTCTTGCTCCCCTACAAATATTTAAACTGGTTGCAGGCGCACGTTTGTATAGAAATAAAGGAACAAAAATAATAATATAAAATCTACTATACAAAAAAATACCTGCTAAAACTCCCCGATGAACTTAGTTCTTCATCTTGGCCGCTCCAGGATCCACTAGCAGGATCTGTAAAGTGTTTACCAGAGAAAGAAATGACGCTGTGAGTAATCGACCTTCCAGAGGAAGGGGACACAGATATCTCACGGACGGCACTCCCTTCTCTTGACAAGTCTAAATCTTCGGGTCTGTCTGACGAAGTAATGATGGTGTGTTTTGTGACTGTGAATGATTCGCCATCTGAGTGTCTCTCAACAACAGTTGTTAAACTATCCAATTCAGACGGTTGTGATGCCACTGAGGAAGACATTTCTGATCCAAACGACATTGGCCCTTCGTCATACTGTATTGATCTCGCTGGTATATCTACGCCACCTTCACCTTCAATGCTAGAAACAGTCTCTGAAACTTTCTTTCCATCAACAAATCTTTGCTGTATTACTGTTGTTGTTCTGACTACTTCAATAACACCGTCATCTGTGTTAGTATCTTTGGTAGATTTTTCTTCTTTTTCAAGTATCTTCATCATTTCTTCACAGTCCCCTGGAATAGATTCAGCTGACCCATCACTCGGAGCTGCGGCGCAAATGAATGACGATGTTTTCTTACATTCTTCTACAACTTCCCCAGATTTCTGCTCTGAACCAGGCTCTGGTTCAGGCACAAAAAAGGCACCACGATCGTCATACTTTCTAACTGTTATTACTCTAGGGCAAGTTTGCTCCTGCATTTTTTGTTCTAGAGCCATTGTCTGATCAATTAATTTGCGTATTGTCATTGTGTCAGCTAAAAGTTTTTGAGAAGGACTACCGTAGCTGCCTACTCTTTGAGAAGGACTACCTCCTTTTTGTGACGGACTACCGCTTTTCTGGGAAGGGCTACCATTCTTTTGGCTTGGGCTACCACTTTTCTGTGGAGGGCTGCTACTGTCCGAACTACTGCCGTATGACCGCTTTTCTTGTTCTAAGAAACTACCACTGACTACTTTTGGATCAGCTTGTAACAAAGCTTCTTTTTGTTTAGCAAGAACTTCAGCTTTCAATGCTTCAAGACATGCTGACTCAAGTCCTTCGAATTCCTTCAAACTAGAAACTGAGATATCATCTCCTTGACTCTTACTGAGAACATAACGCCTTGGTAACGATCCATTCAAAGAATCCTGTGACGATGAAGATTGTTGTCCATACTGTTCCATTAAAGCTCTTTCAAGGTTTTCAAACTCTTGCAGTGAGCTTATTGAAATATCATCATTTTCTCCTCTGACCCTGAACCTCAAACGTGACGCCATTTCAGATTCAGACAAACTACCATAAGAATTTCTAAAACTGCCATAACTCCCTACTGATTCTTTTTGAGAACTTAAACTTCCGATTCTACTAGCATCAAAGTCAGTCATTTCTTCTTCTTTTATGTCTTCTAAGGGAACTCTTTCATAATCGTACCTTGGGTCACCTTCGAACTGCATTTGTATCCATCGCTTTCCAGCTTCAATTTCTGCTAGTTCTTGAGCTTGTAATCGCTTTTGTTCTAGTTCGCATTGTAGTAATTCTTCGTCAGATAGCGAAGTAGATGCACTGCTAGTGCTTTCCTGTTTTTTAGAAGCTTTACTTAAATATTCTTCTACTTCAATGTCATGTTTTTGGACAAACTTAACAGGCTTTATTTTGACGCTTTTGCCTTCTGGGTCTAATTCATGCGCTTCCTTTGCAACTTCCTCAATCACAACAAAGTCATCCATCTCACTGGGTTTATCAACCATTTCAAATTCATCACTTGTAGGTGAATCCTGGTCTTTTGGGTAAGTATGCAAGTGTCTTTCTTCAGTCGTTACTAATAATTCTGAACGGCTACTCTCTGTGACTTGTTGAAGTTCTGGAGTTTCAGATATATCATAAATGTCATCTAAAACGTATTCCCTTCCGTTATCAGTAGAAATAGAGCTCTGACTGGGAGCCGACAAAGGCGTATGTGGAGTGGATAGATGTTCTTGAGTTTTTAAGCTTGATGTCGAGCTGGGTTTACTATCTAACTCAGACTCAGTTGTTTTTTCGATCGACTTTTCAGCTTTTGTTTTAGGAACAGACGAGTCACTTTTTGATTTCAAAATTTCTTCGTATTGCTGTGATCCAATTGGAATTATTTCTGCCTCAATATCAGCAAACTCTCTTTTACTTGGAGGAAGTTCCGTTACTGGAAAAGGAACAACGCTTACTTCTTTCACTACCTTTTGAATACATTCTTCTTTTACTTCAGTTAGTTCCCGTTTACCAGGTTCACTTTCGACAAAATGTACAGTTGTTTTAGTGGTAGTATCTGTTTCTTGTATCGGCGTCTTTTTAGCATCTATCGTGCTGCTACCATGCTTTACAATGTCATCATACTCACTTGATCCAACAGGAATTATTTCACTTTCTATGTCGACAAACTCTCGTTTGGGTTTATCTATTTTTGTTACTGCAAATGGGATTGCATGTTCTGTTTTTACAGAAACTTTTAAAACTTGTTCTTTTAATTCCTCCTTTTCTAGGTCCAGTTGTGATAACGATGAAGACATGTCTAGTTTTGATATAGAAGATGACAAAATTTCATCAGTTCTGAATTGACTTGATATAGTGGTGTCTGAACCATCTTTATCTTTTAATGAATCTTCATCTAATTCAATGCTTTCAGTCGTTCCTTCAACTGGAAAATGATCAGGAATTAAGTCTTTCGGTACAAACCTCATTTCGTGCGACCTCTTCATTTTTCCAACTAGTTCTACCCCGACTTCTTTATGTTCATCTTCATCTGCAGAAACATCATCATCACTAACATCTTTTACTTTAGGTTTTTCAGTTTCATGAAGAAAATGTTCCACATATGTGCTGCTTTCCATTAATTCCTCTTTGAGCTCATTTGCAGATGGCACAAGCGTTTCCGAGGCATCAGATATATCTATACTCGCTACGTGGCTTGATCCATCGGAATCTAGACTTTTCATACTATCTCTTGAAGCAAGGGAACTTGCAGCTGTATAATAATCTTTAGAAGTTCTCAAAGATTGTGACGATATGTCATGACTAGTGAGTGCAGTGTCAAAATCAGTTCCACTTTGAGCTGTCATCATAACTTCAACGTCTGAAGACAATGGCCTTCCTTCCGATTGTTCAAAACTATGATAATGACTTGAACCAGAGCTGGACCAGCCTTCTACTTCAGAGGCAGATCGACGATCTCCAACACCCAATTTAGACTGAATATGTTTTTGCACTCTGAGTTTAACTTCGGGACTGCCCTTTGACGATCCATTTTGATCCGATAAAATTATGTCACTTTCTGTTTCAAGAATGGAATGAGGTCCACTATCTGATCTTATAGAGATATCAGCAGCATCTAAAGGTGGACTAGATTCTTTCATTAAGAAAACGGTGTCCCTATCTTCATCGGAGTAAGTTGTAGTTTCTTCTTGTGAACTTATTTTTTGTGAAACGCTATCAGATCTCTGTGTATCCGTTCTGTCGCCAGTATCTTTCAAATTCGACGTTTTATCACTGTGATCGTCTATCGTGTGGTGTGGTTCTTCTGTAATTACCTCAGGTCTATCAGGACTAATTAACAGTTTAAACTGAAATTCTGAAGGAGATTGTTTATATTTGCTGCTTCCATCATTCTTTTCGCTGATGATTTCACCTTGTGCTGCTTCAAGCGATTGCTTGACTTCATCAATAGTTTTTTCCAAAACTGATAAGTCGGCAAGTGGCTGAGCAGACATTAATGAGTCAAAGTCTACTCGCTCTGACTCTAGTTTCGTGGCATGAAACTCGGCAGACGACAAATCTGTATCGTAACCACTACTGCAAATATCTTCCATGCTTTTCTCTTTAACAAGCTTCAACTCCTCCTTTTTGTGGTCAGTACCTGTGAGAAAAGCAGAGTCAGCCTCAGTTGAGAATTCAGAAGCGTGTAGAGTTTCTGCACTCATAGTTGAATCCAATGATTTCTGTAATATTTCTCCTTCGTGGGATTCTAAAGACTTTACCATACATTCTGTGTCAACACTTTCCCCAGACTTCAACATTATATCTTTTGAAGGTGAACTTATTTCTTCTGTGGTTTCTTGAGTGCCTGGCGACATATCAGTTTTGGTATACTTTGAATCTCCTATCTTCGTTTCAGAAACGGGCCTTAATTCCATGATTGTGTCACTGTCCGAGCTCTTTGTTGTTACAGATTCGGAGGTAGTTTTTATTTTAGCTATTCTTGGGATGTCATCAGCCATTTCAAACGATTCCGCTTTCTGTATTGACACTTCCCAAACTTGGTCTTGAATCTGTTGCTGTGGCATTTTGATAGGCGATTTGGACAATTTGTCTTTTTTGGGAGTATCTCCGTCGTGTGGTAATTCTGGAGCTGCTTCTGATTCTGATTGAGTATCCTGGCTTCCAGTGCGACTAAATGTGCTTTTGACAGGTGATGTAGACACTTTTATTTCTTTAATGAAATCCACTTCATACACTTCGTTCTCCTTTTTGAAAGATTTGGACTTACTCTTTGGGCTCATTTCAGACGATCCACGTCTGTCAGCAGTCTCACTCTTAAAGCTTGGAGCATGGGAAGCGTCAGAACTAAGATCATCATGTTCTTTGCTTTCTATTACTGATTCCTCTTTGTGATGTTCAATTTTGGAACTTACAATTTTACCCTTTTCGGATAATTCAACAGTGCAAACTACTTCATCTTTTTCTATTATTTTGAGAGAAGAATCTACAAATGCTATCCGTGATTTAGAATCTTTCTCATCCATTGTTTCTTCTATTTCTTTGGGTTCTGTAAAATACTCTTTACCCCATTGATCGTGTGACATATCACGTTCTGAGATTTTAATTTCATGTTTTTTCTTTACTGTTTCATCTTTAATGGCGGTCATTTTTTCCTCAGACTTTGTTTGACGACCGGTATAAAGTCCTTGTTCCGAAAATTCGCGTTCTACTTTGACGATATCAGTATCATCTGTACTTTTGAATAACGTTTTTGTTTCAGTATCTGATCTTTTCGCTGCAGCTTCATGAGCTTTTTCTAGTTTCTTATGAGAAGTTTCGGTTTGGTCGCCTTCTATTTTGACAACGGTTTTTTCTTTTATTTCACGCTCTTGCCCTCGTAGCTCATGGGTTGTTTTCGTTTGGATAACAAGTGAGTCATCATCGGACGAAGACACTTGTTTTGAAGTAAAATATTCCTGTCCAGATATCGTCTTGGTTTCAGTTTCTTTGTGGGTCAATACTGTACTGAATTCATCAGTACCACCAAATTTAGCTACCATATCTGACATCATAGCACGAGGATCAATTGACTGAAATTTTAGTTCAGAGCTACCAGCAACACCTTCAATTTTATGAACAGACGTAGAAGAAGTAGATGTTTCGACATGAGATTCAGAGTAGAAAGTATCCGCAGAAGTAGATCTTTCCAATTCTTCCATTTTGACAGCCAATTGTTCTTGCTTGATTTGGTCAATAACATCAATGCTCTTTTCTATAGTTCGATCTACAAGTTCGCTTGCGCTGGTGGTTAGAGTAGGTTGATCAACATTGATAAAGGATAAGTTATCAGCTAAGTGCTTCGTTGGAGATTTAGGTCTGGCGATTGCACTAAGATCCGTCGCCGCATGCATCAGTATTTCTGAAAAGAAAAATTATGTTGAAGCTAATTTAAATTTTAAACCAAGTTAGTTTAATTAGTTAAAAGTGCAAAATATAATGTATCAAGGTGTGTCGATTAATGCGTCCACTTTTGATATGAATTAGAATCCAGTATTTTTAATTAGTTTCGGGATGCGTATAGCTCTGCAAATAATTATATACACAATTTTAAATGCTGGCGTAAAAGCACCAGAAAGCATGAATGCTTAAAGAAGTAATTGAATTGTGATGATAAATAAGGCAACAACGTAGCAACTAATCGTGAAGTGTAAAATCAAACGATAGAAGACTTTGAATCAAAGCGAAACGTTACTCAATGTGAATGATTTGTGGTGAAAAATTGCGAATAAAATCGAAGAAAATCAATTTTGCTTTCCGAAGAAGATAAATAAGCAGTAACAATAAAAAGTATGAAACTCTCGTTCTGCGTGAATCCACTTACCTATGGCAACGTAAGGGCTCCGCAAGAAAGAAAGTAAATTTTACTGTGCTTACAAATACTAGCATAACGTAAGTAAACTTGCAAACAAATTGCATTGTTACAGTGGATCATAGGTCTGTTTCTTTTTAAATTGACGTTTCTTTCAGGATCAATTGAAGGTAATAAAATGGTGTAAGTGCCGGTTGATGTGCCAAACTTTCCTAAAAAACTCGCATTCAGTCCCACTTTCACGAACAGTGATGTAGATGATCAAACTACATGTGTGAGACTTAAAATAAACATGCGGTAATTGGCTTACAAATAAAGGTTGTGGCAAATCATTTCACGATGATGGAACTCAATCTAGACACTAAGATTAAGAGTAAAGTTTCGCTATGACTCTACTTTGCCACTACTACTGCAAGCTTGCGGATATCTTGAATAATTATTCAATACATAAAAGGAGTTTATCTAGGAACTGCTACATTATGGGCAATAAAGATTTGGATCCTCTGAGATGAGTGAAATGAAACCGTGTATCATGATACTGACCACTTTGGTGTGCCTCAGTTTCGCTGATGAGGCTGTCACCGGCTGAAGACGCCCGTGGGGACTGACGACTAGCTTCCAGGAACGAAGATTCAGAACCTACGTGTTAGTCTGAGTTAGCACTACATCTAGCAATCTACTGATATAGTATGTAACATGTACAATACTAAAAATCACCGAAGCTTGATGTTATTGTTCAGATTTTCTCTAGACATCTAGATAATTTTACATAATGTTAGATATGTGAAATATATTTTCAAATATGAACTATACTATGACAATAACATATCCATAACCATTAATACAGAAACATATTTTAAGACTGTTGTTTTGTTTGTATACCTCTATACCTGGAACCCAATTTTTATCTTAACTAGAGAAGTAACATAAATTGATTTACATTACTTCTAACTATTGATAATATTAACACGTACCTCTTAGTTGTAGCCCGATATGCTTATCGCTAGAATCATCCTCTACTTTCGATTTATCCTTTCCTATTAGGTCTATAGGTGACGGGGGCGGAGTTCGTGAAAATTTTGACACAAGTTCTGTAAAGATGAAAGTCAAAATCAATAATACGCAACATACAAACAACAAGATATTATATTAAGGGTAACAAGTGTCGGAAAGGTTAATACATACCATGTGTCACATGACTAGAGTCTATTCTGATCACTGCACCTTGAGATATATCATCTAAAAGATTTGAGCATCTTCTGCTTAGCTCTTTAATGTCAGGGGCTTCAGCATCAATGTCTTTTTCATCTTTGTTTTTCGAATCATGTACTTCTGATGTAGAAGACAAATCTTTTAAGCTCTCTTCTTCTTTTTTGAATTCTGATTTTAAATGTGCTATTTGTTCTTCCATTTCACCAATAAAATCTTTTTCAACATCCATTTTATCAGAAGTCCTACTGAAAGATTTTTGTTCACTAAAAATATGACTTTCAATTATTTTAGATTTTTCTTGAGAAGACTGAGAGATATGTTCAATTTTTGACGCTAATCTTTCATCTTCAACTAATTCTCGCCCTGCTGCTATACTGTCAGATGCATCTGATGCTAAAGTTTTTGAAGCTCCTAATGATGATTGATCTTCAGAAAACGTCTTTTCGTCAATTGACTTAGAAGTTTCCCTCACACTTTCAACAGATGCTTTAGAAAAGTCTTTAGTCAAGTCTACAGTTGAGTCTTTAGATAGTTCATTAGTAGCAAAATCTCTCGAAGTATCTTTGCTATCAATCGATGATTTTGAGTAATCTTTAGTAAGATCTATTGATTTCTTAGATAAATCAGGAGTCCCTCTATCTTCAATTCCTTCATCAAAATGGGAATCGTCTTTAGTTTCTATCGAAGTTTTAGAGGGGTCTTTGGCTAAATCAGCACTACTTATTTTAGACAGATCTGCTGATGTTGCGTCCTCTAGTACTGACTTTTGTTCTTCATCAGATGATTTTGTGAGCGTTGACACGACCGTTGTTACTGAAGATTCTGTAGTGGATTTCGATACTAAATCAGATTGGAGAACGCTCTCAACAAAATGTGTTTGCTTTCCAAATTTGTGCATTGATATACTGTCATCTAAGCTTGGTTGTTTGGGTGCACTTGAGCCAGGAACAGACGACACCCGAGATTCACTTTTGAGTGATGTGATTAGAGTGAGTGTTTCCGGTAGATCATCAGTATACTTCCCTTCTTCACCAAAGTACTCAGCCTAAAATGTACAATAAAATAAGAAACAATATATAAAATAATCTTTGGTACCTTTTTTCAGATAAGGTAAACAAGGGAACCAACCTCTTTTTCTGGAAAATCATCAGCGTCGTCAAGAGAATCAGTGCGCATCTTCTTGTCATCAAAACAGGCAATTGGAATTTTACAATCCAAATCGGATGATGGCTCAATTATTTCCAAGACCTTAGCTTTATCCATGTCTAAAACGAAAATAAAAATGTATTAACTTGAAAATCTACAAAAGTAACGAAAACGATAGTTATAGTAAAATGCATACCAGATTCTGAGTCAGTGTAGATTTGTTCTTCAACTTCTTCTGGAGAGCTCTGTACAGAGAAAGTTCTTGCATGTTTTTTCTTTGGCATAATAACAATCTCTCCACTATCCCTAGAAAGAGATTTAATTAGACCTGGTCGTTCCTTAACAATTTTTTTAGTTTCTTCGTAAACGATTTCTTTTTTAACTTCAGTTTCTTTTTCTTTCAATTCTTTTTCCAGGAAGTCTTCTGCTTTTGTTACAGCTTCTTCAATTATAGAATCTATGGAAACTTCTCCTTCAATCTCTTTCGGTGTGTCTTGTGTTAATGGCTGATCAACCACATGCTCTTCAGAAGATACATCAAAGTCTTCAGAAGCTTGTTTGATTATAATTTCAATATTGTCTGCCATTTGTTTCATAGCTGAATCAGATTTTTTAATCACTGTTTTAGTTTCGGTCACTTTTGGTGGTTCAGGCACAGTAGTTATCTTGTCTTCTTCTTCATCATCTTCTACATCGGACTCAGCAATTTTCTCTAAAGATATAGCAGGACTTATGCAAGAGTATCTCCGCTCTTCTTTGTGAGGAGCTTTGGCGTCATAAGATCTTTTTTCTATTTCAACTACATCCTTTTTGATATCTTTATCTAAAACTGGACTCCTGGCTGCAGCAGCAATGGTGCCTTTATGTAAAATGTCATCTATCACAGGCTTGACTTGTTCCTTAGTAATTTCTGGAAATTCTTTTAGGTTCAAATCTTTAGGAACGAATCTTTTAGTCCCCTTTGTTTCATCTTTATCACTAATATCAAATTGTCCAAGTGTGTCAGTACGTATTTTTGTCACATCAAATTTAGTACTACTTGTGGTTGTTTCTGTCCTTGTGTCGGTTTGTTGTTCCATAGTCGCATCTTTAGTTAAAGTACTAGATATTTCTGAAGAAACAGTTGGTTCCTCTTTTCTATGAACAGTATAAGAAGTTTCTGATTCTTTGGTATACATTACTGGGCTTTTTTCTTTACGAGTAGACTCAGAACAAGTAACTGCAGTCTGAACATTTTCTCGCTTAAGCTGTTCATTTCGTTCTCTTTTTAAGAAATCTTGAGTTATGTTTTTGTCAGATGAAGCACTATAAAATAAAAAGTAAGATATCAAATTATTATAAAATATTCATTTGTGAGTTAAAGATGTAAGATTGAGCAAAAAGTGATTTGTTTTATAAAGCCAGCTTTTTAAATTTAGTTTAGCAAATAATATTTTAACTTACCCAACTTCTGCAATATGTGGCAGTTTGTGGACGTAATCAGTTACGTGGTCTTCAGGGAAGCCTTCCACGTCATCAAGTGAATCACCATGCGTCAATTTTGACAACTTTAACGCATCAGCTTTGCTTACAGCTTTAGACTTTTCGGTTTCCAGTTTGTATTCTTTTTTAGATTCTATGTGGGTGCCTTGTGTACCTATATCATCTTCCGATTCCTCAAATGTGTAGTCTCTAGATTCAGTGAGACTGTGGGCATCTGATATACGTTTTTCTTCTAAACGGAGCTCACTGATAGAGCCAGAACCAGCCGAAGTTACTGATTGACGCTTTGTTGCTTCGACTAAAATGTAGGACATTAAATAATTGTTACAAGTGTCCACAATAGATATTATATTTTGTAGTTAACAGTTTTTAATGATATTTATTAATATAAAAAAGACATGATAGTAACAATATAAAAGTTGTCTTACATAATTACAATATAGTCTTTATGCAACATAAAAGACGAACAGGATAGATATCTGTAACATTACCTACCTTTCTCTAAAGTATCCTCTTTCACAAATTTCACATCAACTTTTTCTATTTCTTTCGGTGTCACTTTCGCTAAATCTTTTTCTAAAACATGTTCTAACAATTGTTCACCTTCCTTTGCTGCCTCTTCTTCTGAAGAAGTTTTCTTGTCAGTAACTGCATCTTCAGAACTGATCCCAGCAGAGATACCTTCTGAAGATTTTCTGTCAGATATCTCGATTTCTCTACTGCTTTCAGATGATATTTTATCGGATGGTTCGTCCTTATCAGACCTGTCAACCTCTTCAGCTTCAGTTACAATGACTTGGAATTCTTGTGCAGACTGCTTTGCTGGTTCGACGTCAGTCAAATCACTTAGTTTTGTAATAGACATGGAGTCAGATCGAGAGTGACGTTTTGGGCCCATTTTCTTGAATACTACATCTGGTTCTTTGTCCGATTCCGAGTCCTGTTTATCTTCAAACACTTTAGGGTCAATTTTAATCGAGGTAAATCCAACACTTTCTTCAAACTTTTCGTCTCCAAATCCACTGCCAGAGTCAGCAGTTTCTTCATACTCAGCTCGTTCATCAAAGTCAGATGACGATACTTTAGCTTTGACATCTGACTGGTCAGATTTTAAAGACTCTGCTTCGGAGTGTCGTCGAGAATCTGATTGTTCAGAGTCTTCTAAAGAGTCTGAGTAGATCCGTTTTGAAAAGAAACATTCTTGAACAGAATCATCTTCTGGTACTGTCTCTATGAATTGACGCGCCTTTGCACTAATGATTGGTGACTCTTTCGGTGATACCTACAAAATAAGTTACAAAACATGAAAACGAAATATGGATAAACAGTTATAAATGACAATAAAAAAAAAAACAAAAAAAACATGTTGTACCTTGTCCGCCTCTTTTGGGATAGCAGAAGCTTGGGTTTGTGAACAAAATTCACTTTCAAACTTTAAAAATTCAAGAGTCTGTTCTCTTGAAACTTTGTCCATTACGGTTGAAACCACAGTTTCTTCTACTTTAGTAATCATGGGTTCAGGTTTTTTTTCTAACTGAGGCTTTTGAGCTGGACTTGTGCCCAGTTGATCTTCTAAGTCAGAGAATTGGGATGCTTCATCTAAAGAGTCACTACGATGTTTCGATTCTTTAGAGTAAAACTTTGAATCAGTTTGTGAAACAAAACTAAAGTCTCGTTCAGTGCTTTGTTGCAAATCAGCCATTGAATCAACTTTGCCGATGGCCGAGGGGAGCGGTGACTCATGCGATAGTTTTTGACCAGCTAAGTCTTGCAGGTCGGATCCCATAGAATCCGTCTTAGTATGCCTGCTTAAGTCAGATTTGATGCTAGCAACAGATTCTTGGGTTTCAACCTAAAATAAAATTTATAAAGAAATACAGTGAAAGAAGAAGAAGTAGAAACGTAAAATTAATTTTAACAGTGGTTTTATAAGAATTATTTACAACTTACCTTATCTTTTGTCTTTTCGCTCACTGATACATCTTTTTCTTCTAAAGCTTCAGTTAATTCTTCTTCGCTAACTTTGGATCGTAGTTCATCAGTCATTTGCTTTTCCAGTTTACCTACTTTAATGGCTACTGGTGATTCATCTTTTTTGTCGTCATCTCCAGGTTTTTTAGAATGATCTCCTTTTGTTTTGCTAGCTGGTTCATCGTTTGGTTTGAATTGTGGCTTTTTATCAAATAGTTCTCGGTCTAATTTACCTTTTATCTTTTTATCATCTCTAATTGTTGTTTGTGATTCAGTTTCAGTTTCAGAATCCGTAGACTTTTTCAAAAATTCGCTATCTTCTTCCGACGATACCTGTACAAGGGTTGAGTCAGTTCTCATTGTCTTCTGGTAAGATTTGGATTTGTCTTCACTTTTGTTTTTTGTATCAAATTGTTGAATAGTTTGTTTAACTGTTTTAGCAGTCTCCACATGATTTTCAGTTTCTGATGAGATCTTCTGAGAAACCTGTTTCATAGTTTTCATTGCAGTGATTTCTGATTGTTTTCTTACAAATTCTTGAGTGTATTCAGCTCCATGTTCTTGCTGCATCGTATGCTTTTTAAGAGCTTCTTTCGTTAGTTTAACGATTGGTTTTGCGACTTCAATAGAGGGTTCTTTTGACAATTTAGATTCAAAGGAACTTATTTTATCTTTTAATGTAGCTTCAGCTATGTCTTTCTCCTCTTCTGATACTAAATCTGGAGACCTGTCACCGTCATCCAATTTTTCTTCTACCTTTGAGGTGTAAATTTCTTTTTGAGAGATAGCCTCTTTGGTAAATGTTTCAGCTTTAGTTTCTACAGTCTGTTGAATTTTGGTTGTTTCACCCGTTACCGATTTTCTAGGTGTAATAGTAACATTAGAGAAATCACCAGAAGAAAACTTCATTGACTCATTTCTTATATGCCTTTGCAAATGTTTAGGAGTAGGTTTTCCTGGTGAGGAAGGGTCAAATTTTCTGAACTGCTCCATCGGTCGTTCTGTGGGTTTTTGTTCTTCTTTCTTAACTTCTACTTCTTCAGTTCTTTCCACTACTTCTTTCTCTTCCTCAACTGATTCGGGTGATGATTTTGAACGGCTTCGTTCCATTTTAGGCTCTTTTTCTAGAGATTTTTGTTGTAGTTTCTTAATATCAGGTTTTATTTGTGTTTTGATTTCAATAATTTCTTCACGAATTTCTTTCTTTTGTTTCGAAGCTGGTATTTTACTTTTGCTCAGCTTTTTTGTGATTTGTTCTTTTCGTTCTGCTACGCTACGTTTCACATCTGAAAATAATAGTTTGGGGTTGTGTCTTGGGTAATTCATAAAAAATTAGACACCGATAATTAAAATCAGTGTCCAAAGGCAGAAAAGTTCTCAATCTATGTTTTTCAAATATGCAAGTTAAGATTTAGAAAATTGAATAACAATTTAAAAGATTATAATCTGACGCCACCCTACAAATTGAATAGTGATTAGTGACGTCACGACGTCAGATTTTCATACCAAATATCGTTTTATTAGGTAGGTAGCTCGTTTGACAAGTAGGACACAAGCCTAGTAGGTAGGCTAGAACAGAATGGAAAGAGAAGTGGGAGTGCCCAGCAGTGGGATCATGTAGGCTTATTAAGATAAGATATTAAGTAGGTAGGCATATTTTTCTCGACAAAAATTATCAATATGTTTAGGTTACCTTCATCTTCATCGCTTTCTTCGCTTGGCGTTGGGGTCCGTTCCATTTCGCTCTTTTCAACTACAGATTTTTCTTCAGGCGAGTATTTGGCTTCGTCTTGGTCGTGTTCAGATTCACGCATGCGTTCTGCTATCTGGTTTTCCTCGTATAACTTTTCTTTGAGTTTATTGTCTTCTTCGGCTAAAATATAAATATTTACTTGAACAAGCTGTAACCTCTTAATTTAAAATCAACTAATTTTAATCATCTGCTACTAAAACTTATCGTCTGACGTGCACTTGATCATAATTCATAACCCTTAGAAAAAGTACGAATATTTTTTGCATACGAATTGACTGAAAATCAATGTAACGGACCTTTATATGCTTCGATTTCCTCCGAAGCTTGTCGTTCTTGGTAAATATTCCGTTGAATGCGCCTTTCATTCGTTACGTCAGATTGGGGCGCTATGATGTCGTCTCTACCAATACGACATAGCGCCAATTCCAAAGTTGTATCTGAAATAATATCTAGTTAAAGGATCTCACTTGAAAAAGAAATATGAAAAGTCGTATAGAAACTATTCATACCTTGAGCCTTGGTCCCTGACTGGGTCTTCCACAGTTTGAGCATGAGCTGGGCTTGCTCGGCAGCCGTGATCCTCTTCGCTTGTATCTGGTTGACGGTGGCGACGCTCACGCCTAGTTCATAAGCCAGCGCCACCCAGTCCTTGCCTAGAAGGTTGCAGATGTCCTCCAGCCTGTGGAATAAAACATCAAAAAAAACTAGGGTTGTACTATGGATTATTTTGTACTCACAGATATTGAAAAATGTTAGCCTCAGCCGGGGATTAAACCCGGGACCTGTGGAATACCGTTCCACCGCTCTGCCAACTGAGCCTCCGGCGCCTCGACCGAACACTTCAAAATATTTAACCTCTTGATACTCGTCTTGAAGCGACGTACAAGCGCCATCTTGTGTAAGTTGTTTCTACTAATATTAAGCTGACGATTACATTTTATCTTTTTTTAATGAAACTTGGTTAGTTTGTTGAGTGCGACACTGACTCAATTTTCTTAAATACCTGGCAGTTTCTAATATGGTTGTGTGATGGATGACCACCTTAAGTTTTCAACAAAGTGGAAGTATGTTTCTTTTGGACAAACAGGCGTTGCATCCTACAATGTCCTAAGTAAACTGGGAACAGTCTTACAAAGAAATGTTCATCTTAGGTATCGAACTATGGACCAAGGGGCCTCTGTATAACTTGAACTTGGGGCATTAGACCTATTTCTTCAGTAAATGCTAAGCACATATTTACCTTGGATCACTAAGTCGTTGCCTCCATATGAGATCTTGCTCCGCGGTACGTAGCGGCACAGTATCGTTCGGCAGAGGAGAAGATCGATCCATCGGTACTTCGTCAGGTACCATGATGTTTAGGACGGCAATCTAGTTGAAAAAGAAATACAATTTTTATTCAGAAATCTTGGGCAGAACAGTCATATTCCATGAAAATATATAAAGAGAAAGTCGTAGGAACATTTTGTAACTCATAAAAATATATTAAACAGTACTCACAGGTGCCGGCGAAGGTTCTCCTTTAGGTACTTTTGGGTCCCTCATGAACTGGCAGCGACAGATGGGCTCCAGATCCTGCGTTTTTATCATCACAGGGAACGCGACCCGGTTCTCACGGAACGCCCGGAACGGAATTGACAGCTGCTCCCCGGATTTGGCAACGGGGACCAAGTTGCCACCGAATTCTAAGTAGATTGGTTTGCCCTCGTGGACCTGGAAATTGAACGACTTAGTAACATGGTTTATTTATTTATTTTTTATATTTATTAAAGAACGAGCAAAATAAGTACTCATAAGGAATCTTGTTGTTATTACAGTTGCCAATAAACTAACACTGATGATATATATAGCATTGACCAATAACAATATAGCATAGATCGGCAAGCTGGTAGTGGTAGTGGGTGGGGAGCGTAGTTCGTAGATCCGGCTTTCGATGAAGATGGAAAGGTTGGAATAGAGGCTAGTAGTTGGAAAACGCAGCGTGGTACATCCTTTTACCAGATGGACCGACAACATTGTGACGGTTGCCAGCAGCCATCGGATGCAGTCAACCCAAAATCTATGGAAGCACGTGGAGGAGACCAATGTCTAGCAGTGGCCGATAGCCATTGATCTACAACAACCCTAGATTTAGCGCCTCATACAAAATTACGCTAAGATTTTGTCACCTACTGAACTATTCAGTCATACATAGCGATTTATAGATTCATTGCGTCCGCCTGATTCAAAATATCACAACGAACCTCACCATAATCTATTGAATTCAGCCTTATTTGTTAGCCCGTACTTGGTCATGTTAACAGTTTCGCGGCCAGCCACGCACTGTGGGAAAGAAGTGCTCGCTTGCAAATTGTGCACTACTTTACCGGCCCACCTTTTGAGCGTACGCGCGTAATCTAGGGTTGTTGTAGATCAATGCCGATAGCAAATAAATTCCACACGCGTTCGTACTGCCGTTCCCTTGACTCGCCCACTAAAAAGTGGGAAGTGGCAGCGGCATGACGAGTAGCAGCGCGAGTAACCAGTTCACACATTCGCGCTGCCCATTTCCCTTACTATTTTCCTGCCTATATTGGCATCGTGTGAACGTGCTATAACAGCTGGTGCTGACGATGTGGTGAACAATCAAACTCACCTCGACGTCCCTACTCTTGGCGACCTGTATGAACCGCTCGATTCGCTCCAAGGCCTTCTCCTCCTTGTCATCAGTGACGCAGAACATCCTGAATTGCGCTTGGTGCTCGTCCGTGCGCTTCGCGTACACCACCAGACGGGCCATGAACGGCACGTGGATCGCCTCCCTAGATGTTGATAAAGTTTCATGGTTCAAGCCGTACTAAAGGTGTTCAGTAACGGTATGGATAACAAGAATAAGCTGATCCCTTGAAAAAAAGCTTGAATTGTTTTCGATAGTGTCAAGCGTATTTTGTTGCGCAGCAGGAAGTAGTTAGTAGATTTATTTCTGGAATACTGGCAAACAAAGTGTCCTTATTGCTTTGTCAGTAAAAGCATATGATAGTCTCTAGTTATAGTATATTGTCAAGAAACGAATGTCATGATCAAAATGTGGATCAGGCTTTGAAAAAATATAGCGTTCTTTTCTCGTAAGAGATTTTCAGAGCTGTGATTTTGATACTTTCACTCACCGATACAGCTCAGTGGCCATCTTGGTAGCATCTTCGATATGTCTGCAGTCGATCAGCCAATAGCGAGCCGAGACTGTGGTAGTGAACGACACGCAA
This sequence comes from Tuta absoluta, assembly GCA_027580185.1. Taxonomy (NCBI): domain Eukaryota; kingdom Metazoa; phylum Arthropoda; class Insecta; order Lepidoptera; family Gelechiidae; genus Tuta; species Tuta absoluta. The sequence goes on from JAQAHW010000034.1 coordinate 2,890,881, forward strand.
TCGTTCACGAATGTCAGAGGCGTGTTCTCGGTGACGTCCTCCCAGTGAGCGCGGTTGGTCCCTCCTGTTGTCAGAGGTACTTACACTGTAGAGTTGGCTTTAAAATCATCCATAATGATAACATCCATGCTTTCTACCGAGTGTATGAGATAGCTTTCCGAATACGTGATAGATTATAATTTAGTAAATGAACTTAACCCTGAAAATCTTTTTGGCTTGATTTAACAGAAAGCTATCCTTTACAATCTATATTTGTGCCAATCTAATGCCTTCTTGTCTTGTCAATTACGTTAAAGCTACTGTAAGATGGCTTCAGCGGTCCTAACGCTGTTTCCAAATCTACAGTGTTTAATTCTACTGTAGTGCATGCCAAAGCAGGCTTTCTTTGTACCATTGTAGTTGTTTTTCTAATCTACTGTTATATATTGTATCGAAGATCTATAAACATTCAGTTGCTTAAAGAAAAAACTGTGAGTAGAAAATTGTGTAGTAATAAATTGACATACTTAATTTTTCGCTTGTTGCATAAATTATTAACTGTGTGAAAACCAAAATGCAGAAATCCATTAAAATATAAACACAAACACAAACCGATGTAGAAGGAAGACCGGAAGACAGAGGACTAATGAAAATAAAAATATGTTTCCAAAACGGCCTATATAGCAAACACACAACAAGCAAGGACAAGACATCACACAAAACAATAAATAACGTACCATTTTTGCACTTTTTTCGATTGAAATAGCGAAAAATGATACATTGTATACGGTCATAACCTGGTTTTAGAAATAAGTGCTATTTCCAAAATCAAAACAATGATTCTACTCTTCGACTAATTGACATAATTGTTGGTCTGGTTTTTCGAAAAACCGATCTCTCGAAGGACCTTCACTGAAAAACAAACTCAAACTCCAATCCAAAAAACAATGACGAAACTCAAACAGTGTTTAGTGATTTAATGACAAGAACTTAAATGAGACAACGAAACAAAAGATGATGTGAAGATAACAGAACTGATAGGCCGTTTTGGAAAAGAACTTGGAGTAAGTAGTACAAGCAAACGACAAAATTTTGGGAACATTGACACAGAAGTATGAAATGAAAATGACGCAAATGGCACCGCATGAAACCGAAAACACTTTACTTTTCCGCTTACACTATCGAATACATCTGACTTGTGTTCGAATCACAGTGTGCCGATACAGTATTGCATTTGGAGAAGTCTAAGATCCCTGTTTACATATTGTTCTAAACCGACAATGTCCAGTGATTAATCGCAGTGCATTCTCTTGTAGTCCCAAGATTTATTGAATGTTTATGATACAGAGTGAAAGTGATCAACAAAGCGTTAAGTTTTCAGCCCGTGCAAAGAGGAAGAATGTATGAGAAGCAAGATATGGAAAAGCATTCAAAAAGTGGTAGAGGGAAAAAAATCAATGTGTGTGATAAGATAATTATACTCTTCAGGATGGTTGAGAAGCGTATAAATATCATATTGAAACAATGGCTCGTGAACAAAATAAGAACATAAACATATGAAACGTAAAAGGGGAAACAAAGATTGAACATAAAATAACATAATCCGATTTCGATTTTGTTTAGTACTTGTATAATAGGTCTAATTTTTTACCTTCGAGAGATCGTTTGCGAAATACCCCTGTTGGTGCGCGCCGAAAGGTGGCAGCACATTAAATAGCGCCACACACGGTGAGCGTGCAACACACACAAACACGAAAACAAAGACAATGTAGACACGCACAAACGCACACATAGGGACTTTATCCCGTTAGCTGCTCGGTGTATTTGCTATAAGCGCTTCTTAGGTTTTGAATTTATTTATATTAAAATTTAATAAAGTTTAATTTCCCGTGTGTAAAGTTTTCGTTGGAAATGAAAAATCATGAACTACACTAAAAATATCGAATCAACATGCTCATCCCTTTGATAGAGAATTGGGAGTATCAGTTTTAAAGACCTGTAATATTTCTTTTGTAACTACTCTAGTTTATATTCATTATCAGAGTAAAAATCTATATTAAAGTATCAATTCTATCTTTATTTAACTATTAAATTGAAATGTTATTTAACTACTCTATCTGAATTACGAATTCATCATGAAAATTTTCAATACCCTTCTACACCACTAAGTGTATTGTAATGAAATATTAGTTAGCTAAACTTACATGTACCTATTGAAAATAAGCAAAAGTATCAAAAAGCCTATGTTTATCACCTAGTTGTGTAGCCAAACTTACCTCCCATAACTATTATAATGTCGTCAAGATATATAGCAAACGAAGCCGTACTCCATCGTAAGACTTTACAGAGTTTTATTGGCTATTGGAGACATATTATGTTCACAAGTCACTACAAACCATATATTTTTTTATAAATCTGAATAAATCTTAGTCAAAACACTTTTGAATCAAAACATAATATAGCTCTTATAACCGATAAATTCTGCGGAGGGAACAAAGCAAAATACTGTAACGTTACCTGATATGGAGCACAGTAGTCTGAGAGTGGGTGCCGAAGACGTGCTGTACTGGTTGGTCATGCCCTGAGTATGTGGCCTGGGCGCGGGCATGCTCAAGGTGATCGCCTTGTGGAACTTCCTTCTTCGTGGCTCCACTGTGACCACTGGCGACACCGCCACGCCGCGACCTAACAGCTTCGCGGTCAGTTCCGAGTCTATTATCTGGGCCTGTGAAATATATTTTCATGTTTACGAGCAGTTTCAGCAGCATCATCAAATAAGACAATTGAAAATCCTTAGCTAAGATATTTATTCAATGTTTTTAGGATTTGGAAAATTTTGCCAAAGACCAAACGAGAATGTGAAGCGTCCATGCTAATGAATGAACTTAGGTATTCTGTGCAATGTAAAATAAAATGAAACATAAGACTTACCACTGTTTCTGTAGTAGTTAACCGTGGTTTTGTTAATGCACTAAATGTTAAAAAAAAACTTATTTGTCAGTATAGCTTACTTACGTATAAATTACTGTGGTTTTAAACATTCTTGCACATTTATTATATATTTAGCTTTTTTTGCGATCAGATGAAAGGTAAGGTAGAAAATAAAACAAAGGATTTGTGTAGAGCAGCTGGTGCAAGATTAAGCAAATATGAACCGTATGAAATCACAGGAAAAGCGTATAAAAAAACTGAATGTCAACACACAGTGTAACAACGCAAACTTCATCTATTTCTCACACATGCGCTTCAAACAAGATGCAACCAACTATAACAAGCTCACACACCGAAAATACAGCAAATAAAATTACATCATGCAAATCTCACGTTTGGTCTTTAGGAAGTAAAGTACATATTCGCATAACACTCGAGTATATATTACATGTAAAGCATAGAAGACATTACCCAATAAATTTAGCGATAGACTTAGAAATACTGTAATATCTACTTAACTAATTTCAATCATTACGTCACTCCGAATCTTAAGATATAATAATAACACACAAAATTCATCACTAATATAAGTATATACGAAATACAATACAACCATTATCATTCGTGTTGCTCAAACATATTGTCAGGACCATGCTCAATGTTTGCCTAAAGACCAACTAGAGAAAAATACAACTCCAATATCTTGCGTCCAAACGCAGTGTGAGAAACATTTTAGGATTTCGCTAACAGTGATTTCATAACATCCAAATTTGCTTCATAATTGAAACAAGTATCGACATCAACACTATCTTTATTAAAGTTTACAACTACATTGCTGTCAAGTATCTTTAAGTTAACTCTAAATTTATTGGGTATGATTTTATTGAAGGTGTAACGCACATCGACTTAGATACTAGGTGATAAAATAATTGCTCTTATTTATTTATTAATAATTTAAATTGTCAATTTTGAACCTGTATGATATCATCATTATTGGATGCGATATGTGAAACCCTAAATGTAATATTATTTGCAAATGGTTAGTAAAAATACATCTTCCATTCCATTACACAAGTTAAAGGTAGTTCGAGAACCTTTTCTAAAACTTTAGGCTAATCAGATAATGTACTGGCAAAGCTACGAGTGTAACACTTCATTATAATTATTATTATTAAATTCTTTAATGGTATACGTTTCGTGAAGACTTAAATACTAACACGATTATCTACTGTGTAAAAAATGTGTAAAACACAAATAGCAAATTTAAAAAATATAAACGGTAATAAAATTTGGCAATCACAATTTGTACTTTACTAATGTATTGGGAACAAATACCTTTTTTATTTTAATTCTTAAAATGAATACAACGCATTTTGGCGAGAACTAACTGAATTCTTGAATGAACACAATCGTTATCAAATACACTTAGAGTATAAAAATAATAAAGTATAATTTAAAAACTTATTAATACCTCACTCAAGTCGTTCTTACTATCTGTACGGACAGATTCTAACCGAACACGATATTATGGTAACTATTTGGTAAATCATTTGAAATATCAAAAATTATGTAAATTAGAAATTATCAAAATAACCCGACTATGTCGGTGCCTTACATTTGTCTAATATGTGAATACATCAAACTATCAAAGACTACTGATACTAAATCTACACATTTTGAATAAACATATATACTGGTCTCGTTTCGAACACGAAAGTCCCTCACCTAATTCTTAGCTATTCCTGGTGCTTTTTAAATAAGCAAAAGAAAAGAGACAACATCGGCAGCGAAGATTTTGTTTACAAAGCAATTTTTGTATTTTCATACAATATCTGAGATCTGACTTGGCTCTTTAATAAGCATTTTCAAAGAAGCAGATTCGCAAGATGACTAAGTCGGAATAACTGTCAAAGACAGCTAATATGACATGGTCTATGGCGGCGTACAAAACGCCATCTTTAGAAATTGCTCCTTTATAAAATGCTCATTATTTTAGAAATCAGTCGTCAGTTTAGCATATGAATAACTAAATAAAGGAATGAGATTGCCTGTCTCTTTTTCCAACTGATTAAGGGGATTCCAGCGCGTAACTAGCGCCCTCATTCACAAGTCGATAAAAACGTGATTAATCGAAAATCCGCTTCTATCAGATTGAATTGAACCGAATGTCGTACTGGTAAAAAATAGTACAAGTTAGACGCCGTAATCCCCAAGACAAAAATAGCTAAGAAAAAGCTAAGGTTAAGTGCCGCGCCAGGATCAAGACCACTACCAAATCAATGAGAATCGTTTCTTCTTAGAAACGTTGTTGACCGTAATCTTTTTGAGGTTATGGTCCTTGACGCCCTTGCGGGGCTTGAACAGGTTTACCTGGAGGCCGACTTTGATCTTCTTGGTGAGTGCGCCCTGTGGGAACACCGCTTGCACTTGAGGCACCACTGAACTGGACACCATTCCACCTATAAGGAGACACATGATTTTTATTCCAAATCGGAATATCTGAAATGAATTCCAACACCTTGATCTTCAATTTATTTATCTTTCTGTACACGACTGCCAAAAATAAAGGAGAACCAACTCTAAACCATCCCAAGTATGCCAACCAAATAAAATTAAATTTATATCTATATAAATAGATATCGTTAGAATTCTTTCGTATAGAGAGCCACAAATAGCAATCAATACCACTTCTAAGTGTGCACCGACTTAGAAGAAGGCTGGTTAATAAATATTTTTTGGAATATTACAACGGTATACATATGTTTCAAAGATCCAGGTCAGGCACTTTAATATGAAGTCGTATATTCAAAATTTCAAACTACAACAAGCATTAATTTCTGGCAGTGGAAATCCACAGCACATGCCGAGTCAGCACCTATTCTCAGCCACAAAACTATGCCTACACATATTTGCTCTCAAATATTGTTTCTGTTTTCTGTTTATTCTTTGTTTGACTATGCTGATCCTTACCCACTGTGTTACTATACTGCACTTTCTTCCATATCCACTCTTACACTTTATTGAAAATATTTTTACTATTGTGTTTGTGGTTGTGAATAAAGTTTTTTTATGTCATTTGGTACCTTCGGGCCCTATAGCGTGGACCTCCTGCCGTATGCGCGAGATGACCGCGAAGTACTGCGGGAAGTCGTGAGTCAGAATCCTGGTGAGTCTCGGGGCGTCCCAGCCTTTCTCGTCTTCGTTGGGATCTGTGGGAGACAACTTACCATTACCAGGGTATCACTACATCAAGGTAACGTGTTGACTACTACTGACGTCTGCACTTCTGAAAGTGCAGCCATGCAGGATAATGTTTTAAGATACGTTTGAGAGAAACTAAGTTCTTCTGCTGATGCGTGACGCTTTCAAGGATTACTGGTATTCGAATGGGAATGTTATTTCCAATGCTGTAGCATACTGGGGAACTAATGGGGCCAATCTAGACTGTGCCTTTTTCTGCGATCGGTGGAGAATGTGACAATGTCAAAGTTCAAGTACTTCTTACAGCCCGTTCACAGCATGCTCCTGATCCTGCCGCTGTCGAAAATTGCTCGAAATACTTCCGTGGAAATATCAGCGCGAGTGAGTCTTCACACACTGCCGTCATACTCTTCTCGTACCAATATGAGTGAGCGGGATAGCAATCCATTCCACACGCGTTCGTGCTGTCGTTCCTTTGACTCGCGCACGAAAAGCCGACAATCGAGGGAGCACGGGAAGTGGCAGCGGCAAGACGAGTAGCAGCGCGAGTAACCTGTTCACACATTCGCGCTGCCCACTTACTATTTCCCTGCCTATTATTGGTGCGTTCAGGCACAGTCGCCCCTGCTGCCATCTGCAATAACCCTAGATCATGATACATTACCTTCAATCTCGAGTGTCTCATGCAAGATGTCCTGCACCATATCATCAGTGGCGTCTATGTTGTGTTCTCGCCAACTGGTGCCGTTGTCCGATCGGAGGATCACAATCTCACGCTCCTTGCCTCGCAGCGATGCATAGTGGGGGACTTCAAGGATCACCGGCCTGGATATGTAAAGAATTGTTAAGAAAAAATACTTGCAGATTCGATAAACAAGCGAGCATGATCGATTGCTGACCACAAAAGAGAGGTGTGTGAGACTGACAATTTGTTACATAAAAAAACTAACCAAAAGGAGAAAATAAAGATCTACTGCCACCATGTTAGGTGACCATTTTCGGCAGATTTTCAGCCAAGGTCAAAAACTGACGTTCAGTTCAGAGCCTTTTACGAAACTCTTTAAGTAGACTACGAGTGGAAATATTCTTAGAGACTACCATACGATAAGAATGGAAAAAGGTACCATCATCAAACGTTTAGTTCCATTGAGACACATTCCTATCGGGACACAGTCTCAAATAGAAACAATACAGCCACGAAAATAATTACTTTTATTCAAAGGTAATATATAATATATATGCCCGTGGTTAGGTATAAGTACATTTATATATTAGTGTATTATAGATATATATGCATATTTATATATGATAAACGTATATGTGTAGTATTTATTGTTATTATACGTATGTACATATTACTGAGTTATATATATTCAAGCCTTTCTTTCAATATATTTTTTTGTTTAATGCACCTGCCTTGACCCTTTCCACATGCCTTAAGGTAGATTGGGAGATAACGCATTTGGCGTAAAGTCCGCCCGTGTACATTTTTGTGCATAAAGTGAAATAAATAAATAAATATACTTACCCCAAGAACTTCGCTGAAACCGGTCCCATTTCCAGCACCCTCGCCGCGAGCGCTTCTCCCTCCATCAGCGGAGGCATGTGGTTGATGCGGGACGGCTTCAAGTATCTGCAAATTTAGTTTCATTCAAATTATTTTAGTGATCAGGACTACAGAAATCTTCAACATACATATATCCCCATGAAACTACTTTTCAGGGTTTATCTGTGGGACGGTTGAGTCTCTATAAAATTTATCAATACCTAGCTATGTTAGGTGCAATACAAATGTTATTGTCATTTTATGGTTAAAAACTACATTTTCTTTTTTACTTGCAAAATTTTAAAGCGCGGGCAGGATTTGAACCTTTACGCCATTACTAGTGGCGACGCCTCTTTCATCTGGGCTATCGCAGCTCGTCTCCTGCCCGTGAATTTTTCAAGTGTATCTTAATGCCAGTAACACGTTGCACGGCTCCATCTACCGTTTTGCAACTAGGTAACCCAATACCCAGTGACTAATTCATTCGACATAAAAAAATTGGTAACAAATATTTTCCAAAGATAGGATGCAGACCTTTTTTTGTAGTTTCTTGTGTAATATTCCTAGGCAAATCATTCTTAGTTTGTGAATATTCTTAGTCATGTTTGCATAACGCAACCCGTTACAGGCTACAGGTTTGGCATATGTTTATCACGTCTTCATCCCTTGCGGGGTAAGCAGAGTGTAAATTGCCGTGAAAACGAACATTTCCGCCACGTCTGACAAACATATTAGGGTTTATCAGAAAATTGCGTATCACCATAGTGACAGGTTAGCAGCCTATCGCCTAAAATTGCAATGCACATATAACCCTCGAATCCCTTTGTCACCTTTTACGACAACCACGAATAAGAAACGAGATGATGCTATTCTAAGCTGACATCATACGGCAAGTACAATTTTTGGATTTCTTATTTTCATTCCTTTTGTAAAAATCGCTAATATTAAGTATTCCTGACTATGTCAAAAAATTATGGTACGCTAGCTAAAATTACTTATTACACCGTGAAATTGAATGGATTTGAATTTGAGATAGTAGGCATTTAACTGCTGTTTTATATTCAGAGTCGGTTGCAAGGTCGTGCGTATCCATAATTCGATTATTGTGTAAAGCTAGTATGTTTGAAAACAGTAGCCAACTTTTGAATGAACTGAACTAGACATGTTTTGATTAGATAACAGTTAATTGCAGACGATTATGAAGATAGTAATTCTATTGATGGTTTTTCTGGCTCTTGGTGTTCCTGCTTACTTTGAAGTGCCACCAAATTTCTTTTTTAATGAAGACCTCGCTGTGCCAATAGCACGATCGCATCACAGACACAAAGGAATGAAACGGAAGGTTAAACAAGTACTGAGGCATCTGAAAACATGTACGGAGAAAGCTAATCTGCAAGTGCTTAGAAGCGATGATCAAAGCTGTAGTAAGTACTTGTTTTTGAAATTTGTAGACTAAACTATTTCTGTATTCTGAATGTTGTTTTTGAAGTTTTTAAAAATCAGACGACATAAGCACGTAAGTAATACAGAAGTTTTCGTTTAGTTTAACACTATTTTTTACATAGAACTATGTTTTTTGGCGTTTGGCGACCAAATTGAAATAAAATAACGTTTTTTTGTCAGACGCCGAATGCATGGCACACAAACAGGCAAAAGCATACAAGGAGCTTCAAAAATGTTTAACGGCTGCGGAGTTCAAGAGATAATTGGTACTCGGACTGAATACATTAAATTTTTAATAAATGAAAATATTTGTTTTAATTATTCAAATCTTTCAATTGAAACGGCCGTCTATGTAATCAAGTATATGTGACCTTTCGTTTTCTCTTCTTTGTTTCTTTTTTCGTGTGGGACACCGAGTCGTCCAAAGACACAATGAACCTTAGTGTCAAGAGTTGTTCAACCGGCTCCTACTTATAGTAGGCCTCTGACATGGTTGTGTAACGACCGCCATCTAAGTAATCATAGACAGCAACCGGGACCGACGGCTTAGCGTGCCCTCCAAAGCACTGAACCATTTCTTTTCGGACAATCAAGTGGTTCTCCCTGCAATGTCCTAACCAGACCGGGAACAAATTCGCAAAGAGATAAATATCAACTTTGTGAGTTTCCCACCGAGAATCGAACCTGGAACTCGCACTTGTGTGGCGCAGTCGCACTACGACTGCGCCACACAATAATGATCTTCTTGACTAATAGGTAACAAGGTTGTTTTATTGTGATGAGTAATAGTATGTTTGTATGTAAGTATGTAATAACTTTACTGCACCAAATAAAAAAAATAAAAAACACAAATAACAGAAAAGGTAAGGCTGACGGGGAGAGATCCTCCCAGTTAACCTTTGAGAAATCCAGAGGACATGGTGTGCAAACTCAAGAAAATATATGGAAACGGAGATCACTATTGACTATAGCGTGTCAAAAATACTTGGAACGGTGATGTTGGAGAACAAACCTGCATGTGATCCTTGTAGGCTGTTGGGCCGAAAGCGGTGGCACAATGACTCTGACGCCTCCGCCGCGGCAGCCCCGCATGGCGCCACCGCGCGCGTCCACCAGGAATGACACCAGGAAGCTACGAGGCAAAGAAAGACATTAATCAATATGCCGCAATTGCGAATGAACCTAGGGGAAGATTTAGGCGATTGTAGCCGTCAACGACCTCGACAGTGGCGCCACTTCACAAAAAATATATTCTCTTTATACAAACAATCTATCAGAATATCCATTGCCCAAGTTTTTAGTACTATCCTTATGTATAATTAGAACCTGCAAACTCAATAAAATATTAGCTGCAATTAAAGTGATGGAAAAAAGTACCTAAAAACGGCCACTTTAGGTATTAATTTCCATAACTTTAAATACAGCGAGTATACCATTAAGTTTGCAGGTTCTTATTTTACTTAAAAATTATACTTAAAACTTGGGCAACGGATATTCTGATAGATAGTAGAGAAAATATTTTTTCTGTGAAGTGGCGCCACTGTCGAGGTCGTTCACGGGTACACTCGCCTTAATCAAAAGTCCAAGATTTTAGAAGGTGTAGGCACTAGTTCAAATACATTGTTGATAGTTACGTGAAACTAAAATATAAATTTTATATTGATAAAATTCTTTACAGCTATGAAATTTAAATTATGATAGACAAATAAATGTGTAGGTAAGAATGTAAAACAACTTACTTTTTCCATAGAAGTTTTTTCCTGTAATACCAAATCCAATAGCGAGCGTGTGCAAGAAAGATGACACGATTACATTCACTATTCTGAAATGAACACGTCTATAGTGAGACTAGCATTACATAACATATGGCCAAAGAAACCTTTCAGATTGTATTCTTTTTCTATCGTGTGGGACACCGAATCGACAAACGACCCGATGAACGTTATTTATATTTAGCGTTTCTTGGCAAGTATAATGTTATACCGACTTGGGCATCATTTTAGATTTTGATCACGTAAAATTTTCTCTTTAAAGATTACACAAGTTATTGCTAGTAAAGTATTACTGCCATTTAAAATCATCAACATTTCGGACAGTACTTCTGGACCATTATTTTTCAAAATTTTATCATTCTAGCCAAGAAGCTAGCTTCGTCTAAAGGTCTGATTGGACAAGCCATTATGCAAGGATTGTAGAATTCTATATGACTTATATTAAGATTTTCAAGTATCAAACCGAATCTATCCCAGTAATATTAAGGCAACTATTTATTAACAATTTATCTGTGTCCCGACGTTTCAACACAGTTTCTTGTGTTATGTTCTTGGGTTGACTCTAAATTATGAATATCAATCTAAACCGGGTTAATACTAAAAATTTAAAAGTTTTCATATAAGTAGGTAATAATAGGTAGAGGTATTGAACACAGAATTGTACACTAAATAATTCATTTACGAGTGGAATGGATCTAGAATAGCTCCACATCTCCAACTAACTTCTTGAGTAGAAACGGACTTCCTTATGAAGGCTATCTTCGAGCTTCAAATTAAGGACTGTATTATATCACGAAACTATATCTCGTACCATCGTTAATGAAATAACAGTAAATGAAGATGATGTGTCAAAATTTACATTTAAACGTAAATTTACAGAATGGTTATTGTCAAACAGTTAAATATGTAACTTAAAAAATATAAAAATCTGTCATGCATGTTTTTAATTTTTTATATAAATTCAATTTAAGTAGATTCTGACATAAGTGTTGGCAAACTAATATGTAAATGAGAGTAGTGTCTCCGCCAACAAACGGTTCTTACAGTTTGGCGGGCTGAATATTGTAAATCGCCAAACAATTATGATACAATAAACGATTTAATGGGTGCGATACCGGATCACGACACACAATTCACGAATCTTTGTGCCCCGATATCATGGAATAACGAATCTCCTTGGCACGAATTTAATTATTATTATCATGATACTGACTTGGGCACGGTCGGGTCGACGTTGTAGCAGTAACCCTCGGGTGCCGCGCTGGTGCTGTAGCGGTTGATGCTCTTCACAACAACCTCCTGTTGGGGCTGGTACGGCATGCCGTTCACCGACGCTGGTGGAAGGAGCACATTGCACATCAGTGGACATCATCGAGAGAGTTGCACTTTCTAGATTAAGCAGTCGCACTTTCTTTCAAGCGATACGAAAAATTCGTTAGCAGATTAAATGTCAGCCAATAAACAGAGGGACGGAAATTCGCTTATAGCGCGTTACACTTTGCATTATATTTCGCAAGAAGCAATACTTTTAAGTTTCTATAGTAAAACCGTAAAACGTCCTCTGAAAATGCAAGTGGCCAGATATAAGTCTTCATCTCAAAGTCCACGCGAGACGCTTCAAATTATTCTGCCCACTTGAGCACACATTTTGCATCGCAGCGCATATAATTGCTGTATATTGTATGAGATCTATGATAGCTATTGGTGATGCCATACGAATTAGAATGTGTGAGCCTCTGGTTTGAACCGCATTAAATGTAATGCGTTCCAAAGTAAAAAGTTAATTTCGTAGAAAACAAAGGCTAATTTTCATGTGTAAATATTACTATTACCATCTATTACTGCCCGTTTCGCAAGTAAGTAATGAAATTTCATACATTGGACTTTCCCGCTAATGTGTATAGGTGCTTATTTAACCCGTATGTATAACATCAAAATTAAACAAATCCTTCGATAAGGCTCGTAATGTTGATAACTTATGAGCAGATCAAATTTTGAGACTAAAATTAAAAAGGAAATTGTAACATTTTGAAACACTTTGAATTCGCTCTGGCATGGGTTCGAAATAACATATTTGCGTTCTAATGTTGTTTTCTTATGTGAAAGAAATTTTTTATAGCACTAAGTGGCAAAATCCGTATAATTTCAACTAGCAAATCACTTATACTCTGAGCCATCACTGAAATAGCTTCATTTTGACGTAGTAGAATTGATTTGCATGAAATTTAAAATACCGGTGGTAGCGCCTTAATAAAGGTGGTGGTGGGTCATTCTGCAAGGCGTGGGTATAAGTGGTATAGGATTTTTAATAAGAAATCATCCAAACCCGTTTAGCCTCACTCGACTTTAACGCTTAGCAACACATTTATCGATAAATTTTTCAGATATAAATAACAAGGTTACAAAATTTAAATTTTTTAAAACACGACTGTTTTTTGAGATAAAGCCTAGCCTATGACACTCGAGATAATGTAAGGATTCTTCCGATGCAATTTCCATTGGAATCTGTTCAATGGTAAACGAGTTTCAGTCCTCATGTAAACATACATACATACACCAAGTCTAAAAACATTACACAATTTTTTTGTTGGGCAGTCGTGTTAAAATGAAGGGAACAGCAAATTAGATCACTTACTTTGGGAAATTTCCATGATATTCTTGTGGCTCATAGCGGACTCGGTCCTCTCGTCCTTGGTCACGTCTATGGGCAGGGAGTCGTCCCCTAGCGACTTCATGTCATCGGCCGTGAGGTAGCGGTATGGCTGGTCGTTGAGAATCGTGTCTTCGCCTGGGAATAAATAAAATAAAATAATAATAAAATTATAAATTTTATTTCTCTCATCACAAAGGTTATAATAATGTAACGATAACATAGGAAGGAACTAAAATACATGTGGGTTTTAATTTTTGAAAACTTGCGAAACTTTCAAGCGCGGACAAGATAGAAAAAAAATTGCAAGTTTTCAAAAATTGTAAACATAACACGGGAAGTGTTTTTAAATTTGGTAGTCAATGTGGGTTTCAATTTAGTATCCTTTGTGGCGAGAGCTGGCTTGTGGCGTGAGTTTTTTCAACCGCCTACTACTACTCCTAGTATGCCTCTGACATGGTTGTGTAACGACCACCGTCTAATCGTCTATTTAGGCAGAGCATAAATGGCCGTATAAAAAGGGCATTTACGCCACGTCTGACAAACATCTGAGGGTCATCCGGAAAATTGTGTATCGCCATAGTGACAGGTTGTCAGCCCATCGGCTAAAACTACAATACACACCCTCAAGTCCCTTAGTCGCCTCTTACGACTCCCACGGGCAAGAAATGGGGTGATGCCGGCATCACACGGCATCAAAGTTAGAAACAGTTACTTACTTACTTACTTACTTACTATTGTGAGTGTCGAGAATCGAACTCGGAACCTTTGCGCCACTGCGCCACATTGGCCGTCGCCAGTGAGCTGATGGTACTCACCTCCCTCTTCTTCAGAGTCGGACATGAATGTCTCGAGCATGGTCTCTGGCGCCACCACTTTGTACTTCTCCTGGCTGGCGGGCGCGACCGAGGGCTCCGACACCTCCTTGAGCGTCTCCATCACGGTCACATACCCCAGCTTCACGGCTATGTCCAGCGGGGTTTGCCCGGACTGGTGGAAAGCAATACATTTTAAAATATTTGATGGACGTTTTCACGTGTCGTAAATAAGTTTTGCTTCAATCTTCGAATATCAATATTATGCGTTAACATTTATCTTATTATACAGGATGTAAGGGACAGCCCTCCGAATACTGATAGGGTGCATTCAGACTATCCTGTTTCCATTGACTCGACGAAAAAGATTCATACTATGAATCTGAGCCACTTCCATGAAAAATATTACAGGAAACGTAAAAATACTTTGGACTGCGCAACATAAATGCAGTCAGCTGATCTTGATTTTGTATGGGAGGTCGAATTGACATATGTTTCTAGGTGAAAATTGTTCAGTTATAAGGTCTGCATTCGGAGGGCTGTCTTTTACATCCCGTATATTAATAGAATGGACTAAATTTAATTCTTTAGGTTCTGTTTTGGTACAAACTGGATTGGAACTTAAATAGTTTTATGAACAGCCTAAGCTGAACTACTGCGCAACATTCAATGCAATGTGAACATTAACTTGAAGCAAAAGTTGCATAAACAAACACAATAGTTTACTACAAAACCAAGCTGGGCTCACGTACCGTAGTGGTGGCGTTGGCGTCAGACTTGTTCTCCAACAAAATGTTCACGATGTTGATGTGCCCTTGCTGGGCTGCGTGATGCAACGCGGTATATCTGCGACAAATATCAACATTGTAGAAACAATACACTTTAAACGGAATTAAGTTGTGTTTATTTTGGAATGCCGTGTGATGCCGGCTCAGAATAGCATCACCCCATTTCTTCCTCCGTTGGAGTCGTAAGAGGCGACTAAGGGACTTGAGAATGTGTTGTGTATTGCAATTTTAGGAGATGGGCTGACAACCTGTCACTATGGCGTTACACAATTTTCCGAATGACCCTCAAATACTTGTCAGACGTGGCGTAAATGTCCGTTTTTTGCGGCCGTTTGGGCTCTGCCTACCCCGCATGGGATTATAGGCGTGATATGTGTGTGTGTTATTTTGGATTTTATAATTCCTACGTTTCACGGATGACTAAGGTGATAGACGTCATTATTTAGAAATAGATGGCGGTAGAACAAAAATTATTTAAATTCTATGCACGGAATATGATTTCATATTATATCTTGACTCGCCCGATGGCGTAGCGGATAGTACTCCTGCCTGCTAGGCCGAAGGTCGTGGGTTTGATCACCACAACACAAATGTATGTTCAGTCATTTTCATATATTTGTGTTAAGTCTGGGTGTTTCTATGTAATAATATGTATTTATTTACAAAAAAAAGTATTTAATATCAGATATCTTCTTCCCATAGTACAAGCTTTGCTTAGTTTGGGGCTAGGTGGCGCTGTGTGAATTGTCCAAGATATTAATTTATTTATATCACTCCGATGCGAGCGACCACCATCTTGAGGATGTGTTGAGTTATTGTAGTTTCACATAGAGGGCGCTAAGTGGAGCTTCTGCAACTTACCCGTGCGAGGTCTGCGCCTTGACTGAAGCACCTGACTCGAGCAGCATTCGCACCATGTTAGCTTGGCCGTAGTGGCTGGCGATATGTAGCGGGGTGTAGCCTCCTTTGGTGCAGATGTCCACCTTCAAGAAATAGTGTGATATTGATTCAACGTAGTCTAATCATTTTTAATCAGTCATTTGAGCTGTAAATCGTACTATTAAATACTACTTATTTCTCAATTCTGAATCGAAATAGCAGTAACAGTATACATGGTGTAAAAAAATAGCTGAGAATATTTTAAGGGGTGAACCAGTACGTGAAACTGAACAATTTTCTCCATAGGTCGAAATATGAAAAAAATATTGGGCCTCCCATACAAATTAACCCGGCCGGATAGCACACTAAGTATGGGAGGGCCAAAAAATTTTTACATTTTCCGACCTACGTTCTTTCACGAACTGTTTCACCACTAAAAATATTCTCAGCTTATTTTTTTACACCTTATATAATATAATAATTGGATACAATTAAACTAAAGCTTTAAATATTAAATCGCAAGCTAGTCAACATTCCCTGTAAACTTGCCAAGTCGTCTGAATCAACGTATGCTTTGAGTCTCAAAATATAATACTAAAGCTTATGATAACAATCCGATAACAATCACGACATATTTAAAAAACATATGACAAGGTTTAAAAAAAATCAACTGCAAATATTTTAAGGGGTAAACCAGCCCATAAAACTGAACAACTTTCCTCAAGAAACAGGTCGATATACGAAAAAAATATTTGGTCCTCCCATACTAAGTGTGTTAGCCGGCCCGGTTAATTTGTATGCGAGGGCCAATTTCATTTTCATATTTCGACCTATGATCCTTGAGAAAAGTTGTTCAGTTCCACGAACTGGTTCACCCCTTAAAATATTATAAACATATAGTATTTTAGTTAATCTTACTCACCTCAGCACCATTCTTTTGCAACAACTGAGCCACAGCCACTCTATCTTCCTGAGCGGCTAAATGCAAAGCGCTGAGTCCGTTCTTAGCCTGGTGGTCCACATCGGCGTCGTGTTCGATCAGCAACGCACACATTTCTGCGTGGCCTTGCTGCGCGGCCAGGTGCAAGGGAGTAAACCCAGCCTTGGACTCGGCATTTGTCAAAGCACCGTATTCTAGCAGAGTGGCGGCCGTTTCCATTTGGTTCTTGCGCGCGGCTATATGGAGCGGTGTGTGCCCGTTTTTGGCAATGGCCTGTGGAGAAACTTCTATTATAACAACAGCATAATTTTCATATTATATCGACGACACAGATTTTGAAATTGGGATGAACAACATGTAACAATCGTCACCAATTACGCCCCGTATTTCATCAATATGAGATGGTTAGATTGGTACAAAATACAGTTTTTTTTTTCATATTAACTTAATACGGGGTGTAAGGGACGGTGTACCGAAAACCTTGCAGGCATGATCAGACCATGAAATTGAACAACTTTTTCTATGGAGAATATTATGTT
Source organism: Tuta absoluta (assembly GCA_027580185.1). Taxonomy (NCBI): domain Eukaryota; kingdom Metazoa; phylum Arthropoda; class Insecta; order Lepidoptera; family Gelechiidae; genus Tuta; species Tuta absoluta. The sequence continues at coordinate 2,908,364 of JAQAHW010000034.1, forward strand.
GCTAAAAGAGAAAAAAACGACCTCACATACAAAATTATCGAACAAAATTTTGTTTTCCAACATAGGCTTCATAGTAAAAGTTGGATTACTCGGCATCCCATTAAAAAAAGGAGAAAGAAAGTAAAAGTTGTTTAGTTTCAAGGTCTGATCATGCATGCAAATCTTTTCGGTACACTGTCACCCTGTAATTACTGTTTTGGAAAGAAAAAAGTTCAATTTCCACGATTTCTAGAAGCTACTATATATTGATTTTGAGATACCCAAAAGAAAAATTTGCTAGACATGTAGATGATGTAAAGTTAGAAGGCTCACCTTAGCATCGGCCCCTTTCTCCAGCAAAGTGGTGGCTACGGCCTGTTGGTCGTACTGAGCTGCGATATGCAGAGGCGTCATTCCGTTCTTACCCGCCTGGTCTGGCGAGGCTCCATGAGCGAGGAGGAGATTCGCTACCTGTTCAAACCAAGCTTTATTAAATATCTGTGGGCAGCCACTCCTAGAGTACCCACTATACCTATGTTTTTTCATAAGTCAACTTCAAGAAACTTCTAGAACAAATGCTGTACCGGGGTAGATGAGGCCTTAATGTGGCTACATACTGGTCTAAGGAAATTTAGTTTCGTCTTCGACACGCAAAGAAGAAGAATGAAATGAATAAATATCCTGAAAAATTCACACAGCGCCATCTAGCCCCAAACTAAGCAAAGCTTGTACTATGGGAACTAGATAGCTGATATTAATACTTATATACTTTTTTTGTAAATAAATACATATTATACATAGAAACATCCGGACTAAACACAAATATCAACAAATATTTGTGTCTTGTGGGAATCGACGACCCCTTGGCGTAGCAGGCACGGGTACTATCCGCTACGCTACGCCATCGGCCCAGTCAAAGTATACTCAGTATAGTAAGTACTCGGTAAGAGAATCTTGAGGGTCTCTTGAAAGTAATCCATATTCATACATATATTTTAAATGAGAAAACGTGTTTGCTTGTGCGTTTGTTTCTTCTTCTTTCACATCGCAACGGAGCCATCTTAAGGCGTAGAAGTGTGAGAGTGACAAAGGCTACTTTTTACCGCGGTAAAACCACCCACGGAAAAACGAAAATAGCGGCCCGTGAAACCGCGGGATGGAAAGCTTAAGTAAAACACATTTTCATCAAATTCAAGATGGGATTTAAGTAGATGGGACATAAATAATGTGAGTACCTTGAGGTTTCCATATTTGGCAGCGAGATGCAATGCTGTAAATCCTTTCTTGGTAGTCGCAGTCAGGGGAGCGTTGTGTTCTATAAGCGCTGCAGCAACCTATGGCAAAATACATGATATAAAAATCATTAATAATTTAAAGTAGATTTCTGACAATTTAGTTTATTGTTTCTTTTTATTATTATTTTTTCTTTCGTTTTTTGAATGTATTTGTTTCTCTAATTTTCTCACTTATTTAACGTTTTGTCTATTTCATATTTATGGCATTTACCTACTTGGTTTTATTTACGTTATAATATTTTATTTTTATTTGCCGTGTGATGCTGGCTTAGAATAGCATTACCTCATTTCTTTCCCGTGGGTGCTGTAAAAGGCGACGAAGGGACTCGAGGGTGTGTATTGCAATTTAAGGCGATGGGCTGAAAATCTGTGGCGATGTACAATTTTCCGAATGACTCTCAAATGTTTGCCGGACTTGGCGTAAATGTCCGTTTTTTGAGGCCGTTTACGCTCTGCCTACAAGCAAGAGACTATAGGCGTGATATGTGTAATTTTCTCATATATTCAACATTTGTCGACTTCATTCATGTCATATGAATACTTTGTTTGATTTATGTCATAGTTTTTTTTTTTACCAGCGACCAATGTATAGCCCGAGCCGGTTTTCTATTAGGACATTACAAAATTGTTATAAAAAAAAAGAAAAATGTGTGATTCAAATTCCTTTTTTGTACAATGGCGGTTCATGACGTCAATAAGTGATATGATAATACTATCCTACATTGAATAAAGAATTTCAATGTCTATCTTCCTTGTACTCACATCATGATTGTGCTGTTTCGCAGCGATATGCAGCGCATTGTAATGGTCAGCGGTCATGGCTCTGACGTCGGCGCCATGCTGTAAGAGCAGGACGGCGATATCGACGTTGCCGAGACGGGAGGCGATGTGGAGCGGCGTCTGGCGCTCGCGAGCCTTGGCCTCCACCGCCGCGCCGTTGCGGAGCAATATGCGGATTATGTCCGTCTGAGGGAGAAATGGATGGTGAAAATTGATGTTATTTTTATTTTATTTTATTTTATTCGGTAAATACAACAGGTAACAATCAAAATTGTCTTGTTATAAAGAACAAAGGCGGGCGCAGAGCGAGATCAGTTTTTGCGAGAGACAGCTCGAGCACTTTTGACTAGTGTGATATGCCGAGACGAGTATCATCACGCTCTCGATAAGAGGTGAAGTTAGGTTTTTTAAAAAAAAGTTACTTACATTTGTTAAATTAATGTTTTTTTTGTCGTATATGTGTTGCCGCTGCTATTTACAGTGTGTTTTTCAATGTTTTCTCTTAGTGTGCAGGGTTGCCTGGAAGAGATCGCTTAAAGCGATAAGGCCGCCTTTGCTTATATTGTGTTGTTTGTTTTTGTTCTTGTATATGTTATGATTATTAATGTGAGCAATAAAGTGTTTCTGTCTGTCTGTCTGTCTGTCTGTTTTCTCTATCCTATTTCAGGTCACGTAGTTAGGTAGTATAAAAGCGTTAAGGTTTTAGTTATAACTGTTCAGTATTCTGGTAGTGAAGTGTTTTACTAGTTACCCCTCTGGTAGTGAAGTGTTTTACTAGTTAAAAGGAACTGTATCATTGGCCAGAATGACAGTCGGCTCTTACCCAACGGCATCCGGCATCGTTTGTCATTCTTGGTAATGTCACGTTTATTTCAATAACGTACGGTTCTTTTTTTAATTTCTTTGATAAGTGCTCGAGTTGTTGATCGCAAAAACGTACGTGTGGTCTGCGACAGCGCTATAGGTTGATGCTAAGCTTGCAAAGCAATAACAGTTTTAGTTGAAATCAATTATGGAAAGAAGCTTTTTTTTCTACTAAATGGATACTGCAAAAAGACACTTATAAGTATTTTTTAGACAGTTGTTACAAAGCATAAAGTAGATTTTTCTGGAAATAAGGAAATAAACTTTGATGAAATATAGATCCTTAATAGTTAAAGAAGATCCTAACAAAGCATAAAGTAAGTTCTTCTGGAAATAAGGAAATAAACTTTGATGAAATATAGATCCTTATTAGTTAAGTTAAGTAGGTATTAGGAAAATAAAACAAGGCTGTATGTTAGTGAATGTTACTTGCTCTGTTACGTGTACTCTGCCAGACATGTAGCAACACATAGATAGACCTAAGATACCTTGTTACTTGAAGTGTCCAATCTAGTAGTAGATACTAGTACTAGAAAGATCTAAGCCTTATTTCCTCGAAATTATATTCGATTTTGAACCTTATTATAGCTATAATTAGATTTAAAAATGGTCCCTAACATTGGGCAAACTCTATCTTATTCAGGGTTAAAGTGACACAACGAGCTTGCTTCGCTCGCAATAAGTGTAACGTGTTCGTCATAACGTAAAACAATGAGCTTGCTTCGCTCGCAATACGTATAGCACCAATATTGTAATGATATTTTTAAAATCTCGACATTACGAAATCGATATTGCTTGTATACCTAATCCTGTTCTCGCTTGGCGACCTGATTATGCTTTCTTTCAGACCTGATTCTATACAGTGAAATACTAGTGACCGATAGCAAAAGCTCATGATAAGGACAAACTTTCCATAAAGAACATGACGCCTAAACATGACAAAAATAACATAACATAACATAACAAAATTCTTTATTGCACATTAAATAAATAATACAACAGTAGATTAACACAAATAAAAAGAAACAGTACAACCAGGCGGCCTTAATGCTAGGTAGCATTCTAGGTAAATAGCTCACCCGTATAAAAGAATTGTGTAAATATGAATGGAAAGCCCATTTTTTATATTTCGACATAATATATTACTTGGGGAACGTTGTTCGGTTTCACGAGTAGAACTCACCCTAAAAAAATATTAGCAGTGAATTTAATAAGACGTTATATATACCTGGTTGGCCCTGGCAGCCAGATGCAGAGGCGTTTCCCCCCTGACGGTGGGCACGTCAGGGTTAGCTTCATGCTGCAACAGGTATATCACTATGTTCATGCAGCCCATGAACGCAGCCACGTGAAGCGGCGTCAGCCCCGACTCCGTTGTCGCTTGGATACCTGCCGGGGGAAACACAATCATACACACATACACATATCACGCCAATTATCCCTTGCGGGGTAGGCTGAGCGTAAACGGCCGCAAAAAGCGGACATTTACGACACGTCTGACAAACATTTGAGGGTTATCCGGGAAATAGTGTATAAAAAATCAAATATTTGTCAGACGTGGTGTAAATGTCCGTTTTTGCGGCTGTTTACGCTCTGCCTACCCTGCAAGGAATTATAGGTGTGCTATATGTATGTATGTATGTAAGCAGGAGTAGTATCTGCCTACCCCTCCGGTAGAGACGCATGATTTATGTATGTATATATGTAGGTACATTACTCACTTGCTCCATACTTGAGCAGCAGTTCCACCACCTTGATCCGGTTCTTCTTGCAGGCGATGTGAAGTGGGGTGAAGCCGTTCAGCGCGCGCGCATTGGCATCAGCATTTCTGGTCATAAACAATCATTATGAGAACTAGCGACCTAGACTATTATGAAACGATTGAAACGCCAAACGTCATACTTTTATTTTATTTTATGACGCGCCCACAAAGGTTTATTTCTTCTTCTTCTTCTTTCGTGTGGGACACCGTGTCGACCATCGAACCGATAAACCCTGGTGTCAGAGTTTACCTTCTACTACTAGCAGGCCTCTTACATTACAATATTTTCTAATATGGAGTAGATCCAGCAAAAAATAATAGCGATATTAATTTTTTTTTATATTGAACATTCCTGTTCGCTCTTCCCAGTCACTATTCGATACTTGCGTCAGTATGCCAATTATATTACACTCTCCCAGTTTCCTTTTATGTTAGCTGGCTTTTATAAAGATTCAATGATTCACACTCTTTATACGAAGCAAATAACGAGTAAACTTCTTTTACGTAACTGGCCGTTCCGTTGTGTCGATATACGAGTTCCTAAAAAGCACGTTTCGTTCCAAACGTGCTTTCTGTCCTTAGAAGTTTTATGATATTGAACGTTTTAAAATTTCGCAGGCATATTTTGATACAACTTGTTCTGATATTAAATTCAGAGGAACCTCACCTGTCTAGCAGCAGTTTAGCGACTTTAGCGTGGCCGCAGTGGGCGGCGACGTGCAATGCCGTGAGGTAGTCTACAGTGACGTCATCGACGGGAGCCCGGCGCGCGAGCAGTACCCTAGCCGCCTCAGCATGGTCGCCCTGCGCTGCCATATGGAGAGGGGCGAGACCGTTCTGTTGGCAGCAGGATAGAATGATTACTATACTTCTAGTATGATAAAAAGTTATCCGTTCAAGACAGTCCAATGTGTGTTTCATGATCGTTAACAGATAATATCCTTGATCGTTAACTGCGATAGTACATAATGTTTGTAATGCACAAACTTCGACAATCAAACTCTGTTATTCCTTGGTGTGCTCATTCATATGTTACTACCAAAAATTATAACCATTCAATCAAACAACCTACAATAATCCGACTCCACTAAAAGAAACATATTTTGTATGAACGAGTACTTTCAATTTTCTTATAATATTAAAACGAATTATGGCCATCTAAATCACAATAATATCACCCCACACTCTTTCATACGACACTTAAACAAACTATGACCTTTCATCCGACAACAGTAACAACCTACCTTGCTCTTGCTGGTGATTGGCGCCCCCCTCTCCAAGAGCGTCTCTGCGACTCTCTCGTGGCCGGATCTGGCCGCGCAGTGGAGCGGGGTCAGCCCGTCTCTGGTACGAGCCTCAACGTTCGCGCCGTTGTCACAAAGAAGGGACACCATGTTCTCTTTGCCTGGTAGAAAAGAAGGAAAATTTAATTTTCACACATTTGATGATCTAAGTAGTAGTATCTAGTAGCTAGTCATACGTGCCTTTAGATGAACAGAAAACTCTTGTTTCATGATTGTTGAATGTAAATCTTTTGACTAATTAGTGTACGTATGACGATGACAATAACGAAGTTCCAATTCGGTAGAGGATCAGTAAAACAAAACAAAAGAACTTATCAGGTGATAAAAGCAAAGCCATAAGGAAAAGAAAGTGTGTCTATGTTCCTCCCTATTTGGAAAGTTGCCAGGAAGAGACGATTATTATTATATCAAACAGCGATAACATATAAAAGAGGAAAACAAGACCAAACAAAAAATAGGAAACAAACACAATCGACTGACGTCATTAAAATACGGGAGGTCGAGAGTGCTCAAAATAAACAAAGCTAAAACAGAAAGAATTCATCAAAGCTAATCTTCAGTGACCCACATTTTCAATGCTACATCATTAGGAGAACAAGGTAATTTTGTACAGGTGTGAGAGATGGGAGTGGAAGTTCGTATGCTACCTGAAGGCGAGTAATTTAATCAGTGAGAATTCAATATTACACGTGCTAGATTAAATCATGGCGCCCGTGAAATCAGACTTATACTTATTTGAAAATACGCAGCGAAATATAAAACCCTTTTCGAAAATTTTATAACAATATTTCTTTAAAAATGTTCGCAGGATCAAAATTTATCAAATAACTATTCTAACAGACGAGAGAAATTGCGTTATAAGCTAGAGTAAAACCATAAGAATAGATAATAATACTGGCGTATAGAAACGAAACTCCTTTGTCTGGGCCCCAAAAGCCGCGCTTTAAATACCTACTTCTCCCCGCAGCCCGTAACGCCCCGCACTCTCCCGCGCTTTAAGTCGGGGCTGTCACGTGCCAATAATTTTATTCCAGACTAGCGGCCAGTCAAGCGGTTGCGACCACTGCTAACATTTCCCGTGGGAACAAAATATTTACCCGTTTTAAAGTCTTACCTTACCATTTTACATTATACTCGGCACACGGCACAAAGCACACCGCCACCACGCCGCCGCCTCCGTTTGATACCTACCTATTCGCCGCCTCGCCGACTGACCAAAATGTAAGATGCTATTTTAAGATTGCGATGAATATTAATTGATTGTTATACCTATTCAAGGATTTCTTATCAAATGAACTTTTTGTTGCAGTCGAGCAGTGATAAGTAGGTACCTACTTACCTACGTTAAAAAACATACCTACGATACGAATGTGCTTATTTATCATTACCAGCTAACAATGACTTAGGCACCTAGGTAGTTTAAATTAGAAATTGGAAACAAGGTACCTACGTAAGTAAAAATAGGAGTACACACAACAATTGCGTATAATAACGAATGGTAGGTACTTACCTAGGTATTTACTGTAAAATCATCACTTACCTTGGCTCATCTTTAGGCAAATAAAAAAAACTTAGATGCGGAGTCTTCCTCGCATCACTTTTGCTGCCATACACACCACAATAATTCGGCATTGCTAAATTTTTCACAAAAAATGAAAATTCGACCCGCACGACGAACGTTTCCGAGGCGAAGCGCACTCCCGACTGAATTGTTCTCTAAGAGACAGCCAGACGGATTGACCTTGAGCGCGTCTGGAGCGGGAGTGTCATCTCTATGTGATTTCTACTCTATGGTAAAACCCTATATCTATGACTTTTAAATTAAATTCCTTTATGATGGTTTTCTAACGATGTCAACACTCTCATAACATGTAAAGCAGTTGAAATTGGAATTAACGACGATTTTACGAGATTGGCCCGAGTTTAGAGCGAGTCTGCAAAAATTATGACCGATTTGATGGTTGGTCACTGGGGATGTGGGTTTAAAAGCATACGAAGTAAATTTTCATGATTGAACATTCATGTTAAGTGTTGTTTTATGGTAACATTAACACTGATATACATGGAGTTTTTAATGTTGCTACCTGTATAGATCTTTTGTTCAGTCATATAGTTACTGAAATCACAGATAATATAATACTATGAAATGTAGTGAAAATCTAACAGTTAGTTACTTGAATTACTTATTATTAGTTGTTGTATTCACGTCAACAATGGTTTTTAAGACTAAAGGCAAAAACCGCAATAAACATACTCTATTTGCTATTATGCAGATCATTTCAATATTTATCCTGTTAAGTTAAAATCAATTCATGTATTTTAAGTTAGAATTTATACCATCTCTCTGACAAAAATGAAGTAGGTAAATTTGAGCTGCTATGAAGTATACCCTACTTTAAAGCAGAGCTATGAGTTCTACATAACAACTTATTTATGTCATCAAACTTATCTCATTTGGTAGCGCAGCGCAAAATACAGTAAGTACAATTCACAAGGATTTTCATCATCGCTACGACATCAAATTACTTAGAATTTTCATTTGCTATTAGGGCCCTACCGCAAAAAAGTAAGAAGTGCGTTATACGTGTTTTTTTACGGTGTTTTTTTGGGTGGAGATTGTTTTAACACGCTTTCGACGCATGTCTCACTTTTTTGTGGTAAGGCCCTTATCTTCTTGTCTCGTTGGTACTCGAGTCAATAAACAATCCGATGAACCGCGGAGTAACAATGGTGATATAATTACCCCACTTGGCAGGACAGGTTGCAGTTGACATTAGCCCCTTTCGCCAACAAGTCTGGCAACATTTTTATAACAGTCAATAGGTACGTATATGTCAAACTTACCCCATTTGGCAGCGACGTGCAGGGGGCAGATATTGTGCTTAGCGGCGCAGTTGACGTCAGCGCCTTTGGCCAACAGGAGTCTGGCAACATTCTCGTTTCCGTAGTGAGCCGCGATGTGAAGCGGCGTGAACCCCGACTTGGAGGTCACGTCCGGGTTGTGTTCGTTCTGGTGGCAAAAAATTTGGTCAATGTGGAACCAAGACATTCAGACACTCGCCACGGAACACTTGAAACATGCCTACTGTAAAGACCTGCCACTCAAACAGTTCGTTTTTACTTCTAACCCTAACTTGTATTTAATTTACATCATCATTACACACACATTACATGTTAGTGTACAAGACAAGAGTGCCCTATCATTATGTCATTTTGTTTCTTTTTTTTTCACTTATTTAATTTGTGCTCTTTTTTATTTATCTGCTGGGAATTCAGCATTGCATGTATAATATAGATAGCCCTCGATCTCTTAATCTCCTACCAAACACCTTCAGGAGAAGAAGGCGACTGAAAAACAGCGTCGCGGAGAGCCTTGGCTTGTTTATGTTATTAGATAAGTCGTGTTTCGGACTCGCTGTGTGATGCCGGCTTAGAATAGCATCAACCCGTTTCTTACCCATGGGTGTCGTAAGAGGCGACTAAGGGACTCGAGGGTGTGTATTGAAATTTTAGGCGACGGGCTGACAACCTGTCACTATAGTGATACACAGTTATCTGATTGACCCTCAAACTTTTGTCAGACGTGGTGTTAATATCCGTTGAACGGCCGTTAACGCTCTGCCTACCCCATAAGGGATATAGGCGTGATTTATGTATGTATGTATGTTTCGGACTCAAATTTGTAAATAGTAGGGTAGACTGGGTACGGTTGTAACAAATTTGCTTTGATTGCCCATTGCTTATCCACCTTGCGATTAAACCACGAGTAAACCACTTAATATGAAAGCTTGGACATTCTTTTATAAATTCTGATCTTATCCAGTTGCCTAAGTAATACAGTTTTGCCACAATAAGACGATATCATGACAGGGTGCATCTGTTACAACCGTACCCATACCAGGGTCAGTTGTAACAGTGATTGGGGACAGTTGTAACAATAAAAATTTTACGTTATTCAGGTATTTTAACAATTTTTTTTATAATTATTTAAACAATACTAACTTTTTCAGTCACTGTTCACTGACAAATATAATTAAATTAACAAATATCCCTCGAAATTTAACAAAAATCACTAAAAATTTAACAAAACCTACATTTACTTACAAGGTTTTTCTTGGAAATTTATAGCAAAATCATTTTTTGTATGCCTAAACAGACTCTTAATGTAAAAATATCGATACAATAATAAAATAATAGTAATCTTCACCTGTAAAATTAAGTAAGTATTTTTTTCTAACTAAGTTAGGCCCATCCTCCATAACACGTCAAAAAAATAACTTCAAGTTACAACTCGTCGACGTGTGCTTGTTCTCTACATGTCACTTTTACCTTTTCCAGTAGATATTGTGCGTTTTCTAAGCATTTGTGAATAAAAACACATTAAAACTATTGTTACAACCGTCCCCACTAAAAGTGTTACAACCGTACCCACCCCCCCATTTCTGAAATAAAAACGTCACAGTCAGATGGCTTTAAACCCTAAGCGAAAAATAATGAGTCTATTATAATACCGAAACACCACAAAAATATATGTTAGAACTTCAATTCGGCAAGTACACTAAAAATCAAATAATTATGCAAAGAAATTTGTAAAAAATACTTACTTTTAGTTGCCAAAACACAATAAGCTTATTTTTAAGCGTTTAAAGCATGCGAAGTGCGACGAAACACTGTGACTCATGGCGGGACTGTCAGCGCGCGTAACTCTCCCCTTGTATCCCTAACACTATTGCGTATAGTTTCGGAAATAATCGAGTTGTTACAACCGTACCCTGTTACAACCGTACCCAGTCTACCCTAAGTTCAGAAACAATAAACATTTTTTTACATTAGGCTGGATATAGTCCTCTACATATATATCGCCCGTGTGATCCCGGCTTAGAATAGCATCACCCCATTTCTTACCCGTGGGAGTCGTAAGAGGCGAATAAGGGACTCGAGGGCGTGTATTGCAATATCAGGCGATGGACTGACAACCTGTCACTATGGCGATACACAATATTCAGAATGTCCTTCAAATGTTTGTCAGACGTGGCGTGGATGTCCGTTTTTGCGGCCATTTACGCTCTGCCTACCCTGCAAGGGATTATAGGCATGATATATGTATGTATGTATGGTTATAGGCTTCCCTCAGGTGCATTATAAACCATGGTTCGGACCGACCGCATCTGCTGCTTTAGCTTCATGCCTACTGCCACTTCAACTTACAAATACTTTATAGCATATCGATTCGTTATTTTCATTTCTGTGCATGTAGTGCAACGAAACTCCTAGCATATGTCTTTGCATCGCACGTTAAGCGTATGCGAACTTTTTTCTTAAAGTCAATAGTAAACTGCAACGTTTTTTGGCTACACATAATCAAAACATGGCAAAGCTGCGTCGGAAAGGTACCAGAGCTCGGATTCTATTAATTTTTTACCCTTGCAATGCCAGCGACACTCAACTGTCACTTTATTCTCACCGTGATATTCTATATTCGTGTGATGCCGGCTTAGAACAGCATCACCCCATTTCTTGCCCGTGGGTGTCGTAAGAAGCGACTAAGGGACTCGAGGGTGTGTATTGCAATTTTAGGCGATGGGCGGACAACCTGTCACTAAAGTGATACACATTTATCTGATGACCCTCAAACATTTGTCAGACGTGGCGTAAATGACCGTTTTTTTTCTGCCTACCCCGCAAGGGATTATAGGCGTGATATATGTATGTACTTCAAACTTTTAGCAGAATACGAAACACCTGAAACCATGCTGACACGCTATCTACATACAACTGAAGTCGTCTGCATTTAGGAAACTTCGAGCCCTGAAATCAAGGAGACTGTACCCACCTCAAGCAGTAAGTTGGCGGCTTTGACGTCATCCTTCTTGGCTGCGATGTGGAGAGCCGGCAGACGGACTCTGCCGCGAGTGTCTGCTTCCAGAAGCACGGCTACGACCTTCTCGTGCCCTTGCTGCATCGCCACAGCCAGCGGGGTGAATCCGTCCTGGCAGGATAATGGAAGCCATGTAAGTTCTTTGTAGTTCGAACGAAAGTCTTTTGAATCCAATAATTTGATAGCTTCAAATAGACCTACATTAGCCCGAAGTCCACGCTTTTAAGTAGCAGAGCATACAAATAGATGTATATACAATGCTATGGTATGTCAATGGTACATAATGTCCTTAATTCGGAATATAAATTCTCTGAACTTACCTTAAATTAGTGCTGTCCCTTTCCGTCAAATAGATTTAGAAAAGGATAGGAGATATCTAAGGCCTTTTATCATTGATCTACAACAACCCTAGATTACGCGCGTACGCTCAAAAGGTGGGCCGGTAAAGTAGTGCACAATTTGCAAGCGAGCACTTCTTTCCCACAGTGCGTGGCTGGCCGCGAAACTGTTAACATGACCAAGTACGGGCTAACAAATAAGGCTGAGTTCAATAGATTATGGTGAGGTTCGTTGTGATATTTTGAATCAGGCGGACGCAATGAATCTATAAATCGCTATGTATGACTGTATAGTTCAGTAGGTGACAAAATCTTAGCGTAATTTTGTATGAGGCGCTAAATCTAGGGTTGTTGTAGATCAATGCCTTTTATATTTAAAAATGTCAATAGGTTTTTCGCAATTTCTAGTTACATTGTTTCCATAGTCGCCTTATTTTGACAAAGAACAGATATATCTTGCGTCAAATTATAAGACATGACGTAACTAAGATATCTCATCTCCTATCCTTTTCTAAACCTGTATGACGGTAGGTGACAACACTAATTTAAGTTAGTTACGAGAATTTATATCCCGAATTGAGGGCTATATATACGTACAAGAATAACTTTTGAAACGTCTACTATTGGGCATATGCCTACTTTAAGCGCTTCCATCGACCGCGATTTCAGACCGAATCCATCTAACCGCTGCGGCCGACCTTTAACGTCGGTAACTTTTCAATAGATAAAAATACATTTCATTTGAAATATTTCAACTTTGACCTACGTTCGTTCGGTCGTGTTAAAGTTTATTTGAACTGAAGATATAAGGTTTCATATCCATACGTTTATACGTTTCATATTCCCCCTTGGAAATAAATCTATTATAACTTTTCAAGCACTCGCGATCACTTTCACTCATTTTAAGTATTAGACCGGGTCTATCGCGATAGTAATTAGGTAAATATTAGTAATTTACCTGTGTCCCGACGTTCCAATACAGTTTCATGTATTGTGGTCGCGGGTTGACTGACGTCCCAGCGAGTTGTCATCTAGGCGGCGGGTAACGAGATGTTCTGCTACCCACATTTGTCTTTATAATTTTAATATTATTGATTGTTTGTAAACATTGCACTAGGCTGCCGGCACACAACACTCACTGTATCCGACGATTGTTCCGATGATAAATCGCGCGGTTTCAACTTATCAATGACTGGACTCCATGCGGATGACAATTTAAACCCGTCCTCCCGGTTGAAATTATTAGGGTTCTTCTTAATTTCAATAGCCTCGCGAACGATCCTATTGAAAATAAAGACAAATGTGGGTAGCAGAACATCTCGTTACCCGCCGCCTAGATGACAACTCGCTGGGACGTCAGTCAACCCGCGACCACAATACATGAAACTGTATTGAAACGTCGGGACACAGGTAAATTACTAATATTTACCTAATTACTATCGCGATAGACCCGGTCTAATACTTAAAATGAATAAATCTATTCTTAAAATAAAAGCTGTAAGTAGAAATACCTCAGTAGCCAGACTCTGGTTCGCTCCGTTGGAGAGGAGGAATTTGACGACGCCGTCGTGGTTCTCTTGAGCAGCCATATAGAGCGGAGTGAAGCCATTCTGCGACTGTATGTTCACCTGCGATAAAACGGATTGTAAGGAAAGAGGAACATATGAGAGAATTCAAATTCAATTTTCTAGAAACCAATTCTAGTTTATTGGGATAAATACCGAGTTAGAATATGGTACGAACTGTAATGAATAACTATGAAAATGAAAATGAAATAACTTTATTCAATCTAGGATAGTATTATCACTTATTGACGTCATGAACGGTCATTGTAAAAAAATATCTTTTTATTATAACAATTTTGTATTGTCCTAATAGAAAACCGACTCGGACGAAATAAAAATAAAGGCATTGCCTCGGGGCCTGCCAGGTTAATTACACAGCACGTAACTTTACACCACCACCATTTGTAAACGACATTTGTTTCAAATTTGAGTCAAGATTTCCAAAGCGTGTTATTTACATGCGTATAATTAACCGGACCCCCTGAACAGGAAAAACCCTCAAAAAACCTGCCCAGAAGTGCTCCTCCTGTAAATTAACAATATTTCTAGGCCTAATTTTGGAAATATATTTAATATTAATTTCTGACGGACAGACAGTTGACTGATCGACGTACAGCCAATGCCTCTGGGCTGCCTTGGATCCAAGAACTTGAGATTTCATACAGAAGTAGTGGTAATAAGGACCCAATGATTTATGTGGCATAAACTGCAGTAAATTCGTAAATTACAAGAATAATTAAGAATTAACTGAGAAAGGTGTACGCTAGAATCGCGCCCACCAAGCAATAACGAAACCGTTGAATCGATTTATCAAAATATTTTTTTGATAGCTCTCAAAATAAACGAAGCTAGTGTTGATCCATCCACTCAAATCTTGACACATTTGGGCCACGAAAGTGAGTTTCTACGTGACGGAAAGATCTATCATATTATTTACAAACATTTCCGATCGTGCCAGTTCTTTGTCAAACAAACGATATTTTCTTTGGGTTGATTCGATTGGAAGTGGTTGGTGGATTTGTTATGATCACCAGAAATAAGATTGACTCGATACTGTTATTTGCTATACATATAGCTTGCTTTTCACAAAATCTAGATTTTCAATAGTAACGTTCAGACATGTGACATTCAAGTAAAGTATGTAGGAACGTACAATACAAGTTGTATCACATTGTCATTTGAGCCATCTATAGATTATCGAACAGACGTACTTTCAGTCCAAATTGAAACGTGATAGATCAGTATTTGAGATGTTCCACGTTTCGCCGCCAATAGATGACAAAACGCCTAGGGGTAAATCCATACTAATTATAAAAATTCGCAAGTAACTCTGTCTGTCTGTTACTGTAAAATCTAACAATCCCACGGGAAACAAAGTAAATCATAAGAAACATAGCAGATAACGCCGAAGAAATCATTAGACGAGGATTCGTTGTGTGGATTGCTTTGCTTTTTGTGTCAGGCACCTTTTTTACAATTACATAATATACTATCTAATGCGGACGAAGACGCGGGTAAAAGCTAGTTCAGAATAAATTAATATCGTCTTTGCCCTTCCAATTTGCACGCCGCCTTGGGATCTCTTTGTACTTGGCATCTTATTAAAACCGCTCCATTTATAGACAACTTGCTAAGGCTTTATAGTCGTCCCTATTAGTAAGGTAGAATAACAGACCTTGTAATTCTAATTACTAAATTGTAAGCAGTACAAATGTTTAAAATTAATAAAATGCTAGTCTATTATATGGTGATTGTGTAGAATTAAATTAGTAGTATTGCCGTGTGATGCCGGCTTCGAATAGCATCACCCCAATTCTTTCCTGTGGGTGTCGTAAAATGCGACGAAGGGACTCGAGGGTTTGTATTGCAATTTTAGGCGATAATCTGACAACCTGTCACTATGGCGATACACAATTTTCCGAATGGCCCTGAAACGTTTGTCATACGTGGCGTAGATGTCCGTTTTTTTGCGGCCGTTTTACGCTCTTCCTACCCCGAAAGAGATAAAGGTGTGATATATGTATGTATGCGTAGAATTAGTTGGTATGGTAGGATGCAGCCGATTTTGGAAGAAGTATATATTAAAAATTAATTTACCTATCTATCTACCTTTAATAAAGAAGTTACCATGCCGTTACGTACTTCAGAGTAATTATTTACTCAGTAGTACGTGTGATTTGTTTCTGACGTGATAAGATTATCCCAAATTACATAAAAGCTATCTTGAAATTGTTCGCACGCACTCTCATTAATCACTGAGATTGATTACTTTTCTATTTGATATTGTCTCTTTTGGGTCTCATCTCACTTGTACTATTTCACATAATGACAATCTGTTTATTTTACTTCAACATTCTATACTAGGTTGTTCCATTATGATCTCTGACCAGCACGATTTGAAGAGCTTTATCTAGAAGGTCTCTTACTTGAACTCGATGTATCACCAGTAGTGTCACGACAGCGTCTTGCAGACCTGTGTTTTCTTTCTTGGTAGCTGTATCGATGGAATCTCCACAATCTAGAAGGTCTCTTACCTGAGCTCCATTCTGCACCAGTAGTTCTACGACAGCTTCCTGCCCAGCAAGCGACGTGATGTGCCGAGTTGTGTTCTCTTTCTTGGAAGCTGTATCGATGGAAGCCCCACAATCTAGAAGGTCTCTTACCTGAGCTCCATTCTGCACCAGTAGTTCTACGACAGCTTCCTGCCCAGCAAGCGACGTGATGTGCCGAGTTGTGTTCTCTTTCTTGGAAGCTGTATCGATGGAAGCCCCACAATCTAGAAGGTATCTTACCTGAGCTCCATTCTGCACCAGTAGTTCTACGACAGCTTCCTGCCCAGCAAGCGACGCGATGTGTAGAGCTGTGTTTCCTTTCTTGGTTGCTGCATCAATGGAAGCTCCACGATCCAGCAGCTCCCGCACCACCTCTACGTGGCCGTCTTTGGATGCCAGGTGGATAGCATTCAGGCCGTTCTGTTAAACAAAAAGGTCAAGTTATTTTAAAATTCAAAGGCTTAAAATAAATTTACTCTATTATTGTGGGTCACGGTTTTACTACAGTTGATACCACTTCTAATGTTACCTCGTCTTTATATAAGAGCTCGAGATTTAAGATATTTGCCATCACAAAGTCGTAAAAATATTCTATTTCCCAGTCCCGCCTATAACATATAGCCAAGTAAACCTAGGCCTATCAAATACTGCCAAACAATTTGTGGCATCCTGGAACAATGCAGCTGGAAGCCAAAGACAAATGGTTTGTATGGGTATATATTGGACGACAGCCAACTGTTTCAATGGTTCCTACACACAGACAAAGCCAAGTATGCGAAATTGAGAACGAAAATATATGGGTTTAATAAATGATAATAAAACTGTTTATACAGGAATGGTCACACTCGCAGAAATTCGTATTTGCACATTGTTCACACATAAACAGACGTTAGGTAAAGTAAGTTTAGATATAATAATTAGTGATTTCTGTGAATTATTTATCTGTAGAATACTATTCTGTCTGCATCTTAAATTGATCTACACTGTAGTGAAAGAATCATTAAAACTGAAACAAATTACACACTTCATATGTAAAGTATGTAAATGAGCCCGTTTATTTCATTCCGCCATCGTTGCATAATGTTGAAAATGTTATAAGTTTTTGTGCCTAGCGTGACTGAGTCGATTTCTATACTACAGCAATAATAAGGATTGAATATTTTCATTTCAACTAAGCACCTAGTCAATAACTACTTAAACATTGTGTTTAAAATCAAAGAGATACATAAAAGAGTCCTTCGTTCCGTTTAGGACAGATTCCGGTTAGCTTTGCTAACAACCGTCAACGGCTGTTCTAATTTGCTGAAAATTTTTCATTTCATAACTTTAGATTTAGGAGCAGTTTCGTTAACAAAATAAAACTGCTCATAAATCAATTTATAGAGCACAACCGCGCTTCTAGCAAGCAATCTATAATTCATATCCGGTGACTCCAGCAAATCAAATTATGAAGTCAACTGCTAAGGAAAGCTATTGGAACATTCTAGTTCTAGCTCAGGGTTTAGTCTGGAATTGGATTAAACATTGTTGAAGTTTGTCGAGAATTTGATTACAAAGGGTCACAAAGTTTGTAAATTAAATTCGTGCCAGACAAACCCGGCTAAATCCTTTCGTGAAAGTTCGCAAATATAATTTTAAAATATGTTTCATCCAACCGTTTTTATAGAAACCTTCTGAATAAAATGAGAAAGATGGCGTCCACTCTTGTAAACTCTATTGAGGCAAGGATTTACTATGCGCTCAGACAGTTAATCTTTTTTTTACAACATTTTAGCTCTCAAGGGTGCTCACGGTCTAAGTAGTAGTGTAATAGCGTAGCCGAAGCGCGATGAAATAATGCATGATTAACTTCTTTCATTATTTCATAAAATACCGTGTCACCAAGCAAAACAAGGCGTCTCTTTACCCACTAATTAACTAAACTGGTAAAATATAAACATAAAGCACCAATGTTAATTTGCGAAAATTCCACATAGTAGCGACTTTGACCTGCCCCACGAAAAGAGTTTTATTGCTACGGCAATAAAGACTATTTCGGTAGAGTTTTGGTTTATGCCTCAATGGTATAAGTCGGATATGTGATGGAGTCACGCGAGCCAAGTCACGAAAGGCGATGTTATTGACGTGTAACTTTGTCGGTTTATAGTTAGGTATATTTTTTGTAAGTTTTATCATTAGGGAATTATTAATGGCTCTATTGAACTGTACTTTAAGTTATACGTAGCATAAGTTGTGGTGCGTATCGATATGTACAGCAATAGGCCCCATAAGCACAAAGTAAGTATTGGCGACGGCGCAATTCTCTATTTTGTGCTCCAAGGCATAGATTATCTATGGTTGTGTGACATGTATCTCTGCTTCTCTTTACTGTCGTCAGTTATGCTGAATCCAATCAGATAACATCAGCACGCCACCCTCATCAAAAGCGGAATGAAACAAATGAAGCGATGCTGTGGTCGCCATATTTATCTGTGCTACAGTGACGCCAGCAGTAGGCAGAGATCGAAAATTTATGTGGCTGTAATATGAGGTAAAAGCGAATCCAACCTTAGCAAAAAGGGTATTAGGGAACAGTACTTTGATGTCCACTCTCTGCTCCAGTAGACTGATGATCTTGTCTATGTGGCCGGCGCGGGCAGCACGCAAGAACTGTCTGCTAATGTTGAAGGTGGTTATTAGAAGGTGTGTATACTCACGGCGTTGCTGACGTTGATGTCCACTCCCTGCTCCAGTAGACTGATGATCTTGTCTATGTGGCCGGCGCGGGCAGCACGCTAGAACTGTCTGCTAATGTTGAAGGTGGTTATTAGAAGGTGTGTATACTCACGGCGTTGCTGACGTTGATGTCCACTCCCTGCTCCAGTAGACTGATGATCTTGTCTATGTGGCCGGCGCGGGCAGCACGCAAGAACTGTCTGCTAATGATGAAGGTGGTTATTAGAAGGTGTGTATACTCACAGCGTTGCTGACGTTGATGTCCACTCCCTGCTCCAGTAGACTGATGATCTTGTCTATGTGGCCGGCGCGGGCAGCACGCAAGAACTGTCTGCTAATGATGAAGGTGGTTATTAGAAGGTGTGTATACTCACGGCGTTGCTGACGTTGATGCCCACTCCCTGCTCCAGTAGACTGATGATCTTGTCTATGTGGCCGGCGCGGGCAGCACGCAAGAACTGTCTGCTAATGATGAAAGTGGTTATTAGAAGGTGTGTATACTCACGGCGTTGCTGACGTTGATGTCCACTCTCTGCTCTAGTAGACTGATGATCTTGTCTATGTGGCCGGCGCGGGCAGCACGCTAGAACTGTCTGCTAATGTTGAAGGTGGTTATTAGAAGGTGTGTATACTCACGGCGTTGCTGACGTTGATGTCCACTCCCTGCTCCAGTAGACTGATGATCTTGTCTATGTGGCCGGCGCGGGCAGCACGCAAGAACTGTCTGCTAATGATGAAGGTGGTTATTAGAAGGTGTGTATACTCACGGCGTTGCTGACGTTGATGTCCACTCCCTGCTCCAGTAGACTGATGATCTTGTCTATGTGGCCGGCGCGGGCAGCACGCAAGAACTGTCTGCTAATGATGAAGGTAGTTATTAGAAGGTCTGTATACTCACGACGTTGCTGACGTTGATTTCCACTCCCTGCTCCAGTAGACTGATGATCTTGTCTATGTGGCCGGCGCGGGCAGCACGCAAGAACTGTCTGCTAATGATGAAGGTGGTTATTAGAAGGTCTGTATACTCACGGCGTTGCTGACGTTGATGTCCACGCCCTGCTCCAGTAGACTGATGATCTTGTCTATGTGGCCGGCGCGGGCAGCACGCAAGAACTGTCTGCTAATGATGAAGGTGGTTATTAGAAGGTCTGTATACTCACGGCGTTGCTGACGTTGATGTCCACGCCCTGCTCCAGTAGACTGATGATCTTGTCTATGTGGCCGGCGCGGGCAGCGCGCAAGAACTGTCTGCTAATGATGAAGGTGGTTATTAGAAGGTATGTATACTCACGGCGTTGCTGACGTTGATGCCCACTCCCTGCTCCAGCAAGGTGATGATCTTGTCTATGTGGCCGGCGCGGGCAGCACGCAAGAACTGTCTGCTAATGATGAAGGTAGTTATTAGAAGGTCTGTATACTCACGACGTTGCTGACGTTGATTTCCACTCCCTGCTCCAGTAGACTGATGATCTTGTCTATGTGGCCGGCGCGGGCAGCACGCAAGAACTGTCTGCTAATGATGAAGGTGGTTATTAGATGGTGTGTATACTCACGGCGTTGCTGACGTTGATGTCCACACCCTGCTCAAGCAGGGTGATGATCTTGTCTATGTGGCCGGCGCGTGCGGCGCGCAAAAACGCCGTGCTGGCGTCCGCCTGAAGACAAACAGACAAAGTTTTAAATTACTGCCTTAGCGAACATCTATGTGCCGTTTCACAAAAATAATAGTAAGTATAAATTGATGCAATTTGCGTAGCCAGTTAGTCTCATATCGTACTGGTAGAATACCAAAGCACCTAAATGTGTTGGGTATACAATTTCAACTTGCTATATTTTCTACCGTAGGCATGTTTTAAATCGCTGATACATGTTTTATAATTTGATTCAAAATACGTGTTATCTGTTAAAATAAGGCGACGATGAAACCAATGGCGACTAAATTAACTAGATATTGCGATGAAACCGTTTTTAAAGATGACAGGGCTTATATCTCCTATCCTTTTCTAAACCTATTTGATGGAAAGTGACAGCACTATTTTTAGGTAAGTTAATATACTAATTCATATCTCTAGGTACGTACCTACCCAGCAATCCTATTAAATTTTAGAGTAGAGACAAAAGGGAAAGTACCTCTAAACTGTTGAGAAGTTTGCCCTAACGAACAAAAGCTGTTGTTTACACACGACTAACTGTACTAATGATCTCGTTATAAACTCCGGCCCGTAAATGCACTTTAGGTAACAAGCTTCTGACCCACTGCTTGTAACTAGGTGCATCCGCCTGTAATGTTTTGAGTAGTCAATTGGGACTCTGAAAAATCCAGGTGCTCTATTTTGAAATTTTCTCGTACAAAAGTCTGCTACTAATTGAGTCTCAAATACATTTCAACTATTTGCCTGCCGAAGGAGCTCATAATACACATTTTTCAGTTTAGGTCAGCACCATCTTTGTACACGCAAGTCGGCGCGCAGCCGCCAATACTTACTTTGTGACGCAAGGTCTACTCTCCATACAGTCGAGATACCCTCAACAATGAAAAATTCAGGAAAGTGTGATGCTTAGACCAGTTGCCGACTTTCGTGCACGATTTCAATAATTCCCGTTTCCTTAATTATGAAAATTCGGTACATTGGAGGATCGTTTATCTCAATATTTTGACCTGTCTCATTGGGTTAGCTATTCAATAGAGTATGCATACACTAGCACATTAAGTACAAATAAACACACTCTACATCAAATTTTATTCGAAAGCTATACGATATGTGAAATGTTTTCATTTCATAGTATTATCTTCCCCACTCGTCATCGCGACGATCTCTTTCTAAGTTGACAACTTATTTCTCTTCTTTTCAAACTATTCGCGAGAGTGGTATGGGGGACGGTGATGAATCACTCTGTGACTAATTCGATCAATTTTCCCAAGATGACAAGCTAAAAGTTTGCTGCCAATATTATAGTATTTTAGAAGTTAGTTTTCTACTGAATAAAAGTTCAGTAGAAAACTAACTTCGTGTCAAGCGTGTGATGCTTGCTAAAAAAAAGCTTCACCTAATATAATATCATGCAGGTGTTTTACGACAGTACGGATCACTGTACCGTGGGCGCCCATGGCTATATATAAGGGCGTGATTATGTATTTGTGTCGGTCAGCACAGTAACTATCTAAAAAGTAAAAATGCAATTTCCGTAAGCGTTGTTTACTTATATTGTCTAATGTAGACTTTAAGGCAACAGGCCTCTTCTAAATCTACGGCGTCAATAATAATGCATTTAATTGTATTTAACAACTGCCGTGTGATGCCACCTTAGAATAGCATCACCCCATTTCTTTCCTATTGGAATCGTATGAGGCGTAAGGGACTCGAGGGTGTGTATTGCAATTTCAGGCGATGGGCTGACAACCTGTCACATGGCGAAAAACAATTTTACGAATGACCCTCAAATATTTGTCAGACGTGGCGTAAATGTTTACGCTCTGCCTACTCCGCAAGGGATAAAGGCGTGATATGTGTATGTATGTAGGTATGTTAATTTAACATCATTATATTATCATCCCGTCTCTCAATACGTAAACTTCCTTTCCCTATAGGTATTACTTACTTCTACCCCTACACTTAACCCTCCTATCGTACCCAACAATTTCCCTACGCCTTAGTGGAACTAAATCGTAACCACAGTAAATGTGCACCCATGTGTAGTATGGGTCTACCTACACTCTTTTAGTTGAAGCACGTCAAACGAACCTCGGCACAAAATAAGAGCCTTCAACTCCAGACAAGGGCCTCTTACGGATAAAGTTATAAAAGGGACTTGCGTGACTTTTTGATCCAAATTCCTGGAATGTGAACGTAGAGACATCTAACATTTAAAATATCAGAATAACCTAATCCTGAAATCACTTCCCTATTTTCTAAGCTTACCAAAATAACACCCTACGCACATTCATATTCATTCAAACCAATTTTTCGTCGATATAATAAAAAGGAACTGCACGTGACCAAAGGGCGTTATGCGTTAGGTATACATAGAAAAAATCTTGCATGTTGGCTTATCACGGCTTTTCTGCAGAGTCACATTATTAGACCTGTTTGCTTAGCGCCAAATAGCGCTCAGTAGTGTATTATGATATCCATTGCTACTTGAGACCCCAGCCTGTGGCAGGCTCGTCCCCCATGTGTAGAATTGGATGCCGAGCGTAGTTGAAGATTAAACATAGAGGGCGAGCGAATGTGTCTCCAAAGACACAGACATAGGCACACACGAAGCGCACGCGAGCAATTATTTCACACCCTCTCGGTAGGGGGTGTCGTGCCACCCCCGTCGGTGCTCGCCACGGGTTTGTATAAATGTGTATGGGGTGACTGGCTGTGTATGTTGTGTTCTATAGATACGGAATTTAGCAGTCGGTGTTGCTAATAAAAGAATTTTGGCTACTGGCTATCATAGTATTGAGGTAGTAAGGACAGTGATTCTATCAGCGTAATTTTGTATGTAAGGAGGTGTTGGGACTGAGTATCTACCTATCTCCTATTTTCCATGCTCCGAAAAGCACGTTACTGCAAAATGAAAAGCTGCCGTAAAGTCGGCGTGCAAACAGACACGTAGGCGACTACTATCAATCCACCCCACGCCAAAATGGGTGACGTCACATGTCAGTCAGAATGACGTCATCCGGTCACCCCATCCAGGGGCATTAATGGTTCAATAGAAAGTAGAGAACAAGTGGCAGGAGTAATAAAACCGTGTGGCGTCAAGTGAAATCAATAAAGTTTCGATGCAAGTGTTGAAAATAGTACGTACTATCAGCAATACATCAACCTATCCTATATAAGGGATAAACGAATCCGATTATTCTCATGCCTGCCTATCTGCCTAGAGAAACAGTGTATCTTGTTTAGATTGGACTCCTCACAAAATATTTGACAAATCCTGAAATTACAGAAAATACATGTTGGCCAATGGCCAGTTTCTGACATTTCACCGTATCAATGTCTTAATCAATGTTCATTTGAGACATTCATTCATAATGCAACTTTATGTTTTTAAATGGTCGGTCAAATTTCTATATGCGAGCATTCAATAAAAAGTTTACCATATAAAACGAAGTATATTTTCTTTTCAGGATGAAAAAGAATGTTTCCCTTGAAAATGGTATCAATTATTTAGAGAAAAATATTTTTAAAGTTAACCTGGCTTGTGTTTCATTCAGCTGATCACATTTTGACGACCGATGTGGCGCAGTGGTAGTGCGACTGCCTGCGACGCAAAGGTTCCGGGTTCGATTCTCGGTGGGACACTCACAAAAGTTGATATTTATCTCTTTGTGAATTTGTTCCCGGTCTGGTTAGGACATTGCAGGGTGAACCAACTGATTGTCCGAAAAGAAATGGTTCCGTGCTTCGGAGGGCACGTTAAGCCGTCGGTCCCGATTGCTGTCTATGATTACTTGGACGTGGTCGTAACACAGCCATGTCAGAGGCCTACTAGTGGTAGTAGGCGGTTGAAAAACTCTGACACCAGGGTCCATCGGGTCGTTGGATGACTCGGTGTCCCACACGAAAAGAGAGAGAGAGCTGATCACATTCGCATGGTTTTGTTCTGTCTGTAGTTAGAAGACTAGCCTAGTAGTCGCAGCAAATATATTTGTTCATAAATCTTAATAGGTATTTTAATTCTGAAAGTCACTGCAAGTACATGACTAGATTTCTGATAATAATGCTGACTATTATGTTACGTGTGTAGTTGAACCCATGTAATACTTTACATTGTAAACTATATAATGTTTACTAGTATTACGTAAGAAATAGGATTTTATACTGTATTTAATAAGGTACAATATTTTATATCTAGGGTTAAATTAAGAAGCGGTTTTGAATGAAATTCAACATGTAAAAGAAAAATATGTATTACATGCATGAAAATGCACACTTTCTTAACATCAATTACAAGTTGGAATATAATCACAATTAGAAATCACATTTTACGAAATAAATGTCCCTAATAAAGATAAGACAGTATGTAAACAAATAACTAAAAGTTATAAGTAATGAATGACTGGTTTCGTGTTATGTACGTATTGTTAAAATATAATAAAACAAAAGAAAAGTAGAAAAATTTACAAAAAATTAAAGATAACATTCATCACGTCATTTCAAAATTCGTGAACTATTATTATGTCTAACATTTATAGAATAAACCGATAGCATGCAACTTACATTTACTCTAGCGTTTCTAAGTAGGTAAGCAGAAGAATACTATCTATCTACGCATAATATACTAAACTAAACATACATACATACATACATATATCACGCCTTTATCCCTTGCGGGGTAGGCAGAGCGTAAACGACCGAAAAAACGGCCACTTACGCCACGTCTGACAAACGTTTGAGGGTCATTCGGAAAATTGTGTATCGCCATAGTGCCAGGTTGTCAGCCCATCGCCTAAAATTGCTATACACACCCTCGAGTCCCTTCGTCGCCTCTTACGACTCCCACGGGTAAGAAATGGAGTGATGCTATTCTAAGCCGGCATCACACGGCAAACTAAACATGCATCATCAAAAAATATATTAACCATTACAGTGGACGCCTAAATCAAGCACAAATAATATTTAAAAAGAACTGGCAAAGAGCATGTTACAAACGCCTAAATATAAGGTTTCGTAGTTATTCGTACTTAACTTATTTCAATCAATACCATAAAGATCATATCACGTTGACAGATTTGATACAGTTTTGAAAAACCGCTTGACAATGCTAGGTATGGTCTGTTATGCACTCACAGTGCTATATTGCTTTAATAAATGAAAATAAGAAAAAAAAATTGAGCTAATTCGACGGGAAGTGCCGTCCCACTGCAATACCAACTGTATGAATATTAGGTTTCATATATAATTCTGGAAATACAGGGCTTCCTTGCATTTTTTGTACACTTGACTTGGTAGGTCAAATGTCTGAGATAGAGTTTTTCTTCCGTGAATCAGGGTGTCCAAACTTCAACTCCCCTTTAGCCCGCCTGTCAGTGGGTAGCGCGATGATGATAAGAGGATATATGAGCTCAGTTCGTTTTGTACTATAACTAAATTCCCGCTGTTTTGCTCTTCCTCAGATTTTAGCACTTTTCCCAATAGCTCCTATGCTACTATTCTCATACCAAATGTCATGTCACTCGCGTTACAGAATTGTGACGCCATGATAAAAAATTAAAAACTGACGACGGACTATTATAAGGCGGACCATTAAGCGGGGCGGACAGACACAGAGTTGACAACATGATAAGGGTTTATAGACTACGAAACCTTAAAAATAGAACTACTAGAAATGAAAACTATGAATACTTACTTGAAAGACTTAACTATTAACTACTAGAAACAAAAAACTATGAATTCTTTGAGGTAGAGAAACATTTCAATTTTAAATGCATAATTTAAGAATCAGGCCTCAACAATAACCAGGATAATACTGCATGTTACAAACACTACAAATAATTAGGTACAATGGTTTTATGGCAATGTGAAAAGGTAAAATATTTCATGTCATTTCTCAAGATTTCTCCCGATTTACATAGAATACCTTTAAAACACTTCCCATGTTAGGTATACAATTTCTGAAAACTTTCACTGCCCGTGCTTGAAAATTTTGCAAGTAAAAAAAACATCAATATTTACATGCTCAGGAAACAGTTGACATGATATATAAGGTATCAAAAGTATAACTTCATAAAAAAAATTACCTACCTATGTCATATTATCATAAAAAATGGTTTTGGATAAAGGAACAAATCGCCATGGCACAATGCAAAACAATATAAGTGAAATAAAAATGATTATGATAAGGTATTTTTTTACAGATTAAAAAAGTAACGCTTCTCTACGCCAAGATGGCGTCCTTTTTTAAAAATAGCTGTCAAAGAATTCACAAAAATGCGTAACATAAGGCAACATACCTACTGCTGCGTCAGCATAGATGCTCTTAGTACTGCCAAGTTACCTGCTAGATGAAGAAGGGGAACATAGTTTCCCCATCTAATCTGACACACATACATACATAAATAAAGCCTTAATCCTTTACGGGGTAGGCAGAGCGTTAACGGCCGTAAAACGGATATTAACACCACTTCTGACAAAAGTTTGAGGGTCAATCACATAACTGTGTATCACTATAGAGACAGGTTGTCAGCCCATCACCTAAAATTGCAATACACACACATCTAACCCTCGAGTCCCTTAGTCACCTGTTACGACACCTATGGGTAAGATATGGGGTGATGCTATTCTAATAAAAATCTAATGAGGTATAAAAATTTATAAAGGGTGTAATTTTGCTAGTAACCAAAAGAAAAACTCAAGTCAGGCTGGTGATAAGCAACTACTTCTCGAAGGAAAATTTATCCTTAACACCAGCCCATTTTGAGTTATTAACTATCTTCGGGATTGTTGGGCGACTCGGTGTCCCAATATTTAATTTTGTTTTTGTTGTGACAAATTGGGATTAATTTTCGAAATAAATGTAATAATGGATTGAGTTATGATTCTGGCATAGATACCTCAAATATTTGTGTCCAGATCTGAAGATACAGTAGGCGTAATAGTTTGCTGGTATACCATTAAGTTGCTTTTGTTATAAGAATCACTTGATAGCGATAGATCACTAGTGTCCGGGGTAATATTTCACTTGATTGTCTTATTCAATTAAAGAGTCCATAATTAAGGTTTCAGAGTCTTCAACATACAAGCCCTGATCAAATGTGTTGAGTTCTTGTTTGATCGGCGCATTGTCCATGATGTCTGCTAGATCAATCAGTTCATCTACTTCCATAAAATTATTTTTAGTTAATTCAATTGGTTCCTCCTTGACATTCATATTTTTTCCTGAATTAATTTAAATGAAAGTAAGGTAGGCTGTAATGGGATGGATAGGTTAGTATTCAAACTCTTTTCAGTATAGTTACACAAAGTTCCCTTCGTTGGTTTTTCCTTGTGGATTTTACTTTTCATGGTTTCTAAGGGGTCACATCTCCTAATATTATGTTCAAATTTATCACCAGTATCACTTTCTGTAGATTGAATCTAGTGTTTTGACACCTGTTTATTCATATCCATTCTACTGTTTATTATTTGTACTCCACTTATACCTGTTATTTTTTTATACATGTCATTGTCTATTTTCTCATTTTTTTTAATTATAGTCCTTTTTTCAGGCAGGTATTCATGGACACTGTTTATCATTTCACATATCTTATTTCTCTTTGCTAAACCTGGTTTTTGTTTAGGTTTCCTTGCGATAATATCTTTAAAACTAGAATTTTGTAAAACCATTGTGAAAAGGGTGCTGTAAGACCCTTCATAAAGTCCAGCTGCTTTTAATGATCTCAGCAAATCTCACAATGATTGCTGTACAGTATTTACAGTAAAACTCATTTATATGCTTGACAATGGCTTTTAAATTATTTTTATAAACTTGTGCTTCCATTTCAAATGCCTCACTATTTGAAACATTATTTTCAACACATTTATTAGTTATTGATTCTATTCATACAGGGATACAGTTATGTGACTTTTTGTGAGTTTGACTATTTTCATCAATGGAACTGTGTCTAATGTCCTCTGGATCAGCTGATAATGCAGTTTCGGAGTCAAAATTTTCTTCTTTTTGTTTCTGTATTATTTTTTCCACACTATTCAATACATCTGGTTTTTCTGCCATTGTATTTTGGATCATTTTATCTATTTGAGATGAATCAATACAAAAATCAATAATATCAGTATAATTTTTTCCACACTATTCAATACCTCTGGTTTTTCTGCCATTGTATTTTGGATCATTTTATCTATTTGAGATGAATCAATAATATCAGTCAGTTCTGGTTTTTCTTCAAATGTATCATTCAATGGTTCTACATCTATGGATGTCACTATTTCATAATCATTGGCTTGGTCAACTGGATCCTGAATTGAAAGTTTGTTATGATGCTGAATTTGATCATTTACAATTGAAGAACCCCCTGGCTCGTTTTGTATGGGATCAGAAATTGAAGGATCTGATGTGATAGTAGCTGTTGGCTGAAATATTTTCTTAGCATGCTGCTTTGACAAGTAACTCATGTCATGTCAATAAATAAATCACAAAATAAATAAATACATTTGTAATTTGATTAGGTTAAAATTAGGTGAAAGACAGAGAAAATAAACTATGAAAACAACGCGAGTAAACGTGATAGTAATAACGATAAGCACCAGACACGCTTTTATCTGTCAGTCAGTTTACCGGGAAGCCGTTCCATTCAGGAGGCCGTTCAACGCCATCGCAAAAGATAATTTATCTGCGATGACAGCTCGTACAACCGCGTTTTATCGCGTCTGTCATTGGTCTGTCAGGAGAGAATTTCTACTTGTCAAACTTATACTACCCCGTTCATGCTCACACGTCGGATAAAATTTCTCGACCTCTCGACTGAGAGAAAACGTCATTATACTTTATTAGCTTATATTTACGAAAATAAGACCAGACACAGCGACAATTCTTACGAAATCACTAATATCATGACATCTAACTGTCTTTCGTTCATTCACTTCGCCAGACCCCCCCGCCCCGTTCAGAGATGTGTTTAAATTTTAATCCTGGCTTATCTTATCCGGAGTACGTTAAACCTACCCCAGTGTAAGCTTTATGCGCAACAAATTTTACTCAAAATGTAACGTGCACTGCGAAAATGTACAACTTTTTTTATTATATTTCTGTAGGTAATCCTCACGAAAAACTGTACTAAAACATGAAGAATGAACGGTTTAATTATTTATCTTTGCGTTATTTTGAAGATACGAATCCGGACCATCAAAGCTGGGAGAAGCTTGCTGAGGATAGGGACGAATGGCGTAAGCGTGTGTTTGATGGGCGTAAAATACACGATAATGCCTGGTTTTCTGGTCTCGCTAACAAAAGGCAAAAACGTCATCTAAACATGCATGTGCCAGTCTCAAATTCCACCTTCACTTGTAGAGCGTGCGGAAAAATATGCCGCTCCCGTATCGGCTTATACAGCCATGAAAAGTCTTGCCTCAGACGCTGATTAAATCGTCTGTCACAGACGTTTGAGGCCTTCGAGCAACGACGGCCTTCCGAACGGAGAAGATTTTTCCGTGTTGCTCGAAGTGTGAGGCCAATGATGATGATGATGATGATAAATCCAAAAGATGTCGTTCTATCTACGCCGCCATAAACTTTGCCGAATAAGTTGTCTGACAGTTATTTCGACCGATATTTGCGGCGTCTATCTATCGATCGACTTGATGAACAACAATCAAATTTTATTGGATCAGTATTTGGCCACACTGATCGCTTTAGGGCTATTCTCCAGAAGGTCCTGCATGATACAAGTGCCTAGGGCAGTTGGGGCAGGACCAGGAGAGAAAGTGATTCGCAGTTTGTTCTACACCGCAATCGCGCATGCCACTGACGGAGAAACCCTACCTCACTCGATTTGCGTAGCACCTTACAACACTAGTTTTTTAGATACTTCTAAACTACCCAGGGAAGGAGTGTACCCCGTGGTAGTTTCTCCGCCAGCGGAAGGTGGGATGGGTTGGGCACAACGCCCTCTGCTTCAGTCTTAGCTTATCAATGTGTTCTGGTGGAGGCTTACCAGATGGTGGGTTTTGACAATACATTGAATGACTGATGTCCTCCATCTGTTTTTCTCTTTCGGCTGTGCTTGCCGTGGAACTTTTGGTGAAGCTATGCTAGATAGGGTGTAGAGATAACGATCTGAGCGTACCTGTGATAATCCGACAGGATTAATTGAGGGCCACGTCTAGTTTAGCGGCATTAGATAAGCGTGCCCAGATGGGGCTTGCATATTCACCGGTCGAGAAACACAAGGCAAGACTACTGGTGCGGAGGACTTGTGGAGAACACCCTATTTGGTGGTGGTTAGTCACTGTTATTTCGTGCGCGTACCTTCGATTTTAACTTAGTGCATTTCTCTTTGTAAGTCAATGACCGATCCAAGGTAACAACACCCAGGTATTTTGGCGTGGGGTTGTGCTGTATGTTTACTCCGCACCAGTTAATGTTAGAGGCCTCTTGGATTATTGATTTCGCAAATGAAAGGGTTACGACGCAGTGAATTCTCCTCATAATAACTAGAAAGCTCTTGTAAAGCCACTTAGAGATGTCGCTCCGCATCCTCAAAATTCTATTCTTGGTAGGTGAGGGTCAAATCATCAGCGTAAATAAAATGTTTAGTAGCAGTAGCAGGGTAGTGTGCTTGGTCGTTTGTATATATATTAAACAGACAAGGAGCCAAGACACTACCCTGCGGAAGACCGTTCTTTTGCGTACGCTACCTGCTTTTAGGAGGATTTATCATAACCTGAAACCGGCGGTTTCGCAACTTGTCACCAAGAACTTGACTGGCCCGATGGCGTAGCGGATAGTACCCCTGCCTGCTACGCCAGTACTCGTGGGTTCGATCTCCAAAAGAGTCAAGTAATTGTTAAGTCATTTTCAAATATTTGTGTTTAGTCTGGGTCTTTCTATGTATAATATGTATTTATTTACAAAAAGAAGTGTAAGTATATTAATATCAGCTATTTAGTTCACATAGTACAAGCTTTGCTTAGTTTGGAACTAGAGGGCTTTTACTCGCGGCGTTGCCAGCATAAAATAAAAATATATATTGTGCCTTCTATACGTGTGCGAAATTTTATTACAATCGGTGCAGTAGTTTTTGCGTGAAGAAGTATCATACGTACAAACTTTCGCATTTATTAAATTAGTAGGACTTATTTATGTAGGATATTTACGAAAAACTGATCATTGATTAGGTAGGACAGCTACCTCAAACAGGAGTTGTATTAAGTTGTCGGTATCGTAAGGCTGCACTCAAATCAACGAGGACCGCTCTACCAGACCTTGTTCTGATGATCTATCGGTTATCTTTCGGATTAAGGTGGTCGACACTGTCAGCTTCGTACGCATGGAGGAAAAGTACTAACTCTATTAGCAATACGCATACATTCAATGCAATGGTGTGTGCGAGATCATCTACATTATGCGGTGTTGCGGCGCGTACGGTGTAGTGTTCGTTCACCTTAAGTTTATTCAAAAACTTCCATTATACCATACTGCGCCATTTGGGAATATTAAAGTACCTACCTACTCTGTGGCGCCAGATTCCAAATTATGACTTCCATGGAAATGCATGACTAGTAAATTAATCATTTCCAAAATGCATGATGATAAGCACGCGGCGGGGGCCATTATGCACCCCTCGGCATACAACTGGAGTTTCTAGCGAATCCAATCAGATTGGGGTGCATTGCACTTGCACTAGGTTAAGGGTGGATAAAATTGAATGGGTTTTCGATGCAGAAAACTTTAATTCTGCAGGGTTTACAAATGGACTTTGAGTTTTTCGTATTTATATCTTCAAAATTCAAACGAAAAATGACTAAACTACTGAGTAGCTTGTGGTTTTTCCCTACCTTTCTCTGTCGTGTATGTCTATAGCTATGTATGTCATGGAATGAATTTGCTCAATAGCTTGTATTAGACTGATCTAATATCTTACTATGATATGATATAATATGACTACAATTTATCGTAATCAACAACATACTGCGACTAGTATTTTCAATAAGTACCTACATACTATAATTAATATTATTTTTAATATATTTATTTGTAATGATGATAATGTACTTATACCTTTTGACCTGTAATGAACATTATTAATAAAGAATGTCTATGTCAGTAAGTACTTTAGTAAAGACTATTGAAGATGTGTTTAGTCTGGAATCTGGACTCTAGGTACATGGAGCCAGATCAGGTGCCTATGTTATGAAACTACAGGCTACAAATCTACCTACAGGTGAAATTCTTAGTACATTGCGTAGCCGGTTCATATTCCTGGTATCATAATGGCAAACCAACTACGCAATGAACATTAAATTTCACCTGTAAAATTGTAGCCTGTAGTTTGATAATATCGGGTACTGGTTGTGATTTAAGATGGAGAGAAGTCCTCTGTAAGCTCAAAAGGGACTAGCCCTCACAATCACAAAGGTGGAACACAAAGAGCTAATTAACGAAAGAGTCCGACTAGTGGGAGGGCAATCACAAGCCAGGCGGTCCTGATCCAACTAGGTAGGTTCTGCCTTCCTAAGTGGGATCGATCAGCTGTACTTCCACAGGTATCTAAGCCTGTGAGGTCGTTTCCCGAAATGAAAGATAAGGGGTAGATCTCATACCTGTTACTATCTAAGTATTCCCAGTTCCCACGAGTATTCAACGGTCCCAGCCTCGCTATCTTTTTCATTCTAAGTTCAGTTGTCATCGGAATATTTTTATACTAACCGTCAACATTTTAAGTCAGTATATAAGGTGAAATGTAACTAGAGACCGATAGCGAAAACGTCTCGGGCTGGTGATACAAAACAACGTTCGTCAAGGAGCATAGACTCAAAAATGAAAAAAAAAATGACCTCCCACACAAAATGTACCAGCCGACCATGTCAATTTGTATAGCAGCTCCATTTAATATTGAAAGTTGTTCTTTATCATATCACCAGCCCGACTAGAGTTTTCGCAATCGATCACTAGAAAAAATTCATGCTATATTATACAGGGCGGCCCGGATTATGACGTCTAAAGACAACATTCGAATACTTTATACTGAGGGGCATCCGAATCACCCCCACCCTATGTATGTTCCACGATTTATTGTAGTTAGCGAGTAAAGTTGTATGGAAATATTTGCCTAGCTTCTTTCCTACCTTTTTTTCTTCTGTGGAAGGGCTTTTTAAACGGTTGTTTTTGTAGCATTATCTTCATAATTTTTACTTTCTAGCGTACAAAAAAATACTGCTTGTGGATTATTCCCATACAACTTTAAAAGTTGAATAATTCAGAAACTACAAAAATGGCTGAACATACATGATGGTGATTCGGATACCGCTCAGTATGGTGCATTTAAATTTCGTCTTTGGACGTCACTATTCGGGCCACCCTGTATAATTATATGTTACATCGATAACAGTGATTTTCCTCCGGGACTCCCACAAAGGAAAAATCTGGATCATTGCTCTCCATCGGCCATTGAATGAAGCCTTCTCATGAGGTCTATTGTAAGCAAGCACGTTCTCTCCTTGGCTAGTGACCTGATTACCAATCCAGGTGACTAAAATAGAACCTAACCTACTTACGAGTATCAAACGGGACAAACTTTGTATCCGATCCCCCACGAAAAAAAGGCCGCAATTTTTCGTCAATGTTCATGTTTAGCTGTTATAATTTTTGCCACACCTCGACCTAGTTATGGCGGTAACCTGATACCTACTTCGCTTGCCTCATCGTGACATTTAATTGAATTAATTTCATACCCATGTGAACAATCCAGTTTTTGATGGTTTCAGTACTTAGTTAGTTTCATAATTTTGTAACTAAATGCTCTGGTATAATCTATGTAAAGCTAGTGCCTAGTATGATCACAAAAAATTGTAGCGCGTCGGGTCGGTAGCTAACACCGTTTTGTGTTTCAGAGGGCACGTACATCAATTGTTCGCGATTGCTGCCTGTTATTAGGTGGTTCTCCCACTTGTTGTCCGTCGCTGCATGTTTTTAACGCAACGTAACGCATGCTACGGACAAAACGAAATTGAGAATTCCGATCTTATCTTATGACTATATTAGGTAATGCGGCTCCTGCGCGTTTACGGGTGCATCCGTTAGGCACCGTTACGCTGCGTTACCGCACCGTAGCCGTATTTGTAAGAAGATCGGAATTCGCAATTCCTTTCGTGTGTGCGTTAAAAATACGCAGTGACGGATAACAAGTGAGAGGACCGCCATAATAAAATCTTTATTAGGTCTAATAAATCTAAGATCACAACTAAGTACAACACGAATAACTACCAGACTGTCACCAAACTTCCAAAAACTTGGATCGAATGGTAATAGCGCAAGCAAAATTTTTAAACTAGTTTTATTCAGATAATTACCTACTACAGTCATAAAATTCTGAAAAAAGGATGTGTTGTGGATGTGTTATTGTCGAGGATTTAACAGATAACATATCGCACTCTTAATAAAATAACGACCTAATCCAAAAACACAAATTTTTGGGTATCGATGAAAAACGTTTGTTGAATAAACAGAATAATTTTTAAATGGCTGTAGAATTAAAAGTAAAAGGCAAAGGATGAAACTTGAACCACCTAACTAATCCTAAGAATATGTTCTTTTAAATGCATTAAAATTTACACAAATATTCACATCCATTAATTAAAAAAAGTTAATTATTTGTAACCCTTTAGAATTGCGTCATTATTTTATGAAAAATCTGAAAGAAATATTGACCTAAGTTAAAATCGGTCTTTGTTTTACCAAATAAAACATGAAGATCTCCGACTCATTTTAAATTAAGTCACTATTTTACTAAAAAGCTAAAAGAAAATACAATTTATTTAAAAATAAGTCTATAACTTAAACATGTGACTCAAATTCAAATCGCGATATAGCGACTAGCAAATGATCAACAGAACACAGTCCTATTACAATGAAACTATTAAGATAATTTTTTCTTCTGTCATTCATATGGGACACCGAGTCGACAAATGACCCAATGAACCCTTTGATGAAAACGTATTTAAATGTAACTTAAATGCGCCGCAGTCGCTATAAATCGTGCGGTGGCTGTTCTCATTGCAACGGAGACGGCTTCTACAAGAAAAATTAAGTGAAAATGAGAAAATTAAACTGAAAGATATTTGTACGCTAGTGTGGTTTGGTCGGCAGCACTTCTACCCGATGTTACTTATTAGTTGCTAGCGTTCAGATGCTCTCTTTTATTCTGATGTCCACTTTCCTCGCGCTGCTGTCTGCTTCGTGATACGTAGCGATGGCTCGTACTCGTGGCCAGGTGTCAGGTGTTTAATGGTAGAGTGTTGTCCACGATCTGCACGATGTTGTTGACTTTCATTGCGGCTTGATGTGGGGCTCCATCAATCCATATTAATATTGAGTATTTGGGTGAAATATACATCGGCAAGGCACTGCGACGTTCTTTATGTGTTTTTCTCGATGAGGTCATGATTATCAAAGGGACGACAAGCGAGTCGTGTACGAGGACACTCAGTAGTACCGAAGTGATTGTGCGTAATGACTTTGGCTTGTTAAGGTTGATGGAGTTGTGCGTTAGAGGTTTGCTGTTGACCATAAACTTTTTTTCAGTGATCAGAGTGTGGAGTACTTCCTTTTGAAAGTAATCGCCCGGTAGTGAGCTGCACAAGACTGTCTTAACACTCACTAGGCTTTTCCAGGCCCTGACATTAAGAGGCTGTGAAACACAAGCTGTTATTTTGATCGTAGCTGTCTTCTGTATTATACTCTCGATAGCTCGGTGGAGTTCTCTGGCGATTCCTTGTAGTTCGGTGGATATTGGACCAACTTTTTTCCATGTGATGGAGCGCCAGGCCTAGCGAGCGATGCGGTGATCCCAAAAAATACACGGCGTGCGTGCTGAGCCACATGAATAGCGTGACGATAAGGGACTCAAAATAGACTTATATGAAAGTGCGCAATGACGTTGATCCAGACGAGGGGGTGGGTGGTATACTGTGGCAAAATGCGGTGGAAACGTCTTACTTATTTTGCAAGAAAAGTAGCGGTGAAGCGTGCAACGCGTCGTCAGTCACAGACACAGCCACAGATTACAATAATAATTAACAAGCTCAGCGTTCGTTTATATCATTGATGTTCGTGTCGAGGTTCGCGTGATAAAGTTGACGGTGTAACACCCGCTTGAAAAGGGGTGCCACACGATTGCCGTCGATGACTGTGGTCGCCTATTCTTCTAGAGCTAGTTCAATTGTAGATGCATCATTCAGTTTCGTTTTCAATTTGATGATCCCGTCGATCCTAAATGGCAGGTAGGCAGAGTCGGGCTTCTATAAGCGGAAACGAATACTACTTCTTGTGTCTTATTAGTTCGCTGATAGGCCGAGCCTACCATTATAGACAAATGACAATGCTGGTTTGAAAAAGTTTTCGATTGACTGTAGAACGTGATAAACTCTGGCCTTGGAAAATCGATCAGGATCGAATTGAGGAGTGTTCTGCTGAGTGAGAAATAGATTACGTCCTTTCTCGCCCGTATTTGGCTCAGGATGTTTCAGGTGCGGGCTTCTCGGTAGGCTATGTTGGAATAGCGGATAATGACACTAGCACTACCGATATCGTAAGTCAAATTTGTCGCAAACGTTTCGGGCGTCAACGGTGACTTTGAATTTAGTTGGTATCTGTCGTTTTGTGATATTACCAACATATTGTATTACCAATATTCCGTGCGAAACGTATGGATCTCAACACCCTGCACCGTCTTTTAACAAGGTGAGCACAGTGTGACTATCTGTCTTACGGAGAACGGCTTGCGGCATGCTCTTTGATGACGGTGGCAGCCATGTTACTTCGCACGATAATGGCGTTATGACAAGCGACGTGCTGATTTGGCCGTCTAGTCGACGGAAACGTGTTCTTAGTAGGAGATTTATTGTGTAACTGTAGTGAAGGTGGCACCTTGGTAGCGTGTCGTGTGCAAATTTTTTCAAGTTTTCCTACCCATTCAGTCTGCAATGTGACAAGATTATAATCCATATGCAGCTCCTGTTAGTACTCACTTATTTGGCTTGTGATGTGATGGACGAGGTAAATTTAAGTGGTTTAAGAGATAAATGGCGATATTCAGTGCTTTTCTTTGTAGAACGTTCTGTAGTAAACACTTCAAACGATAGACGTGTGAGGTAGTGATTCAAGGCGAGCTCTACGGTATGCGGCTGGAGATGAGATCGAGTTGGTACACATTTAGCCTTGGTTTTAACGTCGAGTTTGACGGCAGCAATCGAGGTGCCGATGATTCCAACTATGATTCAATATAATTACTTTTCAGTCGGAGGATTAAATTAATGTACTAAAAATAAAGAAAATTCGTTGAATTACAAGAGTAGTAAAACGTTAAACCTATTTGTAAATAGCTTTCGGTACAAAACCTCAAGATTAAGATAAAATGAGAAGTGAGACACCAAGTTAATAAGTTAAATTATGTTATGATATCAGTCGAATACAGGTCAAATTTGAAATAATTCCAAAGTCATTTCATTCTTTTTGCTAAAACACAGACTCAACTAAAAATGTTACCAGAAATTTTCATCATTAGAAATACAACAAAGACCTAATTTCAGTTAAGTCATATAAATAACAAAATTTTCAAAACGATACAGTCTTATCTCCAAATGGGTCAGTGAGCTTTTCCAAAATTTTCGTAAAATACAGACCTAATTTAAAATGAGTCAAGCAAACATCGCAGGTATTTCGTAAAACAACGACCAAACACTAAATCGGTCATTCTTTTATAAAAACTTTCAATTACACTCGCCTCAACTTTTGATAAAACAACGACTCATTTCTAAATCAGTCGTCTTTACACAAAAACGTAGCACGCAGCCGCAGACGCAAGACTAAATCGGTCATTATTTGACTGAAGAGATAGGAGTTCGGGGCGGGAAAGATATAGACTCATCTTATTTTGTACCTTATTGTGTAAGAGATAGGGTTGTATTTTAAAGTCTATATTGTGGGCCCTGCTCTAATAAGTCAGTTTTTCACAAAAACTCATTTTGGCCAAATTTTGATTTAAGTCGTTATTTTACTAAGAGTGCGATATAGTTACACAATTTGACAAACTATACTCGACAGCTAAAAAATACAAATGAACTTCCATTTGAAACATCTTTTCAATATTATGTCTACAGTTTTAAAGATTTTACTAAAAATATGCTATAATTTAGATACATACCTTTTCTAGTACGAATACCTAAATAAGACATTCTAACGATATTTCTCTAGTTTCCATGTCGGTAAATCCGAAAAATTTGAGCGCAAATGAGTGTCTGTTTCTCTCTGGCGCAGCGCGAATAATAGGGACAAACTTTTCAGGTGAAACAGGGCCTTAAACTAACCTTTCCACCCGCGTTTCACTCGCGCATAATTTTTTCGTACGGTGCACAGAACATCCCGACAAACCAACTAAAGACTTTTAAATACGTAGGTCATTTATTATTTTATCTCCTTACTCAAATATTTTTTTAAACAGTTCGCATTTAAAACTTTTGATCTCCTTTTACCCCGTTGGATAAAAAATCCCTTAAACAAGTATTTAACTTTTTTAACCTCATGATCTTATCCCTCATTAAAAACAACAAACTTTCATAAACATTTTAAACCCCTTACTATCCCCTATAAGATCAACATTTATAAATACGCGTTTTATAATTTTCACTCCTTAGTCTAATTACAAATTCTAAAACGGATCGCATTACCAGACACTTCCATACAAAAAATTTAACTACCTTCTACCCCTTTTGGGGAGAAAATCGGGAAAACTAAGACGTGTCGTTTTTCAATTACATTGTATTGCAGTTTTTAAATTGAATCCTTAGTTTTTTATTTAATCCGTATCCAGATCGCGTCAAAAACCACGAACGTGAATACAAAAATGTTACCCATTTTTTATCACTGGATAAAAATTCGAAACATCCTTTCTTAGCGGATGGCAGTACCTAAAATAAACCTACCTACTGCCAACATCCATGATTCTAGCAATTGTAGTGAAGCCTGTGCGATGATGAATGAGTCGGTCAGACAGTCAGTGAGGACATTTTAGTGTAGATGACTACATACCTATGTTCTTTCCGTTACCACCTTAAGTTGGTATAAGATAAGAAGATAGGTTATTCTGTGGGTTAGTACAGCTCTTCCAGCTGACCGCAATCCGGCGACAAGGCCACACGATTCTCGGTTTTCAATCAGACATAACGCAAGCAAACACTCTGTCATTGCATTGAAAACGCCTCTATTTCCTTAACGCAGGGCGGATATTTGCACTGTAATGGCTTCACCAAGATCTGTTGCTCCTGAACACACCCGTGCGTTTCTAACTGACTCTTTCAACATTGTTAAATCTGCATTGAGTCTGCATTGCTGCATTTTGTTCGATATAAGTGTTCCCTATTAGGTATTTACAATTCATAGCTGTTTTTGGAAAGCTTGCAGTGAAGAAAAAATATCTGTTTTTATAATGCGTGGCGGCAGGTAGATTATGGCTAGCCCTTGTTTAGAAGTGGACATTACAGGCGTAGAAACGAGTGAATGACGTGGACAGTTTAAAGCTTAGATTTAAGGTGCTATTCCGAACCGAGCGGCCGACGACCTTGGCCGCCGCGGCACTACTGGTTTGTATGGCTTTGTATGGGATACTATCCGAACCGAGCGGCCGACTGCACATGCCGCGGCGGCCGACGTCGGCCGCTCGGTTCGGATAGTATCCCATACAAACCCATACGAACCAGTAGTGCCGCGGCGGCCAAGGTCGGCCGCCGCGCCATATGCTGTCGGCCGTCGGCCGTCGGCCGCTCGGTTCGGAACAGCACCTTTAGAGATTTACCTACAAAGAAGGAGAGGGCTTTCCGCACATGCGTAGACGCGACGCAATAGGTTTGCAGAGGTTTTAATGGTGCTACCGCGCCTTCAAAACCTACACCTAATTATTTGGTGAGAAGCTAGTACAGAGGATCCAGAGGTAGATTTGTGATCAGCCTAATCATGACCCTTGGAGCGCAGCTGCGGGAAGAAGTTATTCTAGAAAAAACGGATCAGACTCAATATCGTCAGCAATGTAATCGGTACCTAATATACAATGCAATACCTATGTAGACAGGTATCAAGTTCTCGATCACACAAGTGGAAAAAGGCCTAGTTATTTGTGTGTGTGGATCCTCGCTGAGGATGAATAGTTAGCAGTGAAACCCTATGCCTTGTCCACATTGACACGATACCTGTGTCAAGGTTGCTTGCGTAACAACAGGTGATGGTAACAGGTACCAACTTATATAACGAGTTACGGTAACATATATAACATACTCTTTCTGCCGGTACAATCTACTATGGTGGTTTAACTCGAGTACTTTTTCCACTTTCAACTACTTGTACATCACAGTCACAGTCGCAAAAAAAGATTGTTTTTGTGCCATTTATACCTACATCCCATTTATAGTGTAATAAGTCAGACATGTCATCTAAGATATTCAAGTAGGTAGACACTAACATTTTACTAAGTAATACTATCAAATAAGTATCAAATATGTCTGTCCTAGTTTTAAAGAGAAGAACGCTTTTAAACAAAATGTATAGTCCCAGCTACAAACCACTAGCAGGCTGCTACGGAATGTCTACGTAGCGTGCCAACCCACACCGTAGTAGCGGTAACGCTGCGGTCCATCGGTCGTAGAGAAACGGCTACGTTGCGGTCAAACTGTCGTAGCGAGCGGCTCATTATTCAATGCAAAGCTGGCAGAATATTCTAACAGACCAATAGCTAGTCTAAACTCTGACCCAACTTGTCAACCTGATCAATTTACGTACTAAATTCAAAGCTTCTTTGATAGAATGTTTATTCGATGGAAGGTAACATGAAACTAAAACTTTGTTCAGATTTGATCAGGACTGCTTTCTTGACGTATTGAATGTCTTAAAGAAAATATTGGTAAGTATATTGTTAGTATTAAAATGTTAGCAAAAGATTTGTATCCAGTTTTAGATATACCTTAAAATAATACCCTGATACAAGGGTATCGCACGAAACCCTACACCGTCAGTGCGCAGACACTCACGTCAAGGACACCCGGGTAATGGATCGGCAAATTGTTGCAGATTGCCGACCACAGCAAGCCTTGTAACTCTACACCGATTCCATGTTTAGCACGAACTGTGCCATGTGTAGAAGGGTCTTTGCTATAATTAGAGATGACCCTTTGTTTGTCTGTAACCGGAGATGGGATCCTGAACCGCACACACGCTGAACGATCGGTATTGTGGTTTCGCATCATGTGACAGCCTCAATTTGTATGCTATTTCGTAAACTGCTTTCGTCAAGAAGTTGGATCCGGCAAAATATCGATTCATTTTTGGTGGGTGTTAGATTTGCCACCTATAGCTACAATGGTTAGCTAGAAGATGTGGCATGAAAGTTCTCATATCGCTACGCTGCTAGTCTGCAGGATCTTTCTGCAGGATCTTTTTTCCCCGAAGCGCGGCGCGGACGCAAACTACCTAGGGTTGCTAGGGCGCACTAAAAGTTTTGCACTTCTGGCCTCAAATAAACGTTTGAATTTCGAATGCTATGTTATTTGAAGAACAGAATTCACATATTAATTTAAAAAAGATTTGGCGGAAAAGCGCTTGTCAACTGTTTTTTTATTAATCATTATCAATCAGTAACGCGGAAAGATTTTAAGGTGATGATTTTTTACGATTTTAATGTTTACTCTCTCTACAAGATTTGCTATGCTCGCCTTCT
The DNA here is from genome assembly GCA_027580185.1 of Tuta absoluta. Taxonomy (NCBI): domain Eukaryota; kingdom Metazoa; phylum Arthropoda; class Insecta; order Lepidoptera; family Gelechiidae; genus Tuta; species Tuta absoluta. Next base: position 2,950,806 of record JAQAHW010000034.1, read on the forward strand.
TAATGCTTTTGGGACATAAGCAACTCGTTGCACCGTGGGGCGTTGGCACGCAGAATTTAATCGAGGCCGCGTATCTCTCTACGACGAAATTCGTAAAGGTCCGGCCTCAACTGCGATCACTGAGGGAAATGTGCACCTTATCATAGAAAACCGGCGTATTACCTATAAAGAAGAAAAGATTCGAGGACGTTTGGGCATTGGTATAAGCCATACTCATGAAATTTTACACAGTTTATAGCCGATGGATTCCTTATAAACTCACACGCTCGAGTTGATTGGTATAAAAAAATGCTGAACTCTCAAACGCTTTTTTTTTACTTTCAAAATTTTCAAGCGCGGGCAGGATTAAAAAATTTGCAAATTTTCAAAAATTGTATCAGTGTTTTGAAATTTGGTACTTATTTAATATTTCAAATGTTGATAATGATATAGTAACAGGAGACGAAACATGTATAGTTACCTTTTGGAAAGAAAGCAACATTTTTTTGTATGGGTGTGCACACCGACAAAAATAAGGCTGGCGAGAAGAGTCGCCAAAAAATTATTGCGTTTTCTCCAAGACTTTGTCCGGGCCCTGTCTGCAAGTGTTCGCTTGAAGGACAAAATACAGTGAATGCAGAGTGATACACCACCATTTGTTTGCCCAGTGTGCTTGAAAAAGTTAGGAATGGGTTGCCTGGTGGAAATTGCTACTCTAGCAATAAGGCCACCTAATTTTACCTATTGTTACTTTCCTTTTTTGTTATTATACACTTCTCTTGTTAGGTTTACAATTTTAGGAAACTTGCAATATTTTCTCTATCGGGCAGGATTTGTACCTGCGACATTCGCTATCACTAATAGCGACGCCACCGACGTATCTTCTATCTGGGATACCGAAGCTCACGTTATGTAAGGTGATTTCCCCGATGCGAAACGTTTTGTGTTATAAAGTAGATTATTTTACATCAGGAGGATAAAAGCGTTTTATAAAAAGCTCCTTGGGAAAAGTTTGTATTTTTCATTAGCGCTGTGTTAGAGTGAAACAGATAATCAATTTGCGGTAATTTTTTTTAGATATTTTACGATTTTTTCGACATTGAAAGTAGAGAAATACCATTTCAATGTTTAATTTAGCCCTTTTTTCTAGGAAAGGTATGTATCTAAATTAATTTTTTTTTTAATAACTTTAAATCTATAGACATAACATTAAAAAAAGATTCAAATACTTAGAGGTTCCATTGCAATTTTTTTCAATCAAGTGAAGTTGGTCAAATTGTGTCACTGAAAGGTATCTCTGTCATCTGTTACATCCTCGACAATAACATAATAGAGTATGTGCGCAAAAAGAATAGGCGTGGCCAAGAAGTAAATTAATCATTCTTTCTTAGGTTGCTTTGACATTTCTCACACTGAGGCACAGAGGCGACCACAATTTCCACGCCTATTCTCTTTCCACACACAATTTTTTTTCAGATTATTGTGGCTGTAATTGCCTAAATAAAACCGGTTTAAAAATCCTACATGCGCGCAAACTCCTAAAACCCTGTATTGGAAGAGCTTTAAATTATTAAAAATGGAAACTCAGGCTACACCCTAGTGCACCGACTGGCGCTTCCAAAACACCTCACAATATGCAGTATTTTGGCAATACGTTGTTACTACGAAATAAGTTGTCTTAAACCTCATGCGGCAGACAATTTGCTAAATATGCTACTTATATAAACTTTCCAAAACCGCAACCTAGGTACTACAACATATAATTAAAAGACTTTAAAAACGCAATCAAAAGATATATCATTCGCAAAGCATCAAAAAAGAAATGATTTCGCAATCGCAAAGTAACAAAACAAAACCTACGTCCCGTTGAATTTGCATATTTTGGATGAAGCGAAAAAATTCGAGTGTGTAATATAGATGAAAATATGTTATGTTATGATTATATGAATAAAAAGAAAGCTACTTTTTAATAGCTATAAGTCAGTCAGCTGATCAGGTATTTTGTATCCCATACATACACGGAGGTTGAAAAAAAAAAACATAGGTATTTTTTCAGTATAAAACGCTTTTTAATTACTGTTGTTCAGTTTCATGATCTAAACATGACTGCAAAGTTTTCCGTGCACCTGCGCTTACACACCCGTTTTTTAATTAGCCGATTTGTTTAAAGTTTTCATCAATATAATGCTTGTAATAATCAAAACTGATATGAAAAAAGTGTCTCTGGTGGACTTTATCGGCCAATGTGGAAACGCCCGACAGCTGTCAACCAGATGAGAGATGCGCAATAGTCCCTCATCAAATGACTCGATTACCTGCGGACCCCAAGTTTTTGCGGCAGATTGGCAATCAGTGAAAACATCGATTCCCGATATTGTCAGTGTCGGGAAACAGCTTAAATTTTATGTAATGGAGGGGTATTTGTGAAACAATTTCGCGTGCGAAAGTCTGCAACGAGTGGTCTAACCACCCGTATTTCCTACAGTTTCTACTACACGAATTTGTTCATGTCAAGGGTATGTGTGAATGGATTAAGTTATGTGTAAGAAGAATGAAGTATCACTATAAAGATACATAATTATCTGAAAGACCCTCAAATTATTGTCAGACGTGGCGTAAGTGACCGTTTTTTCGGCCGTTTACGCTCTGCCTACCCCGCAAGGGATGTAGGCGTGATATATGTATGTATGTGTAAGAAAATGGATTTTTGTTGAAAGACGTGTGATACGAACAGCGGTTAAACGACCCGTGGCAGATTTTCGCATGCGAAATTGTTTTAAAAAATTTGCCTCATGGTCCTGTCTACCTACAGATTTGCTATGCAAATGTCACATTGCTATGCGTGATCGTGCATATTTTTAACGGATTTGCATTCTGTTAGATCGTCAAGGGGTTTTGTAGGTACACGAACTTGTAAAGCTAGGGTTTTGTATGAGTTGTCCAAACAAAGACAAAAGTAAATACAGTCTAGATGTCTGTTGAAGTCAATTAAATTAACTATAGTTACATGCCTTTAAACTTAAACCTAAACCGTTGATCATTATTTTTCCCGTTTACATTATATACCTCAGCAAAAAATTGCAGACATAGTTAGTTACATTTCGTTCTCTACCTATTCGCCTGTTGAGCCGATATTTTCGCTAAATTCATGAAACAGTTAAATCGGAAAACTGTAAATTCTAGGAAGCGGAATGTATCGGTTATTGAATATTCTATTACCATGCAGCCTTTAAGCCTTCCCGGTAAACTATTTTTAGTCAGAGCGAGACCTGCGTCAATACTGGATGCACATTCGTTTTATATCCACAGCGATATGAGCTATATGTCTGCACATTCGTTTCATTTTACTGCCCCTGTCCTGCAGCCACTGACTGTAGCATTAAGACACATTATGGCTATTTGCGAGACTCACCCTTTTCCAGCATACACAGAGAATTTCCCTAAATTTCAACCTGAGAGTCCATTTATATTCGACATGCCACAACCATGCATTCGTGTTAGGTGGTCTTCGCTTCGATTTTAAGTTTTATTATTTACTTTGATTATAAACGACATAATTCGCAACGACAGACCTAATCCAAATCTGTGCTACCACAGCTCTCATTACTATTAAGGTTAAGGCATTTCCGTGTTAAGCTGCTGCCATGCAGAAAACATGGCCTCTGAATTCACAATGAAATCGATCGCCGGTTTTCCCAGTCTCATTCGTCAAACTTCCTACACTATAAATTGTCCAATAACATGCTAGGAAAAAGCGATTACCTTGTCTAGGGTTCGTAAGGGCAAAAAGAATGAATTATGTAAGTCCAAGGTAGAGTCCAAGACAAAGTCGTCTAGGTAAGTTCGGTCGGAGGGCACTGGCCTTGACACATGCTATAAAGACAAACAGCGCCACTGCGGCACAATTTTACTCTTTTTTTGCTTCTATGAATAGAATTACATCTATGTATACACTTAGTCGCGGAAATTTGGATTTTCATTGTGACTTTTAAGAATTTCCGCGTAGGTTGTCATATCTCGTACTACATATATTCCGCGACTGAATCTTATACGCGGGTGTCTTGCTGCTAAGTAATACTAGCACACAGTTGTAAAGGAAAAGATAAATTAAAATAATAAACTAATTATGAGACATAAATTTTTACACCCAATAGGTACTTAATGAAAGTACAGGTCTATTAACTTACTATTGTTTTAAAGTTTCAAAATCATGTTTACCATTTGTCGTCGATTGATACAATATCACCGCAAAATGGCAAAAAAAGATTTGGCAAAATGTCTGCCGCATGATCATTTGCAGGCATATGAAAACTCTACGCTTTAATATAATTATTAATTGTTAATTTACCTGATTAGGCGTCGCCGTCTCCGTCGTCATCGCGTCGAACGAAGCCAACCTACTCCTCTTCTTGCGTTTCTGACATGAACAACAGTCTTTGAGCCGGGACAGCGTACAAACCGACCGGTGCCGCGCGCTACGCTACGCTCTACAGGCAATCCGACATCGCGATATCGATTTTACCACGTCCTTGCACTCGCCGACTCAAGCGAACAATAGGAAAGTTCTCACTACCATTGTTAATGTACAAACCTATTTGTCAAGGAAAGTCTATTAAAAATCTAAGGTATTTAAACAGGAAAAGCGCTACGCGCGCTTAGCCATTACGCCTCAAGAATTTTAAAATTACACGGTCCTTACTTTTTAAAATATTTAGAAAAACACTAAGCGACGAATAAAGCTGCAATTAGCACTGGCGCGATTAATAAAGCTTTTTATATATAATTTTTGCGGAGATTTCGAGTTGGGACGATTCGAAGTAGCAGAATGCCGGTTCCGAGTGCTAGTAGAGTGGGTGGGGTGGCGGCTAGGCGGCTGGCGGCTGGCGGCTGGCGCGGCTCACTGCGGCTGCGCGGGGGTGGCCTCTCGTGTGCGTGCTCGCCATTGTCGCCACCAATGTCACAAGCCCTCCCGCACCCCCTTTGTTCCACAAACTCTATCAACTAATAAGCGCGTACCAAAGGTGCTTCGCGGGTCTGGCAGGACTGGTTTTTCGGTGTTATATATTCACAAAAACAATCGATAATGCAGAGTCTCTCAGATGTTAGGAAATGTCAGACGCCGTGCCGTACTCCACAAAGGCTGCAGATTCGTTAACAATGGCGGTTTGTTGGCTTTTCTGATTATAATGAGGGTATGATGGAATGATTGAGCTTCTGTTTCCCAAAGTCTAGTTATTGATCCGTTGCGGTCGAATATGATCTTGCGTAATGTTTGAGGTGGTCCGGAATTCGCGAAACCTGCTTGGAAATTATTTATAGTTTTCTGTCGAACGCTCTCTATACTTCGGATGCTATGAATATAAATGTGAAATCAAAAAAGGAATAGAAAAGAATATAATTCGTTTTTACAGTAGGTCTTTAAGTATATCCCATATCTTTCCCGTGGGAGTCGTAAGAGGCGACTAAGGGAATCGAGGGTGTGTATTGCAATTTTAGGCGATGGGCTGACAACCTGTCACTATAGCGATACCACAATATTCCAAATAACCCTCAAACATTTGTCAGACGTGGTGTAAATGGCCGTTTTTTGCGGCTGTTTACGCTCTGCCTACCCCGCAAGGGATTATAAGAGTAATATGTGTATGTGTATGTCTGTAAGTAGGCATAATCTACAATTTCATGTTTTTGTCATCCTACAAATTTGAAGTTAGAGATTTCTCGTAGAGCTTAAAATATTTTATATACACTCGTCTCATAATGTTCGAATTATGAATTCGAAAACAGATGCATAATGACCTACTTTATGCATTCTGCCTATAAAAACTAGGGTTTACTATAAATTACAGAAGCGTAATGACTTAATGAGAAAACTCTTAATACGATAAAGTTGACAAATGAAACGAAGTTTTTTTTTTGCCAATACTCAAATCGCTATCTTCCGCCGCACCTGACAGTTGTTGTTGTACGGAAATTTTTCGGATGTTGTTCAGTTGTTTTAATTGGTTTTTGTTCTGTTGTTGTTGAGATGTTGTTCAGTTGTTGTTCAGATGTTGATTAGTTGTTGTTGAGATGTTATTCCGATGTTGTTCAGTGTTGTTCAGTTGTTTTTAGTTGTTGTTCAGTTTTGTTCAGTTGTTGTTCAGTTGTTTAGTTATTTGCTGTTGAGACTCGACATCTAAACAACTGTTAGTAAAGAATCTTCAAAAATTCATATCCAGCCATATTACGTTCTCGTATTGAATTTGACCATGTATCGGGCCTTGCAATCGCCGGTGCGGACGTTTGGAAAAGTGTTCAATGGAGTAAATTTTTTAGAGTGTAGATAAAATAGTGTATGCAACTGCATATAATTAGGCATTAGAATGCTCGTGTCAATCTATTATCACACTCGGCTACGCCTCGTGTGATAAACAGACACTCACATTCTAATGACCCCCATTATATGACAGTTGCATAAACTACTATTATAATAGTTAGGCGACAATAAATATTCAGCTTCATTTTAATTTAGAATGAACCAATACACACGAACAAGTAATAGGTAAATAAAAATATGTTTATTTATGGGATTAAACTTAACTCGTTTTCTTAATAGGTATCATAGATGTACAATATAGTTTTTCTTCACTTTGTTTGGGAAAACGGGTATCAGAAAACTTGCTAATTTTTCTACCGCGAGCAGAATTTGAACCACGACTTTCGCCATCTCTAGTGGCGACGCCTCTTCCATCTGGGCTACCGCGGCTCATCCCTTACCGAGCATACACTATACCGATACTACTATAATTAAAACAACATTCTGTAAATAACTACAACATCTGTACTTTAATCTGAGAGAAGCGGATTTTCGATAGATTACGTTTTTATCGAGTTACTAATTTTTAAGTGTTGCGGGCGCTACTTACGCTCCAGATTTCCCTTAAATAGGTAATACATACGAGGTGTTATGCTGGTACGTATTCTTTTCTTTTTTCGAGTGGGACACGTAGTATCCAACGACTCGATGAACCTTGGTGTCAGAGTTTTTCAACCGCCTGTTACTAGTAGTAGGCCTCCGGCAAAAAAAAGTACTTAATCGATTCACCCAACTCAAGCTTTTAAGGCAAGCGTCTGGGTACCTACCTACCGGATGTATAGGAGGTAAGATTCCTGTCTAAGATGAAAACTACCCGGGTTAGTTCCGCAAATACAGACCCTCGCTTCCTGCTTGTTTCTCAACAAAGTGTAAATCTCAGAGTTCAGTCTTTGAATCTTTGATGTCATATTCAAAGTTTCGAACAATCCAAAATTGGAGACGGAACTTTACTCCGAATCCGACTTTAAGTTTTGCAACTCACTGGCTGAATGAATTTTTGATTGCAGTAGATATACATAATACAACGTAAAGTCTTTGGTGTCATATACATACAAACTAATATAATCAAATTAACGAGTATTACAAAATGACTATTAGTAAGCGCGACTTTGGTTTTCTCGACGGTTTTTCTTCAGCTTAGGAACCAGTATTTCATTGGTATAGGGTGAATTTTTCTAGTGACCGGAAATTCAGGCCAAGCTGGTAATGAGAAATAAATTAAAATATTGTATCTGTCAAAGGCACTTACAAATTTAATTAATTATGTAATAGATAAACTTATAATAATACATATATACGAACTACAAGTAAAAAACGTCTTCCAGTGCGTCTCTGAGAGACTTAGGCGTCTGGTACATTTCTAATGGGAGATTCGTTTTCTTTCTTTTTCGAGTTGAGGAAAGTTGTTCCTTATCACCAGCCCATCCTGACTATTGGGTAACTCGAAGTACTGCTGTTGTACCAAGTCAAGCAATCAGTTTAAACTGGTTATTGCATGTTATTGTTAGCAAATGTATGGATACCCACTATTACGTTTTATTTTATTTAAACGATACTATACTCGTCGTGATTTTGTAATTATGAAGTGTAAGGGACAGCCTTCCGAATCTAGACTGATACTGAACAACATTCCGATAGGAACATATACGGGGTGTAAGGGACGGTGTACCTAAAACTTTGCAGGCATGATCAGACCATGAAACTGAACAACTTTTTCTATGGAAGCTATGTTGGTAAAAGATAATTTGTTTTCGACCTCCCACACAAAATTTCCGATCAGCTGAATGGCTTCCTATGGAAACTCGAAAAAAAAAATCTTTTCCCAACATAGTCTCCATAGTAAAATTTGATCAGTTTCAAGGTCTGATCATACCTGCAAAGTTTTCGGTCAAAAAAATTGACCGCAATCAGCTGACTGCATTGACTATGGGAAGTAAAAAACTATTGACGTTTTCGGTTTTTTTTTGTTAAGGGAAATTATTCAGTTTCATGGTCTGAAAGTCCGAATGCACTCTATCAATATTCGGAGGACTGTCCCTTACACTCTGTATACCTAAATTTTGCTCAGTGCATTCAAAATTAATCGAATAAATAAAGAAACAGACAGCTCACTCAGACTGCAGTAACATAAACATAATCTGAAAGGTGACCCGATGTTCCGCGTCTAAAATAAACCAATTATACTTAAACTGCTCACCAGATATGAATGGTTCTGTAGCTTATATTTTTTACATTCATTATTTAACTACATACATTACTGAATTCTAAAGAGAACAAATATCATACATATATATCACGCCTGTATCCCTTACGGGCTAAACAGAGCTTTGACGGCTGTAAATAACGTTCCCTATCGCCACGACTGAGAAATATTTTAGGGCCGTATCAGAAAAATCGTGTATCACTAAAGTGATAAGTTTTCAGCCTGTGACTGAAATATTAAAACACATAATCCCCCGAGTCCCTTAGTCGCCTCCTACAACACCCGCGGGAACGAAATGGGGTGATGCTATTCTATGCCGGCATCGGATGGCCATCAAAGAGAGCAAAGGTTATTTAAATTTCATAATGTTAATTTGTTTGTTCCCAGTCTGGTTGGTTAGACCATTGCAGACTGAAACACGATTAAGAAAGATGGTTCCGTGCTTCGGGGGGCACGTTAAACTGTCGGTCCCGGTTCCTGTCTATGATTACTTAGATGGCGGTCGTTACACAACCATTTCAGAGGCTACTAGTAGTAGGCGGTTGAAAAACTCTGACACGATTCATCGGGTCGTAGGATGACTCGGTGTCCCTCACGAAAAGAAGAAGAATGTAAAAATAAATGATAAGGAAAAATTGAGAAAGAAGTATATTCTCAGAAAGCCGATAATGCTCTACCAAAACTTTTTAATTCAGCTTTCTAAACTTTTTTGACATGAAATGAAACTTGAAAGTAGGATCTTTGAGAATAAAATGGATCTTTTGACACATTAGAATTTAAGTAGATGGACATTAATTGGATCATACCACAAACTTGCGATAGAAAAAACTGACTTTCGGACAAAACTCAAAAATATATATTTGACATAAATGAAAAAAAAGTTTTAATTAGATAAAGCACAGTGATTGTAATTGACCGCCGATGTGGCGCTGTGGTAGTGCGACTGCCTGCTACGCAAAGGTTCCGGGTTCGATTCTCGGTGGGACACTCACAAAATTGATAGGTATTTATCACTTTGTGAATTTGTTCCCAGTTTGGTTAGGACATCACAGGGTGAACCAACAGATTTTCCGAAAAGAAATGGTTCCGTGCTTCGGAGGGCACGTTAAGCTGTCGGTCCCGGTTACTGTCTATGATTAATTAGACTGCGGTCGTAACACAACCATGTCAGAGGCCTACTAGTGGTAGTAGGCGGTTGAAAAACTCTGACACCAGGGTTCACCGGGTCGTTGGCCGACTCGGTGTCCCACACAAAAAAGAGAAAAGTGATTGTAAAATAAATCATAGTAGTAATATTTGGTACTCCATCAATTATACAAGGTATAAGGGACGGTGTACCAAGAAAACTTCTCAGGCATGATCAGACCATGAAACTGAACAACTTTTACAATGGAGTAGGCATGTATGAAAACGATTTTTGTTTTGGTTTTCTATAGAAAGTCAGCCAACTGATCGGAAAATTTTCTATAGGAGGTCGCATTTTTCGTTTACCAATATAGCCTCCATGGAAAAAGTTGTTCAGTTTCATGGTCCGATCTTGTCTGGAGAGTTTTCGGTATACTGTCCCTTACTCCCTGTATTTTATAGAGACTCGAAGATCCCACAGACGATCCTCGAAAAGTGATTTTGTGGAGCTATGTATTAGTTTTAAGAATACTTTATTTATTAATAAATAAATTCATTCATTCATTACGTGCAGTAAACCAATTTGAAGTAGAGCGTTTAACGGTAATATTTAAGGATCTCCAAAAAACCATCTGGTCAGCGTATCGGTCGATCACTGGGGTGCGCACAATATGCGACAAAAAATGTTCAAACGAAAATATGCGGCACAAAATGTGCAGCAAATATTTTGTGTTATGACAAAGATTGTTCTATAAAATCTATCTATCCTTGTCACACTAAGGCGAGTTTCATATTTGTATCCTGCTCTCAGTTGACACTCGTCAATTGACGCGTAATATTTGCTGCACATTTTGTGTTGAACATTTTCGTTTGAACATTTTTTGTCGCATATTGTGCGCACCCGATCACTGGATCAGGTTGACTCAGCACACCCGATCGGGATTCGAACTCGTTACCGAAATTTGTGCCCGCAGGCAAGTAGCATACTAATGCAAGGCGAGTAGCATTAGTGTAAGGAAGTTCTAGATTTTTCTTTGCATTTGTCTAAACACTACTACAAACAAATATATTTTATCTACACTCGTCTCATAATGTTCGAATTATGAATTCGAAAACAGATGCATAATGACCTACTTTATGCATTCTGCCTATAAAAACTAGGGTTTACTATAAATTACAGAAGCGTAATGACTTAATGAGAAAACTCTTAATACGATAAAGTTGAGAAATGAAACGAAGTTTATTTTCCAATACTCAAATCGCTATCTTCCGCCGCACCTGACAGTTGTTGTTGTACGGTAATTTTTCGGATGTTGTTCAGTTGTTTTAATAGGTTTTCGTTCTGTTGTTGTTGAGATGTTGTTCAGATGTTGTTCAGATGTTGTTCAGTTGTTGTTCAGATGTTGATTAGTTGTTGTTCAGATGTTATTCCAATGTTGTTCAGTGTTGTTCAGTTGTTGTTCAGTTGTTGTTCAGTGTTGTTCAGTTGTTGTTCAGTTGTTTAGTTATTTGCTGTTGAGACTCGACATCTAAACAACTGTTAGTAAAGAATCTTCAAAAATTCATATCAAGCCATATTACGTTCTCGTATTGAATTTGACCATGTATCGGGCCTTGCAAGCGCCGGTGCGGACGTTTGGAAAAGTGTTCAACTGAGTTAATTTTTTAGAGTGTAGATAAAATAGTGTATGCAACTGCATATAATTAGGCATTAGAATGCTCGTGTCAATCTATTATCACACTCGGCTACGTCTTTCTACGTCTTCTAAACAGACACTCGCATTCTAATGACCCCCATTATATGACAGTTGCATAAACTACTATTATCGTTTTTCTGCAGTTCACTTTTTAAAGTCAGGTGTGATATTAGGCAATCGAATCATTCAAAAAGCTTCTGATTTAGTTAGAGAATGGAACAGTTTTGGTAGTTTTTAATAAAATAATGGACATTACTTTTTCCATATCATTTAATAATAATAATAATTTTTATTTACCAGAAATATGGTACAATAAGTTGTTATGCTTAAAAAAGTGATACCAACATCCTAAATTCCTCAGGCATGCAAAAATATGAATTCAAAAAATGAATATTGTTTTTACAATGTCATATTTAAATCTTAGTTAAATTATTCATTGGACTAAAATTATTCATATTAAATTAATCAAGTCAAACTTTATCTTTACATGATGAAATTTAAATAACCGTTGCAAAGAGAGCAATCTTTGATGGTTGCCCGATGTCGGCTTAGAATAGCATCATCCCAATTCTTACCCGCAGGTGTCGTTTGAAATGACTAAGGGACTCGAGTGTTTGATTGATGTGCATTACAACACACATCATAAACTACCATCGGGTGGAAGAAAACATCACTACACGTCAAAATAGGCAAAACAGCAGCCACACCGCGCTACACCAATACTACACTTATTGCGAGTGAAGCCAGCTCGAGATTTTACATTTAAATGACAAGAAAGGAACCACACCACGCCACAGCACCACTAAACATTTTGCGAGCGAAGCAAGCTCTACATTTTACGTAAAAAGAGGCAAGAGCGGTTAAACACCTGCGCGTATTGCGACCGAAGTGAGTTTGAAATTTCACGTTAGGATGCAAGAGAGACGGCACACTACGCTACACCATCACTACACTTGTAGCAAGCTCGATTTATTTGGTTCAAAAAGGAATAAAGGCGCCACACTACGCTTAACGAACACTGCAGGTATTGCGAGCGAAGCGAGTTCGACATTTAACATTAAAAAGGCAAGAGCAAACATGGCCAGTTATTCGAACAACCACAAAACTTCTCCGAGTCAGCTCCTGCTTCCCACCATACAGTCAGGTGTTGATTTCATAGCCCCGGGGCAAAAAATAGATGCGCTAACTACTAAAAAAATGGAATGCGTGATGATGTGATATCAGCTTTAGTAGTGCCATGATGTGTATGTCTCATGTCCCCTCCGACCTCCCTGTATACGCCACTGTCAGCCTACCCCGCAAGGGATAAAGGCGTTATATATGTATGTATGAGGTACCAAAGATAAGATAATTCTTATAACGTTATTACAAAGAGGTGAACTTAACTTATACGAGGATATTTTCCTGCCATTCGACCCATATCCTTTCTGAATCGCTGATTGTAAGATGAAAAGAAAACTGCACATTTTATGTATTAAATAATTTATTGCTTTACGTATCGGTTTTACGACCTTAGGATATGTAGGTAGTAAAACATCCAGTCAGTACTGAAAATTACTGTTTTATTACAGATATAAACTCGGAATTATTTTCATATACATAATAAGTAATAATTATGGATACAGTCATTGTTACAATAAAGTACGCGCAGACACAAGCTATTCCATTTATGTGATCTTAAATGATAGCTAATTTAAATACAGGGTGTAAGGGACGGTGTACCGAATACTTTGCAGGCAGCAGGCATGATCGGACATTCAGATCATTAAACTGACTAACTTTTACTGTGGAGCATTTGAGAAACTTTTCATTTTGACGAGTTTCCATAAAAATTCAGTCAGCTGATTGGACATTTCTAAGGACGTCGTTATTTTTCTCGTATACTCATCATAGAAAAAGTGGTTCAGTTTCATAGCCTGATCATGCCTGCCAAGTTTTCGGTACACCGTCCCTTACACCCAGTATAAGACAAATTTAAATGTATGTATGTAATAACTTTATTGTACCACAAGACACATTTAAAAGAACAGTTACAGAAATAAATTTAGCAACAAAAGGCACAAAGGCGGACTTATTCCATTAAGGGATCTCTTCCAGTCAACGTTTGAGAGACTCAGAGGATATGTTTGTATGTAACTTAAATACTTAAGGTAGTTCTGAGGTGTTGCTGATGGTAGGTACATGTGAAGAGATGAGCGAGTAGATTCGTATTTAGTCCCGGCATTGAATTTGTCTGTACATTACGTTGTTTTGATAAATATATCAGGCGGTTCCCTCACTTGTTGTCCGTCGCTGCGTATTTTTAACGCACCGCCAAGCATGCGTCTGTCAGACGCGAGGAAATTTTCGATCTTATTACCATACAAATACTCTGTTTGTCAAGTCGTCTGTCTGTCTAACGACTTGACAGACGCATCCATTAGGCACCGTAGCCGTATTTGTATGGGGATACGATGGGAATTTGCAATTTCCTTCGTCTGACAGAAGCATACGTTAAGTTGCGCAAAATACGCAGCTACGGACGACAAGTGGGAGAACAACCTTATCTACTTATCGTTAGAGCTCGTTTTGGTTCAAATCAATCATCTATTTAGTTAATTTCTAGACTAGAATACTTTAACTAAGGACGTTGTTTTTCCATAAAGTTTTCCACGGTTGTCACTGTTTCGAATTGGGAGCACTTCTGAATAGTTCTGAAAAACTGAACAAGCTATGTTATTCCAAAATCGCCTATACGATTTGGATAATAGGTGCATCAAAGTCTATTTTCGTGTGCATCGCATTGACAAGACGCTGCTAAAACGGGTACAGAGAAACGCACAAGTTTGGCATCGTACAGTGAGTGTTGTCATAGGTTTTATTGGCAAACCTTAGTGGCGAGTGTTGTACGATCAACACAGTTAATTTTAGCCAGTCGAAAGCGCGATGTCAAACTGTAACACCGTACGATACAACGAAACATTCTAAACTCCAGCGTATTATCGTATCTACGATGTTTGTAAAAAGTTATTTTTGTGTAAAAGTTTACAATATGGATGGAAGCGGTACTCGGTTACCACCGTTCCTGCGGTTACCACGCCTCTGAACTCACGACTCTGCGGTTACCTATCAACTTTATAACGTTATCTCCTTAGAGGATTTCTAACAGTTTTCTATTTTCTTTAGTGTGATCAAGTGCTTTCGCAAGTGATAATTTATGAGTGATTTTCACAAAGCTTAGATCGTTTGTGACTTTGGATTTTTTACATTCGTTTCTTCGTGTTGGCGAAGTCAATTTTAATCAATCAAGGTAAGTGTTCCACTGGGTTTCGTTTCTACTTTACTTCATTGTTCTTAGGCTTTTTAAGGTACTTTGGGTGTTCGTCTTCAACAACCACAGGTCTTTGTAAATGTGCACGTTTCTTTCAGTTTCAATTAGCCTTATTTGATACCTATTAAGAACAGCACCTAAAACTACTCATTAACGAGGTCAGCCAGTATTGATTACGCTTTGCAAGTGTATGTTAGACCAGTAAATGTTGATCTCTTAAATGGGTAACTTAAGGTGCTGTTGCGGCTGATTGCCTGCTTTGCGGTATTTTGGAGAATAATCCACGGCAATTAAATCAAAGTCCTCTTTTCTTCTTAGGATTAGACGATAGTAATATTAGTATTGATGCTGTAGGGTCTTACCACAAAAAACTTTTTTTTGCAGAGATATATATTTATATTTTAAACACGCGTTTACGCACATCTAACTTTTTTTTGGTACGACCAACTTGAACGTATCATTATTTAATGTGAAAATGCTACTGCGTAACATAATTTACACCAAAAAATATTCAGTAGTCCAAGATTTGTTTACTAATAAATAAAATGCATCGGAAAGATTTATCTCTCATACCTATAAATTACTTAAGTACGATTCATCACGAATGCATCTGGTGATCTGTATGGCAATCGATTCTAATTTCAGCATCAACAATTCAAGCAAGATACAAGTATAGACAGTCGCTGTGCCTTCTCGGAGATAGATTTATTTGTACCTACGAGTATCTCTAAGATTTAGCGTTTGTAATTGCGTCAAAATTCGATATCACTAAAATGTGAACCTATATATTAAAAATGTATGTACCTACAGGAAGAACCAAATAGCTAAGGTTTCGGCCTAATTTTTTATTTTGTAGCCATACATCTTCCATCGCTATTAGCTTATTACCTAGTAGAAGTAATATGGTCAAGGACCCAAAAAGGTTCATCATAGGCGAATACAAAACACCCCATAGAGCCACACCGTTGCCATTACTTACCATACTAACAACGCCTGGCTAGCGGATTGGCAAGCGCAATGCATTGACTGGTAACGTAGCTGCCTAGCTGTCTCCCTGTTGCACTCATGCTAAGATGTTGGCTGGTACTATTCTATGCAGACACCAGACGACAGGGGCAAATGTGAGCGCAGCTTTTCATGATTACTACATCATCTTCACTCTTAATATCATCTATACTCCATTAACGATCTTCACGCAGAAATTCGGAATATTTTGTAAACAATAAACAGAACCACCTGCTCGCCTTTATCTTGACGATTTCATCATTTGCGTTTCAGTCGTCATTGGTTCATCTAATATTATCTTGCCTACGTAATCTAATCAATCGTACATAATTTTTTAAATAGTAATCCTTATTTAGGTATGTAATTAATGGTTATAGAAACGCTAGTATATTACATTACATTACATTACATATATCACGCCTATATCCCTAGGCAGAGCGGAAAAGACCGAAAAAACGGTCACTCACGCCACGTCTGACAAACATTTGAGGGTCATTCAGATAATTGTGTATCACTATAGTGACAGGTTGTCAGCCCATTGCCTAAAATTGCAATACACACCCTCGAGTCCCTTAGTCGCCTCGTACGACTCCCACGGGCAAGAAATGGGGTGGTGCTATTCTAAGCCGGCATCACACGGCCAAGAATAGTATATTACAACATAAAAGATTTTCAGCCGTGTGATGTCGCCGTGTGATGCCATTTAGAGGTAGAATAGCATTTCCCCATTTCTTTTCCGTGGGAGTGATAAGAGGCGGCTAAGGGGTCTTGGTTTGCAATTTTAGGCGACGAGTACACAATTTTCTGAATTAATCTCAAAAATTTGTCAGTTTTTGCGCTCTGCCTACCCCGCAAGGGATTATAGGCGTGATATGTGTATGTATGTAAGATTTTCAGCACAAGTTGAACTTTCGCGGCTGTATTTAAAATTATGAAAGAAGTCGAGTGATGCCGGCTCAGAATAGCATTACCCCATTTCTTTGCCTGACATCGTGACAATCCCTCACTATGGTGATAACATAAACAATGATCTGAATGACCCTCAGATGTTAGTCGGATGTGGCGCAAATAACCATTTTACGGTCGTTTACGCTCTGCCTACCCCGCAAGGGATTAAGGCCTTTATATTGTTATTTTTTTCGTTTAATTTTTTTACTAAATTTTTATTCAATGAATCTCATTATTATACATTGATACGAACTTATTTGTTCTGTACATGTTTAATCATTTAAATGGATGAAGTGTATCTAAACCTCTGACTTGTAACTATGTTGTTATTAATAAATGTATTGTATTGTATTGATATATGTATGAATGTAAGTAGTCGAACCCTGAAATTTCCATCCCTAGCCTTTTTTCCGGCAAAATATACTAAGTAAGATACTCGTACCTACGGCGCTAGAATAACTTCGCTCCTCTACCAAAATGGGATTGGAACACAGACTTTAGCAAACAGTTTTCAATCAGATGAATGCTGTTCTTTATTTAGACGCAGTCGATGCACCAGAATACCGAATGGAGGAGAGACAACGAAATAATGTCTCTATCCAGACACCCGTTCCGTCAAACAATACGAAGTCTAATGGAATTGGAACTTGACTAGTTTCTCCTGTCTTTATATACCTACAACACAGACAAACAAGCAACTACTAAATAATCATATTCAGCAAAATTGTGTGTTTAAGTTAGTTAATATGGAGATAGAGAACTCTTTTTCCACCAGCATTGGAATTCACTTGCGTATAGTACATAGTTTGCCGTGTGATGTGGGCTTAGAATAGCACCACCCCATTTATTTCTTGTGGTTGTCATAAGAGACGACTAAGGGAGTCGAGGATTACATGTGTATTGCAATTTTAGATGATAGGCTGTCACTATAGCTATGCTATAGCGATACACAATTATCTGAATAACCCTCACTCAATGTATGTCAGACATGGCGTAAATGTCTGTCTTTTGCGGTCGTTTACGCTCTGCCTACCCCGCAAGGGATATAGGCGTGATATATGTATGTATGTAGTACATAGTTCATTATGTGGAATTTTGGTATGTATATTTTGATGTCATATTCAACCATTATTGAAATTTTCAATTTGTATGATAGTATTTCAAACTGCGCGGATAATCTATGATGTCATATTTAGGTTACCTGATTAAACTCCGAAATGTCGTGTCAAATTACTAAATTATATTAATTTATTTAGAATAAATTGCACGTCACGTCTTATACAACATTAATGATTAAATATTCACATGAACTGAAATTCAAGGCTGGAATATTCTTGTAATGTTTTTAGTTGTTCATTCTTTAACCTTTCATTGAAGTTCGAATCAAATCAAATAATCCTTTATTGCGACTGAGTGTACAATAGTATGTTATTAGTTTTTTTTTTATATTCGGGACTCATATACCTTCTTTTCTTTTCGTGTGGGATACAGAGTCGTCCAACGACCCGATGAACCCTGGTGTCAGAGTTTTTCAAGCGCCTACTACTAGTAGTAGGCCCCTGACACGGTTGTGTAACGACACAATCAGGTGGTTCAGCAAATGTCCTAACCAGACTGAGAACAAATTCACAAAGTGATAAACCAGCATTAAGGATAACCAGCATTTTTCGAGGTGGTGCTAATACATACCTTGTACCTACCAGTGGATCAGTGGTGTAAACATGGATTTGGTTGCGAGACTAATCCCTTTTAGTAGGCCATCTTGATACTAATTAGAGCAACCTTGATACTTTGTAAGGTTTTATGGAGATGAATCCAATATTCGCTGTTTTTATATACCACGGGAAAATTGATATGCTGGATAAATATTAAATATAGTAAGTTTTTAAAATATAGGTCATTATGAGAAACTTATTTCATTATTTCGAAATAATATCAAAGGTTTACGCGACTTACTTAATTATGATTTGGAAGCAAGAAAACACCATATTTAACACTTCCACCCTTCGAGTAATATAAAACTAATGCGACTCCACTCTGCCCGGCCGGTTAAGGCAAGACAGAGGCGGGCTCCCCACTCAGGGACAACCCAGAAGTACTTCGGGTCCGTGGTGGCGCTACTCACCAACAGCTTGCCAGAGCTGCCCTGCGGGGTTATTATTATTATAAGTAGATACTGTAGATAAAGTAGAAATCGTGATATGATTTTGAGCTTTCCCTTGATATCGACCATCTTATCGTGCCTCTAGTAATATTATAAAGAGCTTTCCCCTTTTTTGTTGTATATATTTTTTGATTCATTGTTTGTACTTTTTTAATCGATAACCCCTAGACAGAGCAGAAGCACTGATTTCATAAAATATTCTGCTGCCTTATTCCTATGTACAAACACAAAATATAATGCATAGTTCATCTTCATTTTGTAATCATATGGTAGGTATGGTTCCTTGTTTTGAAATTTTTGAATACATGCAAAGTTTTCAAGTGCGGGCAGGATTTGAACCTGCGACTTTCGCCATTACTAGTGGCGACTCCTCTTCCATCTGGGCTACCGCAGCTCGTTATATATACTATAGGACTCGTTATATATTTATCTCATACGAACCCGATAGGGTACTGCAAAATTTTGTACATCTTTCTTTACTAATTATTGATAAAAATTATACATGTATGTATACTATAATCAAAATAATTCGATATACAATAATGCATGTCAAAACAAAAAAAAACTAATCACGAAAAATATAATCAAAATCATACACACTGAATAATTCAATATTTTAATAATAAAGTGTATAGGTATTTCGCCAATCAAATAAAAATAAAGCTATAATTACCTAATACTATAGTATCGTCAGAGTGAGCGTCATTTACCTAATTGATTTGTCGTTCAAGTGTTGGTCTACGCTCTTATAATAGCATTTTTCCACAAGGATTTTATAGCTTCTTTTTAAATGACTCCTGTTTTTGTACTGACTTGATATTTTGGGGAAGTTTATTTTTGCCAAGGTTGAATTTGGCCTGGTACCAAACTTTCTGAGCCTCAAAGGCTTTTCATGTTAATTATTTTTCGAGTGGATGTTGCGTGTTTGAATTTCACCAATTATAATTATGAAATCTTCAGTCTTCGAACAATATATAAAACTAGATACCTAGGAAAGTTAGAACCTACTCTAGAATAACGATGTAGTATAGTTAAGGCAGTTTACTGGAAATATTTTAGTTTATCACTACATAGTATAAAATAAAGTCGCTTCCCGTTTGGTGTCTCCTTATATCTTTAGAATTACCCAACGGATTTTGATGCGGTTTTTTTTATTAGATAGAGTAACTTGAGAGGAAGGTTTATAAGATTAATTTATTCTGGAAAATTGTCACATTCCCATGGGAAAACGGGTAGCCCAACTGGTAGTAAACTTTTGACCCCCTTTTGACACCTTTAAGGGTTAAAATTTCAAAAATGCTGAAACACGTATTTAATTATTTTAAGTTGTAAGTCTAATCAGAAATTTTGAAACAGATGACATTTAAGATAAAAAACTTTCATACAAACTTTTAACCCCCTTTTCACCCATTTAAGGGTTAAAATTTCAAAAATGCTGAAACACGTGTTTAATTATTTTAAGTTATTAGTCTAATCACAAATTTTGAAACAGATCACATTCATTTAAAAAAACGAACTTTCATACAAACTTTTAACCACCTTTTGACCCTATTAAGGGATAAAATTTCAAATGTGCTGAAACACGTGTTTAATTATTTTTAAGTCTAATCACAAATTTTCAAACGGATCACACTTAAGACAACGAACTTTCATACAAACTTTTAACCCCCTTTTCATCCCTAAGGGGATTTAAAAAAAGAGTGATTCAAGAGGAAGGTTTGTATGTATGATTTATGTCGGGAGAAGGTCTGTTTCCCGTGGGAAATCAGTTAGCAGCGGGTGAAACCGCTGGGCGGGCCGCTAGTTTATATATAATTTTATTTACTGCTGCCCCTGATATTAAGTAAACAAACACGTGTAATACACATCATCGTAGAGACGCAGCAGATGTAAAATCTATAAAATGACGCAGTATTAAGTCAGTTAAAATCATTAGTTAAATATCATTGCGGCAGTCTTATCGTGCGGTTTAAGATGATCAGTAGTCATCTGAATACGTACCCACTATTTTACTTAACCAAATTGATCAACCTGTGGAACCTATCACCCGAACTGTTAGTCCAGTTTATTGAAGGCATAACTTACAAAATTCTTAAGTCGCTTAATTTTATACAATTGCGTTATTTGTATCTGTAAAGCACATAATTACATTTTGTCTCATTTTATAAATTTTCGGTGCTATGTTTGGTAGCTCATTTATGAAATTATGTGGACCCTGTTTCAATCGCAAGTTCCAAAGTTAAACCAATGAAGTTACTCGTAAGTAAACATGACTTTTGCGACATTTACTAGTGTGAAAATATTTTATGACTTTATGAGTGCAGTGCCTAAATTATTTCGCACTTGGAAAAATCCTAATTTTTCTATACATTTCATTATGATGTCTGATAACTTGGTATTTAAAATAGTGTAGGTATGCTTGTTGACTGTTAGATAGGTATAAGTATTTTCAAAGAGAAGTATAGAACTAATCAAACAGTGGTTTGTTCATAAAGTGCAACTGAGGTATATTAGCCGTAGACAGTGAATCAGTGTAGGTATAACAGTGGCGTCTGTGTTTCGGTTTGTGAGCGAAATCTGCTAAATATGGGATCCGATGACGTAAGTACGGTTACCTGTGTGTATTGTTTTCTAAACATTCGCATTCGAGTTGTAGTGAGATGTGGAATTGTGTATTGTACTCAACTAAAAAACTTAAGCGCTTTTGTTTATCTAATTACAACTTCTTGTAATAAGAATGTGCTCTGACAATGACTGTGACTACTCATGCAAAGTCGTAAGTAAATTATGAATACATGCATACATATATAACGCATTTAACCCTTGCGGGGTAGGCAGAGCGTTAACAGCCGTAAAAATATGGTCGCTATCGCAACGCCTGTCAAATATTTGACAATATGCACACTTACAATAAGACACATAAACACCCAGAAAACATAAAAAACTACACCAACACATACCTACCTCTACATAGTATTTGGGTAGAATAAGTTACCGCGGGAGAGAAAGGAATGATGCTATTCCAAGCCGGCATCACACGGCATTATTAATTAAAGCCAATTATTTTTATACTATACTAGCTGGGGAATTCGATTTTACAATTTCCCTTGGGATTGATAGATTTTCCTGCGGTTTAAAGTAGCCTTTGTCCTTTCTTAGGTTCCAGTCTATGCTTAGGCGTGAAAACGTAACAGAAAGACAGGGTAACTTTTGAATTCATAATATTATATATAGTATAGATTGAATTAACCATTGTAAGTACATTATAGAAATAGAGCGCTACCTATTTGTTAAGAAGACTACTTAATTAGATAATTGTAAATATGCCATCAAGAAACGACCTCGAATCAAGTACAAACATAATTCTACGCTGAAACAGGAGTTCCATCTCACAAGAATCCGGAAGTTCGCTTCACAGAGAAAATTATATTATCGTAAAAGTATTATTATCATGTCGGGATATGATAATAATATTTTGCGGGCAGCGTCAATCAATAACATCAATCAATGAAGTCTGTTGTTTCGCAACTACGTAGGTACAACCGGCATAGGGTTTCGTTTTTCCCGGCCTTTATCCGTTCCCGGAAAACGGGAATTTATTTTCACATTACTCGGGAAATTTGTAATATTTTATTGTTTTTCAGTATTTTGATCCAAAAATGAAGTATAAAATGTGATTAATTTATTTAAAACTGAATACTCATAAAGTAGACTCCGTCATGCGAGTACTTCTAGGTCGTTCAGAGTTTATTCTGGTGTCTGAGTTTTAAATCCCCTAAAAGGCATTTTGAATGTAAAAAATGCAAAACAACGACCGGGACCAACTGCTTAACGTGCTGTACGAAAGTAACTCGCATTGAATCACAATTTAACTTACCGGGAAACTAAACAAATTTTCCCGTCGCCGAGAACGAAGTTTTTCCCGATAATTTCAGATTCCCGGGTCGCGGGAACGAAACCCTAAACCCGCACCAGCTCGAGTTACCAACCTTTTTCTGAACTTTATCAAAATCTATTTCATTTATTCACCTACAAACTAGCTGACATAGACCACTGACTGTAAATTATCTGACTACAAGCTAGCCATGGAAAAACAGTACCTACTTATTTACGAAATGCGCCAGCGCAGCGCACGCCCATCGCCCTATTCTTTTTCTTAATCCCTTATAATTTCGTAATTAGTAGGTATTATTTTACTGTCAGTATTCTACGCCCCTATCATTCACTCTTTGTCTTGTTCTTGCCTTGAAAGATTTTCTTAAAAGATTCTTATTTTAAAAGATCTACTCTCGTTTTATGATGTTCGGATTACAAATTATTGTTTTAAAGCCTTGCTTAATTTATACTGCCTCTAAGAGTTTTTCTTTTTTTTAATCTGTATCTAGAAATTATCTAAGTACTTCAATTTTTTGAATGCAGCGCATTAAACGAGCACCTTGGTCAAATCGCACCATTACAGTGTGCCATAGTTTTTGCAATGTTTTTTGTATGGGAATTTTAAATTTACTTTTATTTGATAGAAGCATGCGTCAATAGTAGTTTATGCAACTGTCATATAATGGGGGTCATTAGAATGCGAGTGTCTGTTTATCACACTAACTAACATGTAACTAACATGTGATAATAGTTTGACACGAGCATTCTAATGCGTAATTATAGCAGTTGCATACACTATTTTATCTACACTCTCCAAAAAAAACTCAGTTTAATACTTTTCCAAACGTACGCACCGGCGATTGCAAGGCCCGATACAAGGCCAAATTCAATACGAGAACGTAATATGGCTTGATATGAATTTTCGCAATTTCTATACTTTAGCAGTTATTCAGATGTAGAGTCAGCAACTGAACAAGAACTTTACTTAATAACTGAACAACATCTGAACAACAACTGAACAACATCTGAACAACAACTGAACAACATCGGAACGACATCGAAACAACATCTGAACAACATCTGAACAACAACTGAACAACAACTGAACAACAGCTGAACAGCATCTGAACAGCATCTGAACAACATCGGTACAACATCTGAACAACCTAATAAAACAACCGAACAATTACCATCCAACAACAACCGTCAGGTGCGGCGGAAGATGGCGTTTTGAGTATTGACAAAAAAAAACTTCGTTTCATTTCTCAACTTTATCGTAGTAAGAGCATTCTCATTAAGTCATTACGCTTCTGTAATTTCTATTAAACCGTAATTTATATAGGCAGAATGCATTAAGCATTTCATTATACAACTGTTTTCGAATTCATAATTCGAACATTATGAGATGAGTGTAGATAAAATACTTTTGCCAGTCCTTCATAGTGAACCGTCTTTTTAATAGATAGGAAACTGAATGTATTATTTACAGGTACTATATTGTTCTACCGATTGAAAGCTGATACTTTTACGACTATTTGATTGCACATGATAGTCATATAGAGTGAGGTCGATGCCAATACTAAATCATCTAGTTATGTGCTAGAAACAGAGTTGGCAGCTTCTCTCTACTACAGGCCAACCACCTATACATTTTTTAAGATGAGGTGACTAACAGGCCAACTGAAAATGAACGCACAGCTAAACAGCAATAGATTTTTTAAACCAGCCAAGTGCGAGTCAGACTCGTGCACGCAGAATTCCGGACCGTTTTTCATTAAAATGGCAAAAAGATGAAATGTGTTTTTTGGGGGCCCCCTTAAATATTGATTTTATTCTGATTTTTATTATTTGTTGTCATAGCGGCAACATAAATACATGATCTGTCAACTCTCTTTATGTACCTAAAGCTTACTGTTCCTCTTTCTTATCGGTATTTCTAATTTTCAGTATTTACTGTTATAGCGGCAGACCTTCATAACAGAAATACCTACATCATCTATGAAAATTTTACTCTCTAGCTATCACGGTTTAGTATATAAGACTATATCATTATCCGTTTTTGGATGCCCGTTGTGACCCTATTGGGTACGCATTCCTAATAAAGGGGAACCGGCTGCGCAAAAAAGTTACGAGGCAAAATATATAAATAAGTCAATCCCTATAAAGGCAAGAATGTTACAATAGAACTATTTAAATTTATTTAATAAACCATTTCGCAGTGTAAAAATATGAAACCGCAATTGGGTGAAAAGCAGTTGAAAAGTCTAGCTTGATGTAGATATTTTGTTGTGATTTACTCTTTGATTGTCACTCACTTGCTGGCGGGCTTGATTTTGTGTAAAATTAAGATCATTCCGTATAGTTCCAGTAGGTTTTGTAATTATGAGGGAAAGGACAGTGAACTTACTTTTGAATGTGAAATCTTAAAATGAACTTTAAATATACAGGGTGTCAGGGACGGTGTACCGAAAACTTTGCAGGCATGATCAGACCATGAAACTGAACAACTTTTATTATGGAGCCCATGTTGGGAAACGATTTTTTTTTTCAGTTTCCATAGAAAGTCAGTCAGCTGATCGGGAATTTTGTATGGGAGGTCGAAAAAAAAATCTCGTTTACCAACATAGCTTCCATAGAAAAAGTTGTTCAGTTTCATGGTCTGATCATGCCTGCAAAGTTTTCGGTACACCGTCCCTTACACCCCGTATAGCGTACGGCGTACCTATCTACCTCTACATACATACAACTGCTAAACTTGATGTTAGATCAATAGAACGTAAATTACGACGTAAACTCAGTAGACGTAAAAAGGGCTTATAACAAATCCTACTATGTTCCAGAACAAAAGACCGGCAAGGCTAATGCATAACAAGAACAGTGAAATACGCGCAACCTAATCTAGAACTTGACCCATTTGTAACCAACGAAGACATAAACTACGTTCACTCTCAGAGCCAGTGAACATTTCAGAAGGAATGTTACGAGTAAAAACAGAGCTTAAACACAAAATACATCGTAAAAATAAAATACTATGTTTAATTTTAAATGAGTATAAAGGAAATCACAAAAAGGCCTTATATCAAGCCAAAATGAGGTCAGGTCTTCATGAAAAACCTAAAAAGGTAATTGGACATGCTGTACAAAGTTATCGAAAACCTGTTTAATTTACGATGGGCGCTCTTATTTTGTTTTATATATTACGACCTATGTTCCCTGGAGAAATTTGTTCAGTTTGTTGAGTATCTTGACCTTCTTTCGGCTTGTTATACCCTTTTTGTCACTCTTTGTAGACTGATTAGGTACTTTTTTTAAATTAAGTATGGGTTTGCTCTTGACTCTATTCTTGACTCAACCAATATACAGAATATAGCCGTGTTTATGCGTATTCGGCTGGGTTTTACGAGTTAAATAAATGAATGAGTAATAAGAGTTTTCATGGCTTCATGCGCTTATTCTTCGTTAGATTCTATGAACTATTTCTTTGCTCTGAGCGTTCATTTCGATTTGTACCTTGTTTTTGATATGAAAAAAATTAAAGATGCGTTACCTACATCCACTGAAATTACACTTTTATATATCGTCAGACCATTCTTTTTTAAATTTTATTTAAAAAAATTGTGGCCTGCTGTATTGGGTGTGTGTTGAAAAAAATTGAGTTAGTGTAATAGCCTATATAACTTACATGTTAATAATATTGAAAGATTTGAATCAGCAACTCGTTTAAACCAAGAAACATTAAGCGGGGATTTGCCGTGAAGTAAGCTAAAAACGAGATACGTTTTCTCGATTTCATACATAATCTAAAATTTGGGAAACGAAGGCTCGAACGAA
The DNA here is from genome assembly GCA_027580185.1 of Tuta absoluta. NCBI lineage: Eukaryota > Metazoa > Arthropoda > Insecta > Lepidoptera > Gelechiidae > Tuta > Tuta absoluta. The sequence continues at coordinate 2,977,299 of JAQAHW010000034.1, forward strand.
ACATTATAATCTTAACCTTTCGAATTAGTTTTTAGCGGTAATTATTATTATGCTAGTACGTGAAATAACTATAATAATGAGCTAGAAATGGAGATCAATTACTACTAAGAAAAAGAAAAAAATAATTACTGGATTACTCTCAAAAATTTTGCATCTATAATTGAAATCTTGACTTTGTATTCAGAAAATTGGTTTTTTGCTGTCATTATTGTGTAAGGGTAGTGAGATTAACTAATAATAATGTGGCGGCAGTAAAGAACAATGTATCTTTACAGCTACAAAAATTGCCATGTTGAATTGACCCGAGAGTAACATTTTGTATAATTTTGCATGTCAAAGAAAAGCAATCTACCACGAAGGTAATTTAAATTCACCTGCGTGTAGGATAGTCACGGTATCTCAGATTTTTAGATTAGCACACTACATACATACATAAATCACGCCTATATCCCTTACGGCGGAAAACGGATATTAACACCACATCTGACAAAAGTTTGAGGGTCAATCAGATAACTGTGTATCACTATAGTGACAGGTTGTCAGCCTATTACCTAAAATTGCAAAACATATCTAACCCTAGAGTCCTTTAGTCGACACCCATGGGTAAGAAATGGGGTGATGCTTTACTTACACGGTTGGCCGGCATTAAGACACTAGTGATGGATACTGAAAACAGAGTGGTGATAAGGAACAACTTTCCCTAAGATCATATAGCCATATAGGTCAAAATATAAAAATAATATTTTGAGCTTCCATAGTAAACCAAATCAGCTGATCGAAAATTTTGTATGAGAGTTCCAATTTTTCTTGGGGAAAGTTGTTCCTTATCACCAGCCCGTCTTGAGTTTTCGCTATCGGGCACTAGTGAAATTTCACCCTATATATTCAGTCTTTTTATTCACTAGTAGATACATCATATACAATTCTTAATAGAAAGTTTGTAAATTTATTTCCGACTAATCGTATAAAAAGTAACACATCTTAAATTTTTCTCAGATTTGTGTAAAAATATGTAAAAATACGTACAACCGTGAGTGATGAAACCACCTCGCGGCTGTAATACATACCTACTTGCCAGATATTTACGCACAAGTTTATTTCAACTCTGCTTCCTGTTTATAAAAAAATCACCAATGGGATTTCTCATGTGTAATTTATTTACATACCGGTTGGTTGAAAATTATTTCATAGATTTCTCAGATGAGTAAGATTTTAAAATGAAGGTCAAATAATACCACTAAGTCAACAGCGCAATTTATTTGTTTTAGTCTTCAAAAATCATAAACATAACTATAGTCTTGCCGTGTCTACTATGCCGTGTGATGCCGGCTTAGAGTAGCATCACCCCATTTCTTTACCTTGGGAGTCGTAAGAGGCGACTAAGGGACTCGAGGGTGTGTATTGCAATATAAGGCGATGGGCTGACAACCCCTCACTATAGCGATACACAATTTTCTATTTAGCTATTTTAAAAATATTGTTATTTTGTGTGAATATAAATAAATAATAATAATAATATAACCGTTCAAAGTTCATACAAAGAAGTATACTTGACAAAACACGGAAATCCGGAAATAACCGCCTAAAATGCGCAATGTTGCAAACCCACAAAAATCCCGGCTCATTCATGCATTGAATTCCACAATGAGCCCTTTAGAATGTTGCACTGTGGCACACGGAAGGCGGTAGCAGCCGCACCAGACTAGAATAGCTGCATGCGGTAGAATAACCCGCACACTCTATTTTGTTTTTGCTAGGGGTATCATGGTTTTATTTGAAACTAAATAGTTTCAACAGAATTGAAACAGTAGTGGTAGGGTTGAAACTATCATAGTTTGTAGCTAGAAATTATACAGCGTGGAACATGGTCACGTTTGGATGAATATGCCAGCTTGAAACTTGGGAAACATTTGGTATAATATGGATAGTATATCACTTTAAATAGTACATAGGCTACTTTTTACCGCGGGAAAACATACGATTCCCAAAATCTAATTTTCAGACAACCGTTTTGGTGGCTTAAGATTGAGGTTCACCTTTTACACTCTTGTCAAAAAACCATTTGACACTCACACGCTAACATATCAAAATAATTTAGATTTTTTAGAATGTTAGATACTCACTTACAGGCTGGTTAAATGCATAGCCTTCTTTTTATGAAGTCGATAATCACTAATTATTTTTTCAGTTTTGAGTTCGTTGCTTTGCTACCCCGTACCACCGAATAAATTGAAGGAATAAATAACATGCTACTTTCATCACTGTTTTTTTCTTTCAAAATAAGATGAATTACCTACGAGTATAGTAATCTCGCCATCCTTGATTCTATCTGTGCGTTCTACGAAATGCTAAATACGAACAATTGGGCATACTAAGATGGTCGATTTCAAGAGAAAGCTCAAAATTGTTTCGCGATTTATTCTTTATCTACAATATCTCCATGTACCCCTATAATAATAATAAGAAAGTGTATTAATACTAAGATAAAATATCTTAATAACCTTTGTATGACACCTCATAAACTGAATATTAATAAATGCTTTTGCTACAGTCAGAAAGTCGCAGGTTCAAATCCTGCCGTTGGAAATTCTGCAATTCCTGTGGGGCACATATTGTATACTTATCCCATTCTGTGCAATGTGTTCATTGCTTATAAGCGCATGGTAACTGTTTTAGCGTGGAATTTATCTCTTCACTGTCAACCGCTACAGGAAGTCCTATCTGCGCTGATGGTTTCCAAGTGTGCCTCAAACTACTACCATACACATAACAACGTACAAAATAACCAAGATGCGCTTAGGAAATGAGTCAATTGCAATACAATTTGTTTAACGACCCACAACATTGTAATATTATGAGATGCAACAGTGTTTCTTTTGTAGATGAAATCAAATTCATTATTGAGCCGCGGTGCCGAAGGGATGTTTAATAGGGCATGTAAGGTAGTTATATGATTTCCATAAACAATTAATTTCTGTTTTTATTTTGCATTTTAGGTACAAACCGGGTACCAAGCATTGCTTATAAGTTATAACATTTTGATTGATTACAATCACCAAGTAAATATGATAAGTGATAACCGAGATTTCGGTCCATTAGATCTCACCTGTAGGAATAGGATATGCCACGATACTTTGATTTTCTCTTCAGATTCCGACTAAGTCTCATGAAATGCATTGCCTGATGTCAGGGTCCCGATCCTCTTACTTTTTAGCCATTGTAATGCCATCGCCACTAAACTGTCATTCAATTGTCTTCTATTCTTCAGACTGCTAGTGAAATACAAAACGGAAAAAACAATCTAACTGACATACAACTAAAACGCTTTTCAAACAGCGGAATACCGCCCCAGGTGAAAATACCATATGTTCATACAAAAATCGGGGGGTCACATCACATTTGTCCCCTGGCTACTTCTGTTTTTTTGTTTTTAATGAAAATGTAATAGTCCTAGAGCTCCTGCGCAAAAGATGAAATACCTACATATATAATTAATCTTCGTAGGTATGTCAATCATTATATTGTGTGGTTTTAAAATAAATCTTTATTGGTAAAGTGTCTGAAATCGTGTGGCCAGGAATATTTGATAGAACCACTTTCTACTAAACAGAATAAAGTATAATATTACGTATACCCTATTACTCGTATGTGTAATACCTTAAACATCTGTTTCTTATTCACTCATCGCGTTCACTATGTTGACAAATAGAAACTAATCCAACAACGAAAATATTTACACACCTCATTGAAACAAAACTTACGAAAGAAAACACGAGCAGTGCCAATTTGTATCAGAAACTATCATTCAGTGGAAGCGGACGGAAAGTTACAAAAGTTTTATGAATAGAAACGTTTACTATGACCACGAAAAAACAATTGGTAATTTGTTACGAAAAAAATACAAATAAAATTATGTAAAAAAAAACTTTTGAAACAAGCTTTTATTTAAGTGCTCTGAAAAGATGAAAATAAAATTTTGAATGACATTAACCACATTCATTTATGACTTTACAGAAATGAAAATATAATAAAAGCTTGTCGCGATGCCTAGAAGAAACTACCTAATTACAGTTAGGTGCGTACCTAATTACAAAATTTCAATCACAAATTGAAAGTTTCGCGACAAGCTTTTATTATATTTTCATTTCTGTAAAGTCATAAATGAATGTGGTTAATGTCATTCAAAATTTTATTTTCATCTTTTCAGAGCACTTAAATAAAAGCTTGTTTTAAAAGTTTTTTTTTTACATAATTTTATTTTATATTTCTTAGTTTATGTTACGATAGTTATTGATCAATACGAAAGTCTTTCTATAAAACGGAGAGACCTTCAATAGAAAAACTTAAGGCACGGGGAAAACTAAGATTAGGATAAAGTATAATTATCTCTTTTATATTCTATAGAAGTAGGTTGGTACCTACTCCTCCGGCATCCCTAATAGAAGAATTAGCTTGTAATATGTCTTAGTCTTTTCATTTCATTGATGGCGTCATTATTACATGGGCGAGTCCCAGTTAATTTCGAACAGTCTAATTCTTCTATCAGGAGGCCTTCTATTGACGTGACCCTAATTCATGGTGGGCCTACCAACTGCCTATCATGAACGAATTCGTATACAAAATTGCAAGTCCCAGCAGTTGAATATTGAGGAGTTCCATAGTTCGAAGACAACCCTGGATGTAGCGTCTAATTCATGGTGGGCCTACCAACTGCTTATTATAAACGAATTCGTATACAAAATTGCAAGTCCCAGCAGTTGAATATTGAGGAGTTCCATAGTTCGAAGACAACCCTGGATGTAGCGTCTAATTCATGGTGGGCTGGGCCTACCAACTGCCTATAATAAACGAATTCGTATACAAAATTTTGTGTCCCAGCTAGGTATAAACCGCTGAGGAGATCTCTCGTACGGAGCCGATCCTGGCAGCAGCATCAGGTCAAATTTATGATTAACATGCATTGTCATCGATTCTGGACCAACATGCAAAATTTCAACTCAATCGGATACCGAAAAGTGGTTCAAATTAAACTTGCAAGATTTGCACCGAACAAACATTGTTACTTACTTACATACACTGCAAGTTAAATAAAAGCTTTTATCTACGCTCGTCTCATAATGTTCGAATTATGAATTCGAAAACAGATGCATAATGACCTACTTTATGCATTCTACCTATAAAAACTAGGGTTTACTATAAATTACAGAAGCGTAATGACTTAATGAGAAAACTCTTAATACGATAAAGTTGAGAAATGAAACGAAGTTTTTTTTTTCCAATACTCAAATCGCTATCTTCCGCCGCATCTGACAGTTGTTGTTGTACGGTAATTTTTCGGATGTTGTTCAGTTGTTTTAATAGGTTTTTGTTTTGTTGTTGTTCAGTTGTTGTTCAGATGTTGATAAGTTGTTGTTCAGATGTTATTCCGATGTTGTTCAGTTGTTGTTCAGTGGTTGTTCAGTGTTGTTCAGTTGTTGTTCAGTTGTTTAGTTATTTGCTGTTGAGACTCGACATCTAAACAACTGTTAGTAAAGAATCTTCAAAAATTCATATCAAGCCATATTACGTTCTCGTATTGAATTTGACCATGTATCGGGCCTTGCAATTGCCGGTGCGGACGTTTGGAAAAGTGTTCAACTGAGTAAATTTTTTAGAGCGTAGATAAAATAGTGTATGCAACTGCATATAATTAGGCATTAGAATGCTCGTGTCAATCTATTATCACACTCGGCTACGCCTCGTGTGATAAACAGACACTCGCATTCTAATGACCCCCTTTATATGACAGTTGCATAAACTACTATTAAAATATTATTTTTACGCAATATCTATAATTTGCCGTGTGATGCCGGCTTAGAATAGCATCACCCCATTTCTTACCCATGGGTGTCGTAAGAGGCGACTAAGGGACTCGAGGGTGTGTATTGCAATTTTAGGCGACGGGCTGACAACCTGTCACTATAGCGATACACAGTTATCTGATTGATCCTCGAACTTTTGTCAGACGTGGTGTTAATATCCGTTGAACGGCCGCTAACGCTCTGCCTACCCCGCAAGGGATATAGGCGTGATTTATGTATGTATGTATCTATAATTAGTATGGTGGCCCGCCATTTTCAGTACCTTTCTTTATTGGAGCGGGTTTTACAGGATGTACCGAAAACGTAGGCATGATCAGACCATGAAAATGAACAACTTTTTCAATGAAGCATTTATGTCGGGAATCGTTTTTTTTAGTTCCTATAGAAAATCAGTCAACTGATCAGGTATTTTGAATGGGAGGTCGAAAAAACATTCTCGTTTACCTACCAACATAGTCTCCATAGAAAAAGTTGTTCACCTTCATGGTCTGATCATGACTGCAAAGTTTTCGGTACACCGTCCCTTACACCCCGTATAGAGTCTGTGCAAAAAGAGAATATGCGTGGCAATTGAGGTCGGCTCTGTGCCTCATTATGAGAAATGTCATAGTTACGCATGAAAAAAATATTTGTTCACTTTTTGTCCACGCCTATTCTCTTTCTACACAGACTCTACCACATAATTGTGTCACACTGTTGGTCTCTTATCTCACTGTCGTCAATCAAGACATTTTCAAGATTCTGATTTCCCGGCTTTACAGTGTAAATCAAAATCAGATGAGTAAACTAGCCCTAGCTCGTAAAAGCCGACCTTGCTGCTTGTGAATGTTTATTAAACACCAGTATGAATATCAAACTGTAGGCGCCTCATATTTTTTGCTAACGGCGATGATGGTCTATTCGTGGATGCGCGCGAGGAGTATTGAAGGGCACCGGCCATTATCCTGTCATCGAGGGAAATAACCAAACGGATACTGTGATTAGTAAGACTGTTCTTTATCAGCCTTTCGATCCGATGTTGTCACGTGCTGAAATGACGGCCGATGTGGCTCATGTGGCGCAGTAGTAGTGCGATTGCCTGCGACGCAAATGTTCCGGGTTCGATTCTCGGTGGGACACTCACAAACTTGATATTTACCACTTTGTGAATTTGTTCCCGGTCTGGTTAAGACATTGCAGGGTGAACCACCTGATTGTCTGCAAAATAATCGGTTCTATGCTTCGGAGGGCACATTAAGCCGTCGGTCCCGGGTGCTGTCTATGATTATGATTACTTAGACGTCGGTCGTTACACAACCATGTCAGAGGCCTAGTACTAGTAGTAGGCGGTAGAAAAACTCTGACACCACGGTTAATCGGGTCTTTGGTCGACTCGGTGTCCCACACGAAAAGAAAGAAAGAAGACGTGCTGAAATCAGTCATGTTTAGACGCAGATATTTCTTTGTCGCAAAATATGCCTTCTTTAGCTTAGGCTTAGATTTAGTATCTATAAAGGAAGCCGGAGTTGTTTTTTTTTTCACTTTGCTGGAGTTTGACTTTAATATATTTGGTATTTGTTTGAAGTTTCAGTTTGATTGAGGGCACCAACACAAGTTCTTTGTTGCCCCTATAAATTTTGAGGTTGTATAGGCATTTACATTACAGCTTAGAATAAAATATACGCGTGTTACAGAATAACAAGTAAAGCCGAAAGGTTGTGAAAGAGTCCATTGACAATCCATTCAGCAGTGTCGATTTTGAAAAATGCGGAAAATTGTTTTTAAATCAAACCAAAATTGTATCGTTGCAGGCGCGCCGCCGCCGCCGCCAATACTTTGTGGTTGCATCCCAGCACTATTTTGACAATTTAAAGTTGAACTGAAATTGCCAGCACGGCTCAGCGATACAATACATGGCTTGTTACTTCATGGAATGTCATCATTTCAATAAACTAAGATAACCGGCAATGTAGGTTTGCCAAATTGGAATTTGTTGTAAGGATTGGTACTGACCTAAACTACTAACACCAATACTTACTTTGTGCTACTTATGTGATTATTTCATCGATTGATGATAATAAGGAATATTACTGTATGGGTTCTTTTGTAACAGCTTGTATATTGTTTCAGAATTTTAATAAAATTACCGTTATCCTATATCGATGCTGAACAAAATCACGCATTTAAATTAACATCCTGTTTTGTTATTTTTGTGTAAACACAATTCCCTTCCTCAAAGGCGTTAGGTCTTGAGACCCTGTATATGACAGACAGCGCATTAAAAAAAGTAATCTATTCATAATCTTCGACTGTTCCACATGTAATGTAATGTTTCGACTTACGATCTCCATCACTATTTGAAACATAGGTAGTTAAAATATTTTTGGCATTTTCGTGTAGGTCTAAAAGTCCATAAGGGTCTCAAATAATTAAGCGATAGATGATAACTGATAAAAATCTAGAAAAGAATGTAGTCTTGTTAGTAGGTATAAATAAAAATCGTAAACTGCAGGCCAACTAATGAATGAAAGAAAACAATAAGTCATAATTATAGTGATTGAAACCCAGCCAAATCGATCAATGCATGAATGTAAACCAATCGTTCATTGGAAAATGAGTTATAAATCAATACGGTTAACTAGGTATATACAGGGTGTAAGGAACAGCCCTCCGAATACTGATGAGCTGCATGCAGACCATGAAACCGAACAACTTTCCCCTAGAAAAATATGGCAAACAATAAAAAATATTTGAACTCCCAAACAAAATCACGATCTGAAATTACTATGTGAAGTCAAAAGCTTTTTTACGTTGCCTGAAATATTTTCTCATGGAAAGTTGTTCAGTTCAATGGTCTGAGTGCATCCTATAAGTATTTGGTGAGCTGTCCCTTACACCATGTACCTTTTACTAAACATGGTTTGAAGGACAGCTCTACGAAAACTGACAAATTGTGTTTAATGCACTATGGTTTATTTATCACTATATATTTTTTATAATTAAAATTGGAAATCGAAAAAATGTTAGCGACGGCCGACGATTTAACTCGGGACCTGTGGAGTACCATCCCACCGCTCTTAGACCATGACACTGGACCAGTTTCCCCAATAACATATTACATAAAACCTTTTTTACTTTTGATAGTAATAGTCAGCCGATTATTATTTTATACGAAAGGTAATTTTTAACCTTACTTGACATATATTTCTAGGGGAAAGTTGTTTAGTTTCATGGTCTGCATTCACTCTATAAGTGACCGTCAGTCAGAGACCTGTCTTTTACATCCTGTATACTTACGTAATTCGTATGACGTACTTGTTATTAGATGAAAACTTAGCGTAGTAGTACTTTAGTAGGTATATCACGAATATCCATGATATTCATCGACAATACTAGACTTTAATACAGTTTTACGAACAAAATCAGTTAGTACCTAGTCCTCTAGGACTAGGAGTGACTTGTCAGGTGTAGGTTTCAACCAGAAAGGTGTAGGTTTTAACCATTCAGGTGAAGGTTTCAACCATTTAGGTGTGGGTTTCACCCGTCGGGTGTAGATGTCAACCAGTCAGGTGTGGGCATGGGGTGTGGGTTTCAACCAGTCAGGTGTGGGTTTCACCCGTCGGGTGTAGATGTCAACCAGTCAGGTGTGGGCATGGGGTGTGGGTTTCAACCAGTCAGGTGTGGGTTTCACCCGTCGGGTGTAGATGTCAACCAGTCACGTGTGGTCATGGGGTGTGGGTTTCAAACAGTCAGGTTTTTTGTCCTTTATCCTACCGTGGCCGAAACGGTACTCAAACTTTAAAATGTTTGTCCTCTTAAATTATTACACACGTAGCAGCTAATCTATCAATGAAAAATATTACTGCGTACAAAATACTTGTTTACCATATTAAAGAATAGTTATAAACTGGATGATAAATAAAACATTGGTTCGTTTGTCTGAAAGAAGAGGAAAAACAAAAACATTCCACTTTTTTGGTGCATACGTTGTATTTTTTTATCATGTAAATCTTCATACACGATTAATTATGTCATTACGGGTTCAACAAACGTGTATAAGCAAACAAGCAGCAACAAGTGTTTTATGTTTTTCGTGATATGTTTTTCAAATCATGTATTCATTTTATACTCGTGTATAGGGTTGTCAAGACCTTATAAAGAAAAGCCGGAGAAGGAGCAGTAAAAAGCCAAACGTTCCCTAAAAGCCAGACACATATTGCGTAAAAGCTTACATTAAAGCAGAAAATCCTATTTCTAGTATTATATATATCCAAGTTAAACAATAAAGTTGTAGAATGAAGGAAACTTGCAACATAAAAAAATCGCGTAGGCAAGCCGCATGTTTTTGACCACAAGGTACCAACGAAACGTCGCGCTCACTATACATTTCAATGTGCGTACCGTTTTGTTAATTGTTTAATTATTTCAGCAAGTTTCCAAGGATTGACCAAAAAGTCTTACAAAAGCCGGACAACCCACACTCGTAATATATCGTTTCAGTTGTATATCGAAAGCGTGTCAGTTGCATGGTTTTGGTCTTTTCGTATTCTGCTTACAGTTTGAAGTATAATATGTGACGGTTACCTTTGAGTGACAGTTAAGTGTCGCTGGCATAACAATGGTAAAAATAAAAGAATCCGGGCCCTGGCCGGACGAAACCGCAAAAAGCCGGACAGTAGGCAGCCCTACTCGTGTACCTACTCGTCGTATAATACACTTAACCTGCGTTACTCCCATAAAATGGTACAGGTCTAGGTACTCGTATACTGCGTATGTCTACACGAATTCTTTTTATTACATAGAGGGTAGCATATGGCTGCTAAAAAATTGCAGCATGACTCTTTAGTTTCTCTTGGTTTTAATGAAAGGGACTTATGAAACCATTTTTATTTGTTAATTGGCACTACTTTTTGTATTCGTCAATAATTCAATATCAGGCAAATTATATGATTTTAAGAAAAATGTTGTATTAGTATTTGTAAATCGGCTGAAACCGTAGATATAGGAGAAGAAAAAAAATACACCAGAAAAATATAAAATCAATTTCATAACAATAGTATAATATGTTTTGTAACATTTAAAAGGTTTGTTAATAGTACTCTTCGCGAATATTCTGTTGGATTCATTTTTATTTTAAATATACGCTAACGTAACTAAGTTAAAAACAGAAATTCAATTCCCATACAAAATGAGCCAACGGATTAGATTGCTCTCACAGTAAAGGAGTAGATGATATGTATTTATATGTATGTATAAGTATTTTGATTACTTATTTATCATATATATTCTAAACGTATAACGTATTTATTTAATTTGTATATGAGTTCATCATAATTTTATTTTATTTTTATATTTTAATGCTTGTCTCTTTATTTATTACTCTTGCACTCTGATCTGTTTTCTATCTTTATTTTATGTACGCAAAGGTTGTCTGTAAGAGAACGCTCTTAGCGATAAGGCCGCCGTTGCCCATTTTTGTTTTAATATATTCTGTTTGATTTTTCTTAATGTGCAATTAACATAACATAAATATACTTTATTGCACAAAAACAAGAAATGGACATACAGATAGAAAAGAAAGAGTACAATATAGGCGACCTTATAGCTAGGTAGCTATTTCTACCAGACAACCTTAGGGTAAAGGAGAGTAGATTTAAGATGCGGGATAGTGCTTTTACGTTTATATAAAATACATATACAATAACATCTACATATTTACATAAATAACAATATGAGTAAACTACTACATACCTTATATTACAACAAACTAATACATATACATAATTATTAGAGAGAAATATGCATGTTCATACAGATTAAATGGACAGGGGAGAAAAACAAAACAGTATAAGTGATAAATCACAATTAAATGTTATAGTTACTTACTTTTTTAATTCTCATAAATAAAACTCCCTATTGACGCGACTGCCGCCGCCCACGTAGTAGCTACGTACATTCGATTCATGATTTAAATGTTTGCATTAGAGAGGAAAAGCGAGACGTCGGTAATACTTTACATCTGACTCATCTAGGATGTACGGGGGATCGGAGTTTTCCACGGAAGTGCTAATGGTTCAAGAATAAAGGGAGCCGTTTCAAATCCATTGTTTACTTAGGAAAATATTGCGAAATAAGACGTATTTTTTCTGGTTTAAGAATTTACAGTAAATGGTGTATTTGATCAAAACTGTTTTTAAGATAAGGGAACAGGATAACTATTCACATTTCTCCGCTGTAAAACCAATTCAGTAATCCCTAAATTACGACATGCCCTTCTTTTTTTTATTAGGGGCCGGATTATATGCAACATAAAAAACCTGAAATGTTCATATGCTTAAAATATGCATGAAAACTGACAAAAATGCCAGATCAAATTACAAGTTTTAGGGCTACCGCAGACTAAACGTACTTTTTTGCGAGCACTTTTCATTGAAATCCGAAAATGAACCGTACGTAATTGAATTTAAAGTGACATTGCCCGAAATGAGAAACGGCTCTCACAGTCACCCGGCGACAAGCGGCGGCGTTTGTCTTTCTAGGCAATGTCACACTTATATTAATCACGTTCGGTTCATTTTTTTTAAATGTGCTCTTGGGGTCGCTCGCAAATCATATGTTTAGTCTGCGGCAGCCCTTAGTTATAAAAACAAAATAACAAACATTTTTATCCCAAAATTTATAACACAAATTTTGACAGATCAATGAGCGCACTCGTCAAAAACGAGAACAATTTTAGCAAAGCATGCGTAATAGACGGAAAGGAGAACGAAAAAAGGCGTGATGTGCTCGAAAAATGACGAAAATATGTCGATAATATGCATTATAACAAGATTTTAGAGAAAATATGCTAATTGCATTAAAAAGAGCTCAAATATGCAAATGCATATAATCTGGTCTCAACTTATCATAATCACGCGTCGACTGGTTTCCAGTAATGGTCACTAGCATGCTTAGTGCCTCTATTTGCTTGTAAATAACTCACCTAGTGAAACATATAAATAAGCAAATGTGCAATATTATGAATGACCTATTATATTCCTACCGGTAGTTAATGCTTAGCGGACGTGTTGACTTGCTTAGCGAATTTGCATTATGCACTTGCGTTGTATTATTATTGAGATTTGAGATTGCACTTTTGCGATAGCCTATTTACGAATACGTATTTGAGCATATTTTTATTGATTGCTCCCGACCTATTGAGAATAACTTACTCCGGGTTTTATTTAAGTATTTAAGAAATACGTGCAGTTTGAAATGTTCACGTGCAGTTTATTTATTTATTATTCCAAGTGATCCGGTCCGAAACATCTTCATCATCGTACTTATCTAACATTAAAAAGGTCAATTTGACTAGTGAGTGACCGATAAGTGATAATACTATCCTACATTGAATAAAGTAATTTCATGTTCATTTTCATAGCGAAAACTACGTACCTACGGGTTGAAATATTTAAAAAAACTTCTTATTTTCTTGTGGGACACCGAGTCGTCCAACCTTCCATACAAAATACACCCACAGCAGCAGCTGACCGAATCAACTTGTATGGCAGGTCCAAATTTATTTTTCGCATTCCGACCTATGTTCCTTCATTGGGAAAATTGTACTTGTAACTTATCATCAGCCCGTACTAAGTTTTCGCTATCGGTCACTAGTTTTCCCTAATATTGGAGTAATTCTGGACTCTGACGTAAGGTTTTATGTACGTGTATGAAATAAATTAAATTGAAATATTCCAAACAATACCAACACAGCCAGCCAATTAGTGTAAAGTGGTGTTCGAACGTAAACTAATCTGGAGCGAGGTATTTCAACAGTTTCTTGTAAACATTGGTGCCGATTCTCACGGACATGTTAATTAGCTATTTTTAGATGATCGGTTACCACCTTTTTAAATTGTGAGGCAATCTACAGCTGTCATTATTCTCCCAATAGTTCATGAAAATGTATACCTATCTTACTTTTAATAAAATGTTAATAAAGCAGTAAGATTTGTTCTTTGTAAATAATGAAGTGTGATGCCGGCTTAGAATAGTATAACCCCATTTCTATACTGTGGGAGTAGTAACAGGCGACTAAGGGACTCGAGGGGGTGTATTGCAATTTTAGGCGATGGGCTGACAACCTGTTACTATGGCGATACACAATTTTCCGAATGACCCTCAAATATTCGTCGGACGTTTTTGCGTCTTGATCCCACAGACTAAAGAACTCGCGCAAGCGGTAACAGCGCATGAAGTTTGGGTGCTCTGTACTGAAAATGAAATAACTTTATTCAATGTAGGATAGCATTATCACTTATTGACGTCATGATCGGTCATTGTAAAAAAAAGAAATTTGCATAACGCAATTTTCTTCTTTTTATAACAATTTTGTATTGTCCTAATAGAAAACCGGCTAGGGCGGGATAAAAAAATAAAAATAAAAATAAAGGCACTTTATCTCCATCGAATACTACTTTATCCCCATGGAAAAATACGTAGGAGACGAAATTGGCAGGCTGGTATAGAGAGAAAATAATAATAATAGGTATCTCCACCTATGCCAGAATCGGAAACAATAACAGGTCGGAAACTAATTCAAAACAAAAGTTTCGAATAATGATGTAATAGCTAAATCTGATAAATTTTAGGGATGGGAGATTATTTTAAGAAACCTGTCGCCTGCTTTGTTACTATTATGTGATGATTAAATGATGCATGGCGATCAATATATGAAAATTAAATAACTTTATTCAATGTAGGATAGTATTATCACTTATTGACGTCATGATTCGTCATTTTAAAAAAAAGAAAATTGTATAACACTATTTTCTTTTTTTATGACAATTTTGTATTGTCCTAATAGAAAACCGGTTCGGGCGGGATAAATATAAATTAAAATAAAGGCACTGCCTCGGGGCTGGGCATGTTAATTACACGGCATGTAACTTTACGCCACCACCATTTGTAAAAGACATTTGTTTATTTTATATTGTACAATAAAATATTGTAGCCAATTAAAAAACAGTCACTTTTTACATATTTATTAAAGCTTTGATAATTTTATCATCATTCCGAAATATACAAACATACAACTTAATTCTATCGTAAATTCAATCGTCTTCTGTGTTTCATCAGAAAGCTTGTAATCTATCAACTATGAAAGAATTAACTAAGTATTTACTTAATTATATACCAACTTATATGTCTGAATGTATTTTGTGAAAATAATGGAAGCTTATTTTATTACTGTAGAAAAGTACATAATATGTATAACTGTGATGTAACGTTCTATCGCAGTAGCTAAATTACATACTCGTATGTAATGTGCTTCTATATCAAATGAGCAACAATAAAGAATTTTTAATATCAAATATGTTACATATGACGTACGCTGCTTTAGACCTAATATGTAGGTATAAAAATATGTATACTTATAAAATATACTTATCCAGTAAAATATATGAGATCCTGTGTATTTTATGTATACAAAAAATTAAACATTTTGGTTGACACGAGCTGTAGACTTTACTCACATGTCATACTAATTTGTGAATTTATATTGGTTCGTAATTTGAGAAACCATTATCTCTCTTTTTCTCAGGATTTCAGGTTTACCAGCTTCAAATCTCACTTAAATGGGAATTCAGTTTTAAATATTTTCATGTATTTAATAAACTAAAGTAAAATAATCTCAATGAACCTTAGTTAATTTAACTCTGACTATAGACGGTATTATAAACTAACTCCTGTATCTTCATTCTTAACATTAGCTTCTTAGCTGGCTTAAGTTTCCTCACGTGGGGCAACAGGCTGTTGAAGAAACTTATATCTTCATCTTTAGTCGCTGCATTAGGGTCACCAACCCCATGATCAATTTGAACGATAGGTACCACTGTTTTGAGAGCATCATCTTCGTCATCATAGAAATCAGTTTCCATTATCACGGGTTTCGTATCAAATTCATCGAACTCGTCATCTTTGACGGGAACGTTGGCTTGGACAGGCTCTTCTAAGTCTGGCTCATCTTGTGTTTGAGGTTCCATGAAGTAATTCATACTCTGTTCATGATCAGCGTCGTAATCTTGGCTGAACTGGTCGTCATCGTCTCTCATCTCAGTGTTTTCGTAGTCGTTGAATTGGTTAGTGAGGAATTGCAGTTTGGGAAGGAAGTCCCACTCGGAGTCCTGTTTTCGGACCTCCTTTCGTGCTTGGTCGCGGAGGTACTTCCATTTTAGACGGGCCTCGTCACCTAGAATCAATCAAAAGAAAGTTTCGTTTTAGACTTAAATTTGCTTGCGTAAGCGAACTTAATGTGCTGTAAGAATCGATGTTTTGTTTTCAGCATGTAATAGATGAAATCAGAATGTACTGAATGAACAACTTTTCAATAGGTACTATTATTAAAAATCTTTTTTTTAAACGCATATAATACTTACGAGTAACCCCTAATTCCACGGCAATCTCCTTCCATGCCTCATCCAGCTTATACCAATTGTGGTGCCCTTTCAATTGTCTGTTCCAAATGATCTCCCTCGCCCTCACCAACTCCACGAGCTTATTCAAATCTACGTCTATGTTCCTTCTTTTATTCATCAATAACTTCTTCCTCATGGTGTACCCCAGTTTGGGCGTCTTTATAGACTCATCTAAGGCGCTAAAGACTTCATCATTGGTATCAACTCCGTCATTTTCATCGTCTTCTGTTAGGAATTGATTGTGAATGAAACTGAGCTTCTGGAAGTGAGGCCAGTCTGAATCAGCTGGGTTTTTCTTCATCTCTTTCCGGCATTGGTCTTTGAGGTTCTTCCATTTCTTTCTGCAATTTATGCCTGGAAGTCAAAAATGATTTTCAGAGAGTAGTCTCAGTGAGTTTTATTTATTTTGTAAGCGTGTTTTTGACAAACTTAGGGTGCCTCCTGAGGTTTATAGTATTTCTAGTATTATTCTTAACATCGGTTAAATAGACACAAGTAAGTACATCGCAATTAGTTCAACCTCTAGTAAAATATCTAAAATTTACTATGACTCTACATTTAGAGTTTTGCTTTAACCAAAAAAATTGTTTATTTAAACTTTTAACAACATGGCGGGCGCTGTGAGCGGCAAGCGGATTATACGATCGTTCATTTAACGCTATCATCCAACTCGCCGGCCGAGCAAATATACAACGCTATACATTGCCATGCGCTACTTCCCGTTGAACCAAATGAAAGCTAGCCGTATCGAACGAAGTCGTCAATGTACAGCGCAGACAATCGCTCAAGCGTGAAGCGAACAGACTCGCTCCCTCGACCGCAAACGCTCAACTCAACGTCACTTACTTGTCGTGCCCACCTCCGCGGCCACCTCGTTCCAGTATCTCTCCAACTTGAACCTGTTCCGATGTCCTCTGTAGCTTTTATCCCACAAGCATTCTCTGGCTTGCACTGCGGCAATGAGCTTGTCCATGTTTTTGGCGCGAACGCCACCTTTGCCTTTGGGTGGGGCCATGCTGGACGCGGCAGCGTGCGCAAGTGTGCGGAGCGACGCGCGGCGCGGGACTGGCGGCGTCTGGCGACGAAGCGAGCGGTTGGCGGTTGGCGGTTGGCGGGCTTGGTGGGGCCCCCCTCCGCTTCCCGCTGCCGCGCCCGCTGGCATTATCGCTTTCGCATTATATCTATTCATTCGCTGTCTTCGTCGCTCGACGCTACGCTTCGTATCGTATCGCAATGCGGTTTGATGCCAACGTAGGTACAGTTGTTTCGCAATTCATTTGGTATGAAGTTTCATGAAATTCACTTACACCGCTGTTTATACATACACTGGTCACTGATACTCGAGTTCAAAACTTGTATTGTACATGGAAAGATGCGTAGTTATAAAGGTGTGTTGTTGATTGTGACAGGTAGACCTGGTAGGTAGAAGATCCGGTCCATCCGACAGTTGCATGGCTCTAATAAAATCTTGGCTTCAATTTGAAACAAATATGGTTTTCAGATGGTGGTGGCGTAAAGTTACATGCCGTGTGATTAACCTGGCCAGCCCCGTGGCAGTGCCTTTATTACTTATTTTTTTCCCGCCCGAGCCGGTTTTCTATTAAGAAAATTGTGTGATACAAATTTCTTTTCTTTACAATGACGGTTCATGATGTCAATAAGTGATATGATAATACTATTCTACATTGAATAAAGAATTTCAATTTCTAGCTAGCGTTTTTTTATCAGTCAGGGCGGTCGTCGCAATGTGATGGTTCTTCTTCTTCGTCGAGTCGAAATGGTAACTAAATGAGATTGGACCAGTGTTTGGCCACAGTGACAGCTGTTGGGTTCGCCTCTTTTAGGTCCTGGTAAGAGCAAGGCTGGGGACAGTTAGGGCAGCATAAAAGGTGCCCAGTGAATAGATATGGTAACAAATGTGATGGTAGCGAATTAATAATGATTTATAGTAATACGCTAGAAATCGGGAGAGACAAAAGTGTTAAGACAGGAGACCAAGTTCTTAATGTCCAGCAGTGGACTGTTGTCATAAGGCTCATCACTTATTGCCCTCAAGTCGGGATATAAATTCTCCTTACTTGCCTTAAATTAGTGCTGTCACTTTCTGTCAAATAGGTTTAAAAAAAGATTGGAGATATTAAGTCCTGTCATTTTTAAAAACGCCAATGGTTTTTTCGTCTTCTCTAGTCAATTTTGTCGTCGTCGCCTTATTTTGACAGATAACACGTATTTTGCATGAAATTATAGACATGACACGACTAAAATATCTCCTATCCTTTTCTAAACCTATTTGACGGAAAGTGACAGCACTAATTTAAGGCAAGTAAGGAGATTTTATATCCCGAATTGATGCCATTGTCTTGATGAAAATAATTATAGATTTTTGTCAAGTAGGTATACAGTAAATATACTTACCTAAACTCCGTTTATTTAAGAATGACCTAATTATAATGTAAACAAAATTTGTATGTAACTGACAGTCGCGAGCTGTCAGATTCATACAAAGTTTGTTTACATTATAGGTCATTCTTAAAAAAAACGGAGTTTAGATAAACCACTTCATTCTTTTTAAGATTGAATTTCTAATACGCTATTACGTATTAGGTTCTCTTCATCGAAACCTCATTGCCGTATCATCTGAGTCTACTGTTTACCTATGCAGATACTTGCTCTGTCTGTTGCCTATCTAGTATTTATTTACGTGTGACTATTTATTTATCGGGCGGTCCACGCTCGTAATTCAAAGTGTTACTTTATTGGCAATCATTGGATGTATAAACATCGACTTTACGATCAGTTTACAGCATTTCTAGTTTATAGTACGAGTTCGATTCGAGTACAACTGTTGAATTGTGTTTTACTATCAACAAGGAAAGAAAGAAACGGCCTTGATTCTGAAGGGATTTCCTTATAAAACGGCCACTTGGGTATTTAAAAAATCAAAACAAAGTCGATAAAGGGGGACAACATTATATCCTGCGATAGGCAAGAATAAAACATAATACCCACCTAGGTTTCACTCAGTCATAGTAAAATTGTTAACATTCTTTAAAAAACTACTTGGAATAGTTATAGCTATTCTTAGGTTGTGATTCTTTTGTTTGACCTATTTAAGAAAAAAATGCGTGCGGGAATCGAGGCGATGTTCGAATTTTTGTGATGGATTTTCAGGAATCGGTAGGGAAGTTTGTGGTAGTCACACGGTCTCTCTCTCTTTTCGTGTGGGACACCGAGTCTTCCAACGACCTGATGAACCCTGGTGTCAAAGTTTATCAGTCATATGGTAATTTAGTTTAACAATATACAACAGTCAACAGCTAGCTAAGAGGGATTAAAGCCTTACTTTCTTTCGCCGTGTTTCGCAGTATATTTTTATCACAATCTTAGACATTGTATAAACAATCCACATTTAGTGACCAAATAAACACAAGTCCCACAATATCACAATAATATTTTTTGTACTATAAAATATCTTGGAGTATGTTTTCACAATAACAATCTTTACACTACGTAACATCAGCTCTTGTAAAAGGAAGATAAACAACTGAACCACTGAACGATATACGTGCAACAAGGGCGCAACTATTGCTAATTTCCTTACCCTAGTAGCGGGTAACTAGTGGAAAAATAGAATGTAGTACAGAGGAATGAACTAGAATCCCTCCAACTCTTACCTTGCACGTTGACACATAAATGCTGACGCGCAATAGTATAACCATGCTCTCAGAAACAATTGTATCCAGTCACAACTTGTTTGTATTTTTCGAACATTTTATGTTTTCCAATATGAATTTTATATATACGGAGTATACGTCCTAAGTTGAAATCATTTGAGCAGTTATTAATCCAAGAAAAGGTACACATTGCGGTGTTAACTGAGACCTGGTTGGATCCGGATTGTAATTTTAAAATAAGCGGGTATAATATCTTTCGTCTTGACAGAGATGACTCTTGTGGTGGAGTAGCTATTTTAACGCATAAGTCTATTCAATCCCAAGTAGGTGATGCTTTGGCACCGTTTACAGGAATGGAACTGTTACAAGTAAGGGTATTCAATTGTCAAGATATTGAAAATGTTGTAGGCGTCTATTGTCCTTCTCATGTTAGAAGTGAACAAGGAGATTGGGATGTCTTATTTTCTAGATTTAACTCGAAGACCTTAATTTTGGGAGACTTTAATGCCCACCATCGCACTTGGTCTCATAAAACAGATCTTAGGGGACAATTAGTTTTTGATGCAATTCAGGATAATGCTATGTTCCTTCTTAATGATGGCACCTTTACTCGTTTTCAACTTGTAGAAGGGCGTTTACGTAACTCATCCCCGGATATGTCTTTTGCATCTGCAGACATTGCCTTGACTTTCAATTGGTCAGTTATGAATGAGTGTCTTGAAAGTGATCATTTTATTATCAAAATGTCGACATCGCTTACTTCGGACAACAGACAAATTTTTAAAAGAAATTTTAAATTGGCTGATTGGGTAGCGTATACAGCATATTTAGAAACGGTATTTAGTACTTTTACACCATCAGACGACTTCCAATCGACATATGATCAATTTTTTTTGAGTCTTAATACTGCAGGTGACAAGTTCATACCTACGATAAAGTTTTGTCAAGATCCTGAGAGTAAGTTCAGACCAAGACCTTGCTGGAACCCTTCGTTATCGGAAGCTGTGGCCAAACGTCGTTTAGCCCTATCAGAATTTAGACGCAACCCCACACCAGCTAATAGAGAACTGTTGAAAGATAAAATACACGAATCCCAAAGAATGATAAGGAATGCACAATTCGAATCGTGGAAAAAATTCTGTCTGTCCTTTAATGAGGTTATGTCAGCTCGAGATATGTGGTGTGGCATGCGATGGCTGAAAGGATATGGTAAACCCAGACTTTTTGTCGACAAAAGTAAGGCAAGTAAATTATTACGTAGCCTGACCCCAGACTTTATTACTCCAAGTATGCCACGTATTACATCTGAAAACCCGATTCTGGAGTCACCTATCTCAATTCATGAACTAGAAAAAAGTATTAAGTCTTCAGATACGGCTCCGGGTGCAGATAATGTATCGTACTCTATGATTAAAAATCTTCCAGTTTGTGGCAAACTTATACTGGTCCGCATGTACAACAATTTTATCGATATGGGCTTTGTACCTAAACAATGGCGAGATATTCGTGTTGTGCCAATTCCTAAACCCGGCCGTGATCCTAATTCAGCATCTTCTCTCCGCCCAATATCTTTGATTTCTTGCTTATGCAAAATATTACACAATATTATAAACAAAAGATTAGAATGGTACTTGGAAAAGAACGAGTGGCTCACCAGTGTTGTTGTGGGGTTTCGCAAATATAGGTCTTGCATGGACAGCTTAAGTAGGTTTATCACATCAACTCAGATTGGTTTTTGTAAAAATCTAAGTACAATAGCTTGTTTCTTGGACATAGATAATGCGTATAATAATGTTGATGTTCGAGCCGTTATTAATACATTGGATAAGCTTGGTGTTGGTACAAAACTCTGCACATACTTGTGGGAATTTCTGAAAGAAAGATGTCTAAATGTACAAATTAAGGATTCTGTTCTATCGAGGTGTACAGGAAAAGGACTTGCTCAAGGAGATCCCTTATCACCCCTTTTGTTTAATGTTGTGACGATGGAGATTACAAGATCCATATGTAGTATTGGGAAGGTACAAATCTCGCAATATGCTGACGATTTTGCATTATATGCTGCTTGCGACAACATCGATGAGGCGGCAGAAAATGTACAGGAAGCGCTTAATCAGATGGCTCATCTTTTGCATGACTTGGGTTTAGACATTTCACCTTCTAAAAGCAAGATCTGCATATTTAAAAAAGGTGTTAATAGGAAAAACTTTGATCTTAAAGTTAATGGTTCAAGTATTCAAGTTGTTCAAAATGTGAAATATCTAGGTCTGTGGCTAGATCGTTCCCTTAGATGGGGAAGACATATTAACGAAATACGGGAGAAAGCTCAAAAATACCTTAACATATTCAAAGTTTTAACTGGTCCTGGGTGGGGAGTACATCCCAAACAGTTAAGACGTCTATATATCTCGATAATTCGAAGTCGCCTGGATTTTGCCAGTTTCCTTTATGACGATTGTTGTCAGTCTCAGATACGCAAGTTGGATCTAATTCAAAATCAATGTATGCGTATAATTGGAGGCTTCATAAAAAGCACCCCCATTCACACTATGGAAAGTGAGTTGGTTCTGCAGCCGTTATACATAAGGCGAAGATATTTAGGTGGAAAATTCTGGCTTAAGTCCAAGTCTCTCCAGGATAATAATATATTAATTGATTTGCTGAAAGAACTATCAGATTTATCTCATATGTGGACAAGAAATAAGAAACCTTTGTTAGTTGAAATACATGAAGTATTAAAAGGTCTTCCAATAGCAGTTAGCACACAACTAGAAATGTTTTCGTTGAATACGTGGGTAAGCAATATAAATATTAAAGATGCAGTTAAAATTCATATCAATGACGTAGATAAAGCAAAAAGGGAATATACTCATTATAATTTAAAACAGATTTGTATACATTATTTGAATAGTCACTACCAAGACTATTATAAAATTTATACTGATGGCTCGAAAGATGAAAATGGGTTGGGAGCTTCGTTTTATGATTCCCAGTCGGAAGATAGTATTAAATTTAAAATTGATGTCTATAATATATCTATTATGTATCTAGAACTTTTAGCCATTTTAGAATCCTTGTCATATATAGCATCTATTGATTTTGATAAATTTGTCGTGCTGACTGATTCTAAAAGTTCACTCCAACATATAGCTCGTTGTACCTCGACTTTTCGAGGCATACCGATAGCTTACCGAATTATTGAACTGATTCAAAAATTACAGAATTTAGGAAAAGTTGTCATCCTCCAATGGATTCCATCTCACGTTGGTATTAATGGTAATGATATGGCAGATAAGCTGGCCCGGGCTGCAGGTTCTGAGGGTGTACATGTCTACGTGGAACCTTTCTATACTGATAATATTCCTTTTTTGAAAGAAAAATGTTATCAGTATTGGAAGGAATATTTCGACAGGAGGAGCAAAGAGAAAGGAATATGGTACAAGACGGTCCAACCAGAACCTTGTCACGTTCCTTGGTTTGATAGCTGCTCATTTGGTAGGAAAGAAGTTGTTACAGCTATGAGGCTTCGTTGCGGACACATCCCAACAAATAAATTTGCTTTTATAATGGGTAAGAAGCCTTCACCGAACTGCGATAATTGTGGAGTAGAAGAAGATATAATTCATATTTTGTTGGAGTGTGTTCGGAATGACGCAATCAGACGGAAATACCCTTGTAATCGTTTATCTGTAGGCGAGTGTAACAGCATCCTAGCATGCCCTATTTCCGATTCGGCTAGAGTATTGTATACCATATATAAAAGTGCCTTTAGCTAAGTTATTTAGTCGACATAATATTAAGATCCTTGCTTGTACATTCTAAAATTCTTATGGAGCGAAATTTTCAATGTTGAAAAAGCTCCTTAAATAAAGATATAAAAAAAAAAATATGAATTTTCAAACCAAGTATGAAAAACTCTTTTTAGGGATTCAAACCCTGAATCCGACCCAGATCTACATCATTCCTTCTTTAAGAAACACAAAAAAGACGTTAATTATAAAAAGTTAGGTATGTAGGGTGAAAATTTTACTAGTGACCGATAGCGATATCTCAAGACGGGGCTGGTGATAAGGGAACCCTTTCCGCAAGGAACATAGGTTGAAATATGTCAAAAATTCCATACTAGCTCAGATCAGCCGATTGGCAATTTTGTACGGGAGGTCCAAATATCTTATTCGTATTTCGGCCTATGTTCCGTGGCGAAAGTTGTTCCTTATCAACAGTCCGTCTTCACTATCACCCTATATTTATTGACTTCCTTCTGTCCCTGTCTCACCGAAAGTATGGCTACCTTGCACCCTTTATTGCATTAAGGCCCACGAGTCTTGGGTGTAAACTACCTATATTATATTCACTTCACATTTAATGCACATTATCCAAGCACATTGCTTGGTAAAAGATTAGATAGCGTCTGATAAATATACAATACAGCAGCGCCAAATAAATTAGCTTTATCTAAAGCAGAAATCCAAAGTGTGGCGCCAAAGTAACTAAGTAAGGCTTGTCGTATAGTTCGCAAAAATACAAATATAGAAAAAAATAAAATCCTGTTTTCCGACCATATTACTTTAACGGAAGAACATTTTGGAAATGGCCTCCCTTAACTCATCCATCGAATGTATCGAATTTCCTTTCACCTGTATATTAGGTAGGCACAGCGTAAACGGTCATTTAAGCCACGTCTGACAAATATTTGAGTGCCATTCAGAAAATTCCCTGCCAGCAAAATTTTTCAAAAGTAGCTGTATATTAGTCGTATTTTCAGTGATATATTCGTGATAGAAACGTGATTATCACTGGAAAATGGCCCCTCATATAGTACACTTAAGCACCATATAGGCCCTATTGTAGCTCCGCTTAGGACTGTTTAACCGTATATTAATGACATAACTGTGTCTATTTGTGCTTTCTAGTCATATACTAGCAGTTTTGAAGCTGTTCTATCCCTAAGAAGTGCCACATTAGCAACATCAACACTAATATAGCGCAAATTGATGTTAAATTGAAGATAGTGACACCATAGTAACACAATTTGCATGGTGTCCGTAGTGTAATGCATGTTGACAGAATTAAAAGCGAAAAATTTAAAGTTTTGGTCATTAATATTAAATGTTTTTAATCTTATATTCATAATTCTTACGTGCGAGAATTACGTATGAAAATTTCGTGAGTATAGGTCCATATATACAAATTTTACATGCGCCTGTAACTTTACTGATAAATATGTGTTATATTTTTATTATATTTTTATTGCGCCCTCCAAATTCATAGTATTTTAATAAATAACAATAATTTAATTTAATCATGGTATCAATCTGCGCCATTGTTAAGCTAAGTAGTGATACAGTTGCTGATATATAGTTGAATAAGAGCTCCTTTTTTCGGTTGGATATTTAGGGTTCATCAGTCGCAATTAATAATCCTTTTCACAATTAAATCTATGTTTTGTTGCAGTCTTCCGCGGAAAACAATGATTGAAATAATGGGCGTTGACTGTTTTTTAAACAAAAATAATTTCAAATGGCTCAAGAGAATGGGATGGCCGTGGAGAAAGACACACTTTATAAAAAAAAAAACTTTATCACACTCAGATCAGCAGCCATTTATAAAAAGTTATAATACAACACTATAAATTCTCAAATAGAGCTACAGGTTTCTTTAACTGTGTTCTCGAGTAATGATAAGCCACTATTTAGCCCAGTTATAGAGATGAAAATGCTGTTATATAACCAGTGACATAATGGCACCATCAATGCTTTAATAACTCTGTGCAGTTTTAATTTAGATTCATGGCCACTTATTTAACACAAGTGTTAATAACGGCTAATATAGAACTCAATTGTGATTTAAAAGCTTTCTTGTTGCTGTTATATCACGACCTAGCTTTAAAGGTGATCAATATAGCACCAGCTCTATAAACGTGATATCGGAGCCATATTAGCCTGCTTTTGCGGTATTGCAGAGTTTAAGAAATCAGATATATAACCTTAATGCTCTAATTCAATGTTGTGAAAATCATATTACAGCTGTGATAAGAAAGCTGTACAAAGTAGCTGAGTAAACGTTACTATCACTAGTAATATCACCATTTGGCTGTATTAACTTATTCAGCTGAAAAGGGTTACTCGTTGCGTATATATCTCAGGCCGATATAAGCATCGCTTATATATCCCCGCAATATCTCTACTTCATGTTAAGACCTGGCCTTATATCACAATTTTGCTGGCTGGGTTGTGTACCACTATAGTGACAGGTTGGCAGTCTATCGCTTATAATTGCAAAACACATGCCCTAAGTCTCTTAGTCACTCATACGATACCCACGGGAAAGAAATGGAGTGATGCTATTCTTAGCCGGCATTACACGGCTTATCTACATTTAAACATATCTACTTTACACAAGCATGAAGATATAACTAGAAAAGATTATGCTGATGATAAAACAAATGTAGCGCGACACCCTACTAGGCATGTGCTTAGGTCACATAAAAAAACACGTACAAGTGATTACTTAATGTAATTTATTTCAATATAAAACACTGCAGGCAAGTCTTGCACACGCTTAGAGAAGCAGTGAATGTAGACAAATTATCCTATTTCTTCCTAGAACTAATAATGCCATCAATACAACTAATAACAGTCATTCGAAAAGCCCTCATTTCATCATCTGTCAACGACTCTATGTCAGGTATGAGACTTAACAAAAACATTTTCCTGGCACTAATTTCCCCTTCATTCAACGATTTCTTCCTTTTTCTATTTTTTTTAGGTTTTTTATATGACTCGTCAATGTAGACCTCGTGGGCGCTTTCAGTCTCATCCTTTTCGTCGTCATCGTCATCATCAGGATCACTTTCAGCTTCGACACTTTCGACTTTTGGTTTTTTAGCAGGCGCCAAAATAGGCTCATTGTCTTCTTCTTCGTCTGAGCAAGCCGGCGACACGCTTGCTGCTGTCTCTTCGTAGTCTTTCAGTTTAGTACAATATGGTATAAGGAACGTGAGGTACTTGTGCAAGTAATAGGGTGATCTGTTCAGGTGTGAGGTTTTCGCCTGTCTCAGAGAGCGGACGAACGCTGTGCGGAGACGGCGCCATCTGTCCTTGCACTCGTGTTCTGAAAATAAATTTGGAATGTTTTATAGTTATACAAATACAAATATATTTATTTCGCATCACATCTTAGGCACAACAATCAATAAATTCAGTACAAATATACAATATGAGCTGAAATAGTTACATTTCAAAAAACCCTCCCGATCTTACTCTATTCTACTTCGAACTATCGGCCTAGGTTTGTACTGAGAAGTAATTCGATTTACTTAATGCCTTTCGGCTATTACATCTCTAGAAAATTTTATATTGGGTAGGTAGGTAAGGGATAAATTGGTGGTTAAGAGGCGACTAAGGGACGTGAGGTTTACATTTGTATAACAATTTAATACGACAACCTGACAACCTATCACTATAGTGTTACACGATTTTTCCGAATAGGGTCTTTTACGGCTGTGAACGCACTGCCTACCCCGCAAGGGATTATGTGTGTGTAAATATGTTTGTGTGTGTGTGTGTGTGTGTTATCTTGACTTTGTTGTTATACTTATCTCACTTAAGATAACCAGTTATACATTATATGGGTCATTTGGGCATTGGCGGCAGGGTAGTGTTACAATAACCATACCTACCTACGTAACTACTTAACTTGATAATATAATATAATTGAGATATAATAAAACTAGCATGCTCCGCTGCTGAGGGCAGCACATAGCATAGGGTAGCGACATAAATTGACTAGGTATTTTGTTACTTACGGAAAGAATATTTTTCACCTAGGTACATAAAGATTTCATAATACATTTATGAAAATAAATCATTACATAAATAAGTAGGTATATGTATCTACATTCTGGCGCTTTTAAAAAACGGCAACACTCACCCGAGCTGTTGATCGCTTCTGCTATCTCTCTCCAGGCACGTTGTGATTCGCTTTTGTTCGAATATTTCGATAAATTGTTGTACAGACACACATGCCTTTCTACATGCTTTATAAACTCTACCTGGGAGTCTACTGCTTCTTTCTTCTCTGGATAACTCTCTAGACTCATTACTACTGGTGTGAATAAAATGTGAAGACAACGTTACAAATTTTTAAAGTTTCAACACGGATGCAAACAATGTAAAATATGCGAGCAACACACGTGTACCCCAATGCTACCTTTTGCGCAACTGTCTCGCCATATTGCTGTCTGTTGCGCGACCCACGCGTCGTGACGATCTTGTTCCGTCGTTCGTGCGTAGATGGCACGGTGAGGCGAAAAAAGTACAAAATATAAAAACTAGATGGCGTCGCAGGGTTTTCGAATACCATACAGCAACATAGTTTTTTCTATTCCGTGCAGCAACCATCACTATTATGGCACCTACCACTCACAACGAACGACGCGCGAAATTTCAAGTTTCTTGCTTTTCGTGCTACAGAACCCAGAACACTAAGTTAAACTTAAAGTTTTCAGCATGATGATGATACGGGTTTTGATATTTTTCAAAAAGTACGTGACTTAAAGGGATGTAAGTCATGCGACAAAAAAAGTATTGAATATGAATGTGGATGGATGCAGAAGGAGAGGAAGGCCTAAAAATGATTGTTTGGATTGTATAAAAGATCAAAGAATCAAAAGGGTGTAAACGAAGATTTGACAGCTGATAGAGATGAATAGAAGAAAAAACATGCATGCATGCATCCAAATAGGTACATTGGGATAAGGACAGGCAGATGATGATATATTCATATTAGTAATGTTAAAGTCAAAGGCAAGAAACACTAGGTATTACTGGCGGTGGAATGCCAACCATATTTTTTCAGTCAGCGAAACGCTCGCGGGCACCAGCTAGTAAGTAATATAATTACCAATTTATGGTACGCGACCGACAAAACGCTTTTCCTTGTAAGGAAGGTGTTTCAGGTGGTAGGAATATTTCAGCAGATGTGCCTCTGCATCACCTGCATCGGAACAAGGGTCATCCAGTATTCATTGTAAGTGCACTTGTACCAGTGCCCCAAAAAGATTTAGGAGGGTTACAGTTTGTACTTAGGTACTTATGTTCAGATGTATGTACATGCAAAAAAGGACATCCTGAGAATATGAGCACTTTTTCTAAGTTGTAATCGTATTCCAGGTATAAACTATAATAACTATAAATTATTGATAGTAGGTACATACTTACACTACATAAACCATTACATCCCTAACAAAACAAAAACTTGTACAAAATCTTTCACTACGTCGCGTCGTCGTAGCGTTTTCGTAGCAAACAATTTGAAAGTCTTGCCTATTTAATTTTGTATTTTTTTTATTCATAGTTGCTATATACTTTTACCGAGCCTTAAACCGTATGGTTTCTAAAGACTTCTCAGTAAAAGTCAAATTTTAAAAGTTTACATTGGATAACCCAAAAAAACTAGATAGATACCATTTCAAAGAGTTTTTTTTTTTAATTGAATATTGTTTGAAAGTTTTCTAGATACAGGTCACATAAGAGTTTCTCCACTGTAAATTTAGTTTATTTCAGACTTGTCGCTAGTATAAATAAAAATGCCTGCAGCAGCTCATTAATTATGCCGTATCGTATTTTGAATCAAGAAAAGGTGTAGGAGGTACTTAAGTGCACTTTCCGACTCTTATCTCAGCACGTTATGCTGTTTTCAACATGAAGCGACAAAAACGGATATATTAGTATTCATTGAAAAGTAAGATTGTACAAACTGCAATTATGCATAATAAATCGACTCACACTGGAGATACCTACGCTAATAGCCTATATCTTGAATTGTAACCGATTTCGATTTTCGTTTACTTTCTTAAATCAGTGTGATTCTTAAAGTAGAATTTTTAATGCCATGGTGTCGTCTTCATGGTGATAAATAACTTGACAATATGAATTAGTCGAACAAAAGGCCCAACAAAATCCAGCAATGAATATTAAAGTCAGTACTTCCATATATTTGTTTTCATCCTGTCATGCAAAAGGCAAGGTGGTATACTTGAAAAGCACCTGGTTGTAGTCAGGCCCACTGCGCATGCCTGCGCGTAAGAGGCTCGCAACTCGAGGATAGGTGGTTCAGTAGTGTAGTGCCGTTAGTACTGGAAGGAGAGGGTGCAGGTTCATGCCTATGTAAGTACGTAATACTTACATATGGTGCTAGTTTTGTGTGAAAGTTTGTTAGAAGGCTCTTTATTCGTAGAGTAATTTGCTTCAGGCAGGGTTCAGGGACTTAACTAGAAGCAAGTTACTAGTTATTATTCTGTGCTAGAAGTCAAAATCTTAACGTTTTTTTCCCTTAGGTATGGAAAAAGATTTATTAAAATTAGTACCTATGTGCTTAACTTAAAACTTTGTATCGTTTATAACAATGCGTAGGAATACAGGGTGTAAGGGACAGCCCGCCTATTCACTGATAGGGTGTATTCAGACCACGAAACTGAACAAATTCCCAAAAATAAATATTTCAGGAAACGTCAAAAAAAATTGACTTTTCGTAGTAAATGCGGGCTTGTGATTTTGTATGGGACGACCTTTTTTTGACACTTCCTGACATATGTTTCTAGGGAAAAGTTGTTCAGTTTCATGGTCTGCATGAACACTATCAGTA
Organism: Tuta absoluta; assembly: GCA_027580185.1. NCBI lineage: Eukaryota > Metazoa > Arthropoda > Insecta > Lepidoptera > Gelechiidae > Tuta > Tuta absoluta. The sequence continues at coordinate 3,007,917 of JAQAHW010000034.1, forward strand.
TTCCCTTACACCCTGTATATCAGTAATTGAAGTTATACGGTAATAGGCATGGTAAGCATTTGATAATCGCATTATGTGAGGCTTCTGTCTATTTAATGGATTAAAATATTGTCACAAATTATACCGAGTCCAGTATAATTGGAAGCGCTCAGTGAAAGAACCTACACCTACCTAATTTCATAATCATTATGTAGGTCTTACATTTTTTCCACTTTAACTTTTTACGTCGTGAATTATAATTATCTACAAGAGTGCAATTCTCCGAAAACGCGTTAATTTTGTCCTTATAATTATAATTACGTATATTACCTCTTTCACACAAACGTGGGCCGAAAAATTAAACCTGTATAACAAAACCGTGACGTCATTGTTTGGCCGTAGTCAGCGTAGTACAAGCCATAGGCCGCAATACTTTTTGCCAGGTTTTTTATCTTAGTCATATGCCTTTGAGATATCGGGCGTTTGGGCGTAAATGTTTGCTTTTCACGGCAGTTTCCTATCTACCTGACTCGGGGATATAGGCGTGATACGTGTATGTATGTATATCCCTAATAATGGTGTTGGTTGCAGGTGTTGATCGACGCATGGCGCGTCACCAGGAGGATGTCTGGGATGACAGGAGCGAGCATGCTGCGCACCAGGCGCAAAGACGTCAATGTCAAACCCAACCGCAGGTAGATTACAATAATCACAGAAAATGTAACAAGAATTGTCGAAAAGAAACTTATCTTCTTATCTTATAGAGCCGTTGGGATCCCACTGCTGGGCAAAGGCCTCCCTAACTTTCCTCCTCGAAAAGAAACAAATATTGAATTTCCTAACCACATATCCCGATGTTAAAGAAATAGATACGACATGCAACCAGTGCAATCTGACTGATTACAGGTCTGCACCAGAACGAACTGTTGCAAGTAACGTTCAGGTTTGGTTTTGTTTTGGATTTGGTTGATGGCAATATAGCTATCACGCTATATTTTCTAAACTTGATTATCGTTGACGTTACCATCAAGTAAAACTAAACTAGAAACGTAGAATTTGCAATGAGTATTGTAGAATACCTGGTTATGCAAAGTACCTAAGTTTCTTACAGGGTGATAAACAGATAATATCAACTTTGAGTGTGTCACCCACTTGGAGAATTAAACCAGTGCTGGATCCGTAGTTCACGGAAGCAGCTATACCATGTGATGAGATGACTATGTTCCAGGTTGGACCGGAAATCTTCCCGTGGCATGCTGTTCGAAAACGAAGAATTACGACTACGAACTATCAATATAAATGCTGAAGTCGAACGAGGTAGGTAACTCCATCTTTGAGCAACTCATAGACAAGAATTTGACGTTTCCTGAAATACTTTTTTATGGAAAGTTGATCAGTTTCATGGTCTGAATCTATCGTCTGAATGCACCCTACCAGTATTCGTAGGCTGTCCCTTACACCTTGTATAATTGAAGTTATTATGTTATGAGTATCCAGCACGACTAAAGGTGTTCCTTCCAGGTCAGTCGGACATCAAGAAGCTGAAGAGGGAGAATGACCAGCTGAAACGCGAGATCTTGGCTCTACGCTACGAGTATGACCGGCTGGAGGGGATGCTTAAAGAGGGGAGGTCCTCACCAGAACATTCGGACGTACGTATCCAAGATGGCGGCCACTACATATGTCTACTGCTTACGACACCCACGGCACACCTCGGACACTCCATACAGCGGACTCTTTATAGACAACTGTCATTTCTACATGTGCATGTGTGGGTGATCACAGATGTGTGAGTGCAGGGTTGGCATGCAGGTTGATTTTTATATATAACCTGATGAATACATACATTTACTACCAAAGAGGATGTAACAAGCCTAGCGCTAGTGTCTACTTAATTCTCCACTGGTATTTTGACATTTCTCGGGTGAGGGCGGGTCGGGGGCTGGGGTGTGGGGAAGTAGGTGTCCGTTCTGTATGTATAATATAATACTACATACTATTGGTTATTCTGTGCCCACGGTTAGAAATGGGGTGATGCTATTCTAACATGTATGTGTTGGCAGGACAGCGCGTCAGTCTGCAGCGCGTGCCCGGAGTGCGCATGCGCAGCCAGCTGTGCGCGTGTTGCCTTCAATGACCTCAGCGTCGTGCCCGAGGAGGAGAATGAAGGCACTAAGGTATGACAACTGTCAGATTATGTTGCTCTAATTTCACTAGCTAGACCCACTAAGTGTCGCCGCAGACCTAACAGCTGCCGAGCGACATACGAGTGTAGCCGTCAACGAACTCGAATGTGGCGCCACTTCACAATAAATAAGTTATCTCTTTATACAAACAATCTAACAGAATATCCGTTGACCAAGTTTTTAGTTTTATCCTCAAGTAAAATTAGAACCTACAAACTCAATGAAATAATCGCTGCAATTAAAGTTATGGCAATTAATACCGAAAGTGGCACTTTTTCCATATATTTAATTGCAGCGAATATTTCATTGAGTTTGCAGGTTCTAATTTTACTTAGGAATAATACTAAAAACTTGGGCAACGGATATTCTGATAGGTAGTTTGTTTATAGAGAAATCTTTTTTTTTGACGTGGTGCCACTCTCGAGGTTATTGACAGCTGCACTCACTACGACGTAGTCTAGGTCACAAGTCTAGGTTGACTTGTCCCGTGGGTAAAGGCACTGCTGCCGTGCCCACAGATAACCTAAAGTAATTAACTTCTTATGACGCAGCGCATCTATTGTAAAAGTCTCATAAACTAGTAGTTGCATACTCAATCTCAATGCACCAAACAAACTTTCAAATAAATCCATACTAATTCGCAAATTAATAACCACGTGGCGGATATTGATGTTTGACGTCCGAACCTGCCTCAAATCGACGAGAATAGACTTCATTAGCAAACCAAACATCACGAAAAACTGGCACAGGGTCTTAGAATCGGGAATTACTGACCAAAAGGAATTAAAAGCTGTCATCCAAAGAATAGACAGTGGAATTTCTTACATGCGAACAGGAAATGATCGTTCAACATTGAACTATCGCCAGCATCCGGCGTCCACAAAAATTGGGTTAATTGGGTACCTAAGTATTCCGAATCACTACTCTTCTGTGCAGCGCATGATCCCATCATCAGATTTCGACATATTTACTATGAGACAACCTGGACAGTTCAGTCAAACAAAAAAGTATTTGCCAAATATGTCCAGGAAACAAGTAAATAAGTATACGGAAACATACAGATCAAAATCATACCCCTCTTTTTTGCTATGAAGTCAGATAAAATAGTAAAGTCACAAGACTTGACCAGACATACGAGTACATAGTCAATGCCAGCTGAATGATAAGCGCAAAACGGTATACCCATCATACCCGCAAGATTCTCCATGAACTTTCAATACTTGATTGATGATACCGTGTGATGCTGGCTTAGAATAGCATTCTTTCTACTTGTGGGTATCATAAGAAGCGACTTAGGGATAAATTCAGGGAATAGGCAGCAGCGGTCCCTGTGAATGAAACACCTTGCACAGCGTTCGCCAAACCTCTTGCCATACGCGGTATGACAATACCCCGCTATAGATGCAGGCTTAGGTATATCCAGAAATGTTGATAGATGAGCAATAATCATTTCTTAAAAAGATTGAGCAAAAAAACCATAAATTCAACAACAGTCTGAAAGAAACAAAAAAGTAGCCTTCGTAAATAATCTTAAAACGAGCGAAAAGGCCATTGACCGGCTCTTGTGATGATAACTCTACGTTTGTATGTAAGTATGTAATGGACAAAGAAAGCTGAACTGTAGTTCAGAACAGCTCAAGGAAAAGTGGTAGACGTGTGTTTCGGGAAACTGTATGACGGATGTGAGTCAAGGGCGGGCATGCCAGAGAAAAGCTGTTGACAACTTTGGGTATGAAGTTATAGATACACTCACTAAATCAAATTAACAAACTTTCGTTTGCCCAGCCCTCTAGGTATCGTTAATCTAGCTATTTCTATAGCGTTTATCACGCGGTATCTGACTGCAAGTTTTTAGATTTGTATTTTACTTTATCATACACGAAAAGTCTAGTAATTAGTTACATAAACACTTATTTTATTTTCATATATTTACTTATTGTACGAGTATGTACCAAATCATTTACGTATTTATTTATTTTTTCTTATCAAATGTGAATATTTACCAAAAAAGCATTTTCATTAGCAATTCCAATTTTCGCATGTTTTGAAACAAAGAACAGTGTTAAAACTAAACAAAGGCCACTGTCTCTCCTGAAGTTTTTCGCACCTCTAACGTACCCAAGGTTTCCGACTTCTGCACTAGAAAATATTGTATGTAACACCTAATTTTATAAATAACCAGTTCAGTCTCGGATAGTCGCAGGAATACTCGCGGCAGACGCTCCACGTGTGATTTAAACTGCTCTAAACATGATTTAGAGTGACAGTTAGTAAATCCACGATTAAATCATGTTTAATCGGCGGTTAAGAGTGACTTAATGGACGACTATGAAGGTGAATTTGTAGTTTTTTTGTGGAAATCAAATCAATTGTGTTTTGTTAGAAAACGTGAAAATGTGTTGGTGGGCTAACCTTGTTGTTATTTTAATTGGTGTTATAAAAAGCTTTTAAAATAGGGTGTTGCTATTTTCAAAGACCTCGTTCTATCAGCTTCAGCGAATGATAAGATTATTTTATTATGTTTGTTAACCCATTACATAAATGGCGGGCAGGTTAATCTGTTAAAATAAGTTTAAAAAACTGCGAGTGATTGATAAACTGATCCTAATAATTTTAGTCCTTTTCCCTCAAATAAAAATCTGTAACTACCTACGCAAGTCCAAAATATGTCATTTCAACGATATCGTACCTATCATAAGTTATTTGCTTTGACTAGTACCTACTTTTATGGCGAATTTCACGTAATTTAGTCCAGCTGGATGACTCAACATTGTGTCTCGGAAAATCATAGAATATTCTAGGTCAATAGTCTACGACACCGGGTCGTAAAACCGATAATTGCAAATATCGTTAAAACTACGCGACAATCCGGCCGGCTGTCTGACGCCAATCATATCTACTCGTATTCCGGTAGCGGCTTATTCTATCGATTTTAACGTACACGAGAGAGTGAGATTGAATTAAATCACTACTGAATTTGAGCATTATTTTATAGTCATATAACTGAAAAGTTATTTCCATAATGCAATCTCAAAACCCTGACGCCACGCACTCTATCCTACCTTGTGTGCTACAATAAGAATAACTTGAAAAACCCTGGTGCTAACGATTTAAAACTCAATGCCGAATTGAATCTACATAATTATGCATTTTTTCTACACCTCGTAGGTATATCTTAGAGTTTATTTTTCGCCTCCCCTGAACCGTATGCACGAAACCACACAACAGTGTTCTTGGAACATTATAAATAAAGCTCTTGACATTATTGCCGGGCGGTTAACTGGAGTGCGTAGTGGAAAACACGTAAAAGTATTTACAACTAAGATCGACCGAGACAGTTAAACGTCAAAATATCAATATCATCAATACAAGTCATAATAGTAGTTTATGCAACTGTCATTTAATGGGGGTCATTAGAATGCGAGTGTCTGTTTATCACACGAGGCGCAGCCGAGTGTGATAATAGTTTGACACGAGCATTCTAATGCGTAATTATAGCAGTTGCATACACTATTTTATCTACACTCTCCAAAAAAAAACTCAGTTTAACACTTTTCCAAACGTACGCACCGGCGATTGCAAGGCCCGATACAAGGCCAAATTTAATACGAGAACGTAATATTTGGCTTGATATGAATTTTCGCAATTTCTTTACTTTAGCAGTTGTTTAGATGTCGAGTCAGCAACTGAACAAGAACTTAACTTAATAACTGAACAACATCTGAACAACATCGGAACGACATCGAAACAACATCTGAACAACAACTGAACAACAACTGAACAACATCTGAACAACAACTGAACAACACCGGAACAACAGCTGAACAACATCGGTACAACATCTGAACAACCTAATGAAACAACGGAACAACAACCGAACAATTACCATCCAACAACAACCGTCAGGTGCGGCGGAAGATGGCGTTTTGAGTATTGACAAAAAAAAACTTCGTTTCATTCTCAACTTTATCGTAGTAAGAGCATTCTCATTAAGTCATTACGCTTCTGTAAATTCTATTAAACCGTAGTTAATATAGGCAGAATGCATAAAGCATATCATTATACAACTGTTTTCGAATTCATAATTCGAACATTATGAGACGAGTGTAGATAAAGAAAATTTAAGATACAACTATTTTGTTATCTGCCAATGCGTACAGCAATGCACTAACCCTAATAGTCAAAATAGTTCATAGAAAAGTTGTTTTGAAAAAAAAAAAATTGGGTGAAATTATACTAATGACCGATAAAAGACAAGTTATCCCAAGGGACATATAGAAATATATAAAAAAATACTCATACAAAATGTACCAGCCAAGCAAGTCAATTTGTATGGCATGTTCATTTTCTTTTTCATTTTTCGACTCATGTTCCTTGGAAAAACTTGTTTCTTATCACCAGCCCGTACTGAGTTTTCGTTATCGGTCACTAGTAGAATTTCCTTAGATAATAAAGTTGAAGGTATATGACCTAATGATTAAAGAAGCCTTTCTAATTCTAGAGTCCGAGAGTTGAGTCCCCGTGCACTTGCGAAGACTGTCAATCTACAACGATACCCGTACAAATCCAAGCGATAAAGCAGCAACCTACTCCAGCCATGACGTCACAGATAGCCAACCATATACAGCTCCAGCCAAGTATAGAGAACAATGAAACTAACGAAAGAGTCGTCGACGTTTTAGTACACGATGCCCCGGCAGATAATACGCCAAGGTTCTTCCAGACTGTCTCCTCACAGCCGTATCATGGCCCGCTTCCACCGCCACCAGGTTTCGTCGTAGCGCCATACCAAACCACAAGATTTCATACAGGAGGCAACGTTGAAGATCTACTAGGAGACGTACAGTCGTCACCGGCGATACAAACTACTTTCATACAACAAAATTCCGTTTTCATGTGCAATACGAGAAGGGTGATGCAGAAATGTTCATGCCAGAATCAAAACCAAGTGCCAAATAATTTTCAAAGAAATGAGAGTTTCGTTCATAGAAACGAGACTGTTACAAAGAATAGTGACTCCCAAAATCCACCTCAAAAATCGTATGTCACAGAGAAGAATATAGAGTTAAATTACGACTACCCTCGAGCAAATCCCATATCTACGCCAAGTCCGAAATCAGAAGAACATACAACAACGACTGAAGTTGCTAGCACTGTGGTCTTTGTCGAGCGAAGAATACCAGTGAAACCGAAGAAATTTGACTTTTTCTTTCGGTCTCGATCAGCACCGGTTGGCGAAAACGAAGAACCGATTTACGCTACTGTAAACAAACTACCAAAGAGGTTAAGAAGAATGGAGCTAGCTAATCTCGAAAAAGAAGTAGCCTACAAAAGCGCCGAACCAGATTCGTCTATTCGAACAGATATTACTTTGAAAACGGATACGGAATCAGAAAAACCGCCACCGGACGACGACACAAGTCGATCCGAGAGGGAAAAATCAACAGCACCTCAACGTCCCGATTCACCTAAGACTAAGAAACGCAAGAGGTTCTCGCTTACGTTTAAAAAGAGAGAACGGAAAAGAAGGGAGAAAAAGAAGGAACCAAAGAATGGCACAGCTAAAAATGGAGTACCAGTACAATTGGAGAGTGACAATGAAAGGTTGTTAGATGTAGAGGTTCACAATGAAGCACCGAAGCACAAACACTGCAGCAGACATCGACCAAGGAACACTATGTCGTCTTCAAGCTCAGGCCCGCGGTACAAGCGGGATAGTTATCAGGTAAATATAGTCAACACTCTTTTTGGAACATATTCCACTCAGGAAAAATAATCGAATTCAAACCGATGATCAGAACGTTGAACCGGCGGTCAGAACCACGTTAGAACACTTGTCATTTATAAGCAAATCATACAGAACTCATTATAACATAACAATATTAAGGAAAATTTAAAAGATTTTAAAATTATTTTATTGGGTGCCCAATTTACAAATTCCTAAACGATTGCAACGTTTTTATCTATCCCGCTTCTGATTAAAAAGGTGCAACAGTTTTTACTTAAGTATATGAATTGATTTTTATTAGTAACAGTTTTTAAAAAATCTTCGTAACAACGTAAAAAAAAACTAAAAAAAATACCAAATGCTGTTTACCTCAATTTTCCACAATCATAAATCATCTTTATGATTCATCCGACTGTGCTAATCAATAATTTAATCAAGTTAGCTGGCATCAGCTAACAAGCAATGGAGCCAATGGACTACAGACTATAAATTAACTATTGTTTGTTATAGTGATTGAGACTAGGCAGTTACGCATACATTATCACCTATACCGATACAACCTGCAACTATATCATTTTGATCCTAAATTGATAAGGTGGTTCGAGAGCTGTATTTTTTTACAGATCCTTTGAGCAATATACACTTTGTATGATAAAGTTTTATGCTATCAAACGTATATCAAAGTATGTTAAAAATGGATTGTAAAATCTAGTTTTCATTTATATCTGATAATAATTAAACTTACAAAATACAAATACATCTTACAATTACAAAGATATATGGTATAAACTTGATGAAATAATGACCCTATTACGTTTGTGTGCGTTAGTTACACAACATGCAAGTGTAAGTGTGAACGGGAGTTTTTAGGATAAAGTAAAAGATTAGATCACAAATTCACAGTTTATTCGCGAATCACGACTTTCCACTTCGACTGACAAACTCAGACTAAAAATCTAAACGTCGTCAGCCGTCTCCCCTCTTTTCTTTGCAGTGAAGTTAGCAAACACATTTAACGATAAACAGAGCTTGACCAATAGCAAGGTTTGGCTAACTTCACTGCCGTAGTCAATATAATTTTTATAATATTCGATTAGCTGTAAACACACAATTTTTGTCTACATAAATTATTATTTAATTTACATAACATTTTAACAATAACAAATGAGAATGATATTTGATGCTATTCAAAGAAAACCATGTGTGGCTATCGTCACACAACTGCACCAGTCAATCACAAGTCAAAAGCTGGAATTGCTCTGGCTAATTTTGTTCCTTTACTTAGTTCAAACTCATTATCCGCTAAACTTTTTACAATAACTTTACCCCCATCGTTTGTCAAATTCAGAACGCCACGTAAAATTTCATGTTCTTTACCCGATTTCTGTCTTAAGCTATATTCAATGTATACGTCACCAATATGTTTTGGTTCAGTATACACTTCTATTTCTGAATAGTTTTCTATTTTTGAGTTTTCTTTTACAAACAAATTAATGACTTTAGTCTTCTCTTGAAATATTTTTAGCATATTGTTTCTTTTAACAAAACCTACATGTGTTTGTTCGGTAAAACTCTGACCAACAAGTAAAGGTATAGACAAACAATCATCAGGTACTATGATCAACTCGACACATGCTCTAACCGAATCAATTTCAATATCAGCTTCAAATTTTCCAAGTGAGTTTACGGTAGAATTACCAAACCCTCTCAAAATTGGCAATTCTTCTTGCGACCATTTTTTTTACTAAGTCTTTGGCATTAGACAATCTGATTATAGTACATTGACTACCTAAATCCAAGAAGCAAGGAAAAGTTTGACCATTAATGGTCACATTTTTAAAATATTTTTCATCTTTGTCGTTATTTGTTGACACATACAAAACTGTTTTATTGGAATTGGTTTTAACAAGAGAATCCTTTTTAAGTTTACATTCCTTTGCTAGATGACCTACTCTAGAACATGTCTCGCATTTCTTTAAAGGTTGTTTACACCTAAAGAACGGGTGACCTTCTTCCTGACAGTTGTAGCATTTGGCATTTCTATTGATATCCCTACCTGCATCTACTCTACTATCCCTAACTGGTCTTTTGTTGTCGGAAATATTTGAGACGTACTTGGTAGTAAATCTTTCGCGTTTCTGAACTTTTACTTTTCTAAGAAAAACAAGTAATTTATCTGGTTCTGTAAATTGTACTGCCTCCGCACTTGTTCTGACTGCTCTATCATCTATACCAAGCAAGATACAATCCACTGCATCTTTCCCACTGATTTTACATTTATTAAGGAAGACCATTTTTTCATAATAGTATTCAGTCAAAGATTCCCCGAACTTAGCACGTTTCTCTAGCATTTCCGTCAACAAAACACCATAATTATCCTGAGATGGAAAAGCAGTTTTTAACTTTTCCTGCCACTCTTCCCAAGTAAATAATAAACTTGGTAACCCTTGGTACCATTTCTGCGCTAAACCTGCTAATTTCGGTAAAGCATAATGTATTGTCTGCCTGTCTGTCCAGTTATAAATAATTGCACACTCATTCACTTTTGCTAACCATGTATGAATTGTTTGACTAGATTTAGTAGGATCAAATTCAGGTACGACGTTCAAGATAGGATAAGTTTCCGTCGTATTCAATTTCTTTTCCGATTTAAGCTCATGCACCAGATCGCGAAATGTACCTAAAAGAGTAGTATTAGTATAGTCTAGTTTCGACTTACAATTGTTTTGCTGATTTGTGGGCGTGCCAAAATGCACTGGTGAACGGCTGCGGTCGCGTGGAAGACTGCGCTCGCGTTTGTAGGTACGCACAGACGCAAAGCTATGCTGTGGCGATGCCAAACTACGCTCGCGCACAGTCGCCCAGCTGCGCCGCTCGTTCGCGGACGCATGGCTCCATTCGCGCGCAGTGGCCCGGCGGCGCCTCGCGCCTGCGGACGCCTGGCTCCGTTCGCGCGCAGTGGCCCGGCTGCGCCTCACGCCTGCGGACGCCTGGCTTCGTTCGCGCTCAGTGGCCCGGCTGCGCCTCGCGCCTGCGGACGCCTGGCTCCGTTCGCGCGCAGTGGCCCGGCTGCGCCTCGCGCCTGCGGACGCCTGGCTCCGTTCGCGCGCAGTGGCCCGGCTGCCCCTCGCGCCTGCGGACGCGACTGGCAACACTGGGCTTCGGCTTCTTATATTAACCGGGCTGTTGTCAGAAGCACGGCTTCGACGTTCACGCTGGCTTCTCTCACGACTGCGACCACGATTCACTACTGACCACTCAGCCGGTCCAGGAGATGGTGTCTTCAAAACCCTTTCATTCTCCATTATTATTCCTGAAAGACAATCTGAGAGACATGAACAGTTCACAAATACTAAAGCGAAGCAAAATATATTATTTTTAATCAAAATTAATAGCAGCAGTTTTGTACTAATCTTTTGTTGTCTAGGTAAATCATTTAATAATATTAGTAAGTGTTTAATTCGTTATCATATAGCCTGTATAAAAATTAAGATTTGGGGATACGAAGGTGCTTAAAGCAATTAAATTAAAATCAATTGACAAAGGAAGAAAGAAAAAATTTTTTTTTTGTAAATTCACACAAAAAATGTTAAAGTTTCACAAAATTTTACACCATATAAGGAATGAAAAGAAAAATAAATTACCTTTGTGGAGCGTTGGTTCCAATCCCGCTTACTGATTTGTAAGTGTGAACGGGAGTTTTTAGGATAAAGTAAAAGATTAGATCACAAATTCACAGTTTATTCGCGAATCACGACTTTCCACTTCGACTGACAAACTCAGACTAAAAATCTAAACGCCGTCAGCCGTCTCCCCTCTTTTCTTTGCAGTGAAGTTAGCAAACACATTTAACGATAAACAGAGCTTGACCAATAGCAAGGTTTGGCTAAGTTCACTGCCGTAGTCAATATAATTTTTATAATATTCGATTAGCTGTAAACACACAATTTTTGTCTACATAAATTATTATTTAATTTACATAACATTTTAACAATAACAAATGAGAATGATATTTGATGCTATTCAAAGAAAACCATGTGTGGCTATCGTCACACAACTGCACCAGTCAATCACAAGTCCTAATAAATTTAAGAACTGTAATCATATGGTAAAATTATGAATAATTCAATAAGAATAAATAAAATGAGTCTACAGCTACAAAAAAACGCTTACACAAGGATGTCATTCCATATTCTTGATGCTGGTTAACCGAGCATTGCTCGGCAAATTTTGTTAGTAAATGAAACCTAGCTAGATCGATTTATCGCCTCTTGCATATAAAATTTCATAAAAATCTTTGGAGCCGTTTCCGAGATCCCGATATTAAATAAAAAATATACAAGAATTGCTCGTATAAAGGTATAAGTTAGAATTGCAAGAACTCCTGACGACTATTTTATACAAGACGCTATAGGGGTTTATCTACCTTGAAGAAATAAATCAACAATTCACTTTCATTTACCTCAATCTTTTCCGATTCCAGGAGATGACAACGTCCCACTCGGAACACGAGCGCACCAACAGCGTGTGCTCGTCAGTAAACTCCCTCGCGTCTGCCTGCACGCACAAGTCTAGGAAACTGTCTGCTCCGCCCCAGGATAGCGGCTCCATACCCTGGTGTGGATGCTGGGGCGCTGGCTGCTGCTGAGGCCAGGTGCTCCTCAGTGAGAACCCTCGCGTCTGCCTGCACGCACAAGTCCAGGAAGCTGTCTGTTCCGCCCCAGGATAGCGGCTCCATACCCTGGTGTGGATGTTGGGGCGCTGGCTGCTGCTGAGACCAGATGCTCTTCGGTGATAACCCTCGCGTCTGCCTGCACGCACAAGTCCAGGAAGCTGTCTGTTCCGCCCCAGGATAGCGGGTCCATACCCTGGTGTGGATGTTGGGGCGCTGGCTGCTGCTGAGACCAGATGCTCCTCAGTGAGAACCCTCGAGTCAGCCTGCACGCACAAGTCCAGGAAACTGTCTGTTCCACCCCAGGATAGCGGGTCCATACCCTGGTGTGGATGTTGGGGCGCTGGCTGCTGCTGAGACCAGATGCTCTTCGGTGATAACCCTCGCGTCTGCCTGCACGCACAAGTCCAGGAAGCTGTCTGTTCCGCCCCAGGATAGCGGGTCCATACCCTGGTGTGGATGTTGGGGCGCTGGCTGCTGCTGAGACCAGATGCTCCTCAGTGAACTCCCTCGCGTCTGCCTGCACGCACAAGTCCAGGAAACTGTCTGCTCCACCCCAGGATAGCGGCTCCATACCGTGTCCCTCAAGCTGTAATCCTCACCTATGAAAACTTAACGAAAAGCAATTTTGGTTTTGTCAAAAAATAGTGCTGAAATAGTGACAAATAGTGACATATGCAAGAAAATTAGTGACTTCATATTTCCCAAGATATAACTATCGTTTGGTGAGGATTACAGATCGAGGCTCACGCTGTAATCCCAACTCTCGTGTGAGCAAACGGTGGGGTATTTTCACTTGGTCTACATTCCAAAAAATAGTGCCTAATTAGTGACTAATAGTGACAAAAGATGAGAAATAGTCGCTTTATAATTCCGAAGTTATAAAGGCATCTTTGTGAGGATTATACCTATAGCAATTTTTGCTGTAATCCTCACCTCATTTCTGCTAAACGCTTAGGTCTTTTGACTCAAATTTAGTATGAAAAAATAGTGCTGAAATAGTGTTCTTAAACTGCATTGATTTTTATTTAGTTTATGTAGTAGAAGCAATTAAAAAAACTGTTAGAACTTCTTCATACAAAATGGTCAGGTACAGTCGCGAACAATACTTCGTATTGTCGTACTTGAAGCTCAATACTGGTTTGTTATGTCGGAAGGAACGTAATCAAACAAATTTATTTCCTTCAAGTATTTTGTTTATATCTGACAGTACACAATATTTCTCAATCAGTCAGACGTGGCGATGATAACGACCGTATTTTTTGCGGCTGTTAACGCTCTGCCTAACCCGTAAGGGATAAAGGTGTGATATATGTTTGTATCTATGTAGTACATAAATAAATACATAAAAGATATAGGTACCTAACTTGTTTGGTAAAAATGGAACAAAAAACATATTTATGTGGTAAAATTCATTGAACTCATAAATAAATGAAAGTAGGTATATAGGGTGAAATCTAATCAGTGACCGATAGCGAAAACCCAGGACGGGCTGGTGATAAGGAACAACTTTCCCCAAGGAACATAGGTCGAAACATGAAAAAAAAATTAGACCTCCCGTACAAAAGTGCCGATCAGCTGATTTGGGTTACTATGGGAGTTCCAATTTTTTTTCATATTTCGACATTATGTTCCTTGGGGAAAGTTGTTCCTTATCACCAGCCCGTCCTGGGTTTTCGCTATCGGTCACTAAATAGATTTAACCCTATATAGTTAACGACGTTCGAGGCGAGGATTAATACTATAAGTACCTAATTATACCTAAATAATATTTTTTGTTATTTTCAAAACGTGCGTTTTATATTTTAATTTTTCATAATAATCGTAAGTGGCGTATTTGTTATTTAAGAAATTTTATATTTGAGTTGTCATAATACTCAATATCGCGTAACGTGATGAAACCAAAAAATACCACGCAGGCGAAGTGCATGCAATAATTTCACTATTGTCTACCCTCTCGCTCACACGCGCGGCGCTCAGTTTTCGAGGCTCGGCCAAATCGGTTTTGTTTAGCGGTGGCGCGACCAAACAGGGCTTTCAGACTTAAGAGAATACGATGTGATAAATTAATGCGATGTGTTGATCTGAAAGATATAGCATAAGTACATATAAATACTTTATTGTTATAAAACCGTTAAAAAGTTCAAGGCGTTAAAAAATAGTCAACCAAAATACCTACTCATAAAATAGACCAAAATAATGTCAGTGGCTCAACTTATGTTTAAGTTAATACCTACCTATATTGGCAGAAATGACATTACCTAAATTAAAGCAAAAATCAAGTCTGTATTCTACGAAGTATTGTTCGCGACTGTACCTGACCATTTTGTATGGAGAAGTTCTTACGGTTTTTTTAATTGCTTCTACTACATAAACTAAATAAAAATCAATGCAGTTTAAGAACACTATTTCAGCACTATTTTTTCATACTAAATTTGAGTCAAAAGACCTAAGCGTTTAGCAGAAATGAGGTGAGGATTACAGCAAAAATTGCTATAGGTATAATCCTCACAAAGATGCCTTTATAACTTCGGAATTATAAAGCGACTATTTCTCATCTTTTGTCACTATTAGTCACTAATTAGGCACTATTTTTTGGAATGTAGACCAAGTGAAAATACCCCACCGTTTGCTCACACGAGAGTTGGGATTACAGCGTGAGCCTCGATCTGTAATCCTCACCAAACGATAGCCATATCTTGGGAAATATGAAGTCACTAATTTTCTTGCATATGTCACTATTTGTCACTATTTCAGCACTATTTTTTGACAAAACCAAAATTGCCTTTCGGTAAGTTTTCATAGGTGAGGATTACAGCTTGAGGGACACTCCATACCCTGGTGTGGATGTTGGGGCGCTGGCTGCTGCTGAGGGCAGAATAACGAATCAGGAAAATATGTGTCACTGTCAAATATTCTTCGGTAACACTCGCTCTTACGAAGATTGTCTGAATTGTTATCCCATATAATAGATATGTTATGTTGACCTCTCGTTCGCTCTCGTAGATGATCGCTCAAGAGATGGATAGACAAGAAAAATCAGACTTTGATTTTACGATCGTATCTGGCTGGGCAAGCATGCATAGCACTGATAACTGGTTGGAAATGAACATTTCATTGAGATTAAAATTTAGATTTTAGGAACTTATTATAGATTAAGGTATTATCATAAACAAAGGCATTTAGTGTCAATGTGTAAATAAGTAAATTAAAAACCTTTTAGTACTTACTCGTTCTTGAAGGGGTTTAGAACTCGAAACTTCATTTGCAATACAAATATTTATAGACGCTCCAACCAAACATTAAATTTAGATAAAGGTAGTTATGTAATGTTAATACTCATCCTCCTTAGAGCCTTTGTGCGAGCTGTTTTTAGTAAAATTACAGGACAAGAAGCAAATTAAAATTGAAATGTGGAAACGCATGAAATAAGCATGCGAAAACGGCACCAATATGTATAGTTTTGTCAACTATGTTTCAGATCATTTTCAATTTGCTTCTGAAAACGGAGCGATACAAAACACGCTATAAGTGATTATGAGGCCTTTCTTGGCACTTGTTTAAAAAATAAAAAAGTTATTATCTGTGATTCTTGTATCAAATATACATACACATTTGTCTGTTACATAAATTAAAGTATAATATTTTTTAATGTATTTTCATTTACGTATTTAATAAAAACTCAATAGAATTAATACAAGAAAACAACGAAAAAATTTGAGCATTCCTAAATACGGTAAATATTTTAATTTATCACACTATGAATTGGTGAAAAATTATAATAATAATTCCTAGGCATTTTGAGTCTATGACCACCAGCCACCAGCCATAGGAATTGAATAAGCTGGGCTTTGCGCGCCCTACGAGACAGCAAAAATATCGATGCCGAAACAGCGAAAAGTTCGCTTTAAATGTGTTACAAAAACTCTGGTTACACGCATACCTAAAATGGGTGTTACAAATAAAAACTCAGTAATATTACATAGATGGTTATTTATTATAAAATATGACACATTCCTTTGAACTGTGTTTACAGTAATTGAGACGCACATAGCAAAATTGTTCAATCGGGTGAAACGTCACCGCGCGCGCTTACAACACGGACCAAGCCAAGTACACGAACGATATTTACGATCGTTGACAAGACATTGGCTTCTGCGAAATATACAACACATACCGATCACTACTTACGACACCTAACTATACTTCGAAATTATTCTGGAGCCCTAAATTGTAAAAAAATTGATCTTGTGCAAAGGCTGGAATCATCCGGGTGTGCGTGCATGGCAGCCAACACAGTATCACAAGTTCAAGATGCGTGCTTGAAGTACGTCTGATGTCGTGTCATATTCTAAACAACTCACACGCACTGCACATGTCACGCACACGCGTTCGGTGTGTTCCAGCCTTAATTAAGCACCCAGAGTTGCACAATCCCAGCAGTCTTGCGATGCGAAGGCAAACGTTACTCAGTTCGATTTCCTTAACTAGCCCAAAAATACACTCATACAAAATTTACCGCTGAAACATTAACGAACAGGATTATTGGCACATTGTAGATCTTTTTTACAATTCCGAAGCTGGCAACATTTATTCGTACAAAACATTAAAACCAGTGTATTGACAAAATTAATGTTGTGGAATACTTTAACGTTGATTGTACTTCGTTCAGTCTATTTGTTTACTTCAGTTGCGTTTCTATAACCTATATTGATTATTAAATGGACTATATTGGAAGCTAAACTCTGCTAGCAAATAATACAATTACGACACTGAACATTCAACAACATTAGGACTAAAATCGCGCGCGCACAGCGACATTTCACCCGAACAAGCGTACATTGAATTCTACTTAGAACATTGGAGACTACGCCAAACAATTATGGACATAAAAGATACAATTTTAGGAATCACCGAAATCACCACACGTTTCCAACTAAAATGGCACAAAATAGTAGAATGTGCAGAAGAAAAATTATAAAAATAAAAAACGTAAAAAAGACACTCAAATTATTCAGCGTTTAACAAAGAATATGACTTAAAAACTCTTTTATAAAAAAATCTCAATAATAAATTACGCAAAAATAAATGAATGAATGTACAATATTTACATCGAATTATATAACCACTTGACAGTCCGAACTGACAAACTAACATTAAGTTTTTGGCAATTAAAGTTGCCTTCGACTGTCAAGTGGTTATATAGAAATTGCATAATAAAATCATTAGGGGAAGTCTTAGAAATCAATACTTTTGTTAACATTTTCGAGATCTCAAGAAAAGCGAATAAATTAAAAACACAGATAGGCTATGTCTTCTTCAATTCATAGTAAAATATAAAAAACTCCTTCACATCATTCCCCTAATGGACATGATATTGTTTGTCCGTTTCGCACATACACCTCGCAATCGTAACGAGATGAGTGTGCGAAAGAGATGGGTGATACAATGACGTTATATCGATAAAAACTTACGTTAATACACCTTAACTATTCATACTTAATAGAGACATCTAATATATTAAATATACTTATGATTTAGTTACATTGATTTTCTTGTAATTAACGTAAATCTTACAAAATGCATATAAATATGCGTGGGTTATTTCTTATATTGAGAATATTTAGGGAGTATCGACTGATTTAAAATACTAACTCACTTCTTTTACAATTCATGTGGATCAATTCCTTACATTCCACGGCCCAAAAATATATTAAAAACACTCATATTTTTTGGATATCACTACGCATACACTAAGACTGAACTTTTGAATACATTTTTAACATATTAAATTAAGCATAAGTATAATCTACTTTAAATTATATCGTGGCATATGAAAACTCGCAAAAAATACATTCTACATCAGTCTATCTATATTAACTCTTAATTATACAAAATAGGCCATTCGCAATACAAGCATTTAATGTGATAACATTGTGATGAAATATTAAAATTAATTAATTCGTATTTATTCAGGGCAGAAAAGCTTTGACCAAACTAGCATGACCTCCATTACTCGTTACACTGGCAGGCCTGATCGGTTTATTCTCAGTACGTCAAAAACAAAAACCTTAACATAACTGCTTCCGAATCAGACTCAAAAGTAAATTGTAAGCTGCCGATTTGATATCATGTCAAGAAACAAATCATTTATTTCTTTAATAATTATTATAAGTGAGACAGATATAAATATATATTGTAAATCTTGTAATGCAAGACAGAGATAATAAGATCACTAGCTTGCTTGATCCACATTTCTAATTCTCTCATTCCTTTACCTACTTTATGTTCGAGTATCAAAATAATTCTTCATTATAATATCCATCCAATTATCTCAACTAACTACAAAACAAAAAACTGGATTGCACAGTTTCACAAATACACGAATTCACTTCAAGTTCAAAACTTATTAAAAATCACATTTGGACATTCCAGGGGATAATGTTACTGACTTTTGTATTTGGAATTATTTGACTACGTGAAATATTCGAAGGACTGACGCACATCCACTAAAAGACGCGAGACTTTTTCTCATTATCAAATAAACTGGAAAGTAGTCGCATGGTCGGCTAGTACCTCAGAGTAAATAAATAAAATCTACATACGGAACATTCGTACGAAATTGACAATAGTTGTAATCTCTGAAATGTCTAGTCGGTTTGTTATATGACGCTTCTATGCTACCTCATTTGCCGAAATATAAAGAGTGGTTTATGAGTATCTAAAACAACATGAAATATTTGTAGGGTATAAATGATTTAAATATAATTTTGCATGAAAAGTAAAGGATCTTTTTTAGAAAACTTGTTTTTTTTTAATATTTGCTTTGGTATTCAAAAGCAGGCCATCTCATTTTTATGGAAGGGGAGAGTTGCCCATATATAGCGGCCATATTTATTTATAGAATCTCCTTGCAAAGGTACACTATTGAGCAGTTCGCCCAATGATAAAACATTATTACCAAAATGTATTAAGTGCTAAAGTTACACGTATTACGTCTATTTTCTGGCAGACGTCAACGTTTGGGAGCCAAATTTGAGACGACTGCTTCTGCTTACAAAAAGAAATACCAGATCGAAAGATAACATCGCCGCTATCTGTGAGAGTGATTTCTCACCACACACAAGAACTCTTTCGCAGACTTCAACTTGGGGAATTTTACGTTGTAGCTTGGGCTTATACGTGGTTCAATTTGATCTTGAAATTCAAATATAATGACCATAGACAGCGTCGTTTGTGTGCTAAATGGGCTTCGGTTTGTGGGTAGGGTTATCTCCCAGAGAGGTGATGTAAGTTGGCCACCAAAGTTGTGCAATTTGACCCAGCTAGAGATTTCCTAGTGGGATTGTCTAAAGTCAAATCCAAGGTATTACCAAAAAACTGCAATCGGCTGATGCTCTGAAAGTCATCAAAACACAGACTATATCTCAAATACAACCGATCCCATGCAGAGAGACGTTGAAAAGAGGATCTCTCAGATTAGTGCCACAATTTGAAGCCGCGGTTTATTTCTTTATCGAAGTCATAATGCATTATAAATGGGCTATTCAAATAAATAAAAACATTCGTTGTCTCTATGGGCCGCCGCACAGTAATGGCCGCCACAGAGTAGTAGCAGTTCTTGTGAGCGACTGCTTGAGCACTTTGAATAGAAATTCGGAAAGGAACTCTTATCATAATTAAAATAAAGGTACATTGATTGACGAACGGCTCCCACGGTCGCCAGGCGGCAACCGGCGGCGCTTGACATTCTAGGCAATATCACCTTTATTTCTTTTTTTATCTGTCGCTCGCCAATTTGCGTTTGGTCTGCGGCAGCTCTCAGGGAAAAATATTATTGTTGATTACTAAAGTTATGTTTAATAAATCAACTCCTGTAAATAAAAGTAATTTTGAATTAAATAGTTCTAGAACTAAAGCCCGGGTTCCATGTGTCTAGTTTTTAACCCCAGTTCCACATATCCCTACTGAGCTATCCCTACTGGTAGGGAAGAACGAATTATTTTTCCACTTTTTTCTACGAGGGGGAAACATGGAATTTTTTCTTCCGCTTATCTCTACCGTAGTAATTATTCAGGAAATAGGTATCATCACGTTGAAATATATAAGTGCCTATCAAGTGTTTTGTTTATTGTATAAGGTTATAATATTGTTTAACAATATTATTTATGTAAACTCCTTTACGAAAGGAACGAAGCGACTCTTTTAACGTACCTAAAGTCAATGAGAATAAACAAAATATATTTGACATTGTATAATATATAATATAGTGTATTTCATTTCACTATAGAATAATTTGATTAGTAAAATTGTGTAAAAATGCAGGATCTTATATTTTTAAAAAGAGGCAGAGGGACAGTTTTATTATACGATGGGTTTCAATATCATCGGAAAAAAATATACTCAACCGGTCTTGAATACTGGAAGTGCGCGAATACGAAAAAGAACAAGTGCGTTGGATCTCTCACAATAAAAGTATGTTCGGCATTTCATATATTATTTATATACATGGTGTAAAAAAATTTGCTAAGAATATTTTAAGGGGTGAACCAGTACGTGAAACTGAACAACTTTCCCCAAGGAAAATAGGTCGAAATATGAAAAAAATATTGGCCTTCCCATACAAATTATCCCGGCCGGGTAACACACTAAGTATGGGAGGGTCAAATTATTTTTTCATATTTCGACCTATGTTCCTTGGGGAAAGTTGTTCAGTTTCACGTACTGGTTCACCCTTTAAAATATTCTTAGCTAATTTTTTTACACCTTATATATATATATGTTTAAATATGTGTATTTTTTTAAATATTGCTTTTTTTTATATTTCGATATTTATTGCAACGTTCTATATTTTCATGTACTAAAAATGGCAATTGTAAAGCCCACTTAGGTCTATTGGATACACTTAGTTTTTTATTTTGACAGCTGTCATCTAAAATGTAGGGCTCGTCAAGCCATGCAACTTTCCCAAACAAACTAATAGTCTAGCATGCAAGGTTTATAAGATAAACGGTTTTTTTATTTTGACAGCTGTCATCTAAAATGTAGGGCTCGTCAAGCCATGCAACTTTCCCAAACAAACTAATAGTCTAGCAAGATAAACGGTTTTTTAGTTTGACAGCTGTCATCTAAAATGTAGGGCTCGTCAAGCCATGCAACTTTCCCAAACAAACTAATAGTCTAGCATGCAAGGTTTACGAGATAAACGGTTTTTTAGTTTGACAGCTGTCATCTAAAATGTAGGGCTCGTCAAGCCATGCAACTTTCCCAAACAAACTAATAGTCTAGCATGCAAGGTTTACGAGATAAACGGTTTTTTAGTTTGACAGCTGTCATCTAAAATGTAGGGCTCGTCAAGCCATGCAACTTTCCCAAACAAACTAATAGTCTAGCATGCAAGGTTTACGAGATAAACGGTTTTTTTATTTTGACAGCTGTCATCTAAAATGTAGGGCTCGTCAAGCCATGCAACTTTCCCAAACAAACTAATAGTCTAGCATGCAAGGTTTACAAGATAAACGGTTTTTTAGTTTGACAGCTGTCATCTAAAATGTAGGGCTCGTCAAGCCATGCAACTTTCCCAAACAAACTAATAGTCTAGCATGCAAGGTTTACGAGATAAACGGTTTTTTAGTTTGACAGCTGTCATCTAAAATGTAGGGCTCGTCAAGCCATGCAACTTTCCCAAACAAACTAATAGTCTAGCATGCAAGGTTTACGAGATAAACGGTTTTTTAGTTTGACAGCTGTCATCTAAAATGTAGGGCTCGTCAAGTCTCATGCAACTTTCCCAAACAAGCAAATAGTCTAGCATCCACGGTTAGTAGTTACGAAATAGTGATTTAATAGTGTCATTTGGTAGCTACTAGCTAGCACAAAGTAAGTATTGGCGGCGTGTAGCTAGTTACGAAAAGTTACGAACGTGGAAAAAAATTGTGTTCATTCGTAACCGGTTACGAAACAGTGACTAAAAAGTGTTTTTACGTAGCTATAGACTGGCAGCTTCGTGCTTGCCGCTCCTTCATTGGTTGCGGTGAGGCGGGGGGAGGGTTGCACGTCACTAGCACGCGTATGCTACACACGTAGAGATTTCAACTGAACATATCTCGAGATTAATACTTATAGGTAATTATAGTTCTCAATAATTTCATATGTTTTTATTTTTGGTGGGATATTTTTTATGTTTGCCGCGAATGATTCCACGAGTAAATCTACACACACGCACACAACACACATAAGGCCTTTATACCTTGCAGCGTAAGGCAAAGTGTTCACAGCCGTAAAAAACGGTTGCTATCGCCACATCTGACCATCTGACAAATATTTGAGAGCCGTTTCAGACGTTAGTCGCTGATTACGACATCTGCGCAAAGAAAATGGGTCGATCCTATACATAACACGGTAACATGTGAAATTGCCATTGTGTTGTTAATGAATAAATAATAAAGTAATTAGAAATTTAGATATATATTCTGTGCATATCTTATCCGCATATCAGTCGGGATAGCTTTTTAACAGTATAAAACTGGGAGACTTTTCGCCGAATCACTCCTAAAGTGAAACTATCAACCTGTTTTCGCTTTTTTGGAAATAAGTTTTTCTTGGGAGATTTAAACTTTGAACTACCCGCATCATTTTTTGTTCTGCCTTCGATTACAATATTCCTTACATATCTTTCTGGAAATCCCGTAACGCTGGCTACTAATTTTGCTAAATTGACATCATTCTGGTGTTCCTGCGTAGAAGGATCTTTCTTGCGTTCTTTAAAGAATTTGTGTATGTTATACACAACTTCCTTTGTTTGTTTTCTTATTGGAGGACTCATCTTGGGGTCGTAATCTCATGTGCGTCTTGTAAAAAGTTTCGAGTTCCTAAGTACACAACTGACCGCGGCGAGTGACCGCCGGCAAATGACAATCAGTGACACGCGTCGTGCTCGCGCCCTTTCCCCGCACACTTTCCGCACCCCCGCAGAGATCATAATTACCCTGCCCCCCGAACGTCTGTAACGCCGCAGGGAGCGGCATGCACGAGTTACCAAATTCTGGTTACGAAAGTGCACGAAGGGGAATAAAGGATGTTTATATTTAAAATAAATTACTTTTCTTAATGCTTGTACTTTGTCACGGTAGAGATAAGCGGAAGAAAAAATTCCATGTTTCCCCCTCGTAGAAAAAAGTGGAAAAATAATCCGTTCTTCCCTACCAGTAGGGATAGCTCAGTAGGGATATGTGGAACTGGGGGTTTTTAAACCTAAAGTAACACCATGCCAATAAGCCGTATTTGACAGCTGTCAATTCCATACTAAAAGAGATTTGCTGTCAACAAAGGAAAATGGACCCCTGCCATAGCATTATCACCATGTATATTAAATCTGACAGCATATTGGGAGGGCCGTGCTGTAAAAGGACAAGTTAATGCTGCTTTTTCAACTGCTGAACGCTATATTAACGGAAATAATAGAAAAATATGTAAGATGTATTCATAATAATAACGATTTCAATAACCATTTAAAAATATCACATCTATGGGTTTCGTTGTCAGTTGTCAGCATAAAACCATGTGGGTCGATACCCAAATGCTAGACACACATATCTTGAAATGATATGAAATTTACTTTATTCAATGTAGGATAATATAACCACTTATTGAAGTCATGATCCATTATTGTAAAAAAAAAATATGAACACAATTTTCTACATTTTATAAAAAAAAATATTGTCCTAATAGAAAACCGGCTCGGTCGGACACACCTTTCTGTTTTTGTAAATAAACAGTTGCTGTTACAAACGGTGAACAAATTAAATTACCTGATTATATTGTAAGAATGTTCAAGTAACTTTTCACCGACATATTATTTTTATATTATTAGGAGATATTCCGCTAATCTTTAGAAATTGTGTATTTGTGAAGAGTGCATAGCGTTAAGCAGTAAAAGGATATGTCAACCAAAGTAAAAAGTTATAAGTATGCATTTTTTATTTATGATTAATTTAATGATTATTTAATTTTCGTGTGACACGACTATCTAACTAGCGTGTTACCTAAACAGACACCGATATAATAATAAGTTTAATTTTATTATTTATTAATTATTAGTTTCTATCATAAATATTGAGTGATATAAGTTGTGAGACTACAAGCGGGTTTGCAAAAAAGAAAAAAATAATGAACGCTACTTAAACCAAGTACTTGACTGCTTATTTCATACAGAAAACAATTATTTTATTGAATCCTCACAACTTATTTACCACTTAAAATTTTAATATAATTAGTATATCAACTTCTAAAACCATATGGAATGGAAACGAGAACGGAATATAAGCAGTACATGAGTATTTCATAATAAAGACACAGAAAATAAATGTATACACAGATATCATTCTTTTATATAATAATTAATCATTTAAAAACACTATCATAGAGAAAAGATCTGTTTGATTTTATTATTTATTCGGTTATATCCGGAACTAATAAACCGGTAAATAAACCCCTTTGAAACATTGCGCAGGAAGCTACATATTTCGGATGTTTTTCACGGTAAACCGTAGCATCAAGTGAAACCGCTCGTCGGGCCACTAGCTAATAATAAATTACTTCATAATTAAATTTCGACTGAACGGAATGTGCTGTTACGTGGTGTTGCCATTACTACAAATACGTTTAAATACAATTATTCTTGATTAATACTTATTATAGAAAAACTGCCCGCTAAATACTTTTTGTGCACGAATTTTTAACCTTACAATACTGATTAAATTTCTTAAAAAATGTATTCGACCAAGGTAATGTCCTTTGAAAATATTTCTATCGTTACTTCAATGTTTAAAAAAACAAGTAGAAATCATAAAAACGCAAGCGTTACTACACGGTCGAATTCTAGCCTGTGATATGGAATTGCCTGAAAATTCGCCTCTAAATACAAATAAATAGACAACATTTTAATGATAAAAACCTACAGAACAACAATAGCTTGACTTAACGCGACCAAAATGCGAAGACACGCGATTGCTCACACCGCGTACATAAATAGCGACTTACTTCTAGGTTGTCGTATTATCGTGTTATATCATAACCTCACTGGGCTCGGGCTGAGTGGTGACGTCATGTGGTGACGTCACACGTCGTCCATCACGAATGCAACATGCATTGTGGGTTCCTGGAACAAAAGGTTTGAGTGAGAACTTGATAACGGCGCCACAAGAACTGTCGGTCACCGACAGGTTACATGTCAAAGGAGTGTCTGGTCTTCGGTGACGGATTTTACAAATTAGCTACTCGCCAGCAAACACAAACACATATCACGCATATTACCCCTTGCGGAGTAGGCAGAGCGTAGACGGCCGCAAAAAACCGCCATTTTCGCCACATCTGACAAATATTTGAGGGTCCTTCAGAAAATTGTGTATTGCCATAGTGACAGGTTGTCAGCCCATCGCCTAAAATGGAAATACACACCCTCGAGTCCCTCTTACGACTCCCACGGGAAAGAAATGGGGTGATGCTATTCTAAGCCGGCATCACACGGCCACTCGCCAAAGAAGATACATATTTTCACGAGAATAAATAAACATCGCCATCATTATCAACAGTCCAAGGCCCTGGGCCTATTGGAGGGTATTTGCAATGGGAGTATTGACTGTAAATCTCTTCATAGAGATAAGCTCACCTTTGTGACTACGTTTAATATTCAAATTTATTGTAATAATCTGGTACACAATAAAGAATATATTATATAAGGTGTAAAAAAATTAGCTAAGAATATTTTAAGGGGTGAACCAGTACGTGAAACTGAACAACTTTCCCCAAGGAACATAGGTCGAAATATGAATAAATAATTTGACCCTCCTATACTTAGTGTGTTACCCGGCCGGGATAATTTGTATGGGAGGGCCAATTTTTTTTTTCATATTTCGACCTATGTTCCTTGGGGAAAGTTGTTCAGTTTCACGTACTGGTTCACCCCTTAAAATATTCTTAGCTAATTTTTTTACACCATGTATATTAAATGGTACTTCGTGTCAAATGAACCTCACCTCCTTATCTCAGACCATTACAAACGCCTCTCTGCCGCGGAACAGGAAGGGGTGCTGGTCGATCATGGTCTGCACGATGTCCTCCAGGTACGGGCGGCACATCTCGAAGCGCCCCATGTCCGAGAACTGCACCGGCAGCAGGGTAGGCCACCAGCAGATCGACAGGTTCTTGCTGTCCATCGAGTTCAGTTTCGAGTTGTCCGCCACTCTGGAATACAGACATTATTATATTTTCATTTAACTTATCATACATACATATATGATGACCTACGGTGCCGAGACGTGGTCTCTAACTGTCGGCCTCCTAAATAGACTCGGAGTCACTCAGCGAGCTATGGAGAGAGCTATGCTCGGTGTATCTCTACGTGAATCAGAAACGAGGAGATCCGTAGACGAACCAACTGATAACCGGTGGAGCAGAAGAGTTCTTGAGTGGAGACCACGTACCGGCAGACGCAGCGTAGGACGACCCCCCGCGAGATGGACAGACGATCTGGTCAAGTCCACGGGGAAATGCTGGATGCAGGCCGCTTCTAATCGGACGAGGTGGAAATATTTAGGGGAGGCCTATGTTCAGCAGTGGACGTCCTATGGCTGATATGATGATGATGATGATGATACATACATATAATCACGCCTCTTTCCCATAGGGGTAGGCAGAGACTACATCTTTCCACTTGCTACGATCCAGACACACCTCTTTCGCTTCTTCAACATGCATCAATCTTTTCATACATGCTTGTCGGTTTCGGGTACTCTTGACCTGACCTTTCTTTAGAACATCCCCGATCTGATCCAAGTAAGTATTTATTAACTTATCCCTTGTATTATATTTTTCTTTATTTGTCATTTTTTTTATAAAGTACTACCTACTTAGGTAGATGTTCTGGGCATGTGGAGACAAAGAGCAAATTGCCCACAAATCTTCGGCCTGTAGCAGATGAAACCTAAAGGAAGAAAGATGAAACCGCACCTGCGCGAGGCAGCGACGCGGCGTTTCGCCAGAATCTTGTGCCATGATATAGAAAACACAGGAAATATAAAATGCGTAAGAGTGAAAGAGACAGGTATGTTAGCTGACTGAGTGTAATGGCTTCCAAGGGCATCAATTCTAGGCACACGTTATCTGCGCTGGCGTATGTACCTCCTACACACACATATCACGCCTTTAACCCTTACGGGGAAGGCAGAGCGTAATCGGCCGTTAAAAAAACAGTCACTATCGCCAGGTCGTGTATCACTGTAGTCAGTCTGTCTCCTAAAATTGTTATTCACATGAAACACTTCGAGTCGTTTAGTCGCCTCTTACGACACCCGCGGGAATGAAATGGAGTGATGCTATTCTAAGCCGGCATTACACGGCACTCCTTTTGTTTGTGTATTATACTATTGGCTACACTGTTACCTTGAGAAATGATCCAGCACGTAGTCTAAAGTGGCTCGTGCTACGGGAGTGAGTGCGGTGTTCAGCAGTTGGCGTAGAGCGAGCAACCGCCAGCTGCGATCTTTCAATTCCACCCCGCCCGCCATTGTACTGCCGCGCATTGCTGGAAAAACAAATGCGTAATGGACAACATGTTATTTCTCTGAAAACAAAGCGTAATAAAAAATACGTGCCTGTTATTTAACAATAAACTATCTGAAACCGGCCAAGTGCAAGTAGAGTTCGCGCAAGGAGGGTTCCGTACCATAACGTATAAAAATTGCATAAAAACACGTTTTTTGTATGGGTGTTCCCATAAATATTAATTTGATTCAATTTTTTAGTATTTGTTGTTATAGCGGTAACACGAATACGGCATCTGCACATAGGCATTATGGCCAGAGACACCGCGTCCGTATGCGTCACGTTTGCGTAGCCCCGCGCGTACCTATGACGTTGTAATGTATGAGACTGTATGAGATATGGCACACTGCTTGCGTTGCGTAAACATGCCCGTATGCGTAATGCGTAGGGTCACGCATTGCGGATCCCAGACGACAAACAGGTTGCATACCCTACGTAGAGTGGAACGGCATCTTCAACGAGAATTCTTTGTTTAATTCAATCATGTAATTTTTCAAATGATGTACTAGACATGGATATAAAAAAAGATCCTAGTGCGATTTTAGTTCGCGGCACAGGTTGTGGTATTGGCAGTGTCTCTATCCTTCCGTATAGGTCATGTAACCATTGTCTTTTCGCTCAGGAGTATTACGGCACAACAATAGCCAAAGGAATAATAATTCGTCCGAAGAACTACTAGGTCCATCTTCCCAATTTGCTAGAGATATCTTGCACGAAGAGTATGTAATGAGAACTTTTATCATGCACAAGAGTTACGCAAAAGTGACTGGGTACTCAACAGACCCCTTGCAGCACGTATGCGTATGCGTCTGCGTCTGGTGTGGCAGGGGTGCACGGACGTGATCACGCGCGTATCTACGTGCACGAGCGGCATACGGACGCGGTGTGCTCCGCCTTTTAATTTATGCTGTTATGCTGCATGAAAACCGGGTTCACATTTATTGATGATTAATGTTGTGGTAGCGCAGCTTTGTATTTATTTATAGAGGCGGGCTTTTTGATTAGTTTAAGGAAGTTGACATTTTTATTTTTATATAATTTTGACTATTCATCAATTTACTTGTAAAATTTATCTGAATCTCATATGAAAATTCCTCAAAAGTATCGCCATTTAGAACGGAAAGAAATAGTTTCGTGGCACCGTATACTAGGACATATAGTCATATCATATTACATAGAACTCACCCTTGAAATATTATTTCAAGGGTGAGTTCTACTCGTAAAACTAATCAACTTTCTCCAAGGAACATTCGACCACCCATACCAAAAAGATAATCACAAAATGTGTCACACTGATGAAATTTTTCGTATTTCCACCTATGTTCTTTGGGTAAAGTTGTATAGTTTCACGAGTAGTACTCAGTAGAACTCGGCTCAAAAACATTTACCCTGAACAATAGGACCTTATATGAAATACGATCAACAGCATCTTACCAGCAATATCTTCAAGCTGCGCCATGCTGGCCTCGTCGAGAAGAGGCGGCAGCTTCTTAGAGAAGAAGTCTTTGAGGGCCGTCGCCACCGCGTTCACGGGAATGTCTAACGTGTCTAGGTCTACATTTGGATCTGAAACGAAACATTTTATTAAATTTTCATCAAATGGTAAATGGACGGACGTGGTAATATTTCTTATGTACCTTGACACAAAGTAAGTATTGGCGGGGGCGCGCATTCTTAATTTTGTGACCTTGATCTCATAACAACACATTCTTTGTGGTTCATTCTAAGTGCTAATAAACATTTGATAGTCATATGTTTATAAATGAAAATAAGCAATTATAAAAATGTTGCCCGCCGTCGCTTGAACCCGAAACCGTGGGGTACCGTCCCACTGCTCTGCCACTGAGCTACCGGCGCCCCGACTGACCCTTTCAAATGTTCAACCTCTTGATACTAGTCTTGAAGCGAAGTACAAGCGACATCTAGTGTTTGTTACTTTAACTAATACTTTTTAAATTTCTTATTTTCACATTATGAAAATAGTATGACACTGTGAGTGCAAAATAAAACATAGTACATTATATTTTTGGTCATCTATCAGTGCGAAGGTTCATTGACGAAATGGGCAGCAGTGTTTCCTGTAAATTCACAATTTTGAACTGCTCTCGAGAATCGGTTCGCCAAGTATGTGGTATGATATGGATAAATTAAAAACCCCAAAAGGAAGAAGACCTGCGTCCATGAGTAGAACCTTGTGGCTGTTTTTGAAAGGTATAAACAGTCACTACATAGTAAAAAATAAAGTTGCTTCCCGCGTCTGTCCTTATGTCTCTTTGTTTTTATGTATACTTTAATCTTTAAAACGACCCAACGGATCTAGTTTTTTTATTTTTCTTAAAGATAGAGTGATTCAAGAGGAAGGTTTTTATGTATGATATCTGTCGGAAGAAGGTCTGGTCCCGTGGGAAATCGGTTAGCAGCGGGTGAAACCGCTGGGCGAGCCCTGGTCTATAATAAGTAAGAGATACGTACCTTGCCGTGTGATTCCGGCTTAGAATAGCATCACCCCATTTCTATCCCGTGGGAGTCGTAATAGGGGACCAAGGGACTCGAGGGCGTGTATTGCAATTTAAGGCGATGAGCTCACAACCTGTCACTATGGAAATACTCAATTTTTCAAATGACCCTCAAATATTTGTCAGACGTGGTGTAAATGTGCGTTTTTTGCGGCCGTTTACGCTCTGCCTGCCCCGCAAGGGATTATAGGCGTGATATGTGTGTGTGTGTGTGTGTGTGTGTGTGTGTGTGTGTGTGTGTGTATGTGTGTGTGTATGTGTGTGTGTATGTGTGTGTGTGTGTATGTGTGTGTGTGCGTGTGTGTGCGTGTGTGTGTGTGTACGTACCTTCATAGAACTTGTTGAACAGCATCTCGACATGGGCCCGGTTGCCGGGAACGCGGTACAGCCCCTCGGACGCGAGCCCCTCGCGCTCGATGAACTCCACACACTTCTCAATGAACAGTGGCACGCCGTGAGCACCCTGCGGCAAAAGAAAACGTCACGTCGGCAAACTTGCGTAAGTAACTAGCGACGCTTACAGTTCACACGTGTATCTGTACGCTTTTAACATCATTTTAAGTATTAGACCGGGTCTATCGAGTATATGAGTCAACCCGCGACCACAATACATGAAACTGTGTTGAAACGTCGGGACACAGGTAAATTACTAATATTTACCTAAATACTATCGCGATTGACCCGGTCTAATACTTAAAATGAGTGAAAGTGATCGCGAGTGCTTAAAAAGTTATATCGCTTTTAACATGTTCTTCAGCGGTAAAAATAAACGTGTAACAACAAGGTTCCTTCATCGTTCAAAATTTTTTGTCTTTACAGTCTTTTTTCATAATAGTGTATAATAAGTTATATGTGGACGTATCTTCAACGTCATCAGGATTGGCCATAGCATCTAATCTGGTAGGTCTCTTCAATAAAATGGTATTTCAAGATTACAATCTGTATTAATCAACCAAGATACTTCATAATTAAGTTTCCACGAAATAATAGCCTACACAGGAAAGAATAACACAGTTTGTCCTTCCAAGACGCTTATAACATGAAACAATGCGATATTACGCGGAACTGATTCTGATTACGATATTCATATAATCTTCAAAGAACAAAACAAAGCGAAAAAGCTAACGTCGCGAGCACGAAATTTCAAGTTAAATATTGACTCTACCTGGCAGTAAGAAAAGTAACGGCCGATGTGGCACAGTGGTAGTGCGATTGCCTGCGACGCAAAGGTTCCGGGTTTGATTCTCGGTGGGACTCTCACAGAGTTGATATTTATCACTTTGTGAATTTGTTCCCGGTCTGGTTAGGACATTGCAGGGTGAACCACCTGATTGTCCGAAAATAAATGGTTCCGTGCTTCGGAGGGAACGATAAGCTGTCGGTCCCGGGTGCAATCTATGATTACTTAGACGGCAGTCGTTACACAACCATGTCAGAGGCCTACTACTAGTAGTAGTCGAGTGAAAAAGTCTAGACACCAGGGTTCATCGCGGCGTTGGACGAATCTGTGTCCCACACGAAAAATAAGAAAGAAGACCTAGCAGTGACACACGGACGAAGCGATATGATTGACAGAGGCTTTCGTTTCATTTCGGACGGCTAGTACTAAGCGATACATATTTGCGAAGATATATATTTGTACGGGATTTAAAAATCTCTTTGGGAACCCATCGTGTGTGGTATCTAATGAAAGGGCTTTTTATGCCTATTCCAAAAATATATCACATTATAGTATATCAGTCACCTATGTAAAGTTATGATTACGATTGACAAAGGGTTTCAATTCATTTCGGACGGTTATTGAAATTTGAAATTGAAATTCTTTATTCAATGTAGGATAGTAATATAATATAACTTATTGACGTCATGAACCGTCATTGTAAAAAAAAAGAAATTTGTATCTTTTTTTATAACAATTTTGTAATGTCCTAATAGAAAACCGGCTCGGGCGGGATAAAAAATAAATATTAGGCACTGCCACGGGGCTGGCCAGGTTAATCACACGGCATGTAACTTTACGCCACCACCATCTGAAAGCGATATTTGTTTCAAATTGAATTCAAGATTTTTAAAGCGTGTAGTTTACATGCGTATAATTAACCGGACCTCCTGAACAGGAAAAATCCCCCAAAAACCAACCCAGAAGTGCTCCTACTCTAAATTAACAATCTTACTAGCACCTAAGCTACCCTAGCTAATTTTGGAAGTAAAAAAATATGTATAGACCAAAAATGGCTGCATATATTTTTTTTTAAATTGCAGTAGATAAATCTACCAGTTTCAAGTTCAAGTTAGTACTAACCTGAGGCCCCCAGTTGATCGCGGACTGCTGGTTGGTGGCTGCTGGCTGCTGGCTCTTCTTGTCCTTGTGCTTGCCCTCCTTGTGCCGGCGGTCGTGCTTGCTGGCCGGCGGCTGCCTGCGGCGGGAGTCGGCCGCGCTAGACGACGAGTTATCTTGCGCAGAGGACGGGTAGTCGCCTCCCGCGATCTACAAGTGATAAAGGAAATGATGAATACCGAAAATGTTAACTACTTACATACATATATAAATCACACCTCTCTCCTGGAAGGGTAGGCAGATACTTCCTTCATCTTACTACGATCCTTGCATACTTCTTTCGCCTCTTCTACATTTATCAATCTTTTCATGCTTGCTCGTCGGTTTAGGGGCACCTGATCTTTCTTAAGCACGTCTCCGATTGATTTGAGCGAGGTACTAAGTCGAAGTCTCCCCATAGTTTCCCATAAAGTTGATATTTAAATGTTCAATTCTCAAAATGTTCAACCACAATTTTCTACGTTCCACATATTATTTCTAAAATGCTTATTTACCCACGACAAAATGGTGACGGTATATGCGTTTGGGTTGAGAGGATGTGTGCTTGTGCAAAACAATGCCAACATTTATCTCAATCCTCTCCAAAACCACTGGTCCTATTTTATTAATGTAAAGTATGTACTATGTGAAGGAGATGAAGTAACAAATTAACAGATTCGTCACAAACCCGATTTTGTAACTGGATCTGCGCTTGACTTGCACTGCGGTAAATTATATAAAACGATTAAGTATATTTTAACTACTGAGATACTAACTATTACATAAAAGTATACGTAAGAAATCCAAAATTAAACACATATTGTATTTCAATCCAAGAGCTACGGAGAATCGTGCCGGAAATCAAGTAGATAGCGCTGACATCACACATTGATACAAAAAGATGGCGATAATTTCACCGATCGTGAGTAAAGAGCCGTCGGCATAAAAGGCTTAAATTTTTCCTTGTACAGTCAAGATCAGGCGGGATACCGTCGTTTTGCATATTTTTGAAGTTTCTAATTTACTTTGGCATACCTCGGTTTACATTAAATTCTTTGTCTTACTATTTCGACTAATGTTTATATGTCATACTGCATTGAAATTCATATCAATATTTTGACCTATTTTATAATTGGAAACACTTACAAAGTAATAGGTTATGGTCCGGCGGCCTAAGTCGCGAACAAGCTTTTCTAGGAGTATGTAGTAGACATTATGACTTGGAAATTTATGTTACAAGGGTTATGCATGTTGTTTTTATGACTTTGAATAATTATGACTATATAACATAAACGTTATACAAATGATTTAAACATTTATGCAAAACGACCCCAAACCGATCAGGCTGGGTCGTTTGGACTTTGGAACGTTCTCAACGCACGTTTGGAACGCACAAGACTGACATTGGCAGTTTGAGCGTCTAACCCAGAATGATCTTGACTGTACATACAGGGTTATTTTTTATTCACCCCGGAAATTATACAGGGTGATTCTACTCATGATTCTGAACAACTTTTATTATGGGGTCACCTGCGAAATCGCGAAAAAATAAACAGCTGCTCCATAGAAAAATTCATACCTACTCGAACAAAATGTATGGAACAGCTGGTTTTTTCTCCGCGATTTCGCAGGTGACCCCATAGTAAAAGTTGTTTAGAATCATGAGTAGAATCGCCATGTAGAATTTCCGGGGTGAATAAAAAATAACCCTGTATAACCGCTGTCATACAATGCAACAATAAGATGGTAGTGACAAAATAACAGGAGTTATACAATTCAACAACTGCAGTACATACCTTATGGTCTCTGATCTCCTGGTGCGGCGGAGGCGGCAAGGGTCTGGGCCGTCTGTTTTCCCCATCGGAACTACCGTCGCTTGACTCGCTGCCTGCTAGAATGTGATATCCTTTTAATACAACATAAATTACGAGAACACTACGTAACATCTACAGTTCAAGGTGGAATCTTACTAGTGACCGTAATGACAGGCTTTTCATACGAACGAACATATTGAATTATGAAACAAGTGTGATTAATTAAAAATACAATTGTTTTCTGAGATAAATCCTAGCCTATGACACTCGGGATAATGTATAGATTATTCTGATACAAATCCTATTCGAATCTGATCGAACTCTAAAAACATTACACTCCTTTTTTAGTCGTGTATAAAAACTATTTGTTCTGGAGACAACAGGATTATTTTAGGATAAAAACGCAAGTTGTGTAAGGTCAGGATATTGTAGGATGAACCAACTGATTATCCGTAAGAAAGACGGTTCCGTGCTTCGTAAAGTAAGATAAAGTTTTGCGGTCTGTGTCAATGATTACTTAGGTTCGGCAGTCTTTTATTAGTAGGAGAGATCTATTAGTTGTAGGAGAATAAAAAGCCGTGACATCAGGGTTCACCTGATCGTTCCGTGAAAGAAAGATGGTTCCGTGCTTCAGAGGTCACATTAAACCGTCGGTCTTGGGAGAGAGTAGGTACAGAACACAGCCGTGTCAGAGGCCTGCTACTGCTGACACCAGGGTTCATCGGGTCGTTGGATGACTCAGTTTTCCACACGAAAAGAATACCTGATCGTTCGCTCCGTGTCCAAGCCGTATTGGTCACTAGTAAAATCCCACCTTAGGGACGTAGAATTTATATTACCTTTGTCTTCCTGCGTCCTGGCTCGGTAGCCGGTGGGCAGTTCTGGCGGGCCGACAAACATGCCCAGTTTGGGCACACGCGGGCTTTGCACAGCTACCAGGTTGCCTAACGACCTGTACGGAAAGTTATAAATATTGCTTAAATACGAACAAAGAACATTTTGTAGCATTATGAAAAATGATGACATATGTGAAATGCCCACATCCACACGTTTTGTACCTCATCCAATGACTGATTGATAACATTAGTTATGCTGTGTTCCTGTGCTGATTTATATATATATTTGACATACCTACATTCTTGTAAATATTGTTTTGTTGCCGTGTGATGCCGGCTTAGAATAGCATCACCCCATTTCTTACCCGTGGGAGTCGTAAGAGGCGACTAAGGGACTCGAGGGTGTGTATTGCAATTTTAGGCGATGGGCTGACAACCTGTTACTATGGCGATACACAATTTTCAGAATGTCCCTCAAATATTTGTCAGTCGTGGCGTAAATGTCCGTTTTTGCGGCCATTCACGCTCTGCCTACCCCGCAAGGGATTATAGGCGTGACATGTGTATGTGTATGTATATTTGACATACCTATATTCTTGTAAATATTGTTTTATTTTATTTTGTAACCAATTAATTGAATTTTGTAAATTGTGTAATTAATTTATGGGCCTGTGCCTGAAATAAAACATATTTAATTTAATGTGTACCGTTTCTTGTAGTGTCGCGGCGCGTGGTGTGCATTGTGTCGCCGGCGGGCGTGCACGCGCGCGCCGCCGCCCGACGCCTCGCTCGAACCGGAGCTGTCAGTCTCCGAAAACGCTGGAATTATAATATAAATAGGAAATGTCTAGACACCCAAAAGTGGCTTTTTAATCTTTACACATATTCTACTGTTGGTAGGTGTTTAGCACGGGAAATTATAACGGCGGAAAAGTATTTAGTTACAATTTTTTCCCTATGGTTACTGTGCAATTAGGATCAATATTGCATGCATTATAAATATAAAAGTAAATAAGCTGTAAATTACATTGAATTTAAAGTGCATACTACACTGTACGTTCCCAAACTGACCTATGTTTCTTGGGGAAGTTTGTACAGTTGAACTAAATTGGTAGATATAGGTCTATTTTTGTAATTTATAGCAATTAGTTAGTTACTTACTGTTCTCGTGAAGTAATTTGTAGTTTCAGAACAATAATAAATAAGTGACCCAAAATACAAACGAAAGATTTGTTGTCGCAAAGTTTTTCAACTGTCACTAGAATAATAATGAAAGTTAAATATTGTGCGAATAGAATTTCAAGAGTTTAATGGATATCTCCATGATTCCCTGAATTGAAAAATTATATGGGAACATCGGGAGAAGAATATAAATGCTGTTTCAAACAAAAAAGGAACTGTCCTGACAAGTCCAAGCGCTTTTGATTAACTGGTGAACATACATAAAGTTGACAAGTATCACGACGAATTGAGAATCTAGTCTTTACTGGAAGTCGGTTGAAATTAATTGAGATTAACTTACAAGGTTGGTGCGCGGTGGTTTTCTCGTGTCGTCGATGCCGTCTCAATCTCATCATGGACGGCGCTTCCATATACTCATTCGGATCTTTGATCTATACAAGGAAACAGATAATAAGTTAA
This sequence comes from Tuta absoluta, assembly GCA_027580185.1. Taxonomy (NCBI): domain Eukaryota; kingdom Metazoa; phylum Arthropoda; class Insecta; order Lepidoptera; family Gelechiidae; genus Tuta; species Tuta absoluta. The sequence continues at coordinate 3,045,209 of JAQAHW010000034.1, forward strand.
ATAGTTGCCGCGTGATGCCGGCATAGGGCTACTGCAGACCAAACGTTCGTTTTTACGAGCGACTGCACGAGCACTTTTCATAGAAATTACAAAAAAACGTACAGAATTGAAATAGAGTTGACATTGCCTAGAATGACAAACGCCGCCGGTTGCCACCGGGCGACCGTGAGAGACGTTTGGCATTCTAGCCAATGACACCTTTATTTCAATTACGTTATGAGTTTATTTTCGAATTTCTGGTCAAAAGCGCTCGAACTGTCACTCGCGGAAACTTCTCTTGTTCTGCGGCGGCCCTTAGAAAAGTATCACCCTCTTTCCTTCCCGCGGGTGTCGTAATGTGCGACTAAGGGATTCGGGGTTTCATGTGTATTACTATTTTAGGCGAAAGGCTAACAACTTTTCACTATAGTGACACACACTGCCTACCCCGTAAGGGATAAAGACCTGATGTGTGTATGTAGAAATAAGTTAAAATACTACACTCGATTCTAGCAGCACATTTTCTTATTTTTCTTAGCGAAAGAAAAGGCACAGGACATATCATTAATTCAATCATTCAGCCATATGCCAACCAAGGTAACTTTCAACGCGTAAAAGTGTCATACATATTTTTGTCAATAGCACCAGAGTGGCAAAGTACTTCAAAATTGTGCGGCACGTGCGAGTTATATTTTTTATACTACACCTACATAGAAAGTCCCCATTGCTTATTCAAACAGACAGGAACGAGACTCATTGTTCACATTTGAATTTAGCGGCAAATGAGCGGGAAAGAATATCCATACAAATCACTTGCTTTCCTTGGGAGTAAGAGAAGCAACTGTCAAAACTTTCGTAAAACATAAAGTGTCTCTAATATTTTACCAGGCAGAATGAAAGACTTGGCTAAATGGACGCACGATTTTACTTTGGTTTTTCCGTGGCATTAATTTGAGGTTTATTGAACTGTTCTTATATTTTTTATTCGCGTAAGTGTAGTATATAGCACTATCTAGTATTTGGAAGTAAGGACGATTACAAACTCATGTGTATTGAGGCCCGAAATCCTCGTCAGTAATCAGTCTCTTTCTTCCGTGAAAAATGTACTATTATAGAAACGAATACGAACTTGTGCATATTGCGCATCGAGTTCAGTTTCCGAGCTGACTCCTGACGGATGATGATGGTGGCCACTCTGCTGACTGCCTGAATGTGACCAGCCGGATCGTTGAGACTGAAAAGCAAAAAAGTCACGTCAACAATAAAGTTAAATAAACAATAAAGTTATTCTGAATGAAATAATTGAATTTGTGTGTGTTATTTTATAAAATGTGCTGATCATTCCGATGGTTTTCCCATCTTGAAGATGGGCTATTTTGTTATTTAAAATTATCTATTCTCAGTAGGCAATGGGTAGTTTATTGATCGTTCTACTGAGAATATTCAGTTACAACAGTTAAATTAGCTAAATATTCAGTTACAACAGTTAAAAGATGCGGAACTTCAATTGCCGCTAAATCACACCTAGGAAAATAAATATTATTTACGGACACTCAATGTCACTTTAGGACAATACTATTAAGAGAAACTAAATGTCACTCTAAAACACTAACATTATGTCATAATCGCATTATTTTGTCGTTGGTCGTGGCATAAACTCAAAGTTCAAATAAATCAAGATGGCAGGAGGACAAATAAGTAGAACCTCAAAGAAGCAAAAGGTCAGTTATAAAATGTCGAGGTAGCAGAAATAAATGTTACCAATTTCGTGGGAAATGATACGCAAATGTTTAAGAACTTCATTTTCAGGTTTTTTTTACTACGAATCCATACTTTTACATTTATAAAAGATAAAAACTTCTTTGCCAACTGCATTTTATTAGATGACATTAAGTACCGTTGAGTGTCCTTTAGTGACATTTAATGTCCTAAAGTGACATTTAGTGCAATAAAGTACCTAAAGTGACGTCGATTGTCCTTAAGTGACATTTAGTATCTTAAAGCGACATATAGTGCGTCAAATTAAAATGGAGTGTCCTAAAGCAGGCCTGTGTCACTCCGCGTGTAGGTATTAAAAACATACCTCAAGGCGCCGGCCACTGCGAAAGGGCTAATCTAGCGGGCTGCCGCAAGCGAAAGAAGTCACACGCGTGCGCTATTTGTTCAACTTTCTCGACAATTTTTTGCAAGATGGATGAAAGAAAAAAAAAGAAAAGACATACTCTTGATTTGATGACATTATGTTTCTTTTTGAAATGAATTTAATTTAAAACAAACCCTTTCTTTTTTTGTTGAACAAAGTACCTACTATTCCAAAATCCTAAATGTATTTAAAAGTAAATAAAAAGGTTTAGTCGTTTCATTCGAGTTGCATTTCATCTGTCGTATTCATTTACGAACTTGGACTAAGAGCCCAACGCAGAAGTCTATGGAATTCTTTTCAACTTAAAGAAAGTTTGCGAATCCATATTGCGAATTTCTTGCTTGGAAATATGAAAATAAATAATTTAAAAAATAAAATAATATTTTGCAATACTGCAGTTAAATTTTAGGTGCGAGATAAAAATTATATTGTGCTAGTTTCGGTTAGCACTATTCTCACTCAGCACATATTAAGCAGGAGTAAACGCTCGTGTTGTGCGCTAGATGGCGTAAGTAGTTTCTCGAAGTAAGCAACCCTAGACCGCGGCTCTTTCAATACGTATAACCACGTCTAACTTATTATGAACCGTAGTCCAATGAATTAAGGCCCATATTCCCTCAAAAAAAATTTGGCAGGTATGTAAATGAACACGTGGTCGACTGGAACGCGAGCTAAATTAAATTATATTGTCTATCAAATTGAGTACATATTTCTTTGAAAACCATTGCGAAGTAAAGCTTCTGTAACGCTAGTTACTAGTTATTATTCTGTGCCTAAAGTGACATTCAGTTTCCGAAAGTAACATATAGTGTCCTAAAGTGACATTTAGTATCCTAAAGAAACATTAACTTTCCCAGTTACATTTAGCGTCTTAAAGTGACATTGAGTCTCAAACGACATTTAGTTAACGTTTGTAACAATTGCGTGTCAGTAGTTCAATCAAAAAGCTATTGAACTGTTGCACTGCTAATTGAACTACTGAGAGTAGAAATAAATATCATGATACTTGAAGCTTTTTACCAGGGACCAGACTGGTAAGCCTATCAGGGGTTATTGATTGGGTTTTACGTATTGGTTTGCTTGCCCTATTCGTATCTCGCCAAAACCCATTCAAAGTGCTTTTTAAAGCGCTGTTTTAAAGGGTTACAACCCCTTCAAACCACTTTCCATATTGATAGGGTTACCCTATCGATTTTTAAATAAATTTGATCCCTACGGTGTCATTTATACGGACTATTACTGCCCGCGCGCCGCGAGGCGGGGTGAGCCGGTCGGTCAAAGCCTTTGACGTTGCCATAGAGTAGAAAATCACATAGAGATGACACTCCCGCTCCAGACGCGCTCAAGGTCAATCCGTCTGGCTGTCTCTTAGCGAACAATTCAGTCGGGAGTGCGCTTCGCCGCGGAAACGTTCGTCGTGCGGGTCGAATTTTCATTTTTTGTGAAAAATTTAGCAATGCCGAATTATTGTGGTGTGTATGGCTGCAAAAGTAAGTTTTTTTAATTTGCCTAAAGATGAGCCAAGGTAAGTGATGATTTTACAGTAAATACCTAGGTACCTACCATTCGTTATTATACGTAATTGTTGTATGTTCTCCTATTTTTACTTACGTAGGTACCTAGTTTCCATTTTCTAATTTAAACTACCTAGGTGCCTAAGTCATTGTTAGCTGATAATGATAAATAAGCACATTCGTATCGTAGGTATGTTTTGCACTTATTTTAAAATTCTTTACCTACCTATTAACAATAAAATGGTAAGGTAAGACTTTAAAACGGGTAAATATTTTGTTCCCACGGGAAAACTGTTAGCAGCGGTCGCAATCGCTTGACTGGCCGCTAGTCTGGAATAAAATTATTGGCACGTGACAGCCCCGACTTAAAGCGCGGGAGAGTGCGGGGCGTTACGGGCTGCGGGGGGAAGTAGGTATTTAAAGCGCGGCTTTTGGGGCCCAGACAAAGGAGTTTCGTTTCTATACGCAGTATTATTATCTATTCTTATGACGTTGCCGCGAAGCCGACAGTCGACCGACGCCACCTACCTACAGCACGGTGCGTGTGCGGTGCGTGCGGTGAAAGAATGTTATTGTAGTAACTTCTTCGCTGAAATGGGAAGCGTCTAGAAGCGTTTAATAGTATTCCTGCGTTTTTTGTTAGGTATTTGTTATCTTTTTGTGGTAGCTGATAGTAATAAAATAAGTATAATGCCATCATAAAAACGAGATTGCATAGCTACATGCCCTAATTATCCTACAATAAAAAATCCGGTCAAGTGCGAGTCAGACTCGCGCACGAAGGGTTCCGTACCATTATACCTTTACCAAACAAATATCGATATAACGCGCAAAAAAGCATGTGTTTTGTATGGCAGACCCCATAATTATTTTTGTATGGGAGCCCCCTTAAATATTTACTTAATTCTAATTTATCTATTAGTATTTGTTGTTATAGCGGCAACAGAAATACATCATCTGTGAAAATTTCGACTGTCTAGGTATAACGGTTCAGGGGATACAGCCTCGTAACTGTAGGACGGACGGACGGACAGACAGACGGACAGCCGAGCCTCAGTAATACGGTTTCCGTTATTACCCTTTGGGTACGGAACCCTAAAAATGGACCAATTAAGTGCCCTCGTGCCCAAAACATAACCTAAACGTACAACTAAAGACCGCAGAAGAGGTCGAGGATGCTACAAGGACACTAGTTGATGTGATTCAGGAAGCATGCTGGCGAAGCACTCCACAAGAGAAAATTAACGTACACAAAAATTAACCTGTCCCTCTAGAAATCAACGGCAAAATTACTGAAAAACGAAGACTCCGTCGAGTTTGGCAAACCAGCCGCATAGCAACTGACAGTACAGCTTTGAATAGGGCTATTGTTGAACTCAAAAAACTAACACAAACCTCTAGCGATGGAACCTTGCAAGCTAAACAACAAACTCTGACTGCCACAAAAGCAACAAATTATTCTGTAAAAAAAGTCTCAAAAGCAGACAGCCAGTAACTCCAACATAAGTATCATTCATGCTGGGTTAGAACCGCGCAAGTTTGCATTATCGCTAGATCTGACCCAGCTGATGAATGTAGCAACGCGGATACCGGATATCGACGGCCATACACCCAATTGCTTGGACTTGCTGCTGACAACTGATCCGGACAGTCAACCCGCTTGGGAACGTCCGACCACTGTCTGGTGAAATCCGTATCGACCTGCTCTCCTCTGGATGACAGCCCCAGGGGCACGAGGCGAGTTTGGAGATACGAGTCAGCAGATTGGGAAGAGATGTGGCACTTCTTTGCATCTTACCCGTGGCGGCAAGTGCGCTTCTCTTCGCGTCACCCCTCGGGGCAAAGCTATCGAGAAACACGGCGAAGCACTTGCCGTTTCACTCGATATCTCGAAGGCCTTTGACAGGGTCTGGCATGCAAGTCTGCTCCGCAAGCTTTCTGCTTATGGCATCCCAGCAGATTTTTGTACTTGGATTTCAGACTTCCTAAGTGAACGGTCCATCAGAGTTGTCGTTGACGGCTGCTCCTCTGACCTTTTGGCCATTGATGCCGGAGTTCCTCCGGGGTCTGTTCTCTCTGCAAGTCTTTTCCTGCTGCACATCAATGACCTCCTTTAGCATGGTATTATTGGATACGCAGATGATAGTACCATTTCAATGAAATACTTGACAGGTGCAAAAACCAGTGGGGATGAAATACGTTCGTTTCGTTAAGAAAGGCCATGGTATAGCGAACAAATCTGACCTTAAGCCTTGTCTCCCAATGGGGCGACGACAATCTGGTCTCATTCAACGCCACCAAAACACAGGCGTGTCTTTTCACTGCAAAAAGGAGTCCTTTCAACTGGACACCTACTTTTCGGGGTATATCTTTCCGTGTCACCGACAACCTCGAGCTTTTAGGCATGGAGTGGACATCAAATCTAAACTTCGGCGCAACCATCAAGTACAATGCTCAAACGGCGGCTAAGAAGCTGGGCATCCTGAGTGAAGCGATACTTTAGCCTGGACAGCTTTTAACTAACTCTTTACAAAGCAAAAGTCCGATCCTGCATGGAGTATTGCAGTCACCTTTGGAATGGCTCAGCCAAATACCAACTTGCTGCTCTTGACTCGGTGGAACGAAGGGGCAAGAGGCTCATAGGCGACAAAAAACTGGTGGACACCAAGCTACATAGCCTGGCACATCGCCGCAAGTTGCCTGCTTGACGGTTTTTTACAGATTGTACTTCGGAGAGTCTGCTCAAGAGCTTCACGACCTTGTTCCAGCTCCCGTCTACCATCGGACATCCAGACGCACCGCCGGATACCATCCATACCTGGTTGCCATTCCACCAATTCGGACTAAGCGCATCCAGTCATCATTTATAATGCGCACTGCTAAAGAGTGGAACTCACTACCTGCGTCTGTGTTTCTAAACGCATACAACCCTAATCTCTTCAAATTAAGAGTGAATAGGCTTATTCTGGGTGAGCTCGCTCCATCTTAGACTCTGTCTCTGTCCTATGACCTAGACTAGAGTCAAGAGCAAACCCATCCTAAATAATAATAAAAAACAGAGACTTTAAAATGCTATATTGAATAAAGACGCTTTCAAACGCCCCATGGTTCATTAAAGTAACAGAACTACATGAATATCTTGAAGTTAACACCGTTGTTGAAGAGATCAAACTGCACTCCTTGAGGTACAAAGAAAGGCTCCAAAATCATCCTAACACACTGGCTGTTCAGCTAACGGAACACGTTTTTTTAAACACTTTTTTTGTATGGCAGCCCCCATAAATATTTTTTAATTAAATTTTTAATTATTTGTTGTTATAACAGCAATAGAAATTCAACATCTGTAAAAATTTCAACTGACTAACTTTCGCGGTTCATAAAAGAGCCTCTATACAAAAAATCTAGTTTTTTTCGTACAAAAAATATAGTTTGTATGGGAGCCCCCTTAAATATTTACTTTATTCTCATTTTTAGTATTTGTTGTTATAGCGGCAACAGAAATACATCATTTGTGAAAATTTCAGCTGTCTAGGTATAACGGTTCAGGAGATACAGCCGAGCCTTAGTAATTGGGTTTCCGTTATTACCCTTTGGGTACGGAACCCTAAAAACAAAATGTATATCTACTACTCCCACGATCATGCACATATACGTATGATTAGGTACTTATCCATTTTTAATGAATGATGAGGGAACCAAGTTACTTCAAATCAAGAGAAACGCGCCAAGCGGCTTGCTTGCGTGACAGAGACGGAAGAGATTACCGATTGTGGCGCGCCGCAGCGGCAAACAGTCACCGCGCTGAACCTACTTGCAGAGCGTACGAGCGCAACCCTTATAAAGCGCTACCCAAAGGGGTTTTTGATAGGGTTCCCCTTTCGATAAACTTGAAGCAAATGAAACGGTTATCATTAGGATTGGGTTATCATTAAGATTGGGAGTGTTCAAGCAAAGGGTGGGAGACTTAAGCGCTTAATCGAAAAAGCGCTTAGCGGGTCCCTGCTTTTTACCTTTCTGTCTCTAGCAGGAGGTGGTCCGATAGTTATGTGCTGTAAGGCATCGCTGACCATTGCGTAGTTATTCAAATCCAGTTTACCGGGTTGCTGCAAAAAATAACAAATCTATTAATTTCGATTCTATTTTATCTATAAAAGTCAATGATATTCCGGATTATTCTTGCTGTTGGTTAGTTTGAACCGAAGCGTTATTGGTTCCGTCAGAGTTGATAAAAAACTACTTTGGTTCGAAAATATGGTTTAACAAGGTAGAACCATTAAATTCAAAACTTCCATCCTAAAGTTTTCGAGCTGCAGATGTGTTTATTGTCAACCTTACATCTAGTTACACATTTAAAATGCCAATGTTAGTCTAATGCGCGCGTCAAAAAAACGCTCTATAGTCCAAACTGTATAACCCAGCCTTAAGATGAATGAATTGGAAATTCAATCAAAAACTCAATTTTAAACGGGTTTAAGTTGTGTTTTTGAAAAGTGATTTGTTCGTGTCTCGATTTTTTCGTTTGATCACGTTCCAATGATACACATTGTATAATTATTTGTAACAAAATACCTTGAGTGTCTGTGAATGCCTGACCCTGGGCGGCGGCGCGTGAGGCCGGGTCCTTCCCGTGGTAAACGCACGATGACCATAACTAGGCGGTTGCCATAGACCTCCTCCGTCTGAATAACATACAGATGCATTGCTACTTTACATTGTTTAAAACAATATTAACCAAATAAGTAAATACTACGTTTTTTGAAAATTATATTAGACTAAAACAAATAAATCTACCACAAACAGTCATTTGACGCTATAAGAACGAAAAATCGTGCCTAAAAACTACAGAGTGTGACGTGATTAATAAAAATGAAATGTATACACAGGAATATAGTAAGAAAAAGTCGTAAATATTTGAATTAAGCATGTTGGACAGTCAGGATTAAATTAAACACTCATTACATTACTCATCTATTTACAACCTATTGTAATAATTTGAAAACATGCTGAAATCAAACATTTAGGTACATAATGTCCAATTCCCAAAATGTCCAAAGTTCAATTGCGAGAATATCCATTTCCCAGAATGCTCCAAAGTCCATGTTTAAGTGCAAGTTCAGCTCAGCTTACGAAACAGAACAACTGCTGTAATGTAAACATTGCCTCGGCGTCTCAAGCTACCTGCTCTTTGTTCTCACGAAAAAAGAGTGTTTTACACTCGACGACATTTTCGGAGTATCGAAGGCAAATTTACAATTATACCATCATTAAAAATAGTCATCGTCATAGATACTTTGACGATGAACATAGTTTAGATGATAATCGCATAATATACTTATTAAACGTCTACTGGAGTACGGATTATATCAACATTAAAATAAAATGAAATTACATACACATACACATATCACGCCTATAATCCCTTGCGGGGTAGGAAGAGCCTCAAAAACCGATCATTTATGCTACGCCTGACAAATGATTGAGGGTTATTCGGAAAATTGTGTATCGCCATAGTGACAGCTTGTCAGCCCAAAAATTAAATTAACTCTTTTCAATGTAGGAATAAATATCACATATTGACGTCTTATGTGTCATTGCTACAAAAAAGTTTAGTACTACTTTTTATAACATTTATATTCTATCCAGATAGAAAACGGGCTCGAGCTAATCCTCTTGTTTCCCAGTAACACTCCGTGGTAACACTACACACATATTGGACAGTCTTAAAGCGCACTATGGGAATCGAACAATGTACCTAAATAAAATCAAAATGCTCTAAACTCACTTGACAAATGTCGTGGTCTTATCGTTAGATTGGACATATCGAGATATGCCCAGGCACAACGTGATACTCCGGCACATCATGATCTGGCCATCCAACACAGGGCATATTGTTCAACGCTTTACGTTTGGCGATTTGGCCAGCGATACTTTAGGCATATCGATTATGTAGGGTGTCCAAGGTTTTAGCAAATAGAAATAAAGTTAAGAATTTAAATGTTTATTAAAATTTAAAATACATATTGTTAATTCAAAATCTGGCACATATAATCACAGTTCTTTGGATCAAATCAATAAGGTCTACCTGACCTCGTGAGTTGAAATCTGGTGATATAATTGATTTTGTCACTATACCTTTTTTCGGCATGGAACGTTTCATTTCGCACACTACACACAATTTAATGAATATCTCTATAGCTTTTTTCGGTATGTGAAATTTGTTTTTAAAACTTTATATCATTTTTTCTCTGCCACCATGCCCAACAGCAAGGACCATATTATATAACCCCTTTAGGTTATATATGGTCCTTGCCAACAGCTTTGTGAACTTCTGTCAATATATCAAAATATTCATCTACGGCGACTATGCGAACTGTAGGATCTTCAGCAGTTTTTCTTTTGAATATAAAGTAATCTTTGTCAGAAGTTTCCATGACATCATATTATGAACTCCAATAATAATCCAAAGAGACCCACTGCATGGTCACCCTACTTCTCTTGATTTGTTGAATAACCTTAAAAATAAAATGGAACTTTAGCGTACAAACCTTAGTTACTAATAAATCTAATAACTTTAATACATGACATGAGAGAAACGCATCACCTACACATTATTATGCAAAAATATACACTTGTTTAGCAACTAAATACTAACCTCTAAAATACGTAGAGAAGTCCATGGTTTTTTTAACATTGTGCGAAGAATCTTTATGTCAAAGAAATCAAGTAACTAATGGTAATATTGTTCTTTATGTGTACTCTTTGTTTCGTTTTTACTGTCCATTTTGATAATTTTATTATATTTCACGATCTGCCGTGTAATTAGCTCGAAATATCGACAAATACGTTATTCTCGTCGATCTGCCCAATCTTTTACTTGGCGCATCGCGACATGCCCGGCTGAATCACGATGTGCCGGCGTTTCAAGAAATGCCCGGGCATATCTCGATCTGGCTAATCTAACGATAAGCCCACGACATAAACATTAACAAAACAACGGTATCTCAACTCTACAGGATGTAAATTCTATCTACACTACACATAAAAATGAACTCTTTGCCGGTCGACACAGAGCGCCAAATCGCTCGGCATGCAATCACCTGACTCGTGCGTGCTGAGCGAATCCTCCGAACAGTTGAGGTCCGCTGCGTAGAACATTGTTACATTTTATAACCGATTTTACATTTACAACATAATAAGGATGTAATTTTACTACTGGTAACCGATAGCCAAAAATCAAGACGCGCTGGAGATACGGAACTACTTTACCCTAGGAACATAAATCAAATTACGAAAAAATATTGTCCTCCCATACAAGATTGCCGATCAGCTGATTTCACGGCCTATGTGGCGCAGTGGTAGTGCGACTGCCTGCGACGCAAAAGTTTCGGGTTCGATTCTCGGTGGGACACTCATAAAAGGTTGATATTTATCACTTTGTGAATCTGTTCCCGGTCTGGTTAGGACATTGCAGGGTGAACAAACTGATTGTCCGAAAATAAGTGGTTCCGTGCTTCGGAGGGCACGTTAAGCCGTTGGTCCCAGTTGTTGTCTATGATTACTTAGACGGCGGTCGTAACACAACCATGTCAGAAGCCTACTAGTGGTAGTAGGCGGTTTAAAAACTCTGACACCAGGGTTCATCGGGTCGTTGGACGACTCGTTGTCCCACACGAAAGAGAGGGAGCTGATTTGAGTTACTATGGAAACTCTGCTGCTTTAGTCATATTTCAACTATGTTACTAGGTGAAAGTAGTTCATTATCATCAGCCCATCTTGAGAATTCGCTATCGGTCACTAGTAATATTTCCCCCTCTATTTTTATCAAACGTGTTATCATAAAAAAGAGATTTCACTCTATCTTACAAAAGTGGGATCACTTCTGTCCCTATAGCGTCGAAAGGAAGTCGAAACTATTTGCAGATAAGGCCTCTCAGGTTTTGTAGTTTTGGTTCTCCCAACATTAGTAAAGAAATGAATAAGTAGATGTAACTTACGTGATAGATCATGCATTCTATGATCTGGCGGTGCGGGTTCAGGCGGAGTGCTGGGCGGCGGGTACACGCTGAAACCTGGACAACAAAACAATCAAGCATTATATTGGGTTCCATTTTATTGGGTGGTATCATCAATAACTAACCAAAGAACTGATATTATTTAAAACGGTTATCCTATGCAATGCACTTTTCACAAATTTTCAATTTCTTACGATAGATAGATTAATTCATGATCGAGAATAAGAGCGTATTTCTTCTAGTCATATAAATAAATGCGATGTTCTGCAAAATAAATAGTTTCTTGAACATTATTACAATATGATCAGGTGATTTAACTTGTCCGTGGCACTATTTGTAACAGTTTATAAACGAAAACCGCGTGACGCCGGCTAAGAATAGTATTTATTACCACATTTTATTCCCGCGGGTGTCGTAAGAGGCGACTAAGGGACTCGACGGTTTTATGTGTGCGGGCCGATCTGATATAGTCACTAAATCGTATTTGTCCATACATCACAAAATATCGTAAGTCGTAAATCGTATTAATAGGGAAACACCATAGTCGCAAAACGTCTAGTATAATAAAGTACAACATTTTTGCATGATTCTTTAGTAACTGCTACGGCAATAAATGGGGCGTTGGACTCAAATCTGGCTTTCAATGTTGTATTACTTCTTGTTTAAAATTCGAATGTGTTGTTGAAGAGATTTTTCAATCGCCTACTAGGTATTAAGTAGAACCGTAGAATAGAACTCTGGCGTATTTGCGTAATGACTGCCAGCTATGTACCTATGCTATGTACCTAATTATTGACAGCAACCGGGACCTACAGCTTAAAGTTGCCTCCGAAGCTAAATCGTCAATCCCCCGTGTCGTTCGCTGATGCTGGTATCACTTCCGAAATTATTATTTGCTTTCCTTTTTTCTCTGAGGGGGAGGAATACGCACCTTTCAAGAAGCCCCTGTTCTTGGAGTTGTTAATGGTGTCGCTGTATTCCGAGTCGATGTCGGCGCGCGAGTCCGGCCCAATCAGCAGGTCTAGAGAGTTCGTCAGTTTGTGTTCCACCCTGAAAACAGACAGGCAGATTCGCATTATATCACACACACACAAATCACGCCTATAATCCCTTGCGGAGTAAACGGACATTTAGGCTATGTCTGACAAATATTTAAGGGTCATTCGGAAAATCGTTTATCGCCATAGTGACAGGTTGTCAGCCCATCGCCTAAAATTGCAATACAAACCCTCGAGTCCCTTAGTCGCCTCTTACGACTCCCACCGGATAGAAATGGGGTAGTGCTATTCTAAGCCGGCATCACTAGCGTTATATTCATTCGAAATATTCTTCGAGATACATACATAATAAAGTCTACTACTGGACATGGGCCTCCGTCTACACGAGATTGTATGTACGTAACATACAAGACGAGCTCTTTCCCGAACGTGTTTAGGTGAAATAAAATATAATTTATTGGAGGAAAAACGAAGTAAAAAGTTCTTATTAATTAGGTACATAGATTAGCTTGTTGCACCGAGCATTGGCATGCAAATAATATTTTTAAGTTGGACGTTAGCAGAATAAAAATACTACGTCAATGGAAATTAATAAATTTGAAAGAATAGATAAAAGTGCATAACATTATAAAACAATTAATTAATAGTTAAAATTTGGTGTCAAAAAGTCACTAATAATATAAAAACATTTGTAAATAATTATAATTAATAAACAAAATATTTAATAACCATTTTTTTTACTTGCGTTTCTTATCATCTGGTAAAAATAACTTGACGGACATTTTAAAGCCATTTATAGCAAATTTCCTTAGGCGATGGTCCTGTCTAGCCAGGTGATTAGGGTAAAAGTGTTATTTGAATGCATAACGTTACTACATCGCTTCACTTATTACGAAACTTGAAATTTTATTCTTTTTCGCTACATTTATCAATCTGTTCTTTTTCTGTTTAAGCAATGAATTAGTCTGTCTGCTCTGTCTCTGTCCTATGACCTAGACTAGAGTCAAGAGCAAACCCATCGTTAATAATAATAATAATAAAAAGAATTAGCATCCCAAAAGAAACTATGACACCAGGGTTGAACGGGTCGTTCGTCGACTCAGTGTCCCACACTAAAAGAAAGAAGTAGCTGCACCCCAACACGACTTACTTATGGTTCAGATGGTAGGAATGGTTCCTCGGCGGTGGAGTGGGCCTCGACGCGGCAACGTCAGGCAAGTTGTGAGGTTGTTCCATGCGGAAAGCGCGTTCGATCTCGCCCTTACGCTCCCAAACCTCTTTGAAGAACGGTGTGTAGAATGCCGCTGTAAATATGCAAGAGCGCAAAAAAGTTAACACCTAACGAATGACATTGAATACCTTTCTGCAAGGAATATAGGTCGCAGTGAGGAAAATTTAATTGTCCTTCCAAAATGGCGGGTCGGATAGTTATGGCATTTTTTCATATTCCAATTTACGTCCTTGGATTTTTGAGCTATAAAGTATGTCATTAATATTTGACACCAACCATAACACTATTAAACACAATGGCCTCAATTCGGGATACAAATTCTCTTAACTTACCTTAAATTAGTGCTGTCACTTTCCGTCAAATAGGTTTAGAAAAGGATAGGAGATATTTTAGTCGTGTCATGTCTTATCATTTCATGCAAAATACGTGTTATCTGTCAAAATAAGGCGACGATCAAAACATAAAAAAGGCGAAAAAACCATTGATGTTTTTAAAAATGACAGTACTTAGATATCTCCTATACTTTTCGGAAAATGACAGCACTAATTTAAGGTAAGATAAGAGAATTTATATCCCGAATTGGACACAATAATTATTTACTTACACTTAGTTTCAGCGGTAGAAGTGTAAGTAGTGAAGTGTGCCCCCAAACGGTCTGCAGTCGCGTTGCCTTCGGTGATAAGAGCGTGGCCCAGATCTGTGATTGATAACATACGATTCCATGGAGAATATTATTGAACGTAAACTGCATACATATATCAGGCATATAATCCCTTGCGGTAGGTTAATTTACGCCACGTCTCATAATGATTTGAGGGTCATTCGGAAAATTACGTATCGCGATAGTGACGGGTTGTCAACCCATCGCCTAAAATTGCAATACACATGCCCTCGAGTCTCTTAATCGCCTCTTACGATACCCACGGGAAATATATGTGGTGAGGCTATTCTAAACCAACATCACACGGCAATGTAAACTATGCTATACATAGCCATGTAGTGCTGTCTTAGAAAGTATTTACACGCGTGTGTTTAAAATACGACTAACGGATCAATACCGAGAATTAACAGCAGTTTTCTCTGTGAATATAATACATTTTACTACAATTGACAATTAGCATGCCATATGTTTATCAACAAAAAAGTATACGTGGACGGTATTTGTAAAATCGTTTTTCTCTTATTTAGAGTATAAATACTGTCAGAAATGCTGATAATTATACGTTTTTGGTGAGGTGAGGTATCCAGTTATTTTGTTTGCATTTTCATCGGCTGTGTTAGTGATGCGAACGCCCTTATTAATCAGTTTTTTAGTTTTTTGAAGTAGTGTAATGAAATCATATGCCTTAAAACGCCAACAGATGGCGCCACCAATTGAATTTGTGAAAGCATTCGCAATATGTTCGACGCAAGCGCTTTGAAAGACTTTTAATGGTACGTATTTTCATAAAAAATTAAGCAAGGTTTTTTTCTAAAGACTTTATCATAGATGGATACGTACCTGTACCGAAGAAGGCAGTAGCGGCAGATCCGCCGCCGTCGGTCACAGCCACCATTTGTATGGGCAGGTTCGGAATGTTCATTGAGAACGCGCTGTATGAAAAAAAAGAAAATTTAGTAGAAAACAACGATAGATGAGAAATCACACCACCGTAGAAATCATACAATATAATATACAGGATATCAATCGAATAGTCACGTCCAAAAAAGTACACTTGTATTCTTTACACTGAGGGATATCCGAATCACCCGCATGTACGTTCCGCGATTGTTTGTAGTTTCCGAGTTCATCAACTTTTTGAAGTTGTATCAAGCAGGCTCATAATAAAAATAAAAAAAACCGACTGGCTACTTCCCTATTTTTTTACTTCCGTAATAAGGTTTTTCAAGCGGTTGTTTTTAAAGCATAATCTTCATGATTTGTACTTACAAGCTGGCAGTCTTATTTATTGTTTTGTATAACAATTAATAATACTGCCTGACGAATATTTCCCATACAACTATAAAAGTTGAATAACTCGGAAACTACAAAAAAATCGCGGTACATACATGGGGGTGATTCAGATACCCCTCAGTATAATGCAGTCAAATTTTCACAATTTCACAATAGTCAACCAAATAACAGAAACACTTCATGGTAATATGAACAAACTTACTTGAGTGTTGCCAAACTGGCCTTCCTCTTGGCGGAGTAGATGAGGATGAAGCCGTGTATTAGTTCCTCTCTAAACTGTGATGCTCCATGGAAACTTGAAATAATCACCTGAAATAAATAATGTAATAAATAACTCAGATCTTGGCTTGTAGCTTCAGTCGGGTTATAAAAAATATTATTGGTCTTTCAACTGACGTTGACGTTTTTCTTTAAATCAAGATAAGATACAAAAATATGAGTTCGTAGAGTCGGTACAGAATAGGAATAAGTGTCACCCAAACACCTCTTAATTGTTGCCGCGTCTAACTTATTCCCCCATCCAACCACGCGTCTTAAACGCCGCCCTAGACACGTCCTTTAGGATGATGATGACGATATCACAGTAGCCGCTGCTGCAGCTACTCCATAAGCTCTACAAGCAACCGACGCCCCCGCCATTTGATCCCCATTTTGGAAACTACCGGCACACAAACTTCTCCGGGTTAACTCTTACTTTCACCTATCAGTCAGCTGTAGGTTTCAAAGCCAAGGGGCTCAAATCGAAGAGTCTTAAAAAAAGCGTAGGCCAAAAGTGAACTAATAATTTTTCATAGGTCAACCTAAAATAAGTAGTTTATTGGATTATAAAAAATTCATACAAAGGCTAATTCGCAAAAGGCACACATTATTCTAAAGATACAGAACAAATCAGCAACAAGCTTCGTCAAAACCTGTGACAATAATACGTTTCAGCCCCATGCTTTGTCAAAAATAACAATGCTTACTTTCAGCAACATGCGTCGTCAAATTCAATCAAGTAGCCCACCCCGGGTTATACCCCGTCCGAAGGTGCCTAAAATACTTGCAGCATTACCTATTTACCCCGCTGAATTGTTATTCACAACCTTTGGGCAAGATACGAACCCGAGCAAGGATCAAAACCATTTTCCCGCAACCGTCGACCTATCTCCGCTATACATTTTTTGGCTTCGGACCCCCAAACGCATTCATAGGTTGTATTTCTTATGAGGCACAGAGGCGCCCTTAACTTCCACGCCTATTCTCTTTCTGCACAGACTCTATATAAAGCCGTGTGATGCCGGCTTAGAATAGCATCACCCCATTTCTTACCCGCGGGAGTCGTAAGAGGCGACTAAGGGACTCGAGGGTGTGTATTGCAATTTTAGGCGATGGGCTGACAACCTGTCACTTTGGCGATACACAATTTTCAGAATGTCCCTCAAATATTTGTCATACGTGGCGTAAATGTACGTTTTTGCGGCCATTTGCACTCTGCCTACCCCGCAAGGGATTATAGGCGTGATATATGTATGTATGTATGTATGTACAGCCTCTATTATGTATACTTACTTCAACTTTCCGCTTGGAATCGCCCAGGAAGGTCTCGATCACGATGGACCGGTCGCCGCTGAGGAAGCAGGCGCGATGCGACAGCAGCGGGGTCAACACACGCTCCGGTGAGAACGGGTCGTCGCAGAACATGCACACCATTATTCTGTTAAACAAAGTTATTTTGCTTTTAATAGTATAATGTTACAATAAGATGCATCTAATGAAAGACGTGGTGATGTGTAGGAAAAATCTGTAGTACGAGTAGTAGAAGAATTCCTGCTTTATGGGGGCTCATGTGCCCCCGACCCCTTGTATAAGCCACTGCCTACGAGATTCATCAAACCAT
Organism: Tuta absoluta; assembly: GCA_027580185.1. NCBI lineage: Eukaryota > Metazoa > Arthropoda > Insecta > Lepidoptera > Gelechiidae > Tuta > Tuta absoluta. The sequence continues at coordinate 3,062,919 of JAQAHW010000034.1, forward strand.
TATTTTTGAATGCAATTATGTGGGTAAAGAGTATAACGAATTTACGTTGCCGGCGTGCCAGCAAAGGAATTCCATACAACTCAGCTGGCGCACGATCGGAGACGTGATGACACACAGTGTGAAACTTCGCGGATTCCTTTTTCGAAAGAATTGAACATATTCCTAGCGTGTTTGAAAGAGTGTTTCCTTTACAAATGCAATAAGCTGGCGGTTTGCAAAAACGACCCACGAGGAAGCCGGGCTTATTTTTTCAAAATTAAAAACAGCTCATGGCCACAATGCTTTAAGTTGTGCGGGAGGGCTCCCTTAGTCTTGAAAAATAAAAAAGGCATTTAAAAAAGTATATAATATGGACATGCCTTCAGTAAACCTTAAGGTAATAAAAAAAGAACTGTTGCTGTAGAAAATATGGGAATACATTGATCTGTGACACTCAGGAACCCTCAAAAACTACTTTAATTTATAAATCTCAAAAGATGGCAGCCAAGTTTTTTAAAACGCGCTAACGAAATGTTTTTTGGTTTTAATGTTAGCCCGATGAGGTCATTTTTTAGTTAGCAATAACGGATTGATATTTTTAATCGTGCATGATGTGTTGCGTTTTCTCTCTGTCCTGCGTAAGCCCTCCATCTAACACCCATGGAGCGAATAAAGGTGCTATTCCGAACCGAGCGGCCGACGGCCGACAGCATATGCCGCGGCGGCCAAGGTCGGCCGCCGCAGCACTACTGGTTCGTATGGATTTGTATGGGATACTATCCGAACCGAGCGGCCGACGTCGGCCGCTCGGTTCGGATAGTATCCCATACAAATCCATACGAACCAGTATATGCTGTCGGCCGTCGGCCGCTCGGTTCGGAATAGTACCTTAAGTTGGACAGAGATAAAAACGCAACACGTAATACGCGTTTAAAAACAGTAATTCGTTATAACTTGGATGACAGAAGAGAAAGACGAACCAAAGGCAGAGTTTGTTGGGTGTTTAGGATAAACTGGGACATTCCATTTTGTTGGGTCGTTAGAGGTTCTTGGGTCTTTACAGTTTATAGGGACGTTACGTTTCATTGGTTTTTTTAGGGTTCGTTCGATCGAATATTTTTTTGTTTTATTGGGTCATAAGTATTTAAATAATCATAAACATTCTTAAAGAGTACAGCTTCTTGCCATAAATATTTTGAAATATGAACCTCGTGTATAAAATGACTCGGTTCAATATTACTTTTAGCACAGAATAATAACTAGTAACTAGCGTTACAGAAGCTTTACTTCGCAATGGTTTTCAAAGAAATATGTACTCAATCTGATAGACAATATGATTTAATTTAGCTCGCGTTCCAGTCGACCACGTGTTCATTTACATACCTGCCAAATATTTTTTTGAGGGAATATGAGCCGCGGTCTAGGGTTGCTTACTTCGAGAAACTACTTACGCCATCTAGCGCACAACACGAGCGTTTACTCCTACTTTTGGCGGGCACGCAGCAGGCAGCGACGAGTACGTTCATGTAGTCTAAGACCTAGCAGCATAATTGTATATGCTATACGATTATTGCCGAAGATTTAATTTAATGAAGTAATAAACCTGCAATAGTCCTTGCATCAGGCGGGTGCTGGCTCTGGGTGTACGAGTACTTCTATAGTGCAGACAGAGCAAGTATCCGCTTGATGTACACATCACATTATTTGGTATAAAAAAGGCCTCTGTGCTGTTGGCTTTGGCCCCACACATGCCTCAAAGGACCGGATCCCTGTGGGCCCGAGATCCGAAAAGAATACCAACATAATAATAATAAAATGTATACTAATAATAATAATATTATAATGTATAAAATTTTTTTTCCCGTGGGTGTCGTAAAAGGCGACGACGAACAATTTTAGGCGATGGGCTGACAACCTGTCACTATGGCGATTCACAATTTTCTGAATGACCCTAAAGTTTTTGTCAGACGTGGCGTAAATGTCCGTTTTTAGCGGTCGTTTACGCTCTGCCTATATATGTATGTATGTATGTAATAACAAGTCCTGGCGCTGGTTGCATATCTTGAAATTTTGTGAAAACACCTAAATCAATTAAAATTATTCTTCAGTTAAAAACCGATATCAGTTTAAAAAATAAAAACTAAGACGCGCGCGAACCCGCGGGTATCAGCTAGTACCTAAATATGTGCTGAGTGTGAATAGTGCTCACCGAAACTAGCACAATATAATTTTTATCTTGCACCTACAATTTAACTGCAATATTGCAAAATATTATTTTATTTTTAAAATTATTTATTACTAGCAGCCCGCCCAGCGGTTTCACCCGCCGCTAACTATTTCCCCCCGGGAATAAGACAGTTTAATATAGCCTATGTTCATCAGGGATAATGTAGGATTCTAAAAATATTGACTTCAATTTTAAACAAATATCGTTTTCAGATGGTGGTGGCGTAAAGTTACATGCCGTGTGATTAACCTGGCCAGCCCCATGGCAGTACCTATATTTTTATTATCTTTATCCCGCCCGAGCCGGTTTTCTATTAGGTCATAACAAAATTGTAATAAAAAAAAAAGAAAATTGTGTGATACAAATTTCTTTTTTTAGAATGACGGTTCATGACGTCAATAAGTGATAATACTACCCTACATTGAACAAAAAAATTCAATTTCAATTAACGGTAAAAGAATTATTTAAATCGGTCCAGTAGTTACGGAGCCTATTTAATTCAAACAAACTAAAAATAAAATGCCGTTTCTAATATTAGTGTAGATTATATAATTATTATTTTAGTGTGATGCCGGCTTAGAAAAGCATCACCCGATTTCTTTCCCGTGGGAGTCGTAGGAGGCGACTAAGGGACTTGAGGGTGTGTATTGCAATTTTAGGCGATGGGCTGACAACCTGTCACTATGGCGATACACAATTTTTCGAATGATCCTCAAGCATATGTCAGACGTGGCGTAAATGTCCGTTTTTGCGGCCGTTTACGCTCTGCCTACCCCGCAAGGGATAATAGGCGTGATATGTAATAATAATAATAATAATAATTGTTTATTTCACAAAGGAACACACAGGCAAAGTACAGTTTACATTTGATAACAAAAAGAAATAACGTAAGAGACAAATAATAAGGAGGTACATATATATCATTAACAATTTTGTAAAAGTTGTAAAGTATCTTACGTTTCCTGTTTAACACTCAAGTTACCAAAAACTTCCACACTAGGCTAGGCCTGTCCTGTGGATGTTTTTACTAAAGTAATAACATACGTTATCTGGGTAAGTACCTGCAATGAGTTGGAATTACAAGGTTATCAAAAATTGTGTTAATTTAAATAACTTATATTATGGTACGGAAAAATTCCTCTGTTTTTTTATAGGTCCAGTCTAGTAATTCTTTTTTAATTTTATGTTTTGCTTCCCGGGCCGTAAGTGTATGGATTTTACATAAACCATTAATTTTTGAATAAATAAATGGCTTTGAAAATGGAGTGAAACGTTTGGCAAACTCAGTCCTTACAGTTGGCCGAGGGATTCTAAAAACTCTACGGGTTATAATTTTTGGGTAGTCATTACACGTCAGCAATTCCTTATGAGTAATAGCAACAATTTTCAGGATGTATATTCCTCTGACACTGAGAACCTGGGAGTCCTTGAAGAGAGAAGCAGTTGGGTAGCGGAACGGTTTTTTAAACATCGTTTTAAGTACTGCCCTCTGCGCTCTTTCTAAAAGAATAAGATGAGTGGTGGCTGCGCCACCCCAGGCAAGGATGCAGTACGACAATACGGATTCACATAATGAAGTGTAGATTAATTTTAGTAAAGAAACATCTGCTACGTCCCTTAACAATTTAATGATGTGAACTAGTTTCCTGACTCTTGTGGACGTAGCAGCTATATGGTCTTTGAAAGAGAGTTTGTCGTCAATAAACACTCCTAAATACTTTAAGCACCGCATTTTTGTGATATGGCTGCACGAGCAGTTTGACGGGGATGATGTAAGAGGCGGGCAACATGACGTGTGGATGACTAACTCGGGTATGTCTGGAGGAGCCGATGCTGCAGTTTTGTGAAAGCAAAGGAAATTGGTTTTCGACGTATTCAATGTTAGTAAGTTATTATCAAGCCATGCTGCTATATGTGACAATCCTATTTGAGCCACACTATACACTTTAGGCCAAGATGTTTCATGAAACAAAATTACTGTATCGTCTGCGTAGTTGATTATATCTGCATTTTTTATGTTTAAAAGGGATATGTCATTAAGATATATCAAAAATAGTGTAGGCCCCAGTATACTCCCCTGTGGTACTCCGAAACTGATATCTTGTGGATCACTGACGAAGTCGTCGACACGCGTACACTGTTTCCTATTCGAAAGGTAGCATTTTAACCAGTCTAAACAGATTCCTCTTATACCAATAAGTTCGAGCTTCCGAAGCAGTATTGGGACAGAAACAGTGTCGAACGCCTTCGCAAGGTCCAAGAACACACCCAAACAGTTAAGGCCCTTATCTAAATGCGAGGAGACGATCTCTGTTAAGAGTGTTACTGCGTGTTCAGTCGACCTACCTTGTCGAAACCCGAATTGAGTATTTGACAATATTTTATTTTCTTCTAGGAAATTAACAAGTTGCTTATTGACGAATTTTTCTAACATTTTCGAGAAGGTAGACAGGAGAGAAATCGGCCTAAAATTATTGGGATCACTAGCGTCCCCTCCTTTGTGGATAGGTATGACTACTGCGGTTTTCCACACTTCTGGAAATATTCCAGTAGAAATACTGAGGTTGAAAATATGTGTAAGTGGCTCAATAATTTGATTTTTAACTTGTTTTACCAATCCATTAGTTATCCCGTCTATGCCAGGAGCACTATTTGTTTTTAGTTGCATGATTAACCTTTCAGTATCGGTTACTGTGATGGGATGCATATAAAAAGAGTTTGAAGGAGGGTGGCCTAAGCGTATCTTAGAAGCTAATGATTCTTGCGATTCGCTGATGCGTGTTAAAATTTTTCCAGCCAGACGATGACCAACAGAGCTGAAGAAGCTGTTACATGCATTAAGTGAGTCACTTTCTGTCGTTTTTATCTTACATAGGCTATGAGCCTTATTTTTGGATACTTTAGATATGGTTATGCGCCTAACAGTATTCCAGAGTTTTTGTGAGTCATCTCTATTTGTCGCTAAGTCTGCTCTGTCATACTCGATTCTACGTGACTTCACAAGTTCATAATAGAAATTACGGTATCGTTTATAAATTTCCTGCTTAATAATGTTAGTGGGGTGTTTTCTAGCATCTATATGCAACCGATCTCTGACTAAGGAACAACGAATCAACCCCGGGGTCATCCATGGATTAAGAGTATTATTTGCATGGCTTATTTTTATTACCTTTTTATGTTTATTCACTGTGGATACTAGAATGTCCATGAAAGCAGCAGCCGCTTTTGATGGGCAAGATGCTTCAAGCACAGAGGACCAATCGACCTGTTGCAAGTCATACTCAATGGCTTCCATGTCCAACTTTATACGTGTTCGTTTGTTTTTAGTTGGTTGAGATGCCTTCTCGTTCACTCCAATCATCGCTATTTTGTGGTCTGTATCTGTAGATGCACAGGTAGCAGATTCTATTTCTAATTTGGAATTACAAAAGATGTGATCAAGGCAAGCCTTTTCTCGTGTAGGTTTATCTATTGCCGATCTGAATCCAAGTTGTGCCATGAGGCTAACATACTCTGAGCAAAGTTCAGGCTTTTCTAAATGAATGTTTATATCGCCCAGAACAACCTGACAAGGGCTCGATGGCATGCTACTAATCACAGACTCCAGAGATGTCAAAAAAATATCTAAGTTACTGAAAGAGGGGGAACGATAAATTCCCAGAATAGAAGCAAAGTTAGGTACATGAACGAGTAAGCAGTTGGCATCTGACAAACTAGGTTCCTCAACCGTAGGAGCCAATGATTCCCTGACGTATACAACAACTCCACTACATTTGTTGATGAACTTTGAAGAGGAGAATGATAGATATCCGTTAAGGGGTCTTATAAATGGGTTGATTCCTAAATGACATTCTGTTAGCACAATCACATCAAAATCCATGTCAAGCCTCTTTAGGAGAACTATAAATCCATCAAAGTTACATGATATACTACGTATATTATAAGTAAGAATTTTTAGCCCATATCTTGATGTGTATGTATGTATTATTTTATTGTAGATTTTTTTAATGCATTATTTAATGTTTTTTGTCGTCTTTCTAAACCGACTAAGGGACAGCCCTTCGAATACTGATAGGGTGCATGAAACATAAAACTGGACCACTTTCCCCTAGAAACATATGTCAGGAAACGCCAAAAAAATGACCTTCCATACAAAATCACAATCAGCTGACTGCATTCACTATGGGAAGTCAGTTTTTTTACGTTTCCTGAAATATGTTCCTAGGGGAAAGTTGTTCAGTTTCATGGTCTGCATGTACCCTATTAGTATTCTGAGGGCTATCCCTGACACCCTTTAATACAGTAATGATTAAATGTAATCATTACACTGGTACGAATAATGTGGCGTAGTTGGTACATTTTTAAATGAAAAAGTAGTTATTGTGGCATAACTGTTATAGTTAGACAAATAGTTTCGCGGACCTTATTATAGATATTGATGTCCTCTATAAAACTGTAGTACATTACTTTGCTCTATTGTCAATAATTTCCACAGCGTACGCGATATAAGATATTTTTTTGGTACATTTTTCACACGTTGGGTTACATTATCGAAATTTTCACGCGGATCCCTATTTTTTTCTCGTATAAAATATAGCCTATGTTCATCAGGAATAATGTAGGATTCTAATGGTGAAAGAATTTTTAAAATCGGGCCAGTAGTTTCGGAGCCTATTCGATGCAAACAAACAAACAAACAAACAAACAATCAAATCTTTCCTCTTTATAATATTAGTGTAGATATTTCCAAGCAAGAAATTCACAATATGAATTCGCAAACTTTCTTTAAGTTGAAAAGAATTCCATAGACGTATCACATATAAATATTCTGCGTTGGGCTCTTAGTCTAAGTTCGTAAATGAATACGTACGACAGATGAAATGCAACTCGAATGAAACCTTTTTATTTAATTTTAAATACTTACTTTTAGGATTTTGGAATAGTAGGTACTTTGTTCAACAAAAAAAGAAAGGGTTTGTTTAGAATTAAATTCATTTCAAAAAGGAACATAATGTAATCAAATCAAGAGTATTTCTTTGCTTTTTTTCGTCTGTCCATCTTGCAAAAAAATGTCGAGAAAGTTGAACAAATAGCGCACGCGTGTGACTTCTTTCGCTTGCGGCAGCCCGCTAGATTAGCCCTTTCGCAGTGGCCGGCGCCTGGAGGTATGTTTTCAATACCTACACGCCGAGTGACACAGGCCTGCTATTAGTTTCTTTTGGGGAAGTTACAGGCCATCACGAGATCTACACTTAATGTGTCAGACGTCATACTAAAAACTCTATTATCTCGGAATCTATTCATGCTAGGCTATCAATTTTTTAGGAAATTTATAGGCCTTGACAAAATAAACATTTCGTGTGGCAGTTGTCAAACTAAAAAATCGTTCATCGCGTTTAACTTATTTATAATAACACTGTTATTGATTTACTTTTAGCTATATCATAGGAAAAAAATTACCTTATAAAAACAGGTGTATTTTAAAGTTGTTTTAAAATGTTTACCTGATATCGGAGTCGAAGCACACGATGAGGTCTCTGTAGAGATGCGCGTAGCTAGCCTTGTCCCTGTTGGCTCTGATGAGCTCTTGAATCACATCACCTGTGAGCGTCTCCGTGCCTAGCTCGTTGATCGTCGCTTCCATGTACGAACAGTGCAAGCTGGAATATAATAATAATAAAAATTATTGCACATAAAAAATCAAACAACATCCTTAACATAGAAATATGTGAAGTAGGTACAACAAGGCGGCCTTCTTGCTTTGGTAGCACGTTCACCAGGCAACCTTTGCGTAAAGGTAAGCGGGATAGTGCATAATATATAAAAAAACATCACATACTACATAATTTTTTAAATACGAATACATAAATAACCTCATAATATTATAAACGAATACATATAGGCCACAATTCGGGATGTACATTCTCCTTACTTGCCTTAAATTAGTGCTGTCATTTTCCATTAAATAGGTTTAGAAAAGGATAGGAGATATTTTAGTCGTGTCATGTCTTATAATTTCATGCAAAATACGTGTTATTTGTCAAAATAAGGCGACAATCAAAACAATGGCGACTAAATTGACTAGGAAAAGCGAAAAAACCCTTGACGTTTTTAAAAATGACAGGACTTAGATATCTTCTATCTTTTTCTAAACCTATTTGACGGAAAGTGACAGCACTAATTTAAGGCAAGTAAGGAAAATTTAAATCCCGAATTGACCTCATAAACTAACTAACTGAGTTAAATTACCTAAATAAGTTAAGTTAGTTAGTTAGAAGTGGTTGGTAATCAAATATTTGGTGAATATAAATCTGTGCGCATATCAAGACCTATTTTATGCGAGATATTAGACCCTAGAATTGTCATCTACTGAAGTTTTATTCACAATTTACAAACATCTTAAAATTTACAAATTTTGGAATATTTACAAAACAAGAAAACCTAAAATCTAAACATCTAAAATAAGAATCCCAATGCATCCCCACCAGACATAGTTTTGTACTGTTTATAAAAATTTATAAGTTTTATTCATCAACTGTGATAAAGCCCGGTCCCTAATGGTTCAAAAGCAAAGACCTAATAAACCTAGCTGTGGACTGGAACTAATCTGTTCTGTCAATGTCCATGTCAATAAAAATAATGTTGTTCCCTTTTCTCTCAAAAAGTTTTCCGTAAGGAGATAAAGATAGACTATTGCCTGTTAGATCCCTTTAATTTTCGAATGCGACTGTTCCGCCATTTTGTAGCGCCAACAACCTATGGTACGTAAATTGTCAAAGTCTTGTAAACAAAGTGCAATTTATTACTTTTTTCCTGAAATATTATATTTACAGTGCATTTTTAGTGATAAAAGACTAAATTAAGGAAATGCCCTCATGCCAGGCTATTTTATAATACAGTGCGGCGTGCGTCGGAATAAAAATCGCCCTGAAATTAGTTTGCACACGTAAGTACACAGATCTGCTATTTTACTCGAACTTTATAAGATTATAAGCAATTAAATGCTACGTATAGTTATTTTTCGCTATAAAGTAGCAAACTATAAACAATTTTTTCTCCAATATATCATTAATTTCTTTATTTCTGCTGATACTGATTTCATACAAACTGATCGTCGCGGCCAGGGTTGAGGTAGTACATAAAGTCACGGTATCGATATATTATTGCCAGAATTTGTAAGAATGGAAGGAAAGTATAAATCTTGTAAGTTCTGTTCAGGAAGTCATAATGTGCCCAAGTGACAATAAAAATTTAGTTTTTTAAATTATTTTTTATATATTTTTGATGTGGAGGGCGTCAAAGTTTTCTTTGTGTCTTCAACATTAGAATAGCCATATACCTAAAACTTGTCATCAAGTAGGACCTCGTTGATATTTTATAATTTATATTAATAAGCGTATTACGGACTACATTTCCTGGTGCCGTGTGATGCCGGCTTAGAATAGCGTCATCCCATTTCTTACCCATGGGTGTCGTAAGAGGCGACTGAGGGACTTGAGGGTGTGTATTACAGTTTTAGGCGATGGGCTGACAACCTGTCACTAATGATACACAGTTGTCTGATTGACCCTCAAACTTTTGTCAGAAGTGGTATTAATATCCGTTTTACGGCCGTTAATGCTCTGCCTACCCCGTAAGGGATATAGGCGTGATTTATGTATGTATGTATGTATGTGTTTCCTGAAAATTTTTGCCGATTTGACCTAAGTTCAGCCAATTTGTGCGGGGTTCTTTGTGACTGTTGAGGTTATTACGAACAGCCTGTCCTACAGGAGTATTTGGAGGAATAATTGTTAAATAATTTTAGATATTGTAGTCACCAACTTTTAAATACGTGCATACAGCATTGTAGTTGTTAAATAATTTTAAAAATATTTATTTTACAGATTGCCAAAAAATGAAGTTAGAAGAAGGAAATGGCTTGATATTATTGGCACTGAAAATATAAATCCACGTCATGGAAAAATATGTATAATTATGCTCCTTGCATTTTGGCGACGAGTTTGTTTTTTGTTTGGTTATTATTATCAATTTTTACCCAGACAACTTGCTTTTTTTTATAACTATTTATTTACCACACACAAATAGTAGAAGTATTCAGTAAATTCACAACAGCGTAGGCATAATACAGTAGCTAGGTAGGTACACAAAAAAAACGCAACAAGTAGGCATAATGCCGGTAAGTCATAACAAAGACAGTAGGTAGTAGGTATACAAATAATATCACAACAAAAGTAGACATAATGCCCGTGTGGCAAGGGCTCAGGGCTCAGTGTCCGCTGGCCACCAGGGTAGCACAGCACTGGTTTTTTTCGACTAGAATTTTATTTCTGAATAATACTTAATGTTAATACCATGCAGCTTGCCCTTGTCAGAAAGGGACAAGTAATTTAAGGCAAATATGGATTGTTCGTAGACAGTTACCGACTATCGATATCGATTTTTGGGTCCAAAATGATTACAACCCTACAAAAATCCGCCATTTTATGCGTCCAACATTGTTTAGGTATTCACGCACATTCTGAGGGTACAGCCAATCCATACCAGGTTTATTATATCTATGTTCAAAAGTCTTTTTCCCATGACATGACACCCCCTAATTTCCACTTTCCATAACTGCCACTTCCCAGAACTATTTGTCCACGTAGTGAATTCCCAGACAGAAATAAACAAGACATGCAAAAAAAGGTTATTAACAATAACCATGACAAGACTTTTTGAATACTTACTTATCAGCCAGATTTTGTCCATCTTCTTGTAGTCTCGTGATCTCCTTCTTATCCATTCCCTCTTCTTGAACGAACATCACAACAAGTGGAAGACCCTGCAACAGATATTACTTTGAGGCATTTGGGAAACTTTTAGGCGTCCTACAGACAGGCCAGCAACTATTGCGTATCGCCACCACTACACCAAAGATAAAAGCAAACAGCACACGGCACATAACTCATCATTTTGATGTGTTCGAGGCGTTATTGAGTATAAACTAATTAATTTTAAAGGAAATTGACTTGAGTTGATAAAGAATACACATGAAATGTTGTAAATAAATAAATGATGAACTTCTTCTAAATACATCGCCAAACAAAATGCTATGACTATAACGATCGTTACTCAACCATGGCTTAGGCCTAACTGTTGAAAAACTCTGACACCAGGTTGCATCGGGTCATTGGACGAATCAGTGACCCTCACAAAAAAAAAGATTGTAACGATAGGCCTCCAACAGCATTTATAAGACTATAGTGCATACACAGCTCATGAGTTCTATGAATTTGTTTTCAATTTACCTGAAAAGGCAGCTTATCTTCTTGTTCGAGACTGGAGAGCAAAGTTTTCTCGGCACACTCTCTGATGTACTCAAACGATTCTTGGTCTTGATACACGCAGAAGTAACCTGCAACGCGAAACAGAATTTAACAGGCATTTTCAAACCACGGTATTACACTTAGAACTCGAAAGAATAAGATTCCAGACCACGAAGTAGCAAAATGAGGTTCTAATTATTTATTTAAACCTATAGCACGTTCACACCATGCACCTGCGCCTGCTCCTGCCGCTGTCGCGAATATTGCTCGAAATACTTCGGCGGAAGTATCAACGCGAGTGAGTGTACACACACTGCCGTCATACTCTTTTCGCAGCAATTCAAGTGAGCGAGATAGCAATACATTGCACTCGTTCGTGCTGCCGTTCCTTTGACTCGCGCACGAAAAGTCGACAATCGAGGGAGCACGGGAAGTGGCAGCGGCATGACGAGTAGCAGCGCGAGTAAACTGTTTATACGCTGCCCACTTCCCTTACTATTTCCCTGCCCATATTGCCATCGTGTGAACGTGCTTATACTATGACTATGTGTCAGCTGTTATGGTCTGTTGTATCTATCTATCTAGTTTATTTACATTCCTTATCTTGTCTCGCTCGCACTCACCGTTAGGTGCGAAGTCGTCGATAGCGGTTGTTTCACTGAAGTCGTCGGTCTTCACTTGTTGTTCAATGCGCCAATTCTGTCCTTGAATGTTGATGCGTCGCTCGCTGTCGCACCCGGCCAATAGGCGTTTTCCAAATTCACCGGCAATGCCTTCCACCTAGAGACACAAAAATGCACATCACACGTCTGGAAGAAGACTAGGAATCTTAATTTGAGGTGGAATGGTATCTCCAAGTAGCGACGGTACACATCCACGTGTGAACATAAGATGCTGGTATAGAACACGATATTGAAACTACTACTTTGAAAAGCAACTTTCACATGTTCGACGTTCTATTAAAGTAAGTCGTATCGCTATAAATTTGCGAGCATATTGCTCACACACGCATACACAATCACACATATTTGCATACACATATCACGCCTATTATCCCTTGCTGGGTAGGCAGAGCGAAAACGGACATTTAGGCCACGTCTGACATATATTTGAGGGTCATTCGGAAAATTGTGTATCGCTATAGTGACAGGTTGTCAGCCCATTGCCTAAAATTGCAATACACACCCTCAAGTCCTTTAGTCGCCTCTTACGACTCCCACGGAATAGAAATGAGGTGATGCTATTCTAAGCCGGCCTCATACACAACCACGTTTGCAGGAATCTCAGAGGAACTCAATTCCACTAAGAGTGAGGTTGCCACGCATTAGCTTTTGCCGCGTGATCCAGCCATTTTTGTTCTAGTAATGAATCCAGCCGTATTACGTTATCTTGTTGAAATTTAAAAAAACGTGTCAGAACAAGGGTATGACGAATTACGAAACAACCCAATAGGATGACAGGGTCTATGAACAACAGTTTCATAAGAAACTGATATGCAAAACAAACAAACGATTACACCCCAGCATAATACTCACGCCCAGTATGATGACGTTGATCTGATTGGAGTCGGTAGTGAGTGCCCAGGGCGCGGCCGGTGGGCCAGCGAGGCATTGCGATTCACCAGTCGATGTCAGCGATCTGTGGACAGTGGTATACACAAGTTAATAAATTCAAAACTATGACACTCGGGATAATGTAAGGATTCCTCCGATACAATACCCATTCGAATCTGTTCAGTGGTTAACGAGTTTCAGTCCTTTAAAGAATCGCACATATACACATAAATGAACTTTTTGATTGAGCAGTCGTGTAAAAATGTGTTACGAACAGAAATAAGACATCTTCCAATAGGGAGGGAGGCTTATTAGGCAGCAGGCGCAACTGTGTCTAAATGCACCAATAAGAATTGACTTTAACATGGCTCTCACTTCGGGATAATATTAATATCTACTATCCTTTTCTAAACTTATTTGTCGAAAGTGACAACACTAATTTAAGGTACCCTACGGTCCCGGGTTCAAGCATCAGTGGGTGCTATCTATCTTTTATTTTCATTTATAAAAATAGATCATATAAAACCACAAAATTGGGCTAAAATTTGAAACATAACGGACATACTAAGCAATATACTTACCGATGAAGGCCTATGTGGCGTTGTTCCTGGTTCGATTCCCGGTGGGGCACTTACAAAGTCGATCATCACTTTGTGAATTTGTTCCCAGTTTGGTTAGGACATTGCAGGCTGAACCTGATGGTCCGAAAGAAGTATGGTTCCGTGCTTCGGAGGGCAGGTTACGCCGTCGGTCCCGGTTGCTGTCTATGATTACATAGACGGCGGTCTTTACACAACCATGTCAGAGGCCTACTGGTAGAAGAAGGGTTGAAAAACTCTGTCACCAGGGTCCCTCGTCAATTGGTGTCACACACGAAAAGATGAAGACTACTAGTAGAAGGCGGTTGGTAAAATCTGACAGCAGAGTTTATCGGGTCGTTTGTAAACTCAGTGTACCACACGAAAAGAAGCAGATATACTTACCCAACTCTGGTATTGAGAACGACGGGCAGCGTGCCATCAAGACAGTTGGCGCCAGCGGGACAATGCTCCCGCATTGGGCAGTGCACGAAGCCCAAATGCTGAAACAGCATCAGCTTGCGGTCCTGCTCCATGCGATCCAGCATTTTGTATCTGTGGAACACAGGCCATGTGAACTTTGCTAAATTGTTGACGTTTCAAATGAGCGGGAGACAAAAATCCATACAAATCACTTTCTTCCCTAGGGAAGAAAGTATGCAACTGTCGAAACATTCGTAAAACACAAAGCAAACGCAATAAGTCCATTCATCCAAGTCTTGCATTCTGCCTGCTAAACTATTAGAGAGAATATTTATGTAGTCAAAATAGTAGACTTGGCTGAATGGACTTAATTGCTTTGCCTTGTCCGAAATACATTTAAAAAGGGGATCACTCTAACGCGCCAATTTGCATTGAAATTTTCGTGAAAATAATTTCAGGTTTATTGTTTTTCTTTTGTATTCCTGTTTTTTCATTCACGTAGGTGTAGTTTATAGCATTATGTATCACTCGAAAGAAAGTCCGATTAAAAACTCGTGTGTCACTCTCGTTTCTAATCGGCTCCTTTCTCTCCGCGTGAACAATGGACTATTTCTTAAATCTCCGAATTTGGCACTGGATCGAAATAGTTTTTTTTTTAGTATTCCGAGAACTCTGAAGATGGCGTTGACCTAACTACGTTACTAGATGCCAAAGCCAAAATGCATGAAAAAAAGTTATTGTTCGTTCCGAATGTATCCTCGTTTATTGCTTTGTTATTAATTAATACGTTGTTTTTGTACGTTGTTTTCGTTATCGTTTTCTATAATATGCAGGGAAATCCACAATATTTTTGTGATGCGAGTAATTATTGCGAAATGTAACAATGATTATGATTAGATATACCGTGTGATGCCGGCAGAGAATAGCATCACCCCATTTCTTACATATGGGAGTCGTAAGAGGCGACTAAGGGACTCGAGGGTGTGTGTGTATTGCAATTTTAGGCGATGGGCTGACAACCTGTCACTGTAGCGATACACAGTTTTCCGAATGACCCTCGAACGTTTGTCAGACGTGGCGTAAATGTCCGCTTTTTTCGGTTGTTTACGCTCTGCCTACCTCGCAAGGGATTAAAGGCGTGATATGTGTATGTATTATGATTAGTTTCGTTACATTTTACGATCTCTTACTTGCAAGTGAAATATCGAAAGATTATGTGACGTTCTGTTCCTGACGTTAACATACTTACTTACTTACGTTAGTACGTACTTAGTACAGTGCCATCTATCCAGCGACTAGGGAACTTCCTATTGATGGAAGACCACGGGGGAGGCCTTTTCCCAACAGTGGAACCACTCAGGCTAATTATAATAGTGAATAAAGTACCAAATAAAATTACGAATGACAACTATAGTTGTGTTTGCTATATGCAGTTTGAAATACTTACACATATTACTACTATATTATTTTATATGAATTAGAAGAACAAGAGTGAGTTAGTTTTGACAGCGCCACATTGATAACAAATTCATGTAATTCTTTAAATATTTAGGTCACAAATTTGGGTGTTTAGCAAAAATTTTTTCCGGTTTCATAGTTTAACCAAGTAAAAAAAGCAAACGCCGTGTGATGCCGGCTTAGAATAGCATCACCCCCATTTCTTTTCCGTGGGAGTCGTAAGAGGCGACTAAGGGACTTGAGGGCGTGTATTGCAATTTTTGTCGATGGGCTGACAACCTTCCACTATGGCGATACACAATTTTTCGAATGGTCCTCAAATATTTGTCAGACGTGGCGTAAATGACCGTTTTGCGGCCGTTTACTCTCTTCCTACCCCTCAAGGGGTTATAGGCGTGATATATGTATGTATGTAAATACGCATTATTTACACATATCTCGCCTATAATACTTTGCAGAGCAGGCAGAATGTAAACGGCCGCAAAACGGTCATTTACGCCACGTCTGACTAACATTTGAGGGACATTCTGAAAATTGTGTATCGCCATATTGACAGGCTGCAGCCCATCGCCTATAATTGCAATACACACCCTCGAGTCCTTTAGTCGTCTCCTACGACTTCCACGGGAAAGAAATGGGGTGATGCTATTCTAAGCCGGCATCACACGGCAATAACAACTATATTTCTTCAAAATCTCAAGTCTTAAACTCGGGTCTTTAGCAATATTTTTTCAGTTTCATATTTAAACCGACCAAGTAAATAATTCCCCGCCCTTACCTAAGATCGTCCTGCAGGGCATCAGTGATCTCCTTGATATCCTCCTGCGTGATGGTACCCGTCGGGGATATGCTCTTGAAGTGGTAGAATAAATCTGCGTGCTCCAGTAGAAGTTCCTACAATCGGAAATATGGGGTTAATTAATACTTTGGAAATCCTGTGTCCGATATTATCAAACTACAGGCTACAATTTTACAGGTGAAAGTCGATGTTCATTGCGTAGTCGGTTAGCCATTATGATACCGGGAATATGAACCGGCTACTTACTACGAATTACACCTGTAGACTTGTAGCCTGTAGTTTCATAACGTAGGCCACAGGAAGTGGGTAGCAGCCCATAGGGAGTTATGGTTTCGCTCGGCAATCTCTATCTCTAATAAGGAAATGTTCATGTCTAGCAGTGGACCGTTATTTGCAGTTGAAATATTCTACCGTGACAGGTAAATAGGTAAATTACGAAATGTAGACGGTGAAGCCAATGGACGTTTTGGGAAATAAAAGCATAAGAAAACATTTGACAGCTATCAAAATAGGCTTTTAAAAGTAGCCCGATTGTAATCGGCTACTCTGAGAATTGTGCTTGGCTCAGTATTGGATAAACCTCTGAAATTGATATCACGATGTTCTATATAAGTTCATTCTTTTCGTGAGGGACACAGAGTCGTCCAACGACCCGATGATAGTCAAAATACCGTCGTTCCAATAAGTCGTATTTGACAGCTGTCATCTCCATGCTAAAAGAGATGTCAACAAAGGAAAATGGACCCTCTGCTATTATAGTATTATCACGAATCTGACAGCTGTCAAATACGACTTATTGGACCGGCGGTACTTTAGTCACCTGAAAGTTGTGCTTGGCTCTGTGTTGGATGTGCCTCTGATGCTGGTCATACACCCGCTGCTGTTGCTCGTCCGACAGAGCTTCGTAGCACTCGCGGCCCATGAGTAGAACTCGAACCTCTGACAACTGTTTGCCGGGGGTCACGTAGCCCGTCTCTTCCAACAGGCGTTTGAATTGCTGGCACCAACTGTTGAAGGAACGTTTTGTCATTGTATAAATGATTGCTTCGACGAGGCTTTGATATATGGTCCTCCCATATAGTCTTCCTGGATAACGTGTAAATAATTTCTTGTCTACGCTATTTTATTCCACTCCGCATTTCCTGTGTGCTATATTGTACATATATTGTTAGATTGGCTGGCAGAGATCTCTAATGGAGATAAGCTCGCCTATGTATTTAATTTCAAGTTAAAACTTTGTAAATTTATGCAATAACGAATATACAGGGTGTCAGGAAAAGTACTGCGTTCTTTTCAAGGAATGAACCAGCCCATGAAACTGAAAAAAGAAACATAGATCGAAATATGAAAAAAAATTAGGCCCCCATACAGAATGTAGCGACCAAGTCGGGTTGTATGTGAGGGCATTTCTTTTTATATTTCGACTAATGTTTCGTGGGGAAAGTTTTTCAGTTTCATGGGCTACTTCATCCTTTAAACGGAACGCAGTTTTTTTCGTTAGATCCTGTATATTGATTGTTTAAGTGTCGCGTCGCGCGGTACACATGTCAACAATAGCCTTTAATCTTTCCACGCTCCTGCGATGATTATTGTAGCATCATATTATTTACAATCTACCTAAAAACATATCATATCCCGTGTCTTCTTCGACGATAATCTATCGTTATGGTCCAAAAATACAGAAAATAAATGGGAATTTGACTTACTCGTAAGTTCTTTGTTCTTCTTGAGCGTCATGCAAGTAGCTCTTGAAAACAGAAGCAGCCTCGTTGGACTCTAATATCTCGTACGGAATTTTCTGAGACTGGCCAAGCGTCTGAAAGGTAAAATAAAATAATGCATTTACATGTCAATTTCATCAAGAGGTGTAGAGGAAATAAATTGATGAAAGATAACAAAAAACATTATTTAAAATTTATTATCGGGTCGGCCTAATTTATATTGAATTCAATATAAATTATCGAGTGTTGTTTCAAGGACCGAGTGAATCGACGAGAGATTTTGCATCGTTTACATTACACCTGTAATTTAAAGAAAATAATATTGCCTATTATGATGATTCAATGTTGAATACTCCATTATTCTAGAGGGATCAGGATCTGCATAAGACGCTGAAATTCTTTAGATTCCACCTCTCACTCTTTTCTCGAAATTTGTTCCCACCTGATATCTGTTAGCCCGTTCGCCCACTCTGAGGGTAGTGTCTCTGCCAAGTGGACTGTCCATGCCGGAGCCTGACTCCGAGCCGGAATCCTGGTTAGTTCCCTCGCTGAAGTAGAGGGAGAAGTCGCGGTGTGAGCGCAGTTGACGTACTACCATTGGCCAGTCACTGGGGGAAATAAAAAATATATTTTAAAATCAGTATAACCAAATGTGCGTGGCACGATACGAGTAAAACTTTGTCACCGCGTTACGTCATCTGCGACTCAATTAACAGTGTATATTTTTTGAACTATATTCCTAGTGAATTCTGCGCGCATGAGACTACAAAATATGTCGTGGCACGCATGTTAGCCGGGCAGAGGACAATATAACGCCTGTTGGGGTAGTCGGAATGTAAGGTATTTTTCATCTCGTCTACCAAAATGTTCCGGAAATCTTTAGAATTTGCGTCACTCTGTATTGGCCGCTTGTTAGCCTTTTGCCTATTACTACAATACTCGATTGTACTGTAGTATTACAAAGTCGAATCAGCAACTAAACCGGATTGATACACGTACTAGGCTATGCATATAATTTGAACTCTCAGACCATTAAACGTAAGAGAACCCTTTTCTTACTAAATATGATACTGGACTATGATGTAATTTAGTAATCTAAATCTACAACGTAATATACCTCATTAGGTAACTTACTCATCTCTCAAGTCTTCGGTAGGCAGTTGCATTCTGGACAATACTTGCGGCAGTTTGGCGAGTTGCTTACGAAGCTTTTTGGCTGATTTCTCCTCCTTTAGTCTTCTGACGTGGCGACGAAAAACGACCTAAGGAAAAGGTTTAGTAAATCAACAATTACAACTGATAATCGTTCATGAGGATAATGATTTAGAAATATTTAGGACTAATATCCCTTTATGTTAGGAAAAGTATTCTCAAAAAAGCCTGTTGGTTTTGAAAATTTACATGCGTAACACGTTTTATATTTACTGCCGTGATACATCGGGATTCAGCCCTAAGTTAGAAAATAATCCACATTGCTGAGCAAATATCTAGATAGACATTGTGTATAAACTTACTTGAGTGCCGTCGTTTCCAAATTGTTGTACAAATTTTAGCCATTCTGGATAGTGACATAGTCTTTTGCTGGCTGTTGACCACATCTCCCTGTAAACCAAGTAGTCATTTAAAAATACAGAAACTATTATTATACTATTATTAAAACCAATGTTTTCATGACTCTCGATTGAGGCTAAACAAACAACTTATATGAGGTAATGCCCTCAACTCGGGATATAAATTCTCTTTACTTACCTGAAATTAGTGCTGTCACTTTCCGACAAATAAGTTTAGAAACCGATAGGAGACATCTAAGTCTTGTCATGTTTTGAAATGGGTTTTCGCAGTTCGTTTCGAGTCAATTAAGTCGCCATTGTTTTCATCGTCGCCTTATTTTGACCAATAACACGTATTTTGCGTCAAATTATAAGAGATGACATGACTAAGATATCTCCCATCCTTTTCTAAACCTATTTGGCGTAAAGTGGAGAGAATTTATATCCCAAATTGAGGCCAATATGTATGTGACTAACTTGTGATCATGCACGTGTATTCTGATGAGTTGGGTGAACGCCTCTGTGACAAAATCTAATGTCTCCCTCCTTATACGCAACGCTTCGGCATAATTGGCAACCTGGAATCACAATAAATTAGAAATAAATAAAAATAAGAAATTATAAAAAATTACAGCGCCTATAGCACTGTGAGTGCATAATAAAATCATAGTACGAATTAGATATAGGTACAAAAATGCGATTTAAAATCACGTCATGAATGCAGCTTATTTGAGGCGGATAGAGATAGAATAGAAGAGGATTGAGGAAAGGAGAGTGTGTATTTAGTTATATGACGTATACGGGGTGTAAGGGACGGTGAAATACATAGTAAATGTTGTTTTTTTTAATGATCTGATCATGCCTGCTAAGACCGTCCCTTACACCCTGTATATTTCTTTCATTGAAACAAATTTATGCACTACCCTTGAGAAACGATAAAAATAAAGCTTACCTTGATTCTAGCCTTGGTCTTATCCGCCATCTGAGCGAGCAAGCAGAACGCCTGATCCACGTTAACGTTGTCATGGCTGGAGGTTTCCACTATAGGAATACAGCCTTTGAACTCCTTCCTCTGAACGAGTCGCTCGGCTTCCCGCACGCCCTGCTCGCAAGCCTCGTCATTCTTCGAGGTGACTAGGACTACAGGCTTTTTGAGCTTCAGAATGTTCTGGAGAATGACAGCTAGGGTCTCGTTCTGGAAAGAAATTGATTTAATCATTAATTTTCCCTAATATATTTGTTATTGCTTTAGGTGATCGCTTTACTTTAGGTATTAAAATATATAATGCGTTACCTGATAAATTAAAAAACGTGGAAAGTGACAAGGTATTCATTTCAAAACTTAAAAGAAAACTACAAAATATGGCGTGTTACGATCTCAATGAATTCTTTCATGAGATTGGGTCATCAACTGAACCATAGGTTAAAAATATAATTAAATTAATAATGTAACAGATTGAAATATTTAAAGAATAATAATATTATGTATAGAATAATGACATTTGATATTTGACTTGTAAAATTTATTTTTACCAACAAACGCTTGTATCTTGAATCTTACATCTTATTCATTGGCAAATACTTTTTCTATTTTCATTCTCGAGAACCAAACATTTTTGAATGTTATCTTATAGAAACAAATACCTGTTTTTTCCCACGTCCTGCCAGGCACCAAGCTGACATCGTAGACACACAGGAAGCCGTCTATACTGAGCTTCCCATCGGGTAAAGTTCGTTGTTCATACTCCTTCTCTATGCCCAGTTGGTTCTTGCAAACGTACATCAGCTTTTCGGCCGACTGTAGTTTTGTTGCCACGCATCGTTTGACGTAGGCTTCTGTCTTGCCCACTGTTGGACATAAAAAAGTCATCATAAATGTTTCTGTAGGTATCCAAATTCATTAAGTAACGGCACACATGTTTTATACTAAAAATCATATTGCCATAGGATTTAGCTTAGTAGATTTACCGCCTAGGCCTATGCCTTGCAGTGGGTGGATGTGGGCTGATGATGATGGGATTTACCGCCACCATGAAGTTGACTATTGCCGGCAGTAT
Organism: Tuta absoluta; assembly: GCA_027580185.1. Lineage (NCBI taxonomy): Eukaryota > Metazoa > Arthropoda > Insecta > Lepidoptera > Gelechiidae > Tuta > Tuta absoluta. The sequence goes on from JAQAHW010000034.1 coordinate 3,084,572, forward strand.
CATCACATTAACTTTTAAATCGTAACAAATACAAAACAATACATGTCTGCGGCCAATCTGTCTAACTTTTTGGGCGAGACGAAAGCCATGATTCTAAGCCCTCAATAGCGAGCTAGCTTTTAACTTACTACACCTTGCCTTTTTTTTGTAAGATAAGCGCTTGTTACTCTAGATACGTTACAAACGTATCGAGGGACATAAAACTAATTAAGTTCATTGAAAGTCATCAGTAGGTATTGATAGAAAATTACGACACTCGGAAAATATCTTATTCCCACGGGAAATCCGATAAAACGCCGCGCAACCACAGAGCGAATAAGTAACATAAACATGATACTCCACACATTATATAGATTATGTATTATACATAGGTACAATCAATACGTAAAGGACTCGCTCGCGTTGTGTAATACGATCTAGCCTTTACTTAGGCTCATATTTACTTCATTACTATTCATTTATGAGTAATGAGTACGTGACGAGGCGGTGTAGGATTCCGCGGCAATTTATAATTATCAGTAATAAACCATCGATCTTACAATCCAGTATCCAGCGCAATTTGTGTGATATTTACGATGCTGGTCGATTTCTCGAGATATGCTAACGACCACAGGTAATTAGGATTACGACGTAGTCGACGTAATAATCGATGAAAAGCTTCTAAATAGACGCAGCTTGACAAGGAACTCGTTTTGATTAATGAAAAACAGCTTCCAATTTTACCGCCGTACACCTAACTTTAATTTCATCCTCCGAACCACTTTTAACTAAAAACTATCTCTTCGTTTTCGTGCGGGGAAACTCACAAGAATACAAAATGTAAGTAGTTATTTTTGTGCAATCTGAGCTGAATAAAGGTGAACGCACACTTGTCAGCGCCATACGTGCAGAGTGTGGTACTGTTACCATATTTTGCAGAATTTTATCAGATAAATAACAGAAATAACAGCTATGTATCTCAGATATTCTGGGAAATATGTTAACAGCGTCTGCGCGTACGATGCTGACAGGTGTACGACCACCTTATAACGCGTATACATTTGGAAACATGCAGAAATTAGTAGGCATTACAAAATGTGCAGCCCGAGAGTTCACGACACGATTACGCTAACTTCTATGCTGCATAATATTTGACGTTTAATATAGTGCACATTTTTTGATGCGCATTGTGGTAGCCCGTAATCCGTACCTCGTCCGTACTACGTGCAGGACAGAGCTGTGCGTGTTCGGTGTGACGTCCAATAGGGAATCTCATAGAATACAACGTCATCACTGCACGCAGAGTACGCAAACGGTTTGTCTTTTGGAAGCTGTACGGCGTAACTACGGCGTAACCCTACAGTGCGTGCAGCACGGAACGGATACGCAACACAAGCGGTGTGCCGTATCTCATACAGTCCCATACATTACAACGTCATAAGTTCGTGCGTGACTACGGACGAGAGCTGGATACGGAAAGCATACGGAGCCGGTCTGCTCCGCCCTTTATTCTTCTCGTGAAGAATGCGTTACCTTTGAACGGCTGGAAGCATGCATCGTCAACGAACTCGGTCTGCTCAACGACCTCGAAACGGTACTCTGTTTCATCGAACTCCTTCTGCACGTTGCCCCAGTAGAGGAAGTGGTCGTTGTTCACCACTCGGCCGCTGAAGTCAGACTGCGAACAAAACTTACTTGTTTACATGTGGCTTGACAAAATAAAACAATTTTAATTGATGTACAGTCTAAATCAGGCTGGCTTAGACACTCAAACTGCCAATGTAAGTCTTATGCGCGCGGCATAAGACCGGTCCAAAGTTCAAACTGTCTGACAAAGCCTGATCTTGACTGTACATACATACACATATCATGCCTTTATCCCTTGCGGGATAGTCAGAGCGTTAACGGCCGAAAAAATACGATCGCTATCGCCACGTCTGACAAATATTTGAGGGCCGTTTCTGAAAAATCGTGTATCACCATAGTTGTCAGCCTGTCATCACTATCATTATCACACGACACAATTTCAATTGATGTTAGTAGTGTTTTTACATTCTTGAAATTCCTAAGTTAAAGCAAAACATCTAAAAACCGACAAACTAAATGAGGAATTTTACTAACTTGGGCTCCACTTCTTTCTTTTTCGTGTGGGACACCGAGTCGTCCAACGACACGATGAACCCTGGTGTCAAAGTTTTTAACCGCCTACTACTAGTAGTAGGCCAGGCTCCACTAATTACATAGGGGATAAGCCAGACCTAACATACTGTAGACCAAATATATAAGTACACAAGAAACGGTGCCGTGCGATGCCGGCTTAGAATAGCATTACCCCATTTCTTTACCATGAGTATCGTAAGAGGCAACTAAAGGACTCGAGGGTAACTTGTGTATTGAAATTTTAATTTTAGGCGATTGGCTCACAATGTTATTATGGCGATACACAATTTTTCTTATAACCTTCGAATGTTTGTCTAACGTGGCGTAAATACCCGTTTTTACGGCAAGCCCCGCAAGGGAATATAGGTGTTATATATGTATGTATGAATATTTAGAAGATGCGGTAAGCGCATTTTGCGGTTTAGGAATTTTAATACGACTTTATCCTAGTGCTAAGGAGTTAAATTACAATCTGCACCAGAAATAGTCAAAAGAGTAGTAAACATTACTACTTCACAAAGTGAGTGACAGGAGTAAAATGGAAACAATCTCTCTCAATTCAGACTAATCGAAATAGTGCTAAAAGCATTGACAATTATAGCCTTGATTTGATTATTTGCTATCCGTTCCTACGAATTAAACTAAAATTGACAGCGCTAGTTTTAGCTATTGATTTTAGATTTGAACAGTGATCTGGAAACTAGTCTATTTCTATTTTAACGCTACTTAGCTTTGCTTTTTATTTTATTAGCCTTATTTTTGCAAAGATATTGAGAATCCAAACAGCTAGAGTAAACTATTTACGACTTCTGACATCAACATAGCTGAGTGGTTAACGCTTGTTAATTGCTCTGGTCAGATTTCAATTAAGAGCTGTTGCCAGCAGGATATTAACAATCGTACAGGCATTTACCAATTCTGTTTCCATTATGTTGTAAATGTAACTTGTCAACAGCTTTTTTGAATGCGACATGACGAATAATGAAGTTGATTTATGAAAATAGAATGCACGATTTTTAGAACAACAACATCAAGACTAGAGTTTTAGTATAGTGTGTGAGTGAAATGACTTTTTAGGGCGTGTTCTTGTCGTGAAACTGAACAACTTTTGTTAGTAGCATTTTTTCGAAATTTTAAAACATATTCCGTTTTACAATTTATTTTCGTCAAATTGGAACTAAGAAAAGTTGTTCAGTTTCACGTCTAGAACACGCCCTGAAAGTTTGTCCAGTCATTTCACTTAAGCACTGTATATAGGTGTCAATACTGAAAACTGAAGACGGACTGTGACAAGGAACTACAGCCCAGTCCATCCTTAGATGGGACCACTTGCTACTGTCAAAATTTTCAAGACCTAGGCGTTCGAAAGATATACAATTTGTGAAAAGGTGATATTATTTTTTTACGCTTTGCCTACTCCGCAAGAGATATAGGCGTGATATGGGTATGTATGTCGTTTTTATTTAAGTAGAAAATTCGCCCAGATACAAGGCCTCCGAAACCCGGCCACCCGTATAAATGTGGTCATTCGTCCGACTGAGCGCAAAAATTCGGCACACGACATTTCAGAACAGGAATACCTACCTAACCCAATCTACCTTATGCTCCCAATAATACAGGGTGACAAAGAAGTGACGTCCTATGGCAAAAATCTGATATCTTGTAGTGAGGTGTATCCAAATCGCCTCCATGTAAGTTCCGCGATTTTTTATTTTCAGTTATTTTTTTTATATAAATTACACTAGATTTGCTTTTTCAATTACTTTTTTCTTCTGTAATAAGGATTAAAATAATGTATCTTGCTCTTTATGAATTGTATTTTCTATCTTTCGCCCGTTAATCTGCCAAAATTAATGGCTAATGGGATAATATATCATGTAAAAATGCAAAAAGCAGCTATTACAATTTGGCTAGGTTTTACAAAATTCCATATGTATTAAGCTAAGTTAGTACTATGAGTATTTAACAGAAGTTAGCTATCTAAACTTCTTTCTACAAATTGGATTTATTGTAGTTTTAAAAGATGACACTTTCGTTCACATGATGAGTCGCACATGATTTTAGCAATATATATATTTGAAGCTGTTTAGTTCCAGCATTTAATATCTCGGTAACCAAACAAAATATTGGCATAGCTGTCCTTGCAAGAGGCGTATTGTTGAGAATAACATGACTGTGTTAATAACTAATACTCACTTTGTATGGCTGCTTTCTGTATAACACGGTTTAATTGGCTTTAAGAATGACAAAATACGCTTTATCTTTTTTGTGTTATCGATCTTTATTTTAGCAAAATTCCAATATGGCCGATTTCTCAAAAATAAAAACTAAATGATGCGGTTGTTACTTACATAGTGTCACTTAGGTACAAGGCGATTCGGATACCCCTCACTACAACGCATCCAAATTTTATCTTAGGACGTCACTTCTCGGGCCACCCTGTACTGTATAGACCAGTTTAGTAGAGGCATGGACCAATTAATACTAGAGGACTGGCAGCCCCATAGTACCTTACTGTTTTGGTCTTAAACCTAGATGGCGCTAAAAAATAGTTACCCAACGAATAAAACTTGCGTATGCTCATGAACTGTAGCTCTTTTTTTTAATTTTACCCAACAACAAGTCATTTTGGAATTATTTTGTGTCACAAAATACTCGGAAAATCATTATTATTTAATTTTGTTGTAACAACCCATTTCGCCGCATTAGAACGAATATCAATAGATGGCGTTGTAAGCGCTTAGACAGCTGAAGGTCTCAAATCATACTCAATATAAGGATAGATGGCGTGTATACATAATTTCATTTCAGTTCTGTTTTTTGCTCTAGAAGGGATCTGTCATTCATTATAAATTGGACGTAGTTATGCCATAATGATCCAAGTGACATTGGATCAAAAATGAGTTAGGGACACCATCAGGCTTGACGTGTTCTAATCTAGGTGCTCTCTAACTTTCATTAAGATATATTTTAATCTGTAGAAATGGTGAGGTGTAACGCATATTGGCGAAATGGATATTAAATTTTTTTGAAATGATTCTAAATACAAAAAATCCTTTTGGAAAACATGTATTTTGTAAGCACATTTTCAAAGTCACTTGAATCATGTCCATGTCGCTAGCACTCCAAAGTATATATTGCTGAGAGGCTCAAACGTTTCTGGCGAATGGATGGACTCTTATTTCAATACTGGTTTTCAATTTGACGCTATCTAGACTTCTTCTTCTTTTCGTGTAGGACACCGAGTCATTCAACGACCCGATGAACCCTGGTGTCAGAGTTTTTCAACCGCCTACTACTAGTAGTAGGCCTCTGACATGGTTGTGTAACGACTGCCGTCTAAGTAATCATAGACAGCAACCGGGACCGACGGCTTAACGTGCCCTCCGAAGCACGGAACCATTTCTTTTCGGACAATCAGTTGGTTCACCCTGCAATGTCCTAACCAGACCGGGAACAAATTCACAAAGTGATAAATATCAACTTTGTGAGCGTCCCACCGAGAATCGGACCCGGAACCTTTGCGTAGCAGGCAGTCGCACTACCACTGCGCCACATCGGCCGTAATCTAGACTGAGATCTCAGGTCAAAAAATGGAGGAGCGGTCGACATGCTTTTAGGTTAAAATTACAGAGAAATCATCAGATTACTTGTTTACGGCACAATGTGCCAAAATGGTGGCTATGCCAAGAAAATGTGCCTCTCAGGCCTCTCAGCTTTGAAAAATATATACTTTGGGGTGCCAGCGACATGGACGACTTGAATCTAGTTTGCAAAAATATTTTAAAGCTGTTTTTTAAATATCAAAACAATTCAAAATATTTCGTCTCACCATACTTAGGTTGTTTTTGTAAAGTAACTGGGAATTTGATAAAGCATTCTCTGGTATTTCTCGGCTTCGTTGTATCAGCTCCTAGGTCTCACTCACAAGGTGCGGCCTCTTTCCAGCTTGATGTTGATATTTAGGGTGCCTTGCAAGTCAGTGATAGCTTCCGCTATTGAACCGATTGATCACTAAGACATCCTCGACTTTATAAATATATGCCTTTCATTCGTCACGCCTCCACCTCTTTATCTGTCTACTAGCTAGGTCTATTGCCGCCTTTCTAGTTTGCATGCCGACTAGGTCAGACAAAATGATTAAAATAAGGAGATAAACTTTTTTTTATTATATTTACCATACGCATACCTTGTATCCTTTTCAAAATGTTTATAGATATTAAAACAAGCATTTTAATTACCACGAATCACGAATACATTATTATAATAAAATAAGCATCTAGATAATTTTAGGAAATTACTGAAAATTATGCACAATAAAAAAATTTTTTTTTTACCAAACGATCAAAGTGAATTTTTTAAAATAAATATATTTGGAAAATAAGGTTATTTTCCAAATTTACGAACAAATCATATTTTAATTATTAATATAAAAATGTGCACAACTATCTACACTTGCATGATAAAATCATACTGGTAGACTTTTTACTCGAGGAGCTGTCAACTCCCAAATTTTGCTATATATCAAAACCTTAGAGTATACATAAACTTGTTTATGTATACTCTAAGATCAAAACCATCATTTTGCACTTGGATCATTAGGGCATAACCACGTCCAATTTGTGCCGCTGAAATCAAAACAGCAATATAGTGATGTTTTTTTTAGGATAGGCTGCTTTGGATTGCTTTCGGACGATGATTCTGCCAAAGTCAAGTTCAAAGAAAACAAGAGTAAAGAGGGTAAATGTGTAAAAATATTTATACCTCCATAGCGGTTGTACTGGAGCGGTGACATCTATCATAAAAAATTTAAACTATTTCGCACTTGTGTAGCGCATACATGGCGGCTTAGTTTCATAAGTCTAATTTTGTTTACAAATGTTACTACCGGAGACATCTATCTTTTTTTCGTGAACTAGTCAACGACATTACGCTCTTTTGTATTGGGTTGCAAGTCCTCTAGTATTAATTGGTCCATGGTAGAGGGTTCTACCTCGATGTCGTATTGTAATTTTGTATTTATCGCTATTTGAGTCATACTTTAAGCGTGCGTGAAGCCGGCACGCATTTATTTATCTGTTCACAGAACCGCGGCCGCCGGTGCTCTATACTCACGCTATCCAATATCGATTGCATGTTTATGAAAGCCAAAGTTCTCAAAAAAAATTAAAGCGACTAATATAATGTTCTTACAAGATTTTTATGACGACTAGAATACTGCTACATAAGTACTATTATTAGCAAGCTAATTTAATTTAAATTGTCAAACTAAAAAATGCAGAAACATGTTTTTGTTTCATGAGGCCCCAATCACAATGGAAGGAAGCAATTTACGTCGCCAGCCAAAGATTAAGAGTAGCCTCGATTCTGTAGGGTATTTTCTTTGCAAATTCTTACCTATTACTGTCACTTATTTTAATATTTGAAAGAAAAAAGATGGCGAATCTACAGCTGCGTCATTGTCTTTCTAAAGTGACGTATGATTTATAAAATAATGCAAAATCAGTAAAGTGGAAGAATCAAATGCCACTGTAGTTTGCTGTAGATCTCTTCCTTTTTTTTTCTCTCTAGGGAATAGGCTGCTTCATTTCACTGTCAATGCAACATGTTGCACTGCGCATACCAATCCGACTACCAAGTGATTCGCCTATGAGGGAGGTCATACACAGCAGCAGAGTGAGCTGTAGTGGCTTTCAATGATCATATATTATAAGAAAATGACAGAACATAGCGCACATGAGAATTGACACCAGTGAGTCACTTATCCGTCGGGACTAAGTAAGTAAATCCTTTTTAAAGAAGCGTTCTCATCCGCCTTGGATTAAAGACATGACTTACGATCTACACTGGGATCTACACCATGCACTCTACTGCCCTTAGTTTACGGCTCCAAATTACGTACTCGTATAAGGTATTTGTGTTATAATAAATTAATTAATATTCTGGAAATTAATTAATATTCTAGACAGTTCACACAGCGCCATCTGGTCCCAAACTAAGCAAAGCCAAAATATTTGTGTCTTGTGGGGATCAAACCTACGACCATTGGCGTAGCAAGCAAGGGTTCTATCCGGTACACCATCGGGCCAGTGGCCATGAAAACTATGTAATGTAGGTACATTACAAGTATACACAGAAATGTACCTGCAATAGCTACTCACACATTATTTATAATAAATACAAAGTTACAAAGAAAAATCTAATGTCATCAAGCTAGGTTAAGGTAAAAAACACTGGAACTGCTGTACTAATTGACTTTGTCGGCTGGTAATTTTTTTATGGGAGGCCCGAATATGCTTTTTCTAATTTCAATCAATTTTCACTTGGGAAAGTTGTTCACTGAGATTTGGCTAATCACCGGTTACTGGTGTGACGTCGACTTCTGGGACAGCCTGTATATAGATTAAATTGCTCAAAACTCGAATTCGTAAATATCGCTTTCCTTATCGCTCACCTGACTCAATACAGAAATGTGGTCCACATTGTAGTCGTCGGCGTGCGTACGGACGAATCTATTGCAGAGACACGACTTCCCAACCCCTAGCTGCCCTTTTTCTTTTTCTGTACCTGTAAAAATAATTAGTTAGATTATTTCGCAATATTACCACTCAAGTTACTTAGCATAGCATCCTTAATTGACTCACAGTAACCTACATTATAAAGTTATTATAAATAGATTATTTTTTTCTCGGTAGCAAGTAAACACTGCCACTATTTTAGCATGCTAAATACTGCCACCATTTTAGCATGCTAAATACTGTCACCATTTTAGCATGCTAAAATCAAAGTTACATAATTAAGATAATTCAGACAAACATAATTGTTTAAATTCACTCCATTGCGCACTACACCCACTCTTTAATTTATTTTGAATATCTTTTTACGCCGACAACATGTTCCAAATAAAAAAAAAACCAGCAGGGAAAAAGGTTTATCTTGCTGCGTTTATTACAGCCTGCTAAGAAAGTGAGAAATGATGATCTACAGCATAAATGAGTCCACTTAAGACTGGGCATAGGCCTCCCCATTTTCATGCCACTGAGCATGATCCTTGATAAGCCGAATCGAGTTTCTCTTCAGCCATGCTGCAAATATTATCTATCATTACATACATACATACATATATCACGCCTTTATCCCTTGCGGGGTAGGCAGAGAGTAAACGGCAGCAAAAAACGAATATTTACGCCACGTCTGACAAACATTTGAAGGTCATTCGGAAAATTGTGTATCGCCATAGAGACAGGTTGTCAGCCCATCGCCTAAAATTGCAATAAACACCCTCGATTCCCTTCGTCGCCTTTCACGACACCCACGGGAAAGAAATGGGGTGATGCTATTCTAAGCCGGCATAATACGGCAATCTATCATTGATGATATTTTATACAATTGCTACACTCTCCAATATCTATCATTGATGATATTTTATACAATTTCTACACTTCAGACTTAAATACAAGCACAAAATTAAAAATAATTTATCTACAAAGTAGTCATTAAATCAAACATATCATAAACAGGACAATTCGCTCCATCAAGCAAGCAAACACTAGCAAGAACTTTAAAATGTCCTCAGTCAGACAATGTAAGTAGCCAGTATCATTTTTAAAATATCTCAACATTATTATGTCTTCTGCAAAAAGTTCATATCATGTGCTATAGAGCTGTTCTCACAAATTACTTATTTACTTGAAACAATACAACTTGTTTTGTAAAAAAATGAGCATACTAAAATTTGCACTATAAAAATAAACTGGCCTATTATGTAAAGGTCTTCCTTCATAAAAATAGCCAAGACAGGTGTGCCATAGGTGTAGGCACCAACTGCATTGTTTGCAAGCATTTGTGAGGTGCCCTTTATGACAGCTAATGGATGCTTGTTACTTGTGCAAGCACAATAAAAGTAAGGCCATAAGGGTTATTTAGAAAACTTGATTATAGATTGATGCTATCCATCAATTCAACACATATCTATCAATATAAGTTTTTAAAGTATTTAAATTCAGGATTATTATTTACACGTATTGATCTCTCTTTCTCAATCCAAATAATCTCTTCAATTGGAATCCATATCCATGACTGAAATAATAATATTCAATTTCCACATAAAATACACAATGATTAAGCACACAACTTTCTCCAAATAGTGTAGCCTCCTATCGACTTTCTGTACACTCCCACAGGAAGCTGTTTAGATAACAGATTGCTCAACAATGAACATCCCCAATTTACAATTTGCTGCACTTTATATTGAATGGTAGTGTTTCCTTCCATTGACAGACTTTTGGTAGTGTAGAAGTCTTAGTTTATTATAGAATATATTTTATAGTTTGTAGTTCTTCATCTTCTTCAAATTTGTTATGGTCACAGCAGCTGATTCCTAGACAATTTTACTTTTACCATAAAGGATCTTCCTAGCAGATATTTTTTTGCAGACAGGTGTTTTACTTTATACTTATTGTAATACATTCGCCTGATGGCATGGTAATTTAGATTGGGGTGCACTTAAGTGGTTAGCATGGAATTTTTAATTTGCTTATTATATTTTTAGTATAAATACTTAATACTTAATAAATAAATAAACTAACAAACAAATATATTATATAAACACACCCACTTAGATTGGGTACTTCAGCTTATGACTGCTTGCCTATAAATAAAAAATGTCACTATGTTTTGGGTCTGTGCTCCATGCAAGCTGGCCATCATCCCATCATACATATGGACAATCATAATACTACATAGCTCGCATCAGCTGGGCATTCACAAGCAGGACAACACTGCAAAGTTATAGCAGAAATTCATATAATATAATAGGTATAAAACATATAGAAACTTACCAGATAGACCAACAATAGAAACTGTGATCAGCTTTCCACCAGAACCCTCAGACTTCTTGGCCATTTTTTTCACTCAAAAGTTAAACAGTATGGAAATATTAACACTCTTGACTCATACATCACAACATTACACCAAAACACTAGCTAGAAACTGTAACATTAGTGCGTGAATAAAATGAGATGGTATTAGAAGAATTACTGTCTATCATAAAGAAATGAAATGACCTGTAAAGCTACAGAAACTAAAAATTGTGTGACAATATTAACAGTTCTAAATAGAACTAAGATAGTTATTGAATTGAAAAGAAATACGCGACCGAATCGTAATGAAAATCGACAAGAAAATGACCACTCCATAGGTCTACCAGACCCGCCGACACACTTCACGCCCCGAGTTTGGCCAGCGATCTATGATGTGTAGCTGTGACGCCACTCCTCCTTCATCAAATAGACGGAATTGTTGGGAATATTGTACAATACATAATCAAATTAGATTAGAAAACTATAATTTATTGTATTCGCTTCAAGAGCCCTGTTTGACACATCAAATTGGAATAGGAAATGAAGCGAATCTTGTTGTTTAATATCATCAATAAACATCTCACAGACTCACGCACATATTTAAATCTTTATAAACGTTTTAGATTGCGTTTTCTTACATTAAAAATTACATTACTTTACGAAGAAATTGCAATAATCCTTGAGACAACTCGTTTGCTTTGTATGTGGGTGTGACCAAGCTAAAATAATATTTATTACTTGTGTTGCCATAAAAACTCGCACAAAGCTACCAAAAAATCGCACTCAATCAGATTTATTTTTCACTCACATAAAAAAAAGAAAGAGAAGTAAATAGAAAGTTGAGAAGAAAGTCCACAGAATGGATATCTTTATTCTGTGAGAAAGTCAACCGGAAGAATGGGATGATGCTTTTCTAATCCTGAACCAAACGAGTCACCAAATAGTTCTAAAAATGTTTAGGAGGAGTGATGATAAAGCCAGAGGGCCGAGTGAAGACTGTAAGCAGAAGCTGTGATCAGGCCCACGATTTTTCTTTTTTCGTGTGGTAGGTATCCGAGTTTTCAAACGACCTGATGAACCCTGGTATTAGAGTTTTTCAACCACCTACTACTACCAGTAGGACTATGACGTAACTACATACTTACCTACAGAGTAGATAGATATTAAACTATGATAAAAGATATGAAATGTTATATAAAATGAAAGTGAGAATTGACGTACAAAATGTATTTTATGAATAAAGGAATAAAATTTAATTAACATTATTGTCTAACAACCACCGTCTAAGGTATTATAGACATAACCGGGACCGAGGGCTTAACGTGCCCTCCGAAGCACGGAACCATCCTTCGAACTATCTGGTGGTTCACCCTATCAACTTTGTAAGTGCCCCACTGGGAATCGAACCCAGAACCTTTGGAATTTGAAAACGGGTAGGTATAACAACTAGCCGAAAGAAGGCCATCTGGCCATGATTATCATAAGATAAACTAAAGATCCCTATCCCTAGGGAACATGGGTCGAAATATTCACAAAACTAGCCTACCAATACAAAATTGGCGATTAGCTGGTTAAATTACTTTGGGGTTGATTTATTAACATTTTTCCATGGGAAGACTTGTCCAGATTTAAGAGTACATAAACCTTCTTTCTGTTTTAATAAACTTTTTGTTACTCCTTGAAAATTAGATCGGCGGCAGCACTTCGATACCGCGTTTCAGAATTGTATGTTGAACTGTTTTTCAAGATTGGGTAATTTTTGACGTCATCGCTAGTATTTGCAGTCTGTCACTGTTATACCAACTTGAATATCTAAGCGATTTTATACCTACCTACTGTACCTACCATCAGGTGGATAGATCTCTAAAAATTAAATGGTTGAAAGGTTATTTATATATAGTCCATCGTACTCAAATGATTAATTAAATCTTAATTTAACTATTTAAATTTCGCGCCCTGTTGGGGAATACTTTATTATGTACACTATCGTACAGATTTACCAGCTTAGGGCTCCATGTAGATTTTGTGAGCTAGAAATCGTATCGAAGCATACATAACGCTGGAGCGCTTCTTGAACAACCTGTAGTCTTTATTATTCGTAACCGAAAGTGGTTGTCCATTTATCCACTCGGTGGCACAGATCGCTTACAAATATGTCCTCTCGGTGGGCAAAACTGGGTGGACCATGTACGACGGACAAACTGAACGCAATAAGCCACTTTATCGTTATTTGAAATTGCAACACTGACTTTGACAGCACCATTTTGAAAACACAAGCGCATAAATGTCTCCCCGCGATATTTTTGTGAGAAATGACTTCTACAAATGATGGAAAAGACGTGAAAAGTAATCAAACGAGTGGCCAAAAAGGCAAAACATATTATATTGAACTTTACAAGGTAAGTTTTTCTGGGATTACCTCAAACATCCTCGAGCATAGTCCGACGCCGTTGTGGTCGTGAACTTCTACATGTCCGCCATATTTGTCTTCAATAAACCCTTGTTTTCTAAAATTTGGCTCTAACTTTGGTTTTTGCGACATAAGTATGCTGCGAAAATATTCTGCGGCCTGAATCACCCCAAAATATTATAAGTTTCAGTAGCTTTTGTGCGTATTTAGTATTTTCTATTGCATTTATTTGCACTGTATGGGACCATACTTTTTAGTACATTTTCGGCTTATTCAGCAGAATTACGTTCGTTTTGCTGTTCTAACATATTGTATTGTATATAAACTGTTGATTGCAGTGTATTTGTATACTGATGTGTGTGAAAATTTTGCATAGTAAGTGAAGTCATCAGGCATCATATTTTGTTAGGTAAATCATTTGATGACAGCCATTATCATAACACCGAGAAGTCACGTAGGGCTTTTCGCGTTCAAGTCAGTGTTTATTTTCGTTCGGCTAATAGTGGAGCTGTATAATTTACTTCCTCTTGGATGGAGGTATGTACACAATATTCCTGATGTTCCTATTGAAAACATGCTGCATCTGTATTGCGCAATACCCACTACAAATATAAAATACCTTTTTGCAAAATTAAGGTTAGGCATTTGCGGGTTTCAAGTCTAGTGCCAACTATTGATACTCAAGTGATTATTTTAATCACACACTAAGAAGAAGAGTATCTTCTACCTACTTCATTCTTATCTTATAATAAAATTACACCTTTGGGGGACAGCTTGATAAATAAATAAAAATTAATTTTGGCATAAAATACATAGTGCTTGCAAACTATTACAGACGATACAGTAAGAGATTATCATGATCAAAATTAACAAAATGCACATGCACTAACAGCTTTCTGTATAGCTTTGTACATATAACATGAACCTGTATGTTGTGAATTGAAATTAAATTAGGAAATTTTATTTTTTAATGAACTTAGCATTGTGAGGAAATAATCTGATTCCAGGTGAAAAACATATTCTACCAAAACATTTACTATACAATAATCAGACTTAATAACACTGACTGACTCTATCCATTATCTTAAGTTGCATTGTATATGCAAGAATCAGCATACTTAACAGTTTACTATATTTTCTTGTACGCACTACAAACAGTTTACCTGTAAAGATCACTATATCAAACATTTGTCATGAGTGTTAGAAAAAGTTGTGTCTATGATTTGTTTCATTCTATTCTGTTATAAATGATATGTTTAGTTCCTCATACTTCTTTTTGGGATTAAGTCTGATGTACTAAAAATGGTTCTGAAAGAATCCTATTAGAATAAGCAAATTTTTCAATGTGATACATATTGTATTATGCAATAAGGCTGCATTTGCGAACTTTGCTATTAAGGTATTTTGTTTGTATATATGTGCAATAAAGTGTTATCATGTTACTTACTTTTTATATTCAACTAGCGGTTTGCCCAGTGGTTTCACCCGCTGCTAACTGTTATCCCATGGGAATGAAACATTTTAATATAGCCTATGTTCATCAGGAATAATGTAGGATTCTTATGGTAAAATATATATTATTCCTGAAGTTTCAAAGCCAATAGAATTCAAACAATCAAATCTTTCCTCTATGTCTAACTGTGACCAATCAATCAATACTTTAACAATGTCTATTCAGTCATATTATTTGATGTGACTTACTGTTTCTTTATCATTACCCTGATATACTCTCAAGATTGTTATTGAAATGCAATTGTATCATCTAATAATAACACAGGTTAGAAAAAAAATCTTGTAAACTGTTACAGTATTCTGAACTGAACACTATGAATTCAGTATTTAGTAGACATATCTACACAAATATAATAAAGAGGAAAGATTTGATTGTTTGTTTGAAATAAATAGGCTCAGAAACTACTGGACCATTAAAAATCTTTTACCATTAGGATCCTACAGTATCCCTGATGAACATTGGCTATATAATAATGTCTTATTCCCGTGGGAAAATGTTTGGCAAAGGGTAAAACTGCTGGGCAGGGTGCTAGTATTTCATAAAACTATGACTCATTGGTTTTTTGAGTACACATGGTAAACAATCTCAATAGTGTATGATAACCTTTGACTCTTGAGATTTTAGCCTGTTCTAGGAAAAAGCATTCTTGTCATGTTATTATTTAAAGAAATAAATTTTATTCATGTCACACTTTTTCTCTTTGCTAAAATATGAGCATGGAAAATTTATTTTATTATTAAAGTTAATTTTTGGGTTGGCATGTATCATTTAAAAATTTAGGGAAAATTATTTTAGGGCTAAAACTAAAAAGGCATTCATGCAGTTTTTACTTTAAGCAGGACTTTATTTTTTATATGACCTATAAATGAAGGAAAATTTATAAATTAGATGTTTCTGACCCTCCCCCTTTATCTTTAATTTCGAGAAAACGAACTTTAAAATTGCGTAGATTAATTTCGCCTAGGCTGTAAGGGACAAAGTAAAGTTTAGTTTTGTTCATTGTTTTCATGTTATTATTTCGGCTTTACACCATATAATTAATCTTTAAAAAACAAAATAGCAATTGCCAGTATCAGCGCGTCATCTACCTTATTTAGTATGGTAAGTTACAAAATCATAAATTTGTTGGAAATAGGTTAGTTATAAAGAGAACAATTAGTTAATCTTCAAGGGGAACTATCTACCTATACTGCTTTTTCTATAACGTTTTGCTATAACTTTAATTACAGCAAATATATCATTTTTGAAGGTTCTTATTTTACTTAAGGATAATACTAAAAACTTAGGCTACAGATATTCTGATAGATTGTTTCTATAAAGAGAAAATATTAATTTTGTGAAGTGACGCCACAGTCGAGGGCGTTGACGGGTACACTCGCCTTAATGACTGTTTGATAAACCAGTAATAATATTGACCCATAATAAATGAAAAGTACTACCCAAAAAAGGCTATAGCTTAGTATATCCAATCCCTATCTTGTTTATAATTCATTTTGTGAACATTTCTGCTTGCTACTTTTAATGATAACAAGTGTAGTGAAGTTTTGAAACAGTCCATGTATTTTGCTTCCTTGTTATGAACAGTTTCAGTAAGACTACTCACAACACTTTAATATTTGAAAAGTAAACAGAGTGACTGACTTCAACAACATTTATGTATGTACGTTCTTACTGTCCATTTTATTTGCATTAGGCAATCTTATTGGAAAAAAATATATATTATAAAGTGTTATACTATAACGTTTGCAAAGAATGCGAGTTCTCCTGTGAAACCAGATAGGAAGGCACTTGAGCGGTTTGCGAAACTCGGTAATCACTGATCATATTTTCGGAGTTTGGAGAGAAACCATTTAAACAGAGTAATACTGAGGAATGATTATTATGTATGTACATAAACTGGCCTGATGGCGTAGCGGATAGTACCCCTGCCTGTTACACTAAGGGTCGTGGGTTCGATCCCCACAAGACACAAATATTTGTCGAGTTATTTTCAGATATTTGTGTTTAGTCTGGGTTTTTCTAATTATAATATGTATTTATTAACGAAAAAAGAACATAGTACAAGGTTAGCTTTGTTTGGGGCTAGATGGATGGTATTGTCCAGGATATTTATTTATTCTTCTTATTTATACCTCATATAAATATTTAGTCTTTGTTTTTTCTACACATAGAAAAAATAGGGCCCTTATTTTAGTAATTAAGTATTTAGTAATTATTATTAGTGCTTGCTCATGTAATTACAATTAGGCTAATGATCACTCTTCTTATTGTAGGACTCCAAAAACAATGTCCATCTCACATTCTACACTAATATCACAACAGTTAATTAACTGCTAGCTAATTAATACCTTTCAAATTACTGATGGTGATAACCAACCTAACCCTATTACACCTGATTTGATGCCTGTCTAAAGTTTATCCTGTTATCATTGAATTTTATCAACAATTTAATTTTATGTAATAAAATAACCCGCTTCTGTGCGTCGTTTATTATTGCCTCGATCCGCTTTAAAAGATAAAAGAAAGGAATCTTATAGGTTGTCTTATTGTTTAGGTCTTGTAGTACAGGTTGTATAAGCGAAGTACGTTACCAAAAAACTCATGGGTTTTGACTTTTATATTTTTTTTTGACAACAGTCCCTTGACTCCAACCTAAACGCCGAGGGCTCGCTGAGCGTGCGCGTTGGCCACCTCGGCGCGGCGTGGCGGCGCTTGCACACGCTCTGTCTGCACTCAGCACCTCCCACACACCACCATCTGCTCACGTGGATACAGCGCCACACTGCCAGGACTATCTTCCAGGTGAGTCAGCCAATAAGGAACCACCAGGGTCCTCACACGACAGAAAAAGAAGTACGCCAATCAGAAGTGGCCCACACAATTATGATGTAAAACATTTTGGTGTGTTTTTGGGAAACCTGTCTTGGATGGAACCCCCTTTACCATTCGGTTGATCATGATTGGTATCGTTGGATGAGCAAACAACTCAACGTGAAAAACTCTACGTCGATTTATCGATAGCAATGTGCCGTTCCCGGTTGGTGTAGGCTTGTATTTTTGAGGGGTACATTTTGGCAAGTGAACGATACTTAAGGGTTTACTTTGCTCGTGATTATATACAGGCTTCTTCTGGGTGAGCTCGCTCCATCTTAAGTCTAAATATTACAAATAAAAACTTAGGAATATTCCCAGTCAATAACTACAAAGGGAACGGCACATTGCTATTTATCGATCACCCTGAGTGGCAACCAGTACACACCCCGTGCCGCGCTGGTAGCTAAGTGGCTAGTATTCTTACCCGCTGCCGTAGCCTTTCTCCACAATTAAAAATCGAAATAATATTGGTTGGCGACTTTCTTCCCTCTACGTTTAAACCGTCTTAAAAAAGGAATAGGTCCACATTGTGTCATCTTTATACACCTTTAAGTCATACATTAGCTTAAAACTTGTATGAACTTTCAATATGTGCGTAAAATGTATATAGTTTGTTCCATAAGCACGCTGCTACTTAAGTTTGATTTTTGTTCAAAGGTAATTACAAGTGTGATTTCTAAATAGGTACAGATGTCTCAAAAATTTCCTTCAAATTAAATCTAAACTTTTGAAACTTTTTTTTATCAAACCCTCGAAGTGTTTGTCCGCATTGACGTCAATACAATGTTGACTTGTTTAGTTTGAAAGGATTCCCATTCATACTTAAATTACAGCTTGTTTGGAATGAAAGGGCATATGCCCCAGGTGGTCTCCTTATGATCATTATATCAAGATTAGAGATGCACCGACTATGGTTTGGGCGTCTAGCCGACGCCCGACTAATCGGCCTGAATAGTTTGCTGAACCACAAATTACGTAGACGGCGCGCGGGGTGCATTTACGGATGGCTCACTTAGTGATTGGCGAGCATTTTGCTCACATACACATACTCACTCACGTTTACAGGATTCTCAGAGGAACTCAAATCTACGAATCTCCCTCGGATTGCCATCAGCTGAGAACCATATTACGTTCTCGTATTCAATCAAGTCTTATTACATTCTCGTATTTAATCTTGCCATATTTAAAACACGTGTCAGAAAAGGGTAAAACAACCATGAAGGAGGTCAAGGTCTTTATGAAACAATTCTATAAGAAACTGATATACATTTCATGTGATAGCTGTTCTTTTTGTTTTAATTGTCATAAGAGATGCTACGAATATTGATTTCGCCGAAAACCGAATATCCCGCGGCCGAAAGTTCGCTATCTGGCCAAAAACACGTCGAATATTCGGCCGCCGAATATTTGGCTGGCGCCAAGCGGTGTTAGTATGCGTATTTCTTGCACCGACGCAATGACCGTGGGAGCACCCAATTTGCCTCTTATTAATTTTTACAACGAAATGGACATTATAAATAAACACTATTTGCAAAAAAAAAATACACGGCTTTTTCATACATCAGGTATTGGGTATTCGGCCGAATACCTATTATCAAAAAAGACCTGAATACTTTCGGTGCATCTCTAATCATCATCATCTTTTCAAACTAAAAATGCGTATATCTCGGAAATTATATATGCTAGACTATCAGTTTGTTAAGGAAATTAGAAGTATTGATGAGATCTACTTATCAGATAACAGACACCTCATTTTTTTCAGAGACTTTGCATGCTAACAATAGTTTCTTTGAGGGAGTATTGGGCCTTGTTTTTTTTTAGATGAGAGCTGTCCATCTTCAAACGCGTTTAACTTGGAAACTAACAATGCTAGAATACCAGTTTCTTAGAATAAGTAGTAGATCTTGTCGAGTTTTACATTTCAGATGAAAGCTGTCACTCAAAACTGGTATTAACTGTTCGTAACTGGTAGTAACTATTGACATTCTGCAACTAGACATTTTTATACATTTAACTTTTTTCACCACTTTCAGCATATTCTGATACACATTGCTGACATTCTACTACATTCTCATTTTGCACGATAATTTATTGCACTTTTAATATTTTTCAATGTAATTCTTAAAGTTTACATTTTACAGTATGTATTAGCAAATTTGGCATATTGCGACTGAAAACAAAAACTAATAGTTTAATACACTAAGCGTCCCTACCGCCCGTACATCGCACGGAATTCATTTGTAATAGTAGCAAACCTAGCAATTTAACAAGTGACAATCGCCAGAATCGAATAAAAGCTCGAGTTAACTTTCTGTACATCCCCTATTTTGTGGCTGAAAAACTGTGTCCATGCACATTTTTTAACTTTACGTACCAATTCAACAGTTGTGGTTTTAATTCGAACATTTTATTACTAGTTTTATCAAATTATTACAGGAATGGTAACATTCCTTACATTTAATTGTATTACCTTCCAGGGTAAAATAAACAATTGATTGTGCATGGTATAATCCACGGGTATAATCTTAGTAACTTACAAGTGCGGTAACTTCTACAATGTTTACTTAGATTAAGTTTATCTTAACAATTAGATGTATATTGTGAATCCTGCTGTAAGGAATTTACTGAAGAGTGAGGCTTTTCCATCACAAGTGTCTTCTGACTACTTTCTGGGAAGCCCCGGCGAAATACTGTAATTGATTTACTACATAAAAACAAATTTCTTTTTTTTTTATTATATGAGAATATAATGTTGTTACTACAGCAATTGGCTATTCTGACTGACTATAAAAATGGCCGACTAGTCAGCTTTCCCGACAAGTCGGTAAGGTGCATCTCTTATCAAGATTGATGAAAGGATCGTGGATAAATAAGACTTAACCAGGCCACGGAATAAAACAGGGCTCATCATATGACTGTGTCTGTGTGTAGGCTAGCTTATAGCTTTGTCACACACGAGCACAAATTGATCATATTATCGTAGTAGCAACACTACAATTGTAGAGGAATGTTTTGAGGGTATTAAAGATTTAAAAAGTAAGTTTTTTTAAACGTTGAAATTCAAGAAACAAAATACAAAAGTTTATTTCTACCAATATTTCGCACCCGAACGTCTCAGCCCGCTATATTTCCTTTGCATTTAGTAGAAATACAAAAAGAAAACATAAGTCTTATCGAACTCGTCAGAACTGACGAGTCCTACTCATGAATGTGACGAGTCCTTCACTTTTATGGCAATTTTTAGCAGCTCCACCAACACCATTCTTTCTCCGCGCTCCAACCATGGCATGCCATTTCCCGAATAGTGGCAAATGTCTTCTCTAGTTTTCTATTCTGAGTATTTTAAATTGAACAATGTCAATTACGTTTAGCGTTCCTTATCACTTTGGCCGATAATGTCGAAGACGACAATTTCAAAGTGTATTTATGAAAGAAAGGCAAGAAATTGTAAAGCACTCAACATGATAAAGGCCGTGGCATAACGCTCATTAAATTCTTCATTGATATTTTTATATTTCGCGGGTCGAGGTATATCTACAAGGAGAATCAAAAAGGGTATATCAAGCAGAGTGGAGGTCAGGGTACTCATTAATCTAAACCACTTTCCCCTAGAAACATTAAGTCGAATTATATAAAAACGTTTGACCTCTCATAGTGAATTAACCAGCTGATCAGGAATTTTGAATGGGAGGTCCAAAACAATCTGCCATAACCGGAATCTGTCTTAAACGGAACGTAGGTTCATTTTTTATATATTTCGACCTATGTTCTATGGGGAAAGTGGTTTATTTTCATGAGTATCTTGACCTCTTTTCGGCTTGTTACTTCCCTCATTGGTGAGGAGAAATAATAATTGTTTCTATATGTATCATATTGAGTCTTCTTGTGGATAAAGTTACTCTAAATACTCCATTTATTCTACAGTCGGAATGGCAGTCACCAACCAGCAGAGATGAGCACGCGAATCTCGCACAAGCCATCGCCGACTTCCTCCAGGAGTGCCAGGCCGCAGCCACAAGCAGAGATGCTCATCCCTGGGAAGCGCAGTTGGTGGGCAGGGCTGAGTGGTTCAAGGCCGTGCTGGGGAACCCTTGGGAGCATCCGGTGCTCAAAGCCTTGTTGGAGCGGAAGGAACAGACTGATGAACAAAGTAAGTTTTTTTATATATTGTTCTTTTACTTTTTATAATGACCATCATCATCCTAAATAACTGCAGCATTCTACTGTGGAACGTGAGCCACACTTTATTGTACCTTGGGTTTATTTTTGACCTCAGTATTGGGGGGAGTCATTAGAGACATATTTTTAAAATGTAGCAATTTGTTCCATTTGGAATGCGCCTGTCTGCCACGAGTGGTCACCATTGATATGGACAATTCTACTACTTAATTTGTAAAATATGTACTGTGCAATATTTATATATTGAATAAAGAATTTTGAACAACAACAACTACTTAATTTCGACATTGCTCTAGTAGCCTGACAGTCAGGGAACTTTATTATGGCAATAACCCCCATTAGGGGAGGCCCATGTTCAGCTGTGGACTGTTGAGGCTGTTAATGTACTGGAAGTATGTCACGATTCGTCTAAGGGTGAACCAGTACATGAAACTAAACAAATTTAAAAAAAGCATATTACAGTAAAACTAAACATAAAATTTAATAATAAGTCTTTTTATACTTTGGCAGAATCGTGACATATTATATTAGCAGCAATTCAGTGACTATGTTTTTTGTCAAGTCCATTCAACTAATTACTAACTTGTATTTCATTGTGTACTAAAACAATATATTTGGTTGTACAGTACTAGGATGGCTGAAAGACGAGCGCGGCGTGGTGTTCGCGGCGCGGCTCCGGCAGCTCGCGCTGTCAAAGAAATGTGACGAGCTGGTGCTGGCGCTCCTGACGCCCGTAATGGACAGAGTGCGGGCGTGCAAGGCGCTGGTGCCAGACACGGAACAGACCGAGGAAGAAAAGGGTAAGAAGAGGAGATATGGTGTCTATAATAACGGATTCCTACACAAAGCCTACTGAAATACGCGGTGTTCATTTATATGCGTATATGCGTGCCCTGGTGCTGTTCCTGACGCCCGTAATGGACAGAGTGCGGGCGTGCAAGGCGCTGGTGCCAGACACGGAACAGACCGAGGAAGAAAAGGGTAAGAAGAGGAGATATGGTGTCTATAATAACGGATTCCTACACAAAGCCTACTGAAATACGCGGTGTTCATTTATATGCGTATATGCGTGCCCTGGTGCTGGCGCTCCTGACGCCCGTAATGGACAGAGTGCGGGCGTGCAAGCCGCTGGTGCCAGACACGGAACAGACCGAGGAGGAAAAGGGTAAGAAGAAGAGATATGGTGTCTATAATAACGGATTCCTACACAAAGCCTACTGAAATACGCGGTGTTCGTTTATATGCGTATATGCGTGCCCTGGTGCTGGCGCTCCTGACGCCCGTAATGGACAGAGTGCGGGCGTGCAAGGCGCTGGTGCCAGACACGGAACAGACCGAGGAAGAAAAGGGTAAGAAGAGGAGATATGGTGTCTATTATAACGGATTTCTACACAAAAGCATATTACTGAAATATGCGGTGTTCATTTATATGCGTATATGCGTGCCCTGGTGCTGGCGCTCCTGACGCCCGTAATGGACAGAGTGCGGGCGTGCAAGCCGCTAGTGCCAGACACGGAACAAACCGAGGAAGAAAAGGGTAAGAAGAAGAGATGGATTCCTACACAAAGCCTACTGAAATACGCGGTGTTCATTTCAATGCGTATAAAGCTGATATCGATATCGATAAAGAAGGAAAGAAAGAAGAATATCCTAGACTATTATTTTTTAACTTAGTCGAAATTTTTAAAACATTATTTATTAGAGAATCTTATTTCAATACAAGTTCTTTTGTCCTTATCAATTATGAGCTGGGCACACTTAAGCTGCGGATAACATTACAGGCGTGATATATGTTACGTATGATTATTGTTTCTAGCCTGTAACGTCCCACTGCAATACAAAAGCCCCTCATAGTTCCATTCTTCCTTGAATTTAAATGAACACCCTGTATACACAACGTCTAACTCCATATATTTCCCCTACAGAAACATCAGAGCCCTCGGACGAAGCACCGACCTTCCGGAGCATTCTCTCAGACGAGGCAGGCTTCAATGAAGTATGGGACCAGCTCACTGACATGGAGTTTGTCCTCCTTCACAAGTGCGACAAAAACGCCCGGCTTATTGACGTGGTAAGCTCCTTTTATCCAAAATGTGTTCTTTTCATTCAAAAAGAGTGGAACTCACTACTTGCGTCTGTGTTTCCAAACGCATACAACTCTAATCTCTTCAAAGTAAGAGTGAACAGGCTTCTTCTGGGTGAGCTCGCTCCATCTTATGACTCTGTCTCTGTAGAGTCAAGAGCAAACTCATATAAAAAAACAAAAAATGGTAGCCTGTAAAGTCGGTATACGGGCGAAGTTTGAACGTGACAACGTAATTCTCGAATGCTGCGCACCGACTATGCTTGAGTGGGAGAGAGACGGCATTCAGCGTGCCCCTCTTTCGGTCATGACTCACTTTAACAGACGTGAGCGGGCGTTATATTTTTCCGTGCATGCCACCGAGCCACAACCTAATTTAAGACGTTGTCACGTCATAAAATGTATTTAATACTTGGTTGTTCCCGGATGAAAACTAATAATTGAATAAATATCATGCAAGAAGGTCTTGGTTGTATAATGTCATAACCGTTGGCAACGCTAGTGTATATCCAAATTCAGAAGTGAAGAAAGTATTTGTATTCTATGATTGGCCCAATGGCGTAGCAGACAGTACCCCCTGCCTGCTACGCCGAAGGTCGTGGGTTCGATCCTCACAAGACACAAGTAAGTCATTTTCAGATATCTGTTTTCAGTCTGGGTGTTTTCTATGTTGAATATGTATTTAAAAACAAAAAAAAGTAATTTAAGTATTAATATCAGCTATCTAGTTCCCGTAGTACAAGCTTTGCTTGGTTTGGGGCTAGGTGGCGCTGTGTGAATTGTCCAAGATATTTATTTTATTTATTTGACAGGCAAAATTGATACCGCTCACCAGTGGTTTCCTAGTGGTGGAGCGACTCAACAACAAATTGGAATACTTCCCAAAGGAGAAGAGAATATGGAAAAATGCCAAAGACGTCGCCATTACTATCATACAGGTGAGTGTTTTTATTTAATTGGGACATCGAGTCGACGGATTTAAGTAATCGTATCAGCATTGTGAATAATCAAAAATAAATTATGTTTAATCTCACAAAAAACTGAAAAAACTTCTTCTCCGACAGGAAATGAATGTGATAGAAATGGCCGTACTGATATATCAAAGTCACAACATTCCACCTGATTGACATGTATCATCCCATTATATTTAACCATAGTATTCGTTAAAACAACTTACACTGGGTGTCGTTTGTACGTCGCTTCGAGAAGACTATCAAGAATTCGATTTGGAAGTGTTCGGTCGCGGCGCCAGTAGACCCGGTACTTCTTCGGTCCTGGAGTCTAGCCCCGGCCGACAATATCATTGTTTCAATATAGCACCATGAGTGCCAAAAAAACCATAGTACTATCGGAGAAACTTGAGCTTTAGCAGTTTTAAAACTAAATCGGCTGCAAGCATGCTTTGGATAGAAACCCCACCCATTTTTACTCTGACCAATTGCGGAGGCAATGAGCAGTTTGTTTTTATGAGTCTATGATTGACACATGTTTTTTACTTGCTTAATGAGGTTCCCATTGTCTTATTTCTATTTTCGATTGGTTTAGGCCCCAACAAAAAACGCTTTCAAAAACACTATTGGTTTATTCAAACAAAGAACTCGGACCCGGCCGCTGACCACTGCACGCAAAATGCGACCGTACCTTAAAGCTCTAGTTACCCTGATAGTACATTCGAATGTTTATCATTTGTCTTAGGTGATGATAACGCGCTGCATGGTGGTACCGAACTGCTCGGGGCAAGTTTTGAGCACCCTATACTGGATGTGCTGCGCTCTAGTGCGCTCGGTGGCGCCGCCGAAGATAGCGCGCGCGGTGGCCACACTGTGCGCGCCGGCCTCCTCCGCCAGGCACCTGCACACATTCGCCAACGCCGTCAGCACACAGCAGGTACGTGTCTACAGACCAGTGGACTTACACCATCGTGCCCCTCTGATTGTCTCATTTTCATCGTCATCGTCAATAAGAAGTAACCAAACTTTGATATGAACACATCACATTGGCGCAAAAGTTACAAGCCGTGTTGTTAGGCTGGGCAGCCTTAACGCAGTGCCTTTATTTATATTTTTTATCCCGCCCGACCCGGTTTTCTATCAGGATAATACCAAATAGTTGTCAAAAAGATCTTGTTTTTACAATAGCGGATCATGACGTTGATTAAAGAAATTTTGAATCGGCTTCAACTGTCAAGCTGAAGCGGATGCCGATGAAAGTTGGACCTGCAGACTGCAGAGTCTCGTTAGCTCCCGCACATTTAAGTTCAGCTCCATACAGGTCTGTTTGCTCTCAAACACTCTTGTTCGATTTCACACAGTGTCGTTCCTTCCCACAGTGTCGTTTCTTCCCACACGGTTCACTTCGCTGCTACAATCCCATTTTTTCCCACCAGTCCCATTTGCTACAAAACGTTCTTATACAGCCCACAAAGAACTGTTACATCAAAAATCTCCTCTTTTTAAATTCTATTATAATATTTTGTACATTTAATTTTTTTCTTCACAGTCGAAACTATCGCGTGATCTAAAACCGTATGTGGTGGAGTTGTACGTGCGAGCGATCACTACCGGAATGAACGAGCTGGAGAAACTCAAACTGAAACCTGAATTCGAAGTAAGTATTATTCTTGTAGAGGAAGATTAGTTTATATTGAATTATCACAAAACTTTCATATCACATCCTCAATTTGGGCTATATAGCCA
Source organism: Tuta absoluta (assembly GCA_027580185.1). Taxonomy (NCBI): domain Eukaryota; kingdom Metazoa; phylum Arthropoda; class Insecta; order Lepidoptera; family Gelechiidae; genus Tuta; species Tuta absoluta. The sequence goes on from JAQAHW010000034.1 coordinate 3,111,327, forward strand.
AATAATTTTCTTTATACTACATGTACAAAGTCTCTATAGCTTTTCATTTAAAGACAGGAAGATGTGTCTTTGTTCACTTTCGAATTAGCCGGAAGGAATTATCCACACAAATCACTTTGTCCTCTCGGGAGTAAAAGATGCAACTGTCAAGCCTTTCGTAAAACGGAACGTGTGTCTAATATTTTGGTACACAGTATGGAAGACTTGGCTGAATGGGCTTATTTAAAAGATAAATACTGTAACGCGCAAATTTATTCGAAGTATATGGAACTGTTGTTATGTTTTTTATTCTCGTAGGCGTAGTATATGGCACTAACTATCACTCGAATAAAAGAACGGTTACTGATTAGTGTGTATTGAAGCCCTTAGCTCAGTTGCGCTTCGGGCCTCAAACTACATTTTCGTTAGTTATCGGTCACTTTCTTCGCGCGTGAAGAATGTACTATCGTTCTCTTCCATAGACTGGCCCGATGGCGTAGCGGATAGTACTCCTGCCTTCTACGCCGAGGGTCGTGGGTTCGATCCCTACAAGACACAAATATTTGTAAAGTTATTTTTTCTCAGATGTTTGTGTTTAGTCTGGGTGTTATCTATGTATAATATGTATTTATTTTCAAACAAAAAGTATATAAGTAATGATATCAGCATTTAGTTCCCATAGTACAAGCTATGCTTAGTTTCGGGCTGTGTGAAATGTCCTGCATATTTTTATATATTAATTTTTTATATTCATAGGAGAAAGAAGCCCGCGCTACAGAATACACCCTAGCGTCGTGGTTCATGCAACTGGGACACCTGCTGTCAGCCAGCGCGCGTATGAAGTGCGAATGCATACTGACTGCATTCTCCGTGCACCCGACGCCCGCCTTGTACGAGCGGATCAAGCAAGCGCCCGTGTTGACCGCCAGACCCTTTGCCGTGAGACATTTTTGGTTTTATTTAGTTTGATTTTATATTCATGATAAAATACTTGACTACATCACACATATATATATATATATATAGCAATCGTACCCCGAGAGTACACTATAATGTCACGTTCAAACAATGCCAATATGGGCAGGGAAATAGTAAGGGAAGCGGGCAGCGTGTAAACAGGTTACTCTCGCTGTTACTCGTCAGGCCGCTGCCACTCTCGTGCTCTCGAATGTCAGCTTTTACTGCGCGTGCCAAAGAAACAGCAGAACGAACGCGAGTGGAATGTATTGCTATCTCGCTCACTCGTATTGGTAGGAAAAGAGTATGTCAGCAGTGAGTGAACACTCTCGCGTTGATACTTCCGCGGAAGTATTTCGAGCAATATTCGCCATAGCAGGTGTATTATGTGAACGTAGTATAAGACATGATCGCCCCTATTCGCCATCCAGTGACTACCAGCCGGACTTTAATTCATTGGTTCATCTAGATGAAGAATAAATACTTGATCGATCACAAGTAATTTAATACTTGACCAACCCTACGATATCATTCTCAAAGAGGGTTGACCCTGTGTGTGCACAGGCGGTCGTAAAACGAAGACGAATTTTATTATGTTATGTTTTAAGTAGATAACATATTGCGCTGATTTCCACCAAAATTAGGATAAGGGCAGAGAGATGATGATGACATCTCTCTCTCTCTCTTCTTTGTCGTATTCTTCAATTACTGAAGGTCGTGATGATGACATAAATAAATACTTAAAAGCACATTTTAAATACTCAGGAATTATAAACAGTGAATGTTGAAACATTATGTTTTTTTTTTGCAGGAGACACAGCCCAAGGAAGAACCAGAAGTGAAATCCGAATTCGGCAGTTGGGCAAACGACAGCCGAACACAAACCAACTTTGTCAAAACATCGGAACATTTGAAGATGCAAGCCACGCAGCATCAGGCCAATGTCCTGTCGACTACAGTACTTAATGAAGGGGAGGTTTTAGGATTAGACGCGGAGCTTTGTCAAGACATTATTGTTTTGCTGTCCGGCCCCAGAGTCAAGACTTTGTCGTGGGATATGGACAGGTGAGAGTTTATATAATCTTCTTCAGTAATCTTGGTGTCGCGTTTATTTTTCTTGTTTCTCCTGTATTAATCTTGTTACTTCCTTCATCAATTCTGTGATCTCCATCAATCTAGTGATCTATATATTATCTTGCTATCTTCTTCATTTATATTTCTGTCTCCTATATGATCTCTTTCATCAGTCTAGTGATCTATGTCAATCTCAGTTCTCCTCTATAAATCTTGTTATCTCCGCAAGCATGTTATTTTCTTTGTAATTCTTTTGATCTTCATCAATTTTGTGATCTCGTTACTCCCTTTATCAACCTTGTAACATCCTGTAAGCTTGTCATCGTCATCATCAATGAACATTTATTATCTCTTAATAAATATTTTGTTGCCGGCTCAGAATAGCATCACCCCATTTCTTTCCCGTGGGTGTCGACTAGAGAACTAAGAGGCGAGTAATAAGGGACTCGAGGGTGTGTATTGCAATTTAGGCGATAGGCTGACAACCTGTCACTACGGCGATACACAATTTTCCGAATGACCCTCAAATGTTTGTCAGACGTGGCGTAAATGTCCGTTTTTGCAGCCGTTTACGCTCTGCCTACCCCGCAAGGGATTATAGGCGTGATATGTGTATGTATGCGTGTAAATATTTTGATCTCCTTCATGCTTCGATCAACGCGGCATCCGTACCGTGGCCTGCCCGGGTTGGAACGAGACGGAAGACTGCGTTGCTCGAAGTCCTCCATGAATTTTATGGTCTTCATCATCAACTTAGCGACGGCAGTCATATTAAGCCGTTGATGTTGTTTCCAGACAAGCTCTTTTGGACTCGTGTAAGGCGCACATGGAGCGTACGCAGTTCGGCACTCGCACGCTCACCACCGAGCTGAAATACCTGAACCTGGACGTGACACAGTACCAGCACCTGCCCGAAGAGGAGGAAGACGAAAACGACGTCTACTACGGCATCGAGAAAGGTGAGTAGGGTGTTTTTTTCCCCAGTTCATGCTAGAAGAGATGTGGGCAAGAACATCTACTTTGTGGAAGCCAACCACCGCAAATTTCGTCCTTGAAATTGATCTCTATCTCGATATGAAATGATTGGCGTATATATGAAATTTAAGCTCTCAAATGGTAGAGTTGATCACCCCATTTCTTTCCTGTGGGAGTCGTAAGAGGCGATTAAGGGACTCGAGGGTGTGTATTGCAATTTTTAGGCGATGAGCTGACAACCTGTCACTATAGCGATACATAATTTTCCGAATGACCCTCAAACATTTGTCAGACGTGGTGTAAATAGCTATTTTTTGCGGCTGTTTACGCTCTGCCTACTCCGCAAGGGATTAATTAAATAAGAATAATATCACCATATTCCTCCTCGTGGAAATCGTACTAGACGACTTAGGGATAAGGAATGAGCAACAAGCATTCCCTATGTAATTCAATATCTTGCATTGCACTTGCCAATCCGCCTGCCAAGCGTGGTTAGTGTAGGTTAGGTCCATTTTCAGCAGTGGAGTGCTGTGGCTGTTGATTTTAGTGTTGTGTATATCAACGTCGCGACGAAAGCGAATATAGCGTGGACATGATACAAACAGAATTGGGCATCAGCGAATGACGCGATTGCGAAATATCACCTAGAGTTTGCGCCACGAAAGCGAGTCCCGCAGACGCGGTATTTGACAGTCTACAGTGTGTTAGGGGAATGACTTCCTGGGGCATGTTCCAGACGTGAAACTGAACCACTTTTCTTAATAAAACAATTTCGAGGTTTGAATAAAGTATTTGGTCCTTTCATACAATTTAGTTACTGCTCGAGTGATTTTTGGAAGGGATTGTATGGGAGGACTTTCGTATTTCGGTTAAATGGTACATAGAAAAGTTGTTCATTTCCTATACTAGAACACGCCCTGAAAGTTTGGACAGTCATTTATCTAACACACTATGTTGAGGTAAAAAAAATTACACAATAAAAAGGGCTTGGTTATTTATTTTCTCGTCTCCTTTTCGTGGCGTGGACTCTGATCTGACAAAGCATGTCATGTCTATAAATGTTAGCGAAGTGACGTTGCCTAGTCATCACGATTCCGACTGGATACAACACACTTATACAAGGTGTGTGGCGGCTCTTTCGAAGTTGAAAAAAAGGATACGACAGTTTAGCATACTAATCAATGAATGAGATTTTTTTTTTGGTTAAGTAAATGACAAGAATAGCTAAGGAACAGTTATAGAAAAGTGTTAGACCATAAGCATTCTTCTATTGTCACGCTTGATTGAGGAACACATGTACTGCGTAGCAAGCAAGTAACCTATAGTTTTTTCAAGCGTAGTACTAACGGTACTAAATTGTCATGAAGGTATATTTTATAACTCGCGCAGAGGGCAATAATAAACCATGACAATTTTTGGGCGCCTTAAATGCAAATGTCAAAACATAACCCACCTGACGCAGTCAGGCAAATAAAAAAGCTTTTACCTCGAAAGTTTGCGCGAAACGCGTAATATGGCTTCGTGAGTCTTGTGACATTTTTTTTAAGCTCTGCCTGTCCTTTTTATGCGCATTGGTGCGAATGGTCCTGTTTATTTTGTAGTGTCGTGCTATTTTTATTTTTCATCCTTGGGTCTTTGGTTAAGGATAAAGCATTATGTATGACTCAGAAGAGGTTCGAAGCGTAGTTAGTAACCAGCCACGTTCTTACCTCGAGTACAATGTATTTATGTTTTCCGCAGGTTACGAGCATCTAGTAGAGATAGAGCCCGCGCCGGAGGAAATCTGGGAGGACGCGTACGACCCGGAGCGGACCAACAGCGCCACCTCCGACTACGAGAACGAAGTCACCAAACACAAAAAGAAGAAGGGCAAATCCATGTCCTCCGAAAGTGAGTCCGACCCCCTCAGCCTTTTCGCTGAGAAGAAAGAAAAGAAAAAAGAACGCGCACACGGCAAGGAAAAAAGCAAAGAACACAAAAAGAAGAAAGGCGATAAGATTGATAAGGACAAAGAAAAGGTAAACATCATATTTACCCACTCAAAATTGAAAGCCAAAGAAGGTGCGGAGAAAAAAGATGACTCAAAGAAGAAAGAAAAGAAAGAACGTAAGAAACGGGAGAAAAAAGAGAAGCGCCAAAATCCATCAGCCATCAAAAGTTCTCTAGTAGGAATGAGAGTCTCCAAAGTTGAGCTAGACGAAGCCAACCAAAACGTTCCGAACAGCGATCACGACAGTCAAGATAAGGAAGGTATTGACGACGAAAAAGCGAGGATTGACAAATTTGAGCAAAATACAAAAAAGAACAGTCAGTTATCCGCGGCCCGGCAAAGAGCAATCAATGCGATTCAAAAATCACAAATGACGTACGTGAACCATATACCACCTGGGAATAAACTAAACGAAGCCAGTTCTTCTCATAATACACCAAATATGAGTAAAAGCAAGGGTACAATCAGAGATGAAGTCAAAAAGAGTATATCAAAACTCTTGCAGTTCAGAAAACACAAACTTACAGATGCTTCAAGTAGTGCGTCGTCTTCACCCCAACAGCCGTCTACAAGTCGCGCCCCGACGCCGCTTTCGCCTCTTATAGGGACTAAAGTGGCTCATACTAACTTAGTCCTCAAAGAACAGCAAAACGATCAGTTAAATACTATGAAAAGTGAAGCGAAATCATTCAAAGCGATATTTTATCCGTCTTATCAAACGGACCGGTCTTGTTCGAGAATGTTAGCTTACTCCAGGAAAAATCCGCGATCAGCCAGTGAAATGTTATCGCGGTCGAATGAGTCTTTGAATATGTCCTCTCTAAACAATGCTTTAAATCAAACAGTGGGTACTAATCAACAAAACCTATCGGATCTGAGATCTGCGACGCAGATTACTCCAAAGCGAACCGATACGACGCATCTTAGCAGCTATCAAAAATTCCTGCAGGATCTACAAGAGAACGCACGCGACGATGTTATTACGACCATATCGAAGCCGATACCGGAGCCGAAACAAAAACCTCCTCCAATATCGAAGGCTCCCAAGAAAAAAGAAATGAAACCAATGAGCAGAGTGAATCCGGTCACACCAAATATAAAAACGGAGTCGGAAAATGCGATTACGCGGGTGAATAACGGTAATATAGAACCGAGAGTGTACCAACCCATCCATGCTGTGGCCAAACAGGAGTCCTTGCTTAGAACTGGATCAAATCAGAATGTGACTGAAGATTCTTTGATCAAAAATGAACAAGGAATGAGTCAAGCCATGCAAATTGTAAGAACACAGAAAACTGTGACCCAGACTGAACCTAGAATTTTACATACCATGACGAAACCTGTCAATATGACCATAAATGAACCAAGATTGAATCAAGTCATACATACTTTAGCTAAACAAGAACCTATGATCTCCCCTCAAAGTGCCAAACCCTTACAACCTAAGAAAGTTGATGTCGCGCCTAATACTTTTGCTCGGCTCAGTTACGAGAAAAACAAAAGTAAACACAACGAAAAAAATAAACAGCAGTCTGATAATTTGCACAATGACATATCGGATGAGATCGATCGGCGTATAGCCGACCTTAGATTAGCTAAAGCGGTTCAAATTAATATCGATCACTCATTGCCTGTCTGTCGTGCCGTAAATGCGACGCAAAGTAAACCTAAAGTATCTTCAAAAGTAGAAGTGCAAAAGATTGAACCTATTACAAGTGGAAAAGCAGTTAATCAACAACATCCTGTACTTACAAATATTCTGAAACACAACACTGTAACAGTCGTAGGCACCACTGATGCTCACAAGCCACGTACAGCTGTGCAGCCTAAAAACTCAGTCGTCCAGCCTACAAAAACAATCACGCACCCTAAAAGCCCGCAACCTAAAGACAGTGCACTGACAGAAGAAGACCAGCAAGACTTGCTAAGGCTCTTAGGGCAAAAGAACGTTTTGAGCAGGCCACACATCAAAATCAATTGGGCAAATAATCAACAGAATCTAAATAACTCAAACAGCACTACTGCAGCGAACAATTTCTCTATGGATACTGTTCCCGTACTATCTAATAATTCGATTACACTCACACCCGTTTCTGTTCAGAATCAGACTCTGACTACTCGTAAGCCTACCAATGTTAAGGATCAGGCAGTGACGATAGAAAACAAAAGACCTCAGGTATCGGATGGAATGGGCTTTAATTTTCCGGTTATATCAAACACGACGATAATGAAAACAACTGCGATGGTCCAGAATAAACCCCCAAAAGAAAGGAAAACGAAGCAAAAAGTTGCTAAAGATTTCAACGCTCTTTATCCTGATATACAAGTTAACAAAAATCAGAGGAACAGCAAGGAATACGTGCCCAAACCGCCCGTAATTGTTCATAAATACAACGATGACCGCGAAGATCAAGATTGGCAGAAAGTCCTTAACGCGATACGAGCACAAAAGACGCCAAGTAGAGGTCCAAATGCACTTGACATTCTATTAAACAAGGATTCGTTCGAGAAAGTTAACGAAAGGAACCAAAAAATTAATTCACCTAATACCACACTAAAAACATCACCACCACTTATGCCTTCGACGAGCAGCGAGTCTGTCCATGTTATAAAACAATCGGTGATAAAGAAACACACAGCGCAAATGCCAAAGCTACAGAACGCAATTGAAGCCAAAAAGCTTACCCTACCTAACCCTGTAAAACTATACCCAGAAGTTACGAAGCGGTCTCAACCACAAGAATTACATAAAGATCCATTTATATCTGGCATCCCTAACACCGATCATGAGATATTGGAAGAACTGATGGATGATGATTTGCGCCAAGAAATCGAAGGGTTCTCTGATGAGGACAGCTACTGTACCCCCGATATGTCGGCGGCTAAAACCTCTAAGAACATCCAGGTTAAAAATGAAATTGTTGGAAAGAAGGTCAAAAAGCTAGATTTCCTTAAACATCCCAAACACAATGTATTAAACACGCCGACATCAAGCGAAGTTCCAACAAACGTAAAAGCTAAGCCTCAAATAATCTCAAATGAGAAAGTTGATATTCGTTTCAAAAATTTAGTTGGTTCTAAAATAATTCGTCAGGAACCAACTACAATGGCTTCTAAAATTCAAAGTGGAATAATTTATAACGTTAATAATACTATGGCTTTGACTAATGTTACTTCAACTATCACACCATCAACGTTGTACAATGCAGCACCTACATCGTCCGTGCCAAATTTGCTCATAGTAAATCCTTACGGAACCACATGTAACGTGAATCAAAGTTACGTTTGTGCGAATAGTATTCCAAATGTGATCTACCAACAGGCTACGCCCGACCAAATTATTATTCGCCGTCATTGCATTTCGAATGTCATCACTCCAGCAGCGACTATAAATATTGCATTTAATAATACAATACAGGCTGTGCAGTGTGACGTACCAGTGTTACACATGCCAGAAACCCTTGGACCTACAATACCCGTGCAAACCATCCCAATACCTACAATACCAAACATCACAGAGCCGTTCGTTTTGTCAAATGTAGAACCTGTAAACAAAATGGATATAAAAAGTAAGCTAAATGATCATAATCTGGGACCTGAAATTGTAAGCCAAATTGCGACCAAACATTCGATTGACCCGAAAATATTACCCAACAGTAACGATGCTTTAAAGATTACTGCAAATAAATTTTTATCCGAAGACCAAGAAAATATCAAAACTGAAGATAAAAGATCAAAAAAAGAAAAATTTAATACGAAAGCCTCAGAAAAGATTGATCCAGCCAGTAATAAAAAACAAAAATCTACATTAGAATCGAAGGTTAATAATAAAGCGCTCAAAGACCAAGAAAGGTTGATAATAAAACGACTGTCTATTATCAATAGAAACATAAACAGTCGCTGTAGTCATCAAGCAATAGCACTTCCTTATACTCCGTTGTCGGAATTACAACCAAGTAGAAAGACTTACAAAAAACAAAATGAGGATGAACTTAGTAATAAAAAACAGAATGAGGTTGAACTTTGTAATAATATAATAACCACAGTTAAAACAAATCTTAACTCATGTTATGAAGAAGAAAATATAAGTTCATGCCGTAGTATACTATTAACCTCATCTAACAAACTTGAAACAGATTCAATTATATCTAAGAGCAAAGATATGGTGCAAACACCTGAAGAAAACGAAATCAATGTCTCTGAGAATAGTAAAAAACAAGAGGGTAAGACAAATGACAGTGTTGTGTATGCAGAGAAACATACTGAATCTAAAATAAATTATTTAGAAAAGAAGCTTGATGTCGTCGCTAAAAGAGTAACAAAGAATATGAAAGCTAAAAAACCTACAAAGAAAACAGTAACCTCAAAAGTAAAACCAAAAAGTGCAGCAGCCATCTTGAAACAGGTCAAAAATAACAAACCTGTTAACGTTTCTCATGATGCTAGGAATATAGGAACGAAGTTATATGAAAATGTGATATCGACAACATTGTTTGATACCGAAGGTGCATTAGGAAGATCTGTTATTCGAGATGAGAAGGAAACCCCTAATAAAATGCTGCCAATAGATAAAACAATAAAACTGGAAATAAAAAGCGATAAAGTTTTAAGGAAGAATACTAAAAATATTGTCTCGGAAGACCCAAGTGGCGTAAAAAATATTTTTTCTGCACAAAAAATAAATGAGGAAAATTCATTTAATGAACAAAAAGTCAAAATATCTGACGATAGCATCGGAAAGGTGGTAGCAGCAGCCAGGAATACTGACTGGAAAGACGAGTCTCCAAAAACAAAACAAGAAGATAAAAAACCAACTGAAGAAATAGTTAAAGCTAAAGAAGTTAATGAGGTTAAAAGCGTTATTACTCATTCAGGATTTTCGGTTGAAAAAACTTCTGCCCATAATTGGGATATTATAAAACCAACATCTATTAAAAACACTCCAGTCAGTCACAAATTCGATAAACTAGTAGATGATATTGAATCTGCTATATGCGCCATTACAGAATCTGCTGTAAGTTCACCGATATTAGAAGAACCTTTATTTGATATGATAGTAGATGAAGACGTGTCTGAGGTAGAAAAAATAAAAGAAACGAATATGTCGCAACTTAAGATAATCACACCTTACTCGAAGACGTTGACAAATAAGGTGCCGCCTACAAAAGACAAAGTTTACGTGCCTAAAAACAAAGCATCTGACAAAACAAGCACTGATAAAAAGATAGATGCAAAATGTCTCTTGCCAATAGCCACTCGAGACAAAACTGCAAAGAAACAGAAATGTATTAAAACCAAAGACTTGTGGCAAAATGTATCAATGCTTGATAAAACCAATGAAAAACGTATAACTGAAGTAATTACTATTGATGATGATACTGAATCTAGCGAGATTCTGCAAGAAACTGGCAAGGAACATAATGGAAAATCTTCTAGCTCAATGGATCAAGAACAACTGTTATCCAAAATGAAATACCCTGAAAATGATAATGTGGTCCCACAGGAAGCTAATGTCAAATTGATAAATATTCCGGTGGGCGATCAACCATTGCTCGAAAGTAACATTGTAGATAAAAACAAGAATGAAATCATGTTAAGTAGCGAAACCGAAGCAGATATATGTAAACCTCTAGACACAGACACCGTTATGTCAGTGGATGATAGACCATTTCTTAAAAGTATCATTGGAGATAATGAAAAGGATGTTATCTCATTAAGTAGCAAATCTGATGCTGATAAAAACAAAACGACTGAAATAAATAAACTTGTGGAAAATGGAGAGCCTGTTACACGTGCAGATGATACTAATTTGGTTCAACAGGTAGTCCCTCAATCTTATAAAGACAGCATAAAAATTGAAGATTTACCGATACCTGGTAACAAAAACCCATTAAAAAGATGTGTTAGAATAATACTTCCCAATAATAAGTCATACAAAGCCACATTATCAGGTCAGGTCGTAAGTGTTGATAGTTTTTTCGAAGACCCGGCATTGAGAAAGATTTTACTGAGTGGCTTGAGCGACAAAAAAATGTATTTAAATATACATCAAGTGTCTACTAAAATAGACCACAAAATAGTAGAAACCCAAGTCCATGGTATTGATATTCGACAAACTCCCGAGAATCGGGTGCCTGTGAATACTTCAGATATTGTGAATCTTGTCAGTGATGATGATGAAGAAGAAGAAACTTACCAAATCATCAAAGTCAAATCGGGTTCATTGAAAGTAAAAAATATTGAAAAGGAAACATTCGACAAACACAAAGAAAAACTAAACCAAACGTGTTCAATACCACTGCAAAGGTGCGATCAAAAGAGAAAAGCAGAAGTGTTTGTACAAGCATTATTAGAAGATTTAGCTCACACAAAACCGCTGTCTACAGAAGTTATAGAAATCGACGATTCAAGTGACGAGGAATCTTCTAAGGAACACACTGGGATAGACGTATTGAAGGACATATTGTTGCAAGAACTGGGTGTAGCACAAAACAAAGCCACAAAAAAACCACGATATGATGTTGAAAACACTGACTTGCTGATGAAAGAACTGAGTGTTGCACAAGATAATGCTGCTATAGAACTACAGAGCGATGTTCAAACTACCGCTATTAGTGAACGGCCATCGCGGACTCGAAAATCAAAATACCACCGACAAAGAGATTCAAGAACTGTAAGCGTCGAGCCAATGAAACGGTCCTTATCTCAGCCTAAAATATCTGCAAATTTGACTACCACAATATCTGCAAATTCGACGACCACAGATCTATCTTTCGGTAAAGACAGTTATTCAAAAGTAATAACTCGCAATTGTTTTATCAAACTCACAAATTGCGACAGATTGGTGAAAAAAATGTGTAGAATAGCTAAATCTCAAGACGACAAAATACGAATTGACGATGAAGTAACAATATACTCTAGTGATGATGATTTACCTCTAATATCCCGCAGCGGATCATACTCTATTCTAAATGAGCTAGATACTTTGGTTGAGCCTCTTTCACGGTCAGATCGTGAAAGTTCTCCTGTCATGCGTGTTTTTGAGACTATGTATGCACTAGATAGACCGCATAACTTGGGCAGAAACTCGCCTGTCATGGAAGCCTTCGACATGATTGTAGTAGCTACACAGCCAAGATCCAGAGTATCATCGGAACTTCACCAAACACCTGAATATTATGTATGCAAATCAGACTGGTTTGAGTCAAAACGCAGTGCACACTTGCAAAATGTGTCAGACAAAACTAGGACAATAGATGAGATTTGTAAAGAAAATGTGCAAAATGAACTCGATATTAGCGCGGGTAGTGAAACTGATGCTGCTACCGATCTAAGTAATGCTGGTCCTGAAAATGTACACAGACTAACTACTATCATGTCTAAATATTTCGAAGACAATCCTATCATATACCACATAAATTATTCTGTGAATAACAATGATATTTCGAAAACACCACTGAAGAGAAAATTACACGATTCAGATCATACTGCTTCTAACAAAGTAATAAAAACTTTTCATCACCGAACGATTATAGATATGGAAGGGATTGACAAGAATTGTGACCTGAAGGAAAAAGACAAGATAGATAGTAAACCAAAATTTCTAACTGGGGAGGACATTAGCTCTGTGACGAAATGGGCAGATACAACCATTCTACTATCAAACACGTCACCTCAAGTTAACTTGCTTTCTTTGGTACAAAAGTCTCCATTATTAGAAATAATAAGCAGTGACGGTCGTGGTATAGAATCAAAAGATACGATTATTCTACCAAAAGATACGCCATCTCAACCAAACTCGGCTTCCTTGGCACGAACAAGTCATCAAGATAGTATAATTGAATCGAAAGATAAAATCGTTCTGCTAACATGTATTTCAACTAAATCAAATTCACTAGCTTTAGAAGAAACTAGTAAAGAGGGACATGTTATAGATTCGGAAGATACGACTATTCTACCATCAGATATACCATCTCAACCCAACTCGCCTTCTTTAGTAGAAACAAGCCATAGATACCGTTTCATAGAATTGGAAGATACAACCATTCAACCTACAGATATTACGTCTCAATTAGAGTCGCCGTCCATGAAAGAAACAAACCATGGGTGCCGTGTTATAGAATCAGAAGATACGACTATTCTACCAATAGACACGCCATCTGAACTAAACTCGCCTTCTTTGGGAGGAACAAGCCATCAAGACAGTGTTATAGAATCGGAAGATACAATCATTCTACCAACAGATATGTCATCTCAACCAAATTCACAATATTTCGAAGAAACAAGCATTGAAGCTCATGTTTTAGAACCAAAACACACCACCATTCTAACAACAGATGCGTTACCTGAACCAATGTCGCCCTCTTTGGTGGAACAGAGTAATCAAGATCATGTCATTAAGTCCGACGATACAAATACTTTGCCAACAGCTACGAAATTTCAACATAGCTCGCTTTTAGTAGAAACAGAAAAACACGATAAGGTTATGGAGATGGAGGACACGATAATTTTACTAAGACATAAGGCGTATCTCCCTAAATCGCACTCTTTGGTAATAACAAGTAGTCAAAATCATGTTATAGAACAGGAAAATACGACTTTATTGTCAACAGATCTAGCGTCTCAACCAAATTCACCTTCCTTAGTAGAATCAAATAATCAAAGTCGTGTAATAGAATCGGAAAGCATCGTTAATCAATTAACAGATACGTTATCTCAACCATGCTCGCCTTCTTTAGTGGAACCAAGCGATGTTTTGATACATGAGAATCACGATATTGGCCAGAGTGCAGATGATGAGTCAGTCAAAAATGGTTGTACAAATGAATGCAATCAAGATACAGAAGAAAAAAGTTCCCTTGAAACAAAACGAACGAGAGAAAATATCGTCGAAATTACAGATATTATTGTTTCTGACATTCAAATAAATTGCTGTGGTAGTGACGGTAAATCTGAAGACAAGCCAGTCGAAGAAATTAGGCACATACAAGACCCTGTATTAGTTACAAAAAATAATGACATGGATAAAACCGGATCTGACACGCAAGATTTAACTGAATCAGATGCCTGCAAAGCAGAATCGTTTAAAGTTCCTGATGTTGAAGAAAAACTGAAAAATGTAAAAACCCATACCACCGCGAAATCATCTCTGCCCACCGTAGAAATTAATAATACATCTTCAGTACATATGGAAATAGTTTCTGAACTAAATAGAGCGGGGCAATATGGCACTGCACCTGGCCCGCAGGAAATAATGGGTCATGGTGAAATAAAGGAAGAAGACGTAATTTTTAAGAATCTCTTATTACTTGAGGAGTCGGCCAAACAAGCTATGGATGATAGTGGGGAAACATTTGTACCATCTGATTATGAGGAAGAAAATATAAAGGAAAATCAGCATCTAGACAAAGATTATCTTTCTCCCGACAGTCTACGTAATGATGTTAATAAAAGCCAAAAAGAAATATTGTCTGTAGCAGAGGTAAAAAATCAAGAATGTAACAAACCCCAGACAGATTCAGACATGCCAACATTGAACACTAACGCAATTATTTCCGAAAGTGCTGAAGATTGTATTGTAAAAACAACCAAAGCTATTGTTGGTACATATAAGGCGGAAGCATATGATTCAAACGTAAAGCCAAAATTTTCGAGGTATAGTATCAGTTACCCGTTTACAGTAAAGGACTATAGCTTTGATGTTAATAAATCAAAAGCAAAAGACGATGCTCTAATATTCAAAGATGAAATAAAAGGCAACGTCAAGACTGATACTGATAATATTAGCATTGAACATTCTTTGTCACTTCTGGCCGATAAAACATCTAAAGTTTCTTTAAAAGCAGATAATGAAAACGTGAATTATGGCTATGTATCTAATGCTTTAGATAAAATTCAAGATGAATGTAATGAATCAAATACAATCTCTGAAGTGCTTTCTGTCCCAGATCAGCCGCAACTAGTGCCAGCTGAATTAATTAGTGACAAAGTAATCGTGGCTGAAAAGATTATAGAAGAAGAAGTGAATTGTGATGAAAATCTTTATGAAAATAATGCCACATTAGTTTACAAAGATGATTCCGGTATGATACTTAAAGGAATTGAATATGAAGATCCGGAGATGGGAACATGTTATGTTTTTCCACTTGCTAAAACTTCGGATGGCGGAATCAATGAAGTGTTGAACAGTAGCGTTGAAAGTACTATAGAAGTTATCCAAATGTTGAATGTTAGTACCGAAGAAGACGATACGGAGTCGCTCAGTGAATTAGATTTACAAGTATTAAAACCAAATGTTGTATACTCAAAACACAGTTTCAAACGCAAGTCTAACATGAGCGACGTTACGTGTTCTGCAAAAAGAAGTAAAAGAAATTCCAGAAGCAGAGACTCATATGAAATAAAATTCACTGAGAAGAAATACAGAAAAAGCAAAAATATAGATGCGCCAAAATTATCAGCTACAGCAATAGCAGACTCTAGTAATGTGAAAGATTTTAAACGTCGTCTTGATTATTATAGCACAGTAGGGTTTTCATATTCCATAACTTTTAGTACAGAATTCATAAACCCATCTGAACAACTATGTAATTGGCCTATAAGTGGCCCCTTAAACAGCAAAATCGAAGAAAATTATATTGATCAGGCCCTATTTAAGGATTTGGATAACGAAGATAAAACAATACGCGATCCTTTTCAACAGACCTTATCGGAAGAAATAACGGCTAAATATAATGATGCAGATTATCCCAACTCGCAAACTGAAGAAACTAATTTCAATATGGGTTTTGGTGAGGGGTCCGGCAGAGTCATACAAAATTTAAGTGGGAGCGCTATTCCAAATTTTTCGGCTGCGACTCTGTCGGACGTAAAACATATCCAGCCGTGTTTACTGTCCGAAAAACTAGGTTTTATTAGTTCATCAAAAGAAGAACTCCAAAATATTAGGCGATCCCTGTCTTATATGCAACTTAAAGACAAAGTGCGATCGTTTTTCATAAATAACACCCTTGAACTAAATCACGATCGTAAAGAAAAAGACAGTACTGAAGACCGTGATACATCATTGTTCCCGTTTGAGCTGACTAGTTCAAAATTTATCGAACCATTTCTGACTGAAACCGTGGTGCAAGTGGTTCAAGTAGGACAACTGCCAGTTAGTGCCGCTGCTCAAAATCCTGTAACCTGTGATCCGCGGGTGACTCAAGTATCTAATGCTAGCCCATCTCAATGTTCAGTTGATAATAGTCCACACGATGACTCACAGCCAGAAATAAAAACTGAGTACACAGAACTAACCACCGCAGATCTTAACTTACCTATGGTAGATGACTATGTACGTCGCAATCAAGCCTTACCTGCAATTTCACAAAATTCTACAAATATGACGATCAATTGCGAAAATATTCCAATTGAAACCGAATTAGTTAAATCTGAAGTGAAAATCGAACTAGAAGAAGAATCACTGGACGATAAAGAAAGAGAAAGTGACGAACATTCTCAGGCAAACAAGCATTTGAACAATGTCGATTATTCATACAATACCAATAACAGCACCCCTTCAGCAAATTCTGAATTTCAGGCATTATTCAATTCAGACAAACAAGGTTCTCAGGATACAGTTGAGCCGCAGAAGGCACAAAATGGATCACCCGAGAAGTCTGATCAAATTGCGCATGCAATGAATGCTGCTGGCATCATTACATCCGCTGCAGCTGCTAGTACCAGAGCGCAAGCACTAGTAAATATATTGACCCAAAAGCTGCGTCAAGGCGCAATGGCATCTACACCGAACGCTGCTAACACTTATTCTAAAACGACAACAATAAATGCTATGTCACTGCAACAAGCTCTAGCTTCAATACTGCCCCCTCCTTTAAATCAAACAGGATCAACAGAGAATAATCAGCAAGGTCAGAGTTCTGTAACGCCGCAAGTCCTTCATATTGTGCAAGGGAAGAATTGTGCTGGAAATCAAATAACTCTGGTTGATAATAACCATCAGTCCGTCATTACTACCCCAAACGCAACTCCTGTGTTGCATATTGTTCAGAATAAGGTAGCAACACCTGGGCAAAATTCGAATACCTCTGCTGCTCCGCATTCTAATACTTTTAGTGGTCTCTCTTTAGTAGATGCTGGGCTCCAACAAGGAGGTAATCAACTCCTTCATATAGTTAATACAGGCAATCAAAAGAACAACAATGCCGGACAGTTGTTGAAACGGGTAAATTTATTGACCAATATTGCTAACATGCAAGGATCCAACGAACAGAAAATGGTGCAGTTCGTATGCAAATCGGCAGATGGAAAATCTATTCAACTTAACGCTCCACATCAACGAAGTATGGTGCTGCGATTGCAACCAATAGAAACGCCAAATGTTCAGCATGCTACTCCGAAACCAGCTGAAACGAATCAAGCCTTAAGTCCAGCTCAAGGCGTCAATAGTTCCACAAATAAAGACTCTTCTATTAACCAGCAAGAAATTAAATCCCGATCAGTTTATGAAGAAAATTATGCAAAATTTATACAAAACTCGTCCAACAAACCTACTCTTCTTGAGAAGTCTAATAGCCTACCGAAATTTAATCAAGCTTTTGGGAAGGCTGTTTTTCAAGACGGGAATCAAAAACAAAATGAAATCAATACCACCAGTTTGCCCACTAATACGGGCAGTTCAAATTGTTCAGCAACAGAAAATTCTATAAATCTTGATCACATAGGTCAGATCAGCAGCCCACCGTTGTTAATCAGAAAATCACCCGCGATACAAACTACTCAAGCCCCACCAAACCTTGTGCAACAAATCAAGCATACTATAGCCCCAATGAACATACAGACTATGCATGGGGGGGTCATTTATACGCGTCAAATCCCTGTAAATATTGGCGGTGGACAAACAATAAATCTTATTACTGTTCCTAGCACTGAACTTATAGATGAATCGGGACAAAAACAGAAATCGAATCAAAGAGAAACTATTGAACCCTCCATAATTAAAATCGTGCCGCAAAGCCAACCTCCTTCCAATGCTGAAGTGTCAGACGAAATGAACAACGATAATGCCCAGCAAGGCACTCCGCAACCTCAGCCGGTTTTAACGCAGATGCGAATTAAACTACCAATGCTCAGCAAAACACCCCATATGGTATCAGGAACTCGAGTCGTTAGGCCATCCTTCTTCCAAATTCAAAGAAATGTTATCGGTGGTGCAAATCAAGTATATCAACAGTTAGTTCTCACTGCTGCTCCGCCACTTGGTCAACAGACGATAAGACTTCCACAGGGTCAGACGAGGCAGATCAAAGTTCCCGAAAATCAGTCGTCGTCTGAATCTCAGATGAGTACATCAACTCTTGAACAGTTGAGAGAATTTGACATGGTACTAGAACAGGTGAAGGAAAGAAGTACAGTGCAGCCAAATTCTAATTCAGGCAGCAACTTCAAGTTACATACTTCTACAACGGACACCACTGATAGTCCTGTCACTGCTACCTCTACATCGGTTGAAATGACTCAAGTACTGTATTCGATCGGCAGTAACCAACCTCTTAACGTTACTTATGTGAATAGAAAACCTTCTGTAAGTACTCCTACTACATCCACGTTCGTGAGATCGCCAGACTCATCGGGAATTGCTGATTCGCCTACATCTTCATCGCACTCTCATAATTTACCACATACCTCAACGTCAGAGGCTTCGTCTAGTGAGACTTCAACACATAAAACTGTAAAAGTGAGTTCCAAATCTAAATCTCGACCAAAATCTTCTTCGCACGCGCCACATGCAATGAAACTTAATAGCGTGCCACCCAAAACTACGACACAGAAACCTCTTGAAGACGAACAGACGACACAAAGGATTCTATACATATTAGCAGAGTACAAGGAACAAGTCGAAAATTCTCCGGATAAAGATAAGCCTGCACCAAGGAGAAGATCCAACCCTCCTTCAAATCCATCGGGTTCATCTAAACGTAAAAAGAGCTCGAGTGGTTCGAGACGGTCGGGACGCGACTCAAGTCCTATTCACGGAGAAGACTCGTGCCGAACGATGGGATCCGAAGATAGCAGTTGCGGAACTTCGCAAGGAGACTGCAATGAAAGCTGTATGGATTCCCGTTCGCCACAAGACAGCCCGCGTAAAGTTGCCCGAAAACTCGCCTTTGAACAAGATCCTCCTACTCCAACACAGGCAAGACCTCAGCAACAACGTAATGTCATCGTTGCTGAGGGCCAAACAATTGCTGTCGCTCGCGGAGCGCCCGGGAAACCAACAACAACTGTTCTTATGCCTACAAACTACATTTTGCCTGTGTCGATGGTAAAAGGAGGTCAACAGATAGCCATTGTTACCAATCGAGGCCCGAAGCTTTTGACCGTTGGCGGCGGAGAGGGTGGCGCAACTAATGCGTTGCTGTTGCAGCGTTTGATTGGCCCGGCTGGGCTTAAACCAATGTTGACTCGCCCAGGTGTTCGCCACGTTAGACTTCCAACAGCTGCACTGCACAATCTTCAAGCCTTTAATTTGGCATCTGCGACAAACATCCAACCTCCAGACAGTACGGCTTCTCCGGCACCTGATCCACCGAAAGATGTTATGAATACGAACCGTTCAAACCAATCACCCTGGGCAAATAGAGATTCAGAAGTTAAACCGGATCGACCGTCCAGTCCAGATGAATCGGAACCTTGGAATCTGCCGTCTTCAGCTGATCCTAACGACTATCCATACGAGGAAACAGTGCGGGCGGACAATATGGACAGAACTGTACTGGTGAGTCATTATTTCCATCGCTTTCAAACTTTTTTGAAAACATCAGCTTTTAATTAAATGCAGTTCTTTCTTACAAGTTTGATTTTTGGAAACTAACGCTGAGGAAGCAGTCAAATATATCTATAATAATTAAAACGGAATGTCACGGACACGTGAATTTTATTTTTGCTGTAAAATGATTCATCAAATAAAAACTACTACAATACTAAAATGTTACATTTAATAGGCAATTCAATAAATGGTAATAAATTTATTATTTAAAACAAAATCATTGCTGATGTTCTCAAATAATTCTTAAATAAATAAGTGTTTGACGCACATTTTGCAACTTCAGGATCCGATCCAAGATCGATACAGTCCTGACATGGAGGCGCAAAGGATTTTCGATAAGATGTTCGACGTTGATACGAAAAAGTCCTATATCGTGGACTCTCCGCGTTGCGGTTACGATATAGACGCGTCAGACTGTGACGATAAGTCCTACCAGGTGATATAACGTAGTGCTGGCGCTGCCCCGATATTAGAGTCTCTTCAGTAGTCGTGCACGCATCGTTTTAATTTATCCGCTGTTCGTTCTGTTATTTTAAAACAAATACATATCGTCCTGAGCCTTGCTGACAGTTGTTGAATTACCAATCATGGTTAAGTATATTTGTTTCGATGGACGTGATTGGCTGTAATGTCTAGAGCTTCGGCGTATCACGTCATTGACTTTTATGCTATGTGTAGTGATTGGCTATGTCAATGTTATTTAAATGCAATGGCTGTAAATAACACACAGCCACCAGTAATGAACTAAATAGGAGAGCCGATGAAGAAAAAATGTTAGATGCGACATTGCTATCCCATCAATGCCTACGCTGCCTAAGCGTAACACATGCAACACAGCGCTTGCTTTACGCTTATTAGCAAACGTCTCAGTTAAGGTATTATAAAGCTTTCACTTCATTAAAGATGAATCGTTATCGGTTTGGAGTAAGTAAATGTCGCTTCTAAATTTGATGTCATGTGGCATTCCTAGTTAATATTTTATGTGGAATGTTCATTAAAATATCCTTTCTTTTACAAGATTTTCCGTATTGGGTTAATCAAATATGAAGGCAGAGGACCAGTGGGCGGTATCTTAGGTCTTGAATTTCTTGATGCTCTTCATTTTAGTCGGTTTTGTACTCATCTTATCACAATAGGGAAGTCTAAAATTTTCTTTGAAACCATTTCTCTTACATAGTTTTAGTTACCAAAGTCAGTTTCTTTTGCATGTCGGAATATCGTTTCGTCGTACAGTATAAAATGTTGACCAACTTGGCTTTTGATTTGAAACTATCTCAGGCTACCTCTACTATTTCTACACTTAATAAGTATACAATCTAAAATCTGTGAGATTTTTGTATTCCATAACAATACTTACAAATCAAAAGTTAGTCTTAATTGGCTAATTTTATATATCTCGCCAAGTTTGTAATATTTTGTACCATGTCGGTAACTAAGTATATTATTCCATTATCAAGACTTCCACCCATTAACCATGCATGTCCCCTCATCAATCTCATTTTGAGAATGTCTCCATTCTAGATGTTGTTTTATATTTGATTTTCTCTTCGTAATATGTGTCTATAATCTGCGTTGTGTATACGATATGGGTATTTGGTTATAGCTTCTTTTACTGTATGAAAATGTTACAAAACATTTTCTTACGTCACCATTATTCGATTTAAGAACTCAATGATGACGTAATAGCACTTATAAAAAAATAGACGGTCGCTATGACAAAAGCGACATACTATAAAAAATACAAGGTCGCAGTTATCAAAACGACATAAAAAATTGGTGTATAAAAGATTGAAGCTATAAACTCTTTACTAAAACGAAATGAAATCCATCAGGTGGTGCACAAAAAAGATTCACACAGACAGAGCAGACTGTCTCACGTGTCGGCAGCTGCGCTCAGGCACAAATATGCTATACTGGAGCATGAATTACGGTTACAGGTTAGTACTATAAAATATCACGTATTACTAACATTCCGAAAATTTACGCCGCCGTCACTGGGACGAACCTTCCGTCGGCCGATAGATTTCCGACCGGGGCAGATATTTGAGATAAATATTAATATCTGTTCTTGGGACTATCTGGTGTTCAGCTCGTGTATGTCATACAAGAATCAGTGTTCCACACGACAGAAGATGACAAGTAATCATACTGAGGCCAGTGTGTGACCGTGTTTTTTATTTTAGAAATCCCTGTCGGAAGAATGCGAAGATCTCGGCGTGGACTCTCCGTCGGCGTCGGAGTTGTTCCCCGAGGCGGAGCTCCTGTTCGCGGCGTCGCCGGCGCAGGACCACGGGCCAGACACGCCGCAGCATTCTCATACACGTAAGTAAACGCAACTAGACCGGAATGACACTATCAGCCAGAAGACCGAAGTAACAAAAGCGGGTTCTCGAATGGAGGCCACGCCTTGTAAGACTTACAATGTAAGTGTTGCGGTGGGCAGGCCGCCCAAATTACAGTCTATGGAAGCACCGCCCGGGGAGGCCTATGTCCAGCAGACGACGTTTTTGTTGATGACGAGGAGGACGATGAAGTATTCACATCACTTGACTTATCTAATGCGCCATGGGCAGCGAAATAGTAAGGGAAGTGGGCAGCGCCAGCAAGTAACAGGTTACTCTCGCTGCTACTCTTCATGCCGCTGCCACTACCTGGGCTTCCTCGAGTGTCGGTTTTCGTGCGCGAGTCAAAAGGACCGGCAGCACGGGCAAGAGCGGAATCTTTTGCTCTCGAGACTGGTATTGCTACGAGAAGAGTTTGACGTCAGTGTGTGAACACTCACTCGCGTTGATTTCAGGCAATATTCGTGGCAGCGGCAGGAACAGGATGAGTGTGTGAACGTAGCGTAGGACGGAGCTAACGAGAGTATCATCAAAATTGCATAAAGACGCTTGCCCTTTGGGACGTTTTGCGGCCCCGTCGATACACACGTATGGAACTTCATTTACGCTTCTACATTTCAGCTCAACCAATCCTCAACCATAGCGTGATCCAGCCGGACATCGACGATCAGATCGCCACGGACCAGCTGCTCCCCCGACACCAACCCACGGAAGACCGCCCAGAGCTGGACGTGAACCTAGGTCTGGAAGACGTGGGCATAGTCACCGTCCGAGGGGATGGCAGCGCAACCATAGCGCTCGACCAGGAGGAGTTCGCCAGAGCTCATCCGAACACGACCTTCCATAGTGAACCCACCGATGAAGGGGTGGTAAGTGGCTGACAATTTCCTTTGCCTAGTTTAAGAGACGTTCGATTGTCCACGGCAGGTTCAAATATTACAAGGTCACAAAAAGCGTAAATTACTTGATAACCTGCAAGAAGTAAGTATTTTACAAAATAATTTTACTTTCAGGTGCACCCTTTCACAATGTCCAACCTTAAGAGTCGGCACATTACCTCAACGATATTCCACTCGCACCGCGCGCCCGCTACCGTCCTCATGACCGCCCCGCAGGCCACCGTCATCTCGCAAGCCGCGCCCGAGACCTCCAACCCCGTCAAGTACTCAGAAATAGACAACATGATACATAACATACCCAGCACCCACACAAACAACATCAACTTAGCCTCCGTACTGGTCAAAGACGACGGACTCACGAGATTTGATAATATACTCACCGACTCACGGGAATTACACTTATCTCATACGGCTTCGGCAATAGTACACCCATCTGGCAACGCTACTCAGGTCATAAGACGAGTGTGCTACGATGATAAAAGGGGAAGAGACTTCCTTATGGACGAACCGGACGCTCTTATAGCGGGCGATGACGCCAAAATGGTAGCCGAAGACAGC
Organism: Tuta absoluta; assembly: GCA_027580185.1. Taxonomy (NCBI): domain Eukaryota; kingdom Metazoa; phylum Arthropoda; class Insecta; order Lepidoptera; family Gelechiidae; genus Tuta; species Tuta absoluta. The sequence goes on from JAQAHW010000034.1 coordinate 3,134,931, forward strand.
TCCAGAGATGCAACTCTTGAATCCATGGGGGAAGATGTAGACGACGATAACTCCTCGCCGGAGCGTCAGGGCGAGTTATTCTGGGAGTCGAATTCGGCTTCAGAAAGGTCCGAAAGCCGCAGACCTATGGAGTTTAGCAGTGACAGCGAGAAGTGTTGCAAGAGTCCGTCTTTCGACGAAACTAACTCCACTGATTCGAGTGGCGTCGGCTCGCACATGAGACTGGACTCTGTTATAAAAGAGGCTCGGGGGATAGAGCGTAGCGGCAGCGCTGACGGGTCGTCAGCAGACGACGCGCATCCACCGCTGCGTACGTACCCGCCCAAGCGGCTCTACCACAGTATTGAAGGAGAAATGGAGCGGAGTCTATCCGGAAAGACGCGAGCGGGCGAGCGGTCGCCGGACTTGGAAGTGAGACGTAGAGCGTCCGGGCGTGGTGTCGTGAAGCGTGGGTGTCACTGCTGCAACGGATCCCCCGCCCCCACCCCGCCGCGACCTAAGAAACCTCGACAAAGGAAACCTACGGATAATACATAATTCGACTGACGATTGACTGGTGTTTTAGCCGGTCATGAGATTACTTTTATACACGTTGTAACAAAAAGGGTGACAAGTACTTTGACCTCCTCTTTGTTACTCCCTGTATTAATGAATGCGATGAAAGTTTCAACAAGATTTCTCTGTCACTCTTGGCTTTAACTATCATCGCTCACTTACATTGGGCTGTGGCGTAAGCGTATGTCGCACTTAGACACGACTGAATCACGATCTCCATACGATGACGATTCGTTTAGGTGTATAAAATGAAGAATTGTTGACATTGTTTTGTATATAATTTTTATAAGTACCGGTAGCTAAGTTCAACAGAAAGTTTCTTAGTTTGGATTTTATTTCGTTAACTATTTAATTATACTGAAACTTAATTTGTTCCTTTTAGGTGTTATAATTTCTTAGTTCTTTTAAACTTTTGATGCTTTTCACCGATGAGTTCAACGTCAAGTATTTTCAGTTAAACTATTGTGTATTTGCTTCATGTAATATATCCGTATACATATTGTATTGATATGTAATTGTATAAAAATCTGTATTTGTAGGTTAACTCCAGTATAAAAGTAAGTGTTTCCTTTAGTGATTACAGGCCATACTCAAATGTGAATTTAATCTTTTAGCTATTAGGATAGTAAGTTAAGTTGAACAGCCCTTTACTCGACTGATGGGCACGAAGCACCATCTTGATTTCAATATTTTGACAACGGTACAGTCGCGTTCAAAGATAGCATCATTCATGCATTCTGTACTTATGAAACGATTGTGTACCCGAAATGTCTGACTTGATTTTAATGTTCTCGTAAAAATGCACAAATGGAATGAAAATAAAAGACCGCTAGAGCTTTAACTTGAGTCCCGATTTTGAAATATAAAAAATAATAACATATTAATTTTTTGTGCCAATCGTCTGGCTTTTTGTGCTTCACAAGGGCGTTTCAGTATAATATAATTTTAATATCACTCGGATGCTATGTGTTAAGCTAGTGTGAATTTAATATCCATAGTGTAAAAGTGTAAATATCGATGCCCCCATCGTTTAGGGGGCCGTCTAGTCACTATTGATACCCAAGTATACATAGCATATGTTGTAACCGGAGGCTCGGCTATAACTCCGACGTGTAGCCTCTCCAGTATTTTGCAGCTTATGTATATAAACAGGCTGCGTACAATATTTACTTTCAATACTTAAATAGACAAAATAGAACATAAAATGTTGAAAGTTATGTTTTAGTCTCATTCATTCCAGGACTGTATATAAAAAGGAGTGTTTACATTATAGTGAATTTAGTGATTTGGCCGTTTGGTCGTATTATAGTGAAAAATTGTAACTGAAAATGTGTCGGGTGTGACGAATGTTCTATTTGTAACCCATAGTTCATGGCGTTTTGGTAAATTATAAGATAGAATTATTATTATTAGGTAAAGTGCGACTCGGTGTGCCTATAGTCAGGTTTACAAGGAATGGTTAGCTGATTTTGAAGCTACATGAAAGACGTTTGAATCTATCGTTGTCCTTATCTAATTCAGGTAGAATCTGTATTAAGTTAGACGGGGATAACAATAGTTTTGTTTTCATCGAGGATAATCATGATCAATAAAATCGGAATCGGACTAAAGGCACCAAAATTAAATATATAGAAATTTACATCCGTATTTTAATCAGTGAGTTTTTGAAATCTGTATTGTTTTCATGTGGAAAGAAATTCTTTTTCTGCTATTTCTAAGCATAAGGTTCAAACATTTTTATAATAAATAATCCAAATTGTTGTTATTGTTCGAGAAATATTGTAGGTAAGTGTACCTGCGATATAAATGTCAAACATACAGTACTGCAGACGCGTTTTTTGTTATATTTTTCACTTAGAAGTTAAAATTATTAGCTGTATAAAAACTTAATAAGTAACATTAGGGGGTTCATGATTTTCATTACCAATTCACCCGAATGTATTTACATTATTTTTAAAAATGCTACAGACGAAATGATCATTAAAACTTATCTATTAAATATTTAATCTTTTATTCAGAACACCCATCCTTTGGCACTCTAACCAACAAGTCGTATACAATTTGTTATGAGTTATGACAATTATAATACCAGCAATAAAAAAAGTATAATCAGCATTGGTTTAGAGATTTTTGATATAAATTTGCCCAGTATGGCTAGCTTTTCATGTTTAAGTATTATTTAAGTAGTTTTAATTTTCGCTTATAGTTTCCGGACCATTAGCCAAACCCAATTTAAAGGTGTCATTTTAGGTTACATACCGTTTGCAGTGGATAAACACGACTGAGTTTTTACACTGTGTAAACTGTCGCTTAGACAATATTGGTAAATTTAAAATTACAGACACTTACAAAAATGTATTTAATAAATGACCTACTATCCATACGTTGAATCGAAAATTTACGCAAGCGTCATCATAAGTTACACAAATTCACAATAAAACAAGACCTAAGTTTTTTGTAATTTAAAAGTAATGCCGGCCGTAGCGGCGGGCTAAAACATCACATTCAAACGTAACTGTCGGAACTAGTAAAGTCAAGCTCACGTCCGGTCAGACAGTCGTGCGAGTCAGCGTCCGGCATAAGAACCCTACAACCCTACATATAGTTAACTTAAAACATACATAAATCACGCATTAATCCCTTACGGGGTAGGCAGAGCGTTAACGGCCGTAAAACGGTTAATAACACCACGTCTGACAAAAGTTTGAGGGTCAATCAGATAACTGCGTATCACTATAGTGAGAGGTTGTCAGCCCATCGCCTAAAATTGCAATACACTTTAACGCTCGAGTCCCTTAGTCGCCTCACGACACCCATGGGTAAGAAATGGGGTGATGCTATTCTAAGCCGGCATCACACGGCAATAGTTAATCTATGATAAAAACGGTCTAAAGTCCAAACTGTCTAACCTAGCTTCAGCTTGACTGTACATTAATAAGCCCTAGTCAGAGCAGAACGTGGCGTGGTTATATGCTCTTTATGTCATAGTAGAAGCACACGCAGGAAAGTTTATCCTTTTTCATGGTTATGTAGATTATTTATGCAGATTCAAACAAATATGAAAGACTGAAGGTAGTTTGTGAGCATTTCAATTGCATAAACAAGATAGATTTCGTTGAAATTGACCGATTTAATCATGGAAAACTGATTTAATTATATTTACGTGATATGCTGTTTTACGACTCTACGAGTACTCGTACATTGGAGGTCTTTTAGTTCTCTGACCTCCTAGTTTGCAACGACCCAGAAACGTCTACAGCTCGCGGCCATCTCCAAGCACAATCTCCACACACCCGGGAATCCACTGCTACTGCCAAAGAAAACTATACCTTCTACCAGTAGGGATACTATAGGTACCTACTACTTCTGGTTCTTCTGGTTCCTCTCAAACTCCCCTAACGCGCTTGGCAGGCGGGTAAGCCACCGCACTGCAAGATGCTGTCTCATTGGAAACCCTGAATTTCGTGAGGATCTGGCTAAAAGGTCCAGGATCCGATATGAACCAAATTATTTTATTTTATTTTATTTTATTTTATTTGGGGAGCTTACAGCCTTACAAAATTATTAATATTGGGATAACCTTCACGCAAAAGCCGGACGAGGTTCAAACAAAAATAGCCATAGAGTTCCAAATAGCACAAAAATACCGCATAGACCCTCCTTCAACATTATCGACCCGATTGCGCGCGCACGTCTTACTGTCAAGTCGTACATCTCACATACGTGAAAAAATTCACATTGAATTGACACGACCCGCAAAAACTATTTATTTACTCAATTTTATTATATTTATTCAATAAATTACACTGTGTAGCAGTTATTACGAGGCAAAACGTGATTCTCTTTCGATCTACTTGTACTGTGATATGCTGTTCAACTTGTAACCTTTACTGTTTGCCGGTGAATGATTGGTAAGTTTTCTTATTTTATAATTCATTTACCGAAAAGCTACTAGGAACATATTTATTATGTGATTTAATCTATCTGATAATTGATAGTCCTAAACTGCGCTAAACCTTAACCTACCCTTCCACTGTCGTACAGTAAAACGGGAAAATTCGTTATTATTGAATTCTTTTGACTTAAACTTGGCCCAGAACCTTCCAGTTCGTACCTAACCCGTACCCAAATAATTAGTTTCATAGGGAAGCGTTAATAAATACAACAGTGTAAACCGTAGGTCCCTATAATGTAATGTAGCTAACGTATAGCGAGTGAGTGAAAAAACACAAATTACAAGGAGACGAAGGGATACTGTACAGAGCGACATTGTACCTGCTTTATAAAAACAAAGTTTAAGACAATAAAATAAGATATAAAACAACGGTTTTAGATGTAAAGAGCGATTGACACAGCAGAGCTAGAGCAGTAAATTATACGGCAATGCGCAATATTGCTGTTAAAGTTTTCTTAGGAGCATTAGTAAAGTAAGGCTCTAACGACATTCAATCGATACGAATATGAATAATAAAATACACCTCACTTGTCTATCCTTTCACTTGATTGCGTTTAATATCGATTGCATGCGGGCGGTTGGTCGGTGCCTTAAACAAAAACACCTACTTAGCCCATGAACAGAAGATAGGTATACATTTGAAGTACCGTAACTGTAACATCCTACAAAGTCTTGCTTTTCAACTATGAACCAAAACTACATGTATTTTTTATTGATTACTATATTAATAAATAGTAAATATCGTGTGCAAGTAAATTTCTATAAATACTCAGTAGAACTTGGCAGTAGTATTTTCGCAAGTAAACAGAAAAAAATACACCTTCGTTTAATGGTTTTAAACCAGACCTATATATAGTTGTATGGTATCACCGGTATTTATAACCAAACCTATAGATACAAATCGATGTGTTGTTATTCCTCAGGAGCATAGTGCTTCTGCTTCACAACACTTACGTCATTGTATCTAATTAATTACGTGTAGGTGTGTAGCTATAAATGCACACCACATATATTAAGAGAAGGTACCTACTTACTCATATAGCTGAAGATCAATGTATACGGTGAAGATAACTGACAAGCCCACTTTTATGACTTAAATAAAAAAATGAAATAAAAATCGCAACAATTTTATTTTTATTTTCTGTATCTATTAGGGCTCTACTTTGCCATTCATATAATGTCAGGCGTTACACGAATGCTTGCTTGGCTGATTGCTGTCAATAAAATTTCAGGCGCAATGTGGACAGTATGCGTGCCGGGCTGGGGTGCTTGCGTAGTGGCCGGCGCACTTATCCTCTACGGCACCCTGGACGTGGCATACTTCGCCCGGATGTTGTACACGGTCACCAGGGCCAGATATTTCAAGAAAAAAGCTTGCATTCTGGAGACCACTGAGGTGGATTGTAAGTCCAACTTTTTTCTCACACAATCCTGTATTCCCTTGTGATATTATTGATCCCATTTCGTAGATAAATGCAGTTTTGTGCAGTTCTTAGGAAAAGTGGCCCGTATGAGCCTTTTATTGACCCATTTATTTGCTGCCGCGAGAGATAATGAAGTGATTTCGCCTGTAACTTTAGGCTGGTGTCTCCTAAACGACATAGACACGCTGCTCTACCACATGAATAACGCGCGGTACCTCCGTGAGCTGGACTTCGCCAGAGCGGACTTCTACGAGCGCACCGGGCTCTACTCCAACATCAAGGCGGCTGGGGGAGCTGTGGTGCAGGCCGCATCCACGATACGCTACAGGCGATTCTTGAAACCGTTCACTAAGTTCACCATTACTTCTAGAGTGAGTGTGATGTCAATTCTTTATTTCTGCTTACATGTTGTAAAAAGATCTTAAAATTTCATTGGACACAAACATGCACCCTGCTAGGGTATCGCAAATTGGATATAAACTTAATAAACTAGCTATCTTATTAACATTTATATTTTACATATAATTACCGTTTGGCATATATTCTTCAATATATGCAAAACCTATTGTAATTAAATTTATATTAAAATAAAGGTTATTTTGGTCTGTAATGTAATGGCCCTAATTAGCTAGCCCAGCAAACACACATCACAAACACACACAAAATGTTAATAATAATAATCATACACTATCCTTCATAACATGGTAACGCTCAGTACTTTCAAAATATAATAGGAGCAATCTATCAAGTGTTTCGCAAGGGAATCGAAAATTGGCTAAAAGCTGAAATCTGATGCTTGCTGTTGACATTGTGGATGTCAAAACAATCCAAAATACGATTTAACGTTGTCTTTAATTAGTTTAAGCTTTGATTATGTATTTTAATGCTAGATATATAGATACTTCAATTTACTACGCTCATTAGAATCTGAAAGTGTCAACAGTAGAGCGAGCTTGCAGTTCACACGCTTTTATGTTCCAGGCTATATACTGGGACGAGAAAACCGTATTTATGGAACACGAGTTCGTGGGCCCAGGTGGTTTCGTGCACGCAGTTGCAGTGTGCCGACAGAGGGTCATTGACACTTCTGCAGCCGCCATTGCCGAGCTTCTGATGCAACTGCACTGCGCCGGTTCTTGCAGACCGCCACCCAGCAAGATGCCTCAGGAGGTAGCCTTTTGTTTTCCATTACACAAATATGCTTACTCTGTTCTTTACCTGAACAATAAGTATGTATGCCTTAAGGAGGCAGCTTAAAATTACTGGCATTACCTACTGAAGTACTAAATTACTTAAATTGGAAGTTAAAAGTCCTAATATGATTAATACAGCTAAGCTAAGCAGTCTAGAAGTGTAGCAAATTGTAGTGGCAGTAGGCTGGGTTGTAAAACCGATGGACAAAGGAAAAAGCGGGGTCTCAAGTAGAGGCCACGCCACGGCAAGCGAGATGTACCGATAACTTAAAAAGGTAGTGACTTGATGGCGAAAACGGGAGATCATGCCCTATGGCGCACCCTAAAGGAGGCCTACGTCCAGCAGTGGACTGCTATAGGTTGATGTTTGTATACACATGTATGTAATCTAAGCTTATTTATTCAAGCATTTATTGTACACAATTTAACACAAAGGACATATCTTAAAGAACAATACACAACAGGTCAGCTTATTTCTAAAAAGAATTCTCTTACAGCAGACCTATGGTAGTGAGAAGGCATTAATTACTTAGTATGGTAAAAATAAATTAGAGCTAATAAAACAAGAATACTAATAAGCTTGTTGTGCTACGGAAGTACCGACGTTGCAGAAACTGCCTCTTACCGTAATATTTGTCACCTGGATTTGGTTAGCTGAAGTTGACATAAAAATCCCATCATTAATGTTTTTCTCATGGTTGCTCTTTTCAGTTGGAACTATGGGTACAAAGCAACGACCTAAACTCGGCGCGTCTCCGAGCTCCGCCGTCCATGGGGTCCTATGAGCCCCGAAACCTTGCCTGCGGAGAGGTCCTACCCCACGTAGCTTCAACTACGGAATGAGTCATCCCTCACTGCTCAGTAAAGTCACTGCGGTTGCGTGGAAAGTGAAGCGAAAGCATGTTCAGGATATCTGGTAGGACAGTACATTTAAAACACATAAATAAACTTTTTGGAGCATATTTCTAATAATTTATTATTTTGTCTTATTTGACCCAAAAAGGAGATTGTATCAAATCAACCAATGCGTAGCGCAGATGGGACAATTCTTTCGCGTCATTAGGTATTATTTGAAATCAAACTTTACATAGTACAAAAGTTTACGTGATAATTAGGTAGTAATGCTTTCATTATGGGTGACAAATTCAAATTAAACCATAACTGCCAAAAATTAATTATAACTGACTGTCCTATCTTATATCTAGGAGTTTATTATTACAAATTATTGCAAGAAACTATTCAACGTACTCTTATTAATTGAAGTATATTGTACTTACTTTATTATTTTATATTTCAATTTGCACTGAACAAAAATTTATCAAGTTTATAATATTTAACTTTGTAGTACAGCGATCAGTTTATCTAAAAAAATAAGTTTAGCAAAATAGAAGGACTTTTTTGGGCAGTGAGGTATATGCCTTTAATTTTCAGACCGCAGCAGTCAAGAGCGGTCGTGTCATATAAAACAATTTTTAGCCTCATTAATTTGTAATGTATTATTTATATTAAAATTTATTAATTTTAATTTTTATATTATTTGCTTTTTGAGAAATTATAATGACGGTATCCCAATGTGCCTATAGTCGAATCTAATCTGTATTATTTAGATTTACATTGGTATTTGTGTACTTGTTATAGTCTATTAGATGTTTATTCATCACCATTTTCAATGTGCAGTTCCTTAAATTATTTGATAAAATTGTATTTTAGTTATCAAGATAGTTAAACTCTTAATCAAGACATGACGTTTACATTTACGAATCATATACTGATTGGAGGATTGGAGTCATTAGAATGACAAGTAAACATCTAAAAACTGAGTGTTTGAATACAGTTTTCAATATGAGCATTCACTGCCTTCGTAAGATGTATATCTGTTAATTTGTTGTTAGATATATGATTATTTTATTAAATATTATATAATTGGGAAATGTGATCTTCTAGCAAAGCTAGCTAAATGTTAATCGTATGAATATTCTATGCCAAAAATAAAATAATGCATGACCAAGTAAGTAGTTATAATTATAACACTGACACATCACTGCATATTTTTTCATGTATTTCGGTCAATGAATGCTTGAAATATGGTAAAGACGACATAGAAGGGACTGTGGAAGGGACAATCCTTTTTATTTCAGTAAAAGTTTTCGAGTTATAAGAAAATAACTTTAAAAAACCCGAGTGATGACTCCTGGAACAAGATAGTCATTTACTCGAGTACATTAAGATGATTGTCTCATAGCACAACCCTACACCTATTCCTGAAATAAAAAAGGTTTGTACTTTCCATGTCGTCTATAAACACTTATTAACTGGAATAATGTATGTAAAGAATGTTATCACCACATAGTAGGTATATAATAAAGTCGCTTCCCATGTCGCGATCTAGCAACGCATAGATCTTTAAAACTTTGCAACGGATTTTAATGCGTTATTATATATAATGCAAGGGGAAGGTTCATATGTATAATATATGCCGGAAAAAGGCGTTAGAACGTCTTATTCTCTCGTGAAAACGGTTATTAGAGGGTGAAACCAAATAATACAAAAGTTTTAATACCAATGAAGGTTTAATAAATAAACTGTCCACTTGAATAACTTTTTTGCAAAAGAAAGGGAATTAAAATCTGTTATTTACTTTTAAGGATCTAAGCATACATCAGGACAACGGGACAGACAAAGCAACTTTTTAATACTATGTTTTTAGTGAAGGATTGTCATCTAGGCGAGATCTTGTAAGAAAGAGTAATGCACCTGAGATAATTATCAGAAAGATAATAAAATTGTACAAGTGGGGTTTTATAGGATGGATGACGGATGTGTCTAAAGCTATGGTTAATATGAGTGAAAGATTGACACGATGATGGCTGAGGGCCTGCAGTCAGCGCTATCAGGCTGAAAATAGGTACCCGTTTGTAAAATAATGATGAACTGCCTCAAATTACTGAAAATTGTAACTAATGTATCTTTACCATTCATTGCTGTACCTAACCTACTTATTTATTGTGACACAATAAAGTTCAAATTAGTTACAGGCTCGATGTTTTAAATAATGAATCCTACGAACGATCCGAAATCTACAATATTAGAGCCTTAAGTATCGTCAAATGCCTAAAATTGCGTTCATATAAGTCAAATGTTTGAAAAAACTAGTATTAATATTTTATGTAGAGAATTAGTTGAGAGATCCCCAAAAAAGCACAGAAATTTCCAAGACCTGACTGGGTATTTCTCTTTGGCGCAGCGGCAATGAAACGGACAGTCACTTCACCCTACTTATCGCCTTGATGTACTAACAGCAGCATATCAAGATAGATAAATAAAAAACATACCGAATGTCACGTGATAACGTTTCTTATGTTCACCAAATAGGTATGAATGTAATCAGCAGTACATCAATCTTACCATGTTAGTGACCAACTTAAAATGTGTATTCTTAGTAACTGTATGAAAAACCAGGATAACATACTCACTTAAATGGGTAGATTGATGTGCTGCTGATAGGACAGGATATAGCGCCTGTCAAATTGGCAAGACTATTAAAATCAAACCCGTATTTTCTAAAAATTACGATACACAAATGGAAAGGAAAACTCAAAAGCCTGTCGGCCTAAACGCACCAATGAGAAAAGTAATTGAACTTTGACATGGACACATTTTCGACCAATCACAGAAAAAGACACAGTCCAGAGTGGTGCCATTAGTTCCCTAGTTTTCTACACACATACGTAAATCACGCCAATATCCCTTACTGGGTAGGCAGGGCGTTAACGGCCGTAAAACGGACATTAACACCACGTCTGACAAAAGTTTGAGGGTCAATCAGATAAGTGTGTATCACTATAGTGACAGGTTGTCAGCCCATCTAAAATTGCAATACACATCTAACCCTCGAGTCGCTTAGTCACCTCTTACGACACCCATAGGTAAGAAATGGAGTGATGTTATTCTAAGCCGGCATCACACGGCAATCTAGTTTTCTCTTATTGCGTAATATAAAAAATATATACATCGTATGTCTGATCTGTTGTGTTTGAAAATCCAAAAGCTGGGTGATATTATGAAAGAACGCAGCACCATGGCAGCACATTTGTGCTGCGCAACACACACAATAGATTCGAGGTAATCTAGTATTCCAAACAATCAATACAATAGCAGGATAAGACTTTTTTGTGAATCGACTACAACTAAGCTGAACACGTAACGCTTAGACCTACAATAGAAACATGTTGATGCCAATGTACCAAAAAGGCAACTACTCCTCTCTTTTTGTGTGGGACACCGAAACATCCAACGACCCGATGAACCCAGGTGTCAGAGCTTTCAAACGCCTATTAGTAGTTGTTCAGTTTAATGGTCTGAATGCACCCTATCAGTATTCGGAGGGCTGTCCGTTACAGCCTGTATAGCCGTTGTGCACCGTCAGCCAGGCCGCGCAACGCATTAGACAATGCGGTTTCTTTGGCACCATACCACGCCACCTCTTCGCAATACATCATTGCTCCGATCCACTTCGCTTTACGCTGCTCCTCATCTCGCCAGCCATAGGCTTCTCTCCTCACCAGCTCTCTACCTATTACCTACCTCACCAGCCGTTACAATGTTGATTTTACAATGAATAGGATTGCCATCTTAGACGGATCCTACGGATTCCTGAGTATAGTCCTACAGTAGTCTGCTCTATTTGGGTGGAGTTATCTCTAAAAAATTTTATTTTTTTAAATCTTTAGTATTGGCTTTAGCGCATTTTTTACTGAAAAACATAACCACAATGGAACTCTGAAATTCATTTTTGTCACCCTCACTGAAAGTATCTGGGTAATGGATAGCAGTGAGGTCAATTCGAGTTGTGTTGGAGAAATGGAATTTCTGTGGTTTAAGCATCCAAGCAGCATGCTTAAAGAAACCAAGAAATCACCGCTACTTTTAAACTTCCGTTGTAAATAGAAAATGGCCAATTTGATAGTTTGCTTTGTTCCTTTGCCATAAAAGTTGAGATGATTTCCGCTCTAACAATGCCCGGATATGCTGATTATAGGTTATAAATGATGTTAAAAAATCATAAAATAATATTAAATATCCCCTGTGGGTATAATGATATAGGTAAGTAACATCTGTTAATCTAAAACGTGATAATTGATGCTATGAGGTCACCCAGCAGCCTCAGTATGCGTCCCCGTGTGAAAAACAAGCCATCTATATATCATATTTATATAAGTATTCGTAAAATTACCCTCTAAGGATGGGTGTAGGGTCGCGCACTCTACAATTTATTTACAAATTGAGATGCTAAAACAAGACGTCACGATTAATTCAATACGCAGATACAACTCAAGATTAAGACGACTTTGCTAGGAAATGTACTCAAATATTATGGCACCCTTCCTTTATATTTTTCTAGCTTACCTGTAGCCATTTGCTACGCCGTGCGTTACTACGCTTTGGCGTAGCTACTTTGGTTAGCAGAGGTGTAGAAAGGTAATGTTTACTATTTAGATCAGTGATAAGATATACTATGCATGGCAGATCTATACTATCAATAATACTTTTACTTGAAGTCATCTGTCCGGGAATCGAACCCATGACAGAATGTTATTTGATTTAGATTGCTACATTTCAACGTAGGTTTCCGGATAGAAAATAAAAAATACTAGAGATATTTCAAGAAGTGAGCCAGCCTTTGAAACCTTCAAACTGAACAACTATCATCGAGGAACATAGTCAGAAAATTAAAATAATTTTGTATCTGCCATACAAAATAAATCATACAAACAATTTTTGTATTATTCATATATGTTCCTTCGGGAAATTTGTTCATTCCCATAGGTAGTATTATATTATCTGTGCCATAGGCTGGGTTCACTTCGGTAAATATATCTTCAGTTTTATAATTTGCTTTACACGGATCCAAAATATTTATCAGGTATAGGTATTTTCCAGGTACCTATATCATTTTGAAGGTTTAAGGTAATAAAATAATAAGACCATTTTATTTTTAATGTACACAATTTATTTATATCGTATAGTGTTTCTTATACAAAGATAATAAATTGTAAATTATTTCACGGTCCAAATAAATAAATACTTAGTTTTAACTCCTTCAGTCCTATCACGAGCCCTTAGGGCAATACTATAGGAGTGATTTACTTAATACAGAAATATTTCCAAACTAGCCTTTTAAGGATCTGATACAATTTTAACCCACAATAACCAAACCTTTTACCTCATAAAACTTAATATTGTCTTAAGAAACAAAATGATTAGAATTTATGAGATAGAAAGGTGTTGTTCCAACCATTACCATCAGTTCGAAATGCACTCGAAACAATAATTTTAAAATTTGACCACACGCCCTGCGCAATACTGATCTCAAAAGTTAAAGCAAAACAGATGTGCATCTAAAAACTAACAATTAGGGATTGACTTACTTTACATACTTCGTATTCAGATTGAAATAGCCCATTTCTAAGAAATGTACAAAAATATTACTTTAGGAAACTATTTAAAGTTTTAAGGTAGTAGGTATGTATTGTTAAAGGCACTGGTATTCTTAATCTGATACTTTCCGTGTTAGAATAAGGTTGGTATTGATTTCAATCATAATTTGAGATTTTTAAACAGCTATTCAAAGGACCTATCTCTTACAATTTGTTTTGGTTTGGAACTTACGATAATAATTCCGAATGAGAAAGACTATACACGTATTTATAAATAATTCTATGTTGGACTTAATGTAACTTACATCGATCTTACACTTAACTTACAAGGACATAGTCTTTAGCCATCGATTTCTAACTAATACAATGAGTCTTCGAATAGATGAAACAGATCTACTACACTTATTTTACAATATACATACATACATAGCTCATCACTAAAAATGCATTTTTTATCCTATCTTGAGTAGACCAGTCTGATCTGCTCGAAAAGTCTGTAAACTGAATATTTAGTCTCGTTTCCATTCAACAATCCACAATCACGCGTCGGCAACGTCTGGCATCTATCCTAATACAACACCGACCACATATATATTACTACTAGGAAGGATTAAAATTAGGCGATGCGGCTTGGCCGCTTACAGCTGCACATATGATACAATAGTCATCTCTTTACAATGTGGTAACTACTGGGAGGGGTAGCAGACAGTTTTGTACGAGTGGACTCGTCGCTTGCGCAAACGCGCGAAAAGCTGCGCTGTCAGGCGCATTCGGGGGCAACCAACCGGCAACCAGCGCGGCTCAGTGCTCGTGCGCGCGCGTCTTGTTCTGGTGCATCATGTTTTTGAGAGTAGCCACCTCAGTGGCGAGCCGCGCAAGCTCGGCTTTCAAATGCGCGTCTTCTTCTTCGTTCAGGCGACCTTCCTGGGGCCTGTATTCAGCTCCAAGAGAAATTCCAGAGTCTCTTTCGTCACTGGAACCTTCTCCGTCCCAGGACGGTGATGATCTTGGCCCAGGCTCCTGCTTGATGTGCTGGAGGGAGAGGAGGGCGCTGGCGACGTCCTTGTCTCCGAGGTGCGATTTGTGGCGGAGTTTCAGGGGCAGACCATTGTGTTGGTCGGGCGCGTATTGTTCGGCGTTCTCGTCCCCTGAGCCTGACAGGGAGGACAGCTCGTAGGGGGAGGGAGCGCGGCGAGATCTGGACAGGTTCAGGACTGAACCGGGTGGCTCGTAGTGAGCAGGGTGGGGGTAGTACGCTTCTGGCGCTGGGAGCCTCTCTTGGTACGGCTCGGGGGCCCTCTGTGGCGGCGGCGTCGGTGGTGACGCGGGCGGTGCTGGAGGAGGTGGCGGGGGAGCAGGTGGGAACAATGCAGCAGTTCCTGACAGTTTGCTCCTTTTGGTCACGCATAGAACCTGGTCACATGTCGGCAGAGTAGCTAAAACTTGATCAATACTAATCAAAGTTTCACCGCAGATGCCGTACTTTTCCTTGATAGCGTCGAGTTGAGCTTTCAGTACGTGGTTCTCTTTGGACAGTTCGACAACACGTTGTTCCAGAACCATGTCGTTGAAGCGGCGTTTTTCACGGGAGCGCTTGGCGGCTTCGTTGTTGCGACGTCTGCGGTCCCAGTAGCCATCGTCCTTCTTGTTGTCGGGGATGAATTCGCGCTGCTTGCGCTGTCCGAAGAACTCCTTGCGTTGTTTGTTGAAGTCAAAGTTGCTCGGGTAGTCATGGTGGTCCATGCTGTTAGGCGATTGGGATTGGTCCATCGGGTACCCGGGGGACACCGACAGGCGCGCGCGGGGTGGCGGCGGCGCGCGGGCGGGTTGAGGGGGCTGTAGGGCTCCGCCTCCAGCCAGCAGCTGCTGCTGACTCAGTATAAACTCCGCAACCATGTTTCGGCGGACGATGGACGGTCCGCACGGATCTTCACTGTGGTTCTGTAACAAAAGAAAAATTACGTTAGCATTGCATTAGCAAAATACATACAAACCGATGCAATTGTCTAAATAATGTCGCTTACAAAACAGCTGGTTGCAAATAAAAAACGTGTCGTAAGATCCCGCGGCGCAACTGCACGAGGATCTTTATGAAATTACGTTGCCACATTTAATGCTATTTTGCTTGGTTCATATCAATCAACGAAGCTCATTAATAAACTGTTTCCTAACTTTACCACGTTAAGATTACTTTACACCTGATTTCGTTACAGAACTTCTCTATTTGCTACTAAGCAACTGACTGGACAGTTACAAATTTATTTATTTTATGTAATAGACAATAGTAAAATTTTGTAAGAGCACACACTGGCGTTACAGCACGCTTCGAACATTGTGATTCGCAATAAGTCATTACTTAGGTATTAGGAGCAAGATTAACAAAACGAAATTATTTAGGTTTTATATATTGCTCACGTTGAGACAAGCGTGGACACGGGTCAACTGAATGCCTTTTAAGCATTTTTAAACGTCGATTGATTTTGTGTCATTCACCTGCTATTTAAGCAGTTTGAAGCGCAGGCAAAGATTATTAAGTATCAATTGGTTTACGTAAACCCATAATCTGTGACCGACGATTATGTAGCTCAAACAACGGCAGGAAGTCTGAAAATCGTGATTTTAAAAAAACAATGGAATAACCATTAATGAACCATTGTGACGAGACGATAAAAACCTTTTTGGTGGATTTTTAAACAAAGGCTTGCACTGACCAGTGCCAATAAAAAAGAATTAAAACTGAACACGTTGTATCACACGCCGTTTGAACAACGTGAGATTCCTTTTTTTAATTTGAATACACAATGCTTTTTAAATTCAATTTAAATTTTCAATCCTGAAAGTTATTTGCATGTATCCCGATTTAAATCACACGTGAGAAGTATATTATACGAAATTATGCACGAAATACCTGATAATCAAACTCGAGAAAAATCGTTAGACGTCACTTAAGTTTTTTATGAAGCCTAAGTTTTTTCAACGTCTGAACTTTTATGAGGTTTTTGCTTATGGGCAAGCTCATGAATGAGTATTACAATGTAAATTCAGCAGGGTGAATGAATTTATTTACAAAGCTTATTATGCACCACGTTTGAAGTTTTATAGGTTTGCATTTCTGCTATTGTCTAAGTTGGAGAGTAGAAATAAATACAGTCAAATGATAAAACGTCTGAGATCCTGAACGATAGGCAGTTGTATGTGGATGAAGTTAGATGTTCAGGTAGACGACACGCTTGCCTCCAGCACGCGCGAAACGGCGCGACGCGACAATCGATGTCAGTAGTGCGACCCAGATGTGCATTCCGTTATAGCTAACTGTTCGCGATCGCAACATTATAATTGGCCCCCATTGTACTCGCAAATGTCAGTTGGAAAATTGGAACGTTTTTTTTCCAGGTTTGTAGGTTAAGTTTTAAACGTAGTTTTCTCTTTGTCAAGTTCAACTAGCTTCTTTACTAATCAATGATTTACATACGTGGGTTATGTAGTATTACGTTTACGGAGAACGGTACGCGTAACATTACATTCTATAACAGTTAAATAAATAATGCATCTGATCACCCGCCCATAGTAATGAACAGTTAATTTTGTGATTTATTTTTAAAGCCGTTACAAACCACTCAACTTATACAGTTAGAAATAAGTATATGATTCGTCAATTAATTTACAAGGTTTCTCAAGTCATTAAATTATACTTTTTGTTGTTTTAATCATTGTAGCTGTTCATAAGAAAACTTTGTCCTTTGGCTAAAAATAGTGCAAATAAATATGTTTTTGCGGAAAACTACTTCAGTGTCATCATCACGGGCAAATAACATTGCGTAATACTTAGTAATATCTATTGTTCAAATATTAAAAATATAGGTGGGTAACCACATCAGTATAAAGTTATATTTTTGGAGTAAATACGATCTTCGATCGTTTAATTATAACTTCTTATCCAATCATATACTTTATCGTATCTTCATCTCATTCCCACACCTAATTATTGTTTTAAATGTCTTTATTGAGCGAAATCAGTAAGAAATATCAATTAATTCAATGTAACTGGCTCCTAGTCGATAGCATGAGGTAGGTGCTAAAACTAGAAAAAATATCCGTTAACAGTAGACGCTCGGACGCAGACAGTTAAACAGCGGATCACTAACCACCGTTCACTATTTAACACAGTTTTTGAAACCGGACCTGGTAAGGAATAAAAGAAATAACACCTAGTACATATTCAACGGCAATCTGTAATCAAAAGTACGTGAGTCAAGAATTTGTTGCAAAATTGACGATAAAACAAGTGCGAATTTTATGTTTCCTGACAATAAAGTTTATCAAAGGAACGTGCATGTATTTTGCTTTTCTCACGTGCCAATTATAAAAATAAATATCTGTATTATATCTTAATCATATAACAAACAATCGGAAATGAGTTTGTTATCTTTTTTACCGAATAACTTGTTATGATGGCTTTAGTAACGTTTATATTTTATTATGTTACAAGCTGTGCCGCAAAGAACTATTCATTGAATAGCTAACAGGGCCCAAGAGCACGATGTGACGCAATGCCGAACCATGTAACGGTGGTCAAAGTGATCGTTTTGACAACGGTTGTGTGGGAGCTAATCAACTACTCTCGCGTCCGACCGTTAGCCGAAAAGTGGGGCCAAACGGTACACCGAAACGGTTTTTTGGCGTTAGACATAGAGTACCATCACTGGGTCACGGAGATGTTACGTTGGTATTTGCTTTTTTAGTTCGGTGTTATCTGATTTTACTTTAAACTTAAAATCTTAATTTGGAGAATACTTCGACTTTTTATCTAAAGCAGAATTTTCATAAGAAAAAGTGAGATGGTTTAAATATTAGAGTTTTACATAGGAATATTATTTTGTAAGTAGCAGTTATTATATATTCCAAGCATCGCTATACAGCCTCATTTTGATTGAGTTAGCTTGCGTTAAGATCAATGCCTAGTTAAAATTATGAAAGAGCCAGTATGATTTCATCATAAAACAGTTCAACATCACTATTTTCAAGGTAAAATGAAGCAATTAATGTGATATTGCGATTAATCGGTTTAAGAAATAGTTTTCGATGGATTTACTAGTTATACTTTTGTAACGATGATTTGGTAAAAATAAGTTGCGATAGGACTTCCAATGTATATAATAAATAGTTATATAAGATATAGTTATCGACTACCTAAGTGTGGTAAAGTGTTTTATCTAAATTGACATTGCTTTCCTTGCAAAGGTTATCGAAGTTTATGCAATCAACTTCTATTTTATGATGATATGTTGAGGTTAAACTCTGAGCAGTTTTGTAAAGATTTATTTGATAATCTCCATTTGACATTACTTTAGTTAACAAAGCATAGATCCGATTTAAATCAATAGTTTGCAACTTTGATAACGATGGCGTCAGGTCATGGTTCAGGTAAATCAGAAATGAGACTTAATTAATAGACGGAACTCTAATTTTATAGATACATAATTCTGCCTCGTAACGTAAGGTGTTTCTGACTCAGATCTGATAGTAATTTATCACATTGATAAGACATCGTAAATACGTACGTTATCATGTTTGCTTACAACATTTTTGGACTATTACTCAACACCTGATTTGAAATGTGTGAGATTTTTTGTGATTTTCAGTATTAATTATATTTTAATTGAAATATATCAAGTTTATAGATTTAACGTATTGGTTTTTATTGTTTTTAAATAGACAAACAAATTGTAATTTCTTTGTATTATATTTCTGTTAATGAAATCATATACAAGCCAATCTATGGTTGAATAATATTCGTTACGTACAGGAATTACAAAGCAATGTGTTATCAGTGGAAATGTAATTCTAGGATCATGTTTACAGCTATTACATAACCTGCTTTATAATAATTACCATAGACACTCATTTACGTCAACAGTCGCGTGCAACGTGAGTGCACGAGAATTAATATTTTTAACTAAGACTAACTACCGAATAAACCATACGAATATGTTATTTGCTAGAAGCGCCTTCTAACGGTGAAATAATTTATGTAACCGGTTAAGTTGTTCCGAAGATTATCGATTAAATGCAAACAAACAAAACACATTTCTTTGTACTTTATATTGGTATTATTTGAGAATTGTGACAGTCCTATCTTACTTTAATCTAAGAATTGAGTTGAATTGCATAGTGACCTTGCCCAAAAATAAATATTGTATACTTTATCGATGCTCATAGCTTTTAATTTATCTGCAATTTGGCGAAATGTTCTTGATTGATGATGAAGGTTGATAAATTTTTCTTTTGAAAACTGTTTTCAACTTGATTTATTAATATAATCTAAAGCTGTCACATCTTTCCTGGTTAAGCCGAAAACTAACTTGAGTTATTGTCATATAAATATGTCGTCAAATTCTAGTTTTCTATAATCTGAGCTACTTTAACTTACAAGTGCTCTTACCCAAGAAAATCCTAGTTACAGTACGAATGCACACGACAAACTAATCAATGTCTGAGTACACTAGTTAGACGGATCCGTTCGAGTTCACGTGCTTAACTCACACGTCACGCGGCCCATCAGCCCATCACAACACGTGTCTCACTCGCTCTTGAACCTAGCACGCTCGTGCTCGACGCTCGCCCGGCACCCCACAAGTTGCGCAACATACGCCCTGCCCTGCCGTTAACGTTATATAAACTGCAACGTGATGCGAACCGTCAACGTGAACCTAGACCTTGACCGATAGATCCATATGAAGCTAGTTTGTTCGTATCTATTTGTATAATTGCTGCTTCATACTTGTTATGTATGGATTGCAACGTGATTCGCTTGCACTAAATTACCTACTAATTGCAAATTATATTTATGAATAGTTTAGAACAACGATATGAATTGTGAATTCTTGCAAAACAATACAGTTATGCCGATATTATTATACACCTAGAGGAACTTTTAACACTTGACATACGAAACCATAATTATGATAAAAATATTCATACTCATATATCCATGACAAAGCATAATTGAATAAATAGCAAACAAAATGGTTGCGCAATTCGTTCTAAGAATCATGATTGTGACTAATACAAGACTGCCAAATACCTACTCAAATGACTTTGCACCTATTCTAGAAAACATGGTACATTTTATTGGCCGAGAATCAAAAAGTCCATTCGCAAATTAGGGCAAGTAATTGTAAACTAAATATAACTCTTATTTTCCCCTTTCGGTCTGTTCTAATGCAAAAATGTTTAAAATCTTAGAATAAATCATGCTAAGAGTCAAGAGTTATTTTTCTAAACCAAATAACATTGTGCTAAATATTTACTGCCATTCATATGCAAAATGACTACGCTCTTGACCTTCTAAGTATGCTATATAACGGCAGCCATCTTGGAAAAAGTTGAGAAAGTAGTACAAGAGTAACTTTCTACTCGCTAGCTGGTTATTGCGCGACAAATTAGGCCAAGCGCCGGTGACAATTTACTATTTGAATTGCTCTGTTTCGTTGTTTAAAAACAATCTTCCTTTGTGTCTGGTCTAGATTACGAAGATTTCTGGTTAAACGATGACTGTGTATATTACACCGAAGCTTTGTTTGAGCAGAAAGAAATTGGAGAGATAATATTTTCTTAACGAGTGTGAGAAAGTCTACTCATTAGCTTGATTTTTGTTTTTGCTAATTTTGCATACAGGTGTAATGTTTCGCCGTCTCGTATTTTCTGTTATGTTATGATACGAGTAGGGTATACGCTCTACGGCATTGTCTTGTAAATGTGATCGATTATGTCAAGGTGCATTATGTTTTGAAAACTTACATCGCGGCGCCTGTAGCATGTTTTGTCTTCCATTATTACATATTCTTCCTCCTAGTATTCCTACTTTGTCTTGCATTTGATGTAATGCATTATTACTGCGGCTGTGCGCATAATTCGCGAAAACTTTGCGTTCTTGACCGATTTTTCGTAGCCGACGGCCTATATTCAAGCAGTGCAGGGCTTATTTTTGGGGCGGCCTCTATCGGTCGGCGCGATAAAGTTTGGTGTCAAGGTTTCGTTTCGTAATACCGTCCTGCATTATATCAAACGTGTCAAGGTCCCCGAATATCTACTTCCTGACTTCCGTGTGATACTATTATTATTATTTTATTTATCTTCCAATTTCTTAGATTTTACTGCGTTGTGCTGGCCTTGCTCTAGACTGTCTAATTGCCGAATTATTAAGAAACACTTAACCTATTTTCAGTGAACTCGTTCTGAATTACATAAGCTTAACCTTCTTTTTCAAGGAAGATGTGATCCTAATGAGTTGGAATTGCCTTTGTAGGTAATGAGTCGCGCGCAATTGTTTCTCGGTTTTCTATCTTCATCATTAGTCAACTAGATCAGTAGGTTATGTGTCAACGGGAATACCTTTGGTTTATTATTAGCGTTAGGCCAAATTTTTTGGAACCAATACCGCACAGTCCTTTGAATTTTTAGTTATATTGTAACGTTTAACAATGACCATATTACGTTGCCGACTCAGCTATCATCAATCATCGAATTAAACGTTAAGGATGTCATGAATGTACTTGTACCAGTTCATAGCAGTTGGTTCACGTGTGTAAAGTAGGTTACAGCGCACGAGCGAGATAAAAAAAATAGGTCAAGTTATCTTTGGTCGTCCTCGCAACGATGAATTTATCGGCGTGTATTGCGCGTGAAAAAATGGTTTACGTAACAGTACGTAGACATATACATACATGACGGACCACCTACCTACATATTTTTAGTATAGAGGTAGGTTCAGATGTTTTTAGCGTTAACAAGTATATCATCTACAAATAAATATCTGTGGCATTCTTATCTAGAGGTATCAGAATTTTGGCTATCATCGCTTCTTCCGGTCCGTTAGTCATTAAATTAATTACAGTTTTTTTATCGTGGCCTCATTCTTTATTTATATAAAAATTTACGATAAGCATTGATTATGCTACTGGTTTAACGACGTGTAGTATGAATCAATTTGATGCAACTTTTTTAAATAGCTACGCGTTGTAATAATGTATGTATATGGAATTCCTAGCGCAGCGGTGACTTCACTATTTCATTTACCTACATCGCGTGCCCCGAATCAGGGTCGACCACGATCATACTACGAGTATATACGAGTAATGAGCATTAAAATTCATAGACTTGCATGATCTGCTAAGTGCATGCAGTCGACCTTATCTCTTCATGCCCGTACCTTCCGGTCAGCCTTGTATTTAGTTCCTGCATTACGTCACTGCATGCATTTTCAAACATTTCAAATTCGTTGTGCATCACACGTTACAACCCTTTGTTCAGTTTTGCAGAACTTTGTGTTCTTGCGGGCTTTGGCGGTTTTTTATTATTATCTGTGAGTCATGTTCGTGTGGCTTCTTGATAAACGTGGTATTCACGTTCGTCAACACAACTGGCATTGTGTTGATACTCGGCTTGCACGTTATTGCGCAACCAACGATCCCTGTAAACGTTGCGTCACACATGACATGGTGAACTGACCTTAACTCAGCGATCAGTACTAAAGTCTATATCGACTTGTATGCAGATATGCATACCCAGCTATTGTTATAAATTAAGAGAAATACAATAAATTTATCTCTGCGTCACTGGAAATTACAAATCACAGGATATATCTCTGCGGTTCTTAGAGATTCTAGCGATATGTACCTACTAGTGAATTTCCTTCCTATTTCCCTTCTCATAAACGTATATGTTAGTTCGAATTAAGGCTGTTATGTCATTTATTTGATAACCAGTTCTTTGATAATATATTTTTCTAGTTACTACCGGATTGTAATTATCATATATTTTGCCATTACCGTGATAGACACAACCATGTCAGAGGCCTACTAATAGAAGTACTGTGACACCAGGGTTCATCGGGTTGACTCGGTGTCCCACAATACTTGATGTTCCGCATAATTTGAGGCCAAGGGCGGCACCAAGGGCTGTCCCGTATGTACACAGATTAAATATGTAACGTGTACCTATATCGATTGAGGCCTTTGCCTTGAGCCGATAAAGCAAAGATAAAATGGGGACGATTTGGACCGAGGTCAGAGACACTCATTTGTTTCTGCCCTGAATTCCGTATTGTGAATTTTTTATCATTCGACAGTCAAACGTAAAAGCCTAAATAATTCGCAAAAAATCTTTTATTTTTTTAAGAACGAATTGAAATTTGGGCTTTGTTAATTTAGCAAGTTTTAATTAAATGAATAGGTATGAGTAATTGCCAAAATTTACCGGTACAAAAATTTTAAAGTAGAGGAATTATGAAAAGCATATCTAGAAATAGCTAATGAAAAAAAAAACGAATGCAAGTGTTACAGTTTCCGCAGATCCACTGACGAATGCACGGCATCGAACCTTGAACTAGTTGGGTAAGCACACCACAATGGGTTACAGCGTTTTGCGTTTCAACAGCCGTTGCCAGCCGATTACAAAACATTGGTTTGTTGCAACCCGCCAATTAACCAACGAAATTCACAATTCGATTTTGCCAATGCGAACCTATGTTGCGCAGTTTCCGTTCCGTTGTAGGTAGGTACCCACACGCCGGAAAATTGGGAAAAGTATAAGCAATATTAATTAATTTCCGAAAAGAGTTAACACATTCAGCGTAAATATTGAAAATGACTGTGATGTGATGATAAACGATGTTCAAGAAAATATAAGTACTAACCAAAAATTTCATACAAGCGGGATTCGAACCCACAACAATTTCGATGTTAAATATAGCTAAAAATAATCAAATAGAAGAGCCAGTTGTTAGATAAAAAGAAATTCCGCATAATGACTTATAAAAGTTAAAATTTGCAGCTAAAAGAAATAATGTAAGTATAAAGAATGTCATCCAAAATTTACCCGACTTCTTTTTACCTTGTATCTTGACAAAACTTGATAACCGATTTTGATGTTTTTTTTTGCGGCGTCGAAGTAGATAACTTCATAACCAATCAAATAAAGGATCATCAAAATCGCGTTAGCAGTTTTTGAGATATGCGAGCACAAACATACATACATACTTTTGCAAATGCATGCTGAGAAGCCATTTGACGCAAAAATCTTCAAAATACTTTAGATTTTCGAGATTGTTACATACATACGTACTCCTTAGATATTTGAAGTCGGTTAAAACCAGAGCAATCTTTCGCGTAGCGATCAGCAAAGGGCGTAACGTAAACATTGTCGCCGATGCAGATAACCGAGTCAAGGAAGTAAAACGCAAACAAAGAAGCAAAACAAGGCATTATCATTGAAATGCCCTGGAACGTGCTATGTGCGGACGAAAAGGTTAGGTTGATCAACTTTGCCACATTGCCAGTGTTTTTGGCACGGTCGATGCGTGGAGGTTATGGGTAAACAAATTTTTAGAAGTCAATGACTTCATGCGTTCAAAATCTACGCAAGGTGATCAGGAAATTGATAGAATGTTAGTCATCGCGAAAATTTTAGTAAGTGTGTATTATAATGAATATGCGAGATTATTTAATTTGTAGAATATATTTGAGTAATGAATTTCACATATAGATAGTTCAGTCGCAAAATTTTTGATGTCATATTTAAACAATCATAAATTGAATTGAACTTTCCGCAGGTGAATCGCGCTACCTTAAAGTAAGTGTTAGTGTTCATGTTCGTTTTATTTGTTAAGTATTAGTCAAAAAATGATAAAAACATAAATTATAATATTAGTAAAACACAACAATAAATCGCATTCGCATAAATAAAATTTCACAAAGTCATATAGGTACCTATGTATCTATATTGAAATAGATGATGAAACTTTACTGTTGGGGCTTTTTGATCTATTAATCAAAAAATTCAAAAAGTAAAGTTGCACATTTCTAAAAGCTGCAAAACACCAGTTAAACTTCAAAGCTACCTAAAATTAAGTTTGGAAAAATTATTGAAAAGAAATTATAAACGACAAAATAAAAGTAAATGCAACCAGCAGTTTCATGTACAAAAATTCGCAGGATGTAGAAAATATAAATAAAATATATCACAAGAATTTAATACTTACGAAAATATTTGCGGTGTTCAAGTACTCCTTGCGGGAAAATTGTATGCCACTAGCATATAAAAGTCAAAATGTCACTTAAACTGCACAGGTTCAGGTGCTTAATGCACAGTTTCAAGTTCAAAAGTAAGGTCCAAGTGCACTCCCACTTTACACGTCCTTAAAATTCTTTGTCACTATTACAATGTTGTTATGACGAAATATCCAATGAATGGCGCAGAACTGTGGTCTTGTGGACACGTCTGTTCCAGGCGTAGTCAACGGTGCGACTGAATTCTGTAGTGGGGTCGAGCGACTCGGCAGCTCTGCAACACTCACACCACGGTACACCTTGCCCTGTGTGCGTGACCTATCAATGTGTGCGATATATACGTCTGTGTGGGTATTTTATTTACGTAACTCTACTTGCCCCGCGTCTGTGTAATCGTTGGCGTATTGAGTCAATGTAGTGTCAATGTTTTTTAGCTAATTTTCGATTGAGTCATATGTTTTCGGTTGATTTTCGGCGAATTCTGTAATCGTTTGATAAAACTATAATTAATATTTTCGTTGTTTTATGTTGATGCAATATTATTGCTATCTGTATCATGTTCGGTGTCTAGTGCATTGTTATTTTTTCTTCAACAAGGGTTTGGGCAATTGGTGTAGGTAGGTAGGTATGTAATATAATAAGGACAATTATATTCGTTATAACGACATTTAATCTAATCTGTACTAATAGAGTAATAATTTTGAAATAAATATTTAAAATAGGTTCCACATTTCACATCAGTAGGCTTTATTTGTATTTAAGTTGGTATAAGTACAACAAAATATGGATTTGTATTATTTTGTCAAATTTATTGAAAAATCTTGACTCTGTAGTTCATAAATAAGTAAGGCACTTATTTTTTGCAAACAAATTAAAGCAGGTGTTTTATTAACCAAGTTTCCACACACTACAGAGTTTTATTATATTTTCACGAAAACGGACTGATTTCTACACTTACTTCTTCTTGTCGATTCAATGGCAATCTTGTAAAATTTTGCGTTCCCAGAATTCGGCACTACACTACACATATCACGCCTTTTTTCCTCCCTCAATTTCTCCTCAACAAATTATACAATATAGAAGTAGTTACTATTTAAATACACATATTTATATAAATAAAAAATCATAGTGAATATAATACGAATTACGTATAATAATATAAAATACGTGTTACATCAAAGAAAGGACAATTGATTGAAAAACTGTAGAAGTGTTTGTTATGTCTATGTGTCTCTATTATGTGGAAGTGGACACTTCCTTTATAGGGTCATATCATAACTCATCATAATATAAATAATTATGTTACACTTTATATTCTTTGTTCGTAGAATTGCATAACAGGAGTATGAAGTCATCGTTACAGTATAATTATTATAATAATGATGAGTTTATTGTAAACACAACTGGACAGCGTAACGCAGGCGCCATCATTCTTACTATTTTTTTCCTAGGTAGGTATTTCATCGTTTACATTATTTCATTTCGTAAATGTTAGAAAGTCCACGGCTGATTCGGACTTAGTTTAATTTCGATATTTTAGTCTTTTTCGGCGATTCAATAATAGTTTAAAATTATCTGAAACAACGGTCTATGTAACGCAGTGGTAATGCGACAAGGCTCTGGGTTCGATTCCGGGTGAGCACCCACAAAGTTGATATCATCACTTTATAAATTTGTTTCCAGTCTGGTTAGGACATCAGTCAACACAACTCGGTGTCCCACAAGAAAAGAAGAAGAAGATCTGATGGATGTTAACTTTGTAACTAGTTCTTCGCGATGGCAACGGTATTATCAGTCGCCAAGTTTAGCTCTTCGCTATTCCGGGTGACATGTTGAGTGACATAGGGATATGATAAAGAGGACTACTGGATGAATCGTGGAAATGGGCAGCAGTCTCTCTGTGAATAAAACACCTTGCACTGCGCTCGCCATTTCGTCGACCAAGCGTGGTGAGTCCAAAGAAGAAGAGAAGAGAAGAGATGTTAATTAATACCTTTGCAATAACAAAAATAATATGCAAGTAAAAAAGTGTTGCTTTCATACAAAATTAAATATTTTATTTACTACACATATTATAGGATTAGGGATGTCGATGTACAGAAAACCTATGTTTGAAAAAATACTTAAGGGGTTTATTGTTGTAAACGACTTAATTTACCTTAATGCTTTAACTAATAAGATTTGCAAGAATCCAGTGCAACAGATTACTATAATTACATTGTAAAATACTGTTACTAGTAGTTTCTGTATAGTTATATTTGGTCCGTGTTCCTATTGAACTTAAAGGTTATTTTCAACAGACTAACATGATGATACATTAACAGCCACAACTGTCCACTGCTGGGCAAGGGCCTCCCTATTGGGAGGGCCTTACTACACTTGGCAGGCACAGTGCACGATGTTGCATTCACAGGGAACGCTGCTGCCCATTCCCCGAATAATTATCTCTTAGTCGCTTTTTATGACACCCACGAGTGGAATTGGGCTGATGCAATCTAATCCGGCTAACATGATGATAAATAGACACTTATTTATGTATAACGAGTAAAAAACAGAATGGCTCAAGTTTGAACTTATTTGCTATATAAGTAGGGTGAAATTTAAATACTGACCGATAGCGAAATCTAAAGAAGAGCTGGTGATAAGGAACAACTTCCCCAAGGAACATGGTTTGAAATATGACAAAACTATTTTGAGTTTCCAAAGTAACTCAAATCAGCTTATCGGCAAATTTGTATACGAGTTCCAAATTAATTTATCGTATTTCGACTTACGAGGTTGTTCCTTGGGGAAAGTTAGACCTTATCACCGGCCCGTCTTGAGTTTTCGCTATCAGTCACTAGTAAAATTTCACCATATATATCTTGGATTCATTTGTTCAGATTTCAGGAGCTGGTTAAACCCGTGAACTTTTTACATCTTGTTGAATTTAAATATGCTACGGAGCTTAATTAAAAAAGTCAAAAAAATAAAACATTTAATAACGTTTAACTCAAAATTTACGCCCCCTGAGTGTTATGTTATCAATCGGGTTTTGAACGTTAAGGAGGGTTCAAATCACGGGTATACATGCTGTACCGGAGTAGATGCAGTGTTAAGTAAGAAAACAAAATCTAAAGGTAAAAATTACCAAAATAATCAATGATCGCTACCCACAATTAAATCTTAAACAGGTTTTCCCACTTAAAATTCACAAACGTTTCTTGAATTGTTACGTAATGGTCACGTTTTGTCTATAAAATGTTATCTAGCTATATAAAAGATAGACACTTATACAGTGTGATATAGTCTATATAGGAATATATAAAACAGTAAAAAGCTTAATACAAGTTAAAATAGACTAAATAAAACTCGTAGACAGAAGAGAAAATAATTAGTTGATTATTTAATTTAAAACATTACACAGATTATTTATATCACATTTACTTATTCACTTTATCATTTTACTATAGTTATGACTAATTCCATGAGGAATCCATTGAAATTGTCCTTAGAATCCAAAAAGGCCATAGAAAAGTGTCAATTCCACGGCCTCGTCAATTTTTTGCTTAAAATAGCACTGTCACTTTCTGTTTAATAAGCTTAGCCAAAGAAAGAAGATGATCGCCTCTTAAATTATATATGATTTTACGGATATTATGCGGTATCTAACCAAATTAAACTGCAACTAAAAATATGGCGGTTAAACATACAAGGAATTTTTTAAACTTATTTAACGGAAAGTGACAGTGCAATTTTTAATTAACCTCTGTAGTGAGTAACGTGGAATCGATCAAACGTCTATTTGAAAAAACCCATTGAATAGGATTACATTAATGCGGTATTTGTAAATAATATTGATGAAGGTAAAGTAGCGGATGAAGAACTGTCTCACTAGTTACAAAGCACGTGAGTGCAATTTAATGAGATAACCTATTATATTCCCCACGTGATAAATAAAATATATTTATTCTTGTAATAGAAGGAAATAAGTGGTCTAGTGTGATTGTGTAATAGTTATTGAACTGTAGCTATCTTTTATCATTATCATTATCATAGAAGGTGATCCTGGTGATTTAATTTGTAAGTACACATATTAGCCTCCATTATACAACACATACTTCGCTGTCTGTATGTCTCGATGGCTTTTTTTCTACTTTCCTACTTCTGTGACAGGTAACAGTATGTAGGTTGTAGACAAAGCGCCCTGTTCCGGAGTCTTCCCAATTCGTGGAAGACGCGACGTACGTATTGAAATTGAACCTAAATTCCACGTTTTAATTCAAAGCGATATAGAAATAAAAAAATTACCCGAGACATTTTCTTAATTTCCATGATATTTAGTAACAAATATGTACAAGTAGGTAACTATAGTCTAACGGGAATATTTATTACATTTGGTATTTTTGATAAGAATTAAGTAGTGGTTTTTCCTAATCAGGGTGATAAAATTCATAATTCTATAGGCTTCGGAAATCTAGAATTGGCTGCAATAATATCTTATACGTTTTAAATGTAGATTGACCTGTATGTAAAGTCTTGCGGAGTAGAAGGTAGGAGGAAAATATACCTCGTAAATACTGTTTCGTTTCTGGTCAACTGCTTAAGGTTATTCTGGGAGCTACGTAATCTTTTTCAGACCTAGGTGCATCATGAGAAACTTTTTCCTTATCAGCAGCTTATATACGAGATGAAAAACTCTAACACCAGGGTTCATCGGGTTGTTGGACGACGCGGTGTCCCACAAGAAAAAAAAAGGGATGGTGAACCGAAAACTTCGCAGGCATGATCAGACCATGAAACAGAACAACTTTTCGACCTCCCATACAAAATTCCCGATCAGCTGACTGACTTAGTTATTAGTATTAGTTAATAGTAAATTCGAGAAATATTCTAAGAATGCTTACCTACACTACCCTTCAATGCAGTGTACTTACATCATAGGTACGAGGGTACTACATACCTACTATCGCTAACCTAACCTAACCTAGTGTAACAACACTAGTCCTTACAATGGAGTGCAACTATTTGCAACTATTCATTCATTTGTCTACACAAAGATGCATTGATACATCGAGTAAATAATACGATTGTTTAGATGTTTGCATGCCATAGCTATGAATTTGTATAGATGATCTTTACCAGTGTTTCCTGAACTGGGGTGTTAATAACCTGTGGGGGATCCATAACTCTCAAACGTTACTTGCAAATGACCGAGTTGTCGCCAAGAATCCCGTACAAAATAGCCACTGTCCAGATGAAGATGTGTGAATCCAGTCTATTTACTGTGGTTCAAAATGTGTGAAGTAAAAATAAATAAATGATTTATAATGCGTTCCGGCCAGTGGACCGACGACCGGTAGCGACTGAATAGTTAAAAAGAGAGATCGTGCCCTATGGCGTATCCTGGGAGAGGCAAACGTCCAGCAGAGCTGCTATATGAATATGTATGTAAGTAATGTGTTGATTATGCAGGAAGCGTTTTTTATTTTTGGTCATAACAAGCTACTTGACATGGCAGATATTTGAGAAGCACTGATTTCTTGTTTCAGGTCAGAGAATGTAACCTCTGTTGTTTAGAATTCCTTACGTTTGTTGAATCAATATTAGAATGGTTTTGTCTAATGTCTGTACTATCTAGTACTACCTATAAACAATTTATACTCTTATGCTTCATCACAAACAATGTCAAAATCATAACAAAAATGACCTCTAATCTCACTATAATAGACTAAAAATGCAACAAGCTAGAGATTACAGTGGGTGGATCCAGGTACAGTTTGGTGTGATGTAAAGTTTGTTGCATTCTTCGTCTATTATTAAGAAGATAGATAAAGTTGAAAACAATCGTTCCGATAAACGTACGGATTATTATATAGTATTAAAAATAAATATTCCAAGACAATGGGAACAAAGTAAAAAAATATTTACTTATTTTTTATTTAACGTTAACTGCTTTTGAACTTGTGTCTCTACATCATTAAAAAATGCACTATAACACTAGATTTACAGTACGGAACCAAGAAAAGAAAAATACCTTGTTTAAATTGCCCATTTAAGGCTGTAGCCATCAACGACCTCGACAGTGGCGCCACTTCACAAAAATATTTTCTCTGTATACAAACAATCTATCAGAATGTCAGATGCCCAAGTTTATATTATTATTCTTAAGTAAAATTAGAACCTGCAAAGTCAATGAAATATTAGCTGTAATTCAAATTATGGCGATTAATACCAAAAGTGGCCGTTTGAAGGTACTTTTTTCCTTAACTTTATTGGCAGCGAATACTTCATTGAGTTTGTTGGTTTTAATTCTACTTAAGGATAATTCTAAATACTTGGGCATCGCACATTCTGATAAATTGTTTGTATAAAAAGAAGACCTTTTTTTGTGAAGTGGCGCCACTGTTGAGGTCGTTGACGGCTACACTCACCTTAAGTATAACACAAGCAAAGAAGTGACGACTGAATGATTTATCAAGAGTATCGCGTCGCACGTACACACCCACGTTTAATGATTTTTGTGGAAACAATATTAATTTATTTGTGGTATCGGATGACGTCACGTAATTTCGGTGATAAGCTGTCTGGTCTGGAATCCCTTGTTTATCGATTTGGTAAAAAAATGCTAGATAAGTATTGTCTTAGCAGTCTTTGTAGTCTATGCTTGTTAGTTTATTAGTGGGCTTGCTTTTGATTTCGGTCTGGGCTAGATTAAAGTTTTATTTCAAAACATGCTTACATTATTTGTGTCTATTTGAAAATGCATCCTTACCCGATGTTGTGTAGATAGTGTGGATGGGACCTAAATATTGAAGATAAGTCTTTGCAGTGACGATTCTCCTGAAGTAGCACTAAGTCGAACCCCAACGAACAGAATCGCAAACTAGATATTAGACAGATTTTTAAATAGACATGATTTTTGCCCTGCTTGCTTTACTAATTTTTTACGGTGCGTAACGGATGCGACTTCTAAAGACTTGACAGACGCATCCGTAATAGCCCCGTTAACGCACTGTCACCGTATTTGTATGGGAATAGGATCGGAAATCGCTAATTCCTGTCGTCTAACAGACGCATGCATTACGGTGCGTTAAAAAAACGCAGCGACGATATACAACTGGGAGAATCACTATATCTTACATAAAATTATATTCTTAGTAGTTTTTTCGTCGAAATTTAATATTTATGGAATAAATTGTTTGACCAAGTACTGGATTCAGTATTTACTTTAATTCCCTTTTACTTGATATATCACACGGTCTGCTTACATGACTTCATTTTTTAAGTTTGTATGCGGAAGAAAAATGATGTAAATACGATACATTAAAAAAAACATGGTGGAGGCTATAAAATTGAGTTTCTAGAAAGCTCTTCGTGGAATTATTTCAGTAGCAGCATTTGTTTGAAATATAATAGTCGCAGGCGTGCAAGTAGTCGCGTAAACATGCAATCAAAAATACCTTAAGTAGGTAACAAAAGCACCAATAAAAAAACATCAAAACATTGTAGGTACCTAAACGTAATCTATTTCCCCAACGTTATCTTCATGAAAACAAACTGCCGAAACAAAGGAACGTAAATTATTATTTAACAATATTATTATCACGCTCACATGACCATTTATTATCACGTAGTTACGTAATGTATACCTATTTATTAGTAGTGAACTTGTTGTCGTAGGTAGTACTTTACATATCTAAAATATTTCAGAATTTAATAAAGTACTACTAAATTCAATGCAAAGATTTTTCGGGTGGGCACTACTCGTAAAATATCAGTAAAAATAGGTCGATATATGAATCAAATTGGACCTCCCATACAAAAATATTCATAACACGTGTCTCTTTGTATGGAAGTAGGTACTATTGTTTATTGGGAAAAGTTGTTCAGATTTATAGGTAGATAATATATTTGCACTGAATTTAATAGGACCTTATACAGTACTTATTTTAAAAGTTGGTACCGTAAAGATCCTGAATATCAGTAACATTTAGGTACCTACTTTATACACGGAATGATTTCATTACGGCTTCCAAAATTTTTGGAAATATAGGGAAATAAGATGGTAATTGCAATAACCTAAAAAAGTGTGTTTTGAAAGACCAAAAAATACGAAACAGACTTTTTACTTTAGACAGACTTAAAACAATCGGGGAACGAGTGACACGAAATAAAAGTAAACATTGCAACTAAAGTTAAAACGCGTTAAAAACAAATTCACGCCGTGTGCGAACGAAGTCGCGGGCACCAGCTAGTAATACCTATTCTCAGTAGTGGAAGGAAACAGAATAATCGATTATATAACCTGCATAATAAACCCATTGGCAATGACATTCGAAGTTCGAAAAAGCAATATGGCGCGCCCGCGAGTTGGCGCCAAACAAGTGTGAGTCATAGAAATCGCGGGAAACGGAAGTGAGAATACGCGGATGAATCAATTTAAAGAATGTGTAATAATAATATTTCCAGCATATTACACACATCTTATAAAATATTTGGCATCCAGTTTCACCGTAATTCATAGCGATTTCTTGTTATCAGTACCTGACTCATAGGTTTCATCTCATGATACAATCATGAATCAGGCTGTCATCAATATCATCATGAAATCATGATAGAAATAATACATCCGTGGATATCAAACTCGGATCAAGTAATTTAGATCTATTGCAAATATTTATGTTAAGTTAAATGTAAGAAAAGCAGAACCACTATTCTTAGTAAGTAATTTTCAGGTCCAAGTTAAAGAAAAAGGATGATCGATCTCTGAAATGTAAAAGCCGAAACCAAGAGATTGTTTCAATATGTAACAATACCTAGTTTGTTTGTGCCTACTTGCCAACTATTTACCTAAGGCATAGAGTAGAAATCACATAGAGATGACACTCCCGCTCCAGACGCACTCAAGGTCAATCCGTCTGGCTGTCTCTTAGCGAACAATTCAGTCGCCGCGGAAACGTTCGTCGTGCGGGTCGAATTTTTATTTTTACTATTTGCCATGAGTACCTACCTACTCACCACGCTTGGCGGATGGATTAGCGAGCAGAGTGCAAGGTGTTGTATTCATAGGGAGAACGCGTTTTACAAAAAGAATGCTATTCTAATCTGGCACCACACGGCGCCATTTTTGCACCTATTTTAAAATTCTGTACCTACCTATTAACAATAAAATGGTAAGGTAAGACTTTAACATACATACATACATACATATATCATGCCTTTATCCCTTGCAGTAGGCAGAGCGTTAACGACCGCAAAAAACGGACATTTACGCCAAGTCTGACAAACATTTGAGGGTCATTCGGAAAATTGTGTATCGCCATAGTGACAGTTTGTCAGCCTATCGCCTAAAAATGCAATACACACCCTCGAGTCCCATCGTCGCCTCTTACGACTCCCACGGGAAAGAAATGGGGTGATGCTATTCTAAGCCGGCATCACACGGGTGAGACTTTAAAACGGGTAAATATTTTGTTCCCACGGGAAAACTGTTAGCAGCGGTCGCAACCGCTTGACTGGCCGCTAGTCTGGAATAAATTATTGGCACGTGACAGCCCCGACTTAAAGCGCGGGAGAGTGCGGGGCGTTACGGGCTGCGGGGGGAAGTAGGTATTTAAAGCGCGGCTTTTGGGGCCCAGACAAAGGAGTTTCGTTTCTATACGCAGTATTATTATCTATTCTTATGCCTAAGGACCGAAACTCATCTGTCGATAGTAGGTACAGCCACTGAATTTTCAGCACATTGTATGAGTATGATTAATAAATAGAACAATGTTATATTTCCAATATCTTTGATGGAATAGAAAGATATTGCGCACGCGACAGACCTACTTTTCAACTACATAGTTAATCTAACACAATTGCGCATAATATTTCATACTACATGATATGCGTAGCAGCTTTCACAAGGACAAAAATATCCTTCCGTAAAACAACAACTGAGTAATACTAATCTACTTAGGTAGGTGCGTAATATCTATTTATTGCAACATATTTTTTAAAATACTTACTATATGTAGATCTAGAGATTAATGTTAGTTATCTGTTTTATGTCCGTCTACTACAATACTAGAGGTATTGCATTTACAAGTTTCAAGGAACTATCTATGCTGATTCGCTTAGTTATATTTGTATAAATTGAAATCCCAAATATTTACTATTTAAGTATATGTTGATCGTTGAGCGATTTGAGAGTTTGAGCTTTAAATCTATCTAACCTACGAAAATTCGCAAAAAATCTTAGGATACCGCATTTAATTGAATAGGTTCTCGCGTTTGGATGTTCTGGTGGTCTTTCATACTAAGGCGGTTCTTTCGTATTTTTAACGCAACGCAACGTCGGTTGTTTGGGAAAATTTCCCTATTTGCATGGAAAAAAGATCGGAATTTGCAATTTCGTTTCATCTTACTTACAGATGCATGCGTTACAGTTACCTACAGTGCGATGAAAATACGCAGCAATGGACGTAAGTGGAAGAACCGCCGTATACACCTACGTACTAAATCATGACAGTCATTAAATTGTCAGTCGTGTGTTCAGCGGGTCGTTCGTAAACTCTGTAAACAATCAGAGTAGGATACCTCCTGCAGTCGCGTGCATACAACACGTGCGATGCGAGTCACGTGAGCACATTACGCAATGTCGCGGCCAAGGTCAGCTTATGTAATAGCTCCGTTTGAATATCATTGCCTGGTACTTCTAGTTGTAGTTCTAGGAAAATGCCACTGGTTTGAATTTGATGAACTCCGATGTTTGCCGGATGACTGTGTTATGTCTATTGTACAACTACGAGGATAACGAAGTCATTAAACATTAAAATGAGTATATTCTTAGGATAGGAATACTTACCAAAATTATCATTTTCTGGAATTCCTATGCCTCTTATAAGTGATAAGTGATAGTTCATTTCATTTCTTGCATAGCGAAAGGCCTACGAGGAATTTTATTCTTTGTATTTTCATTTTTCAGCGACACTGGTCCAAATCGGTGCAGATGGAATAAAAATAGTAAATGCAGTTTACAGGACATCAACTGTCACTTTAGGACACCAAATGTCACTTTAGGACACTAACTGTCACTTTAGGACACCAACTATCACTTTAGGACACCAACTATCACTTTAGGACAGCAACTGTCACTCTAGGTACAAATGGTACAGAGATTCTACTTACAAACCAGTAATGCCTCTGCGTAGAAGGGCCGCATTTTGTAGTACCTACACCTACCTAGAAGAAAATGTTCAGTTTTTGGCCTGAGTACCAGGAGTTACAATACTGCAGTAACATTCTGTATAGTATTTGAATGGAACTTTCCTGAATCTATATCAAATGGTAGGTAGTCTAGAATAATCTCGTATCATTTATATGTCCATTCGTGACATTGAAAGGGCACACATTACGCAATATCATGTAAATTATTTTGAACAGTACATATACATAGACAACAAAGTCATGTAGGTATGTACTATGTAGGTGTTACAACTACCAGGTGATTCTACAACTTATACTTTTTCACTTACTACCTTTAACCCGTTTTCAAGATGGACGAATGTATTTTATTGCTTTGAAAACGTTTCCCTTGAAATTATCTAGACTGTAGTGAAATACATAATTTAATTTATATGTTACAATAATGTGAAAATACCTGCGTATAGAAACGAGTTGAAATCCGCCTTCAAACTTAAATGTGAAATGTGACGTCAATATCATGAGTTCATAATCATGTTAAAAACGTTCCTTTTATTTGAAACTTCTTCAACTTTCTTTACTCGTGCTCCAAATGTGTATATCTTCTGAAATCCAATAAATTGTAACATTTTTTATCAATTTTTAGTTCTGGAATCTTCAATTTTCTAGAACCAGGGCCTTATAATCTACATCTGACCGTGTGGTGGGGAGCAGGAGTAGGTATATATAATTTGTATCATATATATATTTTCGATTATTTGTATAAAACTAGCGGCCCGTTTTGCCGCTCGCGTTTTAAACACCGTCCGAGACACATCCTTACGGAAGAAGATGATGAAATCACAGTAGCCACTGCTGCAGCCATTGCGAGTAGATCACACTCCACAAGCTCCTCAAGCAACCGACGCCCCCGCCGCCGGTAGTTCCCCACTTTGGGAACTACCGGCACGTGCCGGGTAGATTCAGTCCAATACGTTCTTCCCAGAACAACTCGTAAGCCCAATCGCGCCCAATTGAGCTGGTTGTTTCAACAACCACAAGCTTTTCCGGGTGAGCTCCTGCTCCCCACCATACAGTCAGGTGTAGATTAACAGCCCCGGGGCTAAAAATCGTAGGGTCCACAACTAAAAATAAAAATAAAAGCCGTGAGAATGTGACCTTTTTCCGACATGTAATTTCCGATGTAAACTTTTCTATTGAAACTATAAAAGACCGCATCAAAATCCGGTGCGTAGAATAGAGTCATAGGAAACATACGAGAACTAACCCTATTTTATTCTATAAATTGACAAAAAAAGACTAAGTCTAATATATCAAGCCTAAAAAGAAGTCTTCTGGCGAAAAACCTACTCACAAAAATTTCGAGGAAAAATAGTTCACCTTTCGCTACACAAAACTTATTTTAGATCTTTTTATAATTATTAGCTAAAATTTGGCATATTTTTCTTGTTATAATCGGATTCGCATCCGGGCGGGGGTATACTGGATGAGCTGCTAAGTAGGTACGACTTAGATGATTGTTTTAGCTTTGCTTAGGTGATGATCCTTTTAAGTAACCTAAAGCATACGTAGGAGGTTCGTTTTACTATTGAAAACGGTTACAATCGCCGTTTTCAATAGTAAAAACGAGACAATCGTTACTATTTTACTTTTGAAAGTCTATCACGCTACACAATTATTTGTTACTGAAAATCAAAGAACCACCTCAACTCAATTGTCCTGTTCAAATCACGTTGGAAGAACAAAAAAAAAAGCTATGAATTCCGAACTTTCGAGTCCTCAGTAGTAGTAGGTAAGAAAAAATCGCCTATTGAGTATTGTAAAGGAGTTTCCCATTTTTCTCGTCCACGTGACGCGCCCGTCACATGACTACAAAGACCTACAAATTGTAAAGGGTTGGAATTATTTTTCTTTGCGCAATAAGAAAAGCCTGCAAAAGTTTTTATATTTTTTAAGGAAACCTTTTTACGGTACCGTGTCTGAGACTCGGTTGTCTTTCTGTCTGTCTATCTTTGTCACCGGGCTGTATCACAAAAATTGTGATTAGTAGTAAGACCACAGCAAGACAGTTGAATTTTTCACAGTAAATGTATTGAAACATAAAAAAATTTGATGGGCTCTTTTAGAAAAACCTGTATTTTTTCTGAATTTTATCTATAACCTTTCACAGGCAGTATCTCATGAACAATAATAGTTAGACATTTGAAATTTTCACAGAACACACATTACTGTTACAGCTTTAACAGAATAAAGTTAAAAACATACAAACATGATGTGTATGTAATTTTTTGATATATTATGGTATGGAATGCTTCGTGCGCGAGTCCGACTCGCACTTGGCCGACTTTTTAATAGTACATACCGAATTAGACCTTTTTATTTGTGTAACTTACTAGAGAGATGGCGGAAAAATAGTGATGGGAGGTTTGTGAATTTCAGGATTTTCGTGTCGTTACTTTCAATCATTAATATTCTGATCACCCCTATGCACCTGTATTTCGCGCTGTTCAAGTGATATTCTAACTATGCCGATATAAAAATCTTAACACTGAACGCATTTTTTATCGTATTATTAACACATACAATTACGTTTTATTTGACAACATTAAACTAAACGTAATTAGGTCAACTGCGGTGCGGCTTATCTTTTTTTTAATTACATGAATTATTACACTATTACAGATGGTAACTGTTCTTAGTTTAGTAGGGCTGCTGATGTAGTTTTTGCGATTTTTGAATGTGAAGAGAAAAATTGCATTGGAAAATTATGTTAATATTTCTAACATAATAAGATTACCAATATGATACGTTTATGTATTTCTATTGATACTTGATGACATTTTGATGTTAACCAACGGATAACGAATTACTTGTATGAAAATCGTTTTGAAAAAATCCTACGTAGGTACAAACATACATAATCATAGCACGCTTATAATCCCTTGCGGGGTAGGCAGAGCGTATATGGCCGCAAAAACGGACATTTACATCAAATATTTGAGGGTCATTCGGAAAATTGTGTATTACCGTGCCGTACCGACAAGATGCTGCTATATAAATGCAAGAAATAGGGAGTTAAAAAGATTGCTAATATTATAAGGGTGAAATAAATAAGGGTATGATTTAAGCTGTCACCAATTTAAGTAGTTTTCTGTTTCCTTAATAATAGAGTTTGCCCCCAAAATAATAGATTTGTCACCAATATCTAGTCATCAAACAATATAAAACCAGTTCCACGAAAAATGACCTAAAATCATGGAGATATAAGGTCTAGTACCAAATTAATATTTTTGAATGTATTTTAATAGGTTTGTCCTCAGAAGTATTTTAGAAAATTAATTAAAA
Organism: Tuta absoluta; assembly: GCA_027580185.1. Taxonomy (NCBI): domain Eukaryota; kingdom Metazoa; phylum Arthropoda; class Insecta; order Lepidoptera; family Gelechiidae; genus Tuta; species Tuta absoluta. The sequence continues at coordinate 3,175,077 of JAQAHW010000034.1, forward strand.
GTGATCACCAATAAATCATATTTTTGTCCCGAGAGAATCATCCTAGACCTCATCATCACTTGCGATTGTGGTCAAGCGTTTACCTTTTTTATGGTATAGGCTACTATACCATAAAAAAGATAATGCACCCTCAGCAATGAAATTGACGCGAATGAAGTAAAGTTGCACCTCGCTGCCCGCGCCACGCATCGTATGATCCTACGACCCATTGCTGAGGTCTGATTGGTAAATTTTTAAAGCGCGCCAATTTGGCTCCGCCTATTTAAATATTTATTCATTCAAATTGGCAATTGATGTATTAAATTGGTAGCAAACAATATTATTTTGATAACTTAATGAAATAAAATGTTACCACTGTATTGGTGACAAAATTGCAAATTAAAGGGAATCGCAGTCTGGGAACGAAAATTGATTTATTTGGTGACAGATCTACCATTTTGAGTACCAACCTATTATATAAGTAACAAAACTATTATTATGAGAACGAAGTATAAATTCAATCAATGCACTAAAATTTTTTTGGTAATCCATCTTTTATTTTACTCATTATATAACTTTAATTTGGTGATGCATACCTGGGAACACATTTGTTTATCTGAGAACGAAAATATTTCGTGACGATAGATCTCATTATTTGGTGATACTACTTGATGACAAATATAAATGTTGGTGACAGAAAATATAGTTCCCAATAAATAATATGGTATTCGCATATAGATTGACTCGGTCAGCTGTTAGGTACATTTTGTATGGTAATATATTTTTTCATTTATCGACCTATGTTCCTTGGGGAAAGCTGTTCAGTTTTATGAAGTAGTTCATTTCTTAAAATATTTTTATATTCCGCTATTCAGCGCGCCTCAAATAAAAACTTCCAATTCAGGTAGTTTTTACTGCCAAGATTTTGTCATCCAAATTGCAAACCCTTACTGAAGTTTTAATAAACCTTATCTTTGTCAAAGTAGGTTACTGGCAAACGAAATATGTCGTTTTATCAATGTTTGATTAACCGAGTTACATCATACAGAGAGATAAAACCGCTGTATTGGTGTAAGTCGGTCAAGTTACACAATTTTACGATAAAAATGTACTATTATTGCACTTTGCGTGGGTTACATTCTAGGAAATTGGATATATGTTATTGGATTGCCTGTTGGTACAGATTTGATTCAGAGTATTGAATCTATTTTTAAATGTGGTTTTCTTAGAATTTCAATACATTAAAACCTTCAAGTCCGTTTGTCATCATTCAGATAGACTAAAAATACCTTATTACTTATTTACGCGAAACCAAATTAAGTTATTTTCAAGTTGCGTTATTTTGGACCTGAATCGGTCAAGGCAATTTGTATAGTCAGTGAAATTTTCAGTTTTCAAAAGCCTGAATATTCTAGCAAAATTAAACTATCTCATAATATAGAAATGACTCCATTTTCAGCCCTAAAGTAATGTTGTGGAGATCTAAAAGGTAGGGGGAAAAATTCCGGATTTTCCCGTGTTTCCAACTCTACCTACTTTATAACCACTCAAATCCTGCCCCTACCTCACGTGTACAGTTAGTCAACGTGATGCTCGTCACGTTGTGCTCTATTGTTGCTCAATTTGCTGCCTTCTCGCTCATTGTACCCTCCTCTTTTATAAGCACTTTGGAATCACTCTTCAAGAGAGCTCTGCAAAATTCTAGAATGTTAGGTATAATAAAAAAAATTCATTTTATTTATTGTGGTTACATTGCACCTAAATTAAAATGAGACAAAGCACGTGATATACTGTAATTTGATACAAGTTGTCTCTCTTTTAAAGGTACAAATTAGTAATCTAGGTTTTGGTCGTCCCAAGCCAATAACCTAAAAAATAAAGTTCGAATATACGAAGAAATAAGGCATTTAAATATTGTAGTATTCGTATATGATGTAAGGTGGTATTCGTATATATTCAGTACATTTTGCTATTGTGCACGTCATATCCGCGTCTCGGATTATGAAGTCTCACTTATGTAGGTTTGCTGTAAGATATTTCTTTTTAGAAATAAGTAAACCTGTTGTCATCTAGTCTCATTGTAAATTGTTCCTGTGTATATTTTTGTGTACTATAAATGGTTAATTAAATAAATAAGAAATAGTCGATCTATGGTTGGTTGGTATCTTTGGTTGTGTTCTAAAATCAGCTTTTAAGTAATTATTACAGAATACCCCTTATTATTATATTGTGTACGCAATTTACAAGTTTTGGGAACACCCTATTTTAATCGTGTTATACCTCATATTATTATGTAGGTATTACTTGATTGAATTCTAATTACCAAACAAGTTCTGATTGAAGCCTGCAAGCTATAAAATATTCCTTCTACAATGCTACAAGACGTACTTATAGCCGTGTTATTATAAAAAAGTTAAAAGTTACGGGGAAAATATTTGGTGTCATATTTAAACAAACTGAAACTAAGCGCCTGTATTTTACGCCGGTCATATAGAATCAAACGTAGGCTAAGTTCGATGCTCTGTTCTGTACACACACGTTATGAAATAGGTCTCATTTCACTATTTGTCGATCTTGTAATAGATTAAACATTTTGTCAACATTGCCAAAAACGTATTACCTATGTATCACATAGAGTATTGAGTAGACACAACATTCACATGTCAGTCACGTTTTTAAAAACATTGTAATATAATGCAATCTATATAATACTTACACGATTACAATGATGGGATCACGTGTCTTCGGTTCATAGAAAAAACAAACACGAGTAAAAGTGAATATATTCGTACAATGACTCAAATATGACTCTGCAATGTCCGTGTCTGCAGAGTTACAAAGAACTTTAGGCCCAGTTCCATTTAATATACAACAATAATTTATGTACCTAAAATCATTTATTTATTTATTGAAATAAATTTTACAGTATTACAGCTTAGCCTATGCACTGTAAAACTAAACATTGATAATTCCGGTACAGCACTACATGTGAAATTCAACTGAAGTGCACAGGCCACTGTTCGATATTTTTAAACTTTTTTTTAAACTACGAGACCGTAGTGTAATGAAATAAGGTGGACCTTAGGTTGTTTTGTTCAGGCTGCCCAACAATTATTTTTCCATCTACATACGTCAGTGAGGCCATAGTACACATCTCTGCACTGAGCAAAAGGAGATATTCTAAATGCGCATATAATTGCATTAGTTGAAACGTATTCTAAGTTTTTACGGGCACGTGGACGGCTGTTACGAAATACTTGTAGATATTGTAAACAAATACAACGTGTCAAATAGATATATAAAGGTTTTTGCAAAAAATGTGGATATATTTGCGCCACCGACTCATGTTTTGTATTGATACCAGTAAGCTTGTTGATTTGAGCGTGCTGAATGATTAGAAGGCATGACTATGTCTAAGTCAGTTAATACTAAAATTTACATTTTCTGTGAAAACGAGCTGTTACAGCTGTTTTCTGGTACTCTTACTCATATTGATCCAAATGAGTACCTTATTTATTACACAATAGAATAAAACCATAGTCAGGATGACTTTAGATATGAGATTACTCGAGCGCGATCTCTATATATAGCAGAGCTCAATTTATACTGCATTGTAGCTGTTGCACTACATGAGTCTAACTAGCATCATCGTTATCAAGTGTAATAATACACTCCGGTGCACGAGACGCCCGTGTGTCACGTTCCTGCAATATTTCTACGTTTGACAGTGGTCGGGGCTAGATAACTACGTTACATACAATATAAACAACTATTATAGCAATAATGTTACAGAGTGCAAAACATGCTGAAAGATTTTAAGGGTTACGAGCTCATGAAACGGAATAATTGTAATAAACATTAATGAAAAAATGTGAAGGTGTTTTCCTTCCTGAAATGTATTATGTATAGTTAGTTAACCGGGTCTATCTTGATAGTTTTGAGGTAAATATAAACGATTTACCCGAAGTCTGTTAATAAAAAAATGTTTTAGTTGTGTGTCAATGGCCTGTCAGTGGGACAGTTGTGGTCATTTCGTATTCTAATAACAGTTCAAAGTGCAGAAAATCACAGTATAATGACAGTATAGTGTTGCTGGCTTTGCAAGGGTAAAAATAAGATTATCCTGGCCCTGGATCCCATCGTTTCAGTTGGGTAGCATCAGCTGTGGCGTGGCTAGACTAAAGTACTAAAGTTGTACTTGTAACTTGTATTAGTTTCGGAGTATCACGGTAACATGCGAAAAAACAAACAAAGCTATTCTTATCTTAATTGTCAGTGTTACTTGTGGTTATTGGAACAGGTCAGTAACAGAGTGATTACCATTAGCAGAACTTAATTGCGTTCGTTAGGTTATCATCCTAACAAACTTAATGTTCTGCTGATGAGGGAAGGAGAAGTGGAGGCAGGATACAGACTCGCTGGATCGACGCTTTATTACAAGTTACCCGCTTAAACCTCTACAGCACTATTTACCAGGCAGAAGTTCGGCAAGCATGGAGAGCAAAATAGCGCGTCTTACGGTGGTCACGACCCTCAGCCATGAGGGAATGACAGAAAATAAGAGGTTATCATACCTATTTTTTACTTATGTAGGTTCACACCATGTGACCAATCTTCTCTTTGCCGGATACTGTTGTCTAGCTTTAATAAGAACGTGCCCCGAATCGAAGGACACGATAGGGAAGTGATAACTGCAGTTATCACTTCCCTATCGTGAAAGAACGTCTTATTGTTATTAGTTTATTTAAAGGCCAAATATAAACTTACGCACCAATCAAATTTAAAACAGAAAATGAAAACATTAATGCATTCCTACTAACGAATGAAATAATACTAACTATAGCTACCGAATATATTACATTAAATATTATAAATCGTAATAAATATTAGAAAATACTATCTCGTCACTAAGCTACGGTCTCGTATGGATGGAGGTCAGGCTCTTCACGTGACAACTATAATGAGCAGTTCATAATGATGCTTTTGATTTAATCTTGTTGCCTGTTGTATTTACCTAATAAAAATAAAATAAAAAGACACTGGCCCCCATACAAACTGACGGAAATCATTACATGATAGGTACTTTCTTTGTATGAGGAGTCAATGCCCTTTTTCACGAGATTAAAACTAAAGCAGTTTAGTTACTTTTCTGAGAGGGTGACATAATGAGAATAGTGTCCACGGTGACTGATACAGGCTTCCGTGGTACATGTTTTTGATGGCTTAGGAGTATAATTTAGATCTGTATAAGTTTTACTTCATAGCTTTTATATTCGCAGTTGAAAAAAGATACAAAGAACAAAACCTTTTGTCCACCAACAACGGCAACAACAAACGGGAATTGCGAATTCCTTTTCTGACATACGCAGGCGTAAAAAAGATGTCAGTAATAAAAAAATTCAGCTACAAAATGGCCTCGGCAGGATTGGCAAAATATCCAATCCAATATAAAATAAAATAAAAACGGCCTAGAGCGTGTCAGACTTTCTTTCTATAGGCTTAATGACCTAGGTTTAGTATTTATAGATGTGCCTAATTCAGTTTAATTATTATAAAACTTCAACAGTTCGTCAGATTTCATACTAACACATTTTTTTCTGTTTCGTTCATACTATTTACAAGAGTATTTTACTGTGGTTGCTGGTGTGTATCAGCCAATTTAGTTAGACCCATCATACCTTCTCAATCTTGTCTCAGTGAGCTGACTGTTTCAGGCTAGGCAGGTCGTCTTATTATGATCAGGTTTGTATGGGCACTGTGGACGGCACTACACGGTATGGACAGACCACGTGACACTAGTTATATAAGTAGCAACGTGCCAAAATTTTTTTAGACTGGAATAAGGTTCGTCTGCCAGCCAACGTGACCCCTACGAATGTTGTGGTCAAGATTAAGGGCTATCGTTAAAAGAAGTTTCACTCTGTTAGGTATTTGCTGTACGGACTCAAAAGAATATATACTTACATACATACATACATATATCACGCCTATAATCCCTTGCGGGGTAGGCAGAGCGTAAATGGCCGCAAAAACGGACATTTACGCCACGTCTGACAAATATTTGAGGGACATTCTGAAAATTGTGTATCGCCATAGTGACAGGTTGTCAGCCCATCGCCTAAAATTGCAATACACACCCTCTGAGTCCCTTATTCGCCTCTTACGACTCCCACGGGTAAGAAATGGGGTGATGCTATTCTAAGCCGGCATCACACAATATATACTTCGTTATACAATAACGTAAAAATAAATAGTGAGTTGGTTTTCCCACTTGTCGTCCGTCGCTGCGCATTTAAAATGGACCGTAACGCATGCGAATGTCAGATGACAGAATATTACGAATTTCCCCATCCGTGAATTCACGGTAGCCGTATTCGTATGGAAATAAGATGGGAATTCGCAAATTTCTTACGTCTGACAGACGCATGCGTGATGGTAGGTTAAAAATATGCAGCCTAACTGTGGAACATCCTTTAGCATGTTTTCCATTTGGAACTGTATCACAATGTTGGTTCCCACATGGTATAAATGAATACACAACTTAAAAGTAAGGCAGTAGGTACTCCCTCTCATATTATCTTTGGCGGTTATCCCACTATAACTGATTGACAGAAGTATTTTTGACGCATCCGAGGAAAGAAATTTCGAATTCTAAAACAAAAAACGGATACTTAACAAAATACGGACCAACGTGTTTGATAGACGCATCTGTCATTCCGTCATAGTGTGGCATTCGCCATTAAACCCACTTATCTCCAAGAAGATAACATTTTGCCTATTTGTACCCGCAACTTGAGCCCAAACAATACACGTGTGTCCAGTGCAGTCGCAAAATTAAAGATTGGAAAGAACACGACAATTTCAAGAAAAATCTTAGATAACTTTTTTCAAACACCCCAAAGAAAACATTTGACGCCAGTTCTTTTAATCTATAAATCTAGATGTAAAATCACTGCATATTGTATATGTTAACACATTACATGAAACCTTAAACTAAAACCGTGTTATTACAAAAAAGTACATACATACATAAATACATATATCACGCCTGTAGTCCCTTACGGGGTAGGCAGAGCGTAAACGGCTGTAAAAAATGGACTTTTACGCCACGTCTGACAAACAGGGACATTTGGAATATTCTGTACCACTATAGTGACAAGATGTCAGCCCATCGCCTAAATTTGCAATACTCACCCTCGAGTCCCTTAGTCAATATAATAGGGTGATGCTATTCTAAGCCGGCATCACAAGGCCTTCTAAGCCGGCATCGCACGGCCTTACAAAAGAGTTGGACTCGCTTTTAGGCAGTGTTTAAAATATTTTTCTGTACGATTTGACGTTATCAAAAAGCTTAAAACACGTCTTACTTTTTGTAATTAGACCGAAAATGTTAAACGGCCTTATCACCAAGAGCAATCTCTGCCAGGCAACTTGAAGGTGCAGATTCTGGAGATAAGTCCGTGACTTATCAGCATGCTATCTGGATGAGAATGCGACCTCGGTCTGTTACGTAAGTACGTGCTAAATGTGGAATTGACGCCTATATTATGTCACGATCACGTATGGAATGGAATGTAGATAAGATGAACCAAGATAACATTTAGACAAGCACTTAGCAGACCGCTTGACAGGTAGTATGAGGTGTAAAATAATTAGCTGAATTGTTTCCATATTGCGAGGGGTGAATCAGCTTATGGATTATAATCATTATCCCCTAAAGAATAAGGTTTCATATACGAACGACTACTTGGCCTGGGAGCTTCATTTTTACTCTCCATAGGAATATGCAGTTAAAACATAGGGCCTAACCACAAAAACGTTAGACAAGTGTTGAACGCGTGTTTGACGTATTCTTTGTATTGAGTTGATTTTAGACACGCGGTCAGCTGCTTTTTTGTGGAAAGGCCTATCGAGATGTATGTTGGGCCCATATAAGGTGTAACAGCGAGCTACGGCGTAGACTTTTGCTACAGTTTTAAACCCAAGAGCTCTAAATGAAAATGACTTGCTTATTTCTGCCATGCTTCTGCATAGCACGTTTCTGTCAAGAATCCTATTAATACATATTGCCACAGGTCTTTTACTTCATAAATAAATCGTGTCACAACTTGAACTTTGCAACGAACGATATAGGTTATCAGCACGCTATTGAGTAAGGTAACCAAGGCAATCACCAGCCCCTGGCGAAAGCAACGTGAGGTATCTGTACCTCGCTAAGTTGGGAAAGAGGAACACGTGGGCTATAAACGTGCCCCTTACCCTTGTAATACGATATTTTTGAAGTTAGCGGCGCTACGTCATAAAAGTTTTGTTACTTTATATAAGTTGATTAGTAATTTAAGTTGTAATGGTAAGCAATTATTTGGCTGCAATACAATTTGTACTTTAAACTTAAGTTTATCACCAACACACACCTGCTATTTACCTACATTGTAGGTAAAGTTGTCAGAATAGAGAAACGTACTTTCATCTTGAGAGTTTTAGAAATATGGTACCATAAGAATATGTATTAGCAGCACTTCGGGTTAAAAGTACAATTTTAGAAGATTTTAAGATGGATAGAATTCTATAGGAATATATGGCAGGTCTCCCACTTGTCATCCGTCTCTGCGTATTTTTAACGCGCCGTTACGCATGCGTCTGGCGGACGAACGGAAATTGCGAGATCCGATTTTATTCCCATATAAATACGGCTACGGTACGCTTATGGCGCGTAACGGATGCGTCTGTCAAGTCGTATGACTTGACAGAAGGTGGGAGAATCACCTATAAGAAACTCAAGTCTATCGGGACATTCAAGGACTAGAAAATAGAAAGAATATTATCCGAATTGACGTGTCTGGGACGGCGTTCAATGCGCGAAGTTGGATGGGGGAACTAGTTGAACGCGGCAACAATTAAGAGATTCTGAGACGGCCCTCAAATATTTGTCAGACATAGCGATAGCGAGCGTTTTTTAACAGGCGTTAACGCTCTGCCGACTCCACCGTGATATGTGATGATGCATTGTAAGTCGAAACTTGTGGAGCAGCACCCTAAATTCCACCCTGTAATACGTTGGAGGCATTGGATTATTCCATATTGTTCCTGATCATAATGTTGACTACTATGTTTGCTATTTATGTTAGGTACAAACTTACCCGAGTAGGTAATTACCTGCCACGTTCCCGAGATCACGTGAAAAGCCGAACAATACGAAACACGAGTGGAAAGAAAATCGGGCGTGCCTACCTGAGGGCACCCGTAGACTGGTCCACTTTCATCGCAAACTGAAGCGTTCTAAAACTAAATCATAATTGTAGGTAGGTACTATCAGCTGTACGCCAGCCATTCTTGTTAACTGCAACTATAGGCGTGATTTATGTATGTATGTACTAATACCATGTTTTTTAAATATAGTTATAATGGCTTATATGCAGGCGTGTTGAGACGCTAGTAAATAAATTAAGCACTTTACCCTGAAAGGGCCATAATCAATGAAACTGAACAACCTTGAAAAACAAACTAAATCTCAGAAGAACTGAAACATTACATTAGTTGTAGGTAACCCTATTGTGTAGTTTGTTGTAAACAACTAGTACGAAATTGATTTCTATTGTGATTCGCTGATTGTTCTAGGCACAGGAAATTCGAGAGTTATTTAAAACGGCACAAGTGAAACCCGAGAAATTCAGCCTAAAGGGCGGGGCACACCGGCTCCGTATCCAGCTCTCGTCCGTAGTCACGCACGAACTGATGACGTTGTAATGTATAGGACTGTATGAGATACGGCACACCGCTTGCGTTGCGTAACCGTTCCGTGCTGCACGCAAGCGGTGTGCCGTATCTCATACAGTCCCATACATTACAACGTCATAAGTTCGTGCGTGACTACGGACGAGAGCTGGATACGGAACGGTTACGGAGCCGGTGTGCCCCGCCCTTTAAATAGGTAAACTCCAACTGACACGTGTGGTACGGTTCTGCGTCAAAAAAGTAGTACAAATGTGGGTTAGAATATGAAAAAAAGATTCATTAGATTTTGAGAAAAGAATAAAAAAAATAGCATAACAACTGGAATTAACGTCAAGGTACTTGAAAATTTTTGAGCATGGTAAAATAAAAAAAACAGGAAAAAGAATCTTTTATACTAAATGACTGAGCTTGGCATGTTTAGCATGAGAAGACAATTTTTTTTTATCTTCGACTAACTTGAATTTGTATTTCGTTTTCAGTTGTTCTTGGTAGGTTACATGTTACAAATACATAAATTTCCTCTAAAACAATTTAGCTTCTCATGTTTACAAAGTTTCACGTAACCAATTCTCAGCAACAATGTATCTGTAGGTACGACTATTTATCCGAGGGTCGTGTCACGTGTAAGTGTTATACATTTGTTATACATTTATACATTTCCTAGGAAAATTCCTGGCGCCCGCCACAAACACGTGAGTTGCATAACACTCGGTATTATGCTTATTGAATAATGGCTGTACACGTATTTTTAAAGTGTTCGTACAGGGCCCTAAAGCGAAGCCCCAGAAAGCGCGTAGGTAACTTCAATCGTACTGCGTATAGTAGGTACTCATTTAACTACCTCATATCAGCTATAGGACGTCCACTGCCGAACATATTTAAAGAATACTAACTAGCTAGCTTAGGGCTCACCTATTTCAACCTTCGATTAGACGCGGCCTGCATTCAGCGTTTCCCCACGAACTTAACCTGAAGCTCTATTTTTTAATTTTTGCATGCATAATCCTGTAACTAATTGTAATCAGACTTACTAAACTTATCCATTTACACATATTTTGCCTAATAAATTCACCATTACTTGACATAAACAAATTCGAGTAGTAAAAAATGATACGAGTGATTAGATCAGTCGTTGCGGACTTCCGTGATTTTGTGAAATCACCTTTTCAAAAATGGAGCCGTTCTCTACTGCACTTGCCAGTATGTGGTCTCCACTCGAAAGCTTTTGCTTACTTTCCTCAATATTTTAATCATGGCTGTCATTTATTTGAATATTAAAATTTAATACGTTCTACAAAAACTCAATAGTTTAAATTTACATTTATTATGAAACCTGCAATGTTTATAATTTCTTGTAAGATTTAAAAACAAAGTAGGAACTATCTATCCCACATACGAAGCCGGATAAAACTAGCACGTTTTGCTATTCTAATGGTTCAAAAATCATCTCCAGACTGCTTATATATATGTAAGTAGATATTGTACAGATTTTGCAGATTATTGTAAGTACTATTATTATGTAGTAAGTTGAAATTTTGTTGTCCTTTCATACAAAATTATTTCAGGTATATTTATTCAGAACCACATAGTTTCAGACCCATAGGTATCTTAATAGATCCCTATTTCCACAGGCTTTGCATATTATAAATCGTTTTTTTTTCCATAAGAGAAAGGTAAGTCAATATTGGTACGGATAATGTGTGATACGAATGTACACCACATTTTGAGCAAATAAAGGATTTATATTTCTATTTATTTTCTTGACACATTCTATTTCCGTCACAAACCTTCACACTGACCTACAAACCCGTCCTAGGTTCACTTCCTGACGGAGGATTCGAACCTGCGACCTTACCACGCACGCATCTGCAGTCCAGCTGTGGCCCTCCTACGTGACTTGGGTATAGGAAGAGAACGAAGGTGATGGTACAGGTTAAATGTTATGTTATTGATTGTCCCTTTTTATTCATACGAGTAGATAATCAGATAAACAAGTATGTAGGTGGAAAGTAGCTACTAGGTAAATTTTTGCTTTACATATCTGCAAATATTTACATGAACCCGTTTGATTCATTAGATAATGTAAACAATTAAAAGAAACTAAAAATAATTTGTCAGAAGTGGGATTCGAACCCACGCCCACAGAAGTGGACTGCGACCTGAACGCAGCGCCTTAGACCGCTCGGCCATCCTGACCTGATAGCTAGTGATGAAATTACGCAACGCCTTTGGGAGACGCATAATTGGCGTAGTAGAGCCCGCTGTTGGCTAATTATAGAAGACATATATTATTGACGTCAACAATCATATATATGTTTTATCAGTCGTTCTTAATGCGAGCACTTACTTTAGAGTCAAGAGTAAAAGAATCAAAGATAAAAAATACTTCTAGAAAATCATCACGCATACGTGTGACAAACGACATTAACGACACATCCGTTAACGCACCGTAAACTCACCGTCGCCGTATTTGTATGGGAATAAGACCAGAATTTGCAACTATCTTTCGTCTTGACAGACACATGCGTTACGGATGCGCTAAGAATGATTAAAACCACATTTACCTATATATGAAAGTAGAATAAATGCAGTACAAATGAGAGCGTTAAGAAGTATGGTTGACGTAAAATTGAGTGACAGGATAAGGAATAGCGTGATAAGGGAACGTTGTGGTATAAAAGAAGACGTAGTGACTGGTGTAGAAAAGGGTATGCTTAAATGGTTTGGTCATGTAGAGAGGATGAACGAAAGAAGATTAACGAAACAGGTGTATATGGCAAGTGTGGATGGGAACGTCGGAAGGGGAAGACCTCGACGAACGTACCTCGATCAAATCGGGGACGTGCTAAAGAAAGGTCAGGTCAAGAGTACCCTAAACCGACGAGCATGCATGAAGAGATTGATGAATGTGGAGGAGGCGAAAGAAGTATGCCAGGATCGTAGTAAGTGGAAGGAAGTAGTCTCTGCCTACCCCTCCGGGAAAGAGGCGTGATTTATGTATGTATGTATGTATGTTTACCTATATATACACCAGACTTTTGGGAAAAGGTACAAATACTAACTACATAGAAAGGCTTTACTGAAAACATAATTAGAGACAGACACGACACAGAGATAGATAACTGCAAATAATTCATATCTTTGTGGAATAAAATAGAGCCTAATTAGCTTCGTGCTCCTGGCCGTTGGAAACGGAAGTCACTGTCTCAGAAAGTTATGCACTACGTTCGAGTAAAAAAAACTCTATACATATAAATAATAATAATAATAAATATTCTGGACAATTCACACAGCACCATCTAGCTCCAAACTAAGCAAAGCTTGTACTATGGGAACTAAATAGCTGAAATTAATACTTTTTTTTTGTAAATATATACATATAATACATAGAAAACACCCAGACTAAACACAAATATCTGAAAGAAGCTTGACAAATATTTGTGTCATGTCGGGATCGAACCCACGACCCTCGGCGTAGCAGGCAGGGGTACTATCCGCTACGCCATCGGGTCAGTCGCCATACGCCATATGCCTAAGATCTTTTACTTACAATCCATGTATAAGTAGGTACGCACTATGTTGTGACGAACAGGGAAATGACATTTATAAAAAAAGTAAGGAAAACTATGAGGTCAGTAGGTTTGCCCTCTTGCATAACAAAATAACGTAATGCATTTCCTATTCGAATATTTATGGTAAAGAGCGCCAGCGAGACCCAATTAATGATTTAAGGTATGGATGCTTAATGTCCATGGTTATTGAAGTACTTGTTGGGAATAAACAACTACTTCAATGGCCATGAACATTAATTTTTCTTTATCCTTACATATTATAATTAACTAAGTACCCTTAATTTACAAATGTACTAAAATTATCAACAAATACTACCGTAGTGTAACATCTGGGTTGATTTTGAGACATATTCCATAGCTGGATATGTGTCTACTTACGAAAATGATTGTAGCTTAATAAGAATTTTATAAAGCTTAGATATTGCAAAGTTCATAACATTTCTATAAAATAAATATACTCAAAACAGTTGTAAACATATCTAGCTCGAAATACTTCAAGGCATGAAACAGGAAACAGCCAATGAAACGCAACAACTTTGAAATTCAAATAGAAATCAAAATCCACCTCCCATGCCAACCAGCTAGGTTCAAAGGCTTGAACACCCCTTCATTCCATTTTCTGATATTTTTTACTTCTTTACATGATTCTTCCTACGAATATTTTTACGTCTATTTCTTTCATTTATTTTAAGTACGTAAGAATGTATTAATTTCATATACCTCTACATATAAATAAACCCTTAATGTTTTCTATCATTTCAGTTGCATCAATATTGTATGGTGAGATCGTATTTACGTAATATTTGCACTTGATCTAGTGCCAGCTGCACTTGCACTCGGACCGTGCAAGTTCACGGCACAAATTACGTTCGCTACGCCACGCGGCGCGCCTGATCAGATGGCTCACTTAGTTGTTGACGGCCAATGGGGAACAAAACGCAAAGTTTATTTGCCACTTTGACCTAAACGCACATATAAGAAGTAATTTTGGCATTGACCCTTTATTTCACATTCTCACACTTTAGAAACTCAAAGTAGTTAAAGGCGAAAAAGTTTATTTGAATACCACATAAAATTGTTTCTGAACACTTTGTTCATGATTTCAAAACTTTACCTTTTTTAAATAAATTTAAAGACAATTTACAGAATAGATAAGACTAAAATTTGAAACAAATAACTTAAAACTAGGCATAACAGCGACAGCTTCACTCTTAGTCAAACAGACCTCCCCGCAACCTAAAGGATCTCCTTGCTGTGGACCTACTTAAGACGAGATAGCGGTACCATCATAGTACGAGTATAAGTTGCTTGGAGTGGCGTACACCTAGTGGAGGAGAGGAAACAGTACTGGGATATGTTCTTTGGCTTATTTCGGAAGGCTATCGCTCTTAAACTCATTGCAAAGGTATATTTTTGTGAGCACCTTATCTTCGCCCTCATTAGCAGCAAAGGTGAATGAAGAGAGAGATGAGAGGTCCAAAAGCCACCTGATGAGGCTGCAGACACGTTGCCATCTCACGTCTAACTCCACGGCTGCCCAGATTCGCTTCTCCGGATTGTGATACCGACTGCTATAAAAAGAGGGAGAATTTAAAGAGTGCATGTAGATATTTATGACAATCGATAGGTTGTATTCTATTTAAAAAGTTCAATACAAATACAGCAACAAACGACCCGAAAGATATGGTTGTAATTTTCGGAAATAGCCAGAGTGTGTTTTCTGTAAAGCTGTTTAGTTCGTATTCCCAGTTTATATGCGCCGGTTATGTATGAATCTATGAATAGATTGGACACGTGGTGTGCCATGCGCAATCTCTGAAAAGCAAATCAATTGAAATGAATAAGGAATTCATGAAGAAATTGCATGCAAGTAGGTATGCTTTTTCTTGATATAAAGAATAACTATTCCAAGTCTTGGTCCAAAGGGTTGATGAACCATACTTAAGACTTTTGTAGTACTCACAAGTTCAGCTTAGACCCTGACTACAAGATTAATAATATTTTAAATAAAATCTGCACTGCTGGGACTTCTACTGTTTATTTGGTGAATGATTGTTCAGATGAAATTCTCGGCTATACATTTTGCACGACTATCACACGGATACCATTCAAACACTATCGTCGTAATAAAAGAAACTAGAGGATGGTGCAGCAGCTACAGCTATTATTGCTGTCAGTTTGGGGTAGAAAATGCAGCTAAACCATTGAAGTAGCATTATTTCATTTGATGCTTTTGAAAATCTTTATATCTATAGCATTGTCCACCGTGCTTTCGCTTACTCTCCTCTAGTTTAAAATAAAATATATTTTTCGACAATTTCTCCTAGAGAGGTAGACTGCACTTGATGTGACTTCACCGCCGAAGATGCCAACGCATTAGATGGGCCTCAATACCACCGGCACTGGCTTGTCACAAACCCCTTCGCCTTGATATAAAAGAATATTTTATAATATTCCCCGAAAGGGTCATTCTACTTCATAGCCAACGATACTTACGTAGGTTTTTCAATGAAATGAAAAGTTCCATGACTGAACCTAGGAGTACAACACATGCCGCAACATTTCATTGAAACCTAACTGTACCACCCATTCAAAAGAAAGTGAAAAACGAAAATATTATGGCTTTTCTCTATTTCCTACCACGGTAAAGGTGGAGCTTATCGTCGCACGCGCACGCGCACGGCCCGGCGCACGAGACGCGCAACGTGCGTGTTCACGTGCGCGCTGACGCTGACATGCGCTTGTCAATGTTACAGTGCGGTGCATGAAGACAGGGATTGTGCAACATCGATGTGATCTGTGTAGGTAATCAGGCCGCTAGGGGTGAGGTTTGCACGTGAGGAACCTCAAAGAAGAGACGAGATTCCATGAATCTTACTGCGTAATAAAAATCAGGCATCATACCAACCCGGGACCTCTAAGTTGCCTCAATAAGTAAACCATATTATAGAGGTATATTGGCGTAAATGTAACATTTTTTGTAAAACTATATAATAAACCCATCTGAATCGGGAGTCAAATCATCATTATACTTCTTGTTCAACAGCTGGATAATCTTCCGCCTATTTATGCAGTCTTTGCCGTACCTACTCACAATGCTGGGGTGTTTGCCCTGAAAACTGCTACGTTAAAGACCGTGGTTTCTAAAGAGACCTACAAATGGCCACAAGTACAATACCTAAACTACATAAACAAGAGGCGTGCAACAGTTAGTCTCCAATCACCCTAAAATTATGGGAAGTAGAAGAAATGGAAGGAGAGTAAGGAAGGCCTACACTCAATATTTGGTAATGATGGCTGAAAAAGAAGAAAAGGTCAAAATTGGAGACCTTGAAGCCAACATGGTTAACCTGGCAACTGTCACTATGAGTGAAAAGATATATGGAGAAAATATAAATCTTTGATAAGTACCTAATTTGAACGAAATGTTCCGAGACTCTCATTTGCAATCGATACGTCGGTTGTGTTTGGTTAAATTACTTTATGAATCAGCAGATAACTTTTGATTAATTAGACATATAAAAAATATACGGTTTTAACCCAACTTCCGGCCAATATCAATAACAGCGGTCTTATCGATTAACAGTTTTATGACTGATTCGCAATTGTTATGAAAACAATATCGATTTGTATAATGCACGTGGATAAAAAGGCATTAAGTGCTAATTACAACAATGTAATTAAAACGAATAAAAATCGAATGCTTTCTCATAATTTTACTGTTATCGGTGACTAAACATGGGTGCTTAGAAGTAAACGCGTAGGTACTGTGGAGAAAATAATAAATGAATTGTACAACGTTGAAACTATAGTATTTTTTTTGTAGATTGCATCCTGATCTTGTCGCACGTGAGTCGATGCATGTGTAGCACGGCGCTATTAATAATATGTCAATTTATAAAAGAAACCACCCGACTGCAACTTTTACATCACATCTATATTGTTTTTAACAACTCGTCACATGTTCCTCAAGCACGACGCATCGATACCAAGTCCTGAAAATGCGGGGACAACTGCTTTTTACAATGAAGCCAGCTTTTGCATTCAAGCTAACTCTTGAAGTAATTTCCACCTCTGCGGTCACCGATCAGTAAATCTTTAAAGTGCTTTTGTCTAAGAGAAAAGAACATATTACAAATTAAAGTAAAAATAACGTACACGCACCATTATTTTCAATTGAAACACATTTTAATTACTACTTCAAAATATTACTGTAAATATGACGTTATTTTCAATTAATCTAGTAGAGAAGTTGAAAGTTAGTCGAAATATGTGGTAGAATTAACGGTTTAAATCTTGACCAATAGGTCATTAATACTTGTAGGTGCTTGCTAAGTATTTGCGAGATAATTAACTTTTTTTAACCGACCATTATTAGATCATTGACTTTAAGTCTATTTAATAACTAATTAACAGTTAATTTTACCAATAGAAACCTTATTATGTTAATCTATTTTAATTACAATTAGGTAAAATCCTGATATCTTCAAAGTCAGACTTAGTTATTTACTGAATAAGTCTCAGGTAATTCTGCCGACCTTTTAGGAACATAAAAGTAAACTCGCAATTTTTTTAATAATCCTTAGAAGTAATATTTCGAAACGCATATTTTTCGTAGTTATGTCTGGGGTAATATAGGTAAATATAATATAAAAATAAAGATAATTAGGTTTTTGTATCTAAAAACTGGTAAGGCAAGATTGTGATATTTATTATGATAATGACGATTTAAAAGTTTCACTCTTGTTGGTGTAATGATCGCCAATCGTCTCTTATGTGGACAACATCCTTTAGGTGTTTGTAGGTTGTCACACCTGCCTTCTGTATTAATTTAGTCCCAAAACTTCCTCTCCCTTGTTTTCTATCAATCACCCTTCTATGACAACCATTGTAAAAAAGTCGTAGCATTTTGGGGGTCTGATTATTTTGCTGCTGTGGCTTTTAATGAAATGTATATACATTCCTATTTTTTAATTGTCTTTATGATCGGTCTATTCTGGTCTAATGTAATCAATGGAAAACTAATTTCGAATAAAATTAATCCACTTTTGCTTCTCTCAGTAGGTTTAATCTCTCGGAGATGCGACCAGATAATTATAAGCAATTAATAATTATAGTGATGAGTAAATAGCTGCGATTGCCAAGAAAACAATTATGTAAGGCGAATAAATATATAAAGTTTATATATGCGACAGGCGACTTATTGACTTTGAATGATTGATTGATTTATTTATTACGCAATGGAAATTACATTATATTGTTACAATTATCTGAAATAATAATTTGCATAATGCTCATCAAATATTTGCTTGTTATAAATATATTGCATTATAGAATGTCAAGCAGTGGACTATTGTTACTGTATGTATATTAATGTATGTATATGTATGAAATGTTTGTAAATGATAAATTCTGCTACTAATAATTTTACGTACCTGCTAACTATTCATTTTATTTATAGATGAACTTAGCGTAATACTGCGGTAATAGATATACTCTTATACACTAGCCGTGTGGTGCCGGCAGAGTAGAATAGCAGCACCCCGTCTCTTCCCGTGGGGGTCGTAAGAAGCGACCGAGGGATAATTCCGACCCAAGCACAACGGTCCTGGAGAGGCCAACTCCACAATTAAACCCGGAACGGGGTCTCCGTCAGGCGCGTGTGACAGAGATTTACCGCGCGGCAGACTCCTGCGTATCGTCTTAGTCGTTCCTGCGGATCCAGCCAGGAAAGCCGAGAGGGTGGCGCAGGTCCTGGGCAGCCCTGCGTTTTTCATAATTGCGTCCCAGGCAACGCAGTGTCTGCCTCAGATACTGTTTAAATCGTCTGTCAGACGTATGAGGCCAATGATGATGATGATGAGATATACACAAATTATAATTTTATCAAATTCAAGCAAATATTTGACATGCATTACTAAATACATTATTTAATTATACTTACTAAGCACAAATAAAATAAAATTATTGTGCAATGCAAAACATGTAACAACAACAGATATTGTGCGCTACAATTATAATGTATAGGTACTAGACTAAGCGCATCTAGGTCGAGTTCACCGACCTAGATGTTACTCATAGAACAACCACGGGTTAGATGGAGTGGAGACAACTGACAGCTGTCATTGTGCGACAAGAAGATGCCTATTAAACTGAAAGGAAAACGGCGATTCGATTTGCCATACTCTACGTTACAGAATGTTGGGCATCAATCAACACCTGTCAAATCAAAACTGCACAAGACCGAAATGCGAATGTTACTCTTGTCACCGGGAATCACTTTGCTGGACAAATACTTCAATGTCCACAACAGAGCCAGCTACAAGATATCCCCGATCACAGACGATGTCAAAGAACGTCGCCTGCGATAGTATGGACATGTGCTTCGCCACCCTGTGTACTATTGGGTACGAGCAGCCCTAAAACACAGAATAAATAATAGTAAACATACCGACGACGACGCGACTCCAGTGAAGACCCCCCGCCACTTGGTTGACGATGGTTCAAAAAGACCTGAAACAAACACGGACGCTGAAACTGATCAAGAGTGAGAACAGTGGAAAAGACAGACAAGGAGAGCCAACACCAGATGATGGTATAAGACTTAGAAGAAGAAGAAACCAGATTAAGCGCCCATTGACAAAGTTTTACACGAAAATGTTTTGGATAGATTATATAACAGTACTAGAGTGCAAGAAGTTGTATTGACATTAACATGTGGATACCGGTTGGCACCAAACCACCGACATTTTTGAAAATTCTAAGCTCAATCCGTTAAACTGTACAACTTTTCCCAAGGAACAAAGTTGGTCGTTCGGAACCACCCGGTATATTTTGAAAATATTTGTCAATCCAATTTGGTGTGGATTTTAGTGGTTTCGGATACAAGCCATAAATTTCATAGCCACGTCGCAATAAACACATGCATTTCATAGTGTATTTCCTAGTTATTTTGCTGGCAAATGCAAGGTCGAGTTACATGCGGGCTTGCACATGTGCTGCGATAGTGGTTACGTAACGAGCACGTGCTTGGTAGTGTGACTAGTACATCAAGAAAATACCTAGGTTACCTACCTACAACTATACTTAAACCTAATAAATACTATAATATAAATACTAATGAATTTTCTGAAGAGGTGGGATGGATGCATCTGCGGAATTCTTATTACTCAACATATATCTCTTGCAGCAGCATATGCGTTTTAAAATTGCGCTGAAAATCTTAGACGTCCACACGCCACCAATATTAATTTCGTAGCTGAATAGGTGGAATCCGACCCCTGTTTATGTACATATTATTAATTTATTTATATTTATGAAATTATTTTATCATTATTATTATTTTAGTACTCTTTAGAATCTCGAACCCACAGGGACCTGGTACTTTGAGGCATGTGTGGGGCCGAAGACAACAGCATAGAGCCCTTCTTGCGCTAAATAATGTGTTGTGATGTGGAGAGCAGATACTCGCTCTATCTGCATTAAAGAAATACACGCAAATCCGAAACTCACCTGATTATTACATACATACATATAATCACGCCTCTTTTCCAGAGGAGTGGGCAGAGACTACATCTTTCCATTTGCTACGATCCTGACACACCTCTTTCGCTACATACATATATCACGCATATACTTATCCCTTGCGGGGTAGGCACAGCTTAGACGGCCGTAAAAAACTAACATTTACCCACAGCTGATATACATTTTAAGATGTGTATCACCATAGTGACAGATTGTCAGCACATTGCCTAAAATGCCAAAACACACGTGACGAGGTTCAGTCCCTTAGTCGCCTCTTACGACACCCACGGGAATGAAATGGGGTGATGCTATTCTAATCGGGCGTCACACGTCATAAACTATATTTTCTTCTGTTTCATTATGCAGCCTCGTAGCATTGAATGCTACTTGGAAATAGGAAATGCGAGCGATAAGGTGACCTTGGCATTGCAGCCACTTATTGTTACATTACTTTACTTGACATGAGTGATTTTATAACAAAGGTTGTTGCGACTGTCTTTCATAAAAATAAGTAGTTAGTACTTGTGATAAATAAGTTTTTTTACTTCTAGACTATTAGCCTTGAGTCAAAACTGGGAGCTGAAGCTAGCTAACTACGTAGTGATAGAGTGACAGTTCAGTTGTAGTAGACTTGGTAATAAATTGTCCGTCTGGCCTTAATATTAGATTTATTACGGACATTGCAAGTTGTTTGACAACAAACTCCGATGGCAATGTAATCGCCACCCAGGCGGGCCTTAACGGAGCCTGCAGAAGTGTACAAATTTCTAAAAATGGTGTTACGTCATGACCGCCCAATGTATTCTTAAAACAAACCCCGGTATTATGACAGCAATCCAAAAAATCTAAAAGTTTTATTGAAAAAATTAAGTAACATAATACGCAAAAAGCCACAAATAGATATTGTTCGCTTGTAGCTAGGACCGCAACTAATTAAGTAGGTATTCAACTGCTTATGTAAGAAAACGTGATATTTACACGTGTTTTGTGCACCATTGCTCCATAATTAGGTATGACGATTTAGTTGATGTTTTTGTAAGAAGTATATTTACGGTTGTCGAAATTACACAACCATTCCTATTTATAATTGATTGCTGAAATTTTAGTAGTGACCGGTAAGGAAAACATAGAGTTGTTAAAGTTCAATTTAAAACCAAAGGTAGACTTCTTCTTATTTTTCGTGTAGGATACCGAGTCATCTAACGACCCGACGAACCCTGGTGTCAGATTTTTTCAACCGCCTACTACTAGTAGTAGGCCTCTGACATAAACAAGTAACGACCGCCATCTAGGTAATCATAGACAGCAATCGGGACCGACGGCTTAGCGTACCCTCCGAAGCACACCTTCTTTCTATTCGGACAATCAGGTGGTTCAGCCTGCAATGTCCTAACCAGACTGGGAACAATTCTCAAAGTGATAAATATCAACTTTGTGAGTGACTAACCGAGCATCGAACCCGGAACCTTTGTGTCGCAAGCAGTCGCACTACGACTACGCCACATCTTTTTTGAATGAAACGTCAATTTTACTCACATACATGCATTCACATATCACGCCTTTGTCACTTGCGGGGTAGGCCAAGCGTTAACGGCCGTATAATACGGTCGCTGTCGCCGCGTCTGACGAATACTTAAGGGCCGTTTTATAAAAATCATGTATCACCATTGTGACAGGTTGTCAATTTATCGCCTTAAATTTTAATACACATAAAACCGACACCGATCGGAAAGAATGGGCTAATGTTATTCTAAACTGGCATCACACGGCCGATTTTCCTCATATTCCAAAACAAATATTCAGGAGGGTTCTTTCCTATAAAAACCCAAGTTTGTGCCCTACCGAAAAAAACCAGTACATAAGTATACAAGGAAATCTTCGAGCCCTTTAAACGCAATAAAATTCCACCTGATCTACGGTGTGACTAGGCGTACCATTAGACCACAAAGGCATCCTCTCTGAAACGAATTACTTAGCTGGTTACATAAGTAAACGTGACAATTCACGTGTTAACTGACGTAAAGAGGTGAGACGCCTTCACAAGGTCGTGTGGACAGCCAACAGGCTACGTTTATTTAGTGCAATGTTACTGTTTTTATGGTTCCGTACCTTAGGGTGGGACGTTTTTCATACAAAAGTAAAATGGGCTTACGTCTTTAAAAGAGACAAAATTCCAATTAAAAAACTTGATGGGAAGTCCCGTGTTGATTTAAAATTTTCGCAAAACAGTAAAAATAAATTGTAATCCATAAGATTTATTTGTTAAAACCGATTCGCCACTTTGCGCTTATAGATGGCGATACTGCTGCAAAAATGAGTTTGATTTTATTGTGGACGAAATACTTTTTATCTGTTAACCAAAGGAGATTTGCGCCAAATTTACGTGTGCCTTCATCATTTAGCATAATCACATGTTAAAAAGTTGTTCTTCATCGCATGTTTAAGGCCATTGAATTTCATTTTTTCGTTAGTTTGTAAAATATCCCACCTTAAGTGGAAAAAACGGATCCCTTATCGCATCACTTGGTTGTGTGTCCATCCATCTGACTCTATGTCAAGACCCTTTTTCTCGGGAACGCGTGAAGATATTGAGTTGAAATTATAACCACATATTGAACTCAATGAAGAAGAAAGAAAGAAAGAATGGTCGCTTGGAGAAGTAAAAAAAAAAGTTTCTAACTCAACCTTTTAAAGAGTGGTTTTGATTTTAACCCTTTTAAGGGAATCAAATTTTATAGGGCACTTCCCGTGGACCTAGTACTAGGTTGAGGGTAGTTGTTCAAGTGGGGTATCATACGAAAGGGCTTGCCTGTTACGGAACCCTCGGTGGGCGATACCTAAAGGCACTTGGCTGGTTTTTTGTAGGTGATGACTGGTTTTGTGACGCAGATGGGGAATACTACATCGTTATAACAGACATTTGTGCGTAGATGATCTTGTTAGGAAAAGTGGTTTACTCTAGACAAGCCAAAGTTATTGCCCACGCATCTAGTGCCTAGGTCTCAGGTTTCGCAGATAGGTATCTCACTTGATTAATTACACGCATGTTTACAAAACGCTTTGAAAATCTTGACTTCAATTTGAAACAAATGTCGTTTTTCGATGGCGGTGGCAGAAAGTTATTTGCCCTGTGATTAACATGGACAGCTCCGAGGCAGTGTCTTCATTTTAATTTTTTTATCCTGCCCGAGCCGTTTTAGGACAATACAAAATTGTTAGAAAAAAGAGAAATTTGCGTATAATAATTTTTTGAGTTATTCGACGATACTATCATACATTAAATAAAGTAAATTTCAATTTCCAATTTTATGGCTATCAAATTTCGGCCTAGGTTACTTCGGTCTGGATCATTCGTACATTCAATTAAATGTTTTCAGGATCTTTTTTAAAGCCTGTATTATTTGCCGTGCTAATATACTCTACGCACAGAGGCACGTGGGGGCAGCACGAGAGCTTCTCACGTGTACCATGTGGGGTGGGTGTGCGTGGGGTGAGTGTGGGGCGATCGTGGGGCGGGCGTGTGAGGCCCCCACGGCGAGACAGGCTTTAAGATTAGTCCTACCGGCTGCTTACGGTATCGGTTTACAAAATCTACAGCTTGTTTGCTCTAAGTCTATTTATTTATATTGGAAATAATTATTTTAATATTATTTATATAAAATATGAAATGAATGCACTAACCATGAATTTTTCAATTCGTTGATATAAATGGGGTGGTGCTATTCTATGCCAGCTTCACACGGTACTAGACTAGATATCTTCTCACGGCATGAAAGTAGATTTAAACATTTTAAACAATGTTTAACTACCAAAGAACTACCGTGTCATAACAAAGAAGTTAGACGCGCTTTTAAACAGTGTTTAAAATATCGCAATCAAAAAGCCAAAAAATACCACGTTAAACTTTTTTTGTAATAAGACCGCTAAAAGTTATAATACACTACCTAACAACATCTCGTAAAAATCTTAAATAACATTTGGTCGCTTAATTAAAACATGACGCGTTCGGAACAAGAGGTTATACAAAATTATTAACTTACAAAATAACGTGACGCTCAAAAAGTTGAACATTGTTAATGGTTATGCATGAACTCAATTCTTGAATAACTCATGTATTGTGAAGGCTTGTCGTTTTGGTTACTGGACAGAAATGTTACTCAAGCTTCGTAACAAATATACGCATTTCGTGAATAAAGTTTTTCAAAACGTGTTACATGCTTTTGAGTTCTTTTGATTCACGTTTTCTTAATTAGTTCGGATCGAAATAGGATTGTGTGGGATGCTTCTGTGGCCCGTTACGGGTGCGGTTCAAGCCTCTTTTGGCCTTCGCTTTTGCCTCCCTATGCTATACATACATACATACATTTACATCCACAAAATCCACTTCTGTGTCTTGCCGATGTCAGCCATTAGTTTTGAAGCGAATGTTGGGGTTCCCGTTACCCAAATCTTTGTCCCAAAGAATGCTCTACTTCACTACTCTTTGGCACTATACGATACGAAATAAATAATTATTTTCTTACTATATTTTAATTGCGTGAAAACAACTTGTTTTCATTGTAAAGGAATCCTATCTCACTTTGGTTCTTCACCAGAATAATAGTTTTTCTTCGTCTTTATCAAACGATGGTTAAGTGACATCGCGGTTAGATAGATTGAACACCGACGCCGGTTACGCAAGCCTGATCCACTGACCCCTGGTTAAACGTTTAACTACCGTTTTGTGGAGCGTTCATATGGGACAGTATTGAATAGTCTTTGCTACAGAGAAAAGTTTTGAGATTATAGTTTAGGGGGATCACACAATCACCGCACAATATTGCAGTTCGTGGCAGCCATAATTCAAATGACAATCAGTTACAGCCGCAAATTGATGCGGTGATGTGTGCCGTGATGTCCGGTTTTATATGGGATTTCAAAAACTCCTTGCGTCAAAACACCAGAAACTCATAATGTGCCTGTAAGAATCAAGTTTACTTATTTCTAGATTTTGCTAGAAGTGGGCCAACAGAGATCCTGAAAGAGGAAGAACACTCATTAGTCATCATACACTTATGGTAGAATCTATCTAGGTACTTAAAAATGTTAATAAGATAAATAATATTTTCATATCAAGCGTTCCAGCGACTGTAATCTAAACGAGGCACAATATTATACAGATCGAACCGTGTGAATATGATCGTTTGACATTATCATGGTATGAGCACAGTATGGTCCCATACCTACCATGGTATTTACCATAGCGAGCGATGAGTCGGGTCAGGTATGCATATATACATATATCACGCCTCTATCCCTTGCGGGGTAGGCAGACCCTTACCGTAAAAATACGGTCGCTATCGGCAAGTCTGACAGCTATTTGAGGGCCGTTTTAGAAAAATCAAGTATCACTATAGTTACAGGTTGTCAGCCTGTCGCCTACGATTGTTATACGCCTGAAACCCTCGAGTTCCTTATTCGAATTTTAAAACACTTGCGGGAATGAAATGGAGTA
Organism: Tuta absoluta; assembly: GCA_027580185.1. Classification (NCBI taxonomy): domain Eukaryota; kingdom Metazoa; phylum Arthropoda; class Insecta; order Lepidoptera; family Gelechiidae; genus Tuta; species Tuta absoluta. The sequence continues at coordinate 3,201,381 of JAQAHW010000034.1, forward strand.
ATGCTATTCTAAGCCGGAATCACAAGGCATTCATATGTTTGCAGTTGAGTAACTAGTTACTGCGTCTGTACTCTTGACTCTGGGGTTGGGAATTCGATTTCCACGACTGAAACAAAACCTTGGTATTCATATCGTACTTTTAAATATAATAATATCATTTGTCAGATCTATCTAAGTTTAGCTAAGACATTACAGAAGTTTTAGAAGATCGATTGTTTGTACTTCGGAGGGCGCGTTAACGATAGGTATAACCCCTCCGGATTGCTATGCTACTCATAAGTAGAGGCGGACATGAAACCCCGAAGTACCTACGCGATTGCTCAACGAAAAAGTTTAGTTGTTAAGAAACATTCAAAAATTACGATTAATGGAAAACATTTCTAGGCGATCTTCAAGTGTACGTATATGGCGCTAAGCTAAACTGAAAAAGTTTCTTCCCATAGAAACGTATTTTAAAATATGTGTTATGTAAATGTTTTTATGACTTAAATGTCAAAATTTCTACATAGCATAACGCCATCTGGTAAAACACCATAAAAGAAGCTCGAAAACTGTCAGATAGAAAAGTCTCGCTACCAGACATAATATATGGCGCAGGCAGACTATTCGTTACCCCTGCAAAAAGCTATCCACCGCCTGGGTTCATCGAGTCGTTTGTAGATTGGTTTACCCACCCCGAAGAAGGCAAAGACGCCGTTGAGTGGTTTCACTCCAAATGGAACTAATAATGATTATGTTCATTGTTTGTCTGAGTCGGTTAAGTTCACCGGAATGTGAGCTGCACGAGCGTGTGAAGTGTTACCGCTTGACATTGCAGTTGCACATAACACCCACGATTCTGACGAACATTTTGATATAATTTGTAGTGACTTCTAAACGGCCATGAAAGTAAAGATAACAGACTGTAAATGGATAAAAATAAGATATTGTATTTTTTTTTTGCGACGGCCGGGGTTTGACCGTCGCTTTAAGACGAGTATCAAGAGGTTGAAAATTTGAAGTGTTTGGTCGGGGGGCCTGTAGCTCGGTGGAAGAGCGGTTGAACGGTACTCCACAGGTCCCGGGTTGAATTTCCGGCCGTCGCTATCATTTTTTATTTTTTTTTATTGTCATTTATGAAAATAATATAGCACTGTGAGTGAGCGCAAAATAAACCATAGTACATGAAAATGGATAATTTTCTTTTGGCTGTTAAGTGAAGTTCGATTTAGCAGTATTAAAATCTATACAGAGCCTCTTTTTTTCCTGTCGACGGTCCTCCGATCATGTTAAAAAAGTTTTATTTGAACGAAACTTTAGGTGGGGTTATTGAAGCGCTGAAATTATTTTTCCCTTATTTAGGCAAGTCACTTGGTTTAGAATTTACAGACTGACAAATTTTAAGTTGCCTCATATTTTTTTCTGTTGTGAACCTCCAAAACCGACTGCATTTTGTGATTCAAATAAATAAAAAGTCTTTTAATGTCTCATGTTCATGTATTTTATTTAGTTTTTGTGCCAAGTTACGAAACAATTCAACTGTGATTTCATTATTTTCACATAAGTTGCATGTACATAAGAAAATTTAGGATTTTATCGAGGACCTTCAGCGTGGCAGGCTCGCGTAATATCCGCCTCACTATCGAATCGTTCAGATGTTTTACCAAGTAAACAGCAGCCGGAATCGACGCCGATGCATACAACATAGTTGCACAGCGTTGCATTAAACTCGTGCATTCGGTCACTCGGTTAGTAAACTAACTGTGCGGTTCAGTTCGTTTGGTGCAATGACTGCGCTTTAGGGGTCACGGGTTCGAGATATGCGGTTAAAATGTTGTACCTAAATGCCTCCTGCTAAAAAGTGTTTTTAATTATAAAGGCTTTTTTTCGTCTTAAGGACTTAATTTTTTACATAAATGCGTCCTTAAAGCAGGTGCCATAATTATAATATAACCTACGCAAATAGTTGAGTAAAGATTGACATAGTGCTAGATAAACGGTTTACAAAATGTCCTGCTAAGAATAGTATCACCCCATTTCTTTCGCTTGGGAGTCGTAAGAGGCGACTTAGGGACTCGAGGGTGTGTATTGCAATTTTAGGCGATGGGCTGACAACCTGTCACTATGGCGATACACAATTTTCCGAATGTCCCTCAAATATTTGTCAGACGTGGCGTAAATGTGATGATTGATGATTGAATTTATGATTATGATTACTATGATTATGAAATGGCCGTTTGGGCTCTGCCTACCCCGCAAGGAATTATAGGCGAGAAATATGTGTATGTAAAATATCCAAACATGCGCCGTTTCATGAACGTGAAGTCAGAATTGGAAAGGCTTTAAAAAGTAGCTTATTTATTCATAAGCCTAGGATCAGAAGAATAGGTTCCCATTTTAAGAACCAGAATTTACACTTTTTATCCTTAGTAACTATCTGAAAACCCAGTATTAGTAGGTCTTCTTGAATGAGTAGATTGACGTGCTGCTGATAGCATCACCCTCCTTTACCGCATCGGATGTGGGAACGGGCTGAAGTGAAGTGCAATCACTTGACATTAAAGTTGCATAAACAGGTTGCATTACAGTTGCATAGTTGTGCATTGCATTATTGTCTAATACCTACCTACTAGAAGTGAGGGGATGACTAGTTTAAGGACATCAAAATATGAAAACCTATTTCGATATATTATGTATGTAAAATAATTTGTAAGAGTAAAGTAAGTAAAAATTATTGTTGTTATCACCATGTTTAATGCAAGACACAATATTTATGTAGGTACGACAGTGAGTATATGATGATCGTAGTCTAGCTATGGTCATGTACGTTACATTTTCTTAAAGTACAGCCATCCCAATAAACCATATTTGACAGCTGTCAAATTCGTACTAATGCTATGGCAAAGGTTCTATTTTCCTTTATGTCATTCAATTCAATTTCTTGTTAAAAGGGTGTTTTTACTGTGATTTCATAGTATGGAGATGACAGTTGTCAAATATGACTTATTGGCTTTACTTTAGTTTGATGTACCAAATGCTTTGTACAACTAGTCTTAATGCAATTTTTGTCCCGCTATATTTACTGAGTTAAACGGCCATACACATATTGGAATAATTTCAATCGCCTTTGCTTCTCATATCTCGTTTGTTTGACTACAAAAGATTTGTGATTTGTAACGGCAACGCTGTCATAACTTTGTGATCACTCCTGTCCAAAAATATCAAGGCATTTTCGATTTTGAGGTACAAGTCTTAAAGGGCCATGAAGTCCCTGTGATGCATATTGTTTAACTGCTGAAATAAGGCATCTTAATAAAAATACACTAAATAAATGTCATCTCAGCGTAAAGAATATGATTAATTCCCGGTTTAGACACGTGGTTTGATATTGTTTTTTAATAATAGCGGAATTATGGTCATCGATACAAACCTTTACGAGGTTTATCGAAGGCACTTGACTTATTTGTTAGTTATGTACAGTATGTTGAAACAATAAAAAATATATGTCATACACACAAAACAACACCTACCAAGGTGTTGAATATCATAGCACAGCAGTTTTCACTGATAATTTCGTAATAATATACGTTGTAGGTTTCTTAAATGTCATACTAAACAAAAAACCTCATTAGAATATATACTGTAAGTAGCAAACACGTGACTAGTCACGTTTGTGTCTGTCTGTATGTAGCTCGAATTATTGTTATTCAGACATTTTTTTTCCATGATTTTCAGATATACGGAATAACACATTGAAATAGATTCAGTCTTTCATTCAAAAGAAACGTGATGCGTGAGATTTGGGTGAAATACTCGTTTTAAAACTTGCCATGAACGACCGTATTGACAATATTGTATCTCGGGCTTGTCAACCCTTCAAGCAAATATTGAGTCTTAAAGTAGTATACGCCATTTACGCTCTGCCGCAAGAGAATCCCGCAAGGGATTATAGGCGTGATATATGTATGTATGTTAAATCTACCAGATGAACTTTTTTATGCTGTTGTTGGTCAGAATCAATAGAAAATAGGATATAAATAAAATTGTTTCAGTCTTTGTTTCCATTACAAAAATTAAGACGTAGGTAACGTTAGATGAAATATCCTTTTCAGCATTATTAATAAAAGTACGAGTAAGTTGCAATTAAGTTGTATCTCACAGAGCACCGAAAAATCACGTGCTCGCGATTTCTTTGGTCTGTGTTTTAGCTACTATGTATCAAACTTCTTCATCTGTTATTAATCAGAAAAGGAGGTACAAAATGCCACATGTGGCACTCTAATAATATTGCACATCATTATCTATAGTTCACACATAGAACGTTCTAAAATTGAATTAAATCCACAGATTAGCAAAGAGCAGTAGGTACACAGGCAAAAAACGTGCAGTGCAGAGTTACGCAGCACCCGCAGGCGGTTAGGCAAGCGAGCAAGGTTGTCTTACTACACCACCAGACATTCACGAGCCGGGCTGAACTTTTCATACATTCAATGACCAGTTTTTTGTACTTTGAAAAGCAATAGTAATCTAGATCGAATACATGAGAAATACGTTGGTGCAGTGACGCAGATAATTAAGATTAAAATGCAATGGGCCTACGTGCGCTTCTAGGCAACTCCCGGAATTTTTGAATTTTAAGAGACTTTTATAAGTTGCGCAGCAAAATCTTTAAGTCAAAACAATAAAAAATTAAACGACTGAAGTATATGCAGAGGCTTTGCTAAGTGTTTAGAGGGTACATTCACCACCCATGGAACAGTAACACTTATAACTTAAAAACCGTTTTTATTATCCTACACAATTATGTAATATTTGATTTCACGATAAGTAATTCTTATATTCCCATCCGTTATTTTGTAACCATCGCAATAACGGTCAATGATCTATGGTCCTTACAGTGTCTGTTACAAATTAACAGTTTTCTGTGTTGCCATTGTAGCTCTCATTATTTACCAACAGTTAGGCAAATTACTATTATGTTTCGGAAATAACTGGACATCGATTACGCTAGTTTGTCCAATCGATTAGAACTATGGTTCCCAAAGTTGCTTTGATTGCGATCGAAAGGCACTTTGAGATTGGCAGCTTCTATCCAAATCGAAAAGTCTGCCAGTTCTTGAGGTATTTGTTCAACTATTTAAGTTTAACTGTGGTTTAGTACTTACAAACTTCATAGCCAGGATTGTGCTTAAGAGTTGTAAAACGCAATGCTTGAAAGATAGGTATGCATTTAAACAATGGTCATCTTGCTTGTCATCAAATGTTCAATGCGAAAAACTGCAAGCACCTATATTTAATGATATTTGAGACTCTGGGTCCACTCTCGGGTCTCGGCTCTAATATTGAAAGCCACTGGTCTAGAGTTGTCCTTGCAGCCACTCAGAGACTTTCCGGCCGGTTTCAACATCGGAGCGTAATCTATTCGGCGTTGAAATCGATCGTCATCTCGATGTCAAATTGACAACTTTTGCAACATTTGTTCAGAAAATTGTGATTTGATAATGACAATAGTTGAAATTTTGTAAGGGAGATCCTTTATCAATGCGCAGAAGTTTTGGAACACTCCTACGCAAAGGTTTTTCCCCGAAGATGTAATATTTTGTAAATATAGGATATCAGGCGACAAAATTTCCGTAGTACCTGCATGTCTGGATAAATTTAATTTATACGATGTACTAACATGATGACTACATTTCATGATGTTGATTTAAGAAAATGAATGCATTTTCGATCAGGTATTCACTGTACGAGTATTTTCAGGCTTTCGCCCTAAGCTAATAACATATCGTATTTCAATTACAGCCACAGCAGGTTTACCAACAAATAGAGATTGCAAACCGGTGCGGTGCCCCCTACCGGATTCGGTGATATTCGATCAGATCCGGCACCGGATCCCGAAAAACGAAAAGCTAAAGGAAAAATACATTTTGATGTGATGCCTTCGTCGGTTTGCGAACAAACGTGCTAGCTTGATGAGTAATACATACACGTGCACATTTTACGCCTATAATCCCTTGCGGGGTTGGCAGAGCATAAACGGCTGCAATAAAGGACATTTACGCTACGTCTGACAAATATTTGAGAGTCATTCGGAAAATTGTGTATCGCCATATTGAAAGGTTGTCAGCCCATCGCCTACAATTGCAATGCAAATCCTCGAGTCCTTTAGTCACCTCTTACGACTCCCACGGGAGAGAAATGCGATGATGCTATTGTAAGCCGGTATTACACGGCATAGGATGAGTAATAATTTAGTTAATAATTACCGCTATCACCTCGCCGTAAGCTCGATTAGGTTACTCGTACCGTATTATAACGATTTGACTTCAATAACTATAGGTACAAAAAATTTGCATTCATTTATTAACTTCTACTTAATTGTCTTAAACTAATATTAGGAAAAAATGGAAATACGTGTTTATACGCTAATATGCTAGTGCTAGGTCCGGACAGATCCAGTTTGGTGTCAATCCGATAAACTCCGGATTGCAATCTCTATCAACAAACCAGCAGTTACGGCAGTCACAGGATCTACAAACATCCCCAACAGGGCTATATTTGATATTGGTATTTTTTTTATATATATATCCTTTATTGCATAAAAACAAACGAAAAATGTACAAACAGTGTGAGCAAAGGCGAGCTTATCTCTAAGAAGAGATCTCTTCCAGCCAACCCGTCGGTAGTGCGAGAATCAATATTTTTGTGGGGACAAAACAATGCAACAATTAAAATGAATTTTAACTATACTACAGTACTTTACATAAATATATACATTATTTAAATATATATATATATATATATGATAGATACATATACATACACGTTTACATAAATACCTACAAATATATCAAAGTAGTTCAGATATGAAGTGCTCTTTAACTCTTTTTTTAAAAACATAGATTGAGGGGCTTTCTTGAATAGTCTTTTTTGCAGTATAAAAAAACTATTTAAGTAGATGTGCATTTTATATATTCAGCCAGTATTATTTTTACAATTTAGCCGCAAAATAAATTCAGAATTGCATCAACTTTGTGTAGTCAGAGATACCCTTAACATATCTTCTACACAATTGTCTGAATTGGCACATTGCATCATTACACCATCTGACAGAGTTTTGTTGACTGTATTCGCAGTGTCGCGCCATACCTAAGCAGTTTCCATCGCGGGACGTTCCGCTTGCCCTGTCGTGTGCATTTAACGCTGAGTCAGGTAAAAGCATAAGTACAAAATACGTATTCACGGAATGGCAAACTACCAGTGGCCCAAATTTATTTTCTATTCAACATACGAGTTACATGACATAAAATACTTTATTGCACAAAAATCAAGACATGGACATACAGAATAAAAACAAAGAGTTTAATGTAGGCCTTATATATGGGCTATAGGTAGCTAGACAACGTTGGGGCAGACGAAAGTAGATTTAGGATGCGGGATAGTGCGTCTACTCGTCATAGCTACGTATACCACCTTATTGTTGTATCTACTCTGTAAAGATTAAGAAACCATCTTTATTATTTTGTTTGTGATATAACTTACTCCCTGAATTACTTGTACCAGCGTGACAGCATTTCGAGCAGACCTATCCGTCGCGAGGTTTTCGGCTAGTGTTACTTGACACTTAACTAGTTGCATATCTCAGGAACGTTGCTGCAATAAGTGATGTAGAAAAGACGAGCCAGTTATAGAGTGTGCAATCGGTTTGTATGTGTGAGTTTGATAGACAGACACTCGCTCATATTTGCTGGTTTTTGGAGGACACATCGCCTTAAAATTTCGAGCTCCTAATTTTATTTACTAGGTTCGAATACGGATGGTATGGCAATGTTTTTTGATTTCAAGGAATTCTTTGTGTTTCTGATGGATATATATTTGTAGATATATATTTTTACTTCTGATCTTTTAATAGTCTTTCAAGCTTTAATTATGAGGAATAAAGGTGGTTCTTACCCTATGCGATTTGTCCATAGTGTTTGACAGAGGTATCCGTCAGTCTTTCAAAGTTTGGGATTTTACAAACGTTCGTATATGGGTAAACATTACTAAAAATCTGACTTTTATCGCAAAATATTGATTTACCTACTTCAAGCTATTTAATGTCGTTGCAACACACTTGCATATTTTACATAAATAGTATGGAATATGACATTAAACAGCGCAGAAAACCTTTGATGTTATACCTCCTCAAACAATCTGAAATCATTTAAATAAATCTTGGACATTTCACACAGCGCCATCAAGCCCTAATCTAAGCAAAGCTTGTACTACGAGAACTGGATAGCTGATATAATATATAAATACTACTTTTGCAAAAAAACACATACAATACATAGAAAACACCCAGATTAAACACAAATATTTGAAAAATAACTGTCAAATAGGTACTTGTGCTGTGTGGCAATCGTACCAAGACCCTTGGCGGAGCAGGCTGGGTAAATATCCTATTGGGCCAGTGATATTCATTTGACGCTGACCCTCAAAATCCAATCTCACTTACTTCCGAACTATTAACTAGTAATCGAAAACTACGCCAAACTAAACTGAAAACCATCAATGGGGCACCTGATTGAAACCCTGTTGCACCTTGCGAAACCGCCTCGATTACCAAGTCTCAGCTAAACTATCCAGAATAGTGTAGTTCCGCAGATATGTCAACATCCAGTGTTACTTCATACTTGCTAAATATACATATAAGTAGTATAGAACGCACGGTGTGGAAGGCTGCGACGATTTACACTAGGATCAAATGTCAATGCAATATCATCAAGTACAAATATATCAGATCCCTTACTGGCAGAAGCTTAAGGAAACACACTTCCTTAGTTCGGTCAGCTCAGCGGGTAAGCTCCAACCCTTACAAAATCAAGGTGATGTCAATACTTTGTGCTGTTAATATATGACATTTTAAGCGTATGTCACTTCTTCCATGACGTGTTTCGCCTAAAGTACACGGTATGACTGTTTGCTTAGTTCTTTTACTTATTTTGAAGGCCTATGTTATTGAATAAAAGTACATCGTGATTTGTCAAACCACCTGCCCATCATCGCCCAAGGTAAATGTTGGCTCCACAGTTCAGCGGACGAATTTAACGTATGTGACAGCAGAACCGAAATAAGAATTTCCCAAAGTGTTAAAAGGAGTTTGCTTGTAAAACCTTAAATTAAGCCACACAAATGTGAATGTTGATACCTTGGAGCCTTCTTTAACAACATTGTAAAATGCAGTTCTAGAATCGCACTGATAGATCAGCGTGTGGCCTGTAGACCTTCCGGAGCTGTGTTTCGACATCGAGTATTGACCCGAGCATTTCCACCGACCGGCGCCGGCCCTAGTAGCACAGAATTAATAACAGTAGTAACTGCTACCGATTGAGTTATAGCAAATTATTAGTTTGGTAGTATTTCATTTGAGTAAAGAATGTAGAGAAAATACGTCAGTCTTCGCAGGATGGCTCAATGAAGCCAGAGCAGCGTGCTGATTTTCCTCGTTCCTGTCTTGTGAGAGACAATGAACGACCCGATGACCTCTGGTGTCAGCTAATTTTTAACCAAGAAACAAAATAGGGACAGATCGTTAGGCTACTGAGACTGTCCGATGTCGTAGTGGATAGTATACCTGCCTGCCACGCCGAGAGTAGTAGGTTCTATCCCCACAAGACCAAGCTTTGCTTAGCTTGGGGCTAGATAGCGCTGTGTGAATTGTCCAGGATATTTATAAGTTATTATTATTTAGTAAGTACGTTGTGTGATGGTGGCGTCGGTATGAGAGCAGAAACTCACTCCACTATACCACGGAGGCAGTTAAAGTCATATTACTTCACAATATCCGAAGTACCGAATGCCCCTGACTACTAATACCATACTAATACTTACACACACGCGCGTTTTGCAAGCGTCCCGTCGTCGTCGGCGTGCGGCGGCGTTGCGACAGTGCGTGTAACTCCACTGTAACAACGATTACACGGCTGATTATGATGACACTGCAATATGAAACGTCCTGCAGTGTTGCGACTTCCTAATTGGGTCAGGTAATGCTGCTCTGAGTTTTTTGTGTGCTAATGGTTTTTTGTTTATTTGGTAATTTTTGGACCAGTTGTCTAGTTAATAATATTATTATCGTTGCTACGGCGTAGCATTCGTAGCACTGTTTAAATAGTTTGTATTCACATAAACTTCACTCAGTTCACACTTTATACCTACATACCGAATCGAGCACCATCTCAAAAGTTTTCACAATAGGTTAATCAACGTCTGTCAGACGTTACTCACTAGTGAATAGTGATGTAACTGCTCCTAATATATGTCAAGGTTTCGTATGCAACTATGCTTGAGAGCTTTGCACTAGTGGCGTTGTTTAGTTTTGTATTTTATGAAGAGATTATTTTTTAATACGAGCGCAACGTGTTTGAAAATTTACTGATCTCGTTTTGTATGTTTGTTACATGCGGGCAAATTCATAGGCACAAATGGCACAATACTTGTAAAAATACAGAGTTGGCACTTTATAAGTATTCGAAGGGACAGCCCTCTGCCCATAAAGTGCATTCAAACCATGAAGCTGAACAACTTCCCATAAATATATATTTCAGGAAACGCCAAAAATTATTTGCTTCCCATGTAATTACAGTCAGCAGATTTTGATTTTTGTATGGGAGGCCAATTTTTTTTGTTTCTTGACATATGTTCGCAGGGGAAAGTTGTTCAGTTTCATGGTCTGCATGCACCCAATCAGTATTTGGAGGGCTATCCCTTACACTCCGTATAAATATTGTTCTACATTTTAAGGTTGCTAGCATCAAGAAATGGACACTAAACAATTGTTTGATATATATGTCTAAAAAGGCTCAGCTGTGCCAGTAGCTTCAACTTGGTATTCTTATAACGCTGTTATTCTAAAACATCTTTGTAGTACGTAAAAGCTTTGTGCAGCCGGCTTAAAATCCACTCCATTTCTACCCTTGGGTGTCGTGCAAAGCACCTAAGGGAATAATCCAGGGTAAATGCAGCGTTTCCTGTGAACACAACACCTTGCACTGTCCTCGATAATCCGAGTGAGGTGGTGAGTGTGACAAACACTCCCCAATAGGGGGGAGGCTCAACAGGCTGGACACGATCATGCCCTGCCGTTGATGCAGCAAACAATGTGGTTCTCACACGCACCGCGTGCATTTGCAGTTTTTGGCCAGTCTGAAAAGTTGCATCAAATCGCATAGAACCACTTCATGTGATGATGCTCCTGCTCTCTTTTAAACACCGAAAGTGGAATGCCTTGCCGGCGGATCTGTTTCCGGAACATTTTAATATGGGCTTTTTCAAGGCAAGAGTGAATAGGCATTATCTAGGCAAGCATGTACCATAATCGTCTGCATCGTCACTTACCATCAGGTGAGATAGCTGACAAATGCCCATGTTACATATAATATAAAGAATAATCGTGCAGCACCGCACCGCGTAAGAAACAACTAAACACTATACATGATTGAATACTCGTTTTCGGTAACACGGAGTAACACCCACCGCAAAGATCGTATGCAACGATATATAATGACTCAATACGTTGCGATGTGATGTAAGCGCAGCCAAATATTCCGTGTCAAGGTTGCGTCTCGCGGGTATGTGTAGCAAATAACTGGTTTGTTCACTCTAGCTGTTGCTTTGTTATTTGATAATATTACTTACGAGAAAGAACCACCCATATCGACTGGACCGATGGTGTAGCAGATAGTACCGCTGCCTGCTTCGCCGAGGATCTTGGGTTCGATTCCCACAAGATACAAAATATATTGGGAAAGTAAATTTTCTTATTTTTTTTTGTTGTCGTTAGTACTTCCCATTGTAGGTACAAACTTTGCTTAGTTTGAGGTTAGATGGCACTGTGTGAATTGTCCATATTAATTTAAGGAGCTCTATATAAATAAAAACAACCCACATAAATTAGTCCTGTTCAGTGGTATTGGGGTTGTTTTTATTTATATTAATACCGAACCAAGTACCTAGAGCTCCTTATATAAATTAATAAATCTGGACAATTCACACAGCGCCATCTAGCCTCAAACTACCCTAAGCTTGTAGGGTAGACTGGGTACGTTTGTAAAATTTGCTTTGATTGCTCATTGCGTATCTTTTACCAAATAAAATCAATATAAACTACAAAATCAATACTTACCACATTCTAACACATATAACCTAGTTATGAAATTTAATAAACATTATAATAATTGTAGTTTTAAGTAGACTTTTATCGCACTCCTATCTTGTTTGTATGAATAAAGATTAGGCAACTTTTAGCTTATATTTTACAAAGACTTTAACATTTTAACTGTCCCCATCACCACCTACATTTTAATAGTTTATCTCAGAAATTTTTGTAAGTAGATAATTTACACCGTTCATTAAACAAAGTTCATTTTGCCCAAACGGTTTTAGTAAGAGCGTTGACGCACTGCCCACACCGCAAGCGTGCATCAATCTTTAGAGACATTGGCTTTACAAACTATCAGTGTCCGATATTATCAAACTACAGGCTACAATTTTACATGTGAAATTCGATGTTCATTGCGTAGTCGGTTAGCCATTATGATACCGGAAATATCAACCGGCTACGTAATATTCTACGAATTTCACCTGTAGACTTGTAGCCTGTAGTTTCATAACATAGGCCACTGGTGTGATGTAACGTACTCTCGTTTCATTTCAAGGTTGGTATCAGCAACTCTATGCTACCTAATGCTCATTTCGACTGCTTTTTATCGTAGTCGGTGGGCGGATTTATTATTGAAGCAGATTTAGTATTTAGTAAACAACTGGTATCAGGATACCAGTTGTTTAGTTATTATAATTTTTGGTGTTAAATTTTGTAGTTTATAGTAATTTTGCAAATCTGTGACAACCGCATCCCGCATACGTATATCCGTATAACATATGTAACATACATTGACCTCGAAAATCACTGGTGGAAAAGCTAAGTAAAGTAATATGAGTTACATAAAATTGAACATCAACATTAACCATATTGAACGTTATTTGTCATACCTAGAATACATAACGAATAAAATATCTCTGTCCACACGGCGTGTACTAGTAACATTTTTATTTGACGCACTATCAAATAGATGAACTAGTTCGCTATAGTAATCCGATTTGAATTTAATGTTTAGACACATATCTAACAATGGCCAAATTGCAATCACAAAAAAGATTGATCTAGACTGGTTTGCATTACACGTACCATAGTAACAGTATTCCTACAACTTTTTCAAAAGGGACTTGAATTCAAAAAGTCGATGAAGGAACTTATATGTGGACAAAGTAAAATCAATTTAGTATTTAAAAATGTGAAACTTCATTACAATAGACAGATGGGCAGAAATACTACACGAATATGAAACACGATTGCAGAAATATAACTCCATACGGCGCGGCGTGTACTCGCGATTATTTTACACATTTTAGTCAATTAACCTACCTCAAAACAATCGCGATAGACCCGGTTAACTAACTAAAACACTTGCAGATAGGTATTAGATATAGTGGTTTCAATTTGTTTGCTTCATAACACTCACATAATAGTTTTATGCAATGGTTTTAAGTCAAACTACTATAATAAAGGCAAATTACTTTAGTTTGATGTAAAACCAATGCATAAAAGTATTATGTGAGTGTTATTAAGAAAACAAATTGATACTCGCGAACTTTCTGCAAGTGTTTTAAGTTCATCGACTAAATATACGGGACACGACATTGTGTGACATGTACCTAGTAGTTTTATGTATATACCTTAGAAGGTACAGCTTCCCCTTCGAATCATATCCCATTATAATACCAAAAAAATACGTTTGCGCACTATAAAAATGTGAGTTCTTATTCTGAATTTAAAGTATTTAGTCTCCTACAGTGAATGCCTACATATATCACGCCTATAATCCCTTGCGGGGTAGGCAGAGCGTAAACGGCCGCAAAAACGGTCATTTACGCCACGTCTGACAAACATTTGAGGGTCATCCGGAAAATTGTGTATCGCCATAGTGCCAGGTTGTCAGCCCATCGCCTAAAATTGCAATACACACCCTCGAGTCCCTTAGACGCTTCTTACGACTCCCACGGGCAAGAAATGGGGTGATGCAGAGGGATGTCGGAGTATCATGATGTCGGAGTGAAGTAATGTCGAAATATAGTAATGTCGTAGTAAAGGAATGTCGAAGTAAACTTATATCAGAGTATATTGATTTCGGAGTTAAGTAACGTCAAAATAAAATAATGTCGGAGTAGCGTTGTCGAAGTTCAGTTTTCGAGTCTAAGCCGGCATCACACGGCACTTTAAAAAAGCTTACAAAATTCGTTTAGACTGTAGAGTTGCATCAAAATGGACCTTGACATCTGCGTTACATCACCGTGGCAAGGTGAAGAGCGGGCCAAGCAGTGTTATGTAACCAAGTGGAGATAAAACGTATTAATAGCGGTTACGAAACACGGGTGTCACAACTGCACAAACTGGTCATTGGGTGAAGTTCGAAATGTAGTCCAATTATGAATAACCGTAGCTTCCAGAGTATATCTATAAACATACAGGGTGTAAGGAACAGCCCTCCGAATACTGATAGGTCGCATTTAGACCCTGAAACTGATCAACTTGCCTTAAGGTGGTTCGAGAGCCCAGTGGCGCCCCCAAACAGAAAAAAATCCCTGGCTGGACTCGCTTGTCATCCGGAAACCAAAGTATTAATTCGCGGGTATAACTAACTACAAAGATTATTTAAACTAAAGCGCTCAGTTTTTACAAGGTTTTATTGGTTCTAAATTATCTTTGTAGTAAGTTATTGCCGCGAATTGATACTTTGGTTTACAGATGACTAGCGTGTCCACCCAGTGATTTTTTTCCTGTTTAAGGGGCGTCACTAGCTCTCGAACCACCTTACAAAAATATTTTAGGAAACGTATTTTTTTTTACTTCGCATAGTAAATGCAGTCAGCTGATCGAGATTTTCTATAGGAGGTCGAATTTATTTTGTCGTAAGTTGTTCAATTTCATGGTCTGCATGGACCCAATCAGTATTCGGAGGTACAGACCTTACATGTATTAAGTGCATTGCAATTAATTAGTTGAAAATATTTGTAAAAGTGAAGCCCAGGAAACTAGAAAATTTCCCATCGTAGGTAGAAATATCCTTCACAAATTTCGCAGAAAAGCAAATAAATTTTTGTTCGGCGGAAAATAAGTCATGAGTGCAGTTAATATTCCAGATTTCTTGTTTCTTACTTCTGAGAACGTGATTTCTCAGTTGAAGGGTTTTAGTTTTTAAACTTCCTTTTAATTTCAAGTAATTGTTTTTGGTATATATGTAAGTTTCAAACTATTTTTTTACCCATTGAAGCATGTACAGTTTTTACTTCTATTTAATTTTGTTCTGGGCCTTATTGTTTAAAATAAAAAATCTGCTTATCAAAAATTTGGACAACCATACATACGTAAATCACGTTTATATTCCTTGCGGCGTTAACAACCGTAAAAACGGAAATTTACGCCACTTCTGACAAACATTGGAGAAAGAAAATAGTGTATCACCATAGCAACAGGTTGTCAACCCAAAACAGATGTAACCGTCGAGTCCTCTAGCCGGAATCATACTATTGTGAAATGAATCAAAACAATTTCGAAAGGTTATTTTGCTTTGATTTTTTATTTGTTCCTCATTCACAAACCAACAAGGCTTTCAGCAGTTCTCGAAAACCAATACTGATTGTTCTGAAAGTAAAGCTAGTTTTTCTGAATAGATGTTATGAATTTTAATTTACTTCCTGAATATCAAGTTCATTATTCAATGTTCGTATTACAATATAAGTTGATACGAGTACAGTTAAGATCAGGCTGGGTTAGACAGTTTGGACTTTGGACCGATCTTATGCCGCACGCATAAACCTTAAATTCGCTGTTCGAGTGTCCTACCGGACGTGAGCTTGACTGTACCTATAGAGGAACTCTGGTTTTCTTAGGGGAATCCCACACTATGAAGGACATACGGACACTTCTATCGACCACCCTGGTCAAATCGCCGCGTTAGAGTGTGCCATGATATGCGTTTTTATTATGTCATTTCGAAATTTCCCTTCGTCTGGCTGACAGAAGCGTCAAAAATACGTCTTTGTAAGCACTCGCGATCACTTTAACTCATTTTAAGTATTAAACTGGGTCTATCGCGATAGTATTTAGGTAAATATTAGTAATTTACTATCGCGATAGACCCGGTCTAATACTTAAAATGAGTGAAAATTACGTCTGTCAGTGCGTCATAGAGCGGGGCCGTCTTATTTTCACATTAGACGGCTTTGATTGTATTTAATCATACTGCTTGGACTCGGGTCTAGACCTAATTCATTGTGAACCTAATTCATTGTGATGCTATCTCCTCATAATTATCATCAGAAACCCTTCTGCAAAGGCCTTTCTGAGACAGAAATTTTGTAGCTCAAATGGCCTGCAACCCTTTAAGGTAGCCGGCCACCATGCATCCGGACTCAGGCGGAAGTACCACGCACTGAATTCCGTTGCGCGGCCACCACTATAGTACCTCTCGGCTCCACCGACTCTTATGCATGATCCGTGCCGTGTGATGCTGGTTTAGAATAGCATCACCCCAGTACAACCCGTGGGCGTCGTAAAAAGCGACTAAGGGATAAATTCGACCAGGGAATGAGCGGTAGGTTTTCCTGTGATTGCAACATCGTGCTCTGCACTCACCGATCCGTTTGCCTTAACGGGGAGGTCCATGTCCACCAGTGGACTGTTGTTTCTGTTAATGCATGATTTAAACAAAACGCTAAGCAAGTCGGGTGTGCCAGTTACCTTGACAGCATCAGGGCTACTAGAGCACATGATGCAAATGTTGCGTCACCAGAGCGTCGGATCACTGACCCACTTCGATGAATTCAGCTGTTGGTAACTGAAAGAGACTCAGACACGACTGAAGTGTTCATTATTCGATTACTTCACAATAGCGGCCCGCCAAGCGGTTTCACTCGTTTTCCCGTGGGTATGAGACCTATTTCCCGCATACCTTACATACAAAAAACATACCTCTCGAACCATTTTGTATATTCAAGAAAATCGATTCAATATCCGTTGCGTAGTTTTAAAGGCCTTAGCATACAAAATCCACCTGGGACACCACCGGTTCACAGGAAGCGACTTTATTTTATCCTATATGGTTAGGGCTCAAACTTTACTGACTAGGTACTTACTGCATGACAATTGCATCTCCATCACCAACAGCCGTGAAAAATCAACTGCTGGGCATACCTAGGCCACTCCCAGGCGATTATATAAACAGCAATTTTAACCATCTGCACCCAATAACTGCCTGCCGTTAATTTTAGCAAAAATTTAATAACTAATATACAGCTCATCGTTTCTCTCGTAAGGTTATGTGTTCTCTAAACAAAATAAATACAAAAACGTAAAACATTGAAAATTTGTAAGACTACTGATAGAGCAAGAAGATATTGGAAAGACTAACAATTTACAGCTCTTCAAATCTTGCCAAAATAATTTTAGCCTAGTCATTATTCTTGTTTTCCATAATGGATTTTTTCTTACAGACAATTCAAAAATGAGTATGGTACTTGCAATATCTTTCATCAGCTGACATCATAACGGGCTTATGACACGATCTGCCTAAACCTCCGGACACACCTACAACTACATTACGGTACAATACGGTACTAGTATTACCGTTACCACAGAATATATAATAGGTCGTTACGAAAACTAGATAAGCCACCGATCATTTGAATCGAAAGGTGTTCTAAAATTAGACTAAGCTGTGTAGCTGTTTATACTGAACAGTGATACAAGGTCTCATTCAAATAACAACAGATTTTGGGAGTATTGATATACTAAGAAGGTATTTTAAGTTATATAATGGAACACTAAGCATTAACATGTGCAGCCACACATAGCACAAAATTAAGGAACACATGTATCACATTTTATGTTTTCCATTACAATTTTCATGTCGACTATTCATAATATTAAATAATAATTCCATTCTAGTAATCAATAAAACACGGGTTCCGTTCTCGTTAAACGGTTAGGTATTAACGGTTGGTTTCCAAAAATACGAAATAATGAAACTTATGTTATTCGTGACCTGAAATGTTACATCACAATGACTAGTAACGGGAGATCTTTAAGAGGATGTTCTGGGCCTTACCACAAAAAATACACGCGTGTTCTTTTTTGTATTGAGATATTTTTTAAACATTTAATATATTTTTTGGGATATGACACTCTAAAAGTAGGTTTCCTGCCCAAACCTACAAGAATTAAACTGCGGAAAGTTTAGTCGCCAACTTAGATTAAAAATACAACAAGAGAGAAAATCTGATTTTTAGAATCTTTGATGTCATATTCAAACAAATCGAAATCGTGCAAGTTGAATTTACGCAGATGTGTTTCCATACAAATCATATTTCATTTATGTGTAAAGAATTGGTATTGGGTTGCTCAAGCGGTCCAGAATAACGCAAACGTTTCTCTGTGTATGTGTGTTGAACTCAATTGAGTGAGCGAATGTAACATTCGATCAGAAATTTCGATTCGTTTAAATTACCAATACGAGCGAAAATTCTCTGAAGTCATATTTATACAATTCAAAGTGCTTTAGCTGACCCTGAATATTATGAATAAGGAACAAATGCCTGTTTTTTAGTCAATTATCTAGTGCGACGTATCGCGTGGGGATCAAATGTAAGGGCTACATGAGCCAATTTCAAATATATCAAATTAATATTTCAGCTATCCGTTTATAGAAAAATTAAATTGATTTATTTTAAAGTAGTCAAACACGCTATGTTTGGCGTCCTCCGGGTACAAAACGGCTGACATGTAGTTTGTTCAAAATATATAAAATGATCCTCAAAACTAGCATGAAATTCCAAAAATAGTAATATAAATGTAACATTCTCGTGTAGCTCTTTTATTTTATATCTTACAAGACAGGGGTTTTAGTACCATACAAAAAAAATTAAAGACCGGCGCCATCTTGAAATCTAAAGGATTTTTTATGTGCTCGGATGGAATCATTCACAATTGTCTCTAGTATCACTAAGCAAAAATCTGCCAGAAATTAAACTTTCGACTGAAAAGTGACTGTAAGACTTAACTAAAAATTTTAATTTTTCTGTGCAGTATAGGATAATTGATAACATAATATTGACGTAGAGATTTGATCTTATTGTACAAAATTTTAATGATATACTTAGTTTTATTTCTGGCTTTGGGTAAAAAATATTGTTACTAATTCACTTAGATATTAATATTGTAGTTATGTAGGTATATAGTTTACATAAAATTTAATGAGGGCCATGCAACTAGAGAGCTACAAACGTTACGTCACAGTAACGGCATATTTTGAATTCGTATGTATAGAGAATTGGGTTGCTCAAACGGTTCACAATGTTTCAACGGTTGTTTGTGTGTATGTGTATTGTGCGAGTGAATGTAAACGCCGCAATAATCTCTCGTATCGTAAGATAGATCATAATTTTGAATGTATTGTACCTACAACTTACCCACTACTGCTTGTTTGAATGATTGGTTCTTTTAGGATTCAATAATGTTTGTTTTATTTGACTTGCGTCGTCTCGCTTCACGCAGTCGCACTCAGGATGTAAAACGAAAAATGTTGTCGGATAACGAACACAAGGCTTAACAAAAACATGAAATGAACACCTAGCTAACACATGTATAAAAGACTAGTCCACTTCCCAGCGTCCCTGGTGGCCTCCATACTCGGGAATCAAGTACAAGTACAACACTGCGTACATTAAATCAGTGGTTTCCAAAGTTGATTGAACGAACGGCAGGTCAAAACAAAAAGTACAAAAAATAACATTTACCAAGTGTCTAATTTTTACACGATTGTCCAACCAAAAAAGGAGTGAAATATTTTTAGAGTTCATGTATGTATGTATATAATTATTATATATATTCTGTAAAGGACTGTAAATCGTTAACCACTGAACAGATTCAAATAGAAATGGTATCGGAGAATCCTTACATTATCCCGAGTGTCATAGGCTAGACTTTATCTCACAAAGCAATCGTGTTTATAAATTTATTAACTTGTATGTCATAAGTGTGGATCATAAGTATGTATCCGTTTTACTTATATGCAATTGGTAAATTATTGGTTTAGTTTTAGTATTAGGCGTAGAGCAGCCGGCTACATGATTATCGTCGAGCACGGTTATGTGGTTTACACACGTACCGCACGATTTTGTGGTATTTGTAAGGATCGGTGTAACTGACAAAAGGAGATGTATGAACCGCAGCACCGTCGAGCGTCTGTCTTTTGTATTCAATAATATGCTAAACAGCTATATAAACTGTCAAATACAGTAACATGTGAAAACATCGGGTCATTAGAAGACTACGTGTCTCACACGAAGAAAAAAGAAAGAAAAGAAATTGTGAAAACAACCCTAAAGTGACAACACATCAAGCAGGCACTACAGAAGGTACTTACAGGGCAACAAATTGGGAAAGTCTGCAGCAGACGGTGTTAGTTGGTGCGCCGGCGCAGCGCTCGCTTCCCATAGTTAGCGCGTTACAGCCGCGTGACATAACCTGCTTACCAGCGGCCGGATGCGCTATAGGGCTGCCTGCGATTATGAACCACATACACTCCACCTACCAAGCTAGGGATTTAGCGTCAGCTTCTGATACATAGCGCGTTACAGCCCGGAATTGCGGACCACCTGCTGTGTCTGTTGTCCAGAAGGCTCACTCAGAACCAGAGAACTCAGAGAGTCAGAGGAATAAAAATAAGACAAGATGCAATGTCTTTATTACGATAGTAAAAGTATTTAAGTATTCGTATATAAGGCCCTATTAAATTCAGTGCAAATATTTTTAGGCTGAGCTCTACTCTTAAAACTGAACAACTTTTCCCAATAAACATAGGTCGAAATACGAAAAATAAAATTGCACCTCTCATACAAAGTGACACTTTTTTTGAACATTGTAATATGGTAGGTCCAATTTTTTTTTTCATATTTCGACCTATGTTTATTGGGAAAAGTTGTTCAGTTTTACGAGTAGAGCTCAGCCTAAAAATATTTGCACTGAATTTAATAGGACCTTATATATTCAGTACTTTTGCTATTGTGCACGTCATATCCGCGGCTATTATGTAATCTCACTTGTGTAGGTTTGCTGTAAGAAGTTTTTTTTAAGAAATATTTAAACCTGTTGTGTCTTGTCTCATTGTAAATTGTTGTTGTATGTTTTGTGTACAAAAAATAGTTAAATAAATTTACATAATGTTTATATTAAAGTTATGATTACTGTTTCAGCGCCCATGGTAAATTAATGTCGCAACCAATCCCGCCGACACCAGCCAGTTACGATGGCCAATCCAGCAGCCTTTCCCAAAACCTGTACTTTCAATGTGAATTGTGCGATGGCCTCCCGAAATATTTTAAGACACGGCGAGGTCTTAATATACACATCGCCAAGAAGCATCATCCTATTCGCATCTCACCTGTCCCTGGCACAACAGACCCCATCTTACCAATACAGCAGACAGAGCCCCCTAACACTGTTCATGAACCTAACTCCAAGCCATTCTGGAAAACATTGAGTAATCTTAAAAACAGCGTACCAGTTATCAAGCGCATTCCCCGTGGTGCCCGGTCTAGTGTTGCCAATTCCCTCAAATCCTGTATTGACAGAGTAGTTATCTCCAACAGCATCTCACACTGGAGAGAGTTACTTACATTTAGTTACTACGTGCTACACGTAAACAAAGACGACAACAGAAAACTAAGTCTCACCCAAAAAGTAAAGAATAACTGCAGCTATCCCACTCCCCGTCCACCTGCACCTGCTAACGCGTCAGGGCCCAAGCCCCCGGCACACCACAGCCGCAGACCTCATAACGTTTTCAGAGCAGTTGAGACCAAAGTCAGCGATGGCGACCTGAGGGGTGCCAGCCAGCTATTGTTTTCGAGTGACTTGATTGCCCCCGACAACGACGAAACTTTGCGCTCGCTCCACGCCAAACATCCTTCGCCACTAGCTGCTTGCCAGTTGCCAGACCCTCAGCAAGATGGGAATATTCCACCTACCGTCACTGCCGAAGACATCATACCTGCTATAATGTCCTTTAAAAACGGCTCATGTGGCGGTCTGGATGGTATCTCTCCGCAGCACCTTAAAGACCTCGTGTGCTACTCCAC
This sequence comes from Tuta absoluta, assembly GCA_027580185.1. Taxonomy (NCBI): domain Eukaryota; kingdom Metazoa; phylum Arthropoda; class Insecta; order Lepidoptera; family Gelechiidae; genus Tuta; species Tuta absoluta. The sequence continues at coordinate 3,223,599 of JAQAHW010000034.1, forward strand.
TGGAGCTGTTGGTAATAATCTTGCTTCGAGCCTGGCCTCTCTTGCCAACGTCATGTTGGCCGGGAAAGTTAACACGGAGGTGCTGGACATCTTATACGGGGCCAACCTCTGTGCGTTAAAGAAAAAAGACGGGGGTATAAGGCCAATAGCAGTCGGCACTACACTCAGGCGTCTGGTTGCAAAAATCTGCTGCAAACACATTACACGACCTCTTGCGGCCAAATTTCAGCCACTCCAAATGGGTTTCGGGTCTAAAGGAGGGTGTGAGGCTGCAGTTCACGCCACTCGCACCATCCTTAAAAATGACGCTATACAGGTCCTGCTTAAGGTGGACGTCAAAAATGCATTCAACTCCATTGACCGCGGAGCTCTTTTAACCCAGGTAAAGGAAAACACCCCAGCCATATTTCAGTTCTTATGGCAATGCTACAGTTCGCCATCTAAATTGGTGTATAAAAGTCACCTCCTGCACTCCACTGTGGGCTGCCAACAGGGAGACCCTCTTGGACCCGCAATTTTCAGCCTGGGCATCCACCCTATTATATCCTCTATGCGCTCCAAACTCAATGTGTGGTACCTAGACGATGGCACCCTTGGTGGCCAGCCCGACGAAGTCCTGGATGACCTGCAGAACCTCATTAGCCGATTCTCGGAAATTGGCCTGGAATTAAACTTTGCAAAGTGCGAGTTATACATCCATCCATCCATAGCCCCAGAATGCAGAAACGACATCCAAGATAAATTCAATAACGTCGCCCCTAACATACGGACCATCACTCAGGACTCGTTGCGGCTACTAGGAGCGCCACTGCTAGACGAAGGCATCACACCCTTTATGCAAGAGCAGATAGCCAAGTTTGAGGACACCTTTGATCGGCTACTCAAGCTTAACCCCCACATTGCCCTAACTATCATTAAATATTGCCTTTTCGTGCCAAAGTTCACATATGTCTTGCGGTGCTGTCACCTCTGGAAGTTTCCGATTCTACTGTCAGCAGTAGACGATCAAATCTCTATCCTCCTTTCAAAGATCTTGAACTGCGATTTGCCAGCTGAGGCGTGGTCGCAAGCTTCGCTACCAGTTCGATTTGGAGGTATTGGGATCCGCAAGGTGACCTCTGTCTCACTCCCGGCCTACCTGTCATCCGCATACAGCTGCCACCAACTCTTTCACAAAATCGTCGGTTCCACTCTAGGGGCTGCTGAGATTGTCCATCTTTCGGAAGCTGTTGACACATGGAAATCCCTCTGCTGCCGCGACCCTCCCGATGCCATGCACCTTCAGAGACGGTGGGATGAGCCTCTTTGTCAGAAAACCCAAGTGGACCTCATGAATGCGTGCTCATGCCCTGTACAGCGCGCCCGTCTCCTGGCTGCCTTCGAGAGAGAGTCCGGTCTCTGGCTAAATGCCGTACCCTCAGAAAATACCGGCACATTACTCGACAGCTGCACCCTCTCTCTCGCTGTTGCCCTCCGGTTAGGCCTTAAAACAGTTCACCCTCACCAATGCAGATGCGGTGCGCCCGTGACTGAATATGGCCACCACGGGCTGACTTGCCGCATGAGCGCCGGTCGCATTCCACGCCACGCAGCCCTTAATGACATCCTACGTCGGGCCCTTGCCTCAGCGAACGTTCCGGCAAAACTAGAACCAAACGGTATCGTTCGTTCTGACGGCAAGAGGCCCGATGGGGTAACGCTCATCCCATGGCAAAGAGGCAAATGTATGGTGTGGGATGTCACGTGCGTAGACACTCTTGCGCCCTCACACATACACGCCACATGCGCCCGTGCAGGTGCCGCAGCCGCAGGTGCCGAAGCCGCGAAGGCGCGAAAGTACGAGGAGATTTCCGGAAGCCTCATTTTCTCTCCCGTGGGCTTTGAGACGATGGGGACTTGGGGCCCCTCCGCAAAGAAAGTTATTTACGAGGTGTCAGCGCGCCTCAATGAGACTACCGGGGACCGGAGAGCTGGCAGCTTCTTTGGCCAGCGTTTAAGTTTGGCCATTCAGAGAGGAAACGTTGCCAGCTTACTGGGGACCATGTCTGATTGGGGCGCACTGGAGGACCTTTTCATAGTTTAGTTTTAGGTTAATTTTTTCTGTAAATAATTAGTTTTATGTTCATATACCATTTGAGAATAAAAATCTACGTTAAATAAATAAATTTATGATAATAACACTATTAACACTCAAGCAGCACAATGTCAGAGTAGCAAAGTATCAAAGATATTAGCAACAATATCCAAGTACCTCCGAGTATGATAAGGCACTCTTTGTATTTAAATACATGCAGAGTTTTTATGTATAAGGTCAATACATTAGACTGACTGAATACTTATATTTATCACAAACCACTGACGCACAAAGAAAGAAGTACCTTAGTGATAAGTTCTGAATAGAGTAAGTGGCAGCCCTGGCTCCAGCATCACAGGGATGTGCGGCCGCCGCTAACCTACTGCTACGTAACGGGATACTTCACGACGGGCTTAACATGGATACGTCTGTTGGCCGCATAACTCTGAAAGAGATGTTTGGACTAAGGATTTTTAATCGTTAAAAATCTTTTGATTGCTTTGTCCCTTATCAGCCGCAAGATATGTGTAAAAACTATTTGAACGTTCTTATGAATGATTTTTCAAAATTAAGTTTTTATAGCCAAAGCACCTTGGATGTTGCTTGGATGCAGTGTTTTGATCGAATAAATACAATCCCACCAAAACTTTTGTAGGTGCTGTTTAAAATTACGAAAATATGTTTCTATCTTTTTATCGGAGTGACAGCAAAACTTAAGATTAAGTACCTATACACACTAGACTTGAATCAAATGTCAAGGTTTGGTCTTATCCACGTTGCTGCCAACCAGCCGGCAGTATGTCGCGAGCTGGCACACTGAACTACATGCAGCGTGTACTCGTTGATAAAGACAACGTTTTTTTTCCGATCGAGACGAGACCGATCGTGGTCTTACAGATTTATCACTTGCGCCTGCAAGGAATGAGGCTTCAGGCGAACAGCTCCACGGAATGGTAATGGAATGCACTTGGAATTCTATAAAGGAAAAACAGCTTTTAAGTATGAAAAATGTACAGTTTATCAAGCAAGAAAGGTTTTAAAAGTAAACATACATGAAAATCAATTCGCTATTGAAATAGTGAGTAAGATGAAAAGATAACGCGTTGATGTCTTTTGTAAGAAATTTGTTTCTCAGTGAAGAAAGTCGAAACTCATTTGTGTCGTGGAGTTTTGCTACGTAGGTACCTATAAGATATGACAATTTGCGGAAAAATACTTTGATTTTAAATTAAAACAATCCAAATTCCGCGACTTAAGGCGGTGTAATTTTGCAAGCGCAATTTTCAGAATTTGACGGACGTGATACTTTATAGCCACAAAAATTATATTTCCACATAGTTTTTAATTGTTATCACACATTTTTGGAACTACCTAAATGTAACAATGATAATTTTTGCATATAAATGACGTTGATTTTCTTTTAACGAATTATTAATTCCAAGACTTTATGTAAAATAAGTGTACTGTTTGGCACTTTACATTTTGCAAAATGAGGTGTGTTTCTGTGATTTTCCTGGTCTTTGTAAGTATACTTTAAATTTATACAGAATTTTGAGTCTTTTTAATTGTATGGTGTGTAATTGTTTAATTTTTTAGTGTGTATAGTCATTATAAAACGAAAATATTTCTACTAGATGTCAACCCAGTGATAGGCAACTCCCCGTGTTCAAATGAAACCGCTGTGTAGCTAATTAATGTACTCAAGTCACTTCTTCAAAATGAATTCTTAAATCCGTTTAGTTCTTTTAGAGATGATTGATTTGATTATAAAAAAATGTAAGTGGTACTTACTTGTAAGGCTAAGAAACAAAGATAAACTATTTACCAAACTTATGGAAAAATTAAAACTTTCCTTTTTTATAATGCGAGTGTGATTGCTTACATATTTAACATTTTTCAGATACTGTTCGGCATAACTTATGCGATTCCTGATCCCTCAACTACAGTCCACATACAAAACTATCACGGACCTGTATATTTCCCTCCTGGATGTGGCTGCCCTTATCACAACGACGATCAATGCCTCTTCCTTGACACGCCATCTACAGCTGTTGATAGTGCATCTACAGGTGTAACAGCAGTAGCAACAGCGACTTCAGAAGTTTCTTCGCAAAATGGAGTTACAAAATCAGGAACCACTGCAGAGAGTACTGTTGTTACAGGAAAAACAAGTAGAGGTCTGACCTCATCTACTGCATTGGACACATTTGGCGCCTGTGCATCATCAGGTGCAACCAGCACTCCTGTGGTTACTATCACCGCATATGGAACACCAAATGATGATTGTTGTTGTGTAAACAGGCACCAATCAGATTGCGTTCCAATAAACGGTGCAACACAATGCTCTTCGAATCCTAAGACGTGTTATCCAAGCTACAGTAATCCTGGGCCGTACTATAAGGATCCTGAAACCTATTATAACTGTCCGGGAACAGACAGACCAGACTACACTAACAACTATAGACCTAGCAATAACTGTGGTGAAACTTACAACACTAATTTTGGCACAGGCTATACAGATCAAAGACCTAGAACCACTTATGATATCCCTCGAACAAGTTATGGATTGATACACAACAAACCTGCTGTAGAAAATAATTCTGTAAGAAGTTACAATACTGACAGTCCTAGGATCGATTTCAACTGTGTTGGTAGAGATGTTGATAGAACAGGAACGAATTATTATTTCGAAGGCAGCGTCGAAGGGTATCCAGTCAAAGACACTGCTTTATTGGGTTATGGTATTGTAAAGAAAAACTACGGCGGATGTCAATGCGGATGTCAAAATAGAAAGTAAAAGAATTTTGTAAAAATGTTTCAAAACTCAATTTTAATAATTAATTTTGACGAATTTTAACCAAACCCTAACAATTGCAAGTATTAATTATATTAATCTACACTAATATTATAAAGAGGAAAGATTTGATTGTTTGTTTGTTTGTTTGAATCAAATAGGCTCCGAAACTACTGGCCCGATTTTAAAATTGTTTTACCATTAAAATCCTACATTATTTTTGATGAACATAGGCTATATTTTATACGAGAAAACATTAAGGATCCGCGTGAAAATTTTGTTAATGTAACCCAACGTGTGAAAAGTGTACCAAAAAATATCTTATATCGCGTACGCTGTGGAAATTATTGACAATAGAGCAAAGTGATGTACTACAGTTTTATAGAGGACATCAATATCTATAATAATGTGTGCGATACCATATGTCTAACTATTACAGTTATGCCACAATAACTACCTTTTCATTTAAAAATGTACAAACTACGCCACATTATTCGTACCAGTGTAATGACTGTATTAAAGGGTGTAAGGGGTAGCCCTTCGAATACTGATAGGGTACATGCAGACCAAGAAATGAAACAACTTTCCCCTAGGAACATATTTCAGGAATCGTAAAAGAAACTGACTTCCCATAGTGAATGCAGTCAGCTGATTGTGATTTTGTATGAAAGGTCATTTTTTTGGCGGACATGTTTCTAATGCAAAGTTGTCCAGTTTTATGTTTCATGCACCCTATCAGTATTCGAAGGGCTGTCCTTTACACTCGGTATAAAAAAGACGACAAAAAACATTAAATAATGCATTAAAAATTCTACACTTAAGTATATACCCTACACATATCACGCCTATTATCCCTTGCGGGGTAGGCAGAGCGTAAACAGCCGCAAAAACGGACATTTACGCCACGTCTGACATGTTATTTTTGAGGGTCATTCGGAAAATTGTGTATCGCCATAGTGCCAGGTTGTCAGCCCATCGCCTACTACACATATCACGCCTATTATCCCTTGCGGGGTAGGCAGAGCGTAAACAGCCGCAAAAACGGACATTTACGCCACGTCTGACATGTTATTTTTGAGGGTCATTCGGAAAATTGTGTATCGCCATAGTGCCAGGTTGTCAGCCCATCGCCTAAAATTGCAATTAGGGTTTCTCATTTCTCGACCTTTTTCATTTCTCGGAGCACGAGAATTCTCGACAACTATTTCCCGGGAATTCTCGGGTTGTCGAGAATTTTTTTTCTTTGTTTATGATTGGGGTTTAACAATAAAACTACGCTTTTTATGCAATATTAAACAACATTTATTAATCAACAAAACTTTAACCAAGCGAACAAATTAAACTCTAGTGAGATCTTTTAATCATTAGGTCTACAAACAATTAGGATTAAATAAAATAGTCTTTTTCTTTGGAAAAACAAAAGAAATATCTTCTAAAAATAATGCCATCCATCATGGCACCATAATAAAACCTGTACCTTATATTAAGTACTGTAAATGATTGATGGTTGTGGCCAGTAGGCTCAATGCCGCATGATGGAAAAGGGGAATTCCCGCCGAGCGAGGTGTTCAGCTCGGGGACCGCGGCCCAACTGGCAGGACGTGGATTTTGTATTTATGCTAAGTCTTCGACAAACTTCGTAACCGCGTTTTAGGCCTCGACTTCTGATTGGGTAATCTTCTATGACGAGTATGACGTATCGTGTTTACATTGTGCAGGCAGCGTTGTCGTCGTCGCCTCGTCAGCTGTAGATGCATCCAGCGAAGTCAGCGCATTCTGTGTGCGGCGCGCGCTTCATATTTCTCTGCAATCCGCGCCGCTACAGTACTCCCCCCCTAGACCGAAGGTCGATACAGTCTAGTTATTGGCATGGGGTATTAACGTCTTTTTCGATGCGGTGCAACCTCGAAGTCCAATGGCGGCAGGCAGTCTGGCTGGAGTGTAGCGCAACTCTGACAGCCGAGCTGATGCAGTCTCCAGGACATCGGTGCGTCGGGAGTTATGGAGACGAGTAGTTGCCGCCGAAGAGTTACCAGGAAGCGGGCAGGTTCATTCCGGGGTCTCGGCGCTAGGACTTGCGATGAGTAGCCGCTGATGACGCAGGTCGTGGCTGTCTCCGAAGTTGTGAAGCATAGAGTCCATTTTTGAAGAAGGTTGCGTGTCCAATGTTGGGTGTCACCAGTGTAAGAAAGATTGATGAAGAGGTGTAGCCTGAAGGCTCAAGCGAGGTGTTCAGCTCGGGGACCGCGGCCCAACTGGTAGGACGTGGATTTTGTATTTAAGCTAAGTCTTCGACAGTACTAAAAATTTACTTTAGCCTATGTTACTACAATCTGTATAAAAAACTACAATCAGATCAGTCTAACTTAACAATTACGAGTAACCTAAGTACCTTAATTTCGTCTTTGTATCAATCAACTATTCAAAATTTTGTTATAAATGAACAGTTTGTTCGCTACGCTAGTAAACGCCAGAACCTAATAAATAATTAATAATCTTATTCTAATTATGTCAGTCAGTACAATAAAACGTAGAACTTTACATACTAAATAATTTGCTTTAGTCTCTTTCTGTACCACAAACTTTTCAATTATGTAACATTAAAAGATAGTTCAGTCAATCAGACTAGCTCAATGCCGTGTGCAAGTACAAGAAGCGCGTTATTAAGTTTTTATAATTTTTGACCGAATTTCTCGATTTCTCGACCACTTTTTTCTCGTCTCGAATAAACCAAAATTTCCCGGGAATTCTCGCTTCGAGAACTCTCGAAGAGAAACCCTAATTGCAATACACACCCACAAGTCCCTTAGTCGCCACTTACGACTCCCACGGAAAAGAAATCGGGTGATGCTATTCTAAGCCGGCAGCACACTAAAATAATACATACATACACATATCACGCCTATAATCCCTTGCGGGGTAGGCAGAGCCGCAAAATACGGCCATTTACACCACGTCTGACAAATGTTTGAGGGTAATTCGGAATATTGTGGATCGCTATAGTGACAGGTTGTCAGCCCATCGCCAGGGTGTGTATTTCAATTTTTCTAAAATTGAAATACACACCCTCGAATCCCTTAGTCGCCTCTTACGACTACCACGACGGGAAAGATATGGGGTGATGCTATTCTAAGCCGGCATCACACGGCAAAATAATAATAATATTATAATCTACACTAATATTAGAAACAGGAAAAAATTGTTTGTTTGATTGGATTGAATAGGCTCCGAAACTACTGGACCGATTGAAATAATTCTTTACCCGGTAATTGAAATTGAAATTCTTTATTCAATGTAGGATAGTATTATCACTTATTGACGGCATGAACCGTCATTCTAAAAAAATAAATTTGTACCACACAATTTTCGTTTTTTTATTACCATTTTGTTATGATCTAATAAAAAAATCGGCTCAGGCAGGATAAAATAAATAAAATAAAGGCACTGCCATGGGGCTGGCCAGGTTAATTACACGGCATGTAACTTTACGCCACCACGATTTTTATTACGATATTTGTTTCAAATTAAAGTCAAGTTTTTAGAATCCTACATTATCCCTGATGAACATAGGCTATATTAAACTGTCTTATTCTCGGGGGAAAATTGTTAGCGGCGGGTGAAACCGCTGGGCGGGCTGCTAGTAGTTTTACTACAAACGTTTATTCCCTTTTAACCTCTTAACCTTATACACAAAAAACACCCAGACTATAGACAAATATCTGAAAATGCCTTAACTAATATTTATGTTTCGTGGGGATGGAACCCACGGCCCTCGGCGTAGCAAGCAGGCGTACTATCCGCTACACCATCGGGCCAGTCAAAATTTCCACGCCTATTTACATCACATCACCTAACATTATATCATTGCTCTTTATTTCACTATAAATATAAATACAACAATTAAAAACACAAAAAAGACACAGTGCACAGGACGGCCTTAATGCAATCTTTGGGTAATGAGAAAGTCCGCACTCTTTCCGCACGGACTCTACCTAAGAACACGCGCGGCACCTGACCTAAAGAGTGCTCTTTTCCTATTATCATATTTTTTTTACTGTGACAATATTAAGAAAGGGTATTCTCAAAAACCAACTTTTCCTTCCTTAATATTGCCACGAGTTGTGATGCATGAAGCAGGGAAGGTCATTATTTCTCGTGAACACTTCGATACCGCGTTTTAAAAACCTAGTGGAGCCATCTAGTCATCAATTTGGTAAAAAAAGTTACGAGTCTGCGCAGAACTGACCTACAAAACTGGGAGACATGATGGCGGCAAATCAATAGCGGACAACACAGAGTACGCATTCAATAATACTTAGTTGATAGAATACTCATTGGTTTATTGCGTTTATTAGTGTTTAAACTGCCTGCGTGTTGAAACACAATTAACTATCAACTGCAAGTTGAATATATGTGGAATTACCATGACGTGCTCATTGCCCTATGCTATGAAACTGCTGGCTAGAAGTATACAGGTGAAGTTCTTAGTACATTTCGTAGCCGGGTAATATTCCTGGTATCATATTGGGTAGCCTACTACGCAATGAACATCGAATTTCACCTTTAAATGTGTGGCCGGTAACCGTGTTACTACAAAAAAGTTAAACGAGCTTTTAGGCATTGTTTAAAATATTTTTCCATACGATTTGACGCTTTCCAAAACCATTAGTCACGTCTAACTTTTCTTGTAATAAGACCATTATTAGCCTCAATTCGGGATATCAATTCTCTTATTTTACCACCTTAAATTAGTGCTGTCACTTTCCGGCAAATAGGTTTAGAAAATGATATAAGATATTTTGGTCGTGTCATGTCTTTTAATTTGATTAAAAATACGTGTTAGCTGTTAAAATAAGGCGACGATTAAAACAATGGCGACTAAATTGACTAGAAATGCCGAAGAAACGATTTTAAATACGACAGAACTTAGATATCTCCTATCCTTACAAAAGACTTAGGTAAGTGACCGTAATTAATTAATCAATGAACAACTTTACTGTTTTGCTTATTATTTAATATTAAACTAATTAGTCCAACCCACATTTGTGAAAATTATCACATTTTAAAACCATGAATTACCATAAAAATGTCAACAAAATATTTGGAAAATGATGAACAGCGTATTTGATAACTTAAACTCCTTAGTTTTAAAAGAAATAGCCTCAAAGGCCCATCTACACTAATATTATAAAGAGGAAAGATTTGATTGTTTGTTTGAATCGAATAGGCTCCGAAACAACTGGCTTGATTTTAAAAATGGTTTTACCATTAGAATCCTACATTATTTCTGATGAACATAGGCTATATTTATACGAGAAAAAATTAAGGATTCGCGTGAAAATTTTGATAATGTAACCCAACGTGTGTAAAGTGTACCAAAAAATATCTTATATCGCGTAGGCTGTGGAAATAATTGACAACAGAGCAAAGTGATGTACTACAGTTTAATAGAGGACATCGATATCTAAGTATAATAATGTGTGCGATACTATATGTCTAACTATTACAGTTGTGCCACAATTACTACCTTTTCATTAAAAAATGTACAAACTACGCCACATTATTCGTACCAGTGTAATGATTACATTTAATCATGACTGTATTGAAGGGTGTAAGGGGTAGTCCTCCGAATACTGATACATGCAGACCAAGAAATTGAACAACTTTCCCCTAGGAACATATTTCAGGAATCGTAAAAAAAACGGACTTCCCATAGTGAATGCAGTCAGCTGATTGTGATTTTGTATGAAAGGTCATTTTTTTGGCGTTTCCAGACATATGTTTCTAGGGGAAAGTTGTCCGGTTTTATGTTTCATGCACCCTATCAGTATTAGAAGGGCTGTCCCTTACTCGGTATAAAAAGACGACAAAAAACATTAAATAATGCATTAAAAAAATCTACACTAAAATAATACATACATACACATATCACGCCTATTATCCCTTGCGGGGTAGGCAGAGCGTAAACGGCCGCAAAAACGGACATTTACGCCACGTCTGACATGTTATTTTTGAGGGTCATTCAGAAAATTGTGTATCGCCATAGTGCCAGGTTGTCAGCCCATCGCCTAAAATTGCAATACACACCCACAAGTCCCTTAGTCGCCACTTACGACTCCCACGGAAAATAAATCGGGTGATGCTATTCTAAGCCGGCAGCACACTAAAATAATACATACACATATCACGCCTATAATCCCTTGCGGGGTAGGCAGAGCGTAAACAGCCGCAAAATACGGCCATTTACACCACGCCTGACAAATGTTTGAGGGTTATTCGGAATATTGTGGATCGCTATAGTGACAGGTTGTCAGCCCATCGCCTAAAATTGAAATACACACCCTCGAATCCCTTAGTCGCCTCTTACGACTACCACGACGGGAAAGATATGGGGTGATGCTATTCTAAGCCGGCATCACACGGCAAAATAATAATAATATTATAATCTACACTAATATTAGAAACAGGAAAAAATTGTTTGTTTGATTGGATTGAATAGGCTCCGAAACTACTGGACCGATTGAAATAATTCTTTACCCGGTAATTGCAATTGAAATTCTTTATTCAATGTAGGATAGTATTATCACTTATTGACGGCATGAACCGTCATTCTAAAAAAAGAAATTTGTACCACACAATTTTCTTTTTTTATTACAATTTTGTTATGATCTAATAAAAAAACCGGCTCAGGCGGGATAAAATAAATAAAAATAAAGGCACTGCCATGGGGCTGGCCAGGTTAATCACACGGCATGTAACTTTACGCCACCACGATTTTTATTACGATATTTGTTTCAAATTAAAGTCAAGTTTTTAGAATCCTACATTATCCCTGATGAACATAGGCTATATTAAACTGTCTTATTCTTGGGGGGAAATTGTTAGCGGCGGGTGAAACCGCTGGGCGGGCTGCTAGTAATATTGATAATTTTCTCGTAAAATTTAGTACATAAAATGAGTAAATACTCTAACAAGATATAATTAAGACGCTCTCAAAGTTTATTTACAGAATGTTGTATTAGTAAAAATCGGTTAGTTACAGATAGCAAAAATGTCCACTTTACATAGTGAAATTCTACTAGAGTGACCTGATCTTCATCAAAACTTGACTAGACTTCAACCTTACCCACTTACTACCTACTAATTATGTTTTTTTCGAGTTATGAATTTTTAAGTAATGAGTCCAAAACCTAACCTAGGGAGGCATCTGAAGCGATTTTGTTTGTTGTAAACTATTAAATAAACTTATTGACGTAACAGTGTAGACATCCTTGACGTTGATGTATTTTTTTGTGCTTTTTACGTTATTGTTTTCCTATGTAACTTTTAGTTCCGTATGTGGATTCTTCTAATTAGCCTGTTTGTACCTAAACTCGTAATACTTTTTGGTAAATTGGTGTTGTAAGCATTCCTCAAAAATTAAAGTAAAATAAATAAATAAATACTTTAACTCCCTGTCTACTGTTTTTTGTCTTTCAAGTTGAAAAAGTATTGCGAGTGGGTATCATCACCATCTTGCAATATTTGAACGATTTTTTACGCAAATTTCGTCAATTTACTCTGTGTGGACACTTAAGCAGGTAGATTAGTATCAAAATGGCAGTTTCGTCAAAGCCAGCTTGCTCTTGGCCCATCCCGCAACACTGAAGTGCAAAAACGTTTGTTGAGTAAAGATCTCGCGGTGCATCGTGTTGTAATGCAAATTACCGGTTTTCAGGCAAAGGTTGCAAACATTCTTGGTAAAAATTATTCTTTGTATTGTATATAGTTCAAAACTCTTCCTATCGCATTTTTTTTATTGGTCCACCTGCTTTGAACATTGATTGCCCTAAGGTAGACTGGGAGTTAACGCCTTCGGCGTTAAGTCCGCCCGTGTACTTTTTCGTGCATAAAAGTTCCTTAAATAAAAAAAATATCTGTACTCTATAATTTCTCAACCACCCAAAGGTTGTCTGGAACAAATTGCCTTTGCGGATATTCACTATAAAATTTCCTGTAATTTTTCTGCAATAAGCGTTTTTACTTACTTTTTCTTACTCTATCTATAAATAAGCACATACCTTATCACTCGTTTCATTTCACGCGCACGATCCCACAAAATAGTTTGCAGTGGATACCTTTAATACTTATTCCGTTAACTGAAAGGGGTATCCCACACCACGCCGGAGCAAAAAGTTTACAGCTCAAATACCTGATTAAACTTGAAATGATATTGCAATAGGTTTGATACCACAAATTAGCATCAAATTTATTGCGAATTAATGTGACTGCTTACTCACAAAATAAATAACAATTGAAAATAAAAAATGTCTTCTCTTGACTATCAAATTATCAAGAAAGATAACCGTTTGCTTCAAATTCCTGTCATAGTATTTTATTGAGAATTCTAGTATTCGTTACATCCTGTATAAGTTAGCATTTGATTAATGAACAAACTGAGTGCAATTCTCCTCACCGCTGCTAATACAAAGATCCTCCGCCTCGATTAAAGTTTGACATTTCAAAACGCATTGTACACCGTTTTGGCGCCATCTACCGTGCAACGCCGCCAACTCTGTGAAGTAATCATTACACAAGTGACGCAAGCGCAGTCTCAAGGATACCCTGGGGTTGCGACACGCAAAATGTCGAGTCTTAGGAAAGGAACGGTGTGTCAAGGCGGTCATAGTACTGCTCGGTCTCCTTTCGATATTGGGCAATGGGAGCCTGCCAAATGCCAAAGCGAAAAGTTGTATCCTAAGCACTAAGTACCTTAGGATCATGAGGTGGGGATAGGATTAGAGTTTATTAGACGGTTTGCTAATATTGATTTCTGTGAAAAGGTAAGCCTTCTGACAAGAAATACACAAATTCTAGAACAGATTTCTAGCAAATAGAGAAGCGTCTCACAGCAGATTATAAGTTCAAATGCCACGAAAAGAAAATACTGGGTTGTTCCCAGTTCGATTAAAAAGGCACACTGAACTACGTGATGCATAATTCGGTGCTTTTGAGGGCATGTGAAATAAAGTCATTGATCCCGTTTGCTAATCTATGATTAAGTAGATGGTGGTGGGTCTTATTGGGCAAAAAACAGTCTATTACATTTTTAACTCGCATCATTTAATAGAAGTCAGATCGCTCTTACACTGCGTGCCAGTAACAGCACTCAGTGTGGGAGCACTTTTAGGTGAATCCCACTCTATGACGGACTTAGTACAGGTGCGTCTGTCGAACATCTTGGTCAAAGACATGCGTTACCTTATGCTATTGGTATCCGGTTTTTTGTATGGGAATACGAAATTTTCTTTCGATGACACGGGTTCGGCAAAAATACCTCAATTAGTCCTTCATAGTGGGAGAACCAGTTTAGATCCCCAAGTATAAATAATATAACAAGCAGATGAGAAAAAATATTGACATTTTAAAGTTAAAAACAGCATTAAAAGTTAAATATTTTGACAAGCATACCATTTCTAAACGATTTACGCTTTCAATAGACAATTGGAAATGCTTTACTATTCTAATAATAGTAGTAAAAGTGATGTAATGTCTGTGTATAGTGGCTTCAAGGTCCCATGTTACTTAGTGTTAGGAAACAGCAAGTTTTTGTAAGTAATATTTGTAATAGTGGTACCTGGTGGCGGCAGCGCGTGGTCGACCGTGCGATTTTGTGTGGTGTGTGTGTACCCCGCGGTAGTTCAGCGTTTTGAAATACAGTCACTCATTCGATGCAAGTGTAATACCTATGCATGCTAGTGAATCAGATGATATAAATAGTGCATTATGTAATAAATGGTACCTTAGAGAATGGTAGGCCTTAGTTAAATAGCGTAAGTGTGAGATTATTATGTGTATCTGTGCTTAGAGAGGACTCCATATTTAGAGGTTTATTGATTCAATATTACGTATGAGACGTCGTCAAACTTAAGACCGCCTATATATGTTTACCTACATATTACGGACTAGCTGTTGCCCGCGACTTCGTACGCAATGTGTAATAACTCGTGAGTGAGTGTTTTTGGTGAATGCATGTTGTTTATTTTTAATTTTGAACTTATTTTCATCAGTCTCCGCATAGTTTGACATACTTACCCTTAGCAAACGTGCCACAGTAATGTATTCGCTCATTAAAATAACATATCTTGATAGAGGAACAATTGAGTGAATTTGTTTTAAAGAAACCCTCCCTTATTGGAATGAATTCCATAAAAAAAATTGTATGAACCCTACCAAACCAGTTATTGTGTTTTTTTGTAAAAATGAGAGATTTATCTGAAGTAAAAAGTGCTCTAGATGGTGACCCGAGAATCAAGCTAGTTATACAAAATTTTTTAGGTTCCGCCTTTTAGTTCTTGCGTGAAACAAGCAAACAGACAGATAGACTAAAATTGTTTGTTATTGATTGAGATCAATAACTTGAACTGAATAAAAATCAAAAACCCTTTTTGAAGACAAATCGATGTATAGACTTGGTTGAGTTACTATTTAATTTGTTACCTATTACCTATACCAATTCGTTTATTAATGTTACAAAGTATAATACCCATTTATTTACAGTTAAATACGATATGATGTAATTTAACCTAGAAACTATAACCAAGACCACTTGTTTCAGTGACGCATGCTCTAAAGTTCAGGCGCATTTCCTTCCAATGCACTTGCAGGATTTTCACCAGATGTTCTATGACGATACAATTTGGTAATAAAAGAAGAAACTACCTAGTCGAACAGATAATTCTAGTTAATTGTTGATATTGAAATATTGACTTAAGATACCGTAGCTTGAAAGTACGTACTATCTCATTGGAGCTACAGTCAAAACTATTGTGACAGAAAAATAAGTTTTACATACCGTGAGATCCAAGGTGGATAGTTTTATGCACCGGAAACTTCGCTGTCTCCTAGGCTCTAAAGACAGGAAGTTAAGGCGAGTGTACTCGTGAAAGGCCTCGACAGTGGCGCCACTTCACAAAATAAAGCTCTTTATACAAACAATCTATCAGAATGTCCGTTGTTCAAGTTTTTAGTATAATTTTTTTAATAAAAGAAATATTCTCTGTAATTAAAGTTATGGCAATTGATACCAAAAGTGGCCGTTTTTAGGCTCTTTATGCCATAACTTTAATTTCAGCGATTATTCCATTACGTTAAAATTCAGGTTATAATTAACTTAAGGATAATACTAAAAACTTGAGTAACGGACATTCTGATAGATTGTTTGTATAATGAAAAAATATTTCTTTTGTGAAATGGCGCAACTATCGAGGCCGTTCACGGCTACACTCGGCCTAAAGTAATCTTCTCCTTGGCAGTAGTAATAAGCCTGGTGGTAGTACTTTTCAACGATCTCAACGCCGAAGTCGAAAAATGTGGGCCGACCGAATACCCGACAACCTGGATTTACCCCTCAGCGCCGCACTACAACAGGCGGCAGATCCCGATAAATGCAGACGAGAAATTGACAAATTAAGCAATCACGATCCTCAGCAGCGATGGACTGACAATGGCGGAGGTACTTCTCCAGGCGACCCAGAAAAAGTGGAAACTCACTACCAGCGTCTGTGTTTCCAAACACATACAACCCTAATCTCTTCAAAGTAAGAGTGAACAGGCTTCTTCTGGGTGAGCTCGCTCCATCTTAGACTCTGTCTCTGTCCTATGACCTAGACTAGAGTCAAGAGCAAACCCATACTTAATAAAAAAAAACCACCTTCATCCTGCATGATTGACATCAGTATGTTTATTCGTCATTCCCTTGCGATAACTGTGAACTTTTCTATTGAAATATATTCGCTTAGTCATTTATGTATGTGTTTCCTTATATGTATAAAGAAATGTTTTTATAGCAAACAGTTCGTTCAACCCACGTTTTACAGAACAATGGATACTAAGTAAGTAAATTGAGAACAACTAGCTACTAAGATTTATGAAGAGTAGGCCTTGTATGCCGTTATTCCGATTGATCGCTTGATATGTTCGCTCTCCATACAATGTGTGTACTGGCATAATCTCTTGAAAACAGTACTCAACAGGAAATTTCACAAAAGAATAAGCTTTGCAGAATTGCTTTTCTTGGTATTTTGGAACCTGAACAACTATAGCTTTAGGTGCAGCTTTTGGCATCGAAAGCCACTAGCATGCCGTAATGCTTTTGACGCATTACGGCATTATACTTCATTATTCCAAGAAAAAAATCCACTTGTAAATTGTATAGCTGGCCGGAAAGCTAGTTAAAATATGTTATTTTAAGATACATCAATAGGAGTGTCTTATATATATCGCATATTCCACACGACGACAGATGGTGGGTGTGGTTTTTAACGAAGGTTTTTTGTAAAATGTACCTTACGTCCGTTTAGTAACTCAAACCGCGACCACAATACATGAAACTGTGTTGAAACGTCGGGACACAGGTAAATTACTAACATTTACCTAAATACTATCGCGATAGACCCGGTCTAATACTTAAAATAGTCAAACCGCCAATGTGAGTATAACTGTTATTTCGTGCGGCATAGGAGCGGTCTAAAGTCCAAATCTTACTGCAATTATAATTTATTAAGTAAATCTGTCGCGTTGTATTTTACAAGTAAAAAACAGGATCACGTCTGCTAGTTAATCCAACAATCCGTTTAAAAATGTAGTCGTTTGTAGCAGGGTTTGTATGTATCCGGTAAATACCTATCATAAACTGGTTTGAAATTTAAAACTTACGCGATTTGCACACTTACCGGATGATATTGCGTTTCGTCGCCTACAATACGGCATAGTTACAGTCGCAATTTCTATGCGGCGACATGTGCCAGAATGTTCGAGTTTTGTATGGGATTAGATACTATGACAACCAGTAGGCAGTACACCGGAGAAAAATTCAGTATATGTGAAAACCTACGAACATATCTGCACTTTCTCTTTCACTTTCTGCACACTAGCTCACAAACTCTATAGAGACCGAAAACCATCTAATATTTTCCGACGCATGCGAAAACTACAATGGGTTTTTAGTTATACCTATTACTTCAAAAATACTGGCGCTTGTCTACTTACGTCCCCTGTCCTGATATACCCACATAATCACGCGGGCCCAGTAACCTTGCCAGCTAGTTAAACATAGTTTAACTGATACCATTGCATCACAATCGCTCAGTTACGCAAGGTCTAATCAAATTTATCTCTCTGTTTGTTTATTTTCAACATTCTGTTCTGTTACTGTGTTTGGTTTTATCTACATTTTTGTGTATGTGAGTCATGATTTGATAATGAAGTTTGAAGTTGAATATACCTACGTATTTTGCACGTGAAGAACAAATATTGCAACTATCTCGCCGATCTCGCCATTTTTTTGTCATAATCCGAAACTCCAACTCTAGGTTTCGGGTCATTCATCGACATGGTATTACACACAATACACTTGAAAGAGAGGTTGTATATTTTAGGCCATTATTTCTAAATTTAAATGCTATCAAGAACCGAAATGTAGACGCAAGTAATCAAGATAATTGTCTTACTTTGATTTTATTTTATTTTTAACTTTTTAAAAGTACCTACGCCGAAATGTACGATTTATCAGTCACCATTAAACTATCATCGTATAGTATTTATCTGATCTGTGATGCAATATCCCGACTGCACAATCAATGAGGTGGTTATGCAATCTCACGGGATGTCCCCTGTGACATTGGGCGTCTGACATCTGGCAAGAATAAAAAAAATACTAGGATTGAACATTGCTTTTATGTAAATATTTTACAAAGTATTGTAAACGAATACTACACTAAATATTCAGCTCCTTATTATGATTTTACTTGGTTTAGATTATTAACGTAAGCATGAATGCAAAATATGATTCATAACGTTTGCTATGTAGATGCTGGGTTAATAAAGAAGTTCAAATCTTGTGACATGTTGATTGTGAATGTTCATTTGACATATCTATTTCTATATACATTTGGATTTACATTATGTTCAGAGGACTCAGTCGTCAATGTATGATGATGATTATTCTCGAGTAGGATTCGAGTCTGCGTATGATGATGTTGTTTCAAAACATATCTAGAACAGTGACTGCTGTCATCTTTGATTTTCAAACATAGATACTTAACCGTTATGCACTAGCATAGAATATAATATACTAGCGGCCCGCCCAGCGGTTTCACCCGCTGCTAACTGATTTCCCACGGGAAACAGACTTTCTCCCGACATAAATCATACATAAAAACCTTCCTCTTGAGTCACTCTATCTTTAAAGAAAACTTCATCCAGATCCGTTAAGTGGTTTTGAAGATACATAAAAACAAACAAACAGACAGGGACAGACGTGGGAAGCGACTTTACTTTAAATTCCGTTTTTTTTTATCCCCCAAGAGATGAAAAGGGGGTTAAAAGTTTGTATGAAAGTTCGTTGTCTTAAGTGTGATCTGTTTCAAAATTAGTAATTAAACTTATGACTTAAAATAATTAAACACGTGTTTCAGCATATTTGAAATTTTCACCCTTAATAGGGTCAAACGGGGGTTAAAAGTTTGTATGAAAGTTCGTTTTTTTAAATGAATGTGATATGTTTCAAAATTTGTGGTTAGACTAATAACTAAAAATAATTAAACACGTGTTTCAGCATTTTTGAAATTTTAACCTTTAAATGGATGAAAAGGGGGTTAAAAGTTTGTATGAAAGTTTTTTATCTTAAATGTGATCTGTTTCAAAATTTCTAATTAGACTCATAACTTAAAATAATTAAATACGTGTTTCAGCATTTTTAAAATTTTAATCCTTAAAGGTGTCAAAAGGGGGTCAAAAGTTTATTACCAGTTGGGCTACCCGTTTTCCGATGGGAATGTGACAATTTCCCGCAATAAATTATACTTATAAACCTTCCTCTCAAGTTACTCTATCTAATAAAAAAAACCGCATCAAAATCCGTTGGGTACTTCTAAAGATATAAGGAGACACCAAACGTGAAGCGACTTTATTTTATACTATGTAGTGATAGTGATGATAAGGTGTAAAAAAATTAGCTGAGAATATTTTAAGGGGTGAACCAGTACGTGAAACTGAACAACTTTCCCCAAGGAACATATGTCGAAAAATGAAAAAATAATTTGACCCTCCCATACTTAGTGTGTTACCCGGCCGGGATAATTTGTATGGGAGGGCCATTTTTTTTTTCATATTTCGACCTATGTTCCTTGGGGAAAGTAGTTCAGTTTCACGTACTGGTTCACCCCTTAAAATATTCATAGCTAATTTTTTTACACCATGTATAGATGTTATATATTATGATGATTGGTTCAAGGGCGTCGAGGCATACTTCGCAGTACGAATGCGCGGGCCCTCTCCCTACGTAGACATTAGACATGTTGCACAACCCGACTGTGCCCTTGTTGTGCAATCCTTAGCAAATGTTATAGGAGTTCTGCACTCCGAAGGATCCACTTGTACTTATTTCTATGCATGCAGTATCTAAGTGGATTATACCTACTTGGATTTACTGCTAAACAGCTGGATTTTGTAGAGTAGCTGCATGTTTTAATAGTGGTCATAGGTGGTTAGAAATTTTGGAGATGACGGAACAACCTGCTTCGTAATTTAGTTTAATATTTTGTGTGATGATTTATTGTAATATACGGGGTGCATGCAGACTATGAACAGAATAACTTTCCCAGAAACATATGTCAGGAAACCACAAAATAAAAATCGACCTCCCATACAAAATCAAATCAGCTGACTGCATCTAAAGTTTTTTGACGTTTTCTGAAATCGTTTTAATGGGAGGTTGTTCAGTTTCATGATCTGAATGCACCCTATCAGTATTTTGAGGGCTGTCCCTTATATCCTGTATATTATTACCTGAAATTTTTTGTCCGAAATTTTTCTAGATTTACGCGATTACTACCAAAAATTACTATGAAAACAGATAGTTTACTTAATAGGTACTAACTTTATAGTTAAAGGTGGTCTAAAAGGCTCTAAAGGAAAGGGATAAAGTCTACTAATCCCAAAATATTAATCTAATGAGCATATAGCAACCTAAACAATTAATTAAAAAAGACACCGTAACATTGTGTTCGGCTACCGAATAACTTCGCATAATGTCCAGTAACCGAATAATTACCTCACATGCCCTACCGACCGAGAAAACGCATTATAACATGCAGTAAAATGCACTACTGCAGTTGCAGTAATATTGCGAGCGTCGCTGATTGCAGGTGGCGAATTTAACGGCGTTAGGGCCAGTGCACATCCAGCGTCAGTTAGTGCGCGTTAAATAAAAAAATTAAGTTTAACCTGAAATGAAATCGAAAGATCAAAGAGTGGTATAGTTGCTATGGGCAAATATCAGTGCTCTTTGGCCAACAGTAGCCAATAGAGAATAAGGAGTTCATTTTGGATTTGCTAAAGAAAACAGTATTCTTCTTTTTCGTGTGGGACACCGAGTCGGAGTTTTTCAACCGTCTACTACTAGTAGTACGCCTCTGACTTGGCTGTGTAACGACTCTTGTTTAAGTAATCACAGCAACCGGGACCGACTGCTTAACGTGCCCTCCGAAAGAAAACATTGCGTGCCAATGATTGGCGCTGGTTTATATATGTGCGATGGTCCTAAATGCTGAACCGCAAAATATGTTATTCGTCAGCGATGATGTTAGAAGCAGACATAAAAAATTTGCTGTCTGTATAATCGTCAAAGTTATTCCATCAGTTGAACCAGTATTGTATAATATTCATATACATATGTTAGTTTATAGCATAGCTAAGTTTCAAAGAAAACAAAAATAACAGTAGTATCCTTCGAAGTTTCTTAAGACCCCATTATTTAGATCCACACCCAAAAATCTTGACAATACGTAGAAAAATATCAAAAATTAGAAAGTTTCCTTACTTCCATTTTTCAAAAGTAGAGGTAGATTACATTACCGACCGTGTTATGCCGGCTTAGAATAGCATCACCCCATTTTGTTTCCCAAGGGAGTCGTAAGAGGCGATCAAGCGACCAGGGAACTCGAGGGTGTGTATTCCAATTTTAGGCGATGGGTTAACAACCTGTCACTAATCACTATTGCGATACGCAATTTTCTGAAGGACCGTTAAGTATTTGTCAGACGTGGCGTAAATAGCCGTTTTATTGCGGCCTTCTACGCTCTGCCTACCCCGCAAGGGTAGTAGTAGTAGGTAGTAATAATCACCTATTTGATAATCCGGCCGGATTTCGCCACATTAGCGGGATATCAAAGTAGGTAGGGGGAGCCATTGCGTCGAATCACCTAATTCAGCAATCAGACTGATGTCGTAATAAAGCATGTACTATAATGTACACTGTTCGTACATTCGCACGATAGCGCACGCCCGAGTACGGCGCCCTATCTGTTACAATATTACCAATTGTGTTTTGAAGCTGAATGCTGAGCTCGTAGATTCGGCGTAGAGAGGCTGAATTTTTCATCTAGTTCCAGTTCGATGGGATCGGTTCTGTGCTTTAGGAATATTTTTTTTTTGCTATGCTATTTTGGACGCAATAAATTACGATAAATGGTTGTCTACAACACACTAAAGCTTATCCTCGTATTACAATTACTTTTCTTATACACATATTTAATAGTCAAAACTATTATTTTAATAACCTATTAAAGAATATTATTATCAGCCCAGGTTAGTTAAATTATATAATAAATTATTTTATAAAAGGGTTTTAACCTTATTAATATTTCGGTTAAAACTCGGAATATCTAGATTTCGTGTCAATAATTTTCTGAATTTGATTACTCTAATGAAATTATATTTTAAAAAAAATTCTCACAAAAAATTAACTTATCGCTTTGACTGTAACCCGCGATTCGGCGCAGCGCGCTCGCACATGCCCCAGTTGCGGCGTATCTAAGGCGAATTGCGCCACGCCGATAGTCCCTTGCATAACCCAGTTGAACTATTTCGATATGCTATTGTGTACGGTTTAAGTAATTGTCGATGAATTGCGCGGTATTTTTCAGCGGTCTGTGGGTTATTTCATTATGTGAGTTTGTAATGTGATATGACCTTATTACCTAATTAATCAAACTGTTTTAAGTTTTTAGGGTCACATGTATTAAATACGGGGTTCTTTCCGCGACACACTATTTGGTATTTTGGGCTTAATTCATACGTATGTATATCACGCCTATATCCCTCGCGGGATAGGCAGAGCGTCTGACAAACATTTGAGGATCATTCGGAAAATTGTATGTAGCGACAGGTAGTCAGCCAATCGACTAAAATTGCAATACACATGTAACCCTCGCGTCCCTTACTCGCCTCTTACTTCACCCACAGGTAAGAACAGAGTTTAAGTCTCTTTATACGGGGTGTAAGGGACGGTGTACCGGAACCTTTGCAGGCATGATCAGACCATGAAACTGAATAACTTTTTCTATGGAGGCTATGTTAGAAAGCTAAAATGAAAGTTCGACCTCGCAAAAAAATCCGATCAGGCATTAAAGTCAGCATAGCTGACATAGGCTCCATAGTAAAAGTTGTTTAGTTTCATGGTCTAATCATGGCTGCAAAGTTTTCGGTACACCGTCCCTTATACCCTGTACAGTCTATCTAATTTCTAAATACTCTACATAGACTCACTTCTAGCCACAAACCTTCACTACTATCACAAATATGATCTCTTATACAACCCACTTGTTTGCAAAACCTTTTATTGATTAAATATGAGCTACTGCACAACACTATTAGCATAATAACCGGTAACAAATGTTATAGCGATTATGTGAGGTGACTTGGCACTAGATTTTGTAACCTAAGTACTTAAGGTCAAATATGTAGATAGTAGTAACTATGTAAAGAAAGATATAATTGCGATGCGAAATAGATTTAATTGCACAGAAAGAACAAGCCTAATGCTACGCGGAATTCTCTACCGGCCAACCAAAGGATTAACAGAAAGAGTAAAAGCGGGTACGCATAATAGAAACGAAAAAGAGATCATATGAAAAGTTCTTACTATAGGGACCTATACAATATTCTTCCTTTCGAGTGGCACACAGAGTCGTCTAACGACCCGATGAAGTCTGGTGTCAGAGTTTTTCAACCGCCTACTACTAGTAGTAGACCTCTGACATGTTTGTGTAACAACGTGTAAGTACCGGCCAGTAATTACCGTGTGTAATAAGACAGCAACCGGGACCGACGGCTTCGTGTGCCCTCCGAAGCACGGAACCATCTTACCTATATAACACAAAGGCACTATTTCGTATTTTTTCTTAGTCACTATTTAATATTTTTTTGCTGCCATACGCTTTTAGACTCCGTTCTCGAACAATTTCATTTAAAACTTTAAATATAAAGATTTTGCGTCAATATAATTTTAATATTTTTGTCTTTTGTAAAACAATTGATAACATTCTTGAATTGGAAAATGCATAATATAACAATTGTAGCTAGCTTGTTTAGTATCGGCACGTAGACCCTTTTTGTTTGCTAAGGCCTCAAAATATGTAAACAAATATCGACTCGATTTGTTTATATATTTTGCCTTCATTACTATTCTAAGATCATTAGTTCAAGTTCAGCTTAATACCTCGTAAAGTTCTTTCAAGTTCAATGAACCTCGCATGATTATTATCTATTACTTACACAGCATTAACATATGACCTAGCTAACCAAATACAAATGGCCGTTCTGATGCAAGTGTAATCCGCTTTAGAATCGTGACTTGTGCCAAAGGACGACCGGAAATGAGAATATAAGGACCGGAAGTTCTGTCAAGGCGGGCGTACGCTCTTGCAGCGTGTAATGATGTAATCTGTGGTTTGTATTGGCATTGACTTTGCTAAAAACTCACTACTTTTTTAACCACAAGTAGATCTCCCTCCCGCACTCAGTGCGTGACAGCCCTTCTACTTCTATATTCAAAAAACGAGTAAAAGAGCATTATCTTTCTCTGTCAAAATAATTCGTATATGTTTATATATTTATGTACGTAGGTATACATACTTATTTATTTATTTTTACATATTTATTTATTTTATAATAATTGTATAATATGTAAGTTTATCTTATAGTTCATATAATTACGTATACTTTAAGATACAGTATTACTTTATTTATTGTACTAAGTATTCTTATTTTATCAGCCCAAATTTATTTTTATCATAAGTAAGTTGTACACGTCAACTGCCTCACTTTATGCCTTCTCACTACCCTAGGTCTGCTGTAAGAGATTTCTTTTTAGTAATAAGCTGACCTGTTGTGTATTGTTCTATATGTTATGTCCTTTGTGTAAAAGAAACGGTTAAATAAATAGATCTCTGATATCTTAGATAAACTAGAAAAAGTCTACCTGTATTCAACTTGGCCATTGACATAAAAACACACATACTAATAATTGCAATGCTATTAATCTCTGCTTGATTGACATTGATAATCGATATAGGATCTAGTCCAGATATCGATTAAGGTATACTTAGTTACTAGGTAACGGGATTAGTTAGTTCATAGTAAAGTATACAAGGAGTAGGTAAAAGAGTATAACAAGCCGAAAAGAGGTCAAAGTGCTCACACAACAACTTTCCCCATGGAACATAGGTTGAAATATGGAAAAAAGGAACTCATCTTAAATTAACCCGCTGATCGGTAATTTTGTATCGAGGGCCATTTTTTATATAATTTCAGCCCATGTTTTATGGGGAACGTTGTTCAGTTTCATGAGGACCTTGACATACTTATAGCTTGTTATACTATATTTGTTACTCCTTGTATAAGTATCCTACACAGTTAGTAGAATTCATCGAGAGAGCTGGTTTGGTGTTCAGTCGTTCCGTATGTTAAACAAGCAGGAAAGTTCTTTATGATAATGTCATTATATCATACTCACACAAGCGAATAGCGACCCGTCCAGCGGTTCCACCCACTGTCATCCATTTTCCTGAAGGAATCTGTTTTATTCCCGCGGTAAAAGGTACCTAAAAACCTGCCTCTTCAATCACTCTATTCATTAAAAATATCGTATCAGAACAGAATACGTAGTTAAGGAAAACCAACCAACGCCACCCTTTGTAGTGATATGTTAGGCCTAGTCTAAATGTCCTTGTGGCTGCTTTACATATGTTTAAATTGTATATACACAGTCAGTGAGTAAATATAAACAATGTGTAAACAGATGACTAAGCATTTTTCTTTATCGCCGACCCATTTGACCACAGCAAGCTAAACTAATTTAGTCATCCGTGAAATTGTTGTATCAAATGAATTACTAGGTACCTACCCACTTTGTTTTGTTTTACAGAAAAATTATTGAGCATTAATAGGTAGGTAGCTTACTTTCACACTTTCGTACGGTTATTATGTGATTCAGCGTCATGTAGATTGTAAAACCACCGCATGATTCTGCAGATTTTGACAGCCAACAAGCAATAACAGCCTGTGTCATTTGCGAACTTTTCCGAATCGGCAAAATACCTAAAAAGCATGCGGTGCGTGTGACAACCACTTATAAATAATCATGAAAACAGCAGATAATATCATTGTAAATATGCTTTACTATCACTACATAGTATAAAATAAAGTCGCTTCCCGTTTGGTGTCTCCTTATATCTTTAGAATCACCTAACGGATTTTGATGCGGTTTTTTTTATTAGAAAGAGTAACTTGAGAGGAAGGTTTATACGTATAATTTATTCCGGGAAATTGTCACATTCCCATGGGAAAACGGGTAGCCCAACTGGTAGTAAACTTTTGACCCCCTTTTGACACCTTTAAAGATTAAAATTTCAAAAATGCTGAAACACGTATTTAATTATTTTAAGTTATGAGTCTAATCAGAAATTTTGAAACAGATCACATTTAAGATAAAAAACTTTCATACAAACTTTTAACCCCATTTTCACCCATTTAAAGGTTAAAATTTCAAAAATGCTGAAACACGTGTTTGATTATTTTAAGTTATAAGTCTAATCACTAATTTTGGAACGGATCACACTTAAGACTACGAACTTTCATACAAACTTTTAACCCCCTTTTCATCCCTAGGGGGATTAAAAAAACCGGAATTTAAAGTAAAGTCGCTTCCCGCGTCTGTCCCTGTATGTTAGTTTGTTTGTAAGCTTAAATCTTCAAAACCACTTAACGGATCTGGATGAAGCTTTTTTAAAGATAGAGTGATTTAAGAGGAAGTTTTATCAGTTCAGTTCAGTTCATTTATTAATAAAATATATTTTACACGTCAAATGCTTAAATCTAACTTTAAATAACCTTAAAATTACTTAAAATAGATTCATTATTATTAATTGTATTACATTATTTTTAATATCATTATTAGGTATTTTACATTACATTCAGTTATCTTTCAATATTACGTTTAATTCTAATTTATTATTTCGCTTCATTATGTCAGTCATATTAATAAATTAATTTATCAGTCAGTTAGGCGCCTACCTTACTAGTACTACACTCAAGGTACCTACCTAATTAACTTGTTTGTCTTGCTTGTTGTGAATTCGTCTACAGAGTATAGTGCATCTTCTAATAGCTTTTTCTTGAGTTTATGTATGATTTATGTCGAGAGAAGGTCTGTTTCCTGTGGGAAATCAGTTAGCAGCGGGTGAAACCGCTGGGCAGGCCGCTAGTAATCTATATAGATCAGATCATTAAACTACCGCATGCTCAAAAAAATTTGGTGCCTACTTTATTTTTGTTAGGGAAAAGCTGCACCAAGCTTACGTGTCTTTCCTTGAATGCAGCAGCCCATTGTAGAGATGTGATTCAAGCGAGTTTTGTTGCACAAAAAGAGTCGTGTGCGCACAGAAGTTCCACCGCGGTCCAAAGTATACTGTTCTATATAATATGGCTGTTTAAACATTTTATGCTGACGCCACATTTCCACAGAAAATGGCGGAACCGGAGCAGTATCGAAGCTTGTATATTCTACTCATTATAGTTGCTACAGATTAACCATAGGTCTCACCTCATCTTTCCGGATACGGATGCGCAACGGATTATTTGAATGAATCGAGTAAATTAATGTACGCTACGCTGTATAATTCGTTGCAATAAGTTCCTAATAAATTCGTGACAAACGTCCTAGCCGCTTACTATAATCCGACCCTAAGGTTGGAATTGGAACCTTTAAGGCATGCCAAAGTATAACGTACGCAAATTTTAAGAGTGTGATTGTTGTTATGAGTATCAGATAAGCTGCCACCAAACGCTAGAACGATTTATTACTACCAATTACAAAATTGATGTGTGTGTTGGATCTGATAGGTACTTATTATCCACTATACGTGTTTATATGATTTTTTAGTACATAGCGGAATGACCCGGTGCAGATGGGGAAGGGACCGTCTCAAGGGCGCGGGTTCAATGCGCGCAACAGTGCGTCAACGCGCATCACGCGCCGTAAAAAGCGAGATAATTGAGGAAGGTTATGTGAAAGGTAAGTATGTAGGTAGGTATGTTACCATGCAACTACTTATACACAAACTTGCAGCTTTTTGGTATGAACAGACTGGGCTTTCTGTCTTGCTCCCCGCACGATAGCATCTCCTAAAAATCTTTTGAATACATTATTTATCGAAATCCGTGTGATAATTATTTAAAATAACTGCTATTTCAACAAAAATTAGCTATGTTATAGTTGTGATTTGATTTATGTATATCCAGATGAAATTGCTATAATTTGAATTACGAGTAGTAATGAAATGACAGTGAAATTTAATGGGAATAGACCTAACTGCTACATTAAAGTTCTACAGAAATACCTAAGTAAGTAGGTACCTAAGTCCTAGGAACTTTAGCCTGATCAGAACAGAACTTTACCTACCGATACTTATTTTATTATCTATATAGTTATGATTTTTTTTATTGATGTTTGCTTAAGTATTATTAGACACCCTTAAGGAAAATCATACAGCTTAATCTAACCTTGCACTTGTGTCCGTTTCAGCTTCAGACACAAAACGAAAAATCCACAGAGAAGATGTTACGAAAACAAACAAAAAACGTTATGAAATATACAGGGTTATTTTTTAGTCAGTGCGCAAACTTATACCATGATATCAGAATCGTTAATAGGACATTTTAGGCAAATAAAAAATATGTTTTATTTTTTATAATTTTTTTATTTTTGTCTGCCCCATATAAAATAAATCATGGACACACTACTTTTCAATCGGGGGTGCGTGAAAATGGCAACAGCGCTCGCGCAGCGCACCCTTCAGTCAGTTTCAGTTCTCGCTTTGATTCCGTCGCGGGCGGGCGCGCACCTGTGTGACACTACTTTTCCCGCCGATCCCGAATTGATTTCGCGATGTCGAATTTTACGTTTCGCGAGTTTTACGAAATGGTGCGTTCGTACTTTTTAAGTGGGGAAAATACCCGAGCACCCCAATGAATGTACGCGGACGAAAGTTTACCTCGACTGCGTAATGCTGGCGTTGTGGACCCTCGTGTACCCAAGAACATTCCTCAACGTTATTCAGCGGCTGTTGGATCACGGGCAGTTTACTGTAAGTAACTGTTAATTAAACGACTATTGTACTTAGCTACCTACTGCCTACCTAGTGTTCTAGGTAAACTTTCATTTTGACGGTCCTAAGCCCGTAAAAGTATGAAGGGAAAATTGGAATCATCTTTTTAAAGGCTCAGCTACACAAGACCGGCGCGCGATAGCCGCGTTCCGGCCATACGATTTTTTTAATGAATGCCCGATCAAATCACACCCTGTTATTTTTGTGTGAGTAGACCGTTTTTAATCTTTATTCCTAAATAACCACTCAAGGTTAGTTCACACTGACGTAGTAGCAACAATTTAGTGGCCTATGAACTTTGACTGTCATACTTTACTGAATTTTTCGCTCCACTCTCATAAGCGCACAAAATTGCCGTTTACTTTACTTTAAATGCAGTTGTACTTTAAGGATAATTCGGTTAAAATCATCGAAGGGCAGGCACGCGCAATACGAGCTACCTCATATCATCAGTGTACATAAAGATTTCTAGCAGTGCAGATGAATTTCCCGCCACGCCACGCCGTGCCGGCGCCCGCGCCGGCGTCAGATTTCTTCTAAAAATTGAACCGTAGGCGCCACTATGTCTGGCGCTGTAAGACGCGGTGACTAATCGCGACGTTGTCAAACCATCACAACCTCTGTTGTATGCAGGTTGTGTAGGCTTTTAGGTACTATCAGCAACGGCTCCAGTTGCCATTAGTCTTTGCTGGTTATTTTTAAAGAATATTGGAAAAACCTTTGAATGTTGATCTTTTAAAATGGGTATCAATCTTTTCTGGTTATTCTTGTTAACTGTAAGAAAAACCATTCTAAGTTGATCACGTAGTTGGTTACTCGAGGTGCTGTACAATCCCGAGTTACCGTTATGGATTAAACATTTACATGTCTTGCTTATGCTAGTAGTAGCTGCTAATTCTTAACCAAACTGGGAAAAATCCAACTACCTGATTAACAAAATAATCTTGTCTCTCCGCATAAACTAGAAACAGGTACCATCAAATCAAGAGACCAACTTTCAAACCACTACACCACGGAGGCAGTTTAAGTGTTGGTACTTGTGAGATAGGTTCTTAGTTGTTGTAGGTATCACCCACACGCACCCCGGTACCAATAGCGGTCATTAACCTGGACTGGTCATTGACCTGTGCTGTAGGTAGAAGCTAGAACACAGTCAGCTGATAGGTATAACTGGGCCGCGCGCGACGTTGCCAAACCGAATGATAGCTAGTGAACCTAATAGGGTGATCCACACTTACGTACGATCCTGGGATAAGTTTAAGTGCGATTATTTCAATTTTTTTGTTCTAAGTCAGGTGTAAAAAATAAATACATATTTTCTAAAATTTTATAACCATTACGTATGTTGAAGCTGCGCACTGACTAAAAAATAATCCTGTATGCGCGCATGCGGTTTATTTAGAGCGGGCGGCGGCGGCATCGGCATCGGCGGCGGCGCGCAAAAACCGGCGCGCGCGCAAGGGAGCGTCTCAAGGGCGCAAGTTCGATGCGCTGTGCGTCAGTGCGCATGGTGACGTCACGTCACAGAACATCTCGAGGTTTACAGTAAAGTGTCTACCTTTATTTCAATTTTCTGTGATTTTGGTTTGCAGAATTACCAACAATAAACGGCAAAGATGGAGTATACTCAATAGGACATCGAAGAATTCCGCGTAAGTTGTCTTGTCATATTATCTAAGGCTACACTATAAAAAACTATTATGTGCTCTGAGCACGGACCCCAAAAAGGTGCTCGTCTTGAAAACTACAACACAAACGGTATGTTAAACAGTTTTTATCAGTAGGTTCCTATTTTGCGCCAAACTGTCGATTCGGTCGGATGTCGGTTCATCGATGAACCTTACTATCAAAGTTTTTCAACCGCCTACTACTAGTAATAGGCCTCTGACATGGTTGTGATCACATGGAAGTAATTCCTACCTATTTCATGAAAGGCAAGTTTTCCACAGTCTTCTCGAAAACTGCATTTTGAGGAGGAAGGTAAAGTTAAAAGCTTTATAAAGTAAGTGAAAAATATAAAAAAAACTTCCTGATGAACTAGAAACAATGATACATAACATAGAGTAGTTGTATTGTACGCGTTGCGTCACACATGTGGCTCCAGCGGTCTTTATGAATCACATAATGACATTATTGTCATTGCCATCATCATGTCAACGAGCGAATAAAGGATTCAGAAGAAATTCATTATTAGTTATGCATGCGTGCAGTCAGAGCAATTTATAGCGAGTCTTGTACGCAGACATACCTACCTACCTAGTTCCATAGTAAGGAAATACGATATTTTATGCTGTTCTACGTATCTTTGGGTATGCAATAGGCTCATTTTATTTGTATTTCCTCATTTCTAAAGGCAGTAATTATTTTTTGGGTGTACGTTCCAATTTTCACTACTAATTACTGCACTTAAGGTGTTTGACTGTGCCTACAAAAATCTATGAAAAATATGAAAATACAAGAATAAATTCTATTTCACAACTAATAAGGTAGTTTAAGTATGGCAAAAACCAAGATTCTACGAGTTGTCTCTATCAAAAAAGGCGGGCAATATTTCTATTTAGTTCAATTTCCACCCTGTTTACCTCAGTGTTTTCGTATGCAAGCGTGAGTCAGGGCGTCGCGACGCCCTCTCCCCCCTCTAGACGTCTAGACCCCCCTAACCGCCCGCCCTTATGGAGGCAATTGTCTGAATACTGCACTTGTATTATGCAACGGTAGAAATGTTCTATCTACAAGGAGTAATAAAATGGGTATATTAAGCCGAACGGAGCTCATGAAACTGAACAACTATCCCCATGGAACGAAATATGGAGAAGAAATGGACCTGCCATAGTAAATTTACCAGCTGATCGACAATTTCGTATGAGAGGTTTAAATGTAATATTTCGACCCAGGATCCATAGGGAAAGTTGTTCAGTTTGATGAGTACTTCGACCTCCTTTTGACTTGTCATACCCTTTTTGTTCCATCCTGTATACATAGTTGATGTTTTGACTTCAACCTTCGTGGTGTGGCTCAGCTACAGTAAAAACTAACAGCAGTATAACCTCCTTTGACAAATGATTGCTCATTCCTCACTCGACTAATGGCTGGTCGCAACGCGTCACAGAATAACCAGTAGTATGTAGTATATTATGAAAAACGTAAGTACGTAAGAAAAAGCATTGTCTAGCATTACTTTAAGGACCACGTGTGTTGAGTATGTTAAGTGATTGTGCGCCAATCAGTCGACATAGCCGAATATTTTGTCAGCAGTGAGTGACAGTTATATTAACTGTAAAAAATTTAACATTGAACTCCTGCTCCCCACCAAACAGTCAGTTGTAGATTTCATGGATCCCGGGGCTAGAAAAATGAAGAGACCAGTAAAAAAAACATTCCGTAGGCTGTTTCACCTCTCCCATACTTTCATAATTTTTCTACATCTTATTCTGTTCGTAGGTTCTATTACTGTGAATAATGTAACGATTATACTGTGGACCATAATGAATATGTTATACTAAAATAATAGAACTTGTTCTTACAGACAGTGGCCAATAAAAAGAGTGAATTAGGTCATGGATTATGATATTTTATGAAACAAGAAATGACAAGATAAGTTCTAGAAGGTACTTTTTAATATAGTGGATTTATGATTAGTGAAAGTATTACTTTAGGGCCTAGTGGATAGCTTGCACTAGCCAAATACTGGCATGTGTGCCAGCTGCGGTTTTCAAATTAGCCTGTGATTATCTCAACCGCACAGACGTGCCAGTTACGACTGCATATTTTACTAATGTCAACTCGCAAAAAGTTCAAAATGTCTAAAAAGGAAAAAATGACACAGAAGCAACACGACACAGATGCAAAATGTCACAGACACAAAACGTTAAGTTGTGAAATGTCGTAAACCGCAAAATATCTTAAACTTGTTTTTACAGCTGTCATCAAATCTGTTATATGTATCGCCATAGTGAAAGGTTGTCAGCCCATCGCTTAAAATTGCAATACGCACCCTCAAGTCCCTTTGTCGACTCTTACGACACCCACGGGGAAGAAATGGGGTGATGCTATTATAAGCCGGCATCACACGGATTTATATCAATCAAAAGTGCATACAATATTTTTAAACCTTTTTTATAATTCATTGCCCTCTAAGTTGATGTTAATTTCATTTTCAGACTAAGGCGGTTCTCCTACTTGTCATCAATCGCAGCTTATTTATAATGCACCATAATGCATGCGTCTTTCAGACGAGAGGAAATCACAAATTCCGATCTTATTTCTATACAAATACGGCTTTGGTGCGTAACGGATTCGTCTATTAAGTCATTTGACAGATGCATGCGTTACGGTGCGTTAAAAATACGCAGCGACGGGCGACAAGTGGGTGAATTACCTACGTCTATAAGGAAGACCGCAAAAGAATCATAATTTTTAATTCCTTTGAAGCCTGTTGCAGTTAGTGACTCATATAAAGTTCCCTGATTTTTACGATCCCCTAATGACTCAGTTACAAAACCACACGTGAGGACACGATAGGAATTTTTATAATCCGACTTTGTTACATAAAATTCATGTCAATTACGATTTCAAGGTTACGATGCAGAAAGTTCTACGAAATCGTAATTGTAGAATCTCTCTTGATACAAGGCCATTTCATCTGAGACAGAGAAGAGTGCTTCGCAGAAACTAAAAAGGCACTATAATTTTAAATACCTACAAAGTCTAATCAAGAAAATATTACACATGCCATACTGTCTAACGAATATAGGCTTTAATGCACCAAGCGAGGATATGACTATTTAACAAATAAAGCGAAAAATACCAAACACAAACACACATATTTGATTAAACCGTGTTGAATTTTTGAGATAATGAATTTTGTACGAAGTGCAATAAAGTATAAACATAAATAAACTCACTATTAAGAATTAATATTTATGTTGAACTAGCTTTTACCCGCGACTTCGTCCGCGTTAGATAGTTTTTTTAAAGGCACAGGTTCTAAAGTAGATATGTATATTCATAGTTAGTATGACAGTGATATTAGAACAGTTCTTATCTCTACTGTTTAAGGATGACTTGCTTGCTTCTGTTGTAAAAGAGACAATTCAAAATTTGCTATTCGGTGTACTGCCCTAAGAGATGAATATTTATAACCATTGAATACTAAAGTCAGTAGAAAACAAAAAAATCCTCGGTGAAAAGTTGCCAATGTCCTTTCTCAACTTATTCCCAACATACTGAACAACTATTGTTTTGGAACCATTTCTGTATCTCTAATAGTTTAGGTGGGCTCCTGATGGTACACCTGGTGGTCTATATAAGGTACTCCAGATCCTCAATGTCCTTGTGAAAAGAAGCGGCCCATCATACGGAACAACTTTTGTTTTGGAACCATGCCTGTATCTCTAATAGTTTAGCTGGGCTCCTGGTGGTACACCTGGTGGTCTACATAAGGTACTCCAGATCCTCAATGTCCTTGTAAAAAGAAGTGGCCCATCATACTGAACAACTTCTCTTTAAGAACCATGCCTGTATCTCTAATAGTTTAGCTGGGCTCCTGGTGGTACACCTGGTGGTCTACATTAGGTACTCCAGATCCTCAATGTCCTTGTGAAAAGAAGCGGCCCATCATACTGAACAACTTTTGTTTTGGAACCTTGCCTGTATCTCTAATAGTTTAGCTGGGCTCCTGGTGGTACAACTGGTGGTCTACATCTGTACTCCAGACCCTCGAATGGTGATAAAAAGTAGCCTATGTCCGTTCTCGGTATGCTAGCAATCTCTGTGCCAAGTTTCATAAAGATCGGTTCAGTGGTTTGGCCGTGAAAGCGTAGCAGACAGACAGACAGACAGACAGAGTTACTTTCGCATTTATAATATTAGTGTGGATAGTGTGGATTAGTGTGGATAGTGTGGATTGGTTGAAAAGTTATTTCCATAATGCAATCTCAAAAAAATGCACGCATTTATAATATTAGTGTGGATTTGTAAAAATGCTATTTAATTTAAGCACCTTTATTGCTCGATTATTATGAACGCCGTGTTATTCTCCAGTTACTTTCTGACAAATAAGAACCAGTTTATACTGCATTAAACAATATGAATGTATGTAGGTATACGTTCGATATTGGAGTATTTATTAAATGTGTGTTTATGTTTGATATTGAAGTATCTATTAAAAGTGTGTATATGTTCGATATTGAAGTACCTGTAAAACAATAAATAAAATGTTGAACACAGTGAACTGTCCATAACGGTATGACATTAATACTGAAAGAAATTCAAATGAAGTTTAGCCAAAAATATGAAATTAGAAATGATCATGAAACAAAAATTTTACGACTGTCGACGACTGTTGTCCGCATTTGGTTAATTTTAAAAAAATACGAATATATCTTCCGCCAAATGTTTCTAAACCGCAAGTCTACCTAGGTATTTGCTAGGACACAAACAACAGTCTAGACTTCCAGGAACACGCTCGATGCCAAGTACAAGGTAAACTGACTCATAACGACACTCGGTTACGTCATACTTTACTCGGTTATATTATAATATGTGCATGTATGTTAACGCCGGCGCTACGTACGCTCGCTTTGTCTATTCATTTACAGGTATTATAAGAGCCATGCCACGCGTTACTGGCATTAAAATACACTTGCAAAATTGGCGGGCAAGGCTGCGGTAGCCCAGATGGAAGAGGCGCCGCCACTAGCAATGCGAAAGTCTCAGGTTCAAATCCTACCCACGCTTGAAAATTTTGCAAGTAAAAAAAAAGGTATAGTAAGATACTAATGAGGTGCAGCCCAAATTTTATTTCAAACTGTAGTTTAAAACATAATATAATGGCTCATATTTTGTACCTGGTTTTTGCCTTTTGTACATGGCTCTGGATTTGACGGTATTTGTGGACAGTAGGTACCACACTGATTTAAGAAAATATGAAATGAGTCTTTTCCCTGTTTCTACTTTTCATGGACATAAACAAGGAATTTTGATATTATGGAACTTAGTAATATACATGTACAATTTTTGCAACGACTAAAACTTTTTTCTTCACGGATTTTATGAAAAAGGAGCATCGTCCACACACTGGACGATATTGCGTTTCGTAGCAGCCATCATACATATGACAACTTGTGACAGCGGCAATTTGGTGCGGCGTCGTGTGTTTAGATATCCGAGTCACAAAGTAAGTATTGGCGACGGCGCGCCGATTCTGTATAGAATTTTATTTACTGCTTTCTTCAATAAAAATATCCGGAAAAACACCGAAAAATTATGCAGTGGGTACCTACGTGTAAGAACCGCCTTAACAGACCTCGCAAAGAAATAAAACGTTTACAAATCAGCACAAAACAAGTTGTTTACCATCGCAATGTTCCAAAGGTTGGTTGTGGTTAATTATAATAAATGACATTATTCGTTTGCGATTCTTAGTATTTCGCATGTTACGACGAAATATTTGCGACTAATTATGTTAGGGGCATTACATGTTCCCACGATATACATACTGTATGAGTTTCCTCATGGGATTATCAGACCTACGTATGACGAAATAGCGCCATAGGAAATAATATGCTTAGTGGCGTGATATTATGTTTACCAGTTGTATTTCGAAGAAAAGCAAAATGCATTGTAATATTTTTGGAATTGAGGTAAATATAAAGTTTATTTTTTAATGTTAATCCTGACAAATAGGTTTACATAAAATAATCTTTCAAGGTTCTTTCTGATTAACTGACCTACAACTTATACAATAATCATCATCATCATCACGCCTTTACCCCAGTAGTAGGTTTAGACAGGGCATGAACATCGTGTCATTAGCGCTAGGCCTGACAAAAATTTTACGAATATTTTTGAAAATATGTGTATGTTTCCAATAGCCTAAATACATGTGTCCATTTAAAAATGTGTCTAGATGGAACTAAACCGTGTGTATCACGATATTGTCTAGTTGTCAGCTTGTCGCCAAATATTGTAAAAGAGTGTGTTCGGAAAATTAACCGGCGTGATATTTTGGAGCGCTTTTGTGCCTCAGTATGAGATATGTCATAGCAATCTATGAAAAATGATTTGTTCACATTTTGCCCAGGTCTATACTCTTTTCGCACATACTCTTGACACGGCGATGCCGGCTATACAAATATAGAAATACATGAAGGTATATTAAAATTGAAAGTCTTTATTCAATGTAGGATAGTATTATCACTTATTGACGTCATGTTCCGACATTAAAAAAAAGTAATTTGTGTAACACAATTTTCTTTAGTTAATAACAATTTTGTAATGTCCTAATAGAAAATCGGCTCGGGCGGGATAAAGAAATAAAAATATTGTCACTGCCTCGGGGCTGGCCAGGTTAATCTCACGGCATGAAACTTTACGCCACCACCATCTGAAAACGATGTTTGTTTCAAATTGAAGTCAAGATTTTCCAAAGCGTGTCATTTACATGCGTATAATTAACTGGATCCCCTGAACAGGAAACCCCCTCCAAAAGTGCTCCTACTCTAAATTTGTACACATCTTATCTACACCAGGGGGGTCTCACTCCACGGTTTAGGTATGTTCCGCCGGCGGGTCCCCTACGGGGACTAATCTCCGCGGGTTGTCACTTGTCGTCGCCAGACCGCCAGTGTGCCGCTAGCCGCCGCACTGTTCGCACGCACGTGCTGCTCGCGCGCACACTTACTTGATTTTTTTCTGTGTTTTAGTACGTTTATTCGTTAAAAAATCGATCGAGTCGTCGACTCGGTGTCCCACTCGATACAAAGAACAGTTAGACACAAGAATAATTAATTGTTTTTCTATATAAACAGTAGTCATTAATAATTTCGTTTAGGTTTATAAATATTTACAAATCTTATAATTCCTTTCGTAGATTAAGTGAACAAATAAGATATTATAGCAAAATCAATAACAAAAAATCTTCGTGCACGAATAACATGATAACAAGTTACAACCCTTGGAGTTCGCCGGCGGCTCAGTCATAAAACTGCGATGCGCAAGGGAGATTGAGCGTTCGCGCGCGTTCATAAGTTTCAATTTTGTTTGTGAGCGGTTGGGTACACCGAGCGTAGGTATTAATTATACCTAAACATGTAATTTCTTAGGGTGATTCTTCTGTACGTTAGTACTATTATATATTCTGTGTCTACACCAAAGATATTAAAGACGAAACTATAGAAATCACAAAGCCAGTACTTTTATATTTTGAAAAGAGCGACTGAGAAAACAAGATGACGTCACAAAATATTGTTGGCGGTCAGGTTCTCGACATAGCTACCTATTCAAACTCAGTAATACATGCGTTAAAGAAAAGTGTTTTTAAACCATTGAAAGTATTGAAACTGCTTTTAGTCAAAGGATCATGCATTCATGTGCGAATTTAAAGGGCCTGCTTCAAAAGTAGACCTTACACAACTTAAAATCGCGATCTCAAGGACCACAAACATAGACCATTTTTTGCCCCAAAACCTGATTAATACGTCTATTGTGTGCTTCTGGGAATCGAACCTGGGAACATTGGGGTAGGTCACACCGGGCAGGTCACCTTGCCGGTCAACGACCTCAGCCTTGGTTTTTTTAAGTTATGCTAAATGGGGCAGTTAGAGGTTATTTGGATGGGGAAGTGGTATTATCAAAATAGCAGACGGTTGAGACTGGTTTGCCACGGCACCATGAGTCTTGAATTTTGATAAATTGATTACAGCTAGTAAAAAAAGTAAGATCATATAAAAATCTCCTTCAGATAAGACAAACACCTGCGGCAACTTCAATAAATATAATAGGCAATATATATATTTCATTTATTTAATATATTAAAGCTTCCTCGTAAAATCTTCGATACACATACATATATCACGCGTATTTCCATTGCCGGGTAGGCAGAGCGCAAAGGCTCAAACTTTACTTTTAACTTTACGCAAAAATGAGTATTGTCTGACGGGTTGTCAGCCCATCGCCTAAATTTGTAATACACATGTAACGCTCGAGTCCCTTAGTCGCCCACCCATGTTAAAGAAATTGGATGATGCGTGCGATTGCGATTCTAAGCCGACATCACACGGTAAGTAAAATCTTTGATATATTCGAATAATCGTAATTTCGTGTCTGAATCTCATTGAACTTTACTTCTGTTCCGTTAAACCAGCTTTCCTCGTAAAGGAACTTGAACCTCTCAAGTTCAATTTGAATTCATTGAGTGATTGTTACATTAGGTATACCAAAGACTTTTTTTTCGAAATGTATAGTTATGTTTATAAGATTTCATTCCAATAATCTAGCAGTAAAATAAAATGTATATTTTTGACTTTTTTTATCTTGGTCACTTAATAATCAGCTAAGGCCATTTCTCCCACTCGACGTCCGTTGCTGCGTATTTTAAGCGCATTTTTAACGTATGCGTCTGTCAGACGAAAAGAAATTGCGAATTCCTGCGCGCGTCTCAACGCATCCGTAACGCACCGTCAACGCATCATCGTCGTATTTGTATGAGAACAAGCTACAAATACGGTGACGGCGTAACGGATGCGCTAAATATACGCAGCAACGGACGTCATGTGTGATCCCTGCCTCACGGCCAATCAACTGACGATCCACATGTTTAAATACAGCAAATAATCGTTTATGCGTGTACCTACCTAAAAGGAATCGCGATCACGGCTAAAAGATGAGCCCCCTTACAGCCGGGTCACCTTGCCGGTCGTTTGCTGATTGCGTTCCTCTTTTTGCACGTTTTGAGCGGCTTTTGTTTAGGCAGCCAAACTTCTCGGAATCTACTGGGATTCGCAACGAATTTAATATGTTTATATTGGAAAGTGCGAAAGTGAAAAAATCTAAATTCATTCAACCAGAGAATTGTTTTTTGCTAGTAGGAACCTCGAAAGTTTAAAACAGATACTGCCTAGCAAACTGAACAACAACACGTGTCAGACTGGTCACTCAAGTCATAGAACTTTCAATAGCCTGTATGAATACATAACCAAACAAACCTGGATGCCTCTCCACGTGAGATGGAAATCATCACAAAATGTATTCAGATATGTGAACCTAAACATTGTGGTTTTGTAATATGTTCGGATTATCAGAAACAGGGTTACAATCGACTTCGGTTTATCATCTTGTGTAGAGATTTCATCAAGGCCATCCAAGATAATACAACTACAAATTTTTAAAATGCCAACAAATATTCTAAATCTATTAGATGGAAAGTTTGGAAAAAGCTGCTTATAATTCAATCGCAGCATGACATAGTTGAAAGAAATAAAACAGGCGTGTACGTTTTTTTCTGGCGGTAAAGCGTAAGCCCTATTTCTATTTCAAGTATTCTAGAACGTTACTATAAAATGTTAAGAATATCTGATAGAACAAACAGACACAGAAACCTGCATACATCACCATTCTAATGCGTTGCTTTTGTTGGTGAAGTAATTTTCAGTCTTCTCTATTTTTAGCCTTTACTCAGGTCACGAGGTACCTACTGTATTTAAATTAAGTCTAGTTTTGTTCAGTTAAATTGGTCTTGGCGTCTTAACATTACCATTATTCACTAAAATGAATTGTTAGTATTTATTTACGCATTTTCCTCGACTCCCTTAAATTATTCAAAACGAGACACCAATCTCTACTTTAATTAAGTCCATATAAGCTCATCCACATACATGAGCCCTAATAAAATTTACTATCTATTTATCGCTCTATTTAAAGTGCTGCTAAAAATATTCAGTAAATCCATGACCAAATGCTTCTTTTTTTATATAATGGACATAATTTATCTCATAAATATATTATAGGTTCATCATATAAAACGAGAACTGGCGAACACGCGTGCTGTGCGCGTGTTGAGCGCGCGTGAGTACTAAAGTCATACGCGCAGCCCACGCGTTTATGCAGCGTGTTATTACCTAACGTCTGAATCCGCCCATACACATTGCTAGATATTGTAATATTTTGTATTGTAATAGGAAAGTTTTGGAATACATAGTAGATTCTGAAAGCATAAGCACCAAATGCCACGTGATAACTTTTCTCATGTTAACCAAATAGGAATATATTCCATGTTTTGTATAATAAAACTTTTAGATTGTTACCTATGTTATGGACTGGAAAGTTTATTGTTTCTCTATGGACAATTCACATCTTCTAAACAAAACACAACATTGAACCAAGTTACTTCAAGTTTTGTAATAAATAAGTATTAAAAATCATAGATGGCTATATGAAGATCTCAAACAAACGATAAATTTTATATTAGTTAAGAAAATTTCTGTCCTTTGCTAATAGATGATTAGTAGCAAAGGTGTAAATGAGATTGTTCTTGTCTCTATTACCGAAATAAAAATGTTGATAATGGATACTGCAACTGTATATTATGATTATGTTAAAATTATGCTTGTGTCTAGGAGTTGGACACGTCATGTCGAAAATCATCATTCAATAATAATAATCATTTTCAATAATTGGCAGCCTAATATACCCTTCACATACTTTATCTATCAAATGGCTTTAAACGAACGATTCTTGTATTTTAAATTATAATTGGGTTTTCGGAAACGGCTTCTAAGGATTTTCTTGAAATTTCGATCTGGGTAGGTTTTATTACTCCTCCGTTTAAATGTTACATTCATCCGTTGAAAGTGGAGATTTTTTTATGAACAACGCTATCTAAGTGTACATTAACGCGTAAAAAAATAACGAGCTTTGTACAACCAGTGATTACCAGTGCCATGTATTATCATTGTACAGGTACAGGTCCACATTTACAGGCGAAAATCTGCCTGTAGCACACTTGTAGTTACAATTTACAGGTTACAGGCGTTTTATGAAGACACTTGTAAAGCTACCATAGTAAGTACCGCTCCAAAATCTCGACTACAGGTAAATTTTACAAGTCGATGTACAACACTATCGATTCATTTATTTCATTCACTCAAATTCAACGTCAATGCTATAGCACAGATAAAATAATGTAAAAGTATGTATACACTTTGCTAAATATATAAGACATTACACTGAAAATTATTATTTTAATAAAAAGGAAATAACAAAAATGAAATCAACAATATTTCTAATAAAACTCATATTATTGATAGTGTACGTTGCCGTGTGATTGCCGGCTTAGAATAGCATCACCCCATTTCTTACCCATGGGTGTCGTAAGAGCCGACTAAGGGACTCGAGGGATGTGTATTGCAATTTTAGGCGATGGGCTGACAACCTGTCACTATAGTGATACACAGTTATCTGATTGACCCTCAAGCTTTTGTCAGACGTGGTGTTAATATCCGTTTTACGGCCGTTAACGCTCTGCCTACCCCGTAAGGGATATAGGCGTGATTTATGTATGTATGTATGTATGTATGTACGTTAAAATAGTACTGTTGATAAAGTTTTGCTTTATTTAACGCCT
The DNA here is from genome assembly GCA_027580185.1 of Tuta absoluta. Classification (NCBI taxonomy): domain Eukaryota; kingdom Metazoa; phylum Arthropoda; class Insecta; order Lepidoptera; family Gelechiidae; genus Tuta; species Tuta absoluta. The sequence continues at coordinate 3,266,357 of JAQAHW010000034.1, forward strand.
CGAGCAAAATAATTTGGCAAGGAACGCATTTTGAGTACTTTTGAACATATTGAATAGACTTTTATGCAGAAATCTTGCACTTGTAGAATAATTACCTAGGTCAGACGACCTGTAAAATTATTCACAAGTTGTAAGTTTTTACAGTTGTACTTTACAAGTCTTTTGATGAACACCTGTAAAAACTTGCTCGATTGTGTTTTTAAAAGCAAAATCTTCCCTATGGTTTGTCGATGGAAATCTACAGGTGCCTGTAGCTGTGACTTGTAAAATTGTAGACCTGTAGCTTCGAAAAACGCCTGTAGTTGTAATTTTCATCAGTGTTGCTATTTAAATATTAATTTTGGCGCGATGTTGCCACTTTTTCGCCTGTAGAATTGTAGTTGTTCAATGATAGCACAGGCCACAGGTTCTACAAAATTATACTTAAAAAGACTTCACATACAATATGTAGTTAGGTACCTGAGTTCAGCTCACGTGTTTTCAAACGTGCGATATCACGTGAAAGTAGCATAATACAGTTTTGATTTAAATAAAAATGTTCGTGAAGTTTTCAAAATTATTTCCTTCATTTAAAAACATTATTTTAGACTATTTACGCAATGGTTGTCACACCTTTATGTTGTATGTATTTCTTTATCCACTTTGCACATCTCGCTAATGAGACAGTCTTGTGGAGAAAACATGTTCAGACATTTCCAAAGGCCTATCACTGCACTGTGTGCGGCATAACCTTGCGAACCTCCCCTCGCAAAAAGTGTGGGACCCCGTCGTTGGCGGTGGGTGACCTTGTAAAAGTCACGGTGACCGTTCGTTGCCCCCTTGCGTAAGCATTGCATCATTGGCCGTCGCATCAAGATCATCCCATCATGTGAGTAACGCCACAAGTATTTGGTTATAAGGATGTTTAGATTGCAGAAGCGTGATGTGAATTTCTAAAACCAAGTTCTAAGACCAATCAGAATTCGTTCACGGGGGATCGATTATCTTTATTTTATGAAAGGTACTTCTCAATCTTCAAGCAAAAGCTGCACAAAACTTGACAAACGAAGAACGTTTACCAATTTTTACCTACTATCATCGCAATGTACCTAATGATTTTTCTTTAAACTTAAGGCGGTTCTCTCACTTGCTGTGTCAAACGACTTGACAGACGCCTCCGTTACGCACCGTAGCCGTTTTTGTATGGGGAAAAGATAGGAATTCAAAATTACCTTTCGTCTGATAGACGCATGCGTTAAGACGACAAGTGAGAGAACCGCCTATAGGTAGGTACCTACCTAATTTGAAAATGGCGTCGAGCTTCGTTCGGAAATACAAGACTTTTGATAAAATTATGGACCATTATCTCTACGGTGCGCTAAATATTACAGAAGTCGGAGTAGTTGACCAACCGCTGTGTATGGCTTTTGTAAACCATATTAACGCCTTCAACTGCATCGAAACATGGACTGTTTTAGAGTCCTTTCAGCGGTACCAAGGCAACTGGTTTATTTAGAGGTACTCAAAACCTTCTATCAAATGGTAATGAAGTCCACTTAAGTAAGAATAATAACCAGACCCGTCTAATAACTTCTAGGTGGAAGACAGGGTGACGTCATATCCCCGAAACTCTTGCTGTAGGATGAGCTATTTACTGGAGGATGTCTTCAAAGTGGTCTTGGGTTGGACTGGACACCAACGCCAGCAGCTAATATCTCACTCATCTCCACTTTGCCGACGACATAGTCATAATAGCTGAATTGCAGGACCTACAAAAATGCAGTCCAGTCTTGAGGCGGCGTAGATGTGTCTTAGGACTGAAATTCCAAAAAAATATATTGAGCTGAGGCGTCATGGACTCGGGATGCCACAGGAAGAACACATCATTCGTGACCCAGTCTTCGTCCAAGCCGAAATCAACAAACCAAGCAGTGAAATTGCCCCATCGACTGAATGTAGATAAAGTCCGGAAAGAAATCATCTGCCAGAAGACTAAGAACCGATGAATTAAAGTGGGCAGCTGGTAGCAACTGCATGGCAAAAATGGGAAATTGGGCCTTATGGCTGTGTACCGTACTCAAAAGCCGGGCAGAGTTAAAATTTGGCCTGATATTTAGGTAAAAAAACCGGAAGGCCTGCATATTTTATCTATGTGTAAAACATATGCCGCATTAAAAAGAATAAAGGAAGAAAAGAGAACATCGTGAAGGCCTAGACAGTAGACACACACGTCTTCAACATCAAGACACTTAAACTCAACATAATCAATCTTACGTCAGGGTTACAACACATGTGCTACTTGGGAGTATAACCTTACGTCAGGATACAAAACAATACAGCGTGGGCGTATAATCGTCAAACCTCGTAGAAATACTGCATCGTCAAAGGATTAACCACGCTTCATACTATTACATATTCAGGGCCTCGATTCTCTTATTTTTAGTCTGTGAATTTTCAATATAATGCCAGTATATACCACATCTATACTTTAAACTGTTAGCAGAATATGAAATGACCAAAACTGTTAAACTGACAGGCCATTGACACGAAACTAGAGGTATAACGAATTTCATTTAGCAAACTTCAGGACCAGGTTAAATCCCAAGATTCTTTTTGTTTACATAAAACTGAAAAAAATCAAAAATGGTTTCATTATCACCTAAAATATATGGAAGTTGGTACAAAACCCGGGTTCATCGGGCTAGCTCTGAGGATAGTTTACTATAGGGCCAGTTCGTCGCACTAACGGTAACTTGTGCACATTGGCTCAACAATAAAAGGTTACAGAGGGGCAACCTCCCCCAAGGTCGTCGTCGCGACGGACACGAGCATGCAACTACGTGCAGTTATGTGCACTGGACGGTGATATAATATACCTACCTGCTACTTTAGTATATTAGTTATGAATACCGTACATAAACTGGGCAGTACTATTTATTAATGTAATTACACTGTCTCATCTTACCTTAATTTTATGCACTACTCTCTTCTTCCCTTTGATTTCTCCTCTACCCAAAGGTTGTCTGGTAGAGATCGCTTTCAGCGATAAGGCCGCCTTTGCGCATTTTTAGTTTAAGTTTTCCTGTTATTTATTTGTGTTTTGAATGTGCAATAAAGTGTTTTTACTTACTTACTTTTACTTACTGGGCCTGGATTCTTTTTTAAGCCATTGTAATGCCATCGACACTGTTTCTACTATAGCTACCGTGATTTACTATACTTTAAATCGGGAGTTTTCTATTTAAAAGTTCTCTATCTTTTTTATACTGTCATACCAGATGGTTGTGCTTAGTTTATTTGACTAATAAATAGATTTTATCTATTTACGTACTTTACTATGGAAAAAGACTTTTTCAGTGTCGCTCAGCGCCATCTATGTACGCTTGAATATTGGCTAGAAAGTTTCCTTTTGTTAGCGGAATACGAAATGGCCAAAACCAACAACTGAGACACTTCCCCAATAGTGAAATACCGCCAGTATGTAATTAGTTCAACACGGTTCTGCTATTCAATTTTCAAGGGTGTAGTGAAATTGCAGCAGATGCGCACTGAACAGGCAGTTCACCTTCAAAGAGAAATGCATTATTATACATAGTGCAAGTTGTTTGTTTCTGTTAGCACTGTTTTCCTGTAAATACAAGTGACTCATTTCTACAGAATGTATTTCAAGCGGTAAACAATCTTGTGAAACTTAAAAACTATTAGAAATAATAGTCAAATAAAAAAAAATTACATTTATGTACCTTTGAATCCACATAGCATCCTTGAGGCCTTCTTACCGGAAACTGGTGTGATGTGACGAATTTCTTTTTACTATGAATAACTAAGCTATTGACATTACATAGATTTTTATAGGGACGTGTTTTGTTCCTTATAAGGCGGCGCTAATTACAAATCTATCTACTCGCCGACTCCAGACTAGTTAACTGTGCAAACAGGTGCAAAGCGGTAGACAAAATAGTAAAACAAAAGTGGAAAAATATAGTTTCAAAAATAGATTGTTAAGGCTTTGAAAGCAAGGTTGCAATTTAGGAACGCTGAACCGACTATACTAAATAAAGTGCAGAAACTTAAAGCATAGCATTACCCAATTTATTTCCCGCGGGTGTCGTATGAGAGGAATAAGGGGCTCAAGGGTTTCGTGTGTGTTGTTCACAACCTGTCACTTTAGTGATACACGACTTTTCTGAAACGGCCGTCAAATATTTGTCAGACGTGGTGATAGCCACCGTATTTCACGTCCGTTAAAGCAGGCCTGTGTCACTCCGCGTGTAGGTATTGAAAACATACCTCCAGGCGCCGGCCACTGCGAAAGGGCTAATCTAGCGGGCTGCCGCAAGCGAACGAAGTCACAGGCGTGCGCTATTTGTTCAACTTTCTCGACAATTTTTTGCAAGATGGACAGACGAAAAAAAGCAAAGAAATACTCTTGATTTGATTACATTATGTTCCTTTTTGAAATGAATTTAATTCTAAACAAACCCTTTCTTTTTTTGTTGAACAAAGTACCTACCTACTATTCCAAAATCCTAAAAGTAAGTATTTAAAATTAAATAAAAAGGTTTAGTCGTTTCATTCGAGTTGCATTTCATCTGTCGTACGTATTTATTTACGAACTTAGACTAAGAGCCTGAGATTTATATGTGATACGTCTATGGAATTCTTTTCAACTTAAAGAAAGTTTGCGAATCCATATTGTGAATTTCTTGCTTGGAAATTTAATCAATAATATTAAAAATAAAATAATATTTTGCAATATTGCAGTTAAATTGTAGGTGCAAGATAAAAATTATGTTGTGCTAGTTTCGGTGAGCACTATTCACACTCAGCACATATTTAGGTACTAGCTGATACCCGCGGGTTCGCGCGCGTCTTAGTTTTTATTTTTTAAACTGATGTCGGTTTTTAACTGAAGAATAATTTTAATCGATTTAGGTGTTTTCACAAAATTTCAAGATATGCAACCAGCGCCAGGACTTGTTATTACATACATACATACATATATAGGCAGAGCGTAAACGACCGCTAAAAACGGACATTTACGCCACGTCTGACAAACATTTTAGGGTCATTCAGAAAATTGTGAATCGCCATAGTGACAGGTTGTCAGCCCATCGCCTAAAATTGTTCGTCATCGCCTTTTACGACACCCACGGGAAAAAAAATAGTATACATTACAATATTATTATTATTAGTATACATTTTATTACTATTATGTTGGTATTCTTTTCGGATCTCGGGCCCACAGAGACCCGGTCCTTTGAGGCATGTGTGGGGCCAAAGCCAACAGCACAGAGGCCTTTTTTATACCAAATAATGTGTTGTGATGTGTACATCAAGCGGATACTTGCTCTGTCTGCACTATAAAAGTACTCGTACACCCAGAGCCAGCACCCGCCTGATGCAAGGACTATTGCAGGTTTATTACGTCTTCATTGAATTAAATCTTCGGCAATAATCGTATAGCATATACAATTATGCTGCTAGGTCTTAGACTACATGAACGTACTCGTCGCTGCCTGCTGCGTGCCCGCCAAAAGTAGGAGTAAACGCTCGTATTGTGCGCTAGATGGCGTAAGTAGTTTCTCGAAGTAAGCAACCCTAGACCGCGGCTCATGTTCCCTCAAAAAAATATTTGGCAGGTATGTAAATGAACACGTGGTCGACTGGAACGCGAGCTAAATTAAATCATATTGTCTATCAGATTGAGTACATATTTCTTTGAAAACCATTGCGAAGTAAAGCTTCTGTAACGCTAGTTACTAGTTATTATTCTGTGGTTAAAGCTCTTCTTATCCTGCAAAATAAAAGTCATGATATACGTTTATATGTATGTGTAGAATCTAAAAGATAATATTTGGTGATTTCAGGTAGGTAAACCAATGTTAATGAAACAATTTGCTATACCTTAGTTTTTATGGCCTTATTAGAAAAAATATCCTAGGAACCTATCCAATTTTAAGTCTAAACTTTGTTTACAATCGTCATTTTTAAGAACGATGTTTACGGACCTAGGCGCGCATTTATTTTAAACCAGTGATTTTTGAATGTAAGAAATTTAACCAAGTGATAGCAAACCAGGGAACTAATGGCGCCACCCTCGAGTGTTCCTTTTTCTGTGATTGGTCGAAAATGTGTCAGTGTCAAATTTCAGTTACTTCTGCTGCAGAATAGTAACTGAAATTTGACACTGACACACACACCGAGACATACATGCAGAAGTTCTGCATGTATGTCTCGGTACTTACTTGGATAAAATATTTTCTCTAGAAGACGTAAGTATCGGCTACCAAACTTAAGATATTTGGCTAAGTATTTCTACAATGTATCGTTAGTACTTATGAAACTTTAACGTGCGACAGACTCAATGCCAGATGCCTTCTTACTGAAAAGTCGGTTAAAAATTGAAGCCTACAGACCGGTCGAGTCAGTACTCAGTAGGTTATATTATATTTTTGCTGCCATTACAGCGAACACTGTAATAATACACAGTTTGTAGGGCTACGTACGTACCCAAAGAGTCAAAGCGGGACCCTATTACTGAGACTTGGTTGTACTTGTATGTCTAGCAACAGGCTGTATCTAATTAACCGTTATATTTTGAAAGTTGAAATATGGATAAAAGCCTTATTTCTGATGCAGCTATATTAAATACTTACTAAAGGGAACTCCCGTGCAGCAAACGTGATTTTATGCCATTTCATGGTACGGAACCCTTCGTGAGCGAGTGTGATTTGCACTTGGCCGTTTTTTTATCATTGTTTTGTTTTCTGTGACGGTGTTGCTAGGGATGATGGCAAATGCAAGTTTTGCGTGCTACTACTAGTAAATGCATATAGGAGATTTAATATCATGTTTAATAGACTACCTCGTAAGTAGTATATATACGGGATGTCAGTGCTTTTCTACAGATAGGGTGCATTCAAACAATTAACCTGAACCTCTTTCCCCTAGAAACATATGCCAGGAAAAGACCAAAAAATGACCTCCCATACAAAATCACAATCAGGTAGCTGACTGTATTTACTATAGGAAGTGAAAGGTTTTTGTCGTTTCCTGAAATATTTTTTATGAAATGTTGTTCAGTTACATGGTCTGAATACATTTTACCAGTATTCGGAGGGCTGTCCCTTACACCCTGTATATGAGAGTTAATGAATAGATGTGTCCTGTATAGAAATAGTAGTTGATGGTGAATAATCACTTTATTGGAATAACATAAAATTTATCTCTCGATTTTTTTTCACGTAACGATAGCGACATTCTGCGTAACTCGTAGGAAATAAATGCATGATTTTGTGTATGTATGTGTGCGCGTTTTTGTTCTTTGTTTATTTCTTCAATTTTAAATAGATAGCTTAATTCTTAGTAACAAAAAGTTAACTAAGTATATACGTATAAGATAATATGCCTGTTATTACATTTCACAATTTGCTTACCAAGACATATAATAACATATCAGCCTTAATATTAACTACCACACCAATCAACGCGGGACGCATAAAGGTAAGTGTGTCCACCATAAAACAGCTCAAACAGAAGTGGTCAATTTGCACTGTAAAAAGTGCAAGCGTAGTTTTTGAGTACATTGCGTAGTCACTTAGTGGTATTGCATGCAGTACTATGAAGAATTTGCTGAAGGCTAACTGCAAATGCTGGCACAAGACCGCGGTCCGCTTCCCATGGTCACTTCCCTCGGGAATGTGGCATCGACTGAGAAGAAGATAAACTGCAAAACAACCAGTGATGGCTATATATCACTGATTAAATGGTGGACTGAAAACTTTACAGGCATGATCATACCACTAAAGTAAACAACTTTTTCTGGGTTATGTTGGAAAACGAGCAGAAATTGGCCTCCCATACAAAATTCCCAATCATTTGGCTTTCCATGGAAGCTCGAAAGATTTTTCTCATAGGCTCAATAGTAAAAGTTGTTCAGTTTATTGGTCTGATCATGCCCCCAAAGGTACAACGTCAACTCTATTAAGCCATATCATACCTACTCGATATAACAAAATAATATTGTTGTTAATCGACTCGATAAAGATGGAGAACAGATATAACCTTGCAAAATCATATACATAAACCGCAAACTAACTCCGCATTGAACATAAAAAAGATCTTGTAAATTGTTTTGCTCAACGCACTCTCGCCAGGTGTTCACAATTTTTATGTCAGGTTAGTAGGATTGCATGCGAGTAACTGTACTGTCTCGGTACTGCCCTGCCAGGTGCTGGAACCAGTTGCTGGAATCCTGTTGGACTGCTAGTGCCCTTAGAATCTAGAGTAGGTTTATATTGTCAGACGTCTAGGTGCAGGGTAGACCAGATTCAGATGTAGGTACCTAGTGAGTTTAATAATGTGGCATGTATGTCAATAGGTTAAGAAGCGTTGTATCACTCATATTATTTTATCGTATGGGACTACGAGTCGACTAACGACCCACTGAATCTTGGTGTTATAGCTTTTAAAACAGCTCACTAGTAAATAAGTGGGCATTTGATTGACATCTAAGTAATCATACACAGCACAGCAGCCGACGTCTGTCGTACTAAGGACGAAAATTTAAAATTGGAAGCCATTTAATGAGGATTGAAAAGATACTTATTATCTTCATTGTGAAAATTTTGAATTTCAATATTTTTAAGAGCATTGCGTAGTACTTTTCAGTGAATAAATATAGAGCTCAAATAAATCATTTTTTTACTCTGTAAACTCGACACAGAATACTCACTGATTGTCTCAAACTCTTCAGAATGTTCACGTTGAAATTGTCGTTGATTAAGTTCATTCAGTCTGGATCAAGTATTCAAATGGGAGAATGAATAGGTGCTTCGTTAGGGCACCAAGCATGTGACTCGACACACGAGTGGACCTATATGCCTATAGTCATATTCCAACTTTATTGTTTGAGGCTACGACCTTTTCAAAAGGATTTACAAGCCTGAAGCACACCTTACTTCGCGTGAATATCGTTATATTAATATGCCCTATTTAATAATAAGTAACTAAATAATAGTATCATTCTGTGAAAGGAAAACAGAAGATTTGTTAGTGAGCTAGACTTTAAGGTTTAAATAATTTGAATGTTCTAATATTCAATTTTAGACGCACACCTCTGCCCATGTGACTCGACTCGTTACTAGATTGCTTTACGTAATAAAATTATAGTTTTTATGTTCTTGTTTTATCCGACAGCACGTTGTAAAACACGGTTCTTTCTCTTATCAGTCGAACGTTACACGGCCGATGACACGTTTTTTACCATGCCTATGATGTTGAGAAGAGAGATTGATTGTGACGTGACGACAGTCAATAGCGGCAACAGGTCAATATTTGAATTTACGTTGATGATATTTGATCCAAATATATATTACCTTAGCACTTTGTGGTTTCGTTTCTTATCAAAACAAACATTGATGATATTAAAGTCACATTCTATAGAGAAAGAAATGAATTAGAAGGTTACAAATCAAATCTTTTGATAATCAACCAAGGAAACATTAAATTGAACTTATCCACCAGTTGGCATATGACTTACTTGTTAGCCAGTAACTGATAGATTAGACTGGTATAGTTAAGGAGGCCTATACACGATGCAATATTTCGTAACACGGGCCCAGTGTGTTGACACAGATTGACAGATGTGTAGGGGCCTGATTACAACCGCGTGGGCAGGATACACGTGCAGTCGTCTATTGTAACGCTACTTAAACAGGGTCTTACTATATGGATTAATATTTATCCTAGAACTGTGGCATAGGAGGTGGACAGAACACCAAATTCGTTCGAGGCGTTTATGAATTTGATAACCCTCGCGATTGAATTAGGGTTTCTCTTCGAGAGTTCTCGAAGCGAGAATTCCCGGGAAATTTTGGTTTATTCGAGACGAGAAAAAAGTGGTCGAGAAATCGAGAAATTCGGTCAAAAATTATAAAAACTTAATAACGCGCTTCTTGTACTTGCACACGGCATTAAGCTAGTCTGATTGTTATTTTAATACCTAATCGGTTTTATTTACACAAAAGTATATAAGTATAAAGGGACAAATAACAATTAATACTAAGCTAAACTAGACTAAATTTAAGCTAAAAAAAGTCGTCTAGTGCGCCTCCATTAGATATGGTACCCAGTACGCTGGCAGCGTTCCCTCTTTGGATGGCCAAACTTAGTCGTTGGCCGAGAAAACTGCCAGCTCTTCGGTCACCAGTGGTCTCATTGAGGCGCGCTGACACCTCGTTTACTACTGTAGGTATTAGTTGCAAAACTAACCCGGTAGATGGAGCCTTGCCACGCGTTACTGGCATTAAAATACACTTGCAAAATTGGCGGGCAAGGAATTGAATACAAGTAGTAGGTATGAAGCAAAAATTAAACCTTATTCATAGTGGCCTATTTCCTTAAAACTACTTAGTCGATTTTATTCCGACTGCTTAGGTTGTTCGCAAAAAATATGATAACATATTCAAAGAATACGTACTAAATTCTACGACTCAACTCTAAAAACCTACCATTTAATACTTCATGGAAAAGGTTGCGGTTTCATTTCATTACATAAACGTACTTACGTGTTTTTCGGCATTATCTAAGCAGTAGACAAGTTAAAAATTTGAAAGATAGTTAATAGTCTAGACCAGGTGTTAACTATACAATTTGTCGTTTTTAGTGTCTGTCTGAGTGTTAAAGAAAAATAAAGACAGCTCAGTCCCAGGTGATAAAACATTAATGGTAATGATATCAAGATCTTTGAAAGCTGGAAAGATCTGAGCATTTTGGTTTGCATCAGGGTCAGGACAGGACTGAGCTGGGTAAAGTTTAATTGCAGAATTACAACACGTGCGGAAAGTTTACCTATGTAATTTCAATGATTATAGTTAGTTGGTGATTAAGAAATTTGTTTTTTTTTTGGGATTCAGCCTTCTAATTACCTAAAACTGGTACTGTTGTGTTTTTTGTGCTTTACAAAACTTGAAAAAGAAATTAAACAGATTTAATATTAACTATTAGTAGCATATTCATACAATTTAAGCTTTCATGTCTGAACTGATAATGCAGATGTATATTGATTTTAATAAATGAAAATAAGAAATTGTTTTTTTGCGGCGGCCGCGAATTGAACCCGGGACTAAGGAGTACTGTCCCACCGCTCTGCCACTGATCAACCGACGCCCCGAGCGAACACTTCAAATTTTAAACCTCTTGAAACATGTCTTGAAGCGACGTACAAGTATAAGCGACATCTAGAGTAAGTTATTTAAGCTTATACTATGGTCAGTCCTCGTTACAGAAGGAATTCAAACCATACGATTTGTTTTTAATTTTAGCAGATGTGGCATCGGTGGAGAGCTCATATCATTACAACTTTATGATGAGAAATGGCCCTGAATAATGAGAAAGGCCTCTTCCTACCATGTACGATAATCCACGTGTGACCTCTACGTTCCATGCAATAGGTGTTTGTACCTTGATAATGAATTCCCCAGACAAATAAACTGTTGCCTCTAATTCGTTTCATTATGATCGGAGTTTAGTTTTGTTTTGGCGTGGACCGTCTGACTCCCGACTGGTGATTTAACTGTCTTTGTTGTCTGGCCGCTGCTTTTTGCATCTTTACAGGGTGTCCCAAATACGATCGAATATTACTTATAAATTCGACATGAATTACTTAATCCTGTGTTTCCCGTGTCTGTTCTAAAAACAAGGGGATTAGTACACGTAATGGGCGGTTGTGTTCTCTGTAAATACCTGTGTATTCTTTCATTATTTACCATTCTAAGTGCTAAGCGGGGATCATCGAGATCCAGGCAAAACTAAGGCTTATAGCACAAGTAAGATTTTTAAACAAGTTTTATTTATACAATAACAGTCACACAATTTTAAAATAAATATACCTATGTTATTGTCGAAGATTTAATAAATAACATATATCTACACAATTTGACCAACTTCACTCGATAGAAAAAAAAAAACAAAGTAACCTCTATTTAAATATTTTTTTCAATATTATGTACAATTTCAAATATATAAAATAAGGTATAATTAAGATACATACATACCTTATCTAATACGAATACATAAATAAGACATTAAAATCTGGCGAAAATTTGAGTGCAAAATAAGTGTCTGTTTCTCTCTGGCGCAGCGCGAATGAAAAGGACAAACTATAGTTGTGAGGTATTTTTAGTTCGACAAGATGTTGACAAGCCATAAAGGCAGGACATCAAATTAAAGAGCTTGGTTCACCCAGTAACTAAATTAACACAAATTAAAGGATATCAATTACAATTTGGCGCGAACAATACGTCCAGTAGTGGACTGCAATAAATAGGCCGATGTTGTAATTACAAGTTTATCAAATTTGTCCCATACCATCTAAATTGTTGTCACTGGATGCTGGTTAGTCCAGTGAGTTTGTTTTAAACCTGCTTTAAAGCAAACTGAAAAATGTGTGTCAGCCTGTACCATGTTAGTATTAGTTTGCTTTCCTGATTTCAGGGTAAAATTAGATTCCGTAAAAGGAGAAGTCGAACACTTTTGTGAAGTTGTTTAATACTTTACTGATCTTTGTGAGAGATATTTAATGTAATGTGTAATTGTCTGAGAATGTAAACCTTTGTTTCACTGTGTTGTATGTCAGCAAAGAAATAATGACATGTAAGTGCTTACTGCGGGAAAATCAGTCACGATCACAGAAAAGGTTGGCCGGTAGAGAATGCCGCATGGCATAAGGCCCGCCCTTTGTACTTTCTGTGCTGTTATAAAATATCAAACGATTTAAAACCATTATTTTAATGACTATACTTTTGACACACCAATTTTCAATAAAAAATTGGTGGATTAGACATATAAAACCTACAATAAACAACTTTCAACGAAAATTTACTAAAATATATTGTAAAATATCAGTTTAATGATTTTTTTTTCATATTCGTAAATAAGGATTATAGTTGAAATAATATGATACAAATTTATTGTTGTCACTAAACAGCGTTTGTATAATTATTAAATAAGAAAATATCTTTTACATTATGAATGTCAAATACAAATAAAATGAGGTAATTCCAAACTGGGCTATCAGAGGTCATTGACTGATAAGATCACAGATAAAGTCTACGTGTACATGACTAATAAAAAGTTATTCATAGCTACTAAGTTTTTTTTTTTACATAATCACATGACTTGATAATTCCTGATAAACGTGTTAAGATTGGTAGGTGTGTGATACTGATAAATGTATTGTGTAATAAATAGGCATATGTACAGGTAGGATTCCATGTATGTATTGTTTGGTGGCGAAAACGATCGTAAAATACAGGGTGTTTGGCGGAGGAGTGTTAATATTCTCAAAGCGCGTTCTACGCAAGAAACTAAACAACTTTTCGTGGTACTATTTTTACGAAATACGTAAAAGTTTAGTTCTCCTATTCTAAATTTAATTCGAGCAGATAAAAATTGGTTTGGGTGGACGAATTTTTTTTTCTTACTTAGAAAAAAATATCGAAGTAAAGTTGACCAGTTATACGTTTAGAGCACGCTTTGAAAATATTTACTCTACTTTGCTAAATATCCTGTGTTCCTCCAGAAATATTCCGCGAAAGTTATTTTAGTAATGACTAAAATTCCGCAACTGAACTGAACTCAACCTTATGATTAATATTTGATATTTCATTAGCTTTAACTGATCGTAGATTTCAAATTAAATTATAATAATTTGGTATAACTAGCATTCAACAACACAATCACTAATCTCATATCATTGCGCAATCATAATGACTGATAATAATATAATATTGCATCATGCTGATTCCATTACATTTTATATACTTTTTGATATTTTATCAAATATATCCGTTTCCCGTAGTCATCATTACAAAATCGATACATTTTATCATTATTCCATTCACAAATTGGACTAGACCTCTCACTCATGTATGATTTAGTTACTCGTAGCGAACTGCTACGAGGGCAATGACGCTACGCGGTAGCTACTACAGGCGTACGCCTACGTAGGTCAGTGACCTAGTACGAAATTAGACCTCTCCCTTGTGTTCGGCTGTATAAAAATATTTTTACTAGATAGGTAAAGATTGGTTATGATGAATGAAGTAAGGAGTTTAAATGGAAGCATATATTGAGTGCAAGAACTTATATATAGTAAGTTGATTTTGTTTACACATGAAGTTTTAAGTCCGTTATTGAAATAATTAATAAATATCTTCATTTTACTATTTAGCAGTACTTGCAGTATAAAAAGATGCTCCTTAGCTAAAATTATTAACAGTTTTGGAAAACTTACGACCTAATCGAAACAATAGTTCAAAATCATGTTACTAACTATGTAGTTATTGCGTTACCGATCTTTATAAACATCTGCAACGCTCTTCAATCAGCAGCAGCAGCAGCATCAGCAGTACGTTGAATTACTCATTCAAGGGGTCAACTTATACTGAATTTCCAAACAGCTATTAAGATACTACCAGTATATTTGGTCCATTAATTTAGTAACTGTAGGTAGGCTAGAGTGAAGTACCCACGCCACGTCGTCGTCTGCTGGTGATAAAACTCTCGTCTAGGGAAAGTGTCGATAAACTGTCCCTGAACTATCGTGAACTTTTCGTAACTCAATATTTAGTGCGTTCACTTACTTTTAGCGTGAACGAACTTGTTGTTTTAAGAAAATAATCCTCCTTGTTAACAAGACGAGATAAAATAGGTAAAATAATACAAATCCTTTCATTTGTTTGTTCACATGGAAAGTTTCTAATAACCTACCTATGATTTCATACAAAGACTTGCCTTTTAGGGTCAAACCACACCTGCTGATTTGTACAAATATGGAGTCAAAGATTTTCTGCGCAAGTTGTCGTACCTATCTTTTACCTGATAATGCTTAACACGGGAAAATGCTTTTTGCCTGTGACCCTAGTAAAAACCGTTATACCAGTCTGGTTGAATCATTATTACAAAATCTTAGATTTCTAAGGCACTTACTTACATGCCCATCTATCCCCAAAATATTTTGCTCAAGATTTATTTTTCAGTGACCGGTAAATTCATCCTCCTGTCAACAAGGGAGGCTGAACCGTGCTAAACTATTGCCGGGATGTTGTGATGCTATACTGAGCTTAACTATCGCCTGGAAGCTGTGGGTGAACGCACTAGACTAGGCACCAAATGTTGTCCTCCGTGACCGCACAGATGCCGCCCAAACACCCGCACCCGGGGGATAATGAACTTTCCCTCTCGGCGGTTGGGGGCGGATTTGGGAAAATGTCAAGATGTTTTAGCTGGGTCAGATAGGATATAAATAAGATTTTTATTATTGATCTATTGCACACGGTATTTTTCTAAAACAAAGATAATAAAACGAGAAAAGCACTAGCGTGGCACACAAAACGATGCTTGTTGTAGATTGTTACAATACATTTGCTTACTTCATGCTGATCAAAATTATGAGATTGCATATTTTCTCATGAAACGGAACGAGTCATAAAACTCGATTAAAACTTATTTCCAACTATTAATCCACCCTCAGTTCTCTACGCGATACTTGTTGCAGGTAGAAATCGCAAAACTTGTCGTAGCTAGAAATCGCAAAGCCTTACAACTAAAAGTAATCTAAAAGCAAGTTGCAGTACTATAAAGTCACTCACGTTTCTATTTCTACAGAACATTTTTCTTTGAAAAGTTAAGTAAAAGTTTTTTGTAAAGTTACAATTAAACAGGCAAGGGAATTTTCTAAGGGCTTCCATTTCCATTAAACGTGAGTTGTGTTTTGTTTTGCAACCTTCTCATGGATGATAGATGGGTGAATCAACAATTTCTTATTTAGACAAAATATTTTAATATCTATTAAGTTTGTTGTTTTATGTAATATATAAATATGTTTGTTACATTGCTAGTTAAACTATTGATGCAAATTGACCAATAAAAATAGCACATCACAAATATTTATTTGCTTTAACTCGGTAACTCAGGAGAAATAACATATTGTCATACAAATCGGGGGAGACACATTTGCCCCCAGACAACCTTGTGTAAAATTGATAAAGGACCGTAGCTCCTTGCGCAAACATAAGCTAAGATATCTTATTAATTTAAGTATCTATGAAATCGTATGTAGACATGTTGTGTGGTTTACAAAGGAAAATCGAAGGTAAAAATGGCTGACATCGCGTGACAAGAAAAAGTTGATCCACCCAGGTACCACTAAATAGTTTAGAGTGTTTGAACAGAAATTTACTTATTACTTACTAGTTTTAATTTAGTATTATTCTATTTACTCTTTATTGTGTATTAAATTATTACAATACATTTTTATAGAAAACGTAGTTACAAAGGTGAACTTATCTCTATGAAGAGATCTCTTCCAGCCAACCTGCGTAGTGGAATTAGAAAATAATATATTGAATGACAAAACCGTGTACACATACCAGATAGGAACTACATATCATATATTATAAACAATACATAGGTACATATATAAAACAGCGAATAAATGATATTACTATATGTTATTAAAAATGCGGTTTAAGGAACTATTTATGGTAAAGAATTCACAAGTTTGGGGAAATACTCATAAAATATTATAAGTTACTTATTTAGTTAAAAAGACTCGACCGGTCTGAGAGACCATTTTATCAGAGAGTGCGTTTTCGATAAACAAAAACGCACCTCAAGTATGATACCCTTTTTTACCTGCCCTTTTCTACTTAAAACAAAATAGGAACCTAAATTAAGGCGAAGCTCACATTGCACGGTGTGCGGTGATCTGGTTATAAACTTTGGTCGTAATATCTTGATTTGTATCGAAAAACCGCATGGAACCACACAATGACACCGCATCCCCTCGCAATCCGTATGCGGTTTCGAAGGCCCGCATACGGATTCCGTAGCTCCGGACACCGACATTGAAATCAGTTGCTTGTGTGAGCATCGCCTAAGATACAAGGTACCGAACAGGTATTTTCCTACCTGAGTCCATTCCTGCCCATCTCAAGGCCCAAACAGCATCCTAATCGATGGGTCGTTGGCCCGCCTGTCTGTCCTAAGCAATAATATCTACCTACATTAGTTATATATCAGCTGTTATTTGTATGGAAATGCGAGGTTGATGAACTCTAAGATTGCACTTTTAACGCTCGACAGTTTGAGATAATCTTAGGTTATGTCTGGCTGATACTTTTTGGAGAGTAACAGGAGGTATTTTGACGTTAACATCTGAAAGAAACTATCCATGTTATTGCTCTATTAATCTAACCACTATTACTACTTTAGTCTTATGATGAACCCAGGAAGGTAATGTAAAGTATGCGATTCTTATAGGTAGATAGATATCTCATATCAGAAATTAAATCATATGAAGCCGTTTTTAGTAGGTATTATCTCAAAATAGAGAATTTACAGAATTTTCTTTACCTGAGCTAAATTGCAAGTGCAATCTATAAAGAAACTATACATTATTTATTTTTATTTTATTTATTTAATACAGGAAAACTCACTTTATCAAAATAAACTGCTCCGTTTCTACTTTATTTGAAGTTAAATGTAATGTTTTTGTAATGTAATTGTTTTGCCGTGTGATGCTGGCGTAGAATAGCATCACCCCATTTCTTACCCATGGGTGTCGTAAGAGGCGACTAAGGGACTCGAGGGTGTGTATTGCAATTTTAGGCGACGGGCTGACAACCTGTCACTACAGTGATACACAGTTATCTGATTGACCCTCAAATTTTTGTCAGACGTGGTGTTAATATCCGTTGAACGGCCGTTAACGCTCTGCCTACCCCGTAAGGGATATAGGCGTGATTTATGTATGTATGTATGTATGTATTTTATCAAACAAAACGGTTAGTTCTAAACCAAATCTTAGTATTTCGTATTATTTGAGTTTATGACTGTTGACACTCGACTACTTGCGATACCAGGATGAACCGGTTTCGCCCGTAAACGGTGGCTTGTACCTCTAGATGTGTGTGTGAAATATTGACGTTCTATGTAGCCGTCCATCTATCTGTCTAGGGCGCGCCCGTCAATACTTAATTTGTGCTATTGTGTTGACTGTATGAAAATTGACGTAAAATATTGCCATTATTAGAGACTTGTGAGTGTGAAAATATGCTCATACTATAAAAACGCTAGATACGCATTTAATGCGCGTCTAAGTTCTTTGTGCTTTCGCGTATGTGACTCCGCGTCCAGAAACGATTTTTTCGTGGCCCTTTATTTACTATTTATTTTTCAAATGCCATTACGTTTGTTTAGTAGCGATGACTCAGTACAGTGTTGTTTGTCTAATCTGTGGTGAGCTGCGAGCGCGCCGCTGTTAGTTGGTGCCGTGGATCATTGTCCGCGCGCCCTTGCCTCGCCCGCCTGTTATGTAAAGCCAATGCACGCTCACTGTCTCCATTGTACTGCTTAGCACGTCATAATTGAAACTTCTATCTGTTTCCATTGTACTGATTACTACGTGTGATTGCCGTGTGATGCCAGCTAAGAAAAGTATTACCCCATTTCTTTCCCGTGGGTGTCGTAAGAGGCGACTAAGGGACTCGAGGGTGTGCATTGCAATTTAGGCGATGGGCTGACAACCTGTCACTATGGCGATACACAATTTTCCGAATTACCCTCAAATGTTTGTCAGACGTGGCTTAAATGTCCGTTTTTGCAGCCGTTTACGCTCTGTCTACCCCGCAAGGGATTATAGGCGTGATATATGTATGTATGATTACTACGTCATAGATGTAACTTTACTAACCGAATTCAATTCAACCTATATGTACCTATAAACATTCTCAGAATTCTAATATTTTTGATAGATAAGTTGGTCCTCAAAGGTTTCTCAGTGTGCTGTCGACACCCACTTAACCGATTTTAAATATAGTTTTTAATGAAGAGGTCTGAATAAGATTTATTTATATTGGTTTAGTAGTTTTCCAGTCACAGCTTATTAAGGACCTCTTCACTGTGAAATATGTTAAATTTTTGCTAAAGTGCACCGCATAGATTGTATGAATTCTTCTAATTTATTGATAAGTATGTTACGTAACATGTCGTATTAAAAAGATATAAGGACAAACACTTTGTATGTCTGGTTTTGGAGATACTTAAAGTACATATCACTCGCTTCTTAAACATACATACTTTCAATCTCAAGTATTGAAAAAACTAGATATTAAGTGGAATGTTATTTTATTTCATCTTTTTTTATTAGGTATCATGTCTTTCTTTTTCATCATCATTTCAGCCTTTATCCACCCACTGCTGGGTATAAGCCTCCTCTCTCTTGTGCCATAGATCCCTATCCTGTGCCAGTCTTGTCCAGGTTCTTTCTTTTTATTAACATATAAATTAAATACATATTTTTAATTACACCATGTTAAGTAGCATATAAAAAATTAAAAAGTAACCGAGCCTTATTTTTTGCACATCAATTAATTCGGAAAATTGTGTATCGCCATAGTGACAGGTTGTCAGCCCATCGCCTCAATTTGAGTACTATGTAAATTGGTAAATTATATACTTTTGGTTGCTTGTTACAAACCCTACTTGAAACTGTTTCACTAGTATTGTTTTAAAGGAGCGGCCCGCCCAGTAGTTACACCCCCTAGTACGCGGTTGAAAATCTCTTGACACCAGGATTTATCGGGTCGTGGGACGACTCGGTGTGCCACACGAAAAGAGGAAGAAGATTTAAATTATAAATTTTTTCGCGTCAGAAGTAACCAACACATCCCGGAAGAAGCCATATTATTAATCAGGAATAATTTCAGCTTACAAACAAACGGTGCGTAAATTGTTTAGCTGAACAATATAAAATCAATACAAAAAAACGCCGTAGAATAAACAAGAAGTCTTATATTTCCCATCTTAACAATCTTTTATGCGAGGTACCTTTCAACCGAGTTTACAAAAGATGTGTTTTGCAATTTGTTAGAAACTTTGTTTTCGCTGTGCATTTCAGGTCCTGAACCTTCCTACTTGAAGTCAACGAACATAGCAAGTCCATTGTAGTCTACTGCACGTTAATTTTCGAGACGATATTAGATTAGATAGGTAACACGAATGTTACGTAGTCTGCAGATTGTGAACTTAGATCGTGGTCGAATGTCCTTGTGAATCAATTACTATTACCAGAAATAATTGGATATATATATATATCGATACAATGCATGGTAATTGATAAATAATACCTAGTAAGGAGGAGTTCATTTCATTTTCATTTCATTTATTAAATAGTAAGATTTTTACATTGTCAAGAAATGTCATAGGTACATACATTGCATTTATATTCAAACAAATAAGTAAGTAAAATAAAATCAAGTAATAGGTAAGATAACATATTCTGTAAGTATGTATATGGTACTTACAGTTAAATAAAATCATTTATAATTAGACTCAAATTTGTAATTCACCCGTCAATGAAATCCTTCACACTATAATAAGCCTTTTGTGCCAGGAAGTTTTTGAGTTTGTTTACAAATATTGGGTAAGTCTTTGCATCCCTTATGTCTGATGGTAATTTATTGAAAATCTTTGGCCCCATAACGGATAGTGACTTTCCAGTCTTCTCCAGTCTATGACGTGTAGGCGGCCAGTCTTTGTCCACCTCTGGCAGAGAACCTCATCGTGGCAGGAAATTCAGCCATGTGCGACCTCACGTACTTGCCCACCTCAAGTATGTACAGGCAGGGGACTGTTAATACGCCAAGGCGAATGAATAAAGCCTGGGCGGGTTCATCGAGTGGCACACGACACATCATTCTAATGGCTTTCTTTTGAAGAACGAAAGGTTTGTCTCTGTCGGTTCCATGGAGGATGTTGAAAACAATTGCACCATGATGAGAGAAAGAAAGGAAGTATTAGCGATATGCGTACTTGCGCGTTTCATCAGCCGACTCCATTAGCTAACAGGGTCGTAACCGCCAACGGAGTTTTGAAACTTTTGGCTTAATCCTCAAGTCCCGTGCTTCATATCCTACAACCTACGTCATACTTGCTTACGGTCACGGTTTTTAATATCATAACCGATTTGGTTACATTTTTGTTAGCCTAAAGTTTGACCCTTGATTTCTCTGACGTAGGACTAATATGCAACGTTTTGTTTAAGACTTTTATTTAGACTAAATCTAGGGTTAGGTGCTGAAGTTTCGTCACGTTTTGACATAATCAAATAAATATTTGTATGTCACAGTCTTATTAGGAAGTAGGTTTGTAAATATTTTTCAGCATTAATGGTGGGTATTGGCTGAAATTAATTGACAGTTCGCGTTTTGTTAATATTTTCTTCCGTTCAATTGCTTTTATATTCTTGCAAAAACGAAACGCATATCGTTAGCAACACTCAAATTGGCGATGCGTTTTTTTCGCACGCAGTTAGCTATTGACTGTAAGATAGACTGGAGTGACGTTAGAGGCGTTGTAGTGCGTTCTCACGATTCATTGTTGGCTGCGTTCGTGATAGAGAAACGAAACTTAAGTGGGTTATGGAGTAAACAACTTTGACAGTTCCGGTTGGTCTGTCGTTCGATGTGGTCGTTTCGAAGTTAGGTTAAGAATCTGGTAAAATCTTTGGAATCCTGGAGCGTTTAGAGAAACTGTGGTCGTCTAGCGATGGCGGAGCCCTAGTTTCGTATTGCCAGTGGAATATTTGTGGAGATCATGAAGTGTGTGTTGGTTATTGTCGTATTTCCCCGAGGTTGTAGCTGAGGTCGGAGAAATGCAGAGATTGTACGAGGTTGGTGACAGTTGCTGCTGTGGTCTCTTTGTAATCCTGCAGGCTGTGGATTTCAATAGTGTTCGGTGTTGAAGGTTAGTGTCAATCGGTATCTTTGGTGTTGTGAAGACACGTTGATGTTGATCAGCGTGTGTCTTAAGATTCTTAGGTTGGTTTGATAGACAGGTCGGTTGTAGTACGGTTACACCCTGCCTGACGATGACCTGCCAGGTCGAAACAACCTCACCGTGGGAATTGACTGCGTAATGGTATCGACGTTGTGGCTTATCATTTCAGTGGCTGGAGATAGCATTTGGTGATGCAGTGTTCTCGAGGGTTCGACGAGTATACGCCCACGACGTACTCTTTTGTATCCTGACATAACATTGATTATGTCGTGCTTTCAGCGTCATCCAGAGTTACTGGTTAATTAGTTTTGGGGTCCTTTCTTCATTGTTTTCTACCGCGAACCAGATGCAGTGTCATCCTGATTTAGCGGCATCCTGATGTTCATGGCACGTGCATGCCTGTATGTGACCACGCCTCTCTTTCTTTTCCTTTCTCTCTTTCGACACATATATATATATATATATATGTATATATACATATAAATATGATTTTGTGCTAATTTCTACAGACGACATATTGATGTACCTACTTTATAAAATAATTATGTTTCATATGTTCGGTAGCCACTGTCAACAAAAAAATATGAAATGAAATGACATTACTGTATTCATTGAATACAGTAATGAATATAAGAATACTATTCAATCTAGGATAGTATTATTTTCGCTATTTTGCAGGTGACCCCATAATAAAAGTTGTGCACAATCATGAGTAGAATCACCATGTTAAATTTCCGGGGTTTATAAAAAATAACCATGTATTATAATGTCATTCATAACATTTCCTACCGAAGGAGGAATACATTTCAATTAGTCCACGTCATAGCTTAGCTACCTAAATAAATAATAGTATTATTATTGTAAACAAGGACAAATATTGCCGAGTCATTATAATAATTATGACAAGGACCAGACTCTAGGTTAAAGTCCAGAAAGTGTATTGTGACGTATAGGAACTTTTCGACTGAGGTAATGGAAAATTGATTAGTCAGTAAACGAAATGCGCAGTTTATACTAAGCTTGTTATTGATAACTATGTATTTCATAAAACATTTACAAAAAAGAAAAACAAAAATTACAATAGAACGCAACAAAAACCTGTCAAGGTTTGTCCGTGCGGTCTGATTTCGCCACTACGGTGGCGCTGCTCGATACTTAATTCGGTATCTTCCGGATCCGCTTAAATGCTTTAACTATAGCTGTTGGCAGTATAAAAGCATCTTTACGTAGTAAGTTAACTGCTACATGTATACTTTACATAGTACTTCCATGTTACGATCAAACTAACGTACTAAGTAAATAATAAGTACTAAATTGTCGAAATTGCGGCTCGTGACAGCCGCCATGAAAATGATACCTTCTCCTAATGAGGTTCACCCACTTGACGTCCGACGGTGCGTATTTTTAACGCACCGTAACGCATGCGTCTGTCAGGTGAAAGGAAATTGCTAATTCCGATCTTATTCCCGTATAAATACGGCTACCGTGCGTTTACGGATGCGTCTGTCAAACGACTTCCGTTACGCAACGTAACGCACAGTAAACGAACTTTACCCGTTTTTGTAAGGGGCTAAGATCGGATTTGGGATTTGGCAATATCCTTACGTCTATTTAGCCGTTTTTGTATGGGAATAAAATCGGTATAAGCAATTTCCTTATGTCTGATAAACGCATGCGTTACTTACGGTGCCTTAAAAATACGCAGCGACGGACGACAAGTGGGAGAACCACCTAAACGTCGGTAAACCTTACAAAGAAGGGAGACGGGCCGGTGCTTGATGTCCGTCAGGATGGCGGGTGATGTTGGTATAATAGGTTATATTTCTAATAGGGATTCAGTACTGTTTAGGTACCATTTGATACCTTTATGTAAAAAATAGATACCCCATAGATTACGAGAATATCGCTATATGAAAGTGTGCCCGCCAACCTGATGTCAGAATGGCACGTATGCTATAGAATCGAATCGAACAAGTGGCAATCGAGTAGCTATATTTAAGTACTATTTAGTACCTTTTACGATAAATGTCTCACTACCATACATACATTCAATAATATTTAAAAATAAACTGCGATGAAACACTATATACGAAAGATGATTTTAATTACTCGCAATCTATTATTTTAAATAGTTATTATATCTGGACTACTGAGCATTACTTAAATATGACCGTACTTTGGCCCCAGAAACGACAAGGT
The DNA here is from genome assembly GCA_027580185.1 of Tuta absoluta. Classification (NCBI taxonomy): domain Eukaryota; kingdom Metazoa; phylum Arthropoda; class Insecta; order Lepidoptera; family Gelechiidae; genus Tuta; species Tuta absoluta. The sequence goes on from JAQAHW010000034.1 coordinate 3,290,381, forward strand.
ACCTAATAATAATGCTAGTGTTTGAGGAAGGAATTAATAGCTTGTTCAGTATTATTAATCATTAGGATTTTGATAACTACATTATTTTTAATAACTTACTGATATAAAATGTTAAACCAAAATCGAAAACTCGAAAAAGAATAAAAATCAACAACTGCATCATGTTTAGTATAATTTTATACCACTTTTAAGTATTTTCACACTTAGCAGGGAAGAAAATAAACACAATTATTATAACCAGTACGTATTTTGAATGCAGTATATTTTTCCTTTGCGCTATTTTACGGTTTTCACATCTGGCAACCCTGACTCGAGGTAAATATTTCTATCTACCCTCGTTAATAAAATAAAAATATACTGCATTAAAAATACGTACTGGCTATAATAATTGTGTTTATTTTCTTGTATGCTAAGTGTGAAAATACTGTTTCAATAAAACATTGTTTGTATTACGATCGAAAATGAAGAGAGGAAGACATTTTTGTGTTAGTTTAGATCGTCAGAAAGAAGTTTATAAAAAATATTATAGTGACTATTTCGAAAATATTAATGAAATTCCATCCCCTTGTGATGAAGTGTTTACAGTTATAAGCAAAGAACTGAATTTTCAAATGTCCCAAAAAGCAATATATTTGTCGATTAAAAGAAATTTTGATTTCTTTTTTGGTGATGTAAATAACTCAAAAGAACCGATCAGTGATAAAGATACCACTATGGATAACACAATAACGATTAATAATCAGGAGGCATCTCAAAAAAATTACGAAAAAATCAAAGAAAGTGGAAAAGATGATAAAATGACAGAAGAAAGCGAAACAGATGATGAAATGACAGAAGAAAGCGAAACAGATGATGAAATGACAGATGAAACGCGCAGTGTAAGTAGTGAAAATTCGTACGAAGAGAAACGAAAGAAAATCGATGGTAACAAAGGCAATCGTGAGTTCACCTTTTATTTGGATGTCTATCAATGGCAAAAAATTCAGCCCATAACAAAGATAATAAATCTTAATAAAAAATCTCGCTCCATATTGTACCAAAACAGAATGGTACTACCAAAACATGCGTGGGCCCATGTATTGCGTCAAGAAATTTGGAAATCTAGTAAATTAACCTGCTCGTGGATATTTAAAACCCATTCAATTATAAATGATGAGACAATAAAGTGTTATGGAGCTTGCAACAAGTGCACCGGGAAAATAAAAATTATCATTTATTGGCCCACTGAGAAAATAGCAAAATGTGACTGCATAGTTACAGACAATGAAGAAAGTTGCACTCCAAAGAAGAAAATTAAACTTTCTCCAGCGAAACGTCAAGAATTGGCCGAAGATCTTAAACACGAATCTGCAATTATTGTAAAAAATAAATTATCTGCTTCTACAATGGTGCCTGGTGATATTGAGCCACCACATGTTCCTACAGTTGGTGCCCTTCGGCAAATAAAACATGAGGCAAACAAGTGTGAATACTTTGATTCCAATCCAATTACATCTTTGTGGATTATGGCTTTGACATCATACAAAGATTTGATTCGACAAATTTTTTTGTATCCAGTATTTTATGTCTTTTATTGGTCATTACCTCAAGTGCAATATTATGCTAAGTATGCTGAATCAAATAGAACGTTACTAAGTGTAGATGCTACAGGAAGTATTTTCAAAAAGTTTGGCCCTACCTCTAAGATAGAAGCAACTCAGCATATTTTTTTGTACATGTGTTTGTTGGCGACAGATAAAAATGAAAGGAGTGTTCCAGTTACACAGATGGTTTCCGAAAGCCATACTATTGACACTATAGAAAAATGGTTGCAAGCTTGGGTACAAGGCAAGAAAACCCCTAATGAAGTTGTAATGGATGATGCAGCTGCTTTAATAGGGGCTGCTGTCAAAGCATTCACAGAATTTGATTCTACTAAAGAATATGTCAAAGATTCTTTTTCGAAACTTGACAAAGGGTTAAAAACTCCCGACGCTTGCTACATTCGCATCGATACAAGTCATTTTGTGAAAATTATTTACAATTTAAATTGTTTCAAGAACAAAGATGTAAGGATCAAATTCTTTTTTTGCCACTGTTTGTTGCATATTAAAAAGAACACTAATTTCGATGAAGTCAAACAACATATTGCGGATATAATAACAGTATGTTTAAACGAGTACGATGATCCTAATTCACGTTGTGGACAAGCAAAAACAAGACTTAAACAATTATTGTCAGCAGCAACAAAATCCAATGATGATTCGATTGTCAGTGGAATATCGGCTGAAGAGGGAGATATCAATAATAAAATATCTATTTTTTAAGAAGACAAAAATACTCAAACATCTCAAAAAAATAAAAGAAACACAGATTCATCGTGTCCTCGGTGGTATTATGATCTAATTGACAAAGAAAGATTACTGATTACCCTCGACAATGAAGGTGGAACTTTGGCTCACGATAATTTATATTACATTCCGTCATTGATACCAACACTTACACGACTAATGCGTCAATTTCCTCTGTGGTCTAATATTATGTTACAGGTTTACCAATCAGAAAACTTATCTCCAACTTCGTCCAATGTGGAGAGTTACTTTATGAAAATAAAAAGGTATTTGTGCCAAATAAATACCAAAACACATCGACTGCGCGTAGATAAATTTATTACAGTTCATAATGAGTAAATATCAGGGGAGTTAAATACCGCTATTTCCAACGAAAAACAGAACTTTACTAAAATCAAAAGTAAAAAAGTAAATACAAACGGATCTGAAACAATTGTCAAAAAATTAAAAGAAGATTTTACAGACGAGTCCATTTTTACAGAAATGCCATCACTTATTGAAAACTGGAAAGGTCAAGGTAAAAGAGAAACAAAAGAGGAAAAAAAAACTAAAAAGGAAAAATTTACTAAGAATATAAAAAAAGAGAAAGACGAAAGAGAACCTGTGCCTAAAATACCGTTGCTTTTAAACGGCACACTGACAAACAATACAGAAGAAAATGTTTATACTTCTAATACTTGTGCATTCGATTCTGTATCACAAGTATTGGCGGCGGCGTATGTTGATGGATTTTCCGTGAAAAGCCTGATTGACAAGAGTAATGACGACTTCTGTCAATTTATCAAAAGTATGGTGAATGATAATAAATCAAATAAAAAAGAACTATACAAACGTCGTACTGAGTTATTAAAAAAATATTATACTAACTCCGTGAAAAACAATAAAACATATATTAACTGTGAGAGCAACGTATCATACATTTTTGAAAAACTAATGATTAACACAATACACAGCGCCAATCTGACTGAACAATGCACTGATGAGAAATGTGCCATAAATAACGTTGAAAGAAAATGTGCATTTATTCCACTAGACCTTACAAAAAAAACTCTACAAGAGTCAGCTCAAGCAATGATTTCTGAACAAGACAACGTGACAGTGTGTCGTCGCAATGATTGTAAGGGTTTAAGATCTTTTAATTACGATCTTCAGGACACTGTTGCTTTTGAACTAAATCAAAATGATTTAATATCTATGAATGATGTGCCACAAAATTTGATTTTAAATAATCATGAATACAAGGTTATTGGCATAATAGAATATGTACCTCCTGCAATTTCATCATCAGATATGGATAGTATTGGACATTATAAAGGTCATTTCAAACGACAGTCAAAATGGATTTGCTATGATGATCTTAAGAAACGAGAAACAAAGAGCACAAAAAAAATTATTGCTTATTGTATTATTTACGGGAAATCAAACGAGTGAAGAAGAAAAATTTGTGTCTTATTTTTGTGTTATACAATAAATAAATATATATTTGGTATGAATTGCTTATTACTTTATTTTTTTAATACAGTGAGTGGACGTAGTATTTATTAAATGTAGTCGTTTCAGGACCCAATATTTGGAGAAAGTTGTTCATGTACATTGGCAAAACATAACTGTATATTTTATTAGGAAGATTCTAGTTGTATTTTCTAGTTTGATACCCATCACGGCATCATTAAAGAGTTTCTTTTTTGGTTTATGACTAAGTCCTCAAGAGACTTACGGTCAGTTAAGGGTGTGGGCGATTGTATATAGGCACAAACATACAGGTCAAAATTATAACCCTCCTTTTGCTTCATCGTAGTCGGGTAAAAATAGATTGCGACTATTTAAAATCATCTTTCGTATATGGTGTTTCATCGCAGTTTATTTTTAAATATTATTGAATGTATGTATGGTAGTGAGACATTTATCGTAAAAGGTACTAAATAGTACTTAAATATAGCTACTCGATTGCCACTTGTTCGATTCGATTCTATAGCATACGTGCCATTCTGACATCAGGTTGGCGGGCACACTTTCATATAGCGATATTCTCGTAATCTATGGGGTATCTATTTTTTACATAAAGGTATCAAATGGTACCTAAACAGTACTGAATCCCTATTAGAAATATAACCTATTATTCCAACATCACCCGCCATCCTGACGGACATGGTGCTTGGGGCGCCTACATTCGCGGTAGCAATATGACATCAAAAATAATCTACCCAAGCTATCCTGTTTCTTACAGACTGGCAATAACTAGCCTTAAATTTTGCAAGTTTGTTTTGAACATTTAATGAGATCAATAAACCCTTAACCACGTAAAATTATAAACGAGTGCCTACAAATAAGTAAACTCAAAAACAAAACTCTATATTTTAGGAAGTCGTATATGAAAACGATTTATTTTTTAAAATAACTTCGGACGTCATTTGTTTATTGGTGCGTTTAAGTTATTTTAAAATATTTAACATTTTTCATATTGCATTTACGAGAATATGTAGTATACCAAAAAAACTAGATTTTCGGTGTAATTTCTAACAAGCAGTGCATCTATTTTTAAATACATACATACACATATCACGCCTATAATCCCTTGCGGGGTAGGCAGAGCGTAAACGGCTGCAAAAAAAGGACATTTACGCCACGTCTGACAAATATTTGAGGGTTATTCGGAACATTGTGTATCGCTATAGTGACAGGCTGTCAGCCCATCGCCTTAAATTGCAATACACACCCTCGAGTCCCGTAGTCGCCTCTTACAAATCCCACGGGAAAGAAATGGGGTGATGCTATTCTAAGCCGGCATCACACGGCACTCTAATCTGGCATCACACGGCACTATTTTTAAATAGATATAGTTATACAAACGCAAACCAATTGATACGGCTTGTAAGGGACGGCGTACCAAAAACTTTGCAGACATAATCAGACCCTGAAACTGAACAACCATAAAGAATTCCTGATCAGCTGACTGACATTACATTGAAACACAAAAACACAACATTTCCCAACATAGGCTCCATAATTAAAAGTTGTTCAGTTTCATGGTCTAATCATGCCTGCAAAAGTCGGTACACCGTCCGGATTACGCATTGTATAACAATTTGCTATAAAAAATATCGCTATGGCTTTATGAGGTGCGACGTTTTATAGTACATTGACTTGTTTTGTTTTGCATGCATAGAATTTCGGAGGTCCAAGACCTCCGAGATTAAAAACCTTTGTAGAAGGTCGAGATCATAATATTACAGATTGTACAATTGTACATAGTATCATAGATTGATCATAATATTACAGATTGTACATAGTGTCATAGATTGATCATTATATTACAGATTGTACCTCTACGTCAGATTGTGGAATTATCATAGACTGATCATAATATTACAACTTTTGCATTAAAACGCGGTTTCGTACATATGGGTAGGCAACCTACCTACTAGAAGAAAATATAAAAGATAGTTTAATATAATAACGGGGTATACACTTATCTGTCAACAATTACTAGCTATTTATTAGCTTATTTCTAACATAACGAAGACCAATATAAAGTTAATTATCAAAAACAAAAAAATAACTACATTTATCTAACTTTAAGTGAGTACAATTGCTACTGGCTTAAGTTTTTTTAAAAGCTTGCATGCAGGCCTACGGGAAAATACAATGGACCTATAGAAAAGCAATAGTTGTTGCTGTAAAAACTTAGTCTCAAAAAATATCAGTTTTATACACCGACCACGTTACATAAAAAATATCATGAATGCATAAATCGTAATTTCCGTTAGTTCATAAAAGTTATTCATCTTTATTATAAACAACATTGCAAAACATTTTCATCTTGTATAACTTTAATTGTAATACGTATCATCAGCTTTATTCTACATCACACATACATGCACAAATCCCTACAGGATACATTCATCACATAATATTGTGTTCGAGTGTGTGTGTTTCCTGAAACGTATATGCATTGTAATTGTCGATACAAGGACTGTTCCATGTGTGCGTCCACACATTTCAACACACTACAAATTAGCGAAATTTTCATACTCGGTCACAAATCAATATATGTACACGAATCACCAAGTTCAGAATTTATAAATCTGTAAATAAATATAAATACAATAACTAAGCGTGTGTGTGCCAGACAGCAAAGTGCATCTGTATGCACCGTCTGAGTGCATCGGTGTGGGTGCGCACCCTTCTCGGCGAGCTGTCTCGCCCACACTAAATATGCACATTGAATCCTTGCCTTGCATCCTGTTCCTTTACATTAAAGTTCAAGTTACAGCTCTTTTTAAATTCTGCGTTCCATTTTTTATCTTGTCGGTTGTTATTTTGAATTACACGCAGCGACACAGGATCCAGTGTGTACTTACGCGCTTCGAGGGGGTGTTTGTGTGTGTGGGATGTGTGCATGTGTGTGTTCACCTTGAAATGCGCCAGTTCTTTGTGCAATGGGTTATTCGGTTAATGGCACCAAGAAGTCAATGGCGCGGATGCTTCGGGTAGCGTCAGCAAGGAAAATCTTTTTAGGGATTCCTGAAGCAAATTGTATTTTTGTTATTTTATGAGTAGGTATCTCTCAGCTAACAAACGTTTGGCCATCCCAAAACATATTGGCGTCTTCTTCTTGTGTACTTAGAATATATTATCTCTAACCAAATCGATATGGGTATGTACTTATAAGTTCTAAAGTCCCAATTTTGATATTTTACTAATAATTTTCTTTGGAACCATGCTTTCGAAGGTTAACTACATACATACATATATCACGCCTATAATCCCATACGGGGTAACTTTTTGAATAAAATTTACAGCAGTAAACTACACACTTTATTATTAGGAAGGTCAATGTACTTACTGTGAAAACAAATATTTCATAGGTACTAAGAAATGTTTTCTACGAAAGATGTTGGCAAATATACAGGGTGTAAGGGACATCCCTCCAAATACTGATAGGGTGCATTCAGACCAAGAAACTGAACAACTTCTCATAAAAAATATTTCAGGACGCGCCTTTTTTTCGACTTTCTATAGTAAATGCAGTCAGCTGATTGTTATTTGGTATGGGAGGTCGATTGTTTTTTGTTGTTACCTGACATATGTTTCTAAGGGCAAGTTGTTCAGTTTCACAGTATGAATGCACCATATCAGTATTCGGAGGGCTGTCCCTTACACTGCAGCCCGTATAAAACACTGGTTCAAAAATACATTTTCAAATAGTAATAATACACAATTTTTACAAAAACCTTGAAACTGAACTTTTTCTGCCGACGCTCCGGGCGTCTCAAAATACCCGCTGCTCGCACTCACACGCCGCCACTAGTATGCTGTCGGTACATCCCTGCCTGCGCCTGCGCTTGAGGTAGGTTCAGACTAGTACCGTTTAGTATAGTACTGCACAGGATGTGTACTTAATCCCTTAATAAAAAGTACATGGTGAAGATAGAATAAGTAATTCTAGAAAAATTTAGGGATGGATTTATCTGTCTTACTATATCGTTGTTTTTAAATAATTTCGAGATTGCTTGTTTATACTTTTTCACGGGTTCTAATGAAGTGGTTTGATTTTCGTCGAAATACGACTAGCAATTTATTGGGAGATACAGGAAAACAGATGGGCATAAATAAATCCTTACTAATATTGTAAATCTGAGAGTTCGTGTGTGTATGTATGTTTGTTACCTCTTCACGCTCAAACGGCTTGAACGATTTGGATGAAATTTGGAACACAGGTACAGTATAACCTGGAATAACACATAGGCCACTTTTTACTGCGGGAAAACTACTATTACCACGGGAAAATGAGTGGCAGCGGGTGAAACCGCTGGGAAGAAATCAAGTACATACATACATGTTGAACTGCTTAGGTATACGTACAAGCCACCGTCAGCTGTTTTCAATCAAAAATCTAATTGATCTGTTCCAACTGAAAATTCTCAGTAGTACAATCAATACTGCAAATTAAACTTAGTACTAAGAATAGAGGATTTCGCCGCTGTTTCCTCCATTTGACAAAAAAAAATATACCTCATTTACAGAAACTTTATTGTTACTTGGTTAAACTAAACTAACACAACTAAATTACTTATTGAAATAATTAAACATTATTTGGTAAAAATAGTTTTACGTGTTTATATTGGTTCCATCTATCATTCTACGTTATATTTGGTTAAAAAAAACCTTCAAGCGTTGTATAATATTGTTATGTTAGAAAATAATACTTACTCATATAATAGCCTACGCCATAAGTCCTATATTGAAAAACCCATAATAACATAATGTAGAGGTATTCCTCAAACATAACATTTGGTGCCAAATTATTTGATACAGTATTTCCTCGAAGTCGATATTTAAAGGTGACCGCTACGCTTTTAAATACGAACTTGCAAAGAAACCGCATTTTTCTAAGAAAACTAAAAACTTGTGAGCTTTTGTAAAAACTTCTTTAATATTATTTTCCTAGAAAAATATTCATGTAAGTTTGGTGTTGCATATATCATGCAAATTATATATCCACTATTGTTTTTCAAAATAATTATATGGTTATCAAACCGAAAGTGCGAGATAGTGATTACCTACCTTTGGAGGTAGGTTAAACATTACCACTACCTAGAATGATAATAATTTTAACATTAATGTTTCCAAATAAGATACTTATGTTTTGAAATTGAATAATGCATTTCAAATGCAAAGTTGCGTTTCAAAATGCATTCCTTGCGGATGCAGCGATATTGATGCTACGCCATTGAAAGGCCTTAAGTATATCAATACTTTTCTGATATTGCATATCCAATTTGGGGTTAACACATAAAGTCTAACTATTTCAAGATTTATAAATTTACATCGGGACCGAACAAGTAAGATACAATCATTTAGTAATAGTCTTATTTAGCTTAGTATTACTTATTATTTGTCCCTTTATATTACCTTTGTTTACATTAATAAAATTAAACATTATAAAAAACAATGAAAAATTATACTACGGCTTATGATAAGAAATACCCCGGTAACCTCGATAGTGCATGTATGGCTGACCATGAGACAAGTCCGATCAAGTTGCGCCAGGTCAGGGAACGGGTCTGGTCTCTCCCGCTGCCGCTCCCGGTCCGCAAACCGATATATTATTACATCCGCCGAGTAATATCTGTGCCATAATAAGGGAAGGAATGTTGCCGCGGGAACCCTAGCCAGCGCCAGAAACAGAACACTCTCTCTTTCCCTATGTATACTTGCTAATCTTTGCCATCAATAGGTAGTACAACCGGCAGAAATTATAATAAGTAAAATTATTGTAATATAAAGCTTTCTAACTTTGGTGCCAATGACCAGGATCTGTCCTAAATGGTTATTTGTATGGTAAAACATATCACCGTGAAGTCATCCTTAGGTAATGGTATCAAAAACTTAGAATAGAAATCTAAAATAAAATAAAAGAAATCTCATCGCCATTCTCAAAATACACAGCAAATAAACAAATTATTTAATTTAAAATAGAACTGACGTCAAATTAAATCGCATAAACAAATTCGGAAAGTTTCAAATCGATTCCAAAAACAAGGTGTTTACAGCTGCGGCAAGTTCGTGCACCTGTTTACGCTCTTGCGCATATTTTCATCGCAACAGTGTGCAACTTGTCATTATGCGCTTTTAAAAGCGTCCCAGTATCTGCGGAAAAGAGCTACTGACCGTGCAAGGACATTTCGGTTACACGTACTGTAGGTACCTAGAGGTAATATTAAATATTCTTTACCTGCATTACATTCAGTAAAAACAAACTACGTTCAATAGTAGCGCAGGCAACCGATTTTATTTAACTTCACATCAAAAGATTTGATTTCATATACCAACAATGCGAAATTCCGGTATTTCTTAAAGTAACCGTGTTGTCATTTTATTGAAAAATATTCCTTAGATTGTGTGTGAAATGATTTATTCTACTAACATAAAATTTCCTGTATCTAATATCTAGCTTCAATCTAGTACATTTTTCAAACTTTTGACTGACTGATGACTGTTATATTATAAGACTGCATGAAAAGGCCTTGCGTAATATTTTTTTTATGTACAAGTAGTGTAATACGCCGATTCGTTTTAAAGTGTTTTCAAATATTCGTGCTATCCTACCCCGCTTAGCCCGCAAAAACTATAAAATTGACCATTAAGTGGGTATTATTGGTCAAATTCATAAGTTAATGCTAGTCGTTACCTTAAAAAGACAAAAGAAACTTGTAAAATTACATTGCCGCATGGGCTTGATCTCTTTGCCTATCCGAACAGAATGACGCTGTTGCTTGTTTCGAACGAATTTTACAAGAACGTAAGAAATATGCTACTCAAAAGCTCCGAATCGTTATTTAATTGAGATAAATAAAAACATGTTTTGGAGTAGATTTGTTGGTAATTTTGTTAAGCGCAATTCTGCGCGGAACACATCCCTTGCATAAAGCAGGGGCTGTATAAGTACATTACCCATGAGATGCAAACAAGTAACACTTTTACACTTGCAAATTATTCGTCCATCATGCGTAATATCACATGTAATGGTCGCGTATTTCGCTCCGTGTCTGCAGCTGTAATTTATTTTTATCCTTATTATTTATCAGCTTCACAAAAGGTTGTTTTCTCATCGTGGGGTCTACGGCTCATGCGTCTGTGGCCTTGGATTCTTGTTTTATTCTTTCTGTGATTCGTATGATTAAAATGTTTACGTTCTTTTCCTCATTCGTTATTTTCGAGATGCAATTTATTGCTCGTTACTTTTATGAGGTGCTTGTTTTTGCAAAACAACATTTTGGTTCAGTTTGCATTCGAAGTTTACCTAGTCGTGCGAGTTAGACTACTTAATTTTAATGGTGGAATTTTCGATTGCTTAAGTAATTATGACATCTAAAATGTTTCGCAGAAGGTGTTCATCAATACCTACTTACATTCGGACGGTGAAACGAAAATTTTGCAGGCATGTTCAGACCATGAAAATGAAAAATTTTGAGGGTATTTATGAAAACTTTGTATCGCCATACTGACAGTTTGTAAGCCCATCGCAATAAACCACAGTACATATGTAAGCCTCGAGTCCCTCAGTTGCCTCTTACAACGTCCTCGAGAAAGAAATGGGGTTATGCGATCTAAGCCGACATCACAGGGCATTCATATCAATATCTATAAGAAAATCCCACAATTGAACTATATACAGGTATTTCCAACCATAACAACATTTGTTTCTTCAGTACTGACTAAAATTTACTGTGCAACAATTATGAATCAGCTACCTCTATCAGCAGGTATTATTTTTGTTACCAAGATCTGCAACTGTAAGCTTGTCAGACAATCTACGCACTAGCAGACCGCAGACTAAAAACAATAAAGATAAAACAAATATAACTCTATCGTCTACAAACTTATCTTGATTACAACAGAAAAATATGGAGCAAGGAGAAAAACACTGACTACTTAGATAGACGCACATAATACCTATATCCTTCACTGTAAGTACTTACCGACTATATTGTTTTCGTAATAAGCTTTGTACACAAGCTACAGCAGATTTACGTAAGTGTATTTTCTATATAAATTGTTATTCAAAATCACAATGAAACCATGAAAAAAAAGACAATTACCTATCCATGTTATGATATAAATAATGAAACTTTGCGATAATGACACAGCTGCATTTGAATATCAAAACAGTTCTTCAGACGCCTATTATGAATTTAAAACAATACATTCGTTTATGCACGTGATATACATAAAGTAATAGATGAATAAGTACAAGTTGATATGAACTAAGAATTCCACATAACACTGACCTTACGCAATGAATGTCAGTGTAACCGAGAATCACATAATCGATTGTCTATAAATTAAAATAAAACATTTGATAGAGTGGTTGTAGATGAATCGTATTATACACTGAATGCAGTCTTAAACATTTATTATTATTACAATGTTGTTTTTATTCATTGATTATATAAAAATCAAAATTAGTTAAGCAATATCAGAAGCAAGTGTCTCTAGCAGGAAGTTTTATCCGAGCAATGACTTTTTCAAGGCTCACAATTTTGTCCCATTTTATTCTTTTAACAACATCCTCAAGGGTCGATACTCGATCCTTTAAGATTAAAACTAAGCGTTCATTTTTTTTTTTATAAACAGTAAAAATAATAAAAATGGCACCTCACGGCCACACAGTTTGTTTACCTGCAGATACATTGGACATAACAATGAGCTTATCGATTCAGTTTCTTGTTAGAATTATATCAGAATACCTAATTATTTTTAAGTTTATTTACCCAATTATTCATTTGGTAAAAAAACATTAGAATGTTTATCTAACTATTTGCAGTCACAGTTGTACATTATTCAGATCAGATCATTATTTATTCATTATTAGATTTATTAGTCTAACGAACGAAGATTATCATATTGGTCATTATGATAATCTTCGTTCGTTATGTTCATTACTATCTTTGTTCATTATGTTGTTCTAGGGTTGCCATTTATTTTATCTTTTTAATATGTCTTGACAAGACCTCGCATTTATATTCTGGTGAACAATCACCACCTACAAATAAGTCCTTGCCTCAAATAGGGAAATTTCTTCCTTCGATGTCTCAACGGTTTTCCAACTTACAACCGAAAATAGTCTAATTACCAAAATTACCCAACATCGCCTGTGACAGTACATCACCTTCTTACACCAACCACTACTATCTTTGTACATGACCATGAACATTTAAAAACAAATGATAAAAACCCGGTTATTCTATGTAAACACAAGCATATAACATGATGACCCAGTTTCTTGAAGATAACTGCGAAAGTAGAGGACGTTGATAAAAATGAAGTATTCGACCTTACTTGTTATCCAGACAGAGATATTGAAGGGCATACACAGCTGAATATAACCGAGTTGTATGGATTCTACCTGCCCAAAGTTCAGTAGCGGAATATGCATAGGCTTGTTGCATTAGCGATGCTGCTGCCTTGAACCTAGGACAACCTATGCAAATACTGACTTTGTCTTTCGGTGTTTATTTAATCAATGTGTGATATAACGAATTCGATAGTAACTTTTTCTGTATGTGTGCTTCGCTTTTACGCCTAACCCACTGAACTGATTTTGATAAAAGTAGGCATGAACAATGATACTACATTGAAAAAGGATATATGCTACTTTTTAGTGTAGGATAATTTATCATTTCCACGGGAAGTACGCCAAACTTATGCGAACAATCATAATGAAAATTTTCATAATAAACATAGATGGTACGTTGAGAAAGGACATACGCAATTTTCTTGGGTCTGGAGTACCTCATGTAAGCCCATCAGGGGCCCAGCTGAACTATAAAAGATACAGAAATGGCTCCACAACAAAATCAATTCAATATGATGAGTCGCTTCTGCTGGTAAATTAATCAAGGATTTGGAGTACCTGATGTAGACAACCGTAAGCCCAGCTTATTCATGGGAGATACATAAATAGCTCAAAAGCAAGCTTAGAATAGCATGATCCTAAATTTACACGATAGTTTTGAAAAATATAAGTAAGGGATAGTTATCCAAGAAATAGGCAGCAGCGATTCCTGTGAATGCGAAGGGAAGTCAGACACGCTAGAGGGCGTTTTGAGTCGTCGGACGACCTGGAGGGCGATGGGTTACGTCGGAAGCCCTGGAGGTATTGGACCCTCAGGAGGAGTTGGAATACCTGGAGGGTGGGGGATAGCGTTGGATGCCATCCTGCCAGGGTGTCCGACGCTACGACGTGCCCCCTAGAGCGTCCAAGCCTCCAGGACTCCCGAAGTTAGCCCCTTTTCTTCAGGCTGTCTGATTTGACCTATCGCTCTCCAGGGCGTCTGACAAAGAAAACGCCTGTCATAGAAAAAAAAAACAAAATAAAAAATTGCAAAACATTCTTCTATATTGTCTTGCAAAGTTTGTTCAAAGATTAGGTCAGTGCTATCACAATGCAATGTACTCGTTATTACTAGAAAGAATGATAATTCTTTTATTATTTCTTGAAAAACATGTACCCATAGTACTCCTTATTTGATAAGGATTCAAGGTAGTTGTGAAATGAGGAATTAAGTTGTGTATTTTATGCAAGGGCATGATAATATTAGCTGTTTGTTTTTGCTTTAGTACCTTATGCTGGTGCCAGTACCTACTTTGTAAATCATGAGGAAATCATGAAGTAGGTATGGCGCAACGAACAGGTTCTTTTATCTTGAAAATGTCCTTTTACAAGTCTTCAGTAAAATTGCGAATATGAGCGTTGTTAATAAATCGTATCATATCAATCCAATGCAGACGCTTATTAAAAGTATGTTTAAGCTATTTAACTGACTAGTGACTCAGAATCCAAGTCTATTGAAAATGTTTCAAATGGATGTAGTAAGTACAACGAGAACCGGGTCGATTGATTTTTAGGTTAGAATAATTTATTGACTCGTAGTTCTAAAAAATGGATAAATACAATTTCATCTTTTCAGACAATGACTAAAATATAATAATGTGATATTTTTAGAATCGGCTTAGCAAGTACTATCGTTAGATACCACACACGATATATTTCAGAACAGAAAATATTTCACAAAAAATAATTACGTCTTATGGGGATAAGACGTCATCTTATTTTAAAACAACTTATTTAACTCTCAGTTCAAAGAATAATTTATAAAAATTTGCAAATTTAAAGAAATTTTTATGCTAAAAATCTAAACAAGACAACTTATGCGGAAAATCTTTGCCATATTAACACATTTATAAAATTCCACGACAGAATTAACCACTTCGCTCAGGTCAAATTTTGGAACAATAGATTTGTATTGTACTTCAAGCACACATGTGTGCTGTTACGAGCGGAGTAGTAGTAGATATACTTATCATGCATGATCTTAGAACAGTGTAACCAAATTATAAGTAGGTAGAATTACTTGCAACTTACAAGACACTTACGTCTTGTAAACAAGACTAACGCCCGCCCGTCCTGAAACCTTGTTACTCACGTTCCGAACTTGGATCTGTTTATCGATAACATTGTGCATCGATCGTTAACTAGTGATTGTATGTAGTGTAGGTGCAAACGATTTTGATATTTGAAATTCGAACAAACATCTGAAAAGTTTAATGACATAGTCTGCGTTTATTATTTTCATCTGGTATGTGGCATATTTAGTATAGGAATCCGTCTAAAGGGTTCTAGGAACCAACCAACCTAAGGGTTGCGTTGTCACGCAGTTCAGTTATGTTACTTCGGATTGTATGAGATGTCTTAAATATCATAAGTCATTATCATAATATGACATCAAAAGTTTGCGAGTGACTTGTCATTTGGCATCAATTTGGGATATAAATTCTCCTTACTTGCCTTAAATTAGTGCTGTCACTTTCCGTCAAATAGGTTAAGAAAAGGATATGAGATATTTTAGTCGTGTCATGTCTTATAATTTCATGCAAAATACGTGTTATCTGTCAAAATAAGGCGACGATCAACACAATCGCGACTAAATGGACTAGAAAAGGCGAAGAAAATATTGATGTTTTTAAAAATGATAGGACTTAGATATCACCTTTCCTTTTCTAAACATATTTGACGGAAACTGACAGCACTAATTTAAGGCAAGTAAGGAGAATTTATAACCCGAATTGAGGGCTCTCTAACTAGTGAAACAATTTAGTATCAGTTTAATTATTTACAGAAAAAAATAACCTACAACTTAACTATGAAAAGGTCCTCCAGTGCGCCCCCATCAGACATGGTCCCCAGTAAGCTGGCAACGTTTCCTCTTTGAATAGCCAAACTCAAAATTTCTTCATGAAGTTCAAGGAACTACAATATACTATATCGCTAGTTCCTTATCTTCCATGTACATCTCACCTACAGATATTTCAGGCTTAGAATTCGGTGCTATTACAAAAAAGTTAGACGCGGCTTTTAGATACTGGTAAAATTTTTATTCCATAGGATTTGACGTTGTCAAACACCATAAACCATGTCTAATTTCTCTGTAATAAGACAGTAAAAGTGTATGTCTGACAACAATGACATTTAAATTCATAAATTTTCTCAATGCAGTTCGAGACATGTGTTTTGTTCTATTATTTAGGCTATATAAAGCTGGCATAGTCTACGATGGACCATGCTTACTTAGAGTATTAAAGACGTTTCAAGTCTAAACAAACCTAGCGCCCTGACAAACCCTGGTGTCAGTAGATGTGATTAATGTCTTACGTTTTGTTAGTATTTTTGATGTAACTCACAACTTAAAACAAAAGAGGAGGCCTCCGTCCAGCAGTGGACTGCAGAGGCTGACGTGTGTATGTATGTATAAACATGGGCCATGCCCTATTAGAAGGATATTTTCCATACTCACCACGCTTGGCAGGCGGATTGGCCAGAAAATCCAAACAAATTATTCCAAACTCCAAAGTTCAAAACATGTTGATAGATTTAATCTTTGAAACTAAACATCGCACGAAATTCCTCGCACAATAAAGATGTGTATGATGTGATTGGGCGATGCCCTGCAGGAGAGTTGGAGGTCGGGGTTCGATGACTGTGCGATGAACCGATTCATTGCACTCATATTATCCACTTGTCGTTTGGCCGAGCTTCAAGGTTCATCTAAAGGAGTCCTTGAACCAAAGCTGTTGATGGAAATTAGAGCTCATTGCGCTCAAGCTCCACCGGTCTCACTTTGATCTCAGTATTCGGAAGTACCTGGTTCGATTCTCAGGAGGATTCAAAGTCAATTAAGCACTTTGTGAAACAGTTTCCAGCTTAGTTAGGACTTTGTAGGCTGAACGTGCAGTATGCTTCCGTTGCTGTCTATGCTTATAACTAGATGTCGGCCGTACATAACCATGTCAAAGACTTTTTATTTACCTATCTGGAGATACTCTAAGACCATGGTAGATCCGGTCGTTCGACAACTCAGTATTCCACACGAAAAGAAAGGATTTAAAAATGAGAACATCATGAAAATACGATTAGCCAACATAGTTAAGTCTGTGCTCATGAGTAGGTATTCACACATACGCCGCGGAAGAACGAGTGATACGGAGCGGTGAAGTTTGAGCGGTTCTCACACGCACCGTAAAACTTTGCGGTGTTTTGTTAAATATATTTTTTACAAACACGCACCGGACACCCTGGCATATGTCGCCCATTGCGGCTGTTACGAACCGCGATATCGTCCTCCATCTTTCATATATCGATATATATGAAATGTCGGGTCGTTCGTTCTATACTATACAAAATGTTTCATAGTCAGAAGGTATAGTAGAGACTTAATCCTCAGAGATCTTTGAATTATTATTTATTTTTCTATATAATGATCATTAATTGCTAATAATAATTTAATTTGCCACACAGAGCAATCCAATCACACAAATGCTCGGCATTAATAAACAATTTCATCACATTGGTCGGCAATTTCTAGATCTTTCCATAATCACATTTAAAATTCCAGACACCTATTTTTACTAGGTAGGTGCCTAGTAAGGGTCAGTTCCCACTGAGAAGCAAAGCGACGTGACGAGACGTGACCGTGATCTTTTAACATGATAGAGCAGAAGCATCGTGAAAAATAAATGCAGTCGAGGCAGCTTGCAATGACATCGTACTATGTCACGCTACGCCGCGATGTACCTCAGTAGGTACTGACTCTTACTAGTTATTCTTACTTACTTATTGTTCTTTTCGTGTGGGACACCGAGTATCCAACGACCCGATTTACCGTGGTTTCAAGAGTTTTTCAACCGCCTACTACTTGTATTAGGCCTCTGACATGGTTGTGTAACGACAGCCGTCTAAGTAATCATAGACAGCGACCGGCACCGACTGCTTAACGTACCCTCCTAAGCACGGAACCATCTTTCTTTTCGGACAATCAGGTGGTTCAGCCGCATTGTCCTAATCAGACTGGGAACAAATTCACAAAATGATGAATATGAACTACTTTGTGAGTAGTTCATATTTATCATTGTGTGAATCCCAAGAATCGAACTCGGTTTGCGTCGCAGGTAGCCGTTTTACCTACCAGGTAAAAACAGTTAATTAGAATTTTTATCATAAACTCAAAATTGCCATACCTACATTCTTATTTTCTTTATTATGTAACTAATGAAGGACATTATTAGGTGGGCAGAATCACTTGAAACTTCTTAGCTATGGTGCTTAGGTGTTACGAATTACAACTGTTTTTGTTTCATTCGAAAATTCCAAATAGTTTTAAAGTTATGGACATTGGAAGTTGAACAAAAATTCAGATCTCTGTAAACGCGCGCGCTTTGCGTGTGACGTAATTGTACAGGCTCCGCCCACTTACACCGCGCGCTGTATGAGTTCTTCTCCCGACAGATTATTGTTATTTAATAGTTATTTAATAAAAATATGGAAGAAGGTTGTCAAAAAGGGCAATCAAATAACTTGCCGAGGGTGGACGGTTTGATGGTGGCTCAATATTTTTTCAAAAAAAGGTGATTTCGTTGCCGCTGAAATGCGAGGAGTTAAAATGAAAAAGTAAGTAAGAACCCTATATATATTTGACAGCCTGCCCAGCGGTTTCACCCGCCGCTAACAATTTTCCCCGGGGAATAAGACATTTTAATATAGCCTATGTTCAACAGGGATAATGTAGGATTCTAACGGTAAAATATTTTTTTAAATCGGTCCAGTAGTTTCGGAGCCTATTCAATTTGAACAAACAAACAAACCATCAAATCTTTCCTCTTCCTTATATTGATGGCCTCTATAAAACTGTATATCACTTTGCTCTATTGTCAATAATTTCCACAGCGTACGTGATATAAGATATTTTTGCTACATTTTTCACACATTGGGTTACATTATCGAATTTTCATGTGGATCCCTATTTTTTTCTCGTATTAAATATAGCCTATGTTCATCAGGAATAATGTATAGGATTCTAATGGTAAAAGATTTTTTTTTAACCGGGCCAGTAGTTTTGGAGCCTATTCAATTCAAACAAACAAACAATCAAATCTTTCCTCTTTATAATATTAGTGTAGATAACTGTAAAGTTATTATTATTTTAACAATTAATAAAAAGCAGATCGTCGCGCACGTGTGCTACGACTGGTGAACAACGAGCAACAAAGCGAGTCGGTGGCGGGCGGCCGGCCGGTAGTGTTCAGTGACGTCACACATGCGAGCGCGGTCGAGCATGCCTTGCCGACTTTTAAAAAATTATATCTCGGAAACTACTTATCGTATCGAAGTAATTCTTTCGGTGGTTTTTACCTTTTTCTACAGACTATATGAAAAAAATAAAAATAAAAACCGATGTTGAAATTAATTAGCGGCCCGCCCAGCGGTTTCACCCGCTGTTAACCGTAGTCCCGTGGAGATGAGATCTTTTCCCGGCATGTATTTATACTTTATAAATCTTCCTCTAGAAAAACTTAATCTATTTTAAGACGTATAAAAATCCGTTGCGTGGTCTTAAAGACATAAGCATACATAGGGACACAAAGACATAGGGACACTGGGACACAGGAAGCTACTTTATTTTCTACAATGTTATTATGATCGATCAGCATGGATGGAGTTCTGTCAAGTTTGGGTTCAATTACCTTTGCTGCGATAAATTGCATCTTCAAGTATCGTTGCATTGCGACTATGTGGGAACTGACCTTAAAAAGAAAAAATACCGAACCACGTTTGTAAAAAATATATTTTTCGGTGCCAAGGCTAGAGTTCAATCCACTGACGCCCTTGGATGGAGTTCAAATATAACTGCAGTGCGGCGATCCAGACCGACCTTGGGAGAATTGCATTGACCCTGAAGCTTTTAATAATAACACAACGAATAGACGTACTGCAGCATCTAATAAATAGTAAGTAAGCACGTAACGCAAAATAGCTCTACTGAAGATTTACAATTAGATTTATGGGGTGTATGAGACAGCCCTTCTTATACTGATAGGGTGCATACAGACCATGATACTGAACAACTTTCCCCCAAGAACATATGTCAGGAAACGACAAACAATATCCAAACAAAATCACGATCAGCTGACTCCATTTACTATGGAAAGTTTTTTTTAAAGTTTTCTGAAATATTTTCTTATGCGAAGTTATTCAGTTTTATGGTCAATATTCGGAGGGCTGTCCCTTACTCTGTATATGTGTGTAAATCACTGTGGTGCCGGGCTTTTGGTAAAAATAATAGCGTCACCCCATTTCTACCCAGTGTTTCCATAAGAAGCGACTAAAGGATGAATCTAGGGAATAAGGAGTCAACTCGCCTGCCAAGTGTGGTGAGTATAAGAAGATCTATGGCCAGCAGTGGTTTGATGTGGTTTTTTAATGTGACGTTTATTTTTGAACATGTAGCTTAGAGACCGAAGAACGTTCTGATATTTTTTTACATAATTATTTATATTAACAATAAAAGCCACTTAAATGGACTGGTCATCCATAAAAAAACTTGTTTACATATAAATCAACAATAACCCTGAAATAATGCACAATGAGGCGAAACGCGTGATTGTAGGACGCAACGTAAACAGGTGCGTTGGACTGCACGCCCTTCAATACCTTTGCGATACCTACAGACCTACAGCACATAATGGATTAATGAATTATGCACTGTCGCAGGTTACTTACGTATATGCTTACGTATGCCTATAGAATATATAAATATAAATATTCTGGACAGTATCAATATTCTGGACAATTCACACAGTACCTTCTTGCCCCAAAGTAAGCAAAGCTTGTACTATGGGAACTAGATAGCTGATATTATTACTGACATACATTTCCTGTAAATGAATAGTGGAACTAACTACCTGCGTCTGTGTTTCCAAACGCATACAACCCTAATATCTTCAAAGTAAGAGTGAACAGGCTTCTTTTAGGTGAGCTCGCTCCATCTTAGAGTCTGTCTCTGTCCCATGACCTAGACTAGAGTAAAGAGCAAACCCATCCTTAATAAAAGTAAAAAAAGAATATACTAAATTATACAAAGAAAACACCCAGACTTAACACGCATATCTGAAAATTAACTTAAATATTTTTGTCTCGAATTTTGATCGAACTTTGGACCCTCGGCGCTGTAGGGGTACTGTTCGCTACGCCATCGGGACAGTCAAGATAGAATAAATTATGCTACGTAATATTGCCTAAAGTATTTCGTAGCATTAACTACGCGAGGCATCTATTCGTCTACGACGTAGCGAACTTGAGAGAATTCAGAATAGGTTGTAACACTGAGGTTGTTCCTATATATTCCTCATCTATATACTCCACTGTTGCTAGATGGTAAATGTTAACTATAGCGTTATCCTTAATGAACTATGTAGAAAATAAATCATGCATATAATTAAATTTACATCACACAAACGTCAAACTAAAGTCATATAGGTACGACTTTCTTATTTCGACTAATAATAATAGACTTCATTGAATAGAGCTCATTTCGATAGAACCGGTTCTAAAAAATATACTAGATGAAATTTATTAGAGATTGATAACTTAAACTCAGTACGGGACAAGGAACAACTTTTCCCAAGAAATAGGACAAAGAATTCGCCATAAAAATTGATTTGGTCAGCTGGTACATTTTTTATAGGAGGAATTTAAAAAAAACGTGTGCTTGTTTTCCTTCGGAAAGTTGTTTTTTATTAGCAACCCGTCTTAAAGGTACGTATCGGTCACAAAAAAAAATTACCCTATATATAAGGTACTATTAAATTCTAGTGAGTTCTACACGTAAAACGGCATCACTTTTCCCAATAAACATAGGCCGAAATTAAAAAAAATAACCCTCACAATGACCCCCCCATACAAAAATGATCAAAAGATGTTTTGTATCCAATACAAATCCAATTTTTGATATCATATTACGGCCTATGTTTTTCGGGAAAGATGTATCAGTCTTACGAATAGAACTCAATTCAAAAATATTTGCACTGATTTGATAGGACCTTATTACCTACTACAATTATATTTCACGCTTCATGAGCATGATAAAATACAAATCGTGTCATATAAAGTATCATAATCATAATAAATAAATAACAATAGCAATCAGTTATCAGCAGCACAGCAACCTAGCCTAAGGTATTAACTTACATCAGTTTTCATACAAATGCCAAGTCTAACCAGTTTATGTTGATCCTTTAACTGGGTAGGTCGATGTGCTGCTAATAGTACCTACACAGAAAAACAATGCAATAAATAATTTCCTATCAATTTCTCACACAATTTCCAAAGATATCGATACAAGCAGTTTACGCAAACGCTATTTATAATGTGTTAAGTAAGAAGAATAATAAAGGACGAGTTACAAAGGACATAGCTGCAATTAAAAAGATAAAATAAATGTTAATTATAATAATAACCTAGTTATTGTTAATATCGGATATGGAGCGTTTTTGTATGTCGCAGTGAAATGAAAAATCAAAAAGTTCGTCTGAAATTCTAGGAATTTGGCCAGAAGCCGGATTATGGCAAATTGTGAATTCATTCTGCCATCGTCCTAAACATAACTAGACATTCAGCCAAACTCCTAAGATTTCGACTGAATTCCTAGTTCTGCCATATTACTGCGAAATTGATACGCGTATTGTTAATGTCTAAAAAATACCCCTAAATCATTGTAAGTTCAACGGCAAATCCTAAAAAATGTCGAAAAGAAGGGTAAGAAAACAATGACACCTACTAAATTTTCTGTAAATACCTATAATTATTTTTCATCATGTATTTTTTTTTTTACTTTGTGTGAAATCTTGTCCCCGCACGTATTTATTTCTTACTTGGCTGGAAGATATCTCTTTATAGCGATAAGGCCACCTTTGTGAACTACTTTATATTTTTAATGCACAATGAAGAATATTTTATGCAGGATTATTATATTTTAATGCAGAGTTGATGAAAACGGGTGCACTGTCCCTTCAAAGGACCAATCCTATTTTATCTGTATTTGTAATAATAGCCGAATTGCGTCGTTTGGTTTTCTACCCACCAACTCAACAGTATTTTACATTTGATCAGTGCCTTAGTAATAAACGCGTCGTATTAACTTTGATCAGATTTATGAGTACAAAGATCCTCGAAACTTAACTCAAGTCTAAGGTCTGATGAACAAAAATATCAAGGACAAGGGACAATGAAACTTTTAAGCCTATATATAAGGTGTAAAAAAATAGCTGAGAATATTTTAAGGGGTGTACCAGTACGTGAAACTGAACAACTTTCCCCAAGGAACATAGGTCGAAATATGAAAAAATAATTTGACCCTCTATTACCTATACCTCAGTAGTATTATATTATCTGTGCCTATACTTAAGGCGCGGCGGGTTCCAAGTACGTACGATTATTTGGATAATGACAATAATAATATTCTGAAAATTTTAAATTCCTTGACTGTAATGCCTAAAGCAAGTGTAGGTATATTGATCGTAACCTTGAACTTTTTTGGGTTGTTCCTTAATATGCATTTATTTTGTAAGTACTTATTCATTTATTTATTCTGATCGACCCTTCATGCCTTCTTATTATTATTAACATAAATTAGCTGAAGACTCCTACCCTAAATAATCTAGTATATTGTTTGTCAATTGTTTTTGTCTTGTATCACAACAAATAGTCATATTGTACGGTCTTTACACTTGTAGTCTCGGATCAAGGACCTAATGTCCTTCTGCGAGCACGCTAGGCTCAGATACAATATTTCCAACAAATTGTTTGATTGAATCTCATAGTGACACACGCACCCGTAAACGAATACCTATAAAACTAAAATTTATCAGCACGAATCTATACTTAAACGGCTAATAGGCTTATCCTGTCTTGCCTTTGTTGAAATGTCGCCCATAATATAGCCAGTGATGTATGCCAAATTGTTTAGTTGAAAATCAGGACCTGTCTGTTCTACTTACCTACCCACCCCGCAAGAGATTAAGGCGTGATATGTATGTAAAGTCGTAGAATATTGTCCTGTGTAAACATACTTACTGTTATCCCTGTTTTTTTTTTTTTTTTTTTTTTTTTTTAGTTGTGGACCCTACGATTTTGAGCCCCGGGGCTTTTAATCTACACCTGATTGTATGGTGGGGAGCAGGAGCTCACCCGGAAAAGCTTGTGGTTGTTCAAACAACCAGCTCAATCGCGCCCTTGGGGCGCGATTGGGCTTACGAGTTGTTCTGGGGAGAACGTATTGGACTGAATCTACCCGGCACGTGCCGGTAGTTCCCAAAGTGGGGAGCAAATGAGGGACCTCCGCGCCCCCGCCGGCGGGGGCGTCGGTTGCTTGAAGAGCTTGTGGAGTGTGATCTACTCGCAATGGCTGCAGCAGTGGCTACTGTGATTTCATCATCTTCTTCCGTAAGGATGTGTCTCGGACGGTGTTTAAAACGCGAGGTTGGATGGGGGAAGTAGTTGGACGCGGCAACTATCAAGGGGTTTTGATGATGGGGAGCATTATCGAAGAAGCGACGGGACGCTTCTTTCATATACGCTTTAATGGTAGGGAGGCCTAAGTCGATGTGGAGGTTGGCGTTACGCATGTACCAGGGCGCCCCGGTAGCTTTGCGCATGAAACGGTTTTGGATGACCTGCAGCATTTTCAGATGTGAATCGAAGGTGTGAGCAAAGGCTACGCTGGCGTAGGTCATAATAGGCCTTACGCAGGTGGTGTAAATTCTCACCTTATTTCTAAGGGAGAGTTTGCTCTTTTTGTTCAACATCGGATGTAATCTGCCCAAAACGAACGCGGCGCGGTCGCGGACTCTCATAATGTGGCTACGGAAGCTAAGTCTTGAGTCGAGGGTGACTCCTAGATATTTGGTCTCGTTGACCCACGGGATGGGTCGGCCGAAAAGCTTTACAGCGGGGACGTTTAATCGGTACGAACCTCTACGAAAGTGCACGGCTGCACTTTTTTCCGGATTTACCTCGATTCTCCATTTACGGAACCAGCTCCCGAGGGAGTCTAGAGCGTTCTGGAGAATCTGAACTAATTTTAAGTGGTTACGGTGGGACGCGTAGATGGCAGTGTCGTCGGCGAACATAGCCAGCTGTGACATGGGCGATTTGGGGATGTCGCTAGTGTATAGCGTGAAAAGTAATGGAGATAGGACGGAGCCCTGAGGGACTCCTGCCTGTATGGTGTGGGGGGAAGACAGAGTGCCTTCCACCCTGTAACGAAAGCTTCGATCCGACAGAAAGTTACGTACTAAAAGCACGAGACGATCTGGCACAGCGAGCTGGTGTAGCTTGTATACCAGCCCGTTGTGCCAGACCTTGTCGAAGGCTTTCGCCACGTCGAGAAAGACTGCTCCTGTCGGGGTCGGTTTGGACGAGACATTTAGCTTAAGAGCGATGTGTTCGACAATGCGGTGTACTTGTTGGGTACAAGAGTGCTGTTGTCGAAAGCCAAATTGCTCGTCAGGTATGAGATTGTTGGTCTCTGCGTGGTCACGGAGTCGGGCATAGATCATGCGTTCGTACAGTTTGGCGAGAGGGTTCAGTAAGCTGATCGGGCGGTAGGAAGTGGGCTCATTCGCCGGTTTACCCGGTTTGTGAATGCCTATGACTATTGCTTCCTTCCAGCAAGCTGGAAAGGTGCAACTAGCCATGGCGGCATTCAAAATCAGGGTGAGGCGATTGATCAGGTGATCGGGGAGAATCTTCAGGACACGGTTGGTGATGCCGTCCGGTCCTGGAGCCTTTCTGGGCTTGAGTGCCTTAAGGGCGTTGCGCACTTCCATCTCAGTGATGACTCTGAGTGGAGGGCCCGATGGGGGTAGTGAAATGAGACGTTCGACTTCGGAGTCGACCGTTGAGACGAAGGTCAAGTCGTAAGGGAGTGTGCTGGGGGTGCATTGGGCTGCAAGACTGTCAGCTAGGCATTCAGCCTTTTCGTCGTCGTCAAAGGCTTTGGTCTGGTCAGGTCTGTTAAGTACTGGCATCACGGAGATGGTGTCAGATTTCAACGAGCGTTGCAGCTTGTAAAATGCGAGATGGGATGGGTTCAGCTCCTCAAGGTGCTGATCCCATCCGGCGTCACGCCATTCAGCTGCACGCTGCCTTACTTCCCTCTGTAGGGCGCGCATGAATAGTCTGTTAGATTCGATTGGGAAGGATTTGTAAGCGCGGATCGCGGCGTTCTTCTCTGTTATCATTTCAAGAAGGTCATTTGGAGGTTTATATTTACTGTCTTCAGTGATTTGAACCGTCCGTGAACAGCTGTTCACGACGCTGCTAACGTGATTTGTGATGGAAGAGACGGCTAGGTTGATGTCGGTTTCGGTAGTCAGTCTAGTCGGTATTTGGTCCAGGTGAGTAGAGCTGGGAGCGTTCAAGGCTTGGCCTAGTTTCGGCCAGTCTACTATAGTTTTGGTCGGGCCGCACAGACCTGAGGGGCCGGGGATGTCGGTTCGCGGGTCAAGTTTTAGTAAAACTGGTCTGTGGTCAGAGTCGCAGAGCTCGTGGCGTACTTCTATAGAACTTAAACGAAGGTTTACGTTCTTTAGAAGGGCTATGTCGAGGATGTCGGGTCGATGAGTTACTGTATGGGGGTAATGAGTTACCTCTGTAGGGGCTACTAGGTCAAAGGACAGTTCGTCCTGCCACTCAAAGAGAAGATTGCCTCTAGGGTTGTTGGCGATACAGTTCCACGACATGTGCTTGGCATTCAAGTCACCTGCTATGATAACTGAGTCACCGAGATTAAATAATGACTCGAGCTCACTTTTAAGAAGTGGCTTTGTCTCGCGGTTATTGCTCGGAGATAGGTATACCGACACTATCGTAATGGGTTGGTGTCCCGTCATGCTTAAGCGGCAAGCGGAAGCCTCCATATAGCAGAGGGGCGGGGTCTCTATGGGTGAGCAGTGAAGCGCTCGCCTGTAATGAATGAGGGTGCCTCCCTTGCTGCCCGATACGCGGTCATTACGTACCGTGTTGTATTGCGCGATTCGCGGGGTACGCATATGGGGTTTGAGAAACGTTTCTTGTACAAGGAGGACGTCTAAACCGTGATCTTTCAGGAAGAGGCTAACTTCCGTCTTTTTATTGCAAATACCATCGGCATTGAAAAAACCTAATTTAAGTGACCGAGGCTTGGTCCTACCACTGCTGGATATCCCTAAGTTAATAGACCTATCCATAATTAGGGTTTGAAGTTTTTGAACGCGACTACCAGATGGTAGTATTTGGCGGCGGTTTGGATGAGCGCACTGGGGTTACCAGCGTTGGCTCTGATCTCCTTAGAGTAGGAGATTATCTCTTCGATGTCGAAGAGGCTGGTGAAATTGGAGACAACAGAGAGCGCGTCGGCTAAGTCGCCTTCAGCACTCTTGCTGTGGGAAGCGGGTTTGGGAGGAGAAGGCGGCGGAGGCGCCGGCTTTTTGGGGGCGGGTTGGGGGGGCACCACCGGTTTTGGTGCGACTTGGGCGGGGGCGGGGGCTGGACCCATTTTGAGGGCCCATGCGGGGTTAGGCCTGAGGGGCGGGAAGTTTGTGTTTTCAGCAACACCTGGAACGACCGCAGCTGGTTTTTGAGAGCCAGCTAGCCTATCGGCATACGTTTGCCTCGCAAGGGTGCGCTGAAGCACTTTGGGGTTCGCCTTAGGGGCACGGGGACAGCCGCGGTAGTTGGCTGGGTGGCCACTTTCGTTGCAGAGGACGCAACTAGGTGGGAGTGGGGGAGAGGAGCTGTCTGCCGAGGGCGTGTCCGTCTTTTTAGGACGGGCGCACTGGACAGTGCTGTGACTCTCCAGGCACTTAACACACCGCGGGGCGGCGTGACAGGTGCGTGAAGAGTGACCGTAAAGTTGGCAGTTGTGACACTGGCCAGGGATCCCAGTCTTCCTGGGGGCTTCCATGCGGATGCCTGAAAGCATGCACACGGATTTCAAACCGTAAATGGCCTTACCAGCTTCGCTCCTCTCGAGCGTGACATGGACCATGTCGAATTGTCTCCTATTGCGATGAGACGAAATGCGGTGTACTTTACGTACGGGGATATTTTGGGCTATAAGGTCGTCATAGACTTCCTTTTCGGAAATCTCTTTCGGGATGCCTCGAATTACTACGCGGTGTAGTTTCTCCTCCTCCAGTGCGTACGTATGGTACGGGAACTGGAGGAAGTTCAGTAATTTTGTAAGCGCTCTGTGCGCCGAAGAGGTCGGGACTTGAATCTTGATTCCGTCCTTGGTCTGTGAAGCAGTCAAGAACGGAATCTTATTCTGGGTCATCTGACTGGAAAGGGACGACCACTTGGCGTTGTCCCTGAGAATAATCGGGGGGGGTCTGCGCTCTGTAGCGGGAGAGACTTTAGGAATGGCGGCGGCCACCTTGCGGTGGTTGCCATCGGGCCCTTCGACGCGGACTGTTTTTGCAGCCTCGTCGCTATCTGAATGTGCAGCCTTACGCTGGCGCTTTTTGGATCTACTGACTACGGTGTAGTCGTCGTCGGAGTCGGGTTCGGGGTTTGAGTCATCGGACGGGGGGCCGGCAATGTCCATGACTTCGACGGTTAGGTCGGAGTCCTGGGCGTTGCCGACTTGGGACGATGGGTCAGGGGAAAGTGGTGACTCATCGTAATGAGTAACCGCAGGGGAGGGGGCAGGTGCCGACTTAGCGGCGGACGCTTCGTCGGCGGATGGGGCTGACTCACCGGTGGTCAGGGGATTGGGCGATGACTCATCGCGGGCTAGTTCGGCGAAGTAATCGTTGATTCCGGGAATCCGTTTCGCGACGCGGGCTCGGAATTGGTTGTCCTCGAAGACAACTTGTAAAAGTTCTAGGAAAACGGACTGGGGAAGGGCTTTAGCCATTGCCTAATCTATAGCTACCGCCGTTTCGGAACCGTTCCGTGGGAGAGAAACGGCAAGAACTCCACGGCAATCGGCCTAGCTAATATGCTAATCGCGGCCCTCAGGCGGGAACAGCCTGAGGGTAAGACGCCGGTGATCCTCCCCGCCGGGTGTAGGCAGGGAGGGTGTACTTAACTAATGTAGCCCTAAAGTGTATCCTCCGCCAATCTTATTGTGCGGGAGGTTCCTAACAGGCCCGAGCAAAGAGGAAGTTGGGGCCGGAGCCCTTCTCCCAGACAGACTCTGCTCGGACAGGGGAAAAGGATGGTACCAGGGTCGACTTGGGTTCACCCCCAGGGCCGGTGGTTCTGGCACCCGTCCGATTGACTGCGTTGCCCTGAAGGGGCAAAGCTGGTGTATCGGGTCTACACCCCCTGCTCGGATCGTTGAGCACCGTTAGGTATCCACCGAGCAAGGACCGCGTAAACCGGCGGTTTTCGGGCAAAAGACGTAGTTAAATAAAATACCACGGAATGTGCCTTGAAAAAGACACAAACGGCGGCGGTGGCTGCGTGGGACAAGTGATGCTTGTCCGACGCAGGGCTGGAGTGTCGGTCGCGGGGCGACGGCGAGGGGCGGGGCCACGGGAGCGGCCAGGTAGTCGGAGCGTAGGCGACCGTGCGGGACGGCTGCTGAGCGGCGACTCACTGTTATCCCTGTTCCTGGCATGCCGAAGTCGTTAACAAGTAATTCCAACTCGTATCCATCAATGATTCTTACAGTATTAAATACTGATCTTAAGGGCTTGTAAAAACTGACATAAAATCAAGCTGCATCCTGCGATCCGCAGTGATGACTCTGTTACCACTATAACATACATTACTCTGTTGAGGATGCACGCGCACCGCATTATATTCTGTTCTGGTACAAAAACAAATTTAATACGCGGTGTAAGGGACTGCCCCACCCCGAATTCTGATAGGGTGCATGGATGCCATCAAACTGAACAACTTTTCCCTAGGAACAAATGTCAGGAAGGACAAAAAAAATTGACCTGCCAATGCCTGCCATACAAAATCAAGATCAGCTGACTGCTATTACTATGGAAAGTCAAAAAGAAATTGGCGATTCATGATTTATTTTTCATGGGGAGTTGTTCAGTTTAATGATCGGAATGCACCTTATAAGTACTCGGAGAGCTGTTCCTTACACCCTGTATAACGGCACACACACGTTGCCGAATCATATTGCAGCTGTCACATGTTCTCCTTTTGGCTGTCACGCTCCGCAATATTTTCCGGTGCGTGTGCGATTCACCTTTTTCAAATTAGTATATGATATGACAACTCGCGTAAAATTATGATTTATAAATTAAAAATAGTGAATAGCTCACTAAATGTAGGTCATAGACACACATACTGACCATATAGTACTTTAGTTTACTGGCCTAACATGCGTGAACGCAATGTAAAACTAATTCTTCTCTACCTACCAGTTTCAACATGTGAACTGTTTTATCTTCCCATCAAATGTATTCAAAACTATTTGATATCCACTGCCAATTAACATGTAAATCTGTAAACAACATGTCGTACAGAGCATGCATTCAATGTTGAATAATGTTGAAAACTCATCAATATGTAAAGGGCCCCAGTAACAGGACCGATGATTCACCCTTAGGCGATTTCCTGCGCCGTTCTATATTTAAAATGAACCCCTTTTCGAAAATGGAATAAAATCCGTCGGCACGTGCGTCGTGCATCAGGAATCGGGCATCCTTTTATTATTTTAGGCCAGTCTCAACATCCGACTGAGTGACTACTGTAAAATACTGAAGAATGTTGCCAGACATAAAGGAACGGATGTGGAGCTATTTATGAAAGTAAATTGATAACTCCAGTGATAGCTTAGAGATTGATTTAGTCTTTGATTTTAAGTTTATTTTTTAATAGTTTTGTATTATCCGACTACACCAAAGCAAAAACGAGGGTTATGATTTTGACCGCTATGTATATGAATTAAATCATCTGTGCCCTCCTAACTCCCAAACTACGTATCAGAATTTGACAAATGAGGTATCATTAGAAGCATCTGAACAGTTTGCGGGTTATAGGATATGTTTTGTCACAATAAATTGAATGTGGCGCCTTAAAGAGCGCATAAATAATAAAAAAATTAGGTATTTTCTTCTAGTGCTATCATTTTGAAGTATCAAACCCTGTTTCTTACTCTTTAGAGCGTGATTTCTAACTAGTCGGGCAAAGTTATTAGACTTCCTTAAAATTATTAATAATAAACTAATGTTTTTTCTTGTTAATTATTGGCACCCTAATTTGTTCAGAGTTAGTTTTAGCAAATAACAAACAATGTATCGAACTTCACCAAATAATGACACCCAAATTTTAGAGTCTGGAAATACCAAATTTTTTGTATATGTTGCTATGACATTGTTTATACTGAAGCACAGAGGCGCCCTCTATTTCTACGCCTCATCTGTTTCTGCACAGGTTCTAACCTAGGGTTAAAAATTGTATCCAACATAAGGTAACCAAGCCAACTAGACGTATCACACATAAAGCACCAAAGCTGAATTGCTAAGGAAATTCGCTCTGCCTCCTTGTTTGCTGAAGCCGGCGACCTTCGTACTGCATCTTCATTCGGAGAGTCGAAAGTAACAGAAAGGACACTCCGTATAATCTTTGGTGTATCACCTATACATCACGGGCTAGTAGTAGGCGGTTGAAAATCTTTAACACTAGGGTTCATCGGATCGTTGTAAGACTCGGTGCCCCACATGAAAACGAAAAAGAAGAAGATCAGACAATCAGCTTTGTTCGTTCTGCGTTTTAAGAGACTGGCATTTGTTGCAGAAATAAGACTCAGCTTATTTCAGGATTGTTGCCAATAGGTAACAAAATAATAAAAGACTGGGGTTTTAGAAACTAAACTGACCTAAACTTCTTAGATTGGGTACTAAAAAGGATTATGTATTATATGTAAGGTACTACTGCAGGGCAACAAGAAGATTCGAGGAGGTGACTCTGCCGGAGCACCAGTGAAGACAGTGCCCTAAACCTGGGAATTCGGTGAAATTGTTTCCATCAAGCGGAGCTGATCATCCGTCTGCGAGCTCCGCAGACATCCCAACCCGAAGAAAAAGAAGGTACTATTGCAGGCATGCATACTGTACTGCTCCTTCTGCCATATCTCTACTCTATGCACGTGCATCGGATGACGTGACGTGCGTGTAAATATAGCGCCGCGCGCCGACGCCGCTCCGCTCCGGCGCAGGTTCACGGACACGAGTTTTACTCCTGCTGTTTTTGTGTGCAGCCAGCGGCAGTAGGTATTGATAGTTAGCTCTGTCCCCCGGCTGCTGGCGGTAAAACAACGAGACCCTCTACGAATGATGGTTTACCGTGTTATTGCAAAAAAGTTCAAATCCTGTGGAAAAAGAATTTATACACTGTCCAATGGCTCGTCTAACGTTATTGTCGAAAGTAGAGATGGTAAAAGATGATAATGTACGTATGATTATTTACAAGTTCGGGTGGTGAATGAGTATATTCAATGCTACGGCTAATAAGTGATGGAAAGTAGCCAGGCCGAAGTATGGATTACCTAAAAGAGATGATGGTATCACCGATTCAATTCTTTTTATGGCGAGATCAAAACTTGATACTTGGATGATACTTGATATAAACTTCTGATGTTCTGTGAAATGAGCACAAACGGTGACGAGTTTTATTAATCAAAATGCAGAATTCTTAAAACTAGTTAATACATGGGCTGTTCCGTACATGGTTAGTAAAACGAAAAATAATAATAACATCCAATAATAATATAAAATAACAATATTTATAGCTTTTCAAAATATTCCCCTCCATCCGCAATGCACTTATGCATTCGGCTGAACCAGTTTCCAAAACATTTAAAAACTCTTCTTGCGGAAGGTCGAAAAATAACCGTTGAAATTCTGCGACGGCCTCATTTGCGATGTAAAATTTTCGTCCAGGAAGCATTGTTTTCACCTAAAGAAATATAAAGAAATCGCACGGAGCTAAATCGGGGCTGTACCTAGAGAGCTAAGCGCTCCACCACCTTACTTTTATATCTGTAGGCAAAGTATTCAAAAAGTATGGAATACGCGCTTTGTCACCAAAGTTATAATTTTTTCTGGGTACCTCATATTTTCCCACAGATACATACTTAGTGCAATGCTCATGAGCGACTAGAGTAAGGTTTGACTGGTGCCAGAGAATTCAATTCAAATGTGAGAGGTGGAAGAAGAGAATTGGATGCCAGTATGTGGAAGGCGAGTGATGTCGAGGAGACGGCATCGCTACACCGACTATCTTCGTCATTCGTCATTTACTCTGCGTGATCTTTTTGTCACCGGCGCAAGAGTAGGTATTCGTCTTTCACAGTGCGAGCTATCAAGCTTTGGAATTCTTTGCCCCAGGACATTCAAGAGTCACCGTCACTATTAAAAAGCATTTTCTTACCTCTCTTGATCTTAAGTAAGCATTTATACCTATTACACTTGTTACGTATTATCTGTATTTTTATTTCTGATTGTTTTTCTTATCATCCTCTTCCATATCTATATATAATAGTTTATTAAATTAGTATTATATTACTTTATTTTATCTTAATGTACTTTTGCATTAATATGTAAAATATTTTATTAGTATATATACGTGTACCTATGCACTGTCCCGCTTATAATATATAATAAGTGGGTACTCTTCTTCTTACACCCAAAGGTTTTCTGCAACCTCGGTTATAATGCCGCCTAAATAGTACCGTTTTTTTTCTCTTACTCCATTTGTTGTTTTGTATAAATAAAGCATATTGTATTGTGTTGTATTAGTGATTCGAAAGTAGCGTCTTTTCGGAAAGCGTAATTTATATTTTGTGTGTGTTGTAATTAAAAATTCTGGGTTCTACAGGGAGCTGTTATGCCAAAAATGATTGGTTTCATCATAGTAAGAAATATAAGCGGATAGGGAAATTTATTAAATCCACAATTTAGGTATTGGCTAACAAATCATTCAAACATTATAGGAAAAAGTCATTAATAAAGTTAACATCATCAAATTTATTACGTGATTTTATTGACGCCATAGTAAGGTTGTGGTCGGAATTTCCAAAGCTCAATTATTTATCACAAACTATTACCTTATCCTTGACCACAAGTACATAATTGGCTTTTGAGAGAAAACCGCCATTTTTGGAATAATAAACAGGATAACAGCTGGCTTTCCTGCTTTCTTTACTTATCCTAGCATGATTAATGTGTATGAACCGTAGTAGAGGACCTTTGTGACAGAGTTTAATTAACCCAGGATCCCAAAGATTTATGTGACGTAAGAAACTAGTACCTACCTAATTTGTGGTTATATTCCTAATAAACCAAGCAATTCCTTAGAGCAAGGGAATGTTCCACAAGCAATACGGTCGATTATAGCCCAAGAAGTATGTTTACAGTGGTTTAATTCATCACCGTGTGAGATTGTTTTTAGTTGGTAGCATCAAAAACATTATCACGGGGTTCATTCGGGTTATTAGACAATTCGGTGTCCTATTCAAGAAAATTAGCTGCAAGCAAATATATTACCTACGATCCTACTAATG
This sequence comes from Tuta absoluta, assembly GCA_027580185.1. Taxonomy (NCBI): domain Eukaryota; kingdom Metazoa; phylum Arthropoda; class Insecta; order Lepidoptera; family Gelechiidae; genus Tuta; species Tuta absoluta. The sequence goes on from JAQAHW010000034.1 coordinate 3,325,122, forward strand.
ACAACATTTACAAAAATCAGGGTGAGTTGTGTCAGATGCAGAAACTTCTCGTAATAAACAAATTACCTACATATTGTAGCTCACAATATGTCTAAAAAATAACTCCTATCATTTGTGCTGAATTTTAAAACAACAAACCGCCAAGACTCAACTAGATTACAATACAAAATGGCGACACGCCTGCTTTTATCCAATTCGAACTAGTTGAAACCAGACAATTGCGACATAAGTACACAAAGAACTGCATTTTTGCAGCAGGATCCACTGCAAAGTGGGTAACATTGAAGAGTTCGTTGGTATTACATGCACTTCCTGGCTGTTCGAGGTCGGCGCCGTCAGCCATCTTGAATTTTTTGACGTTTATTTTTGGCGGGAGCGCACCGCGACGGTCAGAAATGGTAAGGACGCATTTAAAGTAAGTAAGTATGTATAAATAATCTTCTTGTTCATTTATAATTACTATGTAGGAAATAATTTCTTGTTCTTTCTGACGATGAATTTGCGGGCGTTCAATGATTTAGAAATAGGTACTTTGTACGAGGAAAGAACGAGACTGGGACCATTACTAACAAGGGTGTATTATTAAATAAATAAGGTTAATACGCTATCACACAAACACTAACAGAAACTGCTTATCATCACTCAGCTAATGTTTTCTTCTTTGCCATTCTATTCTATCATATTCTCAATGCGGCATTTGTTTTCAGATATTCTAATGTGAAAAGAAATATGTAGGTAAACAAGCAAGCCTCCACCTACCCACCACACCGCATGAACTTTAAGCCATGCCCTAAATTTCGACGTTCAAACTAAGTCCTAACACCATAAGCTAACCCGTTCTAGAAACTTTTTGAAAACACAATCAGGCAGGCACCTTATTGAAAAAATAAAAATATGTTAGCGGCGACGGGAACTATGAAAATAATAGGCATAGCAATAATACGAGGACAATCGTACCAGTGATTGCATTATTTCAAGGATTAAATTGCCTAACGAAATGAATTCCATAAATGAGAACGTTTGAAGCGCTAGTCTGAAATAGAGGTAAATGTTAACAAATTTTTCTTTACGCTGTCGTACATTTCTTGAAGAAAGTTTTTTTGTCAAAATTAATTTTCTACAACGTTGCACTAAAGATGCAGTAATAAATTCAATAAGTGATAAGGTTTAAAATTTAAATTTTCCTTAATTTTGGGATAAGGTAATAAGGACCTACCCGTTTTATTTAGAGTTTTGCGACTCTATTACGTCGGCATATTGGTTTTTTTGAGAAGTCAGGATAAGAAGTATCAGAACATTCAAGATTATAGGTTAATTCAAATGTTAGAAAACTACCCAGTTTGAGCATTATTATCCTATTTAAAAAACACTTTTAATAATATGACGTGTTGTTTTCCCTGCAACTTGCTTACAACCTCAAGTTCAAGCAAACCTAATTAGCATGCAGTAGGAATATGAACGATGCTATCGAGCGGTTACGGATGCGCTGCATGCACCATGCGCGCAGTGTAAGCGCGCTGTAACCGCCTGTAACTGTGCGCGCCGCGACCTGCCGCACTGTGCGCGTCGGCGCTCAAGGGCGCACAGTGCGCATGGAGCCATGAGATGAGCAGGGGGAACAGAGAGCACGACAAAAGTTTCTACACTACGGTGCTGGCTGTCATTCTGCATGTGGCCGCTGAAAAATTTAGTGCTGTGTATGAGTTCCGAGGTTTTAATATTAGGCCTCACATACTAGAAGGTACAATGCCGTGTGATGCCGGCTTAGAAAAGCATCACCCTATTTTTTTCCCTTGGGAGTCGTAATAGGCGAGTCCCTACTTGAGGGTGCCATTAGGGTATCGCAATTTTAGGCGAAATGCTGATAACCTGTCACTATGGCGATATACAATTTTTCGAATGACCCTCAAATATTTATCAGATGTGGCGTAAATGTTCGTTTTTTGCGGCCTTTTTGGCTCTGCCTACCCTGTAAGGAATTATCGGTGTGATATGTGTACTAGAAGGTTAAGTACAGAAGGAGAGCTCACCCTTTTCGATGTTTGATACCTACTCTGTTAGGCTTGCTTCTATTTTCTTCCTTAATGTTTAGTATGAATTACCTAAGTGAAATATACACTTCTTACAATACATATTCTGCGAAAAAGAAAAGGGTTTTGTTAATATAAGCAAAATCGCAAGCGCTATCTAAGTACCTAATTTTATTAAGGTACTTACGTAAAATAGTGAACGAGCGAAAAGTAAGCTATGTGAAAATAAAGTGCTCCATTTTCTACTGTATTTAAAGTTAAATGTAATGTTATCAGACAAAACATGTCATTTACTTTTCAATAATAACCAGGATCTTTAAAGAAAAAATTTAGAGAACCTGAAACTCTGCAATCGTATTTACATTTACCAGAACTCTGTTGAAACTCGACTACTGTGTTTTCTTTCTTGCTTACTTTTAATACCAGAACCAAACGGTTTCGCCCGAAAACGACAGCGTGTAGATGTGTGCGTGAAATATTGACGTTTCCTTGCAGCCGTTCATCTGTCTTGGGCGCGCCCGCCATTACTTAATTTGTGGCTCAATTCTACTGCCTCATTTCTGCCATACTGTGCAGCATATCTTGTTTAACATAATCCGAAAAATCTACTTACATTATTCGAAACAGGGACAGAGCACTTATAAACTAAATGTAACGAAATAACTTTTATTTTGTTAAATTTTCTCCATTCACGTCTATGTTCCAAGCGGGTTGAGCATACCAATACCGGGCACGATTCATCAAGGCCACTCGTCCGCTGCCCTTTGCATATAACTACAGCTGTACCTATACTAGATAGCAGACGAACTTACAAAGAAATTTGCATATAGGCACTGTATAATAAGCTTGATGCTCTTTGAGTAAGAATGTTTATGCTGTGCAGTTGTAAGAGCGAAATCGAAATATTATTGTTACATATAAGTATTTACGTGAGCTTTATTTAACATTTACCGTATCTTCCGTCTGCTAATGTGCACTAGTATAGAAATTTGGAATAAAATGTTTAGTCGGCGCGACTTTAGAAAAATAATGAAAAGTTTTTGGTGTTGCTATGTTCACTTCCAAGTACCGTTCTTCAAGTAAGCTTGTTACAAAAGCTAGTGTAAAAGATCAGTCGTGGTATCGTCGGTTTGAATGAAACATTATATTATATTTATTTAAAATATTATATTTTTCGTTTTAAATTTACTATTTTGAATAATAAAGCTAGTGTCACTCTTTCTGCTGAGACAAATCTAACGACACCTCAGAGGTTAACATTTGTCTAGCCTCTAGTTTGGCTTGTACGTGAAAAAGAACTTGTCCACTTATCCTGAAAAACATCCCCTCCTTCTTAGGTAGTCAGGTAAAAGGCTGTGCATCCCAACCGCTTCCATAGATTTCGATTTTACATTAATGTATCCAACAACTGCCCGCGACCTAGGTGTACAAGACCGTCGCAACACTTGTTAGGGGACCGTCCTACGCTGCGCTTTCCGACACGTGAATCTTCGTGACGTCTATCGATTCGGTCCCATAAGCTCCATTGAGTTGGTCTATTATATAGAACAAACGAGACCTTATAGTCCCCGTTGTTCAATTGATTAAAACTACGGGCTCAACATCCATGAAAGATAGGTATCAGACCGCATGATTATCCGGTGTTTTGCCGGATTTTAGACGTAAGGAGTTTTTGAAATCCCGTACATAAACCGAATATCATAACATGACACGCGTCGCCGTATCAAATTGCTGCTGTCATAGGTTGTCATGTCATTTATATGGTGGTTGTCAGGAACCGCGATATCGTCCGGTAAGTTTATTATTACGACAGTTGGCCACAATCTCCATCGAACTAGCCCACCGAGGGTTCCGCAAAAATCATTTCATATGTGTACATGTAAAGAAATTCCAAATTTATCTTCCATGTATAATATTGATGATGGAAAACAAATAATAAATAAATATATGTAGAGAAAAGTGTTTCCTGGAGCTAAATTTTTTATCATCTGCTACTAATTTGTGCTCGTATCATATTTTCTTCTAAATATACTCCACTAAATTCACATATACTTATGACATACAAAAATCGAGCAGTAGAAAGTGTGATACGTGAGGTTAGACTGGTCGTGGCAGAATCCGTGCACGATTTAAGAAATTACCCTTCTAGAAATTGAGCAAACGGTGCGTGTGCGATTCTCCTTATCAAAAAATACCTACCTAAAGTTACTTAAGTTATGTACTTTATTTAATCAATTCGGTTCTACATTCTAATAAGTAGGTCGTCGTATAATTCTTCTAGGTATTTTCTTCCTTACCTAGCTTTATCACGAGCATAATCAGGGTTAATCAGCTAACCTAGATACAGTGTGAGGGCATTGGCTTCAACGAACAGAGTAACGTGATTGCCAGTAATCAGAATAGGCAGAGGAATTTTCCTGAAAAAAGCAAACTGAGAATGGGAGCTGGCTTCGTCATAGGGCGTGTGAAATATATTCTCGTAACGTAGGTTGGTAAAGTACCTTCATATGGTGAAATTTAAGTAGTAACTGATTGATAGCGAACACTCAATACTGGCTAGTGATAAGGAACAACTTTACAGAAATACTTAGAAAATTGGTCCTTGCTATGGTTGAGTTACTATGGAAACTCATAATATAAGGTGTAAAAAATCAACTGCAAATATTTTAAGGGGTGAACCAGTCCCTCACTCCATTAAAAGCTTCCAGCAAACTGTCAATGATATTGAAAAGAACATAGGTTGAAATATACCAAAACCACATGATGTTGTCGTGTTATCTAGGCTCCGAGAGGCACCGGCGCTCAGGGAGCCAAGGTAACCGCAGGTGAATACTTATAGCTAAGTATTTGTAGAGTGGTCTCGCGAACACGAGTGCCTGTGACCCCGGAGGGCGTGAGTGAGTAAGTGTGGGTAGAGTGTCCTGTGTGTAGGCACCCTAGCAAGCCTCGCGCCCGCACGCTAAGTGAGGGGCCGAGGGAGTAAAAGAGGGAACGTAAACGATAAGGCTTTATTAAAGAATTAACAGATAACCACCTCCTGATACGAAAACCAAAATTATAACCTGGCCACTCACACAGAAGGTAACGGCGGCGCGTCCAGCGCGAGGAGCGTCTTCGCAGCAGCTGTATCTTCAATCCGACGAGGCGTAGGCGCTTGAGGGGAGACTTTTAAGCTTCCGTCACTTGAGGGGAGACTTTTAGGACTAAAATAGACTGTTACAGTGGTTACTCAGTGAGAGACTATACTGGGAGTCTTCGAGATCACAACTTAGAGTCCAGACCAAACTGATCCCCTAGCTGCTTGACGTGGCTTTTATACCCTCGTCTGACGCTGACTGTCACAGTCTTCATTTCGATAGTCATGTTCATTTCCAGAAGCTTCGATGACGATCGCGCTCTTCATTTCGATCGTCATCCTCTTCGGTTCTAGAATCTTCGACGATCGTCGACCTCGTCAGCCGTCATTTTGAGATCATGGAACTTGTCAGTGGCCAGTCGTCGCTGTCCATGGAGATCTGTTGGCATCTCATGTTAGCTTGATGATGAGGTGGTTATGAGGATGGCTCCGAGGCACGCTGGAGGGCTCGGGACCTCAGTTCCTCCGGAGGGAGAGGGAGAGGGAGAGTGCCAGGCGTAGTAAATTTAGATACAAGTACCAGGAGGTCAGAAAATACGAAGAGGTAGATCAATGTATAATAACTTTTTAGTAGAAAGCTACGCGGCTCTATGATGTATAGATAGCCGTCAACTATGAGAGGTTGACATAACATCAAGAAAGTAAACAAACAAATTGATAAAATAAAATGGATTTCAGGGAATATTTAGAAAAATGGTAGTAATTGTAGCAGAATGCTACAATGTAAAAAAAAAACTGCAAATATTTTAAGGGGTCAACCAGTTTGTGAAACTGAACAACTTTCCTCAGGTCGAAATAATAAGAAAAATATTTGTTTCTCCCATACTAAGCGTGTCAGCCGGCCGGGTTGATTTGTATGGGAGGGCCAAAAAAATTATCTGACCCCTTAAAATTGATGCAGTTAATTTTTTTTACACCATGTATTTTTGGCATATTTCAACCTATGTTCCTTTCAATATGATTGACAGTTTGCTGGAAACTTGTAGTGGGGTGAGGAACTGTTAAGTTATGGTCATGTGACAATTGTCATAATTCAAATCAACTTAACTTTACAAACATAAAAACCTTTATTACTCTCATTAAAACTCATCATTTCATACACATAATCAATCCTTTATCCTTTGCGGGAAAGGCAATCGTAAACGGCCGTAAAATACGGTCGCGGACCGTTTCAGAAAAGTTGTCTATCACTACAGTGATAGGTAGTCAGCCTGCTGCCTAAATTTATAATACACATGAAACCCTCCATTCTTTTTGTCGCATTTACGACACTCTCGGAAAATAAATGGGGTAGTGCTTTTCTTAGCCAGCATCACATCATTTAATATTAAGTATGCACCTAAACTTGACAGCTACTATACATCGATCTGTCAAATTTAAAAGTTTAATTTCAAGATGAAATGATTGCCTCAAAATTGGGTGATACGAAAAAGAGCTGAAAACTGGGCCAACTAATTTACCTACCTAAAAATCGACGTAAAATAAAGGACAATGACATCTTCATTAGCAACACATAGTTTAAAGTGTAAACAGTTGCCCCAAATAACCGCCTAATTGATAAAATTACTGTCGGTTATGTTATGTATTACACTGTTGATAACAATGAACTTTAGTGTAATAAAATAAATTTTGCACGACTCCTACATATAAAGTATTGAAAGATGTGTGTGTGTTATAATTTATAAGGCTGAACATTATAGTGTTTTTAATAGTTTGATGATCACCAAGGGACAAACGGTGCTAATCTGCAAGACACTTTCTTACATACTATAAGGAATCGAAAGAGAGATGTATGCATTTGATAATATGCAGGTATCATATTTATTAATACTTACCTTTCGTCTCAAAGTTCGTCTTAAGACTAAGGAACTCGAGGTTTATAAGTGTGTTACAATTGTGAATAACTTTCCCCAACGAACACAGGGATGAAATATAAAAAAAAATTGACTGCCTCTACAAAATGTTTCAGCCGCTGGTAAATTTTCGTATAGGTAAGAGGTTAACATTTTTTCATCTGTAGGATGTCTATGTGTTAAAGTTCGTGTTGGGTTCATCCGTCAGTTATTTAAGTAAGGATTTAAATATTATCATTTGCTATGTTCATGTCCCTATATTGTTTGTGTACAATTAAGTTCATATATTATGTATATGTATTTATATATTTCCTACTTGAATTACCTAGGTTTCGTCCATTTCTTTATCATTCATCAATCAGAAATTAACCCCTGGTTTCTATAGCAACGCACCCGAAAGATAAACACCAAGGTCATTTACCCTCGGGGTCGGTGACCTGACACAGTTTCCTCGGGGCTCTAACAGAAGCGCGCCTGAAACGTAAGGTCATTCAACCCACCTACATTTAGGCTGTTACCTCTATTCTTTTCTAATTATTATTTTGCGGCTGACGTCATGGTTTTCCTAGTTAGAAAATTGATGTAAGCATAGCACGATAGGCTGCATACGCGGTCACAATTTTTTCCGTGTACTCGTATGTAACTTAATGAATTCAGTTAAAATGTAGGTACGTCCGTTTAGAGCTATTAATTAGGCTACAATGATTATAACTACCTAACTGACAAAATACCCTTTATATGCACAAAGCACAAGTAGGTAGGTACGCACTTTATTTGAAACAACATTTTTCGAGCTACACAACCTCAAAGACATTAATACAATATATTTTTCATTCAAAGATCAAAGATAATTTTTCATAGCTAATATTTTTACATTAACTTTTCTTTTCCAAATACCACGGAAATTAATGGCGAAAAGTGAATAGATATATTGGCCTTATTTCGGGTAATAAATTTCCTTAACTTATCCTAAGTCAGCTATGTTTATTTTTCGACATAAATGTTTAGAAAAGGTAGGAGATATCCAAGTTCTCTCATATTGAACAGTGTCAATGGGTTCTTTGTCATTTATAAACAATTTAGTAGCCATTGTTTTCATCGTCGCCTTATTTTGACCGATAACGCGTATTTTGTGTCAAGACATGACATGACTTCGATTTCTCCTATAATTTTCTGAACTTATATGGCGGAAAGTGTCAGCGCTAATTTAAGGAAAATTTTGAGCGGATATTTTCCGAATTTAAGCTATCATCTTCATATTTAAATGCGGTGTAAAGGACTTAAAAGCTTAGGTCAGTATAACACCAAGCAGGTAACACAAATTTGTATTTTATCTGCTTATATGCGCTTACTAAATTACGTTACACAGCTAGCCCTGAATTTGGATCTATCAGCAGCAGAAACTGTATCGCGTAGATTTTTAAAATAAGCATGAAACGTTTTCGCCCATGTTGTCATATCCTATTACAATCTGAAATACATAGATTACTTGCGGACTTTTAGAATCAAAACAGGTATGATTTGACCTACCTACCAGCTGCAGCTTTATATAATTTTTAATTTTCACAACTATTACTCTTTAGAATTTGGACTTTACAATTTTGTACTTATTTTTATAAATAGAAAAGTTGTTAAACCGAGTCATAAAATTGCCCCCATACTTACATATGTACATTGCCAGATAAATAAAATCTTTGAATACAAATTTGAGATTACTTTAGCCATGACATCAGGCCGTCCAGCAGCGGGGTTAAAGACCGGGCTCAGTGAAGTAACGCCGACCCCGAACACTAATTTAGCGCGCGCCAATTCAGACCGATTTGGTACCTATCAACAATTACAGTCAAGCCACTTTTTGAAGCCCATTTTGACAGCTGTCAAAGAAATCATTACAGACCTTATGCTATAGCATGAGCATGATTATTACAGCTCTACACTACATTTTAGACTTTTAAACCGAATGTAGCCGTCAACGACCTCGATGGTGGCGCCACTACACAAAAATAAAGTTTTCTCTCTATACAAACAATCTATCAGAATGTCCGATGGCCAAATTTTGAGTTTTATCTTCATGTTAAATTAGAACCTGCAAACTCAATAAAATATTCGCGGTAAATAAAGTTATGGAAAAAGTGCCTAAAAAGTGCCTAATAACAGCGAATATTTCATGGAGTTTGTAGTTTCCAATTTTACTTATGGATAATACTAAAAACTTGGGCATCGGACATTCTGATAGCTTGTTTGTATAAAGAGAAAACTTATTTTTTGTGAAGTGGCGCCACTGACTAGGTTGTTGACGGCTACACTCGCCTTAAAAGTGGCCCAACTTTTTGTACAACAGGCAATAGCTCGATTTATCCACTTAAGGCGTTAAGAAGGGTGAAGCGACTGTCCTTTTCATTGCCGCTGCGTCAGAGAGAAACTCCAAATCAGATTTCCTGCAAATCTCTGCGCGTTTTTGAGGGTTTTTAATACTTTTGAGAGCAATATGCGAAATAAAAATGAAACTCAAGGAAAATATATATATATTTATGATATTGTTAATATCTTAAATTTTTTGTAAGAACAAACTAAATAATTGAAGCCGTTTTGAAGAACATTAGCAATTATTGACAGATATTAGGTTCACTTTGGGAAAAATTTCTAGACGAACAAAACAGAAAAATGAAATTTTGTTCAACCAAAAATGTTACTTGAAAATCAATCTCTATTACAATAATTTTTCTCTACCGATGAATTTCAAGCTTTTCCAAACATTCGAACTTATATTAACGCGATTTTAGGCATTTGACGATACTTAAGGCCTTAAGGGATCATTTTTTTGTTTTTCTTGATCAGACTTATTGATGCTGATCTCCACAGTATAAAGATTGTCAGTTCGTTGGCCCAGTATTGGTGTGTGCTTATTCTTCGTTAACGAATGTTAAGTAATTCTTCTATGATTTGGGTTACAGAGTCATCGGTCGACCCGATGAACCTTAGTGAACTGAAGCATTTTTTGTAATTCACCAGGCACAGTAGGCCGTTGTTATAAGCTATTTACTTATTAACTATTCTAATGCTTCGAAGGGCACTTTATGATGACGATTCCGGCTGCTTTTGCTTTGTATAGATGGTTATTTAGATGGCAGTGGTAACATAAACACGACAGGATAGAAGATTTGACAATTTTAGAACCACGCTTCATCGGAGTGTCGCCTCTGTTTTCCATATAGCAAGAGCGAGAGAGATAATAATTGGCATACAGATAAGTGGCGAAGAGGCACCGCGTTACGTATCCGTCCATATAAAGAGTGCAATGTTATTCAACTCTCGATGTGACGTCATCTGCGCCCGCGCAAGTGCGAGGGACGACATCCGACCTTCCACGACCTGCGATGGCTAATGTTAGGGTATTTTTAGTATTGGACTGAGCAAAGCACGTTGTTCGTCTGTTCTGAGATGGGCAAATATCCAACCTTTCCGAGTAATATTTGTGAAATATTCTAGGAGCAACTTCCTAAACCTCGCATATCATCACCATTTTGAGCTAAAGCACCTGATATATGACAACTTAGGCGATATATAACGTCGACGAAAAATTTATATTTTTGTGTTCCAAAAAACGAAGTTGATATATGTTTGTTTATTAACTATGTATGAGATAAAAATAAACTTAAATTATATAAGATTTTGAATGCCTGCTTCTTCTTCAAATCTCAGAGTCAAACTCTTGTCGGTGGAGCAACTTTCAATATCCCTCTCTTCTCTGCTAGTGACGTGATCGTCTCTGAATGCCTAACAAAATGAAATATAGAACATTGCTAGATTGCTACCGAATTTTAGATAGTTGTTGTAGTATCCCTGGCAAAATCCATGAAAACCATTAGCCAAAAGCTATTTGACCTCCCATGACCCCGTGACGACATCATAGTGAATGACTTATTTCAAGATATACGAAATTATCGTGATGATGAAACAGTTTCGGACACACAAAAGTTCAACAGTATGCTGAATGATTTACATACCACCTATAAATAGTTTTGTGCTGATGACAGATAAGAGGGGTTACGTCAGGACTGTTTAAATATGCGAATTCAGGTCAATCAACTCTAAAAGAATGTAGAGCAGAGTTTAGTTTAAAATTTCTTAACTATTTTCAGAGTAGTTTTAAATTTTTCGTCCTTTTTGGGGCAGTAACCAAAAAAAAGCCACGCTGCTCAGTAACATTACCCGCGCCTTTGTCTAGCTGTGGGAAATTATGGGCTTAAAAATAAATAATAAGAATAACTTGGGCACGAATTCAGGCAACATTATATTCGTAAAAATCAAAATAATATTTTCATAAAAGCTTTGGTTCTAGCGTACACCTTTTTAATTAATAAATAAAGCAATCCATTTCGCACAATCCATAACTGTCATTCGATTCAAGATTCAATAATAAGCTGAATTATTATAATATATTGTACATACACATACACATACACATATCACGCCTATAATCCCTTGCGGGGTAGGCAGAGCGCAAACAACCGCAAAAAACGGTCATTTACGCCACGTCTGACAAATATTTGAGGGTCATGCGAAAAATTGTGTATCGCCATAGTGACAGGTTGTCAGCCCATCGCCTAAAATTGCAATACCCACCCTCGAGTCCCTTAGTCGCCTCTTACGACTCCCAAGGGAAAGAAATGGGGTGATGCTATTCCAAGCCGGCATCACACGGCATACCACCATAATATATTGTGGTCCTCAAATAACAAGTTCAAGATAACAACGCAAACTTCACAACACCAATAAATAGTTCAGAAACACATTTTGATATTGTTAAACAATAGCATTTTATTGGCTCACAGCACGCAATCAAAAGTAGGTTCACAACCCCCTTTTAATAATAGGTACAAAACGAATAAATTAATGGCGGTTATCCCACTTGACGCCCGCTGTTGCGTATTTTCTAGCGCAACCGTAACCATCTTATCCCCATACAAATACGGCGTCGATGCATTGACCGATGCGTAGATTGACATACGCATCCGTCAACGCAACGTCGCCTATCGGTATGGGAATAAGATGGGAATTCGCAATTTCCTTTCGTTCGATACACGCATGCGATACGGATGCGCTAAAAATACGCAGCAACGTGCTTCAAGTGTGATCCCACCTTAGTGTAACCTGTGTTGTTGCATGTTTTTAATTTGATTCAGTTTAATATAAATAGGTAGTCATCGTCAGCTATTAAGTGTGCGACTTTAATAATACGGGAAGCAGCGTTCCCTGCTGAAGCTAAACCTTTCGCTGCGCTCGTCAATCCGCCTGCCGAGCGTAGTGAGTATGGCAAACATCTCTCATTAGGTAGAGTAACGTTTGGACTGTTGAAGATCGACTTTTGTATGATCGAAACAGCGATATCCATCCAACGCCCAGCGTATGCGATTTCAATTGTTATAACCATCTATACCTATAAAGCCGTCTCAATGCCACCGATAGCCCAGTTGACGCGATTAAATAATGCAATAATACCAACTTAGTACGTAACAATTGTCAGATTCGTTTCATAATCTTTAGAAATCTGAAAACTATGTCACTCAAGTTACATCTAAAAAGAAAAGCAAACTAGTTAGCGCGTATGAACAGACTATTTACGTAGGAATTACGTGTTCGCGTGTGCAAATAGGCCTAGATCTACGTTCCGGGTTCGGTGCCTGCTGAGTTCATGTTTTTGGGGGTCAATGTAACCTATGGGCTGTTAAGGGGAAGCGCTGAAACTGAAAAGACTCCCGACGATATACGTGCGAGGAAGACTAACGTGTTATTGAAGTTTACAATAGTTGTCAACATAAGTTTTAGTTTAATTAATATAAACAATTAAGTATTTATTATTAGCTAAGTTTATTTAACATACCTGCCCAAATAATATTATGATCATGCAAATTGTAATTCATATTTAGCAAAAAGGAACTGTACGATGAGCTTTAGATTGATAACCAATTAAAAATCTCACTTCTTCTGGTCTTTCGGTATACGAGACGATACCAAAATTACTTTAACAGCAACAAAACTTATACAGGAGGTGCAATTTTGTTTATTCGTATTTGAAAAAAGTTATTATTTACGCCTAGAATACGGTCAAAAACTTTGTATAGTCGATAGATAGTTACTAACGCTGAAAATGTTATGGACAGTTTACTATTCTCCTTAACTGAAGCCACCCTTGAATGTAGCACAACGCTCTTCAGGTTAGTTTCTGTCAGTTGCCAGAATTAGATGTGATCGATATGAGTAGGTATTTCGGCTGTACAAATCGTTTCTGGTTTTCATAATGTAGGGCAACTTTGGGTAGCAACAGATTTTGTGAATATTTTTACTAAAGCGTGAAAACTTTGTAAGTTTTCTTTTTTTTTTTTTGTAAGTGTTCTGGTTATATTATGTTTCGTCTGTGTAGTTTAACATTTTAAGCGATTGTGAAGACATTGTTTGCAGCCCTAAGTGTGAAAGTACTTTAGATAAGAGGTTGGATTAGATTATCTACGTCGCTAGTTTTAACTCAACTATGGTAGAAGGCTAAATTTTCTAAGAAAGTTCATAATATGAAGAGAAAACAAACATCTTAATTATAATTATAAGCAAAACGAATGAAAATAAATAAAATGTCGAGGTAAATTAGACTGCAAATTCCGCAATTTTGCCGCTTTTAATGCACTACCTCCTAGTAGAGCCGGAACCTTATGAAAGTTTAAGTAATTTGATAATTCACTATTGAAGTTTAATAAATATTTACCTCAAAGTATCGGAAATACTTTTTAATTAGGCGCGAGTATTTACAAATTTTATTTCCCGCATGATGATTATTCTAAATAAGTTATTAAGTTCATAAAATTACCATTAGTTCATTCAGATTTTCCAAATCTTTCAAAATAATAATAAATTATGCCTAATCCAAACATATCCCAAGGTATCTTTCCATTCCGAAGTGTAATGAAATCCTAACCGCCCTTTTTCAGGGTTCGTCCGTACTCCGTAGACCATAAGTTTTCAGAAGGGCCTTGACTCTCTCGGGTAAGTGACCGGGCATCGTCACTTCACTCCCCGAAAATGAGGGAAAATTATAGCATCATTGTCCGTAAACACGAGCTATTCGTATGAAAATGTGTGTGTACCTACTTATACTTGTCTGGCCCGATGGCGTAGCCGATAGTACCCCTGCCTGCTACGCCAAGGTTTGTGGGTTCGATCCCTAAAAGACACAAATATTTGTGTTTAGACTGCGAGTTTTCTTAAGTATAATAAGTATCTATTCATTTGCAATAAAAAAGTATACAAGTGAATACCAAACTTTAAAACAGTTCCCGCGTAAAATTTAAATTTTTTGAAATTTACTAATTTTTTTTCGATTTTTCTTTGCGCATGTTGTAAAAATAAAAATACAAGTATTAAACAGCTATCTAGTTCCCATAGTACAAGCTTTGTGTGAATTGTCCAGGATATATGAATATTTATATGTTTATTTAAAATGCGCGTACCGCTGCAATACACTGGTCACGGCTTATCAGATAGTAGGATAGGACGCTATATTAATATAATCTCATGCGTGAAAGCTTTTTTGGTGTCCTATTCCAACAATCTTAGAGACCTGTATCCAATCTAATCATGCGCAGCTGCGCAATAACTACTAAGATTCAGTTCCAATTATATTCTGTTAAAATTGGATGATTTTATATAAATAGGTAATGAGGCAGCTACCTTAATCATGCTTAGGATTGAAGTTCTTTAAAGGGCTTATAAATAATTATAGGTAATTTTTTAACAAATAAATACGTTGTATTCTGAAATATTTTTTTACATACATATAGCGTTGTCATCTGAAATGTGTTGGCAAGAATCCTAATTAATAAAGATTTTAAAAAACGAAGAAGTTGTTTTAAATATAAATAGGAAAACTATAGGAGCACAGTGTCTTATTTAAGAATTAGTGATTCACTTTAGCAGTGATTTCTTTTAATTTAAATTTAGATTGCCTACCTGTTTTGATTGTTCTATTTGTAACGCGAACGGTGGTTAGTTGAGGTTAATTGAATTCAGTAATGTAATGAAGATACACATATATTCAAATTTCCTTGATGTTGACAAAATTGTAATGGTCAGGAATTAAAATATTTT
Organism: Tuta absoluta; assembly: GCA_027580185.1. Classification (NCBI taxonomy): domain Eukaryota; kingdom Metazoa; phylum Arthropoda; class Insecta; order Lepidoptera; family Gelechiidae; genus Tuta; species Tuta absoluta. The sequence continues at coordinate 3,340,280 of JAQAHW010000034.1, forward strand.
TATTAATTTTAAATTTATTATTTTCATTTCTGAAAGTAAATGCATTATGAAACCATAGTACATTCAAACTGTGATAGGATACGTAACTAAATTTAAAACTTTGCTGAACATGGACAAATATTATTCAATAATTAATTATGGTTTAGGAATTTTACTCTTGTCTGTATGAACGACTTTCGTCATTGTGGTATTGAGTACCTTTGAGTAATTTATCAATAACTCAATAAACAATGACCTCTATAAAGTGTAACTGTGCAAAGTTAACACATCTGATTTAATTTACTTGTAATTATAAGTATAGTAGAACATGATATATGTAAGACCTTTGTTTGTATCGTTTCTATAGGGCACTGTTACCGTTGTGGCCAAACACTAGTCCAATAAAATTTAATTGTTGCTCATCGACTCGATGAAGAAGAAGAAGCCGTTGAAACGTTTGTATTGTATATCAATAGTAATTTTCTTAGACGTTGTCAAGAAAGTATTTGTATAAAACAAGATATTAAATAAAGAACTTTACAAATCAAATCAATGACCTCATAGATTAGATACATGATTGTATTAAATGTTTTCCATGTTATCACTACATAAAAAAAGCCACTCGAGTTTGTTAGATGTGGGTGTACGGTGTTAAAACGCAAAAACCATTGCCCTCACAATAAACCAATCAACTTTATCTTCCAAATTCCTGCCCAATCCCCTGTTCACGTTCAATTTTATTAGCAGCGCGAGGGGTGCGAGAGGTCTTTGGAGGCTGGGCGATAACGAAATTTTCCTTGGAGAAAAAAGGCCGAAAATACGCGAGGTTATCGACCCCATCGCAAGGTCGCTAGAAAGGTCGACGTTCGCGGGTTCATCGTACCGGCATAGACAAAAACACACGATTAGATAGGTATGATGTTATGACTTTATGACTCTTTAGTTGTCTATTAGGTAACAGTGGGCATTCTTGTCGATCATTAATACTACAGAAGTGATTTGATAAATGATCTATCAGCTGCAAATTCTATTGTTGAAATGACGTTCGTTTAAGGATGTTGAACTCAGAAATGAAGGTGAATAAGTAGATGACAGTACAACGCATGCAAATATAATGTCTAGCCATGTGAACATAAAGCTTGTCAATACATTATTTTATTAATATTCATGATCATAATCTAGAGATACAATCTTGTCAACTTTACTAACTTGTCATGATTTTGTGCAGCATATTTGTAGGTATGTAGTTTTCTTAGTGACATCTACTCGACGATCGACCCGATGAACCAGTGTCAGCGATTTTAAACCGCTTACTTTTATGTAGTTGTTTTGTTGATTACTGCCGACACGGAATCTGCCTAATTGCATATTTGTTTGATCAAATAGCACACAAACCGGACATAGCCCGGACCTATTCGAACAATCCAAATAGTCTGCTACCGAACGCATCAGCTGGAATCCCCGGAATTTTAACAACACCATGTAGCTCCAATTCTTCTAGTTAAACGCATTAAACTATAAAACGTTATTTATACACTAAAACCTGTATTTTCAATAAAATATATCACTGGCTTATGATCAAATTAATGTAATTACCTAGGACTTACTCCTGGGGCAGCAGGATCTGGTACAGGAATTTGTACTACTTCAAATGAATTGCATTTGCATCAGTCCCGCTGGACACTGGACGAACGGCTGTCGTAAGAACACTTCCATACCTGAATGTACAAAGGAAGGCGAAACAAGCTACACTTTACGTAGATTAAAATAAGAAATTCAAAAAGTGTTCGTGGCGGCAATTGGGGTGATTTGAATCCGGGACCGTTTGGTAGGTTAGTACATCGGTACTCATCGGTTCAGCTTGGAAGCTACTTAACCAAAAATAACGTACATACGTTTTTTGTAAAGGACTGTAATCCAACTCAATCAAGAAAAAAGATTCTGGCTATTCTGCACAAGTATAATAATTTCGAAAAATGCACCGTAGCAACTCCAAGTGGAGAATTTGAGCAACACTTGTCTGTCGCAAGGCGGCGCAAGCGCAGCGCAATGCTTGCGACAGACGTTGCTAGCAGCCTTGGAGCGCTGTCACTTCATTATACCATGTTTACCTAACACTCTGATATTACATTGCACCGCAAAAATTGCAAATTGCACAGCTGCTTTTGGCGTCATTTGATTGTAGTTCACTTTGTGTGTTGCCACTGTGACAATGTTGTCATGGATGGGGTAATTGTTTTATTACGGTTTTGGTTAAATGTCTCATTAATTACTGTTTTGCATATGATTCTTAGCGTAAATATTTTTCTTCTTGCTTTTTATGCTTGCAGACGGCTAATCAGCTCTACTCTTTATATCTATTTCACCCATTTTCCAGAACCATGACCAATAGTGAACTTCAAAATTTGTTGGCTTTCGCGAATTCAAACTAACCTCATACGTAATGATTAGAAAAATTATCATTATTCTAAAAAAATAATACTTTTATTTCAAGAAAGAGCAAATGCGTCTATCTCTTGTGTCGACTCTTTTATTTCCATTTCCAGTTTTTGTAATACCAAACATTTTGTGCCGATCGCAATTTGATAGTTTCCTATGTACCTAAGTACCGTGCCTAAGTTTTCCAAAATTCTATTTATACGCAAATGTCGTTGAACGCACACTAAACATCGTGATTAAGCACTTCAAGAACCTCCTTCAAAAACCCATACGTCACGATACGTCACATGCAAAGTCAAAGTAACTGTCAAGGACTATGAAAAATCACGTACAACGACCCCCGTATTGCGCCATAATAATAAAATACCGTCCACGCCATCCACATCCAAATTGAGAATTATGTATGTGTGACTTATCGAAACAAAGCCGACACTATAAAACACCTAATTGACGAATAAAGAACCTAAATTAAAAAGATACAACGGCCTCGAATACTTGGCTGAAACGCACACATAATGTACGGCTTGATTTTCAGCCTGTACGTGCAGGGAAGAGCGCTGTGTGGGTATGCGTACGTACAATGGCGGCGCGTCGCGACGCCTTCGCATGTGTGAGTGAGTAAATATTGAAGGTCGACGACCGGCGAAATTTCGGTGGTATGAACTATTGCACAATTCGCGCCTTTAATCTATCGGGCATTTTTATTTGAGTACACGCTACTGTCTCTAGCGGTTATAATGAAAAATTACTAAAATAGAAAGAGATGTGTCATATTCATTGGACCATGCGTGATTATAATTTTTATGAAAATTTATAATTCGATTATTCTAATTTATAACATTACAGTCAAAGACCAAAGCGTTACGAACATTATCTTATTTAAGTACAAAATAGTTTGAGAGATAAAAGTTCATAAAACAATATTACCTCTGTGAATTTTTTAGACTTGATCAAGTCGCACTATCTCCTTAATTTGTATTAAGTATCATTCATATGTTCAATAGTAAGTCTAGTGAAATTAGTGTCCAAACCGATTTTCATTATCAGGTTTTTATTTTAAACTTTCTTTCTTCTTCAGGAAAATAATTTCTGCTTGTGAGGGATTTGTTGGTTACAGTTTGAGACATTTTAATACCTTTAATTTCATATTCAAATAATCTACGATGGTTTATTTTGCACTCACAGTGCTATATTATTTTCATAAACCAAAATAAAAAGTTGAAAAAATGTTGATGGGTTCAAACACCGGCCGACGCTTACATTTTGTAACTTCTTATTTTCAAATAATCAGATTTCAAGCAAGTGTTCACTGTTATTTTTTACTCTAAGGCCGCCCGTGAAAAGCGTGTCCTAACGATTTCCAAATTTCTCCGCATGCGATTGGAAATTAATGCCAAGGAATAATTGTGGTTTCAGCGAAATTCTATGATTAACATACCTTGTTTGTATAATCATAATATTTGAATGATCTATCTTTTGCTGAAAATGTATCAAATATATACGTGTGTGATATTGGCCAGTCATTGGTGTCATAGTTACGTTTGGCTACTCAATTTTCTATGAAGAGTTGAATCATCCTATGTTGAAATGTTTTTGCGTGTTCTGTTATTTTCCTTCTATTTATAAAACATGATTTAATTCATTTTAATAGCATTTGAAAATAGGTATAAAAAAACTTTTGTCACGTGTAAAACAACAAAACTAATAAAACGAATAAAAGAAAATTAGGAACGTGTTTATATAAAACTATAAATTTTTACTTAATTTTCGTTGACATGCCCGATAGCGTAGCGGATAGTACCCCTGCATACGTGAGTCGTGGGTTCCGTCCCCACAAGACAAGACACAAATATTTGTTAAATTTTCAGGTATTTGTGTTTAGTCTGGCTGGGTACCCTCTATATATAACATGTATTAATTTAATAAAAAAGTATATGAGAATTAATATCAGCTGTCTAGTTCCCATATTACAATCTTTAGTTAGTTTAGGGCTAGATGGTGCTGAGTTATTCATTTATTATTTTATTGTTTTATCACTTAACACAATGTACGTATATCCTTGTAATATATTTAATAGAAGATTAATATCAAAAAGCAAACCACATAGCAACCCAAATACAGTTTCAAATAATATAACATAACTGGTTTATCTTTTATCTAAATTAATACGCACATATTCAAAATATTCCGTTACGAATCCATATAATATTAAAACGACTCGTATACCGTTGCGTCATACTGTTTTAATGAGATGATGGATTCTTTCACACAAATACGTTTAATAAAAACCGAATGTATGTCATCGTCATAATAGACAGCTGTAGGTATACGCAGGTCATTCACCCTAATTTCCGCGTTGTGAATTCGACGGGCCATTGAACCTGAATATGGGTGGTGTGTACATAAAGTTCACACTATTAATCGTTAGGGGGTGGGTGGTGGAAATATGTACCCATTGTTAGTCGAATGATGGGCAGGTCCACCATTTTCAATAATCAAAGCTAGATAGTAATTTAAATAGCTGGATAGGCAATTCATGATATGTTTTTAGGTGGTTTCGCCACTTGTCGTCGCTGCGTATTTTTATCGCACCGTAACGCATACGTCTCTCAGACGATAGGAAATTGCGTGGTCCGCCTACACGAAAATAAAACGTTGTTACAAGAATAAATTTATTATTTAATCTTGCTCGTGTTAAACTTTTGGTATTATAAAGAATGACAACTTTTATAGGTACGTAGAGTTATGGTTCTTATTCAGTATTACGGTACGTCATGCTTTTGCTTTTTGTTTTGTACACGTTTTGTTCGGTAACAGATTTTCTTCCGAGGAGGCTACGTCATTCGCCTATTTGGGTATTTTTCTCCTTTCCCGTACCTTACAGTCCTGCTTTGTGAAAAAAGATTGAGTAACTTTTTTCACGTGATCAAAAGTGTGATATTTGTTGTAATTGCGGATGCGTCTGTTAAACGCCTTGAGGGACGCATCCGTTTAGCACTATAATGCTCTGTAAACCCACCGTAGCCTTATTTTTATGGTAATAAGATCGAAATTTGCAAATTTCTTTCGTCTGACAGACGCATGCGTTGCGGTGTGTTAAAAATACGCAGCGACGGACGATAAGTGGGATAACCGCCTTAGGTGATGTCCTAGCACCCTGCGCCCTCTGCTTAGAAAAACCAACATTGGCTAAAATACACTGTTCTTCAGACAAACAAAGAGTGATTGAATATAACGTAAATTTTAGAGCACAAATTCAGTCCATTTCTCAAATTTTATACATTCGTTGCGATTTGAACCAGTTATTTTTCGTGGTTATGAATGAACAAATATTTTTCATTTAAGAACTATTTTTCCTATTACTTAATAATTATCCTGTTTATATTCTAAAAGGTATGTTAACTCAGTATAAATTAATGTCGATGTTGCGAATAAACAGTCATAATTATATGATTTGATATATATGGCAAAATATATAATAGTAATGACTAATTCTATCATTTACGTATAGGTACTGAGTATCGATATAAAATCGAAAATTATATTTATCGAACAATGAAAGAAGAGCTGGGTAGTTAATAAACTACCCAAAAATTACAATATTAACACTCATAAGCACCGTGTGGTGCCGGATTGGAATAGCACCGCCCCATTTCTACCCGAAGTTGTCAAAAAAGGCGGCTAATGGTTGAATCCAGGGAATGGGCAGCATCGTTCTCTGTGAATACAACACCTTGCACTGCACTCGCCAATCAGCCTGCCAAGCGTGGTGAGTATAGCAATACCCCCCGGTAGACAGTGAACTGTTATGGCTGTTAAAGTAAAGTTAAGTTAAATGTGTTAAGTCCGCGAAGAAATGCTAGATGCAGGCCGCTTCTAATCGGACGATGTGGAAATATTTAGGGGCGGCCTATGTTGAGCAGTGGACGTCCTATGGCTGATATGATGATGATGATGAAGTTAAATGTGAATAATGAATGAGTAACGGCATATTACCATAGTGCTTCACAATTTTATAAGTTGTGTTTCACATCAGCGGAGTTCAATCGCTTGGATTGTTTGAATATGACATCAAGGATTTTCCGGATGTCATATTTTGTACAAAACGATAGTTTTGCCACTGAACTATCTATCTATCTATCTATAGTGTTATTGTATACCGGGTGTCACTTTTTGAGTCGTCTAAAGGAAATTTCTAGATTCTGGGCTTCCTAAACTACCAATTCATCATTATTTTCAAATATGCAGAAAAATATTAGCCACTCATGGGCTCTATCAGTCAGCATATAATTCGTATGAGAAGTTCAATTATTGTTCTTCAAATATTAAACTACTTTTTTTATTAGATTGGTAACTTAGAATATCTAGAAACAAGTTTTTTTTTCTTCGTACTTGTACATTGTATAATTATTTGAAATGAAGTGGCACATTCAGATACCTACTCATTCAATGAGCCAACATAAGTATAGACACGTGTTGTTTCATTGTAGGTGTTGCAGATTTTTACTCATGTAGATAAGAATGCTGATAATAAAAGAATTGAATCTTGGCAGAATAACATCGCCGGTTTTTGTGGGTGTCTCCTATGTTTAGTACATATATAGCCATTAAAACGAGTTAAATAACCTAACATAATGAGTGCATTGATACTGAATCATAGAATGACCCGGCAAAATCTATGTATTAACAAAACCACATAATGAAAAACCGCAGAGATAGGTAGGCAGCACACCAACATACCCCTTTCAGGCATCAAACTACGCTGGTTTTTCTTAATAACAGTATGAAAACCAAATTAAGTGGACCCCTCATAGGTGTAAGTTTGATGTGCTGCGGATGTACAGTTTTCAAATAAATAAACAATGTAGGAAAACAAACTAATAAAATAAACATTCAACCGAGTTATCCTTATGGATTTATTATATCAAAGTTCCGGTTACATGTTAAATAATATCACGTATTTCATAGAATTATTCGGTACAATATTCCAGCATTTGCCTCAATTTTGCCATGTATTTAGTTAGCCTAATTTTGAAACAGCGTAATGGCCTCGGTTCTGACGGACTGGCTATTTACTTGCATAGATAAAGCAAAAAAAGGCACAGGAAATATTCGTTCGTAGGCACCTAGTTTCGTGTGCCTTGAATTATTAATGGATCAGCAGAGTAACATCCAATGTAATCCATCCATCCATTAAAAGTTTTTTTTTCTTTTTGTGTGGGACACCGAGTCGTTCAACAACCCGATAAACCCTGGTGTCTTAATTTTTTAACCGCTTACTACTAAAAGTAGGCCTCTGACATTGTTGAGTAACAACCGCCGTCTAAGTAATCATAGACAGCAACCGGGACCGACGGCTTAACGTGCTCTCCGGAGCACGGAATCATCTTTCATCACGTATTTCATAGAATTATTACAATAATAACAGCATTCGACTCAATTTTGCCATGTTTTTAGTTAGCCTATTTTTTATTAAATCTGTGTCTTAGATAGGGAAAAGAAAAAGACTCGTATATTATTTGCCTGCCAAAATTTTTTGATTTTATTTTTGACGCAAATTAGACTTTAAATTTAACAGTCAATGGTTTAAGTAGTCTACTGATAATTAAATATTCTTCGTTTCCCTATTTAAAATGTCTGAATATTAGAAATACAATCTAAAAATAAATTAGCCACAATTATTCCTTTTAAATATATTTTTTTTCAGAAAGGTACATGCGATGTACATTTTTAACTATGCAATATGATTATTTTTGTAATTATTTTCCATTATTATTATTAATTAACAGGCTTTTTCATGCAGTATAATTTATTTGTCAGCTTGTCCATATTTTATTACTTTGAGAAACCGAGTCAACGAACATCCCAATAAATTCCTGGTGTCAGATTTTTTTAAATGAGACCTGGTTTATAAGTTTTCGAAGTTGAACATTTACCATACTTAGCTAAAATTTAGTAAAAACAGGTCAAAGGAATAACATTGCTATGGTTCTGATCTTTATCTACCACCGATGGAACATAATTCTAGACAAAATAATATTACAAAATATTAGCTTGGGTAGCTTAGGGCTAAGAAAGATTGTTTTTTTTTTTATTGATGATGGGTTTGCTCTTGACTTTAGTGTAGGTCATAGGTTATTGTAGAATAGTTGCACTTCTGGGCAGGTTTCGGGGATTTTCCTGTTCAGATTCACGGTTTATTATGCGCATGCAATTAACACCTTCTGAAAATGTTAACTTCAATTTGAAACAAATGTCATTTATCTGTGGCGGTGGCGTAAATTTACATGCCGTGTGACTAACGTGGCCATACCCGAGGCAATGCCTTTATTTTTATTTAAATTCGCCCGAGCCAATTTTCTATCAGGACAATACAAAATTGAAATAAAAAAGAATGTTATACAAACTACTTTATTTACAATGACAGATTATGACGTCAATAAGTGATAGTACTACCCTATATTTAATAAAGTTTATTTCATTTTATATCCCATAAAGTTGGCGAAAATACCATAAAGTATTTCCATATCCTCATACGTCACGGTTTCTATAGGTACGAGTATACCTACCTATTCCGCATATTGTTTGCCATACGTTGTTACATAAATGAGAAATAATACAGTAATTATATTAATTGATGTATTGCTGGTTATTTCTATATTGACGTCATACACTTTGGAAATTGAATACCAAACACTTTGGAAATTTTCGCTACGACTTTTTAAATCTTTGGAACTTAGCCATGTTACGTTGCGTTACCGCGAGAAATCACGTCATGGGAATTTGAAAACTGTACCTAGAGAATTAGAGAGCTAGTGCATTAGACTAATACATAGGCTGATGATGCAGATAGAACCAACAGATGGTGGAGTAAGCTGGCCCTCGAGCGGATGCCACGACTCGGCAAGTGCAGGGTTGGCAGTCTTGTGGCCGGATAATGGAGCTATGCCATAAAGAAGGCGGCTGGTAGTGACTGGATGGCGCAAACAAGAGATCTTGCCTTATGATCTTGGATTTCTTCTTGCGGTGGACTGTTCTAGGCTGATGATCATGCATATAAGGGCAAACATTATGCAATAGAGTTGTAATCATGTTATGTGATTCACATAATCATTTAACCGGTAGCTTGATAGAACTTGTTGAAACTTGTGATTCCCATGAATCATATTTTATCTATATCTAACATCATAGTAATTCAACGTATCCATAATACAAGAATATGACTCTGCCATCAAAAAAATCGAATGAATCATGAGAAATAAATATGTACACCTGCTTTTAATTCTGGTAGTATATTTTGTTCTAAAGCGGGGATCTTACTTGTAACGCATGCGTCTGTCAGACGAAAAGAAATTACGAATTGTCATCTTATTTCCATACAAATACGTCGACATTGCATTGACAGTGCATTTACTGATGCTTTTCTAAAACGATGCAAAGAATAATCGACATATCAACAAACGTCAAGTGGAAGAACTATTATTATTAGTTATTCCTGTCATTATCTAAGCAACAAGAAAGAGACAGGAACGTCATTAATTCAATTAATCCTTCAAATATTTGCTCTACCAACCTCACAAGAGATACCGGCGTGATAAAGTACTGCAACTTTTTTCTTTACGTATTTTCGACTGACTGCAGTGATTTTGTAGTACTAGTTGCAGTTCTTTATTGAACGTCACCAATCTGAACGTCATGAAAATATTCCGATGAGTCATCTACTGGTGACAGTGGAAAAGCAAACAGTTTCGAAACGATGACGTCACCCATCGTTAGGAAGTACACGCACTCACAACGCTGACTCATACTTTCTCTGGGACATGGCGAACTTTGTACACAGGTTGTACCACAGATAGGTGAATTGCACACCCACACACCTGTTGATATAGCGATTTGTGACAAACACCATACAAATTACAACCTGTGACTGCTACAACTTCATGCGACGTTTGCTATAATATCAGGATAATGCATGGGATTTCGTAAACTCAATTCGTCGAAAAATTGGATTCTGTAAAACAGCGGAAATTATGCGGAGCCTGCAAGAATCGCAGATAGATACTTACTACTTAAGAACCCTACCAGCAGTGTTATTTTCAAGTTCTCATAAATTTTATTTCACTATCTCTTAGAAGACAATGATCTATATTCATTGTTTTTTATCGATCAAGTGATTTGAACTTGTCGCCGCGGGCAACGCAATACAAACATAATAAATCTTTTAATATTTTATACCTACACTGAGTATTTTACCGTATTTATTCTAAAGAGATGAGTTTATTTTGAAACTTTCAAAATATTACCGTATTAGGTAGGGTCACAACTTGCGACTTTCGTTCGTAACTAATAGCGACGTATCTACCGACTGGACTATCAAGCTTAGCTACCGATGGCGAAATTACGCAAGTGTATCATAATGCCGGTAACGCGTAGTAGGGCTCCATCTACTGGGATAGATTGAAACTAATTTCCAACGCAACTTAACACGTTGAAGCTTATCTTTACAAAGAAACCTTCCAAGATATACACAGAAGCCGATGCATTCGGAGAAGCATACATAATCTCCTCAAAGCCAGAGTGAATAAGCTTCACCTGGATGAGCTCGATCCATCATAGTCTGTCTCTGTTCTGTAACGTAGTACCATTATTCCATTATTATTAATCAACAAGAGTGATACATTAGTATGAAATTTTACTAGTAGCGGATACCGAAAACTCAGTACGGGCTGGTCATAAGGAACAACTTTCCGAAATTAAAAAAAGCGATTGAACCCCCCGTTCAAAGTGCACCAGCTGACCGAATAAGGTTGAATGGCAATCAATCGTTTTTGCATGTTTCTTGGGTAAAGTTGTTCCTAACAACCTGCCAATCGTGTGTTTTCGGTATCAATCGCTAGTAAAATTTCGTCCTTGAATTTACCTACCTATAAAATATGGGTAGGTAATTTACTTACATAACACATACTTATTGTATGTATTTACACAGTACATATATAGACTAATCTTAAGGTATGTAGTGTACTTATCTGCCATAACAACGGTTACTTTAGTCAAGTCTTTCGTAGCATGTAACTATGTGCTACGATTCTACGAACGAAGGACTACGACATCTAGGGCGGACGTTGCGTCATTAAAACATTTACGTCATACAAATGTTATAAAATATTCTGTCCTGCGGTTATTCAATGTAATGCAACATTGGAAAATTTTATACACGTGTACTGAGAAAAATCATTAAAGCTTATCCTAAAATACGATTTTTTTTGGTATCCAAATGCTTATTGCTTACGTCATCTTTATCTGGATAGTGATTGTTATAAGCGGTCGTTTGTTTCAAAACTGTATATAGGGCAAAAATAGGAACAACGTGACCAGTTTAAAAGAATCCCAACTCCCAACACTTTATAAAATCACGTTGCCATGTAACGAAAGGGCGAGACGCCCTGCGCGCCGTACCCCTAATTTGTGTTAGGTCTGACGTAAAAATAACTCTACAAGTGACGTTCGTAAGGCAATGTCAAAGAAAAAATACGAATATAGAACTTTTTAAACTTATGTTGAGTCACCTGAGTCACGTTTTGCGGTGGTCTGCTGGTTTTTTATACTTCATTATTAAAAACTTGTCGCAGGGCTACTGGCGGCGTTACAATGAAACTCGGGGTGCAAACGATTCGTTTAAGGTGCCCTTCTACCGATTGATTAAACACACGGTTTCATTATAAACTATGCTGAATTGATACACAGGGTGGCCCGTGCAGTAGCATTGGTACATACGCAAAATTTGAATGCATACTTACGACTAAGGGGAATCCGATCTTTTTTTGAATGGCAAAAATTCGGCTGGTAGTATTTTCATCATTTTATTGTGAAGATTATGTATGATACAAAACTACCACTCCAAAAACCCTATTCCGGAAGAAAAAATACTTTACGTCAATTTTTTCTAATACAACTTTGAAAGTAGAATAACTCAGAAACTACAAAAATCGCGGAACATACAAGGGGGTGATTCGAATACCCTTAGTTGTAAGGCATTGTAGTTTTGTCTTTGGACGTCACTATTCGGGCTACCCTGTATGACAAACAATAATCATAATTACACTTGAAGAAAGGTCCATCAAAACTTGGGATGTTCTAGAGAAAGTGCAGATTTACCTAATAAAATAAAATAAAGATAGCTGACGTATTTTTAAGTGTCAGGGAATAACATTCAAATGTGAATGGTGGAAATATAGGGTTGGATTCCAGTGAGTGGAAGGAGAGTACATACGTGTTCAGCTAGTTTTTGATACCTCTCAAAGCAGACTTAAAAATTGTTTTAAATGGTTGTACCGACCACTGCATAACCCCTTAGCATAGTAACCAAGCTATGCTTTGAATGAATGTGGAAAGCGCAGCATGAGGCAGCCTCTTTTATATTAAGAAACATAGCTCTTGTCGGTGGAGTCTCCATCAGTTTTCTTTGTCTTCTGCTTTCTTTTTGACTTCCTTTATTATGTGTTCTTAACAACTCCTAAAAGGTCTTATTCATCTTTTTCCTCCTATCTAGGAACAAAACGTATAGGCGTTGGGTGCAGTTGTTCCGAAACCGAAGTGACTGCTCAGCTGAACATTTCATGGCATTGATGGGCCTATAAACATTTTTGACCAAGTATGCCCTTTAGAGTAGGACCTCACATCCACGTCTTACAGAAGTCTTATGATTTGGGCCTACGTTCACACCGGATCCTAAGTGTTTTAGTTCATGTTGGTAAGTTTAATTATAGAAAAATACTCAATAGACCAACATTACAAACATCGATGTTACAACCTTTTAGCTACAGTTATAAAAAGTTAAAAATCAGCGTTTCATACTTTCACCAGCAAAATCTGAATCTGAACGGTTATCCCCAAAATGTGTACTTATACCTGGTAGTTAGGCGGGCTTCACACGCACCGCATAATTTTCCGTTTTTTTGTCGGATCCAGTCCAGCTTCTTGACGAAATGGTGTTTATAATCCTTAGATAAATTATTGTTTCGCTTAAATAAATTATTGGTTCGCTAGCGCTCACAGCAAGGACCAAATTTTCATCTAAGTTATAATCATATACAAAAACTGAAAATCTTGGAACACTGCGCCGTGTCAAACTGCGGTTGTCATTTGCATGATGGCTGACTTGAACCACAATAGTGTGTGATGCTTGCGCTAGCGATCTACCTAAGTTAGTCATCCTATAGGAAATAGAATATATGAATAGGTTTGTGCTTGTGACTTTCTTGAAGCGCCGTTCTTAATAGTATGAATTTTCAGGTTGTGTGTGATCCATATTTTACCAGTTCAAAAGTACTTACCCAACAACCTAACAAACCAAATTGGCACCGGTAAAACGTGGTAGGTCGGGATTTCCGGGTGAGTCAAAATTAAATAATAAATTAAATTCACACAGAGCCATCTAGCCCCAAACTAAGCAAAGCTTGTGCTATGGGAACTAGATAGCTGATATAATACATACATACTTTTCGTTTGTAAATAAATACATACAGTTTATAGAAAACACCCAGACTCAACACAAATATTTGAAAAGTAACTTACAAATACTTGTGCTGTGTGGGGATCAAACCTTGGCGTAGCAGGCAGGGAGGGATACTATCCACTACGCCATCGGGCCAGTCGATTGGGTATGAACTTACTTTACTACCAATGAATTGGCATAAAAAGCTTCTTCTCTCGATGCAAAACATTATGTATAAAGAAGTAGAGTAGTTTTTATCGGAAGAATAAACTTATGTACAATTAATTGGTAGAATAGTACATTACCAGTTTTGTGCCTATCACCCCGCCATCACGATCCACCCAGGCAGTGTCACGTACAACCTGGATAAACGTGAATAAATGTAATCGAATCAGGTATAAATAGAATTTGAACACTTTCATTACTCAATCCTGCTCGTGTTAAACTTTTGGTATTATAAAGAATGACAACTTTTATAGGTACGTAGAGTTATGGTTCTTATTCAGTATTACGGTGCGTCATGCTTTTGCTTTTGTTTTGTACACGTTTTGTTCGGTAACAGATTTTCTTCCGAGGAGGCTACGTCATTCGCCTATTTGGGTACTCTCCTTATTTTCTGTTACATCACAGTACTCTTTTTATATATTTTTTTAACTCCTTTCACGTGATGAAAAGTGTGATATTTGTTGTAATTTTCGATACTTATTATGTGCTTGAATCACATCAGACACGTTGCGACGATGCTTAAGGTTGCCGAAACTGTAGGAGCAATTGCTTGCTTTTAAATGGCAATACACGGGATCTTGCTACAATCATAGAAAAGGCATATTTCAAAACACGGTATCCTACACAATATAAACGTATTTGCAGATTCGGAGAGGTTGTTCCTAGCACAATTCTATATTTACTTAAGTGTACTGACTGAACATGGAATAAAACTTTTCAACCATTATTTGAGATATTATTTTATTGACAATAATCATTATACTATGTAGATGAATTGTTTTGTGTATTGTTTGAATCTTTGGTTAAATCTATTTGATTATGTACTTACTATGCAAAGTTTTATATATATATATTAAACACGTATTTATGATTTCTTTTGTCTTTAAAAACTGATGGTGCTTTGGATTTACTGTAAACCGCATTTCATATTTCCTAAATAAATAGACCCTTTAGTTAAAAAATTGCTACTAAACAAGATGATATCAGTTTTAAAAAATAAGTAGGTACTAAATTTTACTTGAATATTCAATAGATAGGCTATTAAGAACGTGGGCAATACAAAGCATGCATTTATTAGTACCATTCACATTTTAACATTTTTGTGCCGTTCACACTGTTCCTTTATCCACGTATGTAAATGAATAAATTCATATCATAGTATTATCGTGTATCTCTATTAGAATTTAATATTTAGATTTCGTACATAGTAAGCACTTTTTGTAAATTTGTTATAACAATTGTTCAAAAATGGTAACATAAAACATTTAATGATCTGTGGTTACCGTTGCGGGTTATACAATTATATTGTCAAGTTCATGAATATGTTTAGTAAGGTTTTACATTATAACTGTTTGGAAATCCCTATAAAGATTAAAAAATAAACGGATGTGTGCATTAATGCGATGACGTCATCGCTGGCTACTGCCGTGTTTCCCGTGTGACGTCACATGGTGTCACTGCACATGCGTCACTGTTTTACCACAGAAGAAATAGCGAGCAGAGAGCAATTACTTCAAGTTGAACAACCACAGCAGGCCACTGCTGGACATGGGCTTTTCATCACAGTGTTATTTAGAAGGTTTTTTTTTTAAATAGCTAATTACTCAGTAGTATTATTAATGTTAGGTGCACATTAATAATAAAGAACTTTACCGCTCTGACTGCAAATCATGCGGAAATTTTTTATTTATATTTATATTTAAAATAAAATTAAACTCTGCCCCTTAACTGTACACAAGCGTGCTTTGATAATTGCCTCAATTTAATATTATCAGAGATATACGATAGCTACGTGAACTAGTTGACTTAAATTTACTCTTTTTTCTACTTCGGTCTTGTGGGTGACTGCACTATGCCACATATACATAATATTATACTGTGCTAAGTTACAGTTTGGTGACGGTGACTCACACTTGAACCCCTAAAGAATTCGGGGTGAACTTTAGTATGACGCATTTTATCAAGAAGTGTTTTATACATTTTGGAAGGCGTGACATGATACGGTAGAGAAAATGAGTCATTATTAAATACTTAGTTCTTCATCCTTTTTGTAATCCAAAGATTTTAATCCTTACAAAAATATCTTTAACGTATGCTCGGTTACTAATAGCCTAAAATACGTAGTAAGTATTAATACTAAATGCCAGATAAAAAGGGATTTCCCCAAAAGTGTACCAAAGGTAAAGATAACGAAATTATCATATTAATCCGGAAAGAGTGTCAAACATAGATAACTAAAAATAAATTTTTTGGTTTGTTTGTAAAATATTAGGTATATAATTATATTGGCAGAGCAATTTTAATTCAAGAAATTGGGACTGAAAATTGCACATACTAAATAAACTGAACAGTCTTATTATCAAGTTACAATATTTTCCGCTGTTGTTATTATTTACTGAATGGCAAATCTATAGATATTTTAATTTGCCCAATGAGCCGTATCTAAATGAGTTAGGTAGAGTTGGTGCAGTACCAGCACTTCCTACTCGTGTTACACAGTTCCGAGGTTCAAGGCCCGGCCAGAACAGTAATGTTATGCAAACTGAAGTGTTACATCCTGCATTACTTCTATGTTATTAGTTAGGTATTACAATATTACTATTGCAACCACCTTATAATATACTTACTATTTTCTTTTTGCTCTCACAGTGCTATACAAATTGTCATTTAAAATGTATTAGTGGTGAAGAAATGATAAACTTGGCAGTAGTTGTCGAGGCACTGGTAGCACTGTTGGCTGGAGCAGTGGGCTGGTACCCCACGGTCCCAGGTTCAAGCCCCAGCGCCGTTGCTAAGCCATTTTCATATACCTAATAATACACTACTTAAATTCTGCTATCCAACTGCTTTAATTCTTCAGGTGCCCAAACAGTCTAGTCAATTAAAAGTCTAGCATTTACAGCAAGCACTTTAGCTTCGCTATATTCATTAAGCTGTATACACAAGTCTATGAAGTCATACCCCGATGAATGAAGGCTCTCATATCATTTTCTGTTACCCAATTTAGGAACTACGTAACGAAACGTCACGTTTTTAAAACTTTATTCCCTAAAATGCGTCTTTGATCCCAATCTTGAGTAACATTCGTTCCGGAAGAACAAGCCTCTATAAATACAATATTTTTCCAGAACGAATTACAATTGGCTTTTGTAAGAAAATCACTTTGAAAAAGTCGGAGAAAGTTTCAAACTTCGGCCAGCATCACGTTTTTCAGTAAGTTATTTAAGTAAATTGTTACGTATTCGTAAGATATGTATAAATTTTGCTGATTTTAGTGTACGAGTTTCTTAGCTCCTTTATAAGTGCCAATCTTTTATAAGTGTTTTCAAAGAAAATACAAAAACATAGCAGCTGACATTATTAATCCATACGAGTACCGTTATATGTGTTGATGAAAATTAAAAGAGCTTCCTTTTAAAGAGCGTAATATCAAATCGAATAAAGTTTGGTCTTGACGGAAACCATATGACTTAGTAGGTTTTTCAATATTTATATCCATCTTAGAATGTTTACACAAGAATCAGCACGATTACGTAACTTTTTATCCTGGACTTATGATATACAAAAAATTATCATGTTAATGTTATTTCAGAGTTACGAAATGAAAGAAATATAGGTTTCCTTTTCGGTATTCGTTCTTATTTCATGTTTTATTTTTCAACTTAAAGTTTTGTGTATATTACTGACCCGTCATAATTTGCCATCATTTTGATTACGTAGCAAGGAGTTATAGAATCTAAAATCCATCCTTCGTAGTTACTCACTCGTACGTAACTGTTACTTAATTTATTTTAGGGTTAGGATGTATGGCGTTTTGTTCAGTCATGAAATTTAAAACTGAACGGTATAAGGCAAATCAATCGAATATTGGTATGATGTCATAAAATATAGGATTAAGGAAGTCAACGAAAAGGTTGTAGTATACACGCAATAGTTCCCTGCATACTCTGCACTGCGGGCTTAGGAAGTTTTATGACATGTATTTTTTTTTTATTAAAGGCGGGTTTGCTCTTGACTCTAGTCTAGGTCATAGGACAGAGACAGAGTCTAAGATGGAGCGAGCTCACCCAGAAGAAGCCTGTTTACTCTTACTTTGAAGAGATTAGGGTTGTATGCGTTTGGAAACACAGACGCAAGTAGTGAGTTCCACTCTTTAGCAGTGCGCAT
This sequence comes from Tuta absoluta, assembly GCA_027580185.1. Taxonomy (NCBI): domain Eukaryota; kingdom Metazoa; phylum Arthropoda; class Insecta; order Lepidoptera; family Gelechiidae; genus Tuta; species Tuta absoluta. The sequence goes on from JAQAHW010000034.1 coordinate 3,358,584, forward strand.
TATAAATGATGACTGGAACCGCTTAGTCCGAATTGGTGGAATGGCAACCAGGTACGGATGGTATCCGGCGGTGCGTCTGGATGTCCGATGGTAGAAGGGAGCTGGTGGAACAAGGTCGTGAAGCTCTTGAGCACACTCTCCGAAGTACAATCTGTAAAAAACCGACAAGCAGGCAACCTTGCGGCGATGTGCCAGGCTATGTAGCTTGGTGTCCACCAGTTTTATGTCGCCTATGAGCCTTTTGGCCCTGCGTTCCACCGAGTCAAGAGCGGCAAGTTGGTATTTGGCTGAGCCATCCCAAAGTTGACTGCAATACTCCATGCAGGATCGGACTTGTGCTTTGTAAAGAGTTAAAAGCTGTCCAGGCGTAAAGTATCGCTTCACTCTATTCAGGATACCCAGCTTCTTAGCCGCCGTCTGAGCCTTGTACTCGATTGTCGCGCCGAAGTTTAGATTGGCTGTCAACTCCATACCTAGAAGCTCAAGCCTGTCAGTGACTGGGACAGATGTACCCCGAAAAGTAGGTGTCCAGTCGAAAGGACTCCTTTTTGCAGTGAAAAGACACGCCTGTGTTTTGGTGGCATAGAATGAAACCAGCAGGGCTAAGTTGATGTCTACTTAGACATTGGCGCATTTTTGTATTACCGGTTAATCGTGAGTGTTGATTGATGTATTAATATTACCGTGATGATATTTAATTTAGCGCCTAAATACATGCGTGTATAGTTGAGTCATTAAATATTAGATGGTATGGGATATGACAAATAGCGAGGAATATATTTGATGTCATATTCGAACCATTCGCGAGGACTGAACTATACGGATTTATGTTCTGATCAGGTGGTTGACTACCGGATTAGGTATTTAACGATGTCGTGTATCAAATGACGTTCCTCAAGCAATGCTAGCGTTCAACTTAAAGTATTATACGATTATAGTGAAACAACAAATACGTGCCATTCATTATAACAAGTTAGCGAAACAAATACTGTTTAGTTATAGTAGGAAGCGGTACCATACGATGCTAAGTAATTTGCTAAAATAATTACTTAGTAGTGATCTGAGCTCGTGTGGAAGTAACTTCGTTAATCTTTTCCCCGGTGTGAACATAGACACGTTACCCTTACGCAAGACAAAACACTTGACCTTAGCCAATCCCAGTGAAGTTCAACGAACTTTTTCGCTGTGCGCGCCCATATCCGGTGTCCGGTCGGAAAGAGTGCGCGAACGCGCAAACATTCGTTTCACCGAGCGCACGTCGCGCGACGCATACGCAAGTGCGCGCGAAAGTGACGCGCGCGTGGCATAGTAAGCAGTGATAGGAGACACCACTGTCCTTGTGATTTGAATGACCGGTAGTGACCTCTTTACTTTCTCTTCGATTTGCCTCGAAACCGAAGTTCTCATTCATCATGGGATCCTTTAAATTAATCAGCATCAAAATCCACCACTTTCATCACTAGCGCAAAAAGATTTTTGTAATTGTGGTGTGGTACGATTGCCAAAACTATTTATCATCTTGATTTTATCATCATTATATGATTATCTTCATCATCCTATGTATTCTTATTAGTCCTTTTCTGGATATAGGCCTCTTCATTTTTCTAACCACTAAGCACGTTAGCCTCATCCAATCCAGTTCTTTTCCAGTCTGCTGTGTATTACCTAGAAAGATTCTGCTGTGTATTACTTAGATAGATTTAATCTCATATGCTCTTACCAAATACGGTGGATGGACCTATTCATAATCAGGAACCATTTGAATTGTCATGAGATAAGAATACTTTGGTCACAAATTAAGTATTGGCAAGCACGCTTTAGTCTAGTTACTCGTATTTATTCTTAGCACCAAACTTCTGGAACCAACCCTGAATCAACTGAAACTGATATCAGGAACAACGGATTCCAAATCAAAAACAACTAAAAAATCAGCTGACCTACTATCCTCACACACCGCCAATTAAATGCAAAAAAGTGGAATGAAACTGTACCAGCGGCGGCGCCCGCGCACAGGCGATCGCAGGTTCGTCGACCGCCAGTAGAAATGGCTTATGTAACCCACCTTGGCTCTTGAGTCTTGAACCAGTGTTACGTGACGGCAAATAGAAACTGTTGTATCATTGAGGAACTTGATAGGGCATTGACTGGTGAGGTTCTGCGTAGAGGTGGGTGAAGAATGAACAGATATTTTTTCATCTATCGTGTTTGTTGTCAATGAAGGAATTAACCCCATCAGCAACCTTAGTAACAACAAGTATTAATGGCTTAACGTCCCTGTCAAGCATTTGAACTGCCTTGCTTGCGTTGCCTTATAATCAACCTCCTCTTGTCTGCCGCCAAAACTCTAACAAATACTCCATTCTCTCTGTGGTATTACATATGTTCTGAACACGCAAATGGAAGCGGACCTCGTAGTCCCTAATTCTAAGATATCCGCTTATCGTTGTCTTAAAACTTTGTTTGACCATGAATTTCTTACTTAACTCTGTCTGTCTCTTAATTTCTACCTCTTTCATTGCAAAAAGGTAGGAACACTTGCCTTGCCGTCAGTTATTTAAGGGCAAGAACCCAAGCATGAATTTGTTCTATGTTCAAAATGTGATGACGTATTATCCGCATAATTCCGCGCTCAGCCGCCACTAATTTCCGTTACTTGGGTTCAAGGCTCTGTTACATAAAGCCATTTCTTGTTACGTCAGTGGTCGTTCAACCCGCGGACTCGGTATGGTTAGAGGCCAACTAATGAGTACCTCTGAGAAAGCTCTTTACTTGTAGGTTGTTAAATCTGACGCTCGTCATCTTTGGATGTGTAAATGTTAATTTTTGTATAAAATATATTTACTACCTCTTTCCTTCTTTGGTTCTACCGAACTTTCTGTTATCAGGAACGCGTTATCGTCATCCATCACATAATAGCCCTAAATGGTCCGCTGTTGGTCGTAGCATATGCCTCCCTGCCTCCTCCATAGACTACGATTGCCAACTGCGTCTAACGGCTACCCGCAACCCTTAAGGGGACCGTTGTAAGAATCACTTCAGACGGGCCTACATTTTTACTACAGTAAGTCTTCCTCCACGTAATTGCTCGTCTCCATCTATCACGATCTGCCACCTGATGCAAAGCAGTGCTGGCGGGTATATCCAGGATTTCGGGTATTTGATCGGCCCATCTTTTTGGACTTCGGTCTCGAGGTAGCTTCCCTTCCACCTTTCCAGTTAATATCGGGCAAGTTCCTTTTGTTTAAACGCACGGGTACTCCTCTGCTACCTTCCTAAAACGTGACGTCACGAGCGTGCGGATTCCGCAACTTCGGTTCAAGGCTCCGTTGCGTAAACCATTTCTTCTTACGTCAGCGGCCGTTCACCCGCGGTATTAACCACTGCACGGGCGCACCTGTACAACACAGGCTGTTCTTCTTTCAAACGATGTGCGACATTCGACGAACGACCGAACAAACCCTGGTCTTAGAGTTTTTGATGGCCTACGAACCATCTGACAACGTGCAGCAGTGGGGTGTTAGCAAATGCTAGGGACGTATGTTCAGTGCATGAAACATGAAATAAAATGTTTCATGCACTTAGGATGAAATTGAAAATAAACTAATTTCCTGAATGACCATAACCTATATTAGCCCTGCAAATTACTCAGTAGGAACAACATCCAAGGGTAGAAAAATCTGCATTGCTTGAAAGAAATTCAGTACTTCTCTTAACACCCTGTATTGCCGCCATTGTTTCGTTAACATCTTCCTGGCTTATTCTTTTAAGGTCACTGACCTAACCACATATTAAGGAAGGTTACGTCATTTTGTCGCGCCTTTTTACGGGTGTATTCGCGGCACGATAATTGTCAGACATCTGTACGTCGTGTACAGTAATAAGCAATCAGGCAGATAAGCTTGCTTTGGTTTAAGAGTATCATTATGGTAAAATAACGGTGTGTTGACCAAGATTTTTAGATACCGCTTTTGGAAAAAGCCGTTGTTATTCAAAATGCCTTGCCGTGTGATGCCGGCTTAGTGCCGTGTGATGCCGGCTTAGAATAGCATCACCCCATTCTCGGTGATGGAGAATAATCTCAAAAAATAAGCACTGTACAAAAGCACTATTGTATATGCAGCAATGATCGGCAAGGTTGGAAGGTCCGGAGCGACGGTCACACGACGAAAAGCGCAGCGTGTGGTGGCCAGTGACCAGGAGGACCTACTTTTTTTAAGCGTCGCAGCCAGCCACAGGATTCAGTCAGCTTAAAATGGTAATTTTGTGGTATATGCCTTATGTTCAGTAGCAGATGTCTCGCGTCACGTTCAAACCAGCACTCTCTATTCCTTCGACTTTTAAAGGTAAGTAAGGTACCTGGTCCTCATATTAACGAAAGTGGATTAAACATCACAAATTCATATTTTTCTAACGCCCCATCATCCAAACCTGCGAAGTCAACGCCCACGCACCTTCCTGCTTCCATTTTCCAGTGCTAATTGCAGCAACCAGTTCCTGCCACCAGTTCCTGAGTTCATTGCCATGTTACATAAACTGGCAAGTTAGTTGGCAAGCACATTGGCAGGCACGTAGTTACATCATCACGCCTGCAATACTAATTGTGCCGTTTCGTACGAAGAAAGTTCTTTCTTTTCCTCCATATTGTTTTGCTGTTATTGTGTAATTTTGTTGTATGTTTACTAGAGTATGCGAGGGCGTTGAACCTGCGTGTTGATTTGTGGATATGCAATGATTATTTTTTGCATCTATGTTTGTTGATGTGTGCCAATTTGTCTATTTGTGATTTGCATCGTCGTAACTGCCGGTACTTTAAGTATTGACAAGAATACCTATTTGCAAATATCTAAGGTGGGATCTTGAAGAACACCTGCGTGCGGCTGTCACAGAATTGTGTAAGATATGACCACTTGCGCTGAAAATCTTTGATATGATATTCAAGCAATCCGAAATTTGGCGATTTATATAAGCCTTATGCAGGCCAAAATTTTGGGTCTTTTGGCACTTCGTAGGCTAGCCACAATTTGATCGACTGATGAACTACCCATACTAACTATACAAATACGAGGATACAGTTGAGCTCTGAGTAGAACAAGAAACAGACAGCATACTATGGATTTAAATTTAAAGCCTAATATTATTGAATGTTTCAATGAATCCGATTCTACATTTGACAGCTATTAAATCAATCAAACGTCAGCCGTAGTACACTGCACTGCATATAATTCGCATGCCATTTCCTTTTATTTCCTCCCCTATGACCGGCTTGCGCACGCGCACGCAACCGTGTTACGCGTGTCTCTTCCTGTCTCGCTCTTACGCCACAGGAAGGTGATGCCTGGTGAAAGTGCAATTAAATGCAGCACGGTTAGCTTGAATTAAGTCGTTGTGGAAATTAATTAAGTTAAAGTAACTAGAAGACCCGAGACTGTACCTTTAAGTGCTTACTTATTAGTTCCTCATACAAAATTCAAGAAAGCTTAATATTTAATTACATAGGTGTATTTTAAACGTATTATATACGGGGTTAACCAAGACGAGATGAACTCTAGATTAAAACCCTACTCTGAAGTTGTAATGCTTATAACGTATCACGGTTGCTAAAATGAATAGTTTTATGCACAAAATAAGATTACCTTCCCAAAATTAACTCGTGTAGTACCAAACCCAAACCAAAATATTATACACAGCATTCGTTTTTCATATGCTGCGGCCAATTGCCAAATAATTTCAGAATACAAGGAAATAAACGGGACCCAAAATGAAACCCTGCAGTACTGCAAGCATTGGTGCATTCACATACAACCCTGTGATTATCGAAAATTTACCTGTACTCAAGAAAAGAAACAACACCCAAAGTTGACCCCTGTAGTACTCAAACCCAAGATAACGGTTTGTAACTTGCAAATTTTCCGCTTCGGTTATGCGACGGGAAGGGGAAGGGAGGCAAGTGGACTGAGGAGAGGAGCCAAAAAATGCTCCAAAATATTAACATGACTGCGAAAAAAAGTTCATATTTTTCTTTATTGCATCAAAATTTCCAAGCGCATGAACCGGTTAAATTTTATTCGCTCGTTTCCCGAATAACATATGTTTTGCTATGCAATAATCAGGTACTTTTAAATGAGCTATAATTTGTTTACACGATATAAGATAAGTACGGGACCCGCGATATTGTGTCCTAAAGTACGCATCGCCATGCTGTCATAACGGTTCACACGGCGCACGCAACACGCGCGTTTCCCGCTACGGTTACGCAACAGGAAGGCGGGGGTGTGGCGAGTGAAAGTGCGCAAGAGTGCCGAGTTGAACGAACGCACCACGTCCACGGCGAATGTCAATGCGAAATGAGCAGGAAATTAGGTTAGGCTTCGAAAGGCTGTTGTTGTTGTTTAGTATGGAACGCACAGCCAATACAATGAAGTGGCGTCAGCATTATCTATTTTGTACAGTGCTTTGTTATGTATCATTGCACGAGTATTATTTTCCAAAGGTATTTAATCTTATGAATAAGATCAATAAACTCCGCAATGGCGGTCAATAAAATAGCCTTAAAGCCATAAATGGAGGAGGCTAAAGCGCTGCAGTAGACGTCTTCCAGCTGTTAATGATGTTGATTGTGATCTCAAATGTAATGAATGATGGATGATATACAAATAGGGGTAAATTTTACTAGTGAACGATACCGAAAACTCAAGACATTTGCGGAATGTTTACAGAGGCCATTTAAAAAGATAATTGAATATTACCAACACACCGCACCGGTAGGAGTCGCCATAGGATTTATGCTTCACCGGTATCGCCAGTTTAAAACCTGATTTTCCAGCTAGCGTTACCCTGCACAAACATTTCCAATTGACCGATCAAAGCACCGTTACCCAAACGCAACCTCGCCAACTATCAATTATGAAAGTGTCACACCACGTAACGCGAGTAACTGACCCTCATAGGGTAGGACCTTTCTCTCTACTTTCGCCGACCTACTTGGTACATCGGTACATAACCTCTGAAACCAAATAATAATTTAGATGGAACAATGTGAACAAACAGTCGTCTTCATTCCATATTAAGTAAAGCTTGGTCGGTTTGACAGTAGTTTTTATCAGCCACTAATGGATGACTTACGAATTGGAAATAACAAAAAAAAGGAAAACGAGAAACATCTAAGCAACGTTTTTCAGATTTGTTATGCCTACAACTTACACAGTCACATACGCAATTGTGATGCACTTGTTCTTTACACACTTAACAACTTAAAATCTTCGTCGTATTTTCTGGCTGTCAGTTGCTATCGCATTGATTTTTGTTATTGCACCCCTACCTTAAATTAAACTAAAAAAAAAAATTATTTCTTCATAAAGCGCCACATCTACCTTATTATTATGTCTGAATCATAAAGCAACAATGTTGTGTTTAGTGTTGCCATTGTGAAGCGACCTAGATCCAAATATTGGGTCATTAAGGTTAGTGCACGACGGCCTTAATCGTTGCTTTGTTTTAAGATGTAGAAAAGAGGTGACTCTCAAATTCTGTATTATCTACTTTGTATAGACCAAAGATCTTATACCACTACGATAGTTAACGTGGAATCTCAGATTGTTTAAATTTGATATCAAACGATTTTTCACGCATATATTTGTCATACAAACATTCTGCGACTGAACTATAAGAAGTTTCCTTAAGATATGATATCTGCATTAATGACGGCCCAGACGTCATGTGGCTTGTGCGGCCACGAACCTTCAAGCTTAGACTTAGACGAATCATTTCTGAAGGAATCTCTAAAATCTACAATTGTAACGTGTAACATGTCTCATACTGAGGCACAGAAGCCCCCTCAATTTCCACGCCTATTCTCTTTCCGCACAGACTCTAACACAGTAAGATAAAGCCTTACTTGAACAGTCGTTACAAAAAAGGTTTCATTAGCTCATTACGTTATTAAAAACATTATGACATGCACCAAGTGTGAAGTGACGCGGAATGTGCAACTGCGTGTTGTGCACTGCAGTACTACTTTACATTTTGACGCGATCGACATCCAGGTGAGACAGTGCAAGCTATGATAATATGTAGTTGCATGGGAAGTAAGAAATAAAGAAATACTGCTCAGACTTGACTATATCCTAATACCTGACGAAGTTAGTTGTAAATTACCCTACAAGCTGTATTGAGTTTCAGTTTTAAACTATCCAAGGTTGGTGCCCAGTAGCTGCCAGCTAATAAGTAGCAAATCAATTCCCCGATTGAACCCAAATGACCATTATCACCTCAAACAGCCATTATAGTCTACTGATGGATATGGGAGATACACCTTTTCCTTTCACAACAAATGTTTACGGTCCATTCCACGGTTCGGTTTTCTCCGTTAGTTTTTTGCGGTCCTGTAAGCAGAAATAGGGTGATGCTATTATAGCCCCACACCACACTGAGGCTATGACCATAGCTGTATGATATAGCTTGCACTACTTCACATGCTTTACCCGTGCTCGTGAGACGGCCGGGGAAGTGCTGCAGCATTTTCACCACTTTTCCTCAGCTGCACTTTCTTCGGTTTTTTGTGTCGCCTAGCAACGAGGAGATTGTCTCATACAACTCATACATTGCACATTAGAACACTCATTTTCATACAATATCAATTCGCTGAGCATGGAAGGCATTTTGATTGAAAATTATGCCGTATGATGTAGTTTATTGGTTTATTATGTCGAGCGGTGACAGGGTAATGATTTAAAGGTTTTTTTTTTGACAGAGTAGTCTAAATATGTTTTTGACGATTAATAATGATTGATGATTGCATAGAGCAACGTGAAGAGTGTTGATTGGTTTATCGTGTCATGTTCAGTCGCGGAATTTGGGAATGATTGAAAAATCAAAGATTTTCCGCGCAAGTAGTTGTATCACATCTCACCTTTCATATCCCGAATGTAAGTTTTTACTTAGTTTTGACCATTGATACTATCCAACAAAGACATTTGTATTCCATAGATTCTGGTGTTGATTTCATATTTTGATACTAATGTAATGATTGAATAATGCAGTTAGAAAATCGAGTCAAGCTGAACTAAGAAGTTTTCCTAAGACATTATACATCTCTGTAAGACTAAAACTCATTAAAAAATATCACCCTTCATTGAAGTGGGTATACTGCATCCATATCAGCAATACCGCTAGGCCATAGACCTACTGAAGGTGTTGTATTCGGGTCACTTTATGCATCTCGTGCTAACTATGATAGACATACGAGAATATAAACGAAGGCAATTGCTTCTTTTATGAACGCTAACCAGGTTAGGGACGATCAAACACATTGTAATATTGGAAACGTTGTGTATCTTCTTCAAATCTAGATGATGTTTTACATCCAATTTAGGTAAAGCTGAAAAGTTTAGAAACGGTTACGGATGATATGCTTATCATAAATGAGTGTCTCACTATCTGTGCAAAACCCCATCTTCCCATATTATTACTTAAAAGCTCGCTTTTTCATCGACTGTAGATATTTCAGATTTATTCCTTATATCCGGTCCATAGCTGCTTCCAACTTTAAATGCCGAAGCATTGCTAAAAAACAAAAATACGCAAGCGTATGGACGGTGTACCAATAATTTACAGGTCGTGGCATGATCAGACCTAGACAAGATCTTGGTTTAAACATGCCTGCGATGTTTTCGGTACACCGTCTCCTTCACCCCGTATACCTAAGTATCCTGTAAGTATATAATCCGCCGCAGATGACCTTTAAAGTCGTCAACAAGCAAGTGCATAAATACAATACGGACCGTTGGAACTATTACATTCACGGATTTGAGCCGCTTTCTCTCCCTATTATTTCAGCTCAGATCTTTCAATTACCCCACTCATTGTACAACACTCAAAGAGATTGTTTTGTGTTACATTACAGACGTGTGTATGTGCATCCGTCTGGTGTACCGTTATGCAGCTGGGTTAGGCTAGGCTAGGCTGTAGTGTAGCTAGTGCATCGAGGTCGCTTTCGCATTTCTCCGTCAAATTGCGGTCACCTCGTTTTGTGTGTAGTCTGTAGCTGGCGTGCGCTTGGACTACAGCGATGGTTGATGAGGAGAGTTAAGTTTTTAATCTTTTGCGATTATTTCCACTCATCAAGATTTTTGCGGGGTCACTCGCTAACGTTTTGGTACGAATTCTGAAAACCAGGCCAAAATACATATAAATACTCATTAAGTATTGTTCTTATGTGATCGATTATGATGAGATATAGTTATGTATGATTATTATGAGATCTCATGTCAGCAATGGACTCTTGCAGATATTTATGTTGATGATGATACTGACAGATAATGAAATCTCTATCTTTGCTCTATGTTGTTGCTTTAATGGTATCTTGTGCTACTTTAGCTGTTATTTTCAAAACATAGGATGCTTGCCTTTGTAATCATTAGTTTGATTTACAAGAACCTATATTAAAATAAACGTTTTAATTATGCTTTAGCTATATACCTGTCAATAATATTAAATCAGGTCCGGCATAGATTTATAGGTAAGTAAAGTAGGCTTTAGAAAACCTCGTTAATAACCTTAATTTGTTCGATTAATAAACTAATCGCATAACGCTAATTGAATTTTTTTATTTTAAATAAATCGCAAAGCAAATACCTATGACTACGAATAAGTAAAAGGCGAAATACTCTTATCTATAGTGGTACAATGGCTTCCTAAATAAATACCACCTATTGGTACAATTCTTCTTGTCTCTGAACCTGGGAAATCAATTTATACGCAAAATGGTCTGTTCAATACATCCAAAGTGTGTACCACGAACTGCATCCAGCAGCACACTAATAAACCTAAGCGGATGCTCGGTGGCTCACCGGCTCGCGGCTGCCTGTCCTAGTTTCGAGTCCCGTTAGTTAGTGGGAGAAAGTGGCCGACACGCGTGCTGCACCGACCGCCTATGCAAATGATGCAATTACCTTTCCAGAATAGCCTCAGAGGGCGCCACTCGCTGACGTGGTGGGAAAGTCGGAAAAGCGCGGGAAAGAGGGCGGCATCTTGGAGATGTTTTTGTTTTTATTTTTGTTTTAATTGATTTTTAGCCGATAACACCCAAAATAGTGTTTATGAGGTCTAGAATTTATGTTTGGTTGCAGTTACTAACATTAATCTGAATTTCAGCAACAACAACAAGTTTCTTTAATAGGTAGGTACATATATTTTGACCAACCACATAGTACAACGACACCGGCCATCAAATAAATAACTTTTTAAGTTTCTAAGTTCTAATAGGAAAACAAAACAAGCACCAGAAAAATCGATGAGAATTACGTCACTATCGGGTGTACAGTTATGCGACTCAGATACCGACAAGCAGAGCAGCTTTCGAACATCTAACAAGAATGATCTAACGTGACGAGGCGAAAAAATGATGCCACCCGCCATATTGGTGTAATGGCGGCCACAAAAAAACTAACGGCATAAAATACCTAACCGCAGAGAAAGGCTTTCGATTGTCCTACTTTTCATTGCACGCGAATCCACAAACCCAACACCAGCAGAAATAAGCGGTCTTATTTCCTCAGCGGAACTGTCAAAGTCGCATGGCGGGAAGTGCGCCGCGTTCCGTTCGAATTTCAAACTCTAGTCGCGACATTACACGCAATATCATAACACCTACCGTCTCTTTCTAACCTTTGTTTTACGCGCCGCTCCGCTGGCTCCCTCTGCGACATTGAAAAAGAAAGCACTGTATTTTTTGTGTCGGCCATTTTGCACAGAGTATGTCGAAGAAAGCTGATGCATGTAATATTAGAAACGTTGGTTTTATACTGGTTGCATCGCATTAGAGCTAGTTGCATAAGAAAATTGCATTTCCCTAGGCGACAAGTGGAAATGGTTTTCACCAGTTGCCGATTGCGTGTTTAGTTTGAACGTAACGGTTTAAATTCAGCATTGTTGGAAATGTTTCATCAAATTAGCGCAGCTATGCCGATACTGTACATTAATCTGATGATCTCTGAGATGAGACAATTTGCCCAGGAAAGAGCAGCTGAATTCTTGTTTCCGAATAGCAAATTATAGTAAGTAAGAACTGTATTTTGTCATGTCGATCATACATAACATATCTGACAGTCATTTTGCTACTATGGCTCATTATAATTAGGAAACACTGACATTCTTCTTGTACAGCTGTTGAACTGATTGCTAAGAAATTAATACACATACACACACACATATCACGCCTTGCGGGGTAGGCAGAGCGTAAACGGCTGCAAAAATCAGACATTTACGCCACGTCTGACAAACATTTGAGGGCCAATCGAAAAATTGTGTATCGCTATAGTGACAGGTTGTCCGCCCATCGCCTGAAATTGCAAAACACAACCTCGAGTCCCTTTGCCGCCTCTTACGACACCCACGGGAAAGAAATGGGGTGATGCTATTCTAAGCCTGCGTCACACGGCACAAGAATTAATAAGCATGAAAAATGAAGGCGGGCAAACAAATTACATCATTTATCTGATCATATCTTTGCTGCACATCACCAGCGTAAACATTAGTCATGATCAACTTGCAATTATCTTTAGATTATGTTTATACAATATACAATGTATAATTCACCAAAAAACAGTAATTGTATTAGTTGTTACCTATTTAGCTACGTACGAATAGGTATTTACCTATTTACATTAGACCAATATTAGTCCCTCATACAGTAAAATTATTAGGGAAGTAATCTCCCTTTACACAGCACTGCCTTACTGACACTTTACCCTGTACTCCACTATCAAAGTTACTTTTGAGCATTGAATATCATTGAAATAGTTTGGGTTTAGTTTGTGCTTGGGTTGGTGTAATTTAGCACCGCCCCATCTCTTTCCATTCTACACCGAACAGTCTGAATAAGAATCATTTATTTTCAAAAACAGACTGCAACCGACCCAGATCTCATGGTTTCGCACCTTGACGCTATCTTGACTTACGATATGATTTATAAAACCTGACATAAATATCATGCTTTACCTAAGTAGAACTGTCTAGAATGCAGAACTTTCTCCACGAATTGACCCAGTAAGTTTATTTACAGTTCGGGGCAACCTTTCATCCTAAACGACTTGTATCACTCACGGTTCACAGTATGACGCAGATTGAATCATCAGCCATCGTAACATTGACCCGCAGGCTTGTGGTGTGACGAATCGCAGGCAAGTTTGCGGCTGTTCCGTATACATTGCTGCTTTTAAGTCAATAGGGTAAATCAAGTTGAATTCGGAATTCCAAACTTAAATTGTTAATATAAATTACTACTTCACTTTAAGAGATTTCCAGGTTAGCCTTAGATTACTCACTCAGGTCTCAGATAGATGGCAGTCAAAACATTACACATCCTCGCTAGTAATAGCCTACAACCCTGAAAAGTCTGACATCAGGGTTCATGGTGCCGTTCATCGACTCGGTGTCCCACACGATATGGATGAATACCATCAGTGCTTGTCGGTCCTTCATTAAGTCGGTGTCCTATCCCACAAGACAGAGATAGAGAGAGGTCACCCACTTAAAACTGCCTCGAATTATCAACTGCACATAAGTCAATAAAAACCTTTGTAACATTAGTGTGTATGATAACAATGAAGGACCACCCCTCGACCTTCTATTTGTCTAATAGCATGGAGACAGCAGTAGAAATACCACTGTCTCTACAAATGATACCACTTCTTCTTCTTGTTCTTTTTGTGTGGGACACCGCACCGATGAACGACCCGGCGAACCCTAAAGTCAGAGTTTTTCAAACCCCTTCTGCTATTAGGCCTCTGACATGGTTGTGTAACGACCGCTGTCTAAGTTATCATAAACAGCAACCCGGACCGACGGCTTAACGTGCCCTCGGGAGCACTATCATTCCACTGTGCCTCTATGATTTGCATTTTCCGCTATTTTACACCACACACATATACAGAATGTAAAGGACGGCCCTCATAATACTGAAAGTACTACTGAAAGCTTCGTAGTTTGAATGCACCTTATCAGTATTCGGAGAACTTTCGTTACACTTTGAAGCATCAATGGACAGCGCACTACTTCCGATAAGCGCACGCCGCGCAGTTAGCCGGCAGCTGCGCAAGCGCAACTTTCTTCGCAAAGTGTCACGCGACCCCGAAACTTGCCCCAGATTCGCTTACACGCCCCGCTGCTGCTGGTGTAGTATTGTAGGCGGTAGCCGGGTGATGAAGATGGCTATATACTCTGTCTCTTTCCGATCGTGTGGGATACAGACTCGATGAACGACCCAATAAACCTAGGCTATACGTAGGCTATACAATAGTTTATTTTGCCGTAGCCCGTCTTGCAAATCTCGCGTTTATGTTTCGTAAGGTAATTAGGTACACCTCGACACCACTAGATTTCTTTAAAAAACTTAAAGTAGAATACGCAAAAATATTTTTTAAATCATATGAGCCTAACCAGCGTCATACTTTCGGCAGCTTTGATATTAATCGAGTCTACTTCTTATCGGCCCATCCTGCGCAACGGTATTTCTTAGGGATGCCCGTTCAAAATTGATACAAAAGTGATAAATTGACAATTAGTCAAATTTTTGTGTTGCTCCTTGCCCCTTCTCCTTCCTGTCTTTTCATGTGGGTCTCGGGTCGGCCCGATGAACCTGGTCAGAGTTTTTCAACCGTCTACTACTTACTACTCACTAGTAGTAAGTAGTAGACGGTTGAAAAACTCCTAGGCACTCCTAGCCCCTGAACTTCAACCAAAGACCTACGGATCACGGAGGCATCAATTGTTTTATCATAGTGGTCCCTATTCAGATTAGATGCACCGCTACCGGACCGTACTCATTAAAAATATGATACAAGAAACAGTTACTACTTATCTACTATTTACAATGTTGCTTACAACCAGTTAGCGCCTATTGCCACTTATTACCGCAGTTACACAGCCGTTCCACTATATTATCTCAGAGCAATGAAATTTTAAGAGGGAACCTTACCCATCAGTGTGAGTGTGTGAATAATGGGAATGAGCAACACCTTTTTCTGTCAATACACCATCTTGCTGAGCACTTTAGGTGGTGGGCATGGCCAATAGGGGGAGGCCCATGTGCAGCGATGGAGAGTTGTTGCTGCTAATGTTAATAAAACATCAGAAAATGCCATGTAAAATACGTCTCCATCAGACTAGTTTACTAAAACACAACTGAAATGAACCAAAACTAACAATTCTACTTGAGTCAAGTAACATAGAGCGTTTTATGTCTGCGTATTCGAAATATAACGTGTAACTTTACTGATTGTGACAAGTTTTCATGGAATCACTCTGGTTTTTCATACTTCGCTCTGTAACATTTCCTTGTTCTGAGTATATTATTCGTAGTGTAGGCACGAAACACCGTACACCGCATATAAAGTGACTCAATTTTAGTCACCAATTTATATTTACATACCTACCTACCTGATACAACTGTAAACATGGGTATGTCAATGACCTGCCGAAATTTGATTGGATGGAAATGTACTTACTTTACAGGCTGTACCTAAAAAAGTGTAAATGTCCTAAACTATCTGTTCTCATGATTTGTAAGAATATTTTTTCCAACGAACATAGGTTAAAATATGGAAACAGAAATTTAGATCTAAACAAAATTACCGAACGCTACACTCCTGATTATGAAAGTACCTATGTATCTTTAATGTTATGATAAAGTCTGAACCATCATAATATGGGGCAGTAGTTCATTCTACCAAAAAGAGGCACTTAAATAATTCAAAATGAGATACATAATAAATAATTGGCAAACGTAACATCGGACATCTTGTGAACGTGACTTTGAACTAAAAGATAATTTCTCCTCAGAATCAGAAAGCGCAACCTCATCATAAAACATGGAACATAACCTACAATATCTCAGCGGACGCTATACATTGAAGCTTCACTATCGGAGTGGAAAGAGAAAGTAAGCAGAAATAAAGCAATGGATGGTAAACTTGAAGAAGTTCACAACCAGGTTAGTGAGGGAACCGGTTACAAAATGGTGGCGAAAATGTTAAGGCCAAGCTTCGATGCAGCGTAGTGTCTAGTTCGTTACAGAAATAATATAAGATACGAAAAAATAAAGAAAGGACAAATAGATTCTTAAGCACCTTACGTAGGTGTTATACTTTGGGTACGCTTCTTTAATTATAATATGTTCTACATTGCCTTCGAATCCATAATCCATAAATATCAAAGAAAAACCTGTTTTTGTCAACTCACAAAAAAAATGCACTGCATAAGCTCTCCTTACAAGATTTCATAAGTAGAAATAAACAAAACCAATGCATTAAAATAGGTATGTTTTAATCATAATCTCATATGCATTAGCACATTGCTACGAACCATTTTAAGTGGGAACTATTATGTTTAAGGTAGGTAGTGAAAATGTTTTATGTGTAAGTATTATAATGTATCTTGAAAAAAGTATTAGTATCTATTAAAAAGAAAGTAACATCTCCCCCTTAAACGGAATGTGTGTCAGTGCAGCGCGTATAACGGCTCGCGCTCATTGCCCGCCCGCGTAACATTACGTGTGGGAAATTATTCGAATTTGGAACGAACGAGCCGCTTTTAAACTTTTTTATTTCACCAACCTTTATCAGCTGCCAGTGCCATTGTTCTTTTTTATTCTCTTGCTTTTATTGTCTGTGCTCTATGATCTATTTAGTTTTAGCGCAATTCGTTTTGTGACGCTAATAGCCCAGTATGACTAGATTTTCGCCTTTCAAAAATTTTAAGGTCATTTATATTTGATTTTCAGTTTCTGGGCCATTGGCCGAGCGAATATATTATTTTGTGTCAATTTAGGCATATGCTTACAAACTTTTGTTTGCAGTGGTGGAAACGACTAAAACTTTTTACGGTGTGTGAACTATCACATAGACATTACTGTTATATTTAATAGTATTTCGAGAAATTTAATAGTTTACACAACAGAATTCATATTCATAAATAAGTTACCTACCATACATTGAATCGAAAATTTACGCAAATGTTAAAATAATACAAAATGTAATGTATGATTTACATGCACCCATTTATGCTTAATGCTTTATTGCTTTAGCAATCGTACGAAAAATAAGCGACTTTAGAATTTTTGTAAGTAATGCGAATCTTACCGGACTATAATATGCCGTTAGATTTGCAAGCAATTTTTCGGTAGCAATAGCTTTTTTACATTTATGTTCTTAACAATTGCTTAGTGCGTCATTATAATTCACTTTATTTTATTTACAGTATAATTTACTGTGTCATATACTTATGAATTTTGATGTATCTACTTCCTTCTATGATTAATAACTGCATATTATTATAATTATCTAGTAATCAGCATTTATCCCATGGGTTGGCTATTTATTATAGAGACTAGTGATCGAGGCTGGTACAAGAGCTGTCCTGCGAGAAAATAACACATAGAAGGAACTCTTAGACGTACAGTGCGTGTCAGATAAAAGTAGTACCACTGGAATAGGGTAGGTGATAGAAACATCACATACCTACGAGCAGTGGTGGCATTCCTATTCACCAGTGGCACTACTTTTGTTAAGCAAACCTACGCTCTTGACTACTACGGCCAGGTCGCATCAGTATTATGGCAGTATTATGACGACCGATGTGGCGCAGTGGTAGTGCGACTGCCTGCGACGCAAAGGTTCCGGGTTCGATTCTCGGTGGGACACTCACAAAAGTTGATATTTATCTCTTTGTGAATTTGTTCCCGGTCTGGTTAGGACATTGCAGGGTGAACCAACTGATTGTCCGAAAAGAAATGGTTCCGTGCTTCGGAGGACACGTTAAGCCGTCGGTCCCGGTTGCTGTCTATGATTACTTAGACGGCGGTCGTAACACAACCATGTCAGAGGCCTACTAGTGATAGTAGGCGGTTGAAAAACTCTGACACCAGGGTTCATCGGGTCGTTGGATGACTCGGTGTCCCACACGAAAAGAGAGAGAGAAGAGTATTATGGCAGATTCCTCCACATCTACCCTCGGTACCTTCTAAAATATTACTTTAAAGGCCTTTCAGTTGCGTCAATTGTATCTGTCCTGTGCCAGTCTGGATAAATGAACAACTTAAATTGAAAGTAATTATTTTTATCCCTCCCTATATGCTTTAACTCAAGCATATAAGTTTAGCTTGCTATAATTGAGTATGGAAATACAAAATTGTTATAAAAAAAAGAAAAATGAGTTGCACATTTTTTTTTTGTAATGTCAATAAGTGATTATACTATCCTACATTGAATAAAGTAATTTCATTTCATTTTGTATTTTTATTTTAAAGTCCCCCCAATATGGGGAGGCCCATTTCCAGCAGTTGACTCTTGTGACTGAAAATGTATGTAATGTATATAAATTTAGATATACTGGTACAAATTAGATAAACTTTTAAGTTTAAATCAAAATTGCTCCCAGATTGGTGCCTTATTTCGTACCAATTTATCAATACTAGTTCTTCCCTGCTTCAGTTTTTACAGGCAGTGTTCCTTCTAAACACGTTGAGCATTGTCTAGCTGTCATGCGCAAGCGGCGGAGTGCAGTGAAAGCTAGTGCAGCGCGATGCAACTAGTCTTGGTGGTTAGGGGAAACTTTCGCAGTAAGTATCAAATTGCTTAATATCCCGCCGGTTCAAACCGTTCAAGTCACGAATCTGTCATAAAAGATCTGCCTCCGTGCTAAAGCGTGGGCTCGATACTTCGACCTGAAAAATCATAAAAATATATATTTCAGTTTTGTTTTTACTTGTGTTTTCTGTGTAGGAATCTATAATTTTTAATTATAATTGCATTTAGTATTTATCGATGATGAAAGATTTCGGAGTGTAAATGTATTGTATGTATTCATAACCGTGTGATGCCGGCTCAAAATAGCATCACCCCATTTCTTACCCAAGGGTGCCGTAAGAGGCGACTAAGAGCGAGGGTTAGATGTGTATTACAATTTTAGGCGATGGGCTGACAACCTGTCACTATTGTGATACACAGTTATCTGATTGACCCCCAAACTTTTGCCATTATGTGGTGTTAATAAGAGCGTTACCGGACGTAAAAACTATATAGTTTTTACGGCCGGTAACGCTCTGCCTGCCCCGTAAGGGATACAGTCGTGGTTTATGTATGTATTCATTGCCATCGTAGATGGAGGCATATTATTGATGAGCTGAAAACATCATAATTACTGAAATAAATGACCCTAAAATTTCTCAATTGGTGTATCATTGACTTGTCGCCAGAATAATTTATAGCATGATATCAAAAAATGCCGTGTGCTGTCGGCTTAGAATAGCATCACCCCATTGCTTGCCCGTGGGAGTCGCAAGAGGCGACTTAGGGAGTCGAGAGTGTGTATTGCAATTTTAGGCGATCGGCTGACAACCTATCACTATGGCAATACACAATTTTCCGGATGACCCTCAATAATGTTTGTCAGACGTGGCGTAAATGACCGTTTTATTCGGCCGTTTATGCGCTGCCTACCCGGCAAGGAATTATAGGCGTGATATGTGTATGTATGTATTTATATCAAAAAACCACCCTTTCACCAATATTACGTAGTAAATTATCAGAGCTTCTAAACTAAGGGAAAGCTAGGTAGCACCAGTATATAGCTTATCTCACTGAAGGCGCTCATTACAATATTACTGGCTGATGGAGGGTTCTTCAAAATTACTGCAACAACTGTTGAGCTGTAAATGCAGTTGAGTAAGTTAGTTGACGTGAAAGTAAGTTTAGTCATATTGATGCTAGAAATTATGACTAAACTTGGACTAAACTCAGTTGAAAGCATGCCAAAAGAAATATCAATCTGCCAACTAATTTAGAGTTTAACAACATCCCAACTCTACTCGTGGGTGTCGTAAAAGTCATCCAGGGAATGGGCAGCAGCGTTCCCTGTGAATGTAACATATTGCAGTGCGCTCGCCAATCCACCTGCCAAGCGTGGTAAGTAAGGCAATATCCCCCAATAGGGGGAGACCCATTTCCAACAGTGGACTGTTGTGACTGATAATGTTTGATGCTTAATGTTGTACAAACATACATACACACAATACGCCTTCATCCCTTGCCCCTTAAGCAGAGCGTTAACGACCGTAAAATACGGTCGCTATCACCACGCCTGACAAATATTTGAGGGCCGTTTCAGGTTGTGAGCCTGTTGCCTAAAATTGTAATACATACGAAACCCTCGTGTAGTCGCCTCTTACGACACCCGCGGGGAAGAAATGAGGTGATGCTATTCTAAGCTGGCATCAGATGGCTTTAAACAGCTATGCTATGGCTAATAAAGGCAGAAGCCACAAAAGTCAGATAGTCCTACTGCTGAAGTGGCTGAAAGTTCTTAAAAACATATAAAGCTAAAACATATTTATTAAAAACAATAAACAATCGTTTTAAAATCCAAAGAAACCATTCTAAAAACGTATGTGCCAAATAAAGAATCTAAAAGTCAACGCCTTTCAAAATAAGCCCTTGCGTAACCCAAATAATTCATACAACATAGTCCACAAAAGCGGCGTCACTCTTACAACAAAAAGCGTAATTTGCGCACATTTTCCGGCCATGTTACGCGCGCGCGGCAAACGCGGACGCGCAAACACAGGTTCTGCCGGGCGCCTGCGCCTGCGCGTGACATTGGCATTGCAGATACGCAACACGCACACAGAGGCAGCGCCTATAACTAGGGTTTGCGATGCGGGAAATGGCGTATCTTTTCAGGACTTAAAATCTGGTGATTTTAGGAGGTCCACATTACTAACTCTTTGAGCTCTAGCGATAGTTAACTTTCGTACGGAATCAAACTAGAGTTTTTACGTAATATAGGTCAATTAAGAGTTTTATCATTCTTACAAAGGTGTTGCTTAAAGCGGTGGGTACAGAGCTTTATAATTTACAGTAGGTCGGTATATGAAATTACGACTTATAGCGCAAAAGGCGATGTGTAACCTCAAAACCTGAAAGAACATTCTTATCACTAAAGAAGTTCAAGAACATTCTCTTCTAACCTCAAATCTGAAAACTAATTGCTGACAACCCTAAAACATCCCCACCAAACACGCACACACGCAACCGTACGAAGACACTATCCATCCATACACTATTACTGCGCTTTCTGTGTGTGCGTAAAGAAAGGCGTCTAGCTGGTGGAAATGGGTACGGACGGAGGCGACAAACGGAAGGGGCAATGAGTGGCAGAGGCAATAGTTATCGACGAATAATGACAATTAAATAATGAAATAGAGTAACGAACTCTATGTTTAGCGGAACATCCAGAAAATAACATGGTTTGCAAGAATTATTAGTTAGTATTGTTGACTTTAGCATGTCATGTCACGGAATGACGGATGCTTCAGTCAAACACGATAGTCAAATCGCATGCGTTACAGTGTGCCATACAAGTGTCATAGTATGCGTATTTTGTAGGGTAATTCAAAATTTTCTTTCGTCTGTCAGACGGACGCGTCAAAAATACGTCCGGAGTAGTCCGGACCGAACCCAAGCTTGTACCAAATCAGGGGAGTACATACACGCAGCAAAAACGGACATTAACGCCGCGTCTGACAAACATTTCAGAAAATTATGTGTCACCATAGTTACAGGTTGTCAGCCCATCGCCTAAAATTGTAATACACATGTAACCCTTGAATCCCTTAGTCGCTTCTTTCAGCACCCACAAAAAATAAATGGGGTGATGCTATTCTAAGCCGGCATCACACGGTGAGTGGGAGAGGAGGTACCCTTACATTTATTATACAAAATAATATGTCTTCTAGCTTGCCTCTGAAAATATTGCGTGACCAGTTGAACTGACGGGAGATATTAAATACATGCAAATACGATTGCCTCGTATGGAGTCCTACAGAGTCTACATAGCTACTGTAGTCATATTCAAGGCACAAAGAAGTGACAACCTGCTTCTTATCAGGAGACAGGATTGTCACGTCGCCGCGACACTCGTCAGTGTAGGCAATGAAACTCTTGTTTGGTTTGGTCAATGGATTTAATGTGGGGGGGAAGAACCCTCTAAGGGTTCAAATCAGTGTTCCAGATAGTTTCAGTGGGCACTTCACAACTGACAAGCTCGAGGGCTTGTATATGGTGGTAACACTGGTAACTTACAAAACACTGTGGGCAACTAGCCCATCACGAGGTTTACTTTAGACTGCCTGATCTGCTGGAAAATGGCGTCTTGGAACGACAGCGATTCAAAATTCAAATGTGAAAGATGAGTTAAAAGTTGGTGGTGGAAAGTGTTGACAAAATAGTGCGATGCCCGGAGGTCGCATTGCTACAGGATCACTCGTAAATCACAATCACGGAATGCATACTAGCTGAATTTGTGGAACAAAATATGTTGCTCCGATCGCAAATGAATTGGGCTATGGTAAAAGAGATGACAATGAGCCAGAATACATATACAGCTTACATATACGAGAAAAAATAATGCAGAAGGCAAGTTAAACAAGTTGGTTATGTTTGGTAGGGATATAACAAAAACATAGCAATTATGTGGTATTATAATGTTATGTGGTATTATAATGAATTGAACTCAATATTATTCATTTAAGCACTGTTTATTACCTACTCTAGAACATAGCCATCCGTCGTTCTTCCATTATCATAATAGATTAGATCAGCACTTATTTACCTCGTTAAAACTAAGAAATTCTTGAATTTTCTAACAGTGAGTGAAGGGCTGTGTATCTCATGTGTCGGATATTGTGTTCGAGTGCCACTTTTCACGGTTTTCTCTCGGTGAAAGGGCCATTGCCAACGTTAGTCTGCAATGGTCCAACTTAGTGGTCCAACTTCTAGACTTTTCCGCCTAAAATCGTCTAAGCTTCTAAAAACAAACAATCGATCACGTAAAAATTAGTTCTAGCCGAAAGTATCAATCATAAGATGTTTTAATAAATATACTTTCCGTAAAAAATATGGTAAAATTGTTGTACTAAAAACTGCTATTAAAAACCACTAAATTTATATTATATCAAAATGATCTGACCAATAATAGGATTTACCCATTTTATATTATAGTAGCAAATAAAGTTTAAAATTTATAAATAGTAGGATAAATAAATGGCAGAGAATTATATACATATGAACTAATTATTCACTTTGCGATTTAATCAGTGTCTGAGGCAAGACTTTTCGTGGCTGTATAAGCCGATACGGGAGCGGCATAGTTTTCCGCACGCTCTACAAGTGCACATGCATGTTTAGATGACGTTTTTGCCTACTGTGAGCGAGACCAGAAAACCAGGCATTATCGTGTGTTTTACGCCCATCAAACGCTTATGCCATTCGTCCCTATCCTCAGCAATTTACTGGGTGCTCCTTTGCAAATATGACATCAAACTACTTTTACATCGACAACTAAACGATGGACATGCACCAAAACCGTGCAACTCCAATCGGACCATTAGCGTCTCACTAAAACGGTATAACTCGCCGGCAAAACGTAAACAGCACTTACGTAAACGTGACCCAGAACTTGAGAGAAAGGTCTCGGTGCACTCCCCCCGCGCCGCACCGCTGCAACCGCGAGACCATTTTGCATCTCAATCTTATGACAGTGCTGCAATGGCGTCTAGGATTTAGATTTATATAGAGTGGAGATTACCGCATTTCTTATTTTTATTCATATTATTATAGACAATGTTAGACATGGCATAAGCTGTTTGACAACGTCAAATCGTATGGCAAATATTTTATTTAAACGCTGCTGTCTATACGCGCGTCTTAAAATGCAAAGGTGGGGTCAATAATAGGTGGATTCATTGATGCACTGCACATCAGACTACTCAATCGAGATTAAGGCGGAAAGTAGCTAGGAGAGGATTTCCTCTCCAAGGAATCGGTGCGAATATATTTTTACGAATTTCTCGGTACTTAATCATGATGCAAATACTATTTAGTTAAGAAAAAGGTCAGGTTGTCTTATGTTGTGGCATAATTTCCTTGTGTTAGCCGATTCTCTTGCTAATTACTATTACGTGATCAACATAATCATCCACATATAGAACTGGTCACTCAAAAAGGAATTGGGAAGGTACTTATGAATGCTCTTTCTAATGTCCACTCCTGAGATTATGTTTTGTTTACCGTGCTGTCAACCCAAAATGACGGAATGCACTCCACCACCAGCTCTACATCAGCTAGAAAGCGGGCCCTAGCAGCTTTCGCTTCACGGCCTGCTTCCCCGGCTGCGCACGCGCCGCCCGCATGGCTAGAAACTGCAGTGCCCTTTACTATTATTGTCAGTTTTAGAAGGTCAGCATAACTGCCGCCTCCGTGCTCTATTGCTCTTTTCTAGAACTACTGGCTAGGGCTTTCCAATTCTTGATCCGGATTTGTTGGGTTTACATTTGAAATTGAGATTGAAAATTAAGTTTCAGAGGAAGTAACTGCAGTCATTTTGCTGAAATAACTGTATTTAACTAAGTAAGTTTACAAATAAATAAAAAAGAATGAAAAAAAGTACAACTAGGCGGCCTTCTTGCTATGGTAGCAAGCTCTACCAGGCAACCTTTGGGTGAAAGGAAAGTGCGTTTAGATAAGCGGGATAGTGCATGACATATACTAACATAAACTACATAAATTAATGTACACACTAATACATTCATAAGCTATATATATTATAATAAACTAATAAATAAGCTTAAATAGACTAATAAATATAAACTTAACTATGGCAGATAGGATATATAGATAGCCAATCTAGATAAATAATAAACAAAGATAAGAGACAGATAACAGTTCAGCACAATGTTAGAGGGATAAGTTTCTATACAACAATTTCTGACAAGAAATGTGTTTTTACCCGATCTTTAAATGTTGTTACGGATGGAGCCCGCTGAACGACTTCAGGCAAAGAATTCCACAGCTTGATTGCTCGCACTGTGAAAGACTTTGCGTAGAAGTCGGTCTTGTGCGGAGGAATATTGAGCGTAAGACTGTCACTGGCTCGCAGATTGCGAGCAAGGGTTGATGAGTGAAAGACAAATCGCTCTTTAAGGTAGGGAGGAGTATTAGGATTGGAGAGGACGCAGTAAAGGAGAGATAGGATATGGCAGTCCCGCCTACGGGATATGGGTAACCACTGAAGCTGGGACCGGTAATGGGAGACGTGGTCGTACTTTCGTAGACCGAAGATAAATCGAATACAAAGGTTTTGCAGACGTTCGAGCTTGTGCAGCAGTTGAACAGTCAAATCAGGATAACAAACGTCTGCATAATCTAGTATCGGTAGTAGTAGAGAATGAGCTAATGAGATTTTCGTTTTGGTCAGTAGAAGATTTTTGAGTCGCTTAAGCGAGCCATATGCACCAAACACCTTCCTGCTCACCTCGGATACATGAGGCTTCCAAGAAAAGCATTCATCAAAAATTACACCAGTAGTGTTATTGAAAATCCAATCGAGACTATCGAAGGTCATTTTTTGCGGGTTTGATCAATTATCCATATTTTGACAATATTGTCCTAAAATTAAATTGTTGGCTGTCTGAAAATCCACGTATATTTTTTTTTTTATCGCATAAAATTAGGCATGTTGTTTACTATGTGTGGCAAACTGAAGTGGCACTGGGCTGGTAGAACCGATGGAAGGTTGAGCAAGCTAGGTTTCGGGGGAGGCCACGCCTCGGCAAGCGTAGCATTAGATAGACTGATGGATGACTTAGAAAAGGCGAAAATTACTTAGACTAAAGAACTATAGACATATGGAAGGCCTGTGGCTGATGTCGTGTGTGTGTTTACGGAACAACGATGGAATGTCAAAAAATGGCCTCCCATACAAAAATCCCCAGTTATTTAAATATTCAGACAATGATATCGAACATCTCCTATTGGACATAAGTTCGAGAATAAAATAAATATTTAGTTTTCAGACAAATTTGATCTCCAACACCACCAATATACTCAGACCTTGGAGTATGATTGCTCAGCGGCACGTCCGGAAAAGCAACGTACCTTTACAAAGCCTGAAATAGGTTTTATAATTGTTCTTTAGGGGACTATATATAAGAACTGCAATAAATAAAAATTAAGTTATTAGTAATTCAATAATTAAAAAAACTAATAACAAAGAAATCACATTCCTACTTGTAGGTACCTACCGTCCAAACGTTTTCCAATAGTGCTGTAGACGAATGTGCAAATTATCGAGGTAGGGGATGAAGGCGCAAAATGTAATTGACTTGAGGATGTCTGTTGGCTGAAATAAAAACAGCCAGGAAGGATAGAAAGACGTTTTTGTTTACACTTACACCCCACTATGAGCTTCGTTACAACCTGCCTGAATCAAGTAGCCTCCGCCTTTTTCCTACATTGGATATGTAGGGAAAACTGAAATTATTGACTCGAACTGAAAATAAAAGTTTGTTAATTAATTTGTGGTAGTAATTGCAAAAAAAACATTCAAGATTACATGTTACACAAAATAATAAAATTAGAGTACGGTATCAGCATTTTTCTTGTAAGTATTTCCATCGATTCCATATTTTATTTTTAGCGGCATCTGGCTTCAATGGCACGAACAAATAAGCAACATGAAACCTCGGAAAAAGAATAGGAGCTCATTTGTAGCTGCCTCATATTCGTACTTGGGAAAAATTATAGAGTGCGCTATCGGGAACACTGCCAACGGTCTAAAGACCTTTTCACTCAACATATAACTTATATGCCGGATAGTACCATTAATCCTGTAAGCCAAAAGACTAGAATGCTTTGCTTTTTTATTCAACAATAATAGGGCAAAAATGTTTTACACGCTGATGTCGCGCTCTAGTAGGTATTCGTTCCTATGACGTCCGATAGATGACGTGCGGTACTTAGCAAAAGCTTCAATTTGATTGTCATAGATGGCACTGTTTTTTTCATAGAACTATTTCTACTAAGATTGAAAAAAAAAGAACATTATAATGGCGAAGAAGTTCCCAGACGATAGGGGTCAACATTCTTTTAAAAAAACGCTGGATGCTGCAAAAAAAAACATAAGATACGTGTCCACTATCTCTGTTTACCTATTTATTTATGTACACACAAATCGGGTGTGACTCCGGCGTTCAGAGTTCACATCCCGGTCGCCACGTGCGTTGCTGATAACAAAACACACCTTATCAGTATCACTACTCTACTAATGTCCGTAATGGCGAGTTGACAAGCGTTTATTTGCTTTTTTTCAAGTGACCAGCCGTTCTATCCGTTTTTTCGTAGAATTGAAAATTTTATTGTGGCAAAACAAAAGAAGTACCTAACTAAGTAATGCATAAAATGTCATTATGAGAGTTTCATGAGTATCAGTCTTGATACCTAATTCTGATCACCCAGCAAAAATATATAAAATGGGTACCTGTACCTCCGTTTGTGGTAAGAAATAAGTAAACTGGTCCATTATAGGACTAAAATGATTACACGGTTTTCTATCTACGGCTTTATCAGAATTTTCAAGCAATTTGTAAAATAATAGAATAGCATTATTTAAAAAAATCTACCAGAAGCTCAATTTCTGAAACGGTGATTTCTGAAATCGTGCACGGAACTCGGCAACGGCTACTCTTACCACACTTTGTATGTATACAGGGTGTAAGGGACGGTGTACCGAAAACTTTGCAGGCATGATCAGACCATGAAACTGAACAACTTTTACTATGGAGCCTATGTTGGGAAATGATTTTTTTTTCGAGTTTCCATAGAAAGTCAGTCAGCTGATCGGGAATTTTGTATGGGAGGTCGAAATATTTTTCTCGTTTACCGAAACATAGCTTCCATAGAAAAAGTTGTTCAGTTTCATGGTCTCATCATACCTGCAAAGTTTTCGGTACACCGTCCCTTACACCCCGTATGTACTTGACTTTTTTATGTCTACGGTATGGCGAATTCCACACTATGACGGACTGAGGGATGCGTCACTCAAACACCTTGGTAAAATCGCATTGTTACAGTGTGCCGGTATCCCCTTTTTGTACGGGAATTAGAAATTTTCTTTCGTCTGACAGAAACCTACGTCCAGTCTGTCATAGTGGTAGAACTGCCTAGGTAAAGAGAGATAAAGAGAGTCAAAGATAGTGTG
The DNA here is from genome assembly GCA_027580185.1 of Tuta absoluta. Lineage (NCBI taxonomy): Eukaryota > Metazoa > Arthropoda > Insecta > Lepidoptera > Gelechiidae > Tuta > Tuta absoluta. Next base: position 3,386,670 of record JAQAHW010000034.1, read on the forward strand.
AATAATAAGTTTACTAGAACGTGTGTCACGAGCACTATTAGTAGCAGCCTTTCGCATGCGAAAATTCAATTATACAGCTACAATTTGTAGCAGGATGTCTGACCAGCAGCGGTTTTAAGGGTAGCAACAGTCATGTTTCCTAGAAGTGGAATTATAAACCTAAACGGTATTGTTATAGGGTGTAAGGACGGTGTAACCAAAAACTTTGCAAGCATGATCAGACCATGAAACTAAACAACTTTTACTATAGAGCATGTTGGGAAACAACATTATTTTTTCGAGCTTCCATAGAATGTCGGTCAGCTGATCGGGAATTTTGTACGAGAGGTCTTAATGTTATCTCGTTTAGCAATATTCCCCACATAGAAAAAGTTGTTCAATTTCATGGTTTAATCGTGCCTGCAAAAGTTTCGGTTCACCGTCCCTTATATATTTAGCTAGTACTAAGGGATATGGTAGTTTACATAACGATGCAATACTTATCTCAACAAAATAATATATCCAATTGACAAAGGGCAAGTATTTTAAAATAGCATACTAGGTGTAAGGGACAGCCCTCCGAATACTGATAGGTTGCAAATATTGACTTCCCATAGTAAATGCGGTCAGCTGATTGTGAGTTTGTATGGGAGGTCAATTTATTTTTGTCTTTTTCTGACATATGTTTCTAGGGGAAAGCAGTTTCATGATATGTATGCACCCTATCAGTATTCGGAGGGCTGTCCCTTACACTTACAGCCCATAGACAGCTTTAGTTAATAACACCATCTACTTAATAGTTAATATTTAATAATTGTACCTACATGCAGATACACGTACCAGAAGAACTTAAACACCTAATCACTACATAGTATAAAATAAAGTCGCTTCCCGTTTGGTGTCTCCTTATATCTTTAGAATTACCCAACGGATTTTGATGCGGTTTTTTTTATTAGATAGAGTAACTTGAGAGGAAGGTTTATAAGAACAATTTATTCCGGGAAATTGTCACATTCCCATGGGAAAACGGGTAGCCCAACTGGTAGTAAACTTTTGACCCCCTTTTGACACCTTTAAGGATTAAAATTTCAAAAATGCTGAAACACGTATTTAATTATTTTAAGTTATGAGTCTAATCAGAAATTTTGAAACAGATCACATTTAAGATAAAAAACTTTCATACAAACGTTAAACCCCCTTTTCATCCATTTAAGGGTTAAAAATTCAAAAATGCTGAAACACGTGTTTAATTATTTTAAGTTATTAGTCTAATCATAAATTTTTAAACAGATCACATTCATTTAAAAAAACAAACTTTCATACATACTTTTAAACCCCTTTTGACCCTATTAAGGGTTAAAATTACAAATATGCTGAAACACGTGTTTAATTATTTGAAGTTATAAGTCTAATCACTAATTTTGAAACGGATCACACTTAAGACAACGAACTTTCATACAAACTTTTAACCCCCTTTTCATCCCTTAATTATTAAAAAAAGAGTGATTCAAGAGGAAGGTTTGTTTGTGTGATTTATGTCGGGAGAAGGTCTGTTTTCCGTGGGAAATCAGTTAGCAGCGGGTGAAACCGCTGGGCGGGCCGCTAGTTAATTATAAATTCAAATAAACTCCTATACGATTCATCGTTAACGTTTTCCTCAAGACTGTACATGGTGAATAAGTAAATAAATATATATCATAGTACCATAAAGTACCTACACACTGAATGCCTCAGTAATGCATTTAATGTCCATTTGTCCGATTGTGGACAAATTAATATTTTATTAACAGAAAAACAAAGTGTGAACCTAATTTTGATCTCAACTTTTTATATTTAAGTCTGTTGCTCACAAACAGTTTGACGGTGATAGTGAAATTCGTGTTATGTTTGTGCAATACTGAATTTAGAAATAAATGTGATTCTTGGAGTTTGCATTACATATAAAAGGACACAATATAAATTAAAATGATCAAATGTAAGTAATTTATAGCTATTATTAATAGGTATTACAAAATAGGTGCCGTGTGATGCGGGCATACTTAGTACAAATTGCATCTTGTCTTTTGTCGTAAGAGGCGACCAAGGGACCTACAATTACACTTAAAATGTGTATTGCAATTTTAGGCGAAGGGCTGGCAACCTGTCGGTATGGCAATACATATTTTGTGAATCACACTCAAATGTTTATAAGTCGTGGCGTAAATGTTGGTTAACGCTCTGCCCACTCTGCAAGGGATTTAGGCGTAATGTATGCAGTGTAATATCGGCTTCGAAAAGCATCACCCCATTTGTTTCTTTTCGTAAGAAGCGACTAAGGGACTCGTATGCATTGCAATTTTTAGCGATTTACGAGTTATTTGTCGGTTCTTTTATGAACTTGGTAGTTCATCGATTCTTAGGTTTTATGCTTACTCTATGACCAACTTGAAAGTTCGTCAACTCAGGTTGAGCATCTAAAAATCGTCCACCTAGCCAAGTAGACCGTCTCAAATCGTTCCGGCAAATGTGTTTGTCCTATTGCTAGACCTTAATATTAACTTTTTATAATTTGTTTATTATCATGATATTACATAAACAAGCCTGAAACTAAATAAAAGACACCGTTAATCCCTATATGGGTTTGTCTCTATGTCCACATATAACCTTAATAAAACTATTTTTTACAATCATAAACGTTATGTCATCGAAAAGTTTAAGAACTTTATTTACATACATATAATCGCGCCTCTTTCGCATAGGGGTAGGCAGAGAATACTTCTTTCCACTTGCTACGATCTTAACACACCTCTTTTGCTTCTTCAACATGCATCAACCTTTTTATACATGCTCGTCGGTTTTGGGTACTCTTGACCTGACCTTTCTTTACAACGTTCCCGATCTGATCTAAGTACGTGCGTCTTGGTCTTCCCTTTCCAACTTTCCCATCCTCACTCGTCATATACACCTTATGAACTTTTTATTTACAATACCAATAATACTAATAAATAAAACAATTTTAAACGGATTTAAGTTGTATTTATTTTGGATTATACAATTCCAAATTGAAATTGTAAAATCCAAAATAAACACAACTTAAATCCATTGTTTTATTGTGATGAGTAATAGTTGTGCAAAGTCAAGAAAATATTAATACTAATTAAAATCATTTATGTCACCAAGCTTCAGACTCAAGTAAGAGTAGTACTAAATTCAAACATTTAGATTTTAAACTAAAAAATAACAGGTCTTATTACAAACTGCACGGATTTTTGTCATTTCGCGGAAGCAGCCGCTTGTTAGGGCTGGGGTGCGGGGACGTAAGTGTCCGTTATACCATTACTATTAGTTATTCTGTGGTTTTATAACTAATCTGCCAACTTCAGTGATGTGTAGATCGTTCTTTTCAAGATGAACCATGAATCCCTGCTTTATACAGAACAACCTCCTATAAGAAACGTTGGACCAATAAACAAAAGAATTATACAAAATTCAGAGTGGGGATAAAATAAAAAAACAGACTGAACAGACATCATAAATATAAAAACTAGAACTGGACCGGACAGATGTGCTGCGACAACTTATCTTATCATATAAAACTGCAAACAATATAGGTTTCAACATATCCAATTTATTTTTTATCGCCACGTACCTATCTTGGCTTGGCTTACTTTTTCATTAGTTTGTACTTTAAGTGTACATTTACTATTCATTACAGTTTAGACAGCTAAGTAGACGTGCCCTTCAAAGCACGAAATATTCTACCATTTTTTCATCATTTTCATAGCCAGATCCCCTAAAATTTTAACTATGTGCGCCCCTTGCATCGATAGTAAGGAACGACTTATTTATGGTCAGAAACTCCTTTAATTATGTGCATACATGCTATGTCACTAAAGCGAATCCCACTCGATGACGGACTGACGGATACGTCTGTCAAATATCTTGCGTTACAATATAAAAATTCAAAAAATCATGGGACATTTAAGTATGTATGTATGAAGCCTGGTTTACCTACAGGCTACGTGTTTGAGAACTTGAGCTTGACTGTACCTAGACTGACGTGCTGCTCATAGTCCAGCGTATTTCATATTGCGACAGTTCACGTTCAATTTCGAGTTCATTGGTGGGTATCAAAAGTAGCGAGAAGCGTGTCGGGCACTTAATACAATACATACATACATACACAAAATTGAGAATGCGCGCCGCCGCTAATACTTACTTTGTGTACATACTACAGTTGCCGAATAATGACCAAAAACGTGCCGGACACTCTGGTTCGCCAAAAAATACGATTTTAGTGGCCCTGTTTTGACAGGTTTCAGGCCTGTGCTAATACTATTATGCATCTGAAGCGTGAAATTTAAATCAGACCTGAAAAATTCCTGAAGTGTATTTACTTCGTATATATTTCGGTATAAGTATAAATACACTAAGTGTTTATACTTTGGCTTTGATAATTATGTTACTTAACTAAACCCATTTCAACTAATCTTCTTCTTCTTCGTTGTCGTTGTCTTCAATTACTGAAGGTAGTGTCATTTCAACTAATAAGAACATCTAAATTTTAAAAACCTACCTCTGTAATATATTATTGTTGTGACCCTCTTTTTCTCCAAATTACATGGGCTTACGACATTTTACCAAAGTGCTATACATAATAAGTTTAAATATTTTATACTATTGGTTGACACAAGTTTCATTTTCTTACTCTAGAATGAGTTTTTTTAAGATTACCGACAATAGCTTGCCCTTTCCTCTCGTCTGACAAACGAACACGTCAAAAACAAGATTGTCAGTACGTCATAGTGTGAGAACCGTCTAAGCTTAGATGAATGATTGGTTCGCCGAGCTACAGCAAAGATAAAACTTTCATCTAAGCGTCTAAGTATTGGCCTTAGTAAACATGGAAACTGAGCAGTAGCTACACAAACTGCAAATATTTACTACGTATATTATAAGCAATCAGCAGCTTTAGAACCTTGGTGCTGCCCATAAGAAATCAACTTATTCTGGTTATTCTCAATAACCATATTGAACTCTTGAATATTGTTCATTTCAAGTGTTCAATATCATTGATCCTTCGCTGCGAAACTAGAGGCAGTACTGCATCTTAGTTAGATGCAAGTGCACATTGCACTCTTAACTGCACAAATTGACCACAAGGTCGATTTAGTTATTTAATCAGTCATGATCATGAATGAGAACGCTGTGTTTGAAATGTTGTTACTAAAATGGATTATTTATTTATAGACGCTATTTACCTAACTATATTTACAATAGTTTGTTTGCTTTAGTATCTATCTTTAAGTCGCAGGGAAATAGCAAGATCAGGAATCCGGATAAATTCCTAAGAATTTGCCCAAAAACCGGAATACGGAATAATCGTGAATTTATTCATAAAAAGAATTAGATCCGAGCAAGTTGTTTAGATTTTGACCGAATTCCTAAGGTTGTTTCGAAATAATATATGATCTAGAGAACTTCAAAAGATGCTTTTTTATGTGTTGTCATTACTATTTTTGTTTAATTATATGATGACTTATGAAGAAAAAATACAAGATTTAATACTTATAAAAAAAATCTAACAATAAGAATATAATAATTGTCCGTAAGTACCTCCGCCACGCCTTTATCTGTTGCGAATTGAACCTTTCAGACCGTTTCCAAGATTTTCATGAAGATTTCAAAGAAAATTAACCCATATTTGAGAGCTTTACATTTATGCGTCAATTATTTCATAATTAATTTCAATTTAGTAATAAATTTTATAATTATGGTTTTTTTTAAATATTTTCTTCTATTTTATGTGAACATTAAACCTCGTTTTGCCAGATCCAAGATATCAGCCAAATTCCTAGGAATTTGGTCGAAAAAGGGGCGATGTTACAATGAAGTTTCCATTTTACCATATTCTGGCTTTGGTCTAATTCAATATTCAACCATATTCTTGCGACATAAATAAGCAGAGTAGGTAAATAATTAGGCGATATTTTTTCGAGATTGCACAGAAAGTTCAGGAGTTTTAAAAAGTTGTTCAGTTTCACAGTTTAATCATGAATGCAAAGTTTTCTATACGTCCTCCCTTACTCCCCGTATACCATATACCCATCAGTACCATGCTTTATAAAAAAATGTGCTGGATACTATTCTCAACTATTTTTTGGCTTGTATTCAACTTCGTCACAAGTCATTATGTAAAAATCTTGACGTTTCTTCAGCAAAGTCAGTGCTGTAATTATAGATGTAAATCAACCGATTTAAAACGATTTAAATCAAATCTTGAGGTTTTAAACCTGAAAAAAATCTTTTTCAACCGTTTTAAACTCGCCTGGAAAAATAAAAGGCCTGTGTTTTACAGTTTATTAAAAATCACTTTTAGGTCAATTACCTACCTACGCAAATCTTTTTCAACCGTTAAAAACTCGCCTGCAAAAATAAAAGCTCTGTGTTTTACATTTTAAGTCAATTAAACCTAGGTACGCAAAGCTAGCCTGCAAAAAACTCTGTATTTCAGATACGGTGGCGCGTGCCGGCCGGCACTTGTTTTGAATAAAATTGGTTTTAAACCAAACGCACACACTCGCAGGCTCTCGTTTTAAACGATGCTCTGCTCACACACACACACACACACGCGCGCGCGCGCAATCACCTTTGTGTTGCGCCGCCGCCTTGGCTTTGTCGGCTCTTGTCCGCGATCGCCGCATTTGTCTCACTCTTTCGTATCAACATTCGTTCTCAGTCGTTTTTCGCACTGATAATAAACAAGTGCAGTGTGCCCACCTTAGGAAATTTTCCCCGAAATTTTGGGGGATATTTTCTCGTTTAGGGGATTTTTTAGGGGACAAAAATATTTAGGGGACTTTAGGGAAAAAAAATATTTTGCGGATTTTTAGGGGAAAAAATATTCAGAGAAATTCAATATCTAACCGTTACCGTTAACATACCCCGACCCCGACCCAGATCCCGATCCCGATTCCGATCCCGATCCCGATCCCGATCCCGATCCCGATCCCGATCCCGATCCCGATCCCGATCCCGATCCCGATCCCGATCCCGATCCCGATCTCGATCCCGATCCCGGTGCCGGTGCCGGTGCCGATGCCGGTGCCGATGCCGGTGCTACTAATTCAAGCGTCTTTACCTCGACAGTATCACGAAAATGCATTAAAAATATTGAAATAAAAAAAAACATAGTTATCAGCCAACCGTGGTTTTAAACCGGAAAAAAACCGTTGTTTACGTTTTAAACGGTTTTTTTCGTTTTCAACAGGTTGGTTTAATTGGTTTAAAATCGGCCTTACATCTATAGCTGTAATAGATCTTCTATTGAGCTGTGTTTAATACCAAACTTTATTACCCCACTAGCGGCCCGCCAAGCGGTTTCACCCGCTGCTAACTGATTTCCCACGGGAAACAGACATTCTCCCGACATAAATCATACATAAACACCTTCCTCTTGAATCACTCTATCTGTTAAAAAAACTTCATCCAGATCCGTGAAGTGGTTTTGAAGATTTAAGCATACAAACAAACAGACAGACAGGGACAGCCGTGGGAAGCGACTTTACTTTTAATTCCGTTTTTTTAATCCCCCAAGGGATGAAAAGGGGGTTAAAAGTTTGTATGAAAGTTCGTTGTCTTAAGTGTGATCCGTTTCAAAATTAGTGATTAGACTTATGACTTAAAATAATTAAACACGTGTTTCAGCATATTTGAAATTTTAACCCTTAATAGGGTCAAACGGGAGTTTAAAGTTTGTATGAAAGTTCGTTTTTTTTTAAATGAATGTGATCTGTTTCAAAATTTGTGATTAGACTAATAACTTAAAATAATTAAACACGTGTTTCAGCATTTTTGAAATTTTAACCTTTAAATGGGTGAAAAGGGGGTTAAAAGTTTGTATGAAAGTTTTTTATCTTAAGTGTGATCTGTTTCAAAATTTCTGATTAGACTCATAACTTAAAATAATTAAATACGTGTTTCAGCATTTTTGAAATTTTAATCCTTAAAGGTGTCAAAAGGGGGTCAAAATTTTACTACCAGTTGGGCTACCCGTTTTCCCATGGGAATGTGACAATTTCCCGGAATAAATTATACTTATAAACCTTCCTCTCAAGTTACTCTATCCAATAAAAAAAACCGCATCAAAATCTGTTGGGTAATTCTAAAGATATAAGGAGACACCAAACGGGAAGCGACTTTATTTTATACTATGTAGTGATTATTAACTGATTGAAAATAGAAATTATCTACAGCTGATAACACGAGATACATCAGTTTTATTCGAGACTACATTGAGGTAAGTTCTACATAGAATTAAGTTTCTATTTTCCCGCCTTGCCAAGTGTCGTTATTACATGGGCCAGGATTCTCTTTTTTTTATCCTTGCAATGCCAGCGACACTCCATTTTCATTATAATCTCATTGTGATTTTCTATACTTCAAACTGTAGCAGAATACGAAATGACCAAAAGTTTCCCACTGACCGGCCATTGACACACAACTTAAACGACTTTTACAGATTTCGGGCCCTATTCAACCTAACCCGTCGACGTACCTTGGCCACATCATCATGGGGTGCCATCTTCAAATTGATTTAGGAATTGACTTTTGTTTCAGTATCAACAGAAGCTATGAAGATTGGCTTCTTAGGAGGCGGACGTTTGGCCTTCGCTTTGGCCAATGGATTCATTTCAGCTGGTAAGTAGAAACACTTTTTTTAGCGTTGGCCCTGTTCCTTATTGAATTCGGCTATGAGACAACATCTTCCAAGCTTATTTACCACCTATTCTTTCACATTTCAGGATTGGCCAAACCTGATGAGATCACGGCTAGTGTACACCCAGCAGACACAGTTAGTGCTGAAGCGTTTAAGGTACTTAAGCCTAAAAATGTTTAACCCAAAGATCTTTATGTAGAAAATTGTATAATATCGGTCAGGTATAGGTATCCTATTTTTTCGCTAGCTCTATTTATGGGAAAAAATTGATGAAAATATTGCAATACCCACAGCTATACTAATAAACGCAAAAAAAACATTTATAGGATGTTAAGCATTGCATCATGACGAGACAAACCCATGCCTCGTAGATTAGCACCCGTGCAGTAGTCCACCATAGACCCTACTTTACTTTATTTCAGATGCTTTCCTTATTTGACATACTTACCACATATCATATCTTATCCTTCTCCCCCGTACTAATTCAATTCAATTTCTTGTTTTATTCGCCAGTGTCGAGTTTTATTTTTTATTTAGTTCGGTTTTTTCTTTGAAGCATTTTTATCACGATATTATTGTGATATCGCCAGTGTCACAAAGTAAGTATTGGCGGCTGCGCGCATTCTCTATTTTGTGCCAGTGTCAAGTTTACTCGGTGACTTTGCACCCGTATGAACTAAAACAACCTGTCATGTTACGAAGCTATCCCATAACGTCACGCTCATTTTTATTTTCAGAAACTAGGAGCAGCAGCAGTCTTCGAAAACCAGCCAGTGATAGAGTGTTCAGAAGTGGTGATCGTCTCCCTGAAGCCCGACGTGGTCTCCCCAGTGCTGAGGGAGATCAAGGACCTGCCAGCTTCCAAGAACAAACTCTTCATCTCTGTCGCCATGGGAGTTTCCACCGCTACTATTGAAAAGGTGAATAAAACGGCAGTTATATGTAAATTTTGAAATATTCTTGTTTATTCTAGGCGCAAGTGCTTTGAAGAAAATAATCATACAATAACTAGGTACCACCTACAAATGTGTGTAGTATCCTTTTTATTGAAACGGAAAATATGATGTCATTTTCAAATATGTTTGAATTGTTGGTAATTTCATTTGTATATTGCGTAACTCTTATTCAGTAACGAATAGATAAATTTTATTCCTTGCACAGGTTCATAGTGCGAACAAAGAAACAGCCCATAAAACTAGATAAAATGGAGTTTAAATTTTGTCATCAAAATGAAAAAATAAGTTATTACAAATTTATGTATCTGAAAACGAGTATTAGTCAGCTCTTTTGACTAACCTGATTCATGATTGTCTGTTTTTCAAATTCTTTTACAGTCGCTTCCCTCAGAAGCGCGTGTGATTCGCGTGATGCCGAACACCCCAGCACTGGTCAAGGAAGGCGCTGCAGCTCTCAGTCGCGGCTCCAAGGCTACTTCTGAAGATGCTGAACTGGCCAGCACGCTGTTTCGCGCGGTCGGAACCTGTGATGAGGTCCCAGAGTACCAGATGGACGCCGTGACTGCGTTGAGTGGCAGTGGGCCAGCTTATGTGAGTAGAGTGACTCCAAACCTACTTCTGACGATGGTGAGTGAACTAGCTAGCACGCTGTTTAGCGCAGCTGGTTCCCGAGTATACCCCGAGTACCAGAAGAGTTCGAGAAATCAGTAGGTACGCTCAACTGTTTAATAATCTTACATTATTTTATTTTCTGAAATACATACGATTTGAATATTCTTCAATTACATAAAAAAAATACTTACTGTTCTGTACCTAAACAACACGAGCATAAGCATAATTGTTCAGCTGACTTTTCTGAAGTTTAGGTAGACATCTTAAACTTATAAAAACAAAATGTTCTCAATGACTGACTGACTCATTTATCAACGCACAGCCTAGTCTACTTATGCTGGAAACATGAAAGTGCAGGAGGTTGATATGTTTATAAGCTAAGAAAGGGTTTTTAGAATGATAACCCCTAAAAGAAAAAGAAAGGGGTGAAACGTTGGTATGAAAGTTCGTGGTCTTTGAAGCGAATATTTGGGATTCGATTCGTCCTATATACGTTTAAGAGCTCATTGGTCTTGTCGATGGAGTAACTGCCAGTTGTTTCTATCTTCCCTTTCTCCTTGACGTCCTCGTATATCTTGACATGACAATAATTTTTTCCTTGACTTGGATTCGATAAAGAAACTAAAATAATTAAACATGTTTTTCAGGATGTTCTAAATTTTGACTGCTAAAGGGGTTAAAGGGTCAAAAATGAAAGTATGGAGGATTTAAATTTAAATACGAACACGTGTCTTTTTTAGCATTTTCCATTTTTACCTCTAATGGGGAAAACATTCAGTTAAAAGTGTGTATGAAAGTTTTTGATGTGATCCGTTTCAAGATATGACACACCATGAATCTAAAAGATTTTAATACGTTTCTAAGGGAATATTGAATTTTGATTTTGAAAAATACTTAATTATTTGTACCTATGAAAATTTTGCTTGCATGAAAATAATGCCTCTGAGTCGATCTCTTCTAAATTTTGGGATTAAACTAAGGACTTCAAGTTATCAAATTCAGCATTTTCAAAATTTTGGACCCTAAAGGGTGAAAAGAAGATTAAATGTTTGTATGGAAATTAATGGTATTAAATGTGATCTGTTTCAAAAAAATATTAAACTAAGAGAAGTCAAATAATAAGGAGGCCAAAGTATGCATTTGAAAGATTTTATAAGGTTTATCGGGTCGTTAGTAGCCTCGTAATTGCGCATAACAAAATGTGCAAAAGTAACCTAGAACTTTCCAAACTGTCTCAGTTTTCATTTTTACTTTATGATGATATGTAAGTAGTTAGTAACAAGTTAAATAAAATCAGAAACAAGCATCACTACATTCTGCACATTTAACATTATAATTTACTCCAACAATTTTGGAATCAACCAAACAATCAAAACATGTTGCAACATGGCCACTGTGGCTGATATCACTGAAGTGATGTGAAAGATAGTTAAAACCTGAACTCCTGGTAGAAATGAAACAACCGTAAGAATAATGTACTTACCAAAAACACTATCCGTCCTACTCTATCCTTCCGAATTTACGTTATTGCCACAAGAGAAAACTATATTTAACTCACAGAAGATTTAAGGCATGCCTCCTTCTCTTACATTTCGTCTGAAATTCATTGACTTTGCCGTATTATGCCCGAGGTCTTCTGCGCATGTCTGAATGTTGTTTTTAGAACAAAATTTGACGTCCATTCAAATCCAACTAACTGAAGGAGTATGGCAGAAGCGGCGCTGTCGTCCAACATATATCTATCATTGCTTTAAATTACACTCTATGTCATTGGAGATAAGGGGCATTACTGAAAGCTAGTTTAGTTCATATTTTCTCCGCGACCCTTTTTTCAATTGGGCGGATAATAGCTCAAATTCTTGAGTTTGCTACCAGGGAAGCATAACTAGCGATGAGCAGAAAAACCAGCTTAACAGGACCTACAACCAATGACAGGACTACTACGCGACCAAGCAAGTTAGACATATGTCAAACGTGGCGATGGTCGTAGCTGATTGGGCACTAAGACGAAAGCGGGGGCAGGGAGGGTACGCGGGCGGTAAGGACTCTTTCCACGTGCAGGTCATATTGAATTGCTTGACCAGTACTTCCTGCTTCATCCAACTTGAGCCCTTGACGAACAGCGCCGCTCACAGGGCTCTACCAAAAACGGTTAGGGTTCGCTGTTTCAGCCTGGCATAGGTGAAAGGATAGAGACAACTAAAACTTCACATGTGCTTCACACACAATCAGCCGACGCCTCCGTAGAACTGTGCTGCAAACCCAAAGACCATTTTTGGTACAAAACCTCCAAAAATGTATATTAGACTTATTATGAACTTTTTTACATTATAATTTGCCTTTATGATTACACCGTTATCGCATTGATGAGATAGTCAGTTAGCTGAGTACTGTCCTTATATATGCGGTGTTTGAATTTGTATTTGCATCCACTTTATAGTAGAGTTAATTTCTTCAGGTTTTGTGGAATCCAAGAGAGTTTGCAGCCTAAAAAAATGGCAAATGTAAACGGAAAGAGTAGTATTACATTTACCCGGTCTGGTCTCCCGATTCGGTATACATTGATGGTTATCTTCAGTTTGTTGTAATGTTGCTCATATAATAACCAGCAATGTATGCCAAATAGGGAGGCAGGGCAGGGTAAGTGTAATAGGTGTAATTTATTTCCATCTCTGTTACTCCTAGCTCATTTCAATCTTTCTCTTTCATCTACATAGATTCCTAAGGCCCAACGCATCAGCGTACAGATAATCAAGCAAACAAACCCACTAAACAAATTTTCATAATCTTCTACCACAGTCAGGAATTGAACCAGCAACTTTTGCCATTGCTAGTGTCGATGCCTGTACCATCTGGGCTACCGCGGCTCGTTCCTAGAAAATTTTGCTAAATCTTTAAAATTCTATACCTTACACGGGAAAAAATTGGTATTCAATTTATCACGGGATTTCTTCGCTTAGATAACATTTAATCTGTAAAGAATAAATTTGTTGCTGGGTATTCGTGGCGAAACTAACAGGGTGGATAGAGCCATGCCACGCGTTATTGGCATCAAGATACACTTCCAAAATTCGCGGGCAAGGAACGAGCCGCGGTAGCCCAGATGGAAGAGGCGTCGCCGCCACTGGTAATGGACAAAGTCGCAGGTTCAAATCCTGCTCGCGGTGGAAAATTTAGCAAGTTCTTTAAAATTTTATTCCTAACACGGGAAATGATTAAATATTTGGTATTCTATTTTACATTAATAGCCACAATAGCCCACTGCTGGGCCTCCACCTAGGGCTTTTTTAAAACACATTTCGGGGCGGCTTATCGAGGCTTTGGGTGACCCGAGAGCTGGCAGTTATTTCGCTCAAAGAATAAGTTTGGCAATACAGAGAGGTAATGTTGCCAGCATTTTGGGTACTCTGCCTCGGTGCGCCGCTCTGGAAAAAGTTTTTATTGGCATTATTTTTGTTTTATTCTGTTTTACGTATTTGATTAAGTAAATAAATAAATAGGGTAATATATATATACGTAATTCATAGGGAACACTGCTGCCTATTCCCTCCTAGTCCGTTAGTCGCTTATTACGACATCAACGGATAGAATTACGATGACGCTAATCTAAGCCGGCATCACATCATACGACACACAAAAGAATATTGTAAGCAATATTCCTTTGCCCCATATGGGCCAAGTAGAAGTCAACAGCATAAAATGTCGGTGTTTTCGCCAGCTCTGACATGCCGAGCGTCATTTCATTAATATTGTGTTACAAAGTAGTAATAGGTTGTCAGTTTGCCTGGCAGAAGATTCATTCTAATGCTATTGTAAACAGGGTGTAACAGGTACAGCCCTCGAAATATTGATAGGCAGGCAATGAAACTGAACAACTTCAGGATCAGCTGACTGCCTATGGGAAAAATTTAAATTATAACTGTCTTTTCCTGAAATATATTCCAAACTGAAAGTTGTTTTGCTACATGCTCTGAATGCTCTTTCAACATTCAGCGGGCCGTGAGGGTTGTGGGCACCAAATTACTATATTACTATGTATATAAAAAATCGAACAGATTATAATGTTGGCTGTGACTGTAACCAACTCTTGAAACATTCATAACTTGAACCCGGGACCGAATTACAAGTCCCGGTCGCAGGTCGATTACTTATTTTCATATTTAATAAACATCATACAGCACTGTGAGTGTGAATATGCACATAATCCTAAATTGCACCAACTCACTAGTCAAATCCAGTCTACTATCTCCATTGTAAACTGTAGAATACCACCATCTCATTTGTCTCCGTGGGAGGGGGTCGCAAAAAGCAACAGGCATAAATTCATCTAGGGAATAAAAATGCCGTGTGATGCCGGCTTAGAATAGCATCGCCCCCTTTCTTACTTATGGGTGTCGTAAGAGGCGACTAAGGGACTCTACGGTTAGATGTCTATTGCAATTTTAGGCGATGGGCTGACACCTGTCACTATAGTGATGTGATGCGCAGTTATCTGATTGACCCTCAAACTTTTATCGGACGTGGTGTTAATATCCGTTTTACGGCAGTTACCACTCTGCCTACCCTGCAAGGGATATAGGCGGGATTCATGTATGTACCTATGTACGAATTAAAATGAAAAAATGTTTCATTAGCAGAATTACGTACCTCACATACAATTGATATGTTGTAATATAACAATAGATATCCAAAATATAACATTACACACATACACACATATCACGCCTATAATCCCTTGCGGGACATTTACGCCACGTCTGACAAACAGTTGAAGGTCATTCCGAAAACTGTGTGTGCATTGCCATAAAGACAGGTTGTCAGCCCATCGTTTAAAAATACAATATACACACGCACCCTCGAGTCCTTTAGTCGCCTCTACGACTCCCACAGGAAAATAATGGGTTGAGGCCGTTCTAAGCCGGCATCACACGGCCAACATATAACATTACAATTACAAGTAAATTGTAGGTATGAACACGGTGGTAACTATTCTTAAGGCTGTTCTTTAGTTATGCCGAGCCGGTGCCCAGCTCCTGATTTTCAGCTGAAGCCATATTTTTCATTTTTGAGGAATTAAGTACATGACAATCAGATATCAAGATGTTCATGATTGCCCTCGAGGGGCATCGATCAAACGAAACTTACATACATACATACACACATCACGCCCACAATCCCCCGCGGGGTAGGCAGAGCGTAAACGGCCGCAAAAACGGACATTTACGCCACATCTGACAAACATTTGAGGGACATTCCGAAAACTGTGCATCGCCACAGTGACAGGTTGTCAGCCCATCGCCTAAAATTGCAATACACACCCTCGAGTCCCCAAGTCGCCTCTTTCGACTCCCACGGGTAAGAAACGGGGCGATGCCACTCTTAACCGGCATCACACGGCAAACGAAACTTAACGAATTGCAAAACATATGCATTGTATTCGTATACCGTATAAATAATTACTGCTATGAAAGTTAGTTCAGGAGCTCCATGAAAATCTATTTTCACAGAATAAATACACTAGAATTTTAAAAAAGTTCGCAATATTTTAAATTTTAATTTTAGGTGCTCTAAAACATTGTCACCAGGGCTCAACAGGTCATTGATCCGGTGTCCCACACAAAGAAGAACAGAAAATTAATTCTGAAAAAAGCAGTCCAGCTGAGCTGCTGCGAGAACCTCACGAATAGTAGTGTATGCATTTATAAATGAATATTCAAAGAACTCCTTCCTCACCCAGTTTTCACATACATTTGTCTATGTTGCCGTGTAAACGGACTACTATATTCTTAATTATTTTCTTGCAATGTTTTGAAATACGTCTGGTCGATGCACTAAGTAAATTTGTATGAACAGTGGGCCACAATGCTTAATTTTTCACAAAAAAAATTCAAGAACAAAGATCTTTTAACATCGCAGCATTCTATTTCCAACTAAACCTTTCCGTGTTTTCAAACCGTCTACTTTGTGAATATTTTCAACGGATTCACATATGTTTTGAGCTTTGTTGGATGATGCTTCACCAATGCTTCACCATGGCGGAGCAGTGATGTTGTGAGGTG
Source organism: Tuta absoluta (assembly GCA_027580185.1). NCBI lineage: Eukaryota > Metazoa > Arthropoda > Insecta > Lepidoptera > Gelechiidae > Tuta > Tuta absoluta. The sequence continues at coordinate 3,402,974 of JAQAHW010000034.1, forward strand.
GTGTCTGAAAGATAGTGAAAACATGTACTCCTGGTACAGATGAAACAGCCGCAAAATGCGTGGTAACCGTATTTCTTCTTTGTCTCACTCTTAACTATGAAACTAACGTTCATGCCGCAAGAGAAAAATATATTTAACTCACACATTATTTAAGGCATGCCTCCTTCTCTAACAATTTCCGTCAAATTCATTATTTTGCCGTATTTTTCTTGAGGCTTTCTGCGCATGTCTGCCTGTTGTTTTCGGAACTAAATTTTAATCTATTCGAGGCCGACTAAATACAGGAGTATACCAGATGCGGCGCTGCCGTCTAAAGAATATATCTGTCATTGCGTTATTACACTATTATACCCTCTATGTTGTTTCACCTAAGGTACATCAGTAAGAGCTATTTTAGTTCCGATTTTCTCCGCGGGCCTTCCTACAATAGGGCGGGTTACCGTTGAATTTCTCAGCATCGCTACCAGGGAAGCATAACTGGCGATGACCAGAAAAACCAGCTTAACAGGACCTCCAACCAATGACAGTACTTCTACTCGACCAAGTAAGTTAGACATATGTCAAATGTGGCGTTGGTCGTAGCTGATTGGGCACTAAGACGAAAGCGGGGGCAGGGAGGGTACGCGGGCGGGAAGGAAGCTTTCCACTAGCAGGTCATATTGGCTTGGTCGACCAGTACTTCCTGCCTCAACCAACTCAGGCCCTTGACGGACAGCGCCGCACACAGGGCTCTACCAAAAACGCTTACAGTTCGCTGTTTCAGCCTGACATATGTGAATGAATAGAGACAACTAAAACGTCACACATAATCAGCCGTGGCTAGCGTAGATCTGTGCTGCAAACCCAAGGACCAGATTCTGTACAAATCCCCTAAAACTTACTATATTGATTTATTTTGCTCTAGACTAACAAATACTACCCAAATTACGCTGTTATTAAAACAGTGACGAGAAACTTACTTAGTGAGCTAAATATTCGCTAAAGATGTGTTCTAATTTCCTCTTAATACCTACATAAAGGTGGAATTTACGTCTTTACTTTTCGAATAATCAAAAGGGTTTGCAGTCTGAAGGCGTGGCTATGAAAATGGAATGAGTTGTAAATTTTGTTTAGCTTTATCTCTGTTCTTCCTTGCCATAACCCATTAAATGTTTCTCTTTCATCCAGTTTCCTAAGTCCAGCCATAATCAATACCAACCAGCAGAGCAATCAATACTTTAAAAATCAGGCCTTTAATCCATGCGAGAGAGGCAAACGCCAAAGGCCTATGAGAGCGTTTTTGTATTTCAGTATTTATGTCTTTCAGTAGTAACAGGTTATCTGTCCATCGACTACAATTGCAATACTTAGGGAACCTCGGATCGATTGATATCTACTTAATGCTAATGCAGTGGGGGAGCGCTATTCTAAGCGGGTTTCAAATGTCACAATATTATACAGTAAAGGCAGACTTGTAGGTCCAATTTGACAGGCAGGCATTGACTAAGCTAACTTTTTATATAACATATTCGCATTGCAGTATCAATCCAACCGGCAGTATCACAATCGCATATTGCATAGGGGAACAATTCATTTGAGTACTTTGTCATTAGATTTTGTCTCTCCTCCCACACCGCCTTGTTATTATAAACCATTCTACAACGTGTTAGGTAAATGTCTGAACAAACTTTCAGGGCCCTTTTCGTGAAACTGATAAATTTTTCATTACAACTTTTTTCTGAGAAACACGTATTTTGATACTCCCGTACAGAATGACTCGGGTAACAACTATGTTTGTAGGCGGTTTTTTTTTTCGTTTCTACAAAAGCCACTATGTAAAGTAGTTCAGTTTCACGTCTATAACACGTCTTCATGTTTTAACAAACACTTAACACTAAATTGATCGGGATGATATCCATGTGGCCTAGAGTTTCCTTCATGATGAACATAACTTATGAATACTTATTTTGCTACCCCATAACTTACCCTTGACCATATCATCATTTACAAAGGTAGGTACTTACTCGATACCATACAGATCTTGAATCTATACGCATTCCTTCTACTTATTAGAAAATGTATGAATAATAATGATTCTCTTGTCCGATTGTAAGAGGTTATGACGGTACATACAGACCACGCTTTCCGAGGTAGACAACTACAGACATAAATACAAGTGAAACAGCTGTAATAATAACGTGATATGGTAGAGATATCCATCTTTGTCGAAACCGTATGAAAACAAGTGTCACAGAAAGGGAGAAGAAGATATTTGCTCCAGAAACAGATATATTTCTCCTGTTTTGACGTTTACTGTAATATTCACGAGTTTTCGCTGTGTGATGCGCGATGACCTCTGCGCGAACTTCTAGTATTATCCGCACCATTTAGGGAGTACAGCAAGCGTGGCGCTGTTGTCGCAAATAATACCTGTCATTGCGTGGAGTTACACTATTCAACACTCTGTGCCAATCGAAATAAGGCCTGACTATGATGGTCTGTTTTAGTTCATATTTTGCTCCATGGGACTTCTTTAATAGTGCGGGTTTGAGCAGAATCCGTCGGCATTGCTACCAGGAACACATAACATGCGATGATACGCAAAACCAGCTTAACAGGACCCTCGAAATAAAGCAGAACTACGACCGAGCTAGCCAATCAGACGAATGACAGATGTGACCTCAATCGCAGGGTAAAGCTGATTGGGTACTAGGGCAACTGCGGGGACTGTGACGTTATGCGGGCGGGAGTGCGTCCTTCCGTCTACAAAACTTAAAACATAGGACCTTGACAACCAGCGCCGTTTACAGGGGTCATATAAAACGCTCACGGTTTGTCTTTCGCACTCGGATATGCATGAACGGAACGAGACACCAAGTATTTGACGAATAGACTCTCTCCGACGAAAGCTGGCCCGAGTTCAGGGCGGCAATTCAAACATTTTGTTAGCCGACAACACGAGAGTACGCACTCACAAAATATACGCAATTGATAATGCATTGTGTTTGTCCGGATGTAGTCCTCGTGATGAAAAACAATAAAATTTCAACTGAAGTTATTTAGTGTATTGAAGAGATGATTTTTTTAAATTGGCTGATATCCTGGGCCACATTTCGTTGGACAGAGTCTATCAGCTGTATAATGCGCTATAGTTGCTGTTTAGTCATCAATGAAGTCATGGTGTCGCATACCTGTAGACCACTAGGTATCATACTAAATTGGTGTGTGTGTATAAGGCTAATGTAATATGGTTTTAATTTTTAAACCAAAAGTATGACTGTGATCAGACTATAAGGCAGCTAAACCAATCTTTCGACGCCACCGTTTCACAATCGCATATAGTATGAATATGAATATATTATAAACAATTTAACAGCGTGTTAGGTAAATGTCATACTAACTTTCAGAATTCAAATATATTTTAAGCTTTGTTGGATATTAAGTCATACGTCGATCAAATGATGCTTAACCACGGCAAAGCAGTGAAATTGTGGGGTTGTGTTATATAGTTTAAACGTGTACTCCTGGTACAAATGAAACAGCCGCAAACAATGCGTGGTAACCGTATTTCTTCATTGGTCTTACTCTAAACTATTTAACTATCCTGGGTGCCGCAAGAGATAAATATATTTAACTCACACATTATTTAAGGCATGCCTCCTTCTCTTACAGTTCCTGTCAAATTCATTATTTTTGCCGTATTATGCTTGGGGCTTTCTGCGCATGTCTGGATATTGTTTTCGGAACAATATTTTATATCTATTCGAGTCCGACTAAATAAAGGAGTATCCCAGATGCGGCGCTGCCGTCCATAGAATGTATCTGTCAATGCCTTACTACACTTATAAACCCTCTATGTCGTTTCACATAAGGTACAACAGTTGGAGCTATTTTAGTTCCAATTTTCTCCGCGGGCTTTCCTTCAATAGGGCGGGTTATACTTATAGCTGAATTCCTTGGCATCGCTACCAGGGAAGCATAACTGGCGATGATCAGATAAACTAGCTTAACATGACCTCCACCCAATGACAGCACTTCTACTCGACCAAGTAAGTTAGACATATGTCAAACGCGGCGTTGTTCGTAGCTGATTGGGCACTAAGACGAAAGCGGGGGCAGGGAGGGTACGCGGGCGGGAAAGACACGTTCCACTTGCAGGTCAAACTGACTTGGTCGACCAGTACTTCCTGCCTCAACCAAGTCGGGCCCTTGACGGACAGCGCCGCACACAGGGCTCTACCAAAAACGCTCACAGTTCGCTGTTTCAGCCTGACATATGTGAATGAATAGAGACAACTAAAACGACACACATAATCAGCCGTGGCCTGCGTAGAACTGTGCTGCAAACCCAAGGACCAGTTTCGGTACAAATCCCCAAAAACTTACTAGATTGATTTATTTTGCTCTAGAATACCAAATACCACCCAGATTACACTGTTATTAACACAGTGATGAGGTAGTCAGTCAGTAAGCTATGTACTAGCAAAAGAAGTGTTCTATAGTCTGGCAACGTCGTGCATGCCGCTCCCTGCGGCGTTACAGACGTTCGGGGGGCAGGGTAATTATGATCTCTGCGGGGGTGCGGAAAGTGTGCGGGGAATGGGCGCGAGCACGGAGCGTGTCACTGATTGTCATTTGCCGGCGGTCACTCGCCGCGGTCAGTTGTGTACTTAGGAACTCGAAACTTTTTACAAGACGCACATGAGATTACGACCCCAAGATGAGTCCTCCAATAAGAAAACAAACAAAGGAAGTTGTGTATAACATACACAAATTCTTTGAAGAACGCAAGAAAGATCCTTCTACGCAGGAACACCAGAATGATGTCAATTTAGCAAAATTAGTAGCCAGCGTTACGGGATTTTCAGAAAGATCTGTAAGGAATATTGTAAGTGAAGACACCAAATGATGCAGGAAGTTCAAAGTTTAAATCTCCCAAGAAAAACTTATTTCCAAAAAAGCGAAAAGAGGTTGATAGTTTCACTTTAGGAGTGATTCGGCGAAAAGTCTCCCAGTTTTATACTGTTTAAAAAGCTATGCCGACTGATATGCGGATTAGATATGCACAGAATATATATCTAAATTTCTAATTACTTTATTATTTATTAATTAACAACACAATGGCAATTTCACATGTTACCGTGTTATGTATAGGATTGACCCATTTTATTCGCGCAGATGTCGTAATCAGCGACTAACGTCTGAAACGGCTCTCAAATATTTGTCAGATGGTCAAATGTGGCGATAGCAACCGTATTTTACGGCTGTTAACACCTTGCCTTACGCTGCAAGGTATAAAGGCCTTATGTGTGTTGTGTGTGTATGTAGATTTACTCGTGGAATCATTCGCAGCAAACATAAAAAATATCCCACCAAAAATAAAAACATATGAAATTATTGAGAACCATAATTACCTATAAGTATTAATCTCGAGATATGTTCAGTTGAAATCTCTACGTGTGTAGCATACGCGTGCTAGTGACGTGCAACCCTCCCCCCGCCTCACCACAACCAATGAAGGAGCGGCAAGCACGAAGCTGCCAGTCTATAATTTCCTTGTAATACCTACATTTCGATAAAATTTACGTCTTTACATTTCGAATATTTCAATAGGGTTTGCAGCCTGAAGGCGTGGCATATGAAAATGGAATGAGTTGTAAACTTTCTGTTGCTTCATCTCTGTTCCTCCTAGCCAATACCCATTAGATGTTTCTCTTTCATTCTGATTCCCAAACCCAGAAATAATCAATACCGCAGAGAAATCGATATTTTAGCAATCACGTCTTTATTCCAAGCGGGGGAGGCAAACGCCTACGGCCTAGAAGATCGTTTTTGCATTTCAGTATTTATGTCTTACAGTAGTAACAGGTTCACTGTCCATTGACTAAATTGCAATACTTAGAAACCTCGGATCGATGCTAATGCAGTGAGGGAGCGCTGTTCTAGGCCGGTATCAAATGTCATAATATTTTTCAGTAAAAGCACACTTGTAGGTCCAATTTGACTAGCAATTATTGACGAAGCTAACTTATTATATAACATATTCGCATTGCAGTATCAATCCAACCGGCAGTATTACAATCGCATATCGCATAGGGGAACAATTCATTCGAGTACTTTGTCATTATATTTCTTCTCTCCTCCCCCACCACCTTGTTATAATAATCCATTGTACAGTGTGTTAGGTAAATGTCTAAACAAACTTTCAGGGCGCGTTAAAGACGTGTAGCTCATCAACTTTTCAAGGTAACTTTTTTCGAAATTATGAAAAACACGTATTTTGATACTCCCGTACAGAATGATTCGGGAAACAACAAAGTTTGTATAAGTATTTGTTTTCGTACCTACAAAAGCCACTATGAAAAGTAGTTCAGTTTCACGTCTATAACACGTCTTCATGTTTTAACAGACACTTAACACACTGTATTGATCGGGATGATTGCCATGCGGCCTAGAGCTTTCTATAAAATGACCATACTCATTTTGCTGCCCTATAACTTACCCTTGACCTTAGAATCATTTACAAAGGTAGGTACTTACTCGATACCATACAAATCTTGTACCTATACGCATTCCTACTACTTATTAGAAAATATATTAATTATAATGATTCTCTTGTCCGATTGTTAGAGGTTATGACGGTACAGACAGACTACGATGTCCTAGGTAGACAACTACAGACATAAATTCAAGTGAAACAGCTGTAATAATAACGTGATATGGTTTAGATATCCATCTTTGTCGAAACCGTATGAAAACAAGTGTCACAGAAAGGGAGAAAATGATATTTGCTCCAGAAACAGATATATTTCTCCTGTTTTGACGTTTACTGTTATATTCACGAGTTATCGCTGTGTGATGCGCGATGACCTCTGCGTGAACTACTAGTATTATCCGCACCATTTAGGGAGTACAGCAAGCGTGGCGCTGTTGTCGCAAAGAATACCTGTCATTGCGTAGAGTTACACTATTTAACACTCTATGTCATTCGAAATAAGGTCTGGCTATCATGGTCTGATTTAGTTCACATTTTGCTCCATAGGACTTCTTTAATAGAGCGGGTTTGAGCAGAATCCGTCGGCATTGCTACCAGGAACACATAACATGCGATGATACGCAAAACCAGCTTAACAGGACCCTCGAAATAAAGCAGAACTACGACCGAGCTAGCCAATCAGACGAATGACAGATGTGACCTCAATCGCAGGGTAAAGCTGATTGGGTACTAGGGCAACTGCGGGGACTGTGACGTTATGCGGGCGGGAGTGCGTCCTTCCGTCTACAAAACTTCAAACATAGGACCTTGACAACCAGCGCCGTTTACAGGGATCATATAAAACGCTCACGGTTTGTCTTTCGCACTCTGATATGCATGAACGGAACGAGACACAAAGTATTTGACGAATACACTCTCTCCGACGAAAGCTGGCCCGAGTTCAGGGCGGCAATTTAAACATTTCGTTAGCCGACAACACAGAGTACGCACTCACTAAATATACGCAATTGATAATGCATTGTGTTTGTCCGTATGTAGTCCTCGTGAAAAAAACAATATAATCTCAACTGAAGTTATTTAGTGTACCTATTAAAGAGATGATTTTTTTAAATTGGCTGATATCCTGGGCCACATTTCGTTAGTCTTTCAGCAGCTGTATAATGCGCAGCCGTATAGTTGCTGCTTAGTCATCAATGTAGTCATGGTTTCGCATACCTGTAGACCACTATCAGACTAAATTGATATGTGTGTATAAGGCTAATGTAATATGGTTTTTTAAACCAAAAGTATGACTGTGATCAGACTACAAGGCAGCTAAACCAATCTTTCGACGCCACCGGCCAAAAAGATAGGTTCCCGACAGGCAGATTCACAATCGCATATAGCTTAGGGGCAGAATTCATTTAGATACTTTGTCATAAGATTTCTTCTCTCCCCCCACATTGCCTTGTTATTATATACAATTTAACAGCGTGTGAGGTAAATGTCTGCTCTAATTTTCAGAATTCAAATATATTTTGAGCTTTGTTGGATATTAGGTCATACGTCGATTAAATTATGCTTTACCACGGCAAAGCAGTGAAGTTGTGGGGTTGTGTCAGATAGTTTAAACGTGTACTCCTGGTACAAATGAAACAGCCGCAAACAATGCGTGGTAACCGTATTTCTTCATTGGTCTTACTCTAAACTATTTAACTATCCTGGGTGCCGCAAGAGATAAATATATTTAACTCACACATTATTTAAGGCATGCCTCCTTCTCTTACAGTTCCTGTCAAATTCATTACTTTTGCCGTATTATGCTTGGGGTTTTCTGCGCATGTCTGGTTGTTGTTTCCGGAACAATATTTAATATCTATTCGAGTCCGACTAAATAAAGGAGTATCCCAGATGCGGCGCTGCCGTCCATAGAATGTATCTGTCAATGCCTTAGTACACTTATAAACCCTCTATGTCGTTTCACATAAGGTACAACAGGTGGAGCTATTTTAGTTCCAATTTTCTCCGCGGGCCTTCCTTAAATAGGGCGGGTTATACTTATAGCTGAATTCCTTGGCATCGCTACCAGGGAAGCATAACTGGCGATGATCAGATAAACTAGCTTAACAGGACCTCCAACCAATGACAGGACTACTACTCGACCAAGTAAGTTTAACATATGTCAAACGTGGCGTCGGTCGTAGCTGATTGGGCACTAAGACGAAAGCGGGGGCAGGGAGGGTACGCGGGCGGGAAAGACGCTTTCACTAGCAGGTCAAACTGACTTGGTCGACCAGAACTTCCTGCCTCAACCAACTCGGGCCCTTGACGGACAGCGCCGCACACAGGGCTCTACCAAAAACGCTTACAGTTCGCTGTTTCAGCCTGACATATGTGAATGAATAGAGACAACTAAAACGTCACACATAATCAGCCGTGGCCTGCGTAGAACTGTGCTGCAAACCCAAGGACCATTTTCGGTAGAAATCCCCAAAAACTTACTATATTGTTTTATTTCGCTCTAGAATACCAAATAGTACCCAAATTACGCTGTTATTAACACAGTGATGAGGTAGCCAGTCAGTAAACTATGTACTAGCAAAAGAAGTGTTCTAATTTCCTAATAATACCTACATCTAAGTGGAATTTACGGCTTTACATTTCGATAATTTCAACAGGGTTTGCAGTCTCAAGGCGTAGCATATGAAAATGTAAACTTTCTGTTACTTCATCTCTGTTCCTCCTAGCCAATACCCATTAGATGTTTCTCTTTCATTCAGATTCCCAACTACTACTACTACTACTAATTAGCCTATATTAGCCCACTGCTGGACATAGGCCTCTGGACATAGATTCCCAAGCACAGAAATAATCAATACCGCAGAGAAATCGATATCTTAGCAATCACGTCTTTATTCCAAGCGGGGAAGGCAAACGCCAACGGCCTAGAAGATCGTTTTTGCATTTCAGTATTTATGTCTTACAGTATTAACAGGTTAACTGTCCATTGACTAAATTGCAATACTTAGAAACCTCGGATCGATGCTTATGCAGTGGGGGAGCGCTATTCTAGGCCGGTATCAAATGTCACAATATTTTTCAGTAAAAGCAGACTTGTAGTTCCAATTGGACAGGCAATTATTGACGAAGCTTACTTTCAATATAACATACTATTATTCGCATTGCAGTATTAATCCAATCGGCAGTATCACAATCGCATATAGCATAGGGGAACAATTCATTTGAGTACTTTGTCATTAGATTTCTCCTCTCCTCTCACACCACCTTGTTATTATAATCCATTGTACAGTGTGTTAGGTAAATGTCTAAACAAACTTTCAGGGCGCGTTTAAGACGTGTAGCTTATCAACTTTTCAAGGTAACTTTTTTCTAAATTCTGAAAAACACGTAAGTATTTTGATACTCCCGTACAGAATGATTCGGGAAACAACAAAATTTATATGAGTATTTTTTTTCGTACCTACAAAAGCCACGATGAAAAGTAGTTCAGTTTCACGTCTATAACACGTCTTCATTTTTTAAAAGACACTTAACACACTGTATTGATCGGGATGATTGCCATGCGGCCTAGAGCTTTCTATAAAATGATCATACTTATTTTGCTGCCCTATAACTTACCCTTGACCAAAGAACCATTTACAAAGGCTACTCGTACTTACTCGATACCATACAGATCTTGCACCTATACGCATTCCTACTACTAATAAGAAAATGATTGAATTATAATGATTCTCTTGTCCGATTGTAAGAGGTTATGACGGTACAGACAGACCATGCTGTCCGAGGTAGACAACTACAGACATAAATACAAGTAAAACAGCTGTAAGAATAACGTGATATGGTTGAGATATCCATCTTTGTCTTAATCGTATGAAAACAGTTGTCACAGAAAGGGAGAAATAGATATTCGCTCCAGAAACAGATATATTTCTCCTGTTTTGACGTTTACTGTTATATTCACGAGTTTTCGCTGTGTGATGCGCGATGACCTCTGCGCGAACTTCTAGTATTATCCGCACCAGTTAGGTAGTACAGCAAGCGTGGCGCTGTTGTCGCAAATAATACCTGTCATTGCGAGGAGTTACACTATTCAACACTCTGTGCCAATCGAAATAAGGCCTGACTATGATGGTCTGTTTTAGTTCATATTTTGCTCCATGGGACTTCTTTAATAGAGCGGGTTTGAGCAGAATCCGTCGGCATTGCTACCAGGAACACATAACATGCGAAGATACGCAAAACCAGCTTAACAGGACCCTCGAAATAAAGCAGAACTACTGGCCGAGCTAGCCAATCAGACGAATGACAGATGTGACCTCAATCGCAGGGTAAAGCTGATTGGGTACTAGGGCAACTGCGGGGACTGTGACGTTATGCGGGCGGGAGTGCGTCCTTCCTCGTCAAACATAGGACCTCGATAACCAGCGCCGTTTACAGGGATCATATAAAACGCTCACGGTTTGTCTTTCGCACTCGGATATGCATGAACGAAACGAGACGCCAAGTATTTGACGAATAGACTCTCTCCAACGAAAGCTAGCCCGAGTTCAGGGCGGCAATTCAAACAATTCTTTACCTGACAACACAGAGTACGCAGTAAACACACGCAATTTTTTATTGCTTTGTGTTTATCCTTCTGTAATGTTCATGTTGAAACACAATTTATTCTCAACTGCAGTTATTTAGTGTATAATCAGGATCGATTTTTTAAATTGCCGCCCGGTATCCTGTGCCATCTTTCATTAGTCAGAGTCAGAACCGACCGTATAATGCGCAAAAATGACTGCGCAGTTGCTGGTTAGTCATCAATGTAGTCACGGTGTAGCATACACGTAGACCACTTTCAGACTAAATTAATGTTTATGGACAATGTAATAGGGTATTTTTCTTAAATCAAAAGTAAGACTGTGATTAGACTAGGTATAAGGCAGCTAAACAAATCTTTGGAATTTCCTAATCATTCTAAAATATTCCCAAGCATTAGCAGGCTGAAACTAAAGGCGCTATTTGTGCTGACAATGTTCCATAAAAGGATTGGAAGACTCTAATTAGCAGTATTACTTTGTAGAGAAGCCTTAGTTTTTAATTTTTGACTTGATGGATAATTGTAAAATATTTCGAGTCGGTCTCTTTGTCCAAACCTATACATACATAGACAACTATATAAATTCTAAGGTCCAAACCATTTGCAAAACTAATATCTCGTGATCTCGTCCTACACAAACGCAATTTCTAAACGCTGGCCTTGTGTTAGTGTAAGTTTCACAATGTCCTGTAGCCAGTAGGTATGTAATCGATAATATCTGCAATTACTGGGTTGGTTTTCTTAGATATACCTACATGTATGAACTGTACTCGGTTTACTATAACTGTATCATATACTATTTTTTATCGCGACAAAACGATACGCTTTATTTCTGGGTACAACAGTTACCAGCGCTGTCGTACCTAAAGGTTACCTATGGTATCTGTCAAAAATCATGCAAATTTTTCATTGATGCCGGCTAAGAATAGCATCACCCTCTTTCTTGCCCGTGGGAATCGTAAGAGGCGACTAAGGGACTCGAGGATGTGTGTTGTAATTTTAGGCGATGGGCTGACCACCTGTCACTATGGCTATAGGTACACAATTTTTCGGATGACCCTCAAATGTTTGTCAGACGTGGCGTAAATGTCCGTTTAATGCGGCCGTTTATGCTCTGCCGACCCCGCAAGGTATTATAGGCGTGATATGTGTATGTAATTTTCATTGTTCCGATGTCTTCTAGTATGGAATTGACTGACTTTGAAAATTGGCTTTTTGGAGTGACGGGAATATAGTTTGGTACCTATAGATATTTCTACTGTGTACCTATGACTTAGCTAGTTGCTTACAGCCTATCGCAATGTGTGGTTTCTAAAAGTCTGAATCACTTTTGCTGTAGCTGTATAGAGGATGAATTTAGTTTCGGTTTACCACTTGAAATAGATTTAGCTATTCTTTTACACCTTTTATTAATTACTTGTAAATCCAAGCTAGTAAATTGACATATTCATGTATAACTTTCATATTTCATTGGTAGACTGTTTGTAGACATTATCTCTACTGGATGTAAAAACTGAAAATATTTCAAAGGTTGAACCCCCAGTCTATTAAGTTAAACCACTCGACCCAAATAAATATAGACAGAAAAAAGATAAAAACTTTATTAGATTACAATGTAAGATAATCTTAATTTATAACTTTCGTGATTTTTTCCCTACTTAGCTTGCTTCGGATATTGCAGGCTGAACCGCCTGATTGTCCGTAATAAGGATTATTCCGTGCTATGGTGAGCACGTCAAGCCGTTCTCTTTCTCTTTTTCGTGTGGGACACCGAGTCGTCCAACGACCTGATGAACCCTGGTGTCAGAGTTTTTCAACCGCCTACTACCACTAGTAGGCCTCTGACATGGTTGTGTAACGACCGCCGTCTAAGTTATCATAGACAGCAACCGGGACCGACGGCTTAGCGTGCCCTCCGAAGCACGGAACCATTTCTTTTCGGACAATCAGTTGGTTCACCCTGCAATGTCCTAACCAGACCGGGAACAAATTCACAAAGTGATGAATATTAACTTTGTGAGTGTCGCACCGAGAATCGAACCCGGAACCTTTGCGTCGCAGGCAGTCGCACTACCACTGCGCCACATCCGCCATCAAAAGCCGTTGATCCTGGTTGTTGGTTATAATTAGCGGTAAAACGGCAGATCAGATTTGATCCTTCTTCTTTTCATGTGGGACACCGAGTCGTCCATCGACCTGATTCAAAAACTCTGACACCAGGATCTATTCTGCTCATTCGGTAACGTGGTGTCTCAATATGATGAAGATTTGGTCAATCACTTCTTATACATAAGTTCGCTCTTGCGCACAAGTATTACTATTATTAAACAATAAATAATATCGTCACCTTCGCATTAGCATTCGCAGTATCACTATCGCATCAGCTGTACCTACGAAAGGACTTCAATAGTAATGGTCCGTGTCCAGCAATGCACCGTTACTGTCGATGATGACGTTGATAGTTGCGAACACCTCAAAATCTCCTGAAAACTGAAAACGAGTAAGATATTTTTAAACAACTGTTTTTTTCACACAAACGCTGAAAAACAAATCGTACCTATTTACAGTGTTAGACAGTTTGCTGGTCAAATACGTAGCTACTACCTAGTTTGGATAGGTATTAGAAAAGGTTGCATAGAAATCACAACGTTAGCTATATCCTCGTTTTTGATTCGCTATAGTCGGGTAAGATAACACATAGGTATTTGTGTTAGTTATGCCAAAGGGACACAATTACTTATAATTTGACTACAAGAACAGATCTTATAAAATAGATACCTATACATATGACGGAAGAAGAACATAAAGCATAGAACTCTTGCAGTTTGTCCAAAAATTCATGGAGATGTCAAGATTATGTGATTTCACGTGACATTTTCTGCATCTGCAAATCGATACAAAAGATTATGAAGAAATTTAAACATTTTGCCTCCAGGTTTACATGCTGATAGAATCTCTGGCGGAAGGCGGGGTGCGTTGCGGCTTGCCCCGCGACCTGGCGCTCAAACTGGCCTCGCAGACGACCTTGGGGTCAGCGGCCATGTTGAGAGTCGGTGGACATCCAGCGCAGATGAAGGACAACGTCACCAGCCCCGCCGGCTCGACAGCTGAGGGGACATACCATTTGGAACAGCACGGTAAGTGGCAATATCCTGAAAATGTGATTAAAACATGTGTTGTGGTTGTTGATGTTTTTAATTACGACTGCAGTTTTTTAGGACAAGTCATACACATATCACGCCTATAAAGCAGAGCGTAAACAGCCGCATAAAACGGACATTTACACCACGTCTAACAAATGTTTGAGGGTCATTCGGTAAATTTTGTATTGCTATAGTGACAGGTTGTCAGTACATCGCCTAAAATTGCAATACACACCCTCGAGTCCCTTAGGACAAGTCAAACTGAACTATATCCTATGGCTCCTAAATTTGACCGGTCTCCTAAGTCGGTACTAAAAATACTACAGTTGAAGTTAAGAGCTTCGTTACCATCATCAACAGTCACAACAATCCTGGGCAAGAGCCTCCAACTATTGGAGGATTTTTGTCATATCCTTCACGCTTGGCAAGCTGATTAGCAAGCGGAATGTTCTGTGTTATTCACAGGGAACGCTGCTGCCCATTACCACGGACTTCAGAACTTGATGTTTAATAAACGACAACCCTCGTTTTAAATAGCCGAGACTTATGAATCCTCAAGTCTATTCGTTTAGTAAACATATAATGAGTTTACCTATACATCAGATTTTTCTCAATAGTTTGTCGGTTTCATTCATTTGACGTCGGTTTTTGATGTTGGATTGTATTTAAAACGCGATACTAAATTGCTTTTAATATTTTCAGGATTCCGAGCGGCTGTCATAGGCGCTGTGAAAGCGGCAACCGAAAGATGTAAAGTGGTGAATCAACAACTCAACAACAACTGAATCTGTGCCATAGTTTTAAGACAAAAGGGATATAATTAAATAATACCAACAAATTTTTAATCGTATTTTTTATTGAAATTTCGACTTAATTACGTTACGATTTAATAATAATATTGTTCATCATTATCAGGCTGCGTGTCGAGCGCAAACAAATTTTTTTATCGCAATTTTATTGAAAATTTTGACTTACTTTACGATTTAGTAATAATATTGTTCATACTCAGGCTACGTGTAGACCACGCTTCGAATTTGGTGCAACATTGTTTTATACCTGCATATTGTATTACCGAAAATCATAATTTTCATTTATTTAATCATTATGCATAACAACTTTGTTGAATTTATAACATTCTTAAATACTCGCGATTTCTTTCACAATTTTGAGTATTAATCATCAGCATTCGAGTAAATAACTAATATAAACCAAAGTAGGTACTAACGCGATACGGCATGAATTTATTTTTAAAGTAATAAAACAATTGCGCATGCATCAATTTCATTCTTAGCAAACAGGCAACGAAAGCAGATTTTAAATTATATTACCTACATCAAAACGGAAATAATTCAAGACAAAATCGTGACAAAATCTACCAAAAAATAACCTTGCCATAGTGCACTATAGCGATACCGGGCGGTATGTTTAATAATTTATTTTTGAAGTAATACAACAATAGCGCATGCGTCAATTATTTTTTAGCACACAGGCAACGAAAGCAGATTTTTAAATTCTATTATTACCTATATCAAAACTGAAATTATTAAAGACAAAATGTACCAAAAAATAACTATAACATATTGCTCTTAACATTGGAACCCCAATTCTTTACTATCTGTCGGTTTTAATTCTATATCAAATGTATGTGACAGCTCTGAGTAAAAACAAACCAATTTTGTCACAAGAAAAGTTAGCACTCAAGTAAGTAAATTAACTAAATAGTGAAGAATGCCAACCAAAGTAGGTACCAATAGGAATTGTTATGGTTTTTATAGAAGTGTGATTTGATTATTGGAAAAAGATATAAACTAAAGCTGATTTCCAATACGACAAGTAGGTACGACCACTTGTTATAGATCTCTCTTTCTTTCGTTAAAATTGTAGAAAAGAGAAGAAAGATCCACTTAACACGCTTCTGCAAATGTAAAGCAGCATTTACATCAATGTGTGATTTGGAATAGAAATCCATTTAACATTCATATCAGAGAATACTAAGGTTCGATCGACTTTGTTGGACTAATAATATTTCATGATAATAATTGCACACACAACCACAACACGCTTTTATGTCTTTCGGTACCTATTTATCAGAAGGACACACAAACAGTTGATCTGTGGTTTTTTAACATAACCGATTTGATAATTAAAAATGTATTATCATGATAATTATTATTTCTCAAGCTGGATTAAAACTAAAATACATTGGAAATTGTGCTTGGAGACAAAGTTTTGTAAAAGCAAAGGTGCTCCCACATTCAAGTCGCCGACTATGTGGGTGGATCTTTAAATACATTTCACGCAATATTACACAGTCTAATGTTATCTCACAATCCTTGTGTCCTTAGAAATTAATCTTAATTTTATCATAGTTTTAAACAAATTGAGGTGGAATAAAATGATTCTATTTTAAGACCAAGTAGGCTCGAAGTGCCAGCCTTTATGCAGCTTATCCCAAAGGTAAACGAAAACTGTCGATAGCCAAAACAACAGTCCGGTACCAACTATTCGAAATTTAGAAATTATTGCGTGCATAATCGATCTATTTTCTGAACTGGTCCTAGGTGTCTGGCTTACGACCAATACGACGACTAAGTTTCAAATGCACTCCATTTTGTTACATAAATTATCTGGCATTCTGAGATTCATCGTTTAGAAAGCAGGATATAAGATTTTAGAATTTATTATTCAGGCTCTGTTGGTGAACTGAACACAATGTTTGTACAAGTGTTTGGCAAAACTTTAAGCTTCCAAAAGTTGCACTGTAAGAAATGCTTTAGAAATACATGAGGTTAGGTTAATAACAAATCATCATACAACTGATTTCCATTACAAGGAAATAATAAAGCAAAAGCATCAAATTATTTTCAACTCATTTGAATTTTAAATTATCACGTCCATCCTCACCATTTTCCATTCAAATGCTCTGAATTTTACTTAATTTATAGAAGATCATATTCACATGGAAGTTTTATATAATTACAAGACTAAGCTTAAAGACAAAACTATGTAAGTACATAATACATTACATAGGTATTACACAATTATCACAGAGCAAATGAAATAATACTGGAACGTATTCATTTTAACTACAAGTACAAGACTAGATTTTATTATTAAACGAAGACAAGATTTTTCGAAATTCTGATCAATGCCACGGAATTATCATAAGGTGCACCCAGACCGAGTGATGGCAACATTCCAGCATGCAGTGTAGGCATTATTTGAAAGCAATTACTGAGGTTGACAACAATGGACGTCTGAGCCAACACGTAGTCTGGTAACACTATTAAATTAATGAATAATATGAAAAATTGGAATCAGCGTAAGAATCTAATGAATTAATTGTTTACAAATCAACCATAGCATACTATTGTTTATTTATTAATATAACGCTAAAATGATCTAATAGCCCTTAAAATAAAATTTAACACTTAGTTTAGTTTGACATTTATCTGCACATTTTATGTACTATGATTTTAGAATATATTTGGCAGTAAATTTTTAAGGAATTTAGCACAAACTATTCCTAATACTAATATGCATTCTAATAACGAACATAAACATTTTATTAATTTATAATATTTGTAACAATATTATTTGAAAGATTTTTTTTGGTTAATGTTTTAAGTAACATATACCTCTCTATTGAACTTTTAAAATTTAACAAACAGAACTGAACCTAGCTTAGCAGTACTGTTCAATAACTTTTCATCCTTTTGCATTAAATTTATTACCTACTGTATAATAAATATTTATTTAACCAAACTCCGTTTGAATAATAATGTACATTTAAAATTACATTACAAAAATAATAGCAAAAAATAGCTTTGTTAACAAATACTTGAATAATAATAATTTAACAAATGTATACCTACTTAAATAAGTGTTACTAAGTAACTTTGTGATTTAGAGAAGTGAACAAGTATTTTTTGTATTGTATTCATTTTCTTAGATAAATAACTGTTAAAACTACAAAGCTTTTTGGCACAGAAATGCGCTGGTGTAACCAAAAATTGGAACAATTTTTAAAAGCTTACATATCTAATTCATTCATAATACTGACATTTTATTTTGTATATTGTACATTAAATGTAAAGGTAGTAAATAGCTAAATTACTTAATGAAGGATTTGTACATAATAATGTACATACTTATTATGGCCATGTATTTTATTGTTGCAAGCAACGAGTTCATTTTGGAGTAATATAGTTGTGGATAATACCGCTTATATACATCATACTTGATTCTAAAACTTCTATAATTGGCTTGTTACTGAATAGTAAACTATCACCTAATGGAACTTCTCATTTATATTTTATTAAGTCTTCATGCAATGGAAGCATAATGTTGAATAATATCTGTGAGAACAAAAATACCATAGTATGGCACTTGTTCGTATTTCCAAATTGTACTTTGATTCGACGAACTACCACCAAAACTCGGTATCGTGTACTGGTACTATCGGCAGCACGATGACTTGATGATGATCAACTCATACAGGTTATCGTAATTGTATTGAAAACCAGTAAATGTTGATCCCTTAATAGTAAGTCGAGGTGCAGCTCGTTGCTAGCAACAATATAATATGAGAGGTCATATTTACACTAAAGTAGTATTTTAACATGATCACGGCGAAGTAAAAGGGAAGGCACGCGGCGACATATTCTATGGATCATATTAACAATGGAATACTTTGAGATCATATTACTTGTTATTGCAACGATACAAAACATCGTTTTGAACTCCATCATCTTCAACAATAAATTGAGATCAAATTGATTTTACTTAAGGCGAGTGTAGCCGTCAACGACCTCGACAGTGGCGCCACTTCACAAAAACGAAAAATCTCTTTATACAAACAATCTATCAGAATATCCGTTGCCCAAGTTTCTAGTATTACCCGTAAAATTAGCAACTACAAACTCAATGAAATATTCGCTGCAATTAAAGTTATGGAAAAAAATGCCTAAAGACGACCACTTTTGGTATTAATTGCCATAACTTGAATTACAGCGAATATTTTATTGAGTTTGTAGGTTCTTATTCTACATAAGGATAAAAAATTGGGCATCGGACATTCTGATCGATTATTTGGATAAAGAGAAAACGTTTTTTTTGTGACGTGGCGCCATCGTCGAGGTCGTTGACGGCTACACTCGCCTTAACCTTTGGTATGAGTAGGTGGTGCGCAAACATGTAAACGTCAACTGTGTCAAGTTCGTAATGAGTGACCAACGCGCGCGCCGCCCTGTAGAATTTGATGAAAAACTCCTTTTATTTATATGAAACTGACTAAACTAATGACTGTTCCTGAAACCTAAATAACTAATCTATCTTATACACTGTGTTTTATTGATAAAACCTGCTTTGTTTTTATTCTACAGACCATTGATCGCAGATAGTCAACCAAAAAATGACTTGTCCCTGAAAATGAAAGACTTTTCAATATATTCCATAGATCAATTTTTGTTTTATTTCTTACTACAAATAGTCTAATAAATTTGCAATTCACAAATATAAGAAAGTTATTACTTTTAACACTTCTTGACTTGTAAATACCAGTTTGAAAATAACAAATTATTTAGTCAGTTTCGCCATTTTGCATTTGTTTACATCGAACTTTATACTTCTCTTGGCTTGTAATAGTATTGTCTTAGACACTTTTGAGTTCATATTTACGTAAATAATTTATCTATTTTCACTTAAAATCATGTAAAATATGCCTAAATAATTAATAACACCACTTATTTTGCTAATAAAGTGAAGAGTGTATGTAATAACCTAACTATTTTCGTTTACTATTTTTTGACATTTGCGAGTGTCTATGCGTCACTAAAATAATGGTGTGGCAAGTATGAAAAATTCTCTTCCCTACCATATATTATACTACAACAGCTTTCATAGATAATATTGATAAAAAACAGTAAAACAATAACGGTTTTATTTCTATATTTTTGTGCATGTGTGCGTGACTTGCTAACTGTCTTAGCTGTGTAGTCCCGGATCCGAGCCAAGATGGCGGAACGTAAAAGTCTCCTATTTGTTTAGTCCCGGATCCGTGCACGGCAGTTATGCACCAATCGGTTTTAGCCCGGATCCGTGCATATACAGTATGTTCATATTTCAGTTTCGGTAGATGAATGAAACATGGATAAATATTTTAGATATTTTTTTTATAAGAATAAATGAAATTATAACAAAAAAATTACAGTAATCGTATATTCTGACAAAACTATCAAGTTGTCATAGTACAGCGTGTATAAAAAGTTTCATGTCTGAGCTGTTCTTCATTGAAGAGTTCCCTCATGAGAAGACAATCCTGGCTGCAGCAGCATGTCATGGTGGAGATCATGTCAAGTTGTCACAGTACAATGCATATACAAAATTTTATGTCTGAGCTGTTCGTCGTTGAAGAGTTCTCTCATAAGAAGACAATTCTGGCTGCAGCACCAGAAGCAGAAAAATTTCATCCCAGATTTGAACTAAAAAACATACAAACAAATACAATCTTGTAAATAAATAATAGTTGCATTGTCAACAAACAATTTTTTTATCACTTTTCCTGAACACGCTATACAACCTAACGGTCTCTGTCGGTATATTGTGTGCATACAAGGAAAAGATGGCGTACATCGTGTGAATGTGTGCGTGTAATTGAATTCCAATACATCGAAAATATCAATTTATATCAGTATTTTTATTTATTGTAAGTAATCCATTTATTGGATTTTATTGAGAATAAAGTTCTCGTTCATAATAAATAAAGTTATCTATAGAGTTCATAAAATTTACGCGTAAAAAACACTAGAAACTTTAGCAACTAAACAGAGTAACTTCAAACTTTCGTGTTTTGAACTGGATAAAACAAGAAACATGGGCAGATTTTACAAAACAAAGGTTCTCTTGTATAAGTATAATTATAAAAAGTAATATTTTGCTTACCTTTATAATGTTTTTCTAATTATAATTCACTTTATAAAGACGAACACTTATCACCAAATGGAACGAATTTTTGACAATTTGAAATGACTTTTTTGATCGAATGGTAAGTTTTATTGAAGGAGCGATTGTTGTCAATAGTTCGTTCATTCACTAGGAAACAAATGCAAGCAATAATATACCGTATTTCTTTGTAATAAATGTAATATTGGTGTAAAAGCTGACCTAACTAACCGTGTCCCGTATCCGGGACTACTCAGTTAGTGGGGGCAGCGCGGATCCGGGTCAAACCATACGAGGGGTTAAATGGTGTAATCAGTATGTTTCTCGATAAAGCGTACGTCTTTGACGTGATCTAGAGGTTACTTTTATCGAAACAACAATGACTAAGAAAATTTGTTCAGAGACACACTGTATACCTAAGTTAAGTAGTAATAATACTATCATTCTGTTAGGACCAGATTTTTCAAGATACTCCAAAATACAACGTCAAATTTCTTGTACTCGTACTGTATTGTCCATTAATTATATTCTGATATGATAATTAATAATTCAAAAAATTTATAATTACGTGCCTTGTAAATTTTGTATAATTACAAGAAAAAATTTAAAAATCATGGGACTACGTAAGTTTTTCAACCAAATGATGATCTCATAAACTTGTACGTATGTATTAAGTTTATAGCCAAGAGTTGCTATAATATGAACGATATGAAATAGCAACTTATTCAAGTAATTTCAGCATAGCCATATTAGAATACTTACTACATAGTTTAAAAAACCATCATCCATTTTCTTAAAAATGGAATGGTCTTAATCCCATTCCTTTTAAAAGAAACCGCAGGTTATTATTTTATTTTTTCTCTTTCGCAAAAAGCCGTTTTAAAACGTTTTATACAATATCTACAAGCCAAGCTCAATATTCATAGAATATAATAAAAACCGCGACGCCGAGTTAAATTCACTATGTGTAAGAAGCAAGTCGAATTAAATATGATGACTATTGGATTTGTATGGAATGTAAAACGCGATAATAGTAGTCAAATGGGAGCCATTGAGAGTGCGAAAAAGCGTCTGAAACCAACTGACTGAAGAAAACAGCATGAATGTAAATCCTTGTTACATCATATCAGTGAAATACAAACAAAATAATTATAATTTGACGACGTAACAAGTTAATAAGTTTTGTAGAATATTCTGAGTGCAAAACATCATATTTTCTAATAAAAAAATATATTTTTACATGTTATCAAACGTATTGTCATTTTGTAACTTTGCAAAAATGTTTGAATTGACATCATTGAAATTGAAACTACACTCAACATCAAGTAAGTGAAAAAACGAGCTACATATAATTTAATTCGACTTTGCCAATTATACATAGATTTATAAAAACTCGCGAGCCCGCGACGATAACCCCTATTATGTAAAAAGCTATAAATGCCAAATTTTTGTCTACCGCAAAAATTGTAAATTTCTATTTTAACAGTATTTTTTAATTAATCAATTAATTGGCCCATTATTTTAAACTTTTGTATAACTATAATACATCCTAACAATGGTTTGGAAAAATGTGATGTGAATTTATTATGAGCATATCCAATGGTTCAGCGAGTACAACATTCAGGTCAAGGATTTTAGACATTGATTTAGATCTATCTAATAAATGGATTTGTCAATACATAGGTTGAAAGATACATCATACAAATCAATATGCGTGACATCTAGCGTAGCGCCTACCTTTCAGTGGTGTCTTCATCTGATTTTAATTTATTTGAAAACTTTTAGGATAAATGTATTGTCCGATACATTAACTTCATTTTAAAATAACAATAACTAGCTTTTTGCTTCATGTTTAAATGTATCAACGAAACATAATACAAACCTTATTATTGCAGTATTTTGAAATAAAGTACCTTCTGTTTGTCATGTTTGTCCAAGATATTAAAAATTAATTGAAAACAGATGAGGGCGCCACAGGTCGCAATATGAATGCAGACTATATGTAGGTACGTAACGGAAGACTGCATATGAGACAGATCGCGTACTGTATGGCAGTTTGGCACATCTTATACATTTTGACGATGATATAAAAATGTGAGTTAGTCAAGGTAACCAAGGAAGGTTAGAACATAATGAACATGCTCAAAACAACCACATCAAATCTCACCCAGAGTTTTGGCACACCACTCCACTCGCATTCACCGTTTACTATATGCTGGCGCGTTTCGGCGGCAGGTTGAAGGTCAGCGTGTCATTCAAAAAGTATTGATCTTCATCATCAGGTAGGTAGTATCCATAGCTGCCGTCGTTGGAAACCTGGTCTGGTGGATACTGGTTCTTCGGTAGCTCACACGTAAAATCCTCCCAAGGATTCATAGATTTTCTTCGCTTCGCAAACAGAATGGAACCGTCGAAAGCGTATTCGTCATCGAAATGTAATACCGCGTCATCGTAGAAGTAGTTTTCGATTTTTTTCGAATTAGTATTTCTGGCTATATTCTTCATGAGTTTTTTCTTAGCGTAGCTGGATTTCTCTGAATCGTAATCGTATACTAACGGGTCGTTGCTTCGATTGTCACACTTGTACATTGAGTATAGTGAAGAGTGCGGGCTCTCAATTCTAGTACAGATGCTATGACGGTAGGAATTCAGAAACTGTTCGTTGTTGTTGTAGCCGCAGGGCATCATGCCTCTACGGAGCTGCTCGCGTCTTTTTGATATCAGTTCTTTAAAATCTTCAGGATGTATTTGGAAGTCGTTAGTTTTGGCGTTCATGTAGAGGTAGCCCGATGCGGAATTCAGTCTGAGGGACTGCGATCGGTGCTTTGATGATGATTTGTCAATGTAGCACGGCAAGGTGATCTCTCTGGAATATTTATATTTGATTTGTTTTACATTGTTCGTCGAGAGCGAGTCTCGGTACGGTATTGACCGGAAATGGTATTTTATTTTCAAATTTCCGGTCATATTATGGTTTTCTTGGAAAGGGTTCCTATACATTATAGCCAATATGATTAGGACTAAAGTCATTGTATAAAAGGGGTTTTCATTGGATTTAGTTTAAGACCTTTTTCAGTGTCTTAGTGGAGTATTTCTCTCACGGCAGCGAATGTTTCTATAAGTACGAAAAACTGCCAGAAA
Organism: Tuta absoluta; assembly: GCA_027580185.1. Classification (NCBI taxonomy): domain Eukaryota; kingdom Metazoa; phylum Arthropoda; class Insecta; order Lepidoptera; family Gelechiidae; genus Tuta; species Tuta absoluta. The sequence continues at coordinate 3,427,260 of JAQAHW010000034.1, forward strand.
CATAGACGTACAGAGATGAGGACCATTAACTTGCTGTGCATGGTTCATTTAACTTTATTTCCATAAAGTGATTTTCTAATGTAATGTAATGTTTGAGGGTAAGTACCAATCAGCTTAAGTAGATTTGAAGGTAATGTCCGATACATATTAACTAAAGCTATATTAAACAAGATAGTTATTTTTTTGTTAGATATTTTAGGGTGATTCGCAATGCAACAATGAATGAAAATACTGACTTGTTATGTCCGAAGCAATTGCACGAACAGCTGCAGACACTGAGCGCGTATTCTTCGTCTATATACAGTGGAATCGTCGATGTGTCGCCTGCGTAAACAGAAAAACAACCTTATGTATAAATGCGTTAACCAAGCGACGACCGAGACCCTGGCACATCAATATGTAGCCAAGTCCCACCCAGGCATAGCTAATACGATTTATCTACACTCGTCTCATAATGTTCGGATTACAAACTCGAAAACAGCTGTATCAAGACCTGCTTTATGCATTCTGTCTATAGTAATAACAGTTTCTTCACAAACTACGTCTCATGAGAAGTCTCTTTGGATGAAAAGGAGAAATGAAACTAAGTGTTTTTTGCTAATACTCAATTTCATCTTTATCTTTGGCTGCACCAGTCAGATGTTATTGTATGATTTTTGAAATTTGTTATTGTATGGTTGTTGTTCAGTTGTTTTGTTTCGTTGTTTGTCAGCTGTTGTTAAGTTGTTGTCTCGACATTTGAACAAGTTAAGAATAATTGAATTTTCTAAAATTAATTTCAAGCCATATTACGTTATCGTATTGAATTTGACCTTATATTGAAACTTGCAATCACCGGTGCGGAGGTTCCAATACGACGTCAAATTCAATACGAGAACGTGATAGGCCTTGATGTGAAATAATGAAAACTCAATATTTCAGCTATTGTTCAGATGTCGTTCAGTTGTTTTTCAGCTGCTGCTGAGCTGTTGTTCAGTAACAATTGAACAACATCAGCTATACAACAATTAAACAACTGCTGAACAACAACTGAACAACGAATGAACAACATCTGAACTCAGCTGAACAACAACCACTTAGCAACAGTTGAACAACAGTTGAACATCAACAAATTAACAACAACCAAACAATAACCTAACAAAAACTGAACCATACATCAACATCTTTCAGGGGTGACAGAAGATGGCGGCAAGTTTTAGTATTGGCAAAGATTGTTTGCCGCCATTGTTATAATTAGTTTTGATAAAATGTGATGTTCGAAATTCAAATCACTATACTCCATCCAGTGGATGATAACGACTTATGCCCACTGGATTTACGCGGCAAAACTGGTCCTATCAAGCTGGAGAGGTGAAAAATATCTTACATGGTTGTGTAATGAGATCATCACCAGTAAAAAGTATAGGACATAAAACAGGACGCCGCAAAAAATTTGAATATAACTTCTGAAACTCAGATATTCCAATTTGGCAGTCTTGACGACGCGTAACTTTGACTCGTTTGTTGAAATGTCATCACCTTGCAACCTTCTACTTGCTTTACGCACTAATTTAATAGTCCCTTTATACAGTGGTGCCATTGGGCAGTCTAGTTGGCTACAACTCATAAACAGTAACCCATATGGCAGCCTAATTAATGTACTATATGACATACATACCAATGGATATATGCCTTGGGTCGGCAGGCAGCCTGATGCTCCGCGTCCGCTGTGATGACGTCATCTTACAACTGCATCGTTACTAGTCAGAGAGTTGCCCCAAACAGCCTGACAACGAATGATATACATACCAGTGGATATATGCCTAGGATCGGCAGGCAGCCTGGTGCCACGCGAAACGCCGCGTAGCCTTGCCCCGTCCGCTGTGATGACGTCATCTTACAACTGCATCGTTACTAGTCAGAGAGTTGCCCCAAACAGCCTGACAACGAATGATATACATACCAGTGGATATATGCCTAGGATCGGCAGGCAGCCTGGTGCCACGCGAAACGCCGCGTAGCCTTGCCCCGTCCGCTGTGATGACGTCATCTTACAACTGCATCGTTACTAGTCAGAGAGTTGCCCCAAACAGCCTGACAACGAATGATATACATACCAGTGGATATATGCCTAGGATCGGCAGGCAGCCTGGTGCCACGCGAAACGCCGCGTAGCCTTGCCCCGTCCGCTGTGATGACGTCATCTTACAACTGCATCGTTACTAGTCAGAGAGTTGCCCCAAACAGCCTGACAACGAATGATATACATACCAGTGGATATATGCCTAGGATCGGCAGGCAGCCTGGTGCCAAGCGAAACGCCGCGTAGCCTTGCCCCGTCCGCTGTGATGACGTCATCTTACAACTGCATCGTTACTAGTCAAAGAGTTGCCCCAAACAGCCTGACAACGAATGATATACATACCAGTGGATATATGCCTAGGATCGGCAGGCAGCCTGGTGCCTCTCGACACGCCGCGTAGCACTGCCCCGTCCTCTGTAATAATATCACCTTCCAACTGCATCGTTACTAGTCAGAGAGTTGCCCCAAACAGTAATGCCATATGGTAGACTGACAACTAATAATGTACATACCCGTGGATATATGCCTAGGGTCGGCAGGCAGTCTGGTGCCTCTCGACACGCCGCGTAGCACTGCCCCGTCCGCTGTAATAATATCACCTTCCAACTGCATCGTTACTAGTCAGAGATTGCCCCAAACAGTAATGCCATATGGCAGACTGACGACTAATAATATACATACCAGTGGATATATGCCTAGGATCGGCAGGCAGCCTGGTGCCTCTCGACACGCCGCGTAGCACTGCCCCGTCCGCTGTGATGACGTCACCTTCTAATCGCACCGCTACTTGCTGAGCCTATAAGCAAAAAAAGACGAGGATTATTTAACAAATTATTGAGGTATATACTTCAACTGCCACAACAGTCCACTGCTGGAGTTCCAGTCCATTAGATAAAAGAAAATTGTTGTACAATTAAATGCTGCCCGCGATAGAAAAAATTCAAAGATTTAAAAGAAATTGTATACATGGGAAGTGTTTTAAAAATTCGGTTTTCAAATTGAACTGTTGTTTGCCGTGTGATGTCGGCTTAGAGTATCATCATAACTCTTTCTCGTGGTTGTCATAAGAGGCGACTAGGTACTGGACTGTAACATGTTTTTTGCAATTATTTTTCGATGGCCTGACAACCTGTCACTATGGCGATGCACAATTTTCTGAATGACCCTCTAAATTTTTGTCAGACGTGGTGTAATTGTTCGTTTTTTATGGCCGCTCATGCTCTGCCTACCTCGCAAGGGATAACGGCGTGATCGCGTGATATATGTATGCATTATTTGTAAACTGTATGGAAATTTATGTTTCTTAATTTTTTAATTACGATCTATTTTAAAATTTGTGGTTAGACTAAGGACTTAAACTAATTACGTGTTTGAAAATTTGTTTGTATAAAAATGTATTCGTAAGTATGTTGTATGCTTTAGATCTTTAAAACTACGCAACAGATTTTGATTTGGTTTTTTAATACATGGAATGCTTCAATATGTTTAAAGAGGAAGTTTAATATGCCAGGAAATAGCCGCTAGTATGTGTTTATATTCTACCTGTTCCGCCTGCTGTTGGTCGCGTTTCTCATCCTCTGTGTTCATGGTGACGAATCTCAGCACCAGCAAGTTGAGACAGGCGGCGACGATGGCCAGACCGAACAGTATGAAGATCAGAGCGAACATCACGTAGGAAGGCTTGCGGTTCAGGGAGTTGTCCTTTTGTAGGGCCACCATGTCGCCGAAACCTGAGGGAAAGTTTTCGGTTAGTATATAACCCATTCACTGCTAAGCCCTCGCGCACAAAGCTATTGCTCGCGCGGCGCCATATAGCGTCGTATACAGTCACGTAGGGTACACTCCCATAGCTCATATCACTCAACAAACTTTCCAAATTTATTTAATATTTTCTTGATTTTGCACAACTATTACTCATCACAACAAAACAATTTTAAACGGATTTAAGTTGTGTTTATTTTGGATTTTTTTACTATTCCTACGTTTTGAGCTCATGACGTCTTCTATCAGATATTTTTTGCCGCCAATTTTAAAGTAAAATGTCAAACTCGCAATATGTGTTATGTTGCTGTAGCGCAGTGTGGCTCTTTAACTAGAAAAGTAGAGCTCGCTTTGATCGCATTACATGTAGTATTCGTGTAGCGCAGATGGGACCTCACTTATCTTCTTTCACATGAGCACAAACACCGAGCTTGCTTCGCTCGCTATGCGTGTAGTGATGGTGTAGCGTAGTATGGCTTCTCTCTTGCTTCTTTTAGCTTGAAATGTCAATCTAGCTTCGCTTGCCATACGTGTAATGGTAGCGTAACGCAGTGTGTCGCCTCTCTTGCCTTTCTAACGTGAAATATCTAGCCGAGCTTGCTTCGCTCGCAGTAAGTTATATACGAGAAGCGCAATATACAACGTAAAATGTCGAGATCGCTTCGCTCGAAATATCGTGTATTGATGTTTTAGAGCAGCGTGACACATCTCCTATCTTTTATTATTATTATCCTGAAGTGTCTATATCTAAGTCGCTCCTGTCGCAACGCAAATTAGTTTTAAGTGGGGCAGTTTTACGCCTCTTTCGCCGATGGTAGTTATTGAATGTGTTGTGAGATTTTTCTAGCTTCGGGTCTGCTTCAGCTGTGTCCAAATCTGTTTTATCATTACAAGTTTTATCTATAGGCTATTTAGGTTGGACAACATTTCAATTCCATCACTCACCGATAGTAGTAAGCGTGATGAAGCAATAGTAGACACTATCGAAGTAGCTCCAACCCTCGAACTTTGAGAATGCGGCTGCGCCCCCGGCTATTGTCAAAGATGACAGAGTCGTCACCACGCAGATCAGGTCCACCTCTGACGCGCTGGTTTGCTGGCAGTTCATTGCGCGTTTTATTGATTTTATTATTACGCTGCAATATTGAAAACAGTCATAGAATAAAAAATACTAAAATCTGTGTTTATTTACTAATTGTAACAATCTTAAACTGCTTAAAGATCGCATCACCCTCATTTTGTAGAATGTGATATGACAAACTAGGTACGCGAAAAGATATGACATTCAAACTATTCGAACTTTCGAGTCTGAATTATACGTAGTCATAACGCTGGTGCGTGTTTGACGTTTGACAAATAAGCGACAAAAACACCGAAAAAAGGACATGAATTCAGACATACCTAGAAAGTCTATTGACTCGTTCACCAATGCTCTGGAACATGATGAGGCCGAGTGGAATGCCCACGATCGCGTAGAACATCGTAAACAGCTTCCCGCCAATCGTCGCGGGAGTGGAGTGCCCGTAGCCTGGAAAATATCGGCAAAGTACCTTAGTCAATAGAAACGTAGTCAGACTACAAGACGATATTTAGGTTTACCGCTAAAACTCAAACAACTTATGTCTTACATTATATAGAAAATTATCAAAACGAATAACGTTCTCAAATAAGTATCTTTGGCTCTTATCTCTTTTTGTACGGACCAATTTGTATAAACAACTGTGCCAAAGGAACGAAAGGAAATGTATTAGACCCTGAGTCATTTTCTATGGAAGGCCTTACCCATTGTAGTAAGCACCGTGTTAGCATTATAGAACCCCCTGTGAAGAACTATTGCTGGCCGGCTAAATGAGACTCCTACTTTAGTACGAGAGTCTACGTTATTCGAAAAGTCTTCTTCTGTTATGATGTACTTTCTTACTACCTCACTCACCAATAGTAGTAAGCACCGTGGTAGCATAGTAGAACCCCCATGTGAAGAACTATTGCTGACCTGCTTTATGAGGCTCAAACCTTAGTACCACAGTCTCCATTACTCTAAAGTCTTTTTCTGTTATATTGTACTTTCTTACTACCTCACTCACCAATAGTAGTAAGCACCGTGGTAGCATAGTAGAACGCTCCAGTAAACTTCCATTGCTGGCCGGCTTTGTGACACTGCGACCTTAGTACCACAGTCTCAATTACTAAAAAGTATCCTTCTGTTATATTTTACTTTCTTACTACCTCACTCACCAACAGTAGTAAGCACCGTGGTAGCATTATAGAACCCCCCTGTGAAGAACTATTGCTGGCCGGCTAAATGAGACTCCTACTTTAGTACCACAGTCTCCATTACTCGAAAGTCTTCTTCTGTTATATTGTACTTTCTAACTACCTAACTCACCAATAGTAAGCACCGTGGTAGCATAGTAGAACCCCCCTGTGAAGAACTATTGCTGACCTGCTTTATGAGGCTCAAAAGGTACCTTAGTACCACAGTCTCCATTACTCGAAAGTCTTCTTCTGTTATTTTGGACTTTCTTACCACCTCACTCACCAATAGTAGTAAGCACCGTGGTAGCATAGTAGAACACTCCGGTGAACTTCCATTGCTGGCCGGCTTTGTGAGGCTCCGACTTAAGTACCACAGTCTCCATTACTCGAAAGTCTTCTTCTGTTATTTTGGACTTTCTTACTACCTCACTCACCAATAGTAGTAAGCACCGTGGTAGCATAGTAGAACGCTCCGGTGAACTTCCATTGCTGGCCGGCTTTGTGAGGCTCCGACTTTAGTACCACAGTCTCCATTACTCGAAAGTCTTCTTCTGTTATTTTGGACTTTCTTACTACCTCACTCACCAATAGTAGTAAACACCGTGGTAGCATAGTAGAACGCTCAGGAACTTCCATTCCTGGCCGGCTTTGTGAGGCTCCGACCTTAGTACCACAGTCTCCATTACTCGAAAGTCTTCTTCTGTTATATTATACTTTCTTTTTTTTTTTTTTTTTGGACCCTACGATTTTTAGCCCCGGGGCTTTTAATCTACACCTGACTGTATGGTGGGGAGCAGGAGCTCACCCGGTAAAGCTTGTGGTTGTTCAAACAACCAGCTCAATCGCGCCCTTGGGGCGCCCAAAGGCTACGCTGGCGTAGGTCATAATAGGCCTTACGCAGGTGGTGTAAATTCTCACCTTATTTCTAAGGGAGAGTTTGAACTTTTTGTTCAACATCGGATGTAATCTGCCCAAAACGAACGCGGCGCGGTCGCGGACTCTCATAATGTGGCTACGGAAGCTAAGTCTTGAGTCGAGGGTGACTCCTAGATATTTGGTCTCGTTGACCCACGGGATGGGTCGGCCGAAAAGCTTTACAGCGGGGACGTTTAATCGGTATGAACCGGTACGAAAGTGCACGGCTGCACTTTTTTCCGGATTTACCTCGATTCTCCATTTACGGAACCAGCTCCCGAGGGAGTCTAGAGCGTTCTGGAGAATCTTAACTAATTTTAAGTGGTTACGGTGGGACGCGTAGATGGCAGTGTCGTCGGCAAACATAGCCAGCTGTGACATGGGCGATTTGGGGATGTCGCTAGTGTATAGCGTGAAAAGTAATGGGGATAGGACGGAGCCCTGAGGGACTCCTGCCTGTATGGTGTGGGGTGAAGACAGAGTGCCTTCCACCCTGTAACGAAAGCTTCGATCCGACAGAAAGTTACGTACTAAAAGCACGAGACGATCAGGCACAGCGAGCTGGTGTAGCTTGTATACCAGCCCGTTGTGCCAGACCTTGTCGAAGGCTTTCGCCACGTCGAGAAAAACTGCTCCTGTCGGGGTCGGTTTGGACGAGACATTTAGCTTAAGGGCGATGTGTTCGACAATGCGGTGTACTTGTTGGGTACAAGAGTGCTGTTGTCGAAAGCCAAATTGCTCGTCAGGTATGAGATTGTTGGTCTCTGCGTGGTCACGGAGTCGGGCATAGATCATGCGTTCGTGAAGTTTGGCGAGAGGGTTCAGTAGGCTGATCGGGCGGTAGGAAGTGGGCTCATTCGCCGGTTTACCCGGTTTGTGAATGCCTATGACTATTGCTTCCTTCCAGCAAGCTGGAAAGGTGCAACTAGCCATGGCGGCATTCAAAATCAGGGTGAGGCGATTGATCAGGTGATCGGGGAGAATTGTACTTTCTTACTACCTCACTCACCAATAGTAGTAAGCACCGTGGTAGCATAGTAGAACCCCCATGTGAAGAACTATTGCTGACCTGCTTTATGAGGCTCAAACCTTAGTACCACAGTCTCCATTACTCTAAAGTCTTCTTCTGTTATATTGTACTTTCTTACTACCTCACTCACCAATAGTAGTAAGCACCATGGTAGTATAGAACGCTTCGATGAACAACCATTGCTGGCCGGCTTTGTGAGGCTCCGACTTAAGTACCACAGTCTCCATTACTCGAAAGTCTTCTTCTGTTATTTTGGACTTTCTTACTACCTCACTCACCAATAGTAGTAAGCACCGTGGTAGCATTATAGAACCCCCCTGTGAAGAACTATTGCTGACCTGCTTTGTGAGGCTCAAACCTTAGTACCACAGTCTACATTACTCGAAAGTCTTCTTCTGTTATATTGTACTTTCTTACTACCTCACTCACCAATAGTAGTAAGCACAGTGGAGCATTGTAGAATGCTCCTGTCCACAACGATTGCTACCGGCTTTGTGAGGCTCGAACCTTAGTACCACAGTCTCCATTACTCAAAAGTCTTCTTCTGTTATTTTGGACTTTTTTACTACCTCACTCACCAATAGTAGTAAGCACAGTGGAGCATTGTAGAATGCTCCTGTCCACAACGATTGCTACCGGCTTTGTGAGGCTCGAACCTTAGTACCACAGTCTCCATTACTCAAAAGTCTTCTTCTGTTATTTTGGACTTTTTTACTACCTCACTCACCAATAGTAGTAAGCACAGTGGAGCATTGTAGAATGCTCCTGTCCACAACGATTGCTACCGGCTTTGTGAGGCTCGAACCTTAGTACCACAGTCTCCATTACTCAAAAGTCTTCTTCTGTTATTTTGGACTTTTTTACTACCTCATTTACCAATAGTAGTAAGCACCGTGGTAGCATTATAGAACCCCCCTGTGAAGAACTATTGCTGACCTGCTTTGTGAGGCTCAAACCTTAGTACCACAGTCTCCATTACTGGATAGTCTTTTTCTGTTATATTGTACTTTCTTACTACCTCACTCACCAATAGTAGTAAGCACCGTGGTAGCATAGTAGAACGCTCCTGTGAACTTCCATTGCTGGCCGGCTTTGTGAGGCTCCGACTTTAGTACCACAGTCTCCATTACTCGAAAGTCTTCTTCTGTTATGTTGTACTTTCTTATTATCATTCCCTCGATCGCTGTAAGTTTGAACAGTGGGCATATTATTATATTTTAAAGTATCTACCTATGTACCTACCTACCTACTCTACTAGATTGGTGCTTTTGATTTAATTGGACGTTTTTGGGTAGTTTTTCTATGTAGTAGTTATAAAAGATAAACAACGTCGCATACTTTTAGGCATGTCCAAATTTAAGCAGTGAGGTAAGGGCGGTCCCGGAGTCTTTAATTTTAATTGTATCCGGTTCAAGCCTCGTTTGCGTACTAACCCTAATAAGTAAAACATATAAGCAATTAAAATTTATTCTGGGATTATTTATTCTTCTTCTTCAACCCGTTGCCACCCAATGCTGGTATCCCATTTTGAATAATTATTTTTTCTATGCCAAAGACATCATCCTTATTTGGAAATATATAGGTTTTAGCAATGCATCTACTAGTTACTAGTGCACTGCGTGACATGGGCCTTCCCCAGGGGCTAAAAGCCTATTCAGGGGTATTTGCCATACTCCCTCCCGTATTTGCTACGATAAAAAATACAAACATCATTTTTCAATATCACACGTCATAGTAGTAGGATATTAATATTAACCGCCACAACAGTCCACTGCTAAACTTAGGCCTTGTTTAGCAGTGGACTTGGGCGAGAGCACTGCAAGATATTGCATTCACAGGGATAGCTGCTGCCCATTCCCTGGATGATTATTCCACACCCACGGGTAGAATTGGTGTGATGCTATTCTAACCCGACACACACATATAAGCAATTACAAAAAAAAAGGTTTACTCTATTAATGTAAAAGAAATCATACCTTGTAGTACTTCAAATCTGTTTCTCTCCGTAGTGGACTCTAAAGCGTCGAACACAGCAGCACCGACAAGCAGGTACGTAAATGTGCACACAATTAAGGATAAAGTGCGTACATTTTGCTTCTTCATCACTGCCGACTGTCACCCCGGCCGTAGGGCTAGGCCTTGTGGCCCGGTCCTCTCAGTACCACTCACTCAAATTCTAGTATACACCTAAGTAACCATCATAGGATTATATTGCTTGGCTAAATGCTTAACACCTTTGCATTGTTTGTATGATATGCAAATTAATTTCTTCTTCGATGTGTTAATGAAGTGCAGTACATTCTCCCAACCAAATCATTTTTTTGTATATTTCTTTCATGTTATGTATTTTATAGGATTTTCTTATCAATAAAAACTTTGGCTTAATTGATCCCATTATAGGAAGTCATACTCTGAGGTGGAAATTGTTGTATGAATTTTATTCAAAGGTTCTTTGCAATTCATGCATTCTTCCCATTCATACCCCTTGTTTTATAATCGCTATTCTGAAAAAAAAATTACACATTGTAATTAAAATAATATAGATTTGAGGATCTTAATCATCATATTAGTTATATTTTACAAATGATAATTTAACCGTTTAGGTGTATTTCACAAAATTATGATTCAGCCGTATATAAGGTGTAAAAAAATTAGCTAAGAATATCCTCCCATACTTAGTGTGTTACCCGGCCGGGATAATTTGTATGGGAGGGCCAATTTTTTTTTCATATTTCGACCTATGTTCCTTGGGGAAAGTTGTTCAGTTTCACGTATTGGTTCACCTCTTAAAATATTCTTAGCTAATTTTTTTACACCATGTATATTGAAAATTCTTTCCTTTTAAATTTAAAACAAACTACTACAATAATGTGATATATTTTTAAAATCTGTTTAACAAGCCTTATCATATGATACCACACATAAAATATTTCAGAATAAAATTATATATTTTTTGTATACATATAAATAATGATGTCATATCTTGAGTGTCATCTTAGAAAGTGTCCGAACCTATACCAAAAGGTCTCGTTTAGTTATTTTTTTCCTGTGCTGGAGGCAAATTTGCACATTTTTTTGACATAAATGTATGAAATGCGTCGAACGTTGTTTTGATGCGACGTCGTATCGCATTTATATGTAAGCAGCCTTAATCTTGTGTGTTCTATGAAATATCCTGTCACATTTTAGTAGCGACGAAAAGTCGCACAGGCTTCGCTCGTGTTAAGTTCTTGCGAAAGCGACTGCATCTAAGCTTATAAAAAACTCGTGCTCGCTTGGCTCACGACATCTAGTCACCTGTCGTATGGCTCACGACATCTAGTCACCTGTCGTATAGCTTATGTATGTCGTATCGCAATGACTTTTGAAGTGTGTAAAGAAAGAAAGAACCTACTTTGAAAAATTTGGGCTTTTCCCCTATGGCCCAAAATCTGGGTAAGCCCATGTGTCAGTATGTATTTATTACAAAATAATAAATATTATAAAATAACTTCCACTGACTTTATAAAACCTGTTACTAGAAAAGAGGTTCTATAGTATAGTTTGATTGGTTTGTGCTTGTATATTTATCCATGACTAAGTAACTGATAATTAATTAGGGACAAGGAACATTTACTTGACTGAAAATGTATAAAATTTAATTTAAAGTCTATCATCTACAAGCTAAAGTATTCATTACTTTTGCAAGTATAAGTCTGAATCTCAATCAACAATAATATTACTCCACAAGAAGGGCGACAAAGCACTAACTAGCAATTATATGAGACTATCAGTTCAATTTCCAACGTAAACAAAGTGTTTTCAAAAACATATACCTAACTGGATTGATAGAACAATAGAAGGGCAGGGAATTAAGCCAGCAGGCTGTTGACACATATACTCAACAATGGCACAAAGTTAGTATTGGCGGCGGCGCGCTCTATTTTGTGACAATAGACAACATCCATCAAATAATGAAAATACTAATCTTATATCAAGAACCATACTACATTCCCTTCGTAGACTACCATATGGCCTTTGATTCTCTTAAACACAATGAAATATGGAGCTCTCTCGTATTCTTAGGCATGAACGTAAAGCACATAAACATAATAGTACAAAATTTACAAAAACAGCACAGTCAAGGTGAAACTTGAAACTATCAGAAATAATTTTAAATCAGCTAGGGTGTAAAACAGGGGGACCCACTATCACCAATACTATTAATTGTATATTTAGAAACTTGAACTAGTAAAATTAAGGCATTAAAATTAATGGTTGACACTTAATCTATCAGTGATTTGCTGATGATATAACAATAACGACAGAAACACTAAATGACCTTCAAAACATGATCTTGGGACTTGCGAATGAGAGTAAGAAATTTGGACTAACAATGAATTTTGAGCAGACAAAACTAATGACTAATAAGTAGCAGATACATGTAGACAGTAACAAAATGTAATATGCCGACAAATACTTAAATCTATAGGACAGCTCAAATCAACTAGGAACAAAATAACAACAATTTAAAAGAAGAATAAAGTACTCTTGGAAAACATACTAACTAGTCTTTGAAGGAAATTATGAAAAGCAGAAAAATAAGTATACAACACCTGCATACTGCTTTGCATAACATAGGCATGCTGAAGTTGGTTTATCACAAAGAAAAATATGCCATCAATAGAAACATGTCAACACAACATGGAACTATTGATACCAAATATCTGAAGGGTACACAAAATAAAAATATAAACAAATAAATTATGTTTTATTCAATATAAAATTTTAAAAATGGGGATGAACAGGCCACATGTATAGGACAAGAGACTTCAAGAGAGAAAAGTAGACTTAGATATTGATCAAATGAAAAAACCATGAACTGGAAAAAGAGCAAAAGGTAGACAATGTAGAAGATGCGAATACAACTAAAGAGAGATGGCTGGCACCATATATATATATATATATATATATATATATATATTAAATTTAATCACCAGGACTATGTGGCAGAGATAAGGCCAAGTTAGAGAATTATGGAAAAGTCTGGAGGTGCCCTAAGTCAGAGGACAAGTTGGGAAGGAGGATTAAATAAAAACAATACCCTGCGAAATTAACCCAAAGAATGGCTCATATGGTTAAAGCAGATGAGACCATCAAACTACTCCAACCAGCAGCTGGCACAACAGTGCTGAAAAAAATGTGGACTGACACTGGACCAAATTAATCAAGTTGATTGAGTACAGCTGACTATTGGACATCAAAACCCATAGAACTCACAATTATACACTGATTAAATGCAATGTTTGATTTACTCACTGTTTCATCTTGAAATAAGTAAGTAGAGGGGACAATATTTATGAATCTTAAGGGTGTAATCTGTATTGTCAGCTGAAAGTTTTTAATTGCTGCCATTTCTTTGAGACTGTTTTCGCTAGGCAGACTTGTGTGACAATTTCAGTATTGTGAGGTATGTGCTAGGACCTCTTATATTTCTGAATTAGAAGATTATTATGTTTACACTGATTTCTCTTGTACTGTATTTTGATATAGCTCCCGGCTATTTACCAATTGTTTTTTTAATATATGTATTTACACTTTGGATTCTGCTTATTGATCAATTAACAATACATGCAATCTGGCGCTAGTATGCTACAAAGCCTACAAGTACATAAACTTTTTTTGTAATACATAACAAAAGCCTACTGAAAACAAAAGAAAATTTAATAATAGATAGCTTTAATGTAGGTTTCACTATGAAAACCACACACAAAATAAATTATAGGCTAAGCTGGGTTTAGCCTATATTTATGTACAGTACTGTGTGTGACTGTAGGTTGATTCAAATGACAGCTGTAACTGGCTGAAAAGATTATTTATAAAACGACATTCAAACAAAGAACTTACCTACTCTGCAGATAAAGATCATGCGAAATCCGGTAGCAGTTTGTATCGCAATTTTTCCACAAACGGCATCTATAAATATTTAATTATCTGCAAAGCCTAAAAATAACATCGCGCTACAGTCCGCATTCGTACCCATAGGTCATTGCACACACTAGAATTGGGTCAAATCATTTCACTACGATTTAAAGCACATTTTGACAAAAACGGCAATAGATATGCCTTAATATACCCAGTTTATGTAATGTGGAAATATTTCCCCGGTACAATTCATTGAGACATACGAAAATTGATTAATTTTCAGCTGAAACCCTGAATGCGGTAAAATGCTGTTTTCAGTGGCCTGAGGTCGGCTGTCAAACTCCCTAGCACACTGCTCTATCATCATTGACACAATGTTAACTAACTCGATATCATTATTGTAAAATAATAAATTAACAAATCACTAATTTGCATTTGGAGGACTATTTTTACAAAAAAATAATAATTTTGGCACAGTAGCCTCCTTGCACTTCCTTGATTGACCTCGATGTAATGTGTTGCTATTTTTAAATATCACACATTTTTTTCAAGCAACAGAGTTACCATAATTTTGCAGTGTTTGACACAGATTACTTATATATGTATATGTCCTAAGTGTTTGTAGCCTTCGGATCGGAGACGCTCGTCAAAACTTTGAGACTGACTTGTTTTAAATACGCAGCTATTTGACAGCTGTTTAAATCAAGTTAAAATCAGAATATACATTAAAAAGATAATAAATATTTAAATGATACCGTTACCGAATGATATATGGCGTTAAACATCTGGGAACATCTATGACTTTTAAGAGGCATCTTTTCGTGGGCGAGGGACACCGAGTGGTCTAACGACCCAATGAACGTCCTTGGGATTTGATTGAAAGTTTGAAAATAATATTTGAGGTGCCTGTGGCGCTTATTTAAGTGTATTTTGACATCGCTAACAATGAAATAAAACTACGGGTTAGAAAAAGGTACACCAGCAAGATTATCAGGGTGAAAACAGTGCTCTACTACTTGAACGCTCATCTTACTATAATTACCGTGCGTGAATGTGAAAACCCCCAAATGTTTAACGACATCTTTAGGCGTAAAAAGCGTGACTTGTTTAAAAAAAAACCTAATTCGAAAAGATGTCGTTTTATGTATGGACATCCCAGCAGCAAGCAGGCAGGAAACGCATAGCCTACAAGCTACAAATACACATGAGCACACGAGACAAGACAGCAAGACATTCATCAATTCTCAAGCCCATGATATTGCCCGACACAATATTGTACCGCACGACTAAGTATAGTATCCAATAACATTGCACGATAGTCGAAATATATGGAAAAATTGCCCTTTACAATCAATCAATCAAAGACATCACGTCACCGATTTTGGCATCTTCTTATTGTCGATCGCTACCCCAGCAGGAGACCTGCTGTAAGAATTTGAATACGTACAGTCAAGATCTGGACTCAAATAAAAATTTAAATCTTATTTATTTGGCAATAAGGCGATCCAAATTCAAAACTGTATATCCTGTCAAGATCTTGACTGTACATCGAGGTCCAGGAGACAACACTACATAATTTAGTTTACGCGTCACTCATAAAAGTCAATTGACTGTTCTTTAATCATCAGTCACTTTCCAACGCTCATCTCAACTGCTCGTCAAAACTACAATGTATAAAAAATGCCGTCAAGTGATTTAAAAATCGGTAAAAATATCAATCACAAAGGAAAACGTTAGTAGCTTGGAATGATATCTAGAAATACACATACAATGCTCAAAATACAATGAGAAATAATTATTCTATTTTTTTTTATATTTCCGCCATTTCTATAAAGGAAATCATAGGTTATGCAAATGTGAACTGCACAAATGGGACACGTAACTATTTACCTATATCATCGGTACATTTTAATGCAGAAATATAATTTAAAACTATTCATTTTACGTTACAACATAAAGGCTATAATTTAAGAAAAAAGCAATCATTATGATAAGTAAGACGTACATTTTAAAAGTAAGTTTATTCAGAATGTAGAGTAGAGATAAAAGTTCAATTTGATAGTAAGGTTTATCCAGTACAATATTCCTCCCTTCTATTTTTTACCTTTTTTTCACCGAATTTATTGATGCATTATTAGATTATCATGGCAGGTCTACTAGATGTCAAAAGGCAGAATAAAAAGCAATGTACCATCTGTAGTAGTTTTTCCTTTTCTATAGGTTGAAACATTTTTTTCGTGATTTCACGAATGTCAATAATTCGAACACATTTCTTATTAACCGTAACATATCTAGTACCGTAGGTACTTATCCCTATTGCTGATTACGTACGACCTTTTTTGCACTAGGCTTTTTGTTTTCAAACAAAAACAAAAACATCGCTTAGTTCCGGCGTGACTAAAGCCATTTTTTTTTGTATTTTGTTTTCCGTGACCGATGGAAGGCAATGTATATTATATTGTAAAAAAAAGTATTCGCTATTGTTTAACAAATTATATGACGTATAAGGTGGATTGTTTTTCATACAAAAGTTAAATTGACTTAAGGTAAGTTATTTATTGTATGAAAATGAAGGAGACAAAACCCC
This sequence comes from Tuta absoluta, assembly GCA_027580185.1. Taxonomy (NCBI): domain Eukaryota; kingdom Metazoa; phylum Arthropoda; class Insecta; order Lepidoptera; family Gelechiidae; genus Tuta; species Tuta absoluta. The sequence goes on from JAQAHW010000034.1 coordinate 3,443,775, forward strand.
TCATTTAAAAAACTCGATGGGAACTCCTAAATTGATTTTGACTTTTCCTAAAATTATACAAATAAATTTAAACCATATGATTGGATGTAATTCTGGCGCCCATCGTCTAAAGCTAAAACTAAAACTAATTCCTAAATTTAACGCCGATTTTAATCTTAGCTAAACCATTTGCTATTCCAAAACTCTCATCCGCCTAAATTTGGAAAGGGTTTTAACACCGGCTAAGTTGTCTATGGTTGGCCAAGTTGAATTCACAGATTATATAAAATTGGATAGGTTGAATTAGATGTGTGTTACCATTTTAAAAATCAAGTAATGAATTGAATGAATGATATCGATATTAATTTTATAGTTTATTAACTTTTATGATTAAATAATATTTTTTAAGATCTTACACTCTATTATTGTATATATTTTTTGTAATTATCAACTTTCGCTCCACATTTAACATAATTTTCGCGGCGTTTGACAATTTGCTGCTATCTGTGCTATAATTTTTTCAAGTGGTCAGGAAATTGCTGTCATCGCTGTCATGATATGAATCATCCGAGTTCCATGCGTGGTATTTATTTACATATCTTCAACAACTATCGAAAAATAATAGTTCATCGTGTTCGTGTGCCGCATCAGCATGGCCACATTTACTGCTGCAATTAATTTAGCACCGCCTCGAAAGAGGTGCAACAAAGCCCAGCACTCCCAGCAGGCCATGCTGGCTGAGTTTATGCACGCGAACATGGCATTAGCCCGCGGTAAGTTTTGCGTACTTAAACTACTAGTTGATGTTTTGATACTTGTATATTTAATTTAAAACGTGGTTTTATGTTATACATATGATTCTTCTGTTCTTTCAGGAAACACAGCTAGCCCAGCTGTTGCCGCATTTTAGGCGAGTGTAGCAACCAATTTAAATTCTTCGGGATGTCGAAGAACTGTTGTGGAGTGGCAAAGCGTAAGTTTCTATTATATTAATAATACTTGTTATATACTAGCTGACTGCCCCGCAGTTTCACCCATGGCCTGCTCATTCCCTACAGGAATGAGAAGTTCTCCCATGAAAAACTTTAGTTATTGTTAGTTTTAGGATCCAAGCATACAACGGGACATTAATACATTTGTTCATGGCTTTTCATATTTATTTATCTTTTTCAATTTCCAGATTTGGTCACAGTGGGTGCAGGAAGTAAAGGCGAAGTACAGGAAATTCAGAGACCAGTGCCAAGGAACTGGAGGGGGACCGGCTACTGTGAAGCCATTAACTGATATTGAGCTCAAGTGTTGGAAGTGGTCCGCAGAGCATCAGTTGATGGCTTTGCTAACTTAGAAACCCCTTTGGTAAGCTTATAATCTTGTATTAAATTATCTCATGCCGTGTGATGCCGGCTTAGAATAGCACCACCCCATCTCTTTCCCGTGGGTGTCGTAAAAGGCGACGAAGGGACTCGAGGGTGTGTATTGCAATTTTAGGCGATGGGCTGACAACCTGTCACTATGGCGATACACAATTTTCCGAATGACCCTCAAATGTTTGTCAGACGTGGCGTAAATGTTCGTTTTTTTGCGGCCGTTTACGCTCTGCCTACCCCGCAAGGGATAACGGCGTGATATATGTATGTATGTATGTAATTATCTCATAATTTTGGCTTCTGTAGCCCAGGGGCGCAGCGGTTGGCTCAAATTATGGAGGGCCCAGGTTCGAATCCCGGTCATGCAACATAGTGATTTTTCACTTTATGAGTGTTTCCCAGTTCAGTTAGGACATTGCAGGCTGTATAACCTTGCTTCGGATGGCACATAAGCTGTCGGTCCCGGTTGGCTTCGGGTAGTTGTTAATGAAAAACCACATTAGAGGCCATATGGCAGTTTTGAAACTGACACCAGGACTAGTGAGGTCGATCGAATTTACAGTCCACTCGCTAAGATAAAAATCTCAAAGTGTATTAAGTCAAATTTTTTTTTGTTAATCGATGCATTTATGTTCGAGATCTTTGTCTTACAGAAGTGACTAAGATCTATTTGTTACATTCTAGGTTCCTTCTGCACCTAGCACAGAAGATGCAGCTGCAGATGCACTTCCTGTTACAGCCCAAACTCTTTCTGCACCCACCCAGGGCCCAACTCAGTCTACACCAGTTCTGCAGCAGCCACAACAACCAGACGTCCAGCTTGCAGATGCTCCTCAATCGTCCAACCCAAGTCCTACCCGATTGTTAGGTACCAGTACTAGACATAGAATGGGTACCTAGCAATCGAGGTCACTAAACAATCATAACCCACCTCGAAGACACCGGACAAGACGTCAGCGAGTCAGACCAGCTGACTTGTTAGCACAAGCATTGGACCGAAACAATGAACTGTTCCGGTCCACAATGGCACAAGCTGCTGACGCCTTGGCCACTGCCATCCGGGATGCAGGTCAAAGAATTGCATCAGCAATACTGATAACAGCTGGGGTGACCATTGAGGAGCATCTGGAAGAGGAGAATTTAGATTAAGTTGTTACACTAATTTAAAATGTGTTTCTTAACTAATATTTTAGATTATAATTTGTTGATTACTTATTAGATAAAAATATTGTTGATTATTTGTAACTTTTGTATCTAATCAAGATACTTTATGGCTTTACTTATATGATTATTATTTGTTGATTATTTATTGTCTGAATCCCATGTTGATAGATAATTTCCTTTGTGTGATTATTACAATAAGTATAATGTGATATTTATTAATTGTTGATTATTTCATTTTTATAACATGTTGATCTAAGTAAAGAATATTGTTACTCCCTATTTTTAAATGATTATTAGTCTGATTGCTACATAACATGCTAATTAATGTAAGCAATAAACAAATACTACTTTTGACATAGTTACTTATTTCGTTCAACTATCATACATACAACAAACAATATATTCTGACCTCGAAACTGCACAGAAATGAAACTTATTATTCGCATAGAACCATATGACAAGAAAACTGCTATGCCGTCCCAGCTCATAGGATCACATCATCAAAATGATATTTTTTACCTCCGACCCAAAAAGAGGGGTGTTATAAGTTTGATGTGTGTGTCTATACAATATTATTGGAGGTGAATTTTAAGAACAGAACATGTTGAGAAAGAGACCTATAATGTGATGATGAATGTGTTGCAATGTGATGTGTTGGGAGAGTGAAAACAAAGAACTTTTTGTATCCAAATTCTTTATTAAAATACTTTATGCAAAATAACTATTGATTAATGCAGCTCTTCTATCGCGTGCGGCTATTAAGAAGCTTTGCCCCTCATTAACGCCCACAGGCTCATCGGGAGTTTCATCGTCAGAATCAGGTTCATTTGCATCATCATCATGATCATCGTCCGAATCTGAGGAACTACTGCTGTCGTCTGTTTCGTTATCGTCGCTGCTACCGCTGCTGCCGCTGCTGCTGGCCCCATCATCCACTAAAGAAAATAATACATATTTAACAAATATGTACATATAAATAATTTGCATTCCTAGAAAGACGAAAAAAATTATTAGGCAACTTATTTTAGATGGGGTTGTTTACTAATAAAATTAATATACTACACTTGTTTTGAATTAAAAAGGAAAATAGAATTTCTGTTCTTTCAAAAGGATTTGAAGCATCTCTCAATTGTTTTAGATAGATTTTCATATCTGAAAATACAAAAGCTGCTGCTCAATAAATAGAATCAGGTTGTACCTCTACAAGTATTTACATTGAAGGTACATCTAAGAGATCTGGCTTTACATGAAATGCTACATACCGTTCTTCTTCTAAGACTGCAGCTACTATATAATCGTCCATGTTTGGAACAGTACAGCGTCCCTCCAAGTTCCATTAATCGCAATCCGGGTCGTCAGGGGCAGCAGGCTCGGGTCCAGGTACAAAATATCGTAGGTCGTTGATGATAAGCGGGCACAAGAACACAATAGAACACAAACACAAAAAATAGCGGATTTACGTTCACTCAAATCATAATCAAAATGACGTATTTACATACAGTTTAATTTTAAGTGGCACGTCTCGAGGTCCCGACTAAAATTAGCGATGACAGTTCTTATTTCATCCTAAAATGGCCATCCTAGAATAGCTTCTGAGCCGCTAAGTCTAAGTTGAGTACGCCGATTAAAATTGGAAACGTCATGTTCAATTTGCTCCTGTCATTTGATTTTGACAGATATTTCAGAATAACAAAGGTGTTTAGCGGCAGTCAACTAAAGCTAATTTTATTTAGCGGCCACTCTGAATTGGCCCCATTTTATCCTGTTAAAAAAGATCCACTACTTTATGACAAAAGATGAAGCTACTGCTGCAAAAATAAGTCTGATTTTATAGTGAATGAAATACTCTTTATCTTTTAACCATTCGTTTCTGCTCAATGTACGTGTGCCCTCATGGTTTTCTTCACATTTCATGTATCTCATGTTTTGTCCATTGAATTTCAGTTTTTCGTTTGTTTAAACAACATTCCACCTTGCAAACATGTGAAAACAATTCGATTAGGTATTATTTATCAGATTAATAAAGTTACGCTTTTTTACGCCAATGGGAAATTTTCTAGAAATTCTCGAATGTCATGTAGAGGGCGCTCAGCTAAATTGAAATAACGTTCCTTTACATGAAAATCTGTACCACCTTACAAAATATTATTTATTTTGTATTAATGTAATCGTTCTAGATTTCTTATAGATTTTATATTTGCTTACATGAATACCACTGAATATAACAGCAAGACGACAAGTTTATTTTGTAGCAAATCAAACTAAAATAAATAAATTAGTAACGAATACAACGTGAAACGGAACCTGAGACAAAACTATGGCTACCGCCAGCCATATTAAAACGTCAAATTTTCAGTTTAGCACAGTGCCCTCTGGTTTGAAATTCAGAACTATCAACAGAAAAATTCCCATTGAGAAGAGTAGTGAACAGTTTTCTTCCTAGTACTTACAGGCGTGACTTTTCAAACCTTGTTAATTGTCCTTACTAATTGTTACTTACTAAGTTTCCTTGATTTTAAAATACGCTCAAATAAACGTCACTAGAACTGCAAGTAATATTTCCAAATTTCAAACAAACTCCAATGAGGCCTTCTATAGAGCTGTATAAAAGTGTATATTTTAATCTAGGGTCCACAGCTTATTTCAAGATTCTGCTTTCACATACCTTTTGTACCTTTGATGAGATTGCTTATTTTAGTAATGAGAAGATTTGTACCGCAAGGATTTTAGATATATCGCCATTTTACAGTGTCACAGGGTCCAAATGATTTTATAACCTCAAAATTGGAAAAGCTTCAATATCTCTGCAAAGAATTGATCTAGAAACAAAATGATCGCATAGATGCCGTAACAAATCGCAAATCTTTATTTGTACCGCTTTTTTAGACCTTGTAAATACCAGATAAAGGAATAAAAGGCGATACAAGCTCATATGGCATTTGCTTGTTGGGCTTTCGTATATCTCCGTAAATATAGCGGTACAAATGTTCTGAAAGAAATCCCAGTAACAATACAAGCGGTACATTACGTAGCTACAACCAAAAAAGCCGTATCTGCTCTAATTTATGAGAAAACAACACTGTAAAATTTGCAAGAAAATGATATGTACATGACCATAGCTAGGCCACGGTGATCCACTTTTAGACTTTTAGCAGCGGATTAATACGGATTTCGGATTCTGGACTTCGATTTGCACTCCATACTGACTGACCGAAATATATTTCATTTTCTTCAAACAAGTAACTATAGTACCGCCGCCGAGAGAAGTCGTATTTGACAGCTGTCAGATTCGTGATAATACTATGGCAGAGGGTCCGTTTTCCTTTGTTGACATCTCTTTTAGTATGGAAATGACAGCCGTCAAAACCGACTTCTCTCGGCGGCGGTACTATAATACATAGATGGGCGGTCAAAGAAAAAAAGGTTGTGAGGTGAAGGCGAAAATTGAAATTCAGTTGCGTCAGTTACAAACCTTCAACGTTTTACACACATAATATTGCCTTCGGTTATCTATCCTGTAGTTTCGGAGATTAGCCCGGTGAAACAGACAGACAAAAATATTGAAAAATATAAATTATGAAATTTGTTCTAATCATATTTTAACATCATCTACGATTAGTTTTTCGTAAATTTGTTCAATACAAGGGTTAAATTGTTTTATTATATGTATAGATTGGTCCTCTAATTTTTTTTATTATGGTCACCCACCCTACGAATTGAACATAATGACAAGTTGCCGAAGGTAATATGAGTGTAAAACGCTTCTCGTTGGTAAACTGACGCAGCATAATGTAAATAGACGAATAATACTATATTATATATAATAGACGCCATACACACTTTATTCCTTTGACGGTCAACCAATTTATTAGGTACTTGCTTGAAGAAAATGAAATATATTTTGGTCAGTATGGAGTGCAAATCGAAGTCCAGAATCCGAAATCCGTATTAATCCGCTGCTAAAAGTCTAAAAGTGGATCACCGTGGCCTAGCTATGGTCATGTACATATCATTTTCTTGCAAATTTTACAGTGTTGTTTTCTCGTAAATTAGAGCAGATACGGCTTTTTTGGTTGTAGCTACGTAATGTACCGCTTGTATTGTTACTGGGATTTCTTTCAGAACATTTGTAAGGCTATATTTACGGAGATATACGAAAGCCCAACAAGCAAATGCCATATGAGCTTGTATCGCCTTTTATTCCTTTATCTGGTATTTACAAGGTCTAAAAAAGCGGTACAAATAAAGATTTGCGATTTGTTACGGCATCTATGCGATCATTTTGTTTCTAGATCAATTCTTTGCAGATATATTGAAGCTTTTCCAATTTTGAGGTTATAAAATCATTTGAACCCTGTGACATTGTAAAATGGCGATATTTCTAAAATCCTTGCGGTACAAATCTTCTCATTACTAAAATAAGCAATCTCATCAAGGGTACAAAAGTTATGTGAAGGCAGAATCTTGAAATAAGCTGTGGACCCTAGATTAAAATATAAACGTATAAGAATGAAAAAAGTACATGATCTCATCGTAAGATGGTGTTGGACCTTCGGGGGGGCATTTTGGCTGAGACGAGTTTGATTGTTCTTGTTTTCATGTGGGCACCAAGACCAAGTCATCCAACGACCCAATGAATGTTCTTAAAAGGCCGCATTATTGTGGCGTACATTGTCATGGCAATATAGTGTCGGGTAATATGATTGTAACACATGCATCGGTGTCTTGTGTAAGATTCTAGAGTTTATTTCTGTCTGTGGCATGTCGTGGTACCTCATGACGTCAAAGAAATGGCGGAAGGAGTTTTGCGCGGGAAGCGAGAGGTTCCGACGTAACTTATATATCATAAATTTTATATTTTAATTTTTTAGCCATTACTATTGTTTTAGTGTGGTGAGATTAACTTTATAATGTGCCGGCAGTTAAGAAAGAAAAAAGTGGTGAAAGTGAGAGAAATAAAGGGAAATTGTTCGATTCGTCTTAATATTCCCGTGTTAAGTTCTGTGAGCATTGGAAAGTGAGCGTCACTATCGCGTTCCCATGAGTACTAGTTGGTTATGTGCATGTTATGGTGTCAGGTTATTTATTTTTATTACTAAAAAGGAAGAGTACTAACTAACTGAAGATCAGGCGGTATGGTTTTAATACCTTTGCCTGTCCAATAGACAAATAGAATAAAAAAAAAAAAGACATGGCGGGAGAGTTAAAAATATTTAATATCCTTATCCTAAAGTTAAAAATATTTAATATCCTTTAACTTGTCACACACGCTTGTTAGTTTTTAGTTTATTCTTGTTTGTTTTAAGAGTAGGCGAAGAGTACCGATTGAAGTTCTTATCCTGAATTTACCTATTTTCCAAATAAGTATGTAAGTCTGGCGCGAGGGGGTTTCTTGTTTACCAATTTTAAAACTGTCTTGGTTGTACTCTAGACTTATCATTCTTATAATATCTATTCTTTGCTCTAAAACCAGATAATATTTGTTTTCGGTCGGTCGGTAATTCCTTTAGGTGGATGGAGTGGAGAACCAGACGGACGAAGATTCGCCGAGCAAGGGGCTGCGGGGCTGCGTGCGTGCTCACTCACTCGGTTCGACGAGTTTTTTTTCTTCTTCATTCGCGTTCGATGCGTCGTCCGCTGCGCCGCCTCCGTTCGTGTCGGCTTGTCTATGGAGTGCTGAGTGCTCGCTCGTATTGAATTTGTGTGAATATTCCATGTCCAGTGAAAAAGTAGAAAATATTGTATATCTCGCATGACAGTGAATGAAGTGACCTTCCGAAAATGGCGTTGGAGGGTGTGAAGAGTGAGAAAAGTGAGGAAAACAACGGCAACGTCGCCGACGGAAAGGCGAACGGTACTGACAACAAAAGTAAACAGGTACAGAAAAGCTTTGTTTTCAACAGTTTCTGTATGTTTTCTACTGTAAATACTTTACCTAAAAGTCTGGTCAATCTCCCAGAATATTATTCATACGATTAAAATTTTCTATATGGAACAGTTCGATAGAAATATTGGCGTTTTCTTGACTACTGCAACGTTACCGCGCAGCTGTGCGTAACTTTCAGTATGTACTAGGGAAAGAAAGGTGGTGTTCTAAACCGGGATATGACCTATTTTTGCGTATGTGGTGCTTTACGATCGTTCACATCATCAATTCGCTGTCTAATGGCTTTAGTCGCGTAGTTGTCTCGTCTCAATAGAATCTCATTGATATGCTGCAGCAATTTTGTCCCCTTCAATCAAAGCTAATCAATTTTTTAGTAGGCAAACAGCGATTTTGTCCTTATTTGCTTCCTGTGCTGCGATCCTGTCATATATGTGCTTCAATGTAATGCTATCATAATAGTATAATGTATGTGGTAGTAAGTTAGATAGGTAGGTAAATTTATCATCAACCTGTCAATGTTATCATTATCTCTTGTTATCAGTAATATTGTAGTGCTATGATAATCTTTATTTTTTGTTTATCTTGCAGTAGATACCTGCCCACTTGAACTTTTTTATTTGGAATGCTACCAACTGAAATATTTTAATTTGCTTTTTCCAAAAAACTTTAATTTTCTGTTCTAATATATATGATTGCCCGCATGCGAATTCCATTTCTAATAAAGGTACCTACTAGTTAACTGAACACAGCAGCAGACACAATGTTTTCTTCAGATGTGGTGGAATCCTACTAGTATTTCATAGAAATCATTACAAACTTGTAGCGTGGTCTAAGACCGCTGCTGCAAGTGGTCCACAGTTGACTAGTACCTTAACTATGATTCCCAATATTTGTGGTCAGTGCATATTTGTTTCTAGTATTTATCTGTATTCTCCACCAAATATAATTTTAACCCTATTTTATGCAGTCTTTCCTTACTTTTTTAGGACATTCTTTCACTCCAATTTCTGTTATGTCCTTTGGTATTTATGACAGATTAACAATTATAGAAATTAATTGCCAGATCATGTACAACGAAACATAATAAGGGAAAAAAATGGGAATATATATTGTAATTATATAATTTAATTGCTTTGATCAATATAATTTTAAATAATTAAAAAATAACAGTACTTACATTAAAATGTACCGCCACTATTTGTAGAGTTCCCTGGATACATTATGGATTCCATTTTCAAATCCATCCAGGCATCTTTGAAAAATTGAGAAAATCTATAGAACCAAGAACCTTCTCATTTTGTTAATTAATTGATAAAATTATCACATTGTCACAGAGCTGTGTTACTTAATTCTTATGTCACTTTAAAGGCATTACTTCGAGGCAAGTGTGAATAAGGCCGGTTCAATTGACCCGGTCTAGTGACCCAATTAATACACTTTTAATGGGCCATACCTACTTGTACTCATCAAAAGAACAACAACACACCCAATTATACATTTTGTCATTTAATATACATAGCAATATTACATATAGTAACTGCCCAATCATTTCAGCATGGGTTTTAAATAACTTGCATGCTAAATATATTTTCTAATAACTGTTTATTCTAAAACTCTTTAAAAGGTGAGCAACAAACTTAATAATGTTTAGTAGATTTTGAAAATAATGTCATGGTTTCAAAGCTGTATGTTACAACTAACAGATCTAGACCCACATAAAGTAGGTACTTCTTACAAATTTTAATAGTCACGAAACATCAAAATGGCTAAGCTTAACTTATTAGTTATTACTTTACAACAGCAGTAATCATAAATAGTACACATAATTAAAATAATTACGTCTTGACCAAATAAATATTCTGTAACTTAATTTCAATGTTAGAGCCTGACTTGTAGAGCTGTGTAATTGAGCTAGGTTTATACCAACTGTGACATCATTTGAACTACTTGCCAGCAGGCAGACCTTGCTAGCATGTTACTGAATGAACTATAATTACAACTATGACATCAATGCAGTAATTGATCAGATTATTTTAATTCAGTTTTTAATAGGTATAATAGTATTTTTCTTTAACTAGATAATCTATAAAAACATTCGTCACTCGTTGTCTTAAATCGTTATACGGTATAAGTAGAGGTATTTTGATTAGAAAGTACGTATCGGCATTTTACAATCTGCAATACGCTTTAAACTTATTGGTACTCGTATTTGTGCCTACTTGCTTCGATGCATTTATTTTTTTCCTTACTTGGTAACAAAATATTCTCGTAGCGTGTAATTTCAATAGTAGGAACCTACTTCGTATAACCTACATTTGTCATTTTATATTGTAAGAGCATAAAAATAGGATCGCCTTAATCAGCGCCTTAGAAATTCTTTCCCTCGGTTTTCGCACGGCCATCTGCCGCATTGTTGTTTTTTTAATCGCCTCGTGTGTAAGATACACAATTACTGGCGTAGCAGGGTCGCAATGCCCCAGTTGCCATTCTGGCATGAATTGGATTTGAGCGGTGGGTACGCTCAGCCTTGTCCCCTTCCTGCCCCTTTTTATTTGGCCGTCATTTGGACATCCTCCGGTACAGCCAATGGATCAAATTGTTCAAGTTCAAGCGGAAACGATTCGCTAGGTATAAATTCTATGACAAATTTTTGTAGAAAGTTACCATGTCAATGACGAAATATGAAAACAACGAGGCACACAGTCGATACAGAACTTGGACATGACAATGATGTGATAAATAACATTATAACTGTATTCATTCGTAAAAGAATTCCTCTAGTTTTGTGTACCTACCTTCCCATATAGCTAACCGTAGCAAATTAATTGGTCATACTATGAATCCCCTTGGAATCTCCAGCATGCAACGAAGGTAGAGCTACCTAGTGTTGCTGCGCGAACAGTGTTGCCAGCCCACTCAATCGATTTCGGACGGTTTACCATTTCAAAACGGACGGTTTTGGCACAAAAGGGACGGTTTTGTTTCCTTTTTCAAAATGGACGATTTTGGCTTAAAAGGGACGGTTTTATAATTGTTTATGAAATCAAAGACATGTTTTTTTAAAATTCGTGTAATACTTAGTGCTTTTAGTAATCATCGTATTATCAGGTTCGAATTTTAAAACCCCTCCAGCGTAATTGACACCAGCGCTTGTAGCCATCAACGATGAATGAGATATGCTCCGTTTTTTAGACGGTTTCAGTGCTCAGTCTTTGTATTTTTTAAAACATATCCCAATCCTATACCATTTGCAATCCCAATCTTGCTGTAACAACAAAATTTTGGGAATATTCACACTGGTGCGATTATAGGTTTAATTTTCTTGATATTTTTTATTTTTTTAAATTATATCTGTGATTTTTAGTAAACCGTCCGAAAAGGGACGGTTTTTACGAACGGACGAAAAAGGGACGGTGCCTTGTAAAAAGGGACGGAAAACCGTCCCTTTTCGGACGGTCTGGTAACGCTGTGCGCGAATAAGTTTATTTTTATTCCGCGGTTTGCTGAATGAGGCCAGCTGGGGTTATGTGATGGTTATCCAAATCGTTTCCCCTAATAAACGTGGATTGTCATAATTCTTCTGTGCGAAGGTCGAGGCCTTATGACGTAATGTTGTTGTACCCACTAGGCGTGGCCGACGCACCTTGCGGTTTATTCACTGGAAAAATCGTTATTCCAGCCATAATGGAAGTCGGTACACACTACAATGATCTTGATAAGCACGACACGGCTGTAGGTACTCCGTACTAGCTATACCTGTACAGTTATTCAATGTCGATAAGTACCTGTTAGAAGCATTTTTCATGATTTGAAACTCGATACTTCGCGTTGAAGCATTTTTGCGGTATAAGAGCCTTTTCAACATGTAAGACGAGCTTGTGAGAGCGTTCCTTTGTATAAATGTGTTCGATAATGCTTCGATACTCAGCAGTAAACAAAAGTGAATGCCTTACGTGACCTTGAGAGGGCAGCAAAGTAGCAAACTAGATGACGTCAGCATTAGGGAGGGATCCCTTGTTTGCTACTGTCCAATAAGTTTAGATCTCTGGATCTTAGAGAGTAGGTAATATCTTACACGTGTAGTTTGATGCTGAGATAGGAGGAAGGGGAGGTCTTTCAAGAGTGGCAACATAACTTCCTTCGTGGCAACGAAAATTTGAGTGACAGCCTCCTTGGGGACTTTCATCAAATTTATTTATGGGTTATTTTAAAAGTGGGCATATAAATCCGTTTAAAAAATCCCAGAACTTAGGTCTTTATATTCGAAGATTTCCTTGTTTTAAGTTCCACATAAATCCCCATGATTCAAAACTTACTTCTAAATATACTCAAAAAGAAACATACCAAATGCTCATACCCACTGCATTGCTTACCAAAAATAGAAATACAACAATTTGCTATGTGAATGCGTGATTCACCCTTTTTACGAGCTCTTGAGAGCAATTTGATTATTTCGCAAGCAGACATGTAAGAGACCTTTTCCGGCTCCATGTTACTATACAAATAATGTGCAACAAAGTAGGTAGCAACGGCTCTGGAAACTTCATACAAAAGAAAAAATTTACAAATTGATTATTTACCGACTCAAAAGCTTGGTTTTCAGTTTCGTTGTTGATAATTAATGTTCTAAAAGAGTGCGGTCTCTTAAACGCTACTTTTATTTATATTCTTTGGTAGCAACCATAATACGGCTGTTTAGACATGACAGGATCCAAAAGCCAACCTATTTATGTACTTACGTAGATTTTACGAACTTCAATACAGTTCATTGAGATGAGACTGAACCGAAAACAGAAGTCCCGTTTGTTGTGGTTAATTTATGAGTTCTTTGTAAGCGAGCAACATAAGAACAAATTAAACATGGAAATTAATCGAAATCTATGTAAGAGTAACATTCTTAGGCGCAATTGAGTCAATACAAATCGTAAGATGCGATTAGCATAGAGAAGCTATGCATACCAATTGGACTATTGAAACCGTAACGAGAATACAACACGCTAATTGATCGTAGAGCGATGGTAAACGATTTGAGGGCGCGTGCGCAACCGTTATCTATTTATCAATATAGAGATGGTCGCCCGCGTCCTTTATTTACATTGATTTCTATGGTTGTTTGTAAATATTACTGTGTGCAGGAAGACAAATTAAATACAACGTGTTAAGGTCAAAAGATATTAGGTAAGATATTTTTTTTGTATTTTCATCAATTATAATATAGTGGATACTTACTCGATTCACCGAATGCTGTATCATCCGTAACTTAAAACGTGTTGACATAGAATTTGCAAATTTTGTCATAATTTCAATGATGAACGAAGCCTTTGTGAATTAATCTTGAACAATGTTTTCATTGACCGATTACAGTGGCTAAATAATAGGTTGATTGTTTTCTTAATCACTTCATTTACAACAGTGCTATTAATTACATTTTTAGTACTTAAGTGCATATATAAATTAATTTTATATAATTGCATAATATAATTTTTTGGTGGATAATCTTTAAATGTTAAATTTAACACTTGTTTTAGTTGCTTTTATTTTTGCTCGTTTAAGTCTATGTTTCTTTGTTTTTCTTTATTCGGATAATTTTTCCTTACCAGTCTTGTAATATTTATAGGTGGAAACTTGTTATTAGCTATAGTCTTACATTTTAATTGCCTAGCTATAAGATAATTTATGCTGTTAGTTTCCCAAATAGCCAATAAATAAATAAATAATAAATAAATATTCATATAATTTTTGCTTTATTCTTTTGAATGTTCGAATTAATTTGGATCACTTTGTTAGGATGCTAGTTTGACTTTCGTCGAAGTATAAATGAGAGGGAAGACTATGGTATGGACCGCTTTGTTTTTGTTCTACTGAGCAGCTTTCTCAAATTACTCCTAGCAAGCGCCATTGAACAAAAAATACCGCTTTATTATACGAGTCAAATTATTCGCGGCGCCTGTTCTGAGCTTTCTTTGTTAGTCACCTATTTTGTTTGTTTTTTTTTTTATTCTTCTGTTATTAGATCGCTTGATCACGCGCCGTGTGAGTGAAAGTTGCGCTGACATTAAGCTATTGTTAGTTCAGCGTATAATGGAACTAAAATAAGCTTAGCTTATCACATGGATGACATTTAAGTACAGGATTATGCTATTACAAATATTTTATTAAAATGGGTAAGAGGAAATTATGTGGAGTATACGAACTTATGTAACACCTTACTATTAAAATTGGATGTATGTATAAAAAGGCCTTGTAAGTGTTACTTACTGGACATACCCATAATTGGTTTTAATATACTTTCGGTTGCAAAACTAAGAATAAAAGCCCTAAAAACCCTGAGGCCATATCAATAAGCCAGTCAGATGATCAATCAGTCTAGTTTAAATGTATATCAAAAATTCCACAATTATAACACTTGAGAACTTAAATAGTTGCATTACATTGTGTGTTGCTCAATACGGGCCGACCAACAGGCAGGGAACAACAAGTGTTTTATTTCTGTGGGAGTTATCTAAACAAGTTTCAATTTCGTTACGTTGATTTAGTGAGCGCTGGCATTTTAGAGGCTGAGTTGGTCTTACTTTCGTTTGATATGTAGAGGTACAAAAATGAAGCTTTTATTTACTACGTTTCCGACGATGTTGTCATAACTTGAGAAAACATTTGATTTATTCAAACAATAATAAATGATACAGCTAAACTATACGCCGGAACGTCGGAAGGGGAAGACCTAGACGAACGTACCTCAATCTAAACCGACGAGCATGCATGAAGAGATTGATGAATGTAGAGGAGGCGAAAGAAGTATGCCAGGATCGTAGTAAGTGGAAGGAAGTAGTCTCTGCCTACCCCTCCGGGAAAGAGGCGTGATTGATGTATGTATGTAAACTATACGCAGGTGTATTTCGTCATTAAGATTCCCTAACCCCGGTGTCGCAGTTCTTTCCGTTAGTGTCTCGAAATTATACACTGCGAGCGGAACGAAGCCCTACAAATAGTACCAATACCGACGATCCTGCTGTTTAGATGCTTTTCCCGTCAATTCATAACTCACCTTATTACATTAAGGTACGGTAAGGTAATTTACGGTATACTTTATCCTCATTACGTGTAGGCCCCGATTTCAAACGAATCGCGGAAACAGTAATTTCATAACAAAAATAGATAAATATCTATATTATATGTATATTACAGTTATAATCTAACTAACGAATCATGGCGTGTGCGACGGCCATTGCGTGACCACAACAAAAGCAAAGGGCGCACGCACATGACGCCAAATTTAATCTTAATTCCACGTGTGGACACTGCCTATCGCTTTTTTTAAAATAAAGTTTATGATCAGTCACCACGCATGAAACTTGTATATCATAGGTACCAACAGTATTTCTGTTTTTACGTTTTCCGCAAGGTAGTGTTTGACAGTAGGTTATCTTAAGTTATTGAAAAAAACCGAACTTTGGCTTGATAGAATTTAAGTTTTTATTTATGATGGCCAACGCAAATGAGAAAAACTTTTTTTTTTAAATGTTGAGTATTATGCTTCTTAGTTAAAGACACATCACTACCTCACTACATTACTACCTGCGTCTGTGTTTCCAAACGCATACAACCCTAATCTCTTCAAAGTAAGAGTGAACAGGCTTCTTCTGGGTGAGCTCGCTCTATCTTAGACTCTGTCTCTGTCCTATGACCTAGACTAGAGTCAAGAGCAAACCCATCATTAATAATAAAAAAAAAAGACAAGCAAAATCCAAATTTAATTAAATTATAATATTCGGGCGTCTCATCGGGGGATCGGTCTATATTTTACACCCCAAAATGGAAGCCACACCAAAATTAGGGCAGTTCGGTAATGGTAAACGTCTAATTTACTTTCATTATGACCCATCTGTTTACAAAAATTGGTAGTTCACCCGCTAACCTACTATTTTAGTTTAATTCTGCTGTAGGTTTTACGAATGTCATAGAAACGTTATCTAGAAGAATATTATATTTTAGAAGATTGCTCTGTTGCCCAGAATTTTGACGAATTTTAATCTACCTTAGTGACTCTTTCTCGAGTAAGCTAGAACAGCCATTAATCACACCGGACTCAGAGATTTATGACGGTTACTATATTACAATACCTTCTGAAATCATCTGTCTAATTAACTTTCCTTTCATACTCTTCTGGATCATCGAGTAATACTCTATCCGTGTTATTGCAAAACAGTTGGATGCGCATTTAGGCAGTGCTTAAAATATTATTCTAACTTTTTTTGTTATAAGACCGTAAATCTTGCAGAAATTGTTTCCATGACATGATCGTATATTTGGATGATAAACATTTAATGAGACCGACGTGTCTGACAAGTGGACACTCGTTGTCAGGTGTAGCGTATTGGGTTTCTCGATCACATCGGTTTTTGCTTGATGACTTCTTGTCGCGAGGGACATGAACGTAGAACCATAAGTACATAGTGTCGATGTTTCGAAGCACCTATTAGGCTTAAACAATGACACGGTTTTGTAGTGTAGTGTAACGATCATTTAGAATAAGCAGTAACCGGGACTGGCGGCTTAGCCTTTAAGTTAGCTGACATGCTGCCAATCTTGCAAGAGACTTTCGCGTTTTTACGTATTATATTTGTATGCAAGTGCAACGACCGCATAATAGAGTTAACTGGACAACAGACAACGTTTCTGTGGACTCGAGTTTTGCTGTGCACGCAACCCCAAATGAGGACATTGGCCATTGTGTGTATACCTCACCTCAGACACACTAAGTGGTCGTAGATGGAGTGCTGCAAAGAAAGCGTTGCCAAAATAGGCTACTGCTTGTTGTAGACGTGATGTGATCGATAATTTTCTGTAACTACGCTATATGTCTGTAATTACACTACATGTGACGAAGAATGGTGTTTTAAACGCTCTTCTACCTTCTGCTAACGTGTGGTTTTTACAGCAGGCAAGACAATGCTGAATAAGTCAATAAAGTATCAAATAAAGTCACTTCCTGGTGGATAGTGTCCCGTTGTATTCTTAGATATTTAAAACTACGCAACGGATTTTGATGTGTTTTTTGAATGCTTGGGGAGTGATATTCAAAAGAAAGGTTTTTTGTATTTTACATGCTGGTAAAAGGGCTTATTTCCGCGGAAACCTGTTAGCAGCTGGTGAAACCGCTGGACTGGCCGCTAGTGTATAGTAGACAAAAAGTTTAATTCCTATTTAATGCCGAAGATAGGTGAGTATGAGTAGTAGTAAGCAAACCAAAACAACATAACATAAAACGTAGTTCGTACGTAGGTAACAGTTTTATTTACTTTATATGCGGCGCTCCGTCTACCCTATTAAACTGTGTATAGACTGCATCTAAACTGCCTGTCTGTTTGTACAAAGAAAGTGGTTTGCCGTCTGCTATTTTAGGGCCACCGAAGCTGCCAAAGGTTGTTGATCTTTTGAAGCTAAGCTATTCACAAGCTCATTAGCAACGTATAAAGTTCGAAGTAAGTTGATGATATTACTATTACCATACAGAGATAATTGTTAAGTAAGGCAAAACTAATCGCTGTGGTGCACATTAGGTACCCAAAAGCACTATCTACCCTAAATAACGTAAAAACTCAAAAGCTCTCAAGTTTTATTGCAAGCTAAAACGTCCCCATTCGAAAAGAAGCTACAGTGTTTGGAAGAAACCATGCCGTGGATTCTTTGTTTTGTTTCCACTTGGTTACCCATCTGATGACGCCACGCGCCGCCTCCGTCAGTGGTACAAGTGCAGGTTGCATAGTGTCCGCGCCACATAAGGGAAAATGTGCTGAAAGTTTTGTTTGTTATGTCATGCGCCATAGCGTTTATACGTATGTGTGATTCTTCGCGATGCTAGATTCTATTGATTAGCAAGAGTTCTTTCGTAGCGCAAAAGTACGGTAGATACGATGTAAGGCGTTCAATAACCTAACCACATACAATTCATTGTAAACGATTATAGAGCAACAAAATACACCTTCTATGGTTAGCTCTCTGACTAATAGTTGCGGTCAGAGAAAGGGAGTGTTTAGTTTAATATAGTAGATACTGTGGATAGTGGTAGCAAAATCGTGCTTTCTAATGAGCTTTGGATTCAAGTCTTGTCTACAGTTGATTGGATTTGAAAATGGGACTCTAGTTAAAGTTCTTGATTTGAAATCGAGCAAGGTACCTTCGTACTTATAATAATTATAACATTGATCGCTGAAACCTAGCGGTTTCTTTTCGTCGTACTTCCGATTTATATGTCACAATTTTATTACAATTGTCTGCTGCGCAGGCAAAGGCTTCGGGTTGAGTTTTTGAATTATGTATCAAAATATCCGTGCCTAAGTATGTTATAATGATAAGTGTCCCATATGCGTGTTTCTGGGTATGTCCACGGAACCCTGATTAGGGAGTCCCAGTGGGTGATATATGTATAGATTAGGGTTGCCTCATACAACAAAACGTTTAAGAAAACTTAATTAACTAAGTATTTCCTGTAATTTTTTATAATATTTTATATTATTTCCATTTGTATTTCGGCTCATGGTTGGTCTTGTATGCGTCAAGTGGTCAGTTAGGATTGAAATAAGGACTGAAGGTGATGATGTCATAAGCTTTGCCTAAACATATGAAACAACCGCCTATTTGTAACTCTTGGTTATCTGTGAAAGAGTGTTAATGATTGAAGTTTGGTTACACTGCTGTAACAGTTGTTTTTTCTGTGAAAGGGCCCTCCAGTGCCGATGGTTGGCAGTTGGCACTGGCCATATTGCCAATCATTTTGTTACCTGTTCTTCTCTATGTATTCTCTTCAACTCCCTGGTGTTGATGCTTTCAGCTGGTTACACTGCCGAATCAGACATTTTCAATAATTTGACGTAATCAAACACGAATATTTAGCAGCACCTTTACAGAATCCAGAACCACTCTTCGAGTTTAGATTCCATCCAATCCAAAGATTCCAAGTAATCGGTATAAAAGATCTTTAACGTAGGTACTTACTTGTCAAATTTGCCGAATAAGATGTATAGGGTAAGCTATTTCAATTCGCTACTTTAGACATGGCATGAGTAGCGCCGCCGTAGAGTCATGTTTGCCGACGCATGCGACTCGGGTTCAAATCCTGTTTGTTCTTCTCTGTTTTTGTTTTTTTGTTTAGATATATTTCTTATTTATATTCCATGCACCTAAAATATTACAGTAGCGGCCCGTGTACTAATGCACGATTTTTCGAAACTGCCCTCGAATATTTGTTAGACGTGGCGACAGCGACCATAACATGACGGCCGTTAACACTGTACCTATGCTCTGCAAGGGATAAAGTCGTGCAAGTGTATGTATGTATACAAGCGACCATCATGTATGTCGTATATTTTAGCAAGACTTCTAGTGTTCCACATCAGGTACTGCATACCCTCGATATCAATTTGATAGCTGAAGTGACTCATTATGTTGAACAACTGTTATTTTGGTGCAATGACCGTATCTCTTTTAGTTCACTGGACTCCTCGTGTTCTACATCGAGTACCTACTCCTGACCCCCGATGTCTTTGTGCCAGCAGAAGCGATCCATTATGCTAAACAAATTTTGCTATATAGCCATTTCCTACCCGTTATAGTTTAACTAGCCTGTCTAAACAATAAAATAAATATTCGCTTAATCGTTTTTCCCTTGGGAATAAGTATTTTCTCAGCGGTAACAAGTAGCCTATACGTTAATTTGGCTTAGTAGCTATACATTACAAAAGTTATGAACACATACAGTGAAACAGACATACGGAAAATCATTTTTTTTAACAAATAGTTGTTTTAAGTTCTATTGCGTTTATTAAGACATATATATTTTTGCATTTTTT
The DNA here is from genome assembly GCA_027580185.1 of Tuta absoluta. Taxonomy (NCBI): domain Eukaryota; kingdom Metazoa; phylum Arthropoda; class Insecta; order Lepidoptera; family Gelechiidae; genus Tuta; species Tuta absoluta. The sequence continues at coordinate 3,464,021 of JAQAHW010000034.1, forward strand.
TATATTATTTATGTATATAGATAGATGTTCTTTGTCCTCACCTTTAATTAAGAGACTCTCTCGCACAAAGCAGATTAAATCATTCCTTATTTTTTTTAATATCTTTTCGGCTTCGAGTCCTATCGTCACATTTGTACGGCTTGATGGGTGTTACGTGTTCCAGTACGTAATTAACATTTGTGTAACTTCATGCTCAGTAGAGCTTAAAATCTCTTGTCCTTCCTTTGACTTATTTCATAATTTAATTTCGCAATTCAATAATAGGTTCTACCTGCTTGGTTTTGGTTTATTTTTTCGTGTGTGAGTATTTTAATTTTTTATTATCTTTCTAGATTTACTAAAGAAGTTACTAATATTATAGGTACACTAGACTTTTCTAAATTAACAGATTTTTGTAGAACTAGTAAGTACACTCCTTCTTTATTCCAAGAGAGTAGGTAAATAAAACAAAAAGCTTTAATTTTCATAGCATTGTGAAAAAGTGGGTCACTTCACTTGACTGAAAAACACAATAAGAAGAGATGGCATTTTTCAACGTCTCTCGGAAGAAAACTCAATGGCTTTTCATTCCTTCGTTAGTTGGTTTGGTATTTAATAATATATTGTAGAGAATATCCGTAGCAATTCGAGTTATATACTTAGTCAAACAAACCAACTTATAATTAATAGTTTATCTGTATGAAAAACAATATAGTTTTGACTTCTATTTGGGGAAGATCAGTTGCTGTGTGACGCCGGCTTAGAATAGCATCACCCCAATTCTACCCGTGGGTGTCGTAAAAAACGACTAAGGGATAAATTCATCCAGGGAATGGGTAGCAGCGTTCCCCTGTAAATGCAACATCTTGCACTGTGCTCGCTAATCCGCGTGCCAAGCGTAGTGAGTATAACAATTCCCCCCAATAGGGAGATGCCCATGTCCAGCAGTGGCCTGTTGTGGCTGAAATGTATGTTGGGACAGGTATTATGCAGCTAATAAAGGCCTCAAATAATTGCTTTATTCCTTTTCTAACGGGGTACAAAACAAAGTATGTATTTATTGTACCTATATAGGTAGAGTACTTATCCATGCAGATCTAAAGTTTCCTTAATAACACGAATAAAGCCTGCCACTACTCTTATCCCTCCCGTGAGTAATTTATTGTGCAATCAGGTACTAATTTATCAATTCACGATTTCCCCGGCACTCGCATTGGAAATCACAGCCAGAGAACGACACTCATAATTTTTTAACAATAATATAAAAGTTCGATAGGGTTGGGTCTGTCTGATCTAGATCATCGCTAGATAAAATATCCTTGATCCGAAGGAGGCTGGTAAAAAAATAGTGGAAGAATTATTTTACCTAATGTTAATTAGGACACCAATGCGACTTGTTTTATAATAAGCTATATTACCGAAAATTACATCTAATGAAGGTACACAGGAAACTAGAAGCGTACCTAGTATGTAGGTACGCCTGTAGCTCAGGAAGGCGGCTCTAAAGTTACCTTCATAACACGAAGGAAACTCCAAACTAATCCATCCCGTGACTTGTGCAATCATCTTGCAATTTATCAATTCACGATTTTCCGTCGAAGCTCCCGCTGCACTATCGAGTTAGTTCTTGTTGAATCGTGGAAGGAGGCGAGCAATTTGCCAGGCGTGTTGTAGAGTTGGACTGGATTTCATCGGTAGCGACAGAAAGCGTCTAAAAGTTTTACTTCTTCTTTTACTCGGAACAAAGCTTCTTTTAATGGAAGAAAGTTCGTAGAGTCTTCTTATGTTATCTAATGGAAATTAGGACACCTCAACGTGAAGCTTTTAAAATAATATCTTCTTACTAAACATACGATTTGAATGAGAATAACGTGTAAGGAACTTCGGCATATCTTGCAGAACTGACGATCGAGGGGGTCGGAATGGTCTGAAGCGGCGACCACGCATCAGAAAGCGCAGCGTGAGATTGCCGCCTATCAGGTAGACCTCGTAAAGATTGCGGGCAGCCGTTGGATACAGTCGGCCGATCTGCAGCACCTGTTTGTGTGTAGTAGGGAATTTGACCTCATAACCATGAATTTCTACCTATCATGAAATGTGCAATATAAAACAATATGCTTTTAGCGATACCTAGTCCCTTCCTTGGGATTTCCTCAGCTCTACGTGACTTCCGGCCCGCTAATGCAAGTAACCGTTCTCTGAGGTGCTAATGTGCACAACAACGCTTGCTTTCTTTGTTGGCTGTTTAAAATTCGATTGCAGCAAGAATTACAGTTTTCATTCATCATTTATATTGACTAACGACCTGATGAACCGGGTGTTTTTGACCCACCTACTTGATCTTCTTGTTCCGTGTGGGACACCATGTCAGTGAACGACCCGATCGGCCGATGTGGCGCAGTGGTAGTGCGACTGCCTGCGACGCAAAGGTTCCGGGTTCGTTTCTCGGTGGGCACTCACAATATCACTTTGTGAATTTGTTCCCGGTCTGTTTAGGACATTGCAGGGTAAACCAACTGATTATCCGAAAAGAAATGGTTCCGTGCTTCGGAGGGCACCTTTAGCCGCCGGTCCCGGTTGCTGTCTATGATTACTTAGACGGCGGTCGTAACGCAACCATGTCAGAGGCCTACGAGTGGTATTAGGCGGTTAAAAAACTCTGCCAACAGGGTTGATCGGGTCGTTGGACGACTTGTAGTCCCACACGAAAAGAGATGATGTCAGAATGTTTCAACCGCCTAATAGATAACTTAAGTGTAGATAATCCTAGGCAGCAACCGGTTCTGACATCATAATATGTCCTCTGGAGCACGGAACCGTCTATTTACGAAAAATGAGGTTGTTCAGGCTGCATTAGCCTAACTAAACTAGAAACAGCTTCTGGTAAAGTGACAACTTTACAAAATATCAACTTTGTATCAATAACCGCCTAAAATGTTGCGATGTGGTTGCGATCCTCTGGATACTGAGACTGGACTCAATCCGTTAGACTATGGAAGTAGTTGGGGAAGTTTCATCATCATCCGTCATCATCGAGCGCTAGAATATATACGGTGAAATCGTAAAATGGTTAGAATACTAATTAAATATAGTAAAAACGTCCACCAGGTATGCCCTTCGCGTTTAGAACTTTGCATGTTCAGTAGTTGTCATTCCGTGGCACACCCACACTGCTTTAATCCAATTTTCCGAACGAACACGTTACTGGAGCCTTCATTGAGTCCTCTACAATTACATTAATCTATGTGATCATTCCTAATTGGACGATACAGTGGCGCCCTTCGCGTGATAATTTATATTTGCCAGCCAGTACTTGTACCATCAGTATCACTTATTCTTAGTAACTAAATGATGAACAGAATATGTTGATCCCTTAAAAGTTCACGCGAATACTGTTGATTCAAGTTGTTTTTTATTTAAATCAAATATCTAACTTATATTTTTACTAAATTAATGTTAGATTTCTTCTAAATATACTCTGCACTACCTACAAATACTTGTAATTTAAATGTATTTTAGACATAGCCTATGAGATTTATTTTAATATGTGGCGTAAATGTCCGTTATATCGGATGTTTAAGCTCTGCCTACACGTCAAGAGATAGAGGCGTTGGTATATGTATGACTTATTAAAGGTATTCAGTCTGCCGAACTGAGATTTCCACCAATAAAATGGTGTTTATTTTTTTAATATTTCCTCCGAAAACATTATTTGTTTGAAGGGGTCAGTTTGCGCTTTGAATTTTATCATTAAAGGCAGTAGCTCTGTTCTAGGGTCCAATTTCTGATTTTAGGTTCAATTTTGTGGGATCTAGTAGATAGGTGAATAAATTAGCAGGTATTAGTGTTTAGTCAGTTAGTACAAAAAAACAAACTAAACATGTTTTTTAAAATAAAAATTTGAAATAATAAAAAATATATTATTAACCCTGGTTGAAAATGCTAGTAGTGGTCAGTTCTGTAGAATTCTACTGGGCATTGTCAAGGTTATAGTTCAATCTACAATAGTATACTTACCTACTTAATGTATTTTTCCTACTCATTTCCCCAATGGGGAATGAGGTAGATAATAATAATAAATTTAATGTTTCCATCTTTTCCCATATGGGCATTGAGATTGAGTTATTCTTCTGTGTAACTTGTCTACCTCTAAAAATTTTTTTGGCGGTATTTAATGGCAAACCATGAAACAAATGCATTTGAGTATCTTTTTTACAATTATTATTTTAGTAGGTAAACATTACTATTTTCTGAATGACCCCTAAATATTTGTCAGACGGCGTAAATGTCCGTTTTTTGCGGCTGTTTACGCTCTGTCTACCCCGCAAGAGTATATAGGCGTGATATGTGTGTACATTACTATCAGCATACATAGTGGTCGTTTTATACATCAGTTTGACCGAGACATTTGACAGTGTTGACCTTATTTTACTTCAATAGCCGTCTCTGTTGTTCATTATTCTTTTCCACGAAGTATTCCCCGTTAACCAGAGTTTTATGAAGATAAATGTGTTAAGATTGACACAGTTTTGTGTTAAAATACGAGCAAGAATTTTATGTGGTACCGCAAGGATCAACCTTGGGGCCCGAAACACTCCTAATATATCAATTTATTCGAGCTTTTGTTAGTTAAGGTAATAAATTGGTTTTATTACAATTTATGGTACAAAGCAACTATGAAGCGATGTTTTTCATACGATTTACGTGTGTTGATGCGCCTACAACTGGCTAGTTCGTGACTTTGCATGCGGTTACCCGTTTAAAACTTATGGGTGGGAGCGTGTTAATGCCTACAGATATTAGTTGCGATGAATCCACATCACGATTCCCAGACACGTTGCCAAGAAAATATTGGACCATTATTGCGATACAAAGTCACGCTACAGGTGAACGCGGTTTGCAAAAATGTTAATTAACAAAAGTTTTCAAAAAGAAAGAGCAAATCACATCATTCCTGACCCACAACGTGGACATTCAAATTCTCGATACCAGATCGATTAACGTAGTTCAGTAGCGTTTAATTTAACATTTTCCGATTACCGATCCTTTTACATAAGTATCGAGTTTGATGCACTTTAAAAAACGCGACTCGAATTGTTGAAATCGATTTGCATGACCACCGTCGGCCATGCATTTTAATTTAAAAATCTGTGTGGGGAGTCTCGTTAACAATGGTTGTTAAACAGATGGTATCTTGTTGGGAATGCGACAGTTATACAATAAATTGGGGTCGATTCTGGTGCTTTATGCATTTGTTTAGTATTTTTTACATAATCTTGGTCGGTTCTTAAATAAAAAAAAGGATACAGAGGAAGGAGCTCGGCTACTAAATTTTACCCTTAAGTTGCGTTATAAACTAAGTTAACTAAGATGAAACGAGATTTATTTTGGGAATCAACGTCAATTTAGAAGTCTAATGGCGAACAAAATTTGAAACTCTTCTTTCTTCTAGATATAGTGACCGAAGTATAAAAATTGAAAATGTATATTTCAATGTACACAACAAACTGGAATAAAATACACTTAGAGCTTAATTACTAGAAGTTGTACAATGAAAAAGGTAGTCACTGAGCAATATGCTATAATATGCGTTGCTTTACTATTGGCTCAGGAATGTGTTCAGTAGAAACGGCCCGACTGCTTCAGATGTGATGTGACCGGAAATTTAGAATTCGACCAGTGGGCGATGGGTGGCTGAGTTGAGTGTAAGCGGTCCTGCGCGCGTGCTCGTAAAACTTCTCTCATCCTGCCGCTCAATGAATGAATGCACAATTTTATAATTTAAAATAATTTAAAGTCATTATTGCTTTTTGTCACCATGAATTAAGTTATATGTCCATTCAAGCTGTTGGGTAGTAAGTACCTACTTAAAATAATATGTTTGTGTTTTTCTAGTATGCATCTGTTTGCCTTCGTGTTGTTTTATGCATGCCTCCTATTTCGCTGTTGTGTGTGATAAATAGAGAATCTGGTAGGTACAGCTGATACCGTCAATACGCGTTAGTGGAGACAGACAAATAGGTTAAATCAGTCTTCCACAACGCCACAACCTATTCTACTACCAGTCACTCATAGTTACCCGATGAATCGTTGAGATTTAGATAAATTTTGCGATTGAGCTCGTAAATATCGCATCGAAATCTTATGCACTCCCAGACCGGAAATTACTAAGCCGAATCCCACACTATGTCGGAACGACGGATGCGTCTGTCAAACACCTTAGTCGTAATTAATCGCATGCGTTACAGTATGCTATGGTATCCGTTTGTTGTATGGCTATTCGAAATTACCTTTCGTCTGACAGTTTTGTCAAGAATACGCCCGTCTCAGTCCGTCAAAAGTTTCAACAACAAGCGAAATAATGTTCTCCTTTGCAATTTACTATTCCGTGGATTACAACTAGGGATTGCTAGCCAGGGATTGCTAGCCAGTCTGGCGGATTCGTGCCTTTTTGGCTCTACACCTTATGTACCTTGGCAGCTTTTTGCACGACTGGTTTGGTCGGAGCGAATGCAAGCGATGAGGCAACGTCTGTAGCGATGTTGCCAGACAAGCCTGCCTTATCTACTAGATGATGATATTTATACTTTGTTGATTTATGCTAGCTGAAAAATTATATTTGAACCAACAGCTTTATACATCCGATAGGTGACGTCACAAGCGCCTGCGCAGTCGACGGTCGTGTCAGGCCCGCAAATAACCTCGTGATGCAATTTAGGCATCCCTTGTGGAACAGAGTGCATGCCACGAAACGAGTCCCGTAGATGAGACTGTCTTCCTGTAATCATGTAGAATTATTCGTACCTACACTTTTGAAGTCTCTATGTCTATTGACGCAAGGTAAATTATTTAAGGATATTAACTTTTTAGTTATTTTTTATCCTCAGGACTTCTTTCGCGACATGGAATCCAGGGATCACTGTTTAGGTACTGTCCTTTACGGTACACTGATTTTTAAAAGGGTTTAATTTGTATTTGTGAAGTAGAATTTGTGTTGTATGTAGTTTAGTAGTAGATGTGTGTTTATCACCGAATATGATGGAGCAATTTCAAAAATTATTATTTTGATTGCTTAAGGAATAATACGATTAAGTACATTAAAATCGGTTCAATAGTTAGTTTTTCAATAATAACTTCTCCACTGAGATATCCGGTTCATTTTCGAAAATTACTACTTGTTAATACATATATTTCCAGTCTTAATGAAAATTAGAAATTGAAAAATTTTAATAAGCAAAGCTTCATTGTATGGTTTCATAATTTTAATTGTGGACTAATCATAGTTTTCGTCGCTTGTACGTCGCGTCGAGTCGAGTACCAAGAGATTGAAGATTTGGAAGTGTCAGACAAGGCCCCGGTAGTTCAGTTGGTAGAGCAGTGGGACGGTAACATTTAGCTAACATTTTTTCATTTATGAAAATAATATAGCACTGTAGCTGCATAATAAATCATAGTACGTTTCCAACCTAACATATCTATCTACACCACATCTACACAGATACCCACACGAAAACCTGTGACTAGACTATAATAGACAGACACTCATTCTTGTCCTATTTTAATCCACAAAACTAGGCACCATTTATGTACTGTAGGTTATCTAGTAATATGTAAGAATTGCGAATAATTCTGGTTTTTAAGCTTGTTTTACTGATCTCATCAGAAACTAGTTTCTTTTTAATCTAATTTGAATTGTATACTTTATTTTTATACCGTATATATCAGGTGATCATGATGAAATGTTATCTAGATGGACTAATAAAATAGGTAGGTAAACGTTATTTTTATTGAATTATGTAATCATATAGGGAAACCTGTTATGAGCCTATGTTTCATAAGTGTGCTTTTACTTATTATGTCAAAATAGCTGTTGGTTTTCTCAATAAATAAAATAAAATAATTTCAGCATTATTTTGCATTCACAGAGCAGTGGAACAGGTGTTCCACGCTCCCAAATGCAAGGCCCGACCGCAGACGTATTTTTTAATATGTCTCAATTTTCAATGTCGCAAATTCAAATCCTGCCAGCTATATAAACAATTGCAAACTTCAAAAAAATATATTACATTTAATTCACTGCTTTCAAAGGTAACCTATACACAAGATGAATCCTACTTCGTCAAACCTAAACAGCGCGAAGTGGACAGGTTTTTTTGCAGGTCTCCTTCGCTTGACCCGATGCAGAATAAATTATGATCGTCGCCAAGGTCTGCCACTTATCTTCGATCATATTGAAGCTATTGCTCGCAATTGTCTGTTAATCAAAAACATCTTTGTATAAATGCAACCCTGAAAGTCTGCACAGTCTGGTTTGGTAAGGACACTTTGGAATCATTATATAAACATAGAATCACATATTGACTCAAAAAGTAATATTACACGGTTAGCAACGATTAGCTTCCGAAGTTCCGACACGAGAGTTATCTATCTCTAGAGACACGATAAGTAAAATTTACGCTTTTTCAAACACATCGCGATTTGAATGAATAATTTAATTTCACCGCCTTTCCCGAGGTTACAATATGTTATAGTTGTGTATAGTGCGACTAGGCATCCTGCTTACCATAGGAATTTATCTCATAGGTTATGTTTTGTTTAAAACCGAAATAAATCTGCTTTTAAGTCGCGTAATTTCAAGTGCCTAGGCATCCTGCTTACCATAGGAATAAATCCTGATAATTTATCTTATAGGTTATGTTTTGTTTAAAACCGAAATGAATCTGCTTTTAAGTCGCGTAATTTCAAATGGTTTAAGGACGAAGTACGACAGCTAAGATTTTTCGACGATAGCTCAGAGCTTTAGAATACGCATAGTAGACTGACCAAAGTGACAACATAGAGTGGTCCAACTTATTCATCTAGCAAAAACTTCACAAACAAGATTTGAAGGAAAATCAACGCGAAGCTGATAAAGGCTTGACAAATGACATCCGCGTTTTTCTCACAAATTCGTCAGCGACCTTGGATTTGCCTCATCTGTTGACCTTTACCTTCCGTAGATGGGTGTCAGATCTTACAGTAATTTTAGCAATTCATCGCTGTGTGGGTGGAATGGTAATGGTGTTGTGTTGTGTGGACTGCAGAGTCACAAATTTTGTTCCGCAGGCACTTGGCTTTTGGCCAGTAAGTTTTCATTAGGCTACTCACTTAGACTAAGGAAATCTTTAGACGGAGTGCTTCGAACAAAAAGAAAAGAGGGATACACCCACAATTAATCACGAGCACTCAAAAAGGGAAATGAAAATGTTTGTAATATTCATTAATTTTATAGAAGTAAAAGTCCGGAATGAGATTATCCGCCAGAAGAGCAAAGGGTCAAACATTGTCAGGAAGTGTAGCAAGCAGAAGTGGCAGTGGGCCGGTGGAACCGATGGACGTTGGAGTAAGTTCGTCACGGCAAGCGTTGCGTTGGACGCCCTCCGGCCAGATAGACCGGTGACTTAAAGGGGGCGGCTGGTAACGACTGGCGAAAACGGGAGATCATGCCTTAGTGCGTACGCTGGGGGAGGCCCAGGTCAAGCAGTGGACTGTAGTGGCTGGTGTGTGGTACTTGTGACTCCATTTATTATATTAATTGATATTACAGAATCGTCTCTATGCATGGCTCTGTCTTCCTTATCCTGTCTGATGTAAGACTGCATAGCAGCAATTTGGTCCTGTTACTCTTACACGGAAGCAGAGATTGTGCTTCACTGACACACTTCTATTTAAAGAAACGACGAAAATACGCTTATTTTTGGTGTCCAGTTACTTTGTACATGAAGTTGGATAAAGCTATTGAGTTACTGTAATAGTCACTTTTAGCGTTATCAAATCAATGTAAAAGTATTATCATCTACATCAATTAACTATTATATTTTTTCCCAGTTCAACATGTCACAAAATTAGTACGAATAAATATGCATGTCACAAAACTTGGATTAGAAGCCACACTACGGTATACGTTATAAATACACCAACTTGTTTGTAACTAATAATATCTTCGCAAAAACCTAACAAAACAATCTACAATCAAGTAGATATTTATTCGACGATCTTCAAATATTCTCGCATTCAGAATTCAGAAGCTGAGTTTTCTTTTGAATAGTTTCACAAGCGTACAGAAAGTGATTGATTGAACATTATCTGTATACTGGTAACACCTCATAAATAATAAGAAGTGTGTAGATAAGTTAAATATAATAGCTTGATGGAACCCTACAATGTAGCCTTAGAGAGCTTACGAAATTTTGGACGCCAGTGACTTACCTTCTAGGTTAATATACCAAATAGATCGAAAGGGTAGTATCTAACTTAATTTAGTAAATATTTCCCTTAATAAAATGACTGCACAACAGTGAAGAAAAAAATAAATGTGTTGATACAATAAATACCTGGAAAACTAGCAAGCTTTGTCACCGGTTCAACCACTATGCGGATGATACGATATTTATAATCCTTTCGCGAATTAGAAGCTGAATATCGAAGTTCGTCGCAGTATGGAAATATCGATAATGCGGATCTGCAATGTAGATGCCAGTTGCAGCTGGCGGCGAATTGTCTGTGACCAATTCCGGAACGCGAAAACGGTTTTGTTCGTTCTGGCCACAGAATAATGCTCCAGCCATTCAGATTAAAGATACTGTTAGGTATAAATGAAAAGATACTGTTAGGTATAAATGAAACGAAATTATGAATAGCACCGAAATAAATTTCAAGACTCACTCCTAGAATGAAACAATTTGGCTCCTCTAAAAAATCAACACACGTGAGCAGAGCAGAGCAACCCTTGAGACACGTACCTACTTCCATCGGATCCAGCATCAAATTCGATTTTTAAACATCCGAAAACATTCAATTGCAATGGGATCTTTTCTACCGACAGTTCTCGAGCTTTTATACAAAATAACGTTGTGCTTTGTTAAAATTTTGACGTATGAGTCATAAATACATTTCATCTATTTACATACGTTTCTATAGAAAGAAACTTTTTGAGTTTAGCACTGCGTCATCTCAGTACATTTAAAGATTGGGTAGAAGACTTCCATTTTTTTCCGAATGGAATCAAGTATTCCGAGTTGGCTAAAGGTGCTGTTCCGAACCGAGCGGCCGACGGCCGACGGCCGATGGCACATGGCGCGGCTATCGGCCGTCGGCCGTCGGCCGCCGCGGCAGATGTCATTCCGAAGGCGGCGGCCGACGGCCGACAGCACATGTCAGAGTATAGTTTTCAGGACTTAGTTATTATGTTTATTAGGTTATTATGGTTCATCGGGTTATCATGGTTCATAGGGTCGTTGGGTTCATCTTGTCGTTAAGGTTCATCATGTGGCCAGAGTTCATCGTTTTGCTAGGTTCATCGGGTTATCATGGTTCATCGGGTTATTATTTTTTATACATACATACATACATAAATCACGCCTATTTCCCTTACGGGGTAGACAGAGCATTAACGGCCGTAAAACGGATATTAACACCACTTCTGACAAAAGTTTGAGGGTCAATCAGATAACTGTGTATCACTATAGTGACAGGTTGTCAGCCCATCGCCTAAAATAAAATTGTAATACACATCTAACCCTCGAGTCACTTAGTCGCCTCTTACGACACCCATGGGTAAGAAATGGGGTGATGCTATTCTAAGCCGGCATCACACGGTATTATTTTTCATCGGGTTATTATGGTTCATAGGGTCGTTGGGTTCATTTTATCGTTAGGGTTCATCATGTGGCCAGAGTTCATCGTTTTGCTAGGTTCATCGGGTTATCATGGTTCATCGGGTTATTACGGTTCATCGGGTCGTTGGGTTCATTTTATCGTTAGGGTTCATCATTTGGCCAGAGTTCATCGTTTTGCTAGGTTCATCGGGTTATCATGGTTCATCGGGTTATTATGGTTCATCGGTTCGTTGGAATCATCTTGTCGTTAGGGTTCATCATGTGGCCAGAGTTCATCGGGTCGTTATTGTTCATCGAGTCGCCAGAGTTTATCGGTTCGCTAGGTTCATCGGGCTAGCATGGTTCATTGGGTCTTTAGGATAATTTTAACTTTATACTGGTCATGATCATGACAGACCAGGTCCAGAGTCTATATACAGACCACTATAGTTGCGGCGGCTTTACGATATATATGTTACGGGCAACGTGATTAATCGGGCACTATTAATACTGACCGGCCATTATTAATAGTGCCCAAAAACATCGGGCAAAGTGATTAATTAATCACTTGGACCGGCCATTATTAATAATGCCCGAGTGCCCGTGGTCCATGTAATAAATCAGTCTTTAGAGTAAGCTTGAATTTATCACTTGGACCGGGCAATGTGATAAACTGGGCTGAATTTATTACTTGGACCGGTTACCAGTATTGTAACTGTAGTTCAAAACGCTTTAAATGCAAGAAGTCAAATATTCTCTACAATTCAAAATGTCACAAAAGCACATCTTGCAAGAATAAATAATTATAAACTTATCAACTTTTTTACAGTCTTTCATCATTATTAAATATTTCGGTTGATTTTTCTTAGACTACTAATTTTTAAACTATTGAAGTACCTTATATTTTTATCAAAAATAAGGGCTCGTCCACATCTCCGCGGCGCGGCACCGCCATCGCTCCGCGGCACGGCGACGCGGTGGCGCGCGACGCGTTATCGCGGGAAATGGCGACGCGCGCCGCCTGAATGCGCGGCGTCGTGCCGTGGACATTTACGTTGCGCTTCGTGGCGCACTGCCGCCGCCGTTTAGTTACTAATATTGTAATATTAGTGGCACGTTATAAGTCCGAACAACACAAGAGAGAACGAGGTAGTGGCTAACACCACGTAGCAGAACGCCACGTTGCGCAACGTGAATTTCCGCGGCGCGACAACGCGCGTTCTGGCGGCGCGCGTCGCAGTCTATAGCGGCCCCCTACTGATTTTGTTAATTTTTATAACTATTTGTTTCTTTTTTTAATTTCCATGTTCAAATTTATCGATAACTTTAATGAAAAGTATGTAAGTTTAATTTCATTTAAATAATGTAAGTTTAACTTCATTTAATAAAAATAGTAGGTAACTACTGATTTTATTACATTCATACATACATACATAAATCACGCCTATATCCCTTACGGGGTAGGCAGAGCGTTAACGGCCGTAAAACGGCTATTAACACCACGTCTGACAAAAGCTTGAGGGTCAATCAGATAACTGTGTATCACTATAGTGACAGGTTGTCAGCCCATCGCCTAAAATTGCAATACACATTCCTCGAGTCCCTTAGTCGGCTCTTACGACACCCATGGGTAAGAAATAGGGTGATGCTATTCTAAGCCGGCATCACACGGCGACTGATTTTATTACATTTATAACTATTTGTTTTTTAATTCCCATGTTCAAATTTATCGATAACTATAATGAATATTATGTAAGTTTAATTTCATTTAAATAATGTAAGTTTAATTTCATTAAAATAATTAAGTTTAACTTCATTTAATAAAGAATTACATTACAGTTCTTTATTTTTATTACTTTGCCCAAGGAAGGGTGGGAACTATTAATACTGACCGGGAAAAGTAATTAATCGTGCTGTTTTAATCACATTGCCCAATTAGGTCGGGCACTATTAATACTGACCGGTCAGTATTAATAGTGCCCGGACTTATCAAATTGCCCGTAACATATACACAAACAACACACACACACACACATATCATGCCTATAATCCCTTGCGGGGTGGGCAGAGCGTAAACGGCCGCAAGAAACGGACATTTATGCCACGTCTGACAAATGATTGAATGGTTATTCGAAAAATTGTGTATTGCCATAGTGACGCCGGCTTAGAATAGCAATACATACATTACAATTTTAGGCGATGGGCTGACAACCTGTCACTATTGTGATACATAGTTATCTGATTGACCCTCAAACTTTTGTCAGAAGTGGTGTTAATATCCGTTTTACGGCCATTAACGCTCTGCCTACCCCGTAAGGGATAAAAGCGTGATTTATGTATGTATTTATGTATGCCACAGTGACAGGTTGTCAGCCCATCGCCTAAAATTGCAATACACGCCCTCAAGTCCCTCCGTCGCCTCTTACGACTCCCACGGGAAAGAAATGGGGTGATGTTATTCTAAGCAAGCATCACACAGCAAGGAAATGGGGCGACGCTATTCTTAGCCGGCATCACAAGGCAAACAACAAGATACGATACACAAGTAATATTCTACTATCGAAAATGGTCGAATGCGACTGTTTAGTTGAGATGATCCTAAAGACCCGATGAACCCAGCCAACTGATGAACTCTAACCACCCGATGAACTCTGGCTACATGATGAACCCTAACAACAAGATGAACTCAACGACCCGATGAACCATAATAACCCGATGAACCATGATAAACCAATGAACATAGCGAACCGATGAACTCTGGCCACATGATGAACCGTAATGACAAGATGAACCCAACGACTCGATGAACCATCATAACCCGATGAACCTAGCAAACCGATGAACTCTGGCCACATGATGAACCCTAACCAAATAATGAATCCAACGACCCGATGAACCTAATAACCCGATAAACCATGCTAAACCGATGAACCATGATAACCCAATGAACCTAGCGAACCGATGAACTATGGCCACATGGTGAACCCGAACGAGAAGTTGAACCCAACGACCCGATGAACCGTAATAACCCGATGAACCATAATAACCCGATGAACCATGACAACCCGATGAACCATGACAACCCGATGAACCATGATAAACCGATGAACCATGATAACCCGATGAACCTAGCGAACCCATGAACTCTGGCCACATGATGAATCCTAACGACAAAATGAATCCAACGACCCGATGAACCATAATAACCCGATGAACCATGATAACCCGATGAACCTAGCGAAGCGATGAAATCTGGCCACATGATGAACTCTAACGACAAGATGAACCCAACGACCCGATGAACCATAATAACCCGATGAACCATGATAACCCGATGAACCTAGCGAAACGATGAACTCTGGCCACATGATGAATCCTAACGACAAAATGAATCCAACGACCCGATGAACCATAATAACCCGATGAACCATGATAACCCGATGAACCTAGCGAACCGATGAAATCTGGCCACATGATGAACCCTAACGATAACATGAACCCAACGACCCGATGAACCGTAAAAACCCGATGAACCTAGCGAACCGTTGAACTCTGGCCACATGATGAACCCTAACGACAAGATGAACCCAACGACCCTATGAACCATGATAACCCGATGAACCATGATAAACCGATGAAGCTAGCGAACTGATGAACTCTGGACACGTGATGAACCCTAACGACAAGATGAACCCAACGACCCGATGAACCATGATAACCCGATGAACCATGATAACCCGATGAACCATGATAACCCGATGAACCATGATAACCCGATGAGCCAAAATAAGCCGATAAAGCTAGTGAACCGATGAACTCTGGCCCAATGATGAACCTTAACGACAAGATGAACCCAACGACCCGATGAACCATGATGACCCGACCAACCTAGCAAGCCGATGAACTCTGGCCACATGATGAACCTTTACGACAAGATGAACCCAACGACCCTATGAATCATGATGACCCGATGAACCATAATAACCTAATAAACATAATAACTAAGTCCTGAAAACTATACTCTGACATGTGCTGTCGGCCGTCGGCCGCTGCCTTCGGAATGGCATCTGCCGCGGCGGCCGACGGCCGACGGCCGATAGCCGCGGCATGTGCCATCGGCCGTCGGCCGTCGGCCGTAGGCCGCTCGGTTTGGAACAGCACCTTAACGAGTCGACACATGTCACATGACCCGAGAACCGTCATACTCGGATTGTCATATTTTACATCGCCCCAATTCTGTCTACTCTGACCCAATAATACGGATGACAAACGATCAACAATAATGTGCATTAGACTGTGACGTCATAAATTGAATATGGCCGATTACAGAATCCTATTCTTTTGTGATCAACGACAACATTGCGATGACTTCTATGCAGTTGGAAATCACTCATAGAGATTACATTTGATATATAATCATCCTAGGCTCAGAACCCTCACATGAGATAAATGTTCAGAGGGAATTCTAGAAACATCTATCGAAAGTTTATCTAAGTCCCAAATCTAAAAATTCGAAGGGTTTGCACGACACAGCTGAAACACCTGCTTAATACTCTGATCCCGCCAAATTCAGAATCATACATTTTATCCCTTGGTAGTTAAAGCTGTTTGTAAAGATATTAATCATGGTATTTGCAACCGAATTGATCAGATATATGAGAAATGGCAGGGTGAAGGAGCCCCGGATAATATCCCAAAAGCAAATATTGACTAGCTTCGGTAAGTTATAACACGACCCAAGCATGGAAGAGAATAACGTGTAGGTAAAGTTTCTCGCTTCGATTTCACAAGGTCTGACTGCGCTTTGGAGTCGCATTCTCAAAAGAACAAACATTATTTACGTCATACTAAACCTTGCGATACGGGAATAATACGTCCGTATACCTGCTCTTTGCGGATTAACTTTGTTTCTCCCAACTCCTATCTCGCGTTTCCTATGGGAATGAAATAGAACGAACCACGATACTATCTAATGGAATGGAAATATGCATCTTTTAGCTGTAATAAATGCAACGGCTGGCTCTCGAGTTCTCATACATTTGTTTCTGTTATAATCCAAGAAATTGCGCCGGTGATGTTGCGGTTTGATTGCGAGGGGCAGAGTTGAGTGTTAGACTCGAGAACGCAGAGTAAAGAAAAAAATAAACAAGTGCAGTGGTATAACGAAATTGAAGCCGAAAAACGTTCATATTTTGTTAACATAGAAAAAATGATTCTATTCGTTCAGTGATAAAAATCTACAAAGCAAGTAATCTGAACATTCACATGATTACAATGGAATATAATAGGACTTTAATAAAGGATTGGATTGTACGCATTGCAGTGGGCGAGAATCAGTAGTCTTTGTGTGTAAGCGCTGTGTGGTGCCGGCTTAGAATAGAATCACCCCCATTCTAACCGTGGGTGTCGTAAAATGCGACTAGGGGATAATCATTCAGGTAATAGGCAGCAGCGTTCCCTGTGAATGTAACATCTTGCAATGCGCTCGCCAATCCGCCTGCCAAGCGTCGTGAGTTGATGTGTGTAAGCGCGTACCTTAGTACATTTTCTATTCCGTTTTGTTCCTAGTAGAAACTCTTTCTATTTTAGTCTTGCTCTGAGCCAAACTGTGAAGTGAGACTCGAGAAATCTTTGATTCGAAACGTGTAAAGTTGAATAGG
The DNA here is from genome assembly GCA_027580185.1 of Tuta absoluta. Taxonomy (NCBI): domain Eukaryota; kingdom Metazoa; phylum Arthropoda; class Insecta; order Lepidoptera; family Gelechiidae; genus Tuta; species Tuta absoluta. The sequence goes on from JAQAHW010000034.1 coordinate 3,481,296, forward strand.
AATACACATGCGGCAGACCTTTTTTGTTGGGCAATCGAACGAAATAATTGCGTTCTCGAAAGTTATATGAAATTGCTGTTAACTATCTACTTTGAGTAAAAGGTTAAGAATTGGGACGATATGTGAAGTACTTGATGGTGTTTCGAAATAGAAAGCTATATAGAAAGAGAGGAAAAGGAAGCAAAAACAAAAGACAGTAATTTTACACAAGACAATGACCGTTGTTTGCTCGAACCGCAGTAAACAAGAATTTCGGGTAAATTGGAATGCTTTGGTACTGACAAAACATGTAAGCTATTTTAGGGTGACTCCACATTACTATCCCGTTTTGCTACCAACGTGTAAATAAATGTATGTATGTAAAAGTCTATTTTTTAGTCAAACATACACAAGCTTTGCAAGGTGATTCTACTTATTATTCTGAATAACTTTTGCTAAGGGGCGAAGTAGCAAAGTACGTATAAGTTTTTCTGGAACATCAGATTAGTTTTTAGTTGTTCATAACTGCCAAGTTTGCATACAGACTAAAAATAATCCTGTATTTATGTTAAGATTTAGAAATTAAGTGTCTGGTAAATTCGGCATCGAGATGAGCTCAGTACCTACTTGTCTCTATTTCGGTTATTCTGAAATCGAGAATTATCTTATACAATTTACGGGGCGAAATAACACATTAAACTGAACAACTTTCCCCTAGGAACATAGGTCGAAATATTCTAACACAAAATTGGAACTCCCATACAAAATGTACCAGCCGCCCAAAGTTGTAAAATTATGTAAGTAAAATTGCTGTCCATTGTAAAAAAGTCGTTGAAATTATAAGATAACTTTGTCATTCAATATGGATTGCACTTATAGCAAGACAAAGCAAGCGTTTGCTTGTTGCACATTTTCGCAGTGTACATTACTTTTAGAACAATATTTGTTAAGCGTTAAGCGAGTACTGGCTGTTTCTTACATACATACATATCGCGCCTTATCCCTTGCAGGTAGGCAGAGCGTTATGGGCAGCAAAAATACGGTCGCTATCGCTATGTATGAAAAATATTTGAGGGCCGTTTTATTGACTATTTCTTGGATATTGTTTCAAAATTGTTTTCCATATAGGCGGTTCTTCCACTTGTTGTCGTCGCTGCGTAATTATTATAAACAAACCGTTTGACAGACGCAACCGTAAACGTACCGTAACCGTAGTTATTTGTATTGAATTATGATCGGAATTAGCAATTCGCTTTCGTATGACAGACGCATGCGTTACAGTGCGTTAAAACTACGCAGCGACGGACTACAAGTGGGAGAACCGCCTTAAACTTAGCAGGAAACACAAATGGATACCTCGTGATATTAGCATCAGCTATCTATGCAAATGGTTAAGAAAATACGGCGCTGGCGATAAGTTACGTCAATTTGTTTCTTTATCTTGCAGTAGCAGAAAACTAAATTGTCGCGGAACAGATAGAGCATATGATAGTTCCCTTAATCGAAAGTAATAATACCTTTACGTAAAGGCGATTCGCTCACTTGTTGTCGTGTCGTTTCGTTTTTTTGACACACGCGTCCGTTTTGCAGCGTAACGAACCGTAAACCCACCACGTATCTACGTTTCCCTAACTATTCTTCGCTGTGGATGGAAAAATACCTATTGGTACCCATTGTTCAAGTCCTTTTTTCATCAAAATATTTTAGTTTTCCAACCATTCTTACGAAAAGAGTCCGCTTTCTAACTTGAAAGCAAAAAACATACAGACTTGTTCGATTTCTAGGACAGATAAGGACTTCCAAGAAGTAACGTTTAGTTATTTAAAAAAAGATCTGTACCGACAAAAACTTGCTCTATAACCGACCTCTTTCGGATTCCTTGCAAGTTTTTCCTTGCATCAACGTGCACCTAGATATACTTTCCGATGCTTTCTCGTCTCACTCTCCCCCTTTAATAGTCTGGCGCATCTTGATGCGCATGCGCTTGTTGTTGCTAAGCAATTATTCAACTTTCTAGCTCGTTTGAACGCACTTGGCGACATGTGCGTATTTTTTCCGAGGTTACCAATTCTGCTTTGTCGTGGCGATATGCAACATGATTTTGTTCGATCTGCTTTAAGTTTTGGATTATGCCTCTTCTAGGTTTTAAAAAAGAGACATGACGGACAGTCCGGGGCAGCAAAAAGGTGTATAGTACAAGATACAAGTAAAATACAACATAATAATTTTATTTGAATAATTTCTACGAGTAAATTCATTTCGTAGTTGGTAATTTCCAGTTAAACTTTAATGCACTTTTTCTGTGGATGACTCACTCAAAGTGGGTTATACGTTGACCATTTAACTACATGTCGTTAACGTGGGAAAGCTTTGAAAGCCAACAAGTAGGTAGGAAAGAAAGGTACTTACTTTGCCTAAGGCGTCGACGGCAGTAAACCAAATAAATTAAAAAATTACCACCTCTGGGAAATCGTACCTAAGCTTTTAACTGATCAAAACTATGCGGGGCAATATGGCGTATTCCATCTAAGCGATTTACGTTATACAGACAGGGGGTCATACACAGACAGGTCATATCAATAAGCTGACAATTGTAATTTACGATGACATTGTTTCATACTGTTACTACGATATTAGTGTAAGTCCTTAAGCACTAATAAAGTATTAGTGGGCGCGCCCAGGACAGATGGACGGCTTTAAGGAAACATCTACATATCACGCACACATCTACCTTCCTGGGTATCGTAAGTAGTCGAGTGTCAACAGCGTTCATATATGACTTCTCGTAAATGTTAATACGTTTGTAGTGTTTCTGAAAGATTGTGTTATAACATTTTTGAAGATCCCGGATATTGAAAAGTAAATTTTAGACCCATTATAGTGCAAAATAATCTGATCCAGTTTAGAACATACTGTTTTGTTTGAAACATTACATTTAGCTTCAAATACAGTAGAAGTGGAGCATTTTATCTACACAAAGCTTACTTTTTGCTTATAAAATATTTCTGTTTGAGGTAAGTACCTAAGTAAAATTTGGCAATTTAGCTTGGGTAAACAAAAAATTTTTCCCTTGACAATTGCTACGAGGTATATTGTAAGTAAAGTAGTGTAACTATGTCTTATTTATTTAATCCATTCTAAACATTTAGTAAAAAAACAGTAGCAACCCAGCGGAGTAGGCATCAATCATCGCAAAGGGGGCGAGCCGTCCTTCTGTTAATTATCTATTTTGTGCCTAAAGGTAGTTTAAGTGCTAGTGTGGTAGTAATAGTAGGTACTTACTGCCCACATTCGTTTTCCACCTGATGATATTTTATGATAGTCACACAAGCTATGTTTAACCTGACAGTTCCTGCTTTCATTATCTTTTAATAGCAACATCATCGTTTCCCATTCTGTGCGTCCATTTTCTTTTCGTAATTACTAGCCGTTGTTGCGTGGGAATTGTAATTTCTACTACCTATCATGTAGCAAAACTATTATGTCGACTATTATTGTTTGATCGGTAAAGGAAAAAATTTGGTGATCCAGTAGTGAATGTAATATTCTATCAGATAAAAAAGGTTGAGTGATTCGGTGTTACTCACAGTTCTGCTTGAATCTTGCGTCTATTTCAACAACTTTCTGCTACCAAAACAAGCTAAGTATGAGCCATTTGGTGGTTTGAAATGTCTGGTTAAACATACTAACCACAGTTTAGTGTGCCTATAACCAGGTACTAAGTAAAGCCAGCTATTACGTCAGCGTGGGAACCTCACTATTACCTATTGTTTGTTTGGCTGGCTGTCCATCTGAAAATAAGCCGCGCGCAGGAAGGCGTAGCATAGTTGAGAAATACATAGTGTTACGTATCGCTCATACGTATTCTGGGATGGAAGGCAATCACCGATTGAATTTGCAAGCATACTAATAAAGGCATAAAAGTTTAATGCTTAGAATAGATACGTGATATTCAACAAATCGCTCGCTGAAAGAAAACAAGTTAATCTAAACTTATAACGTTATAAATTCGAAAGTAACTCTGTCTGTGTGTCTGCTGCTCATTCAGGTTGTATTTAATATTTTCGCAGTTTAAATATCAAGTTTGCGACTATTATCTGCCCTAGGTTTCATATTTCATGCATTCTTAAAACACCGCACCGCTTTTGCCTTTTGTCTACAATGTATATACAATAATGTGTAGCCCTTAACAGGCAATTACTCATGAATAACTTTATGAAATATAAAAAAATTGTCCCCTTTTATAGTACGACCATGGGGAAAGTTGATCAGTTTCGTTGGTAATTTCGCCACGTAAAATATTATCTTATTGTATAAAGTATAGTAGGGCATGTTTAGCAGTGAGGAGTACAGGATTTTGTTATTAGATCCTAGAGGAAAATGCAGTCCGATTGTCTATTCTTTCTGCGCACAGCATTCATCTTTATACGTCCTTCCTTATAAGGATGTGTCTGTTCAGTGCCTAAGTATTGGTAATGGTCAGATTGTGTTTGTGTGAGTGGGTCGCACGGAGCGTGTGGATATAGCTTTTAGCCTAGATCTCTGCGGCCTTTGCTGGTAAAGAGACCATTAGTCTTGTCTTCACATTGTGCGTTAATGCCTACAATTCTTTGCCCTTGATGAATACTAAAAACCAAGTGCGGAGTTGTTTTCATACATATATTAAAAAGACAGATGCGTAGACAGGTATTGAATGAAAGTACCTACCTTCTTATTGTCTAGTCCCACAAAACCTGGCAACGTACCAAAATTAAGTGAAAAATCATGAAAAATAACTTTCATTCAACCCTCAGATATTTCCGAATGACCCTCAAATATTTGTCAGACGTGGCGTAAATGTCCGTTTAATGCGGCCGTTTACGCTCTGCCTACCCCGTAAACAATAATAGGCGTGATATGTGTGTGTCTCAGATAATTATTCGTTAGGTAGGTACTTTTTATAATTCCTCTTATCGCAATCAATCTTGTTAGCACCCACATAAGGTAAACCGAAGTACCTCCTTTGTGGAAGGTAAAGCGCAGCTCTTCCTCCCAACAGTCCACTGCTGGACATGGGCCCAGCCAATCGGGTATTTGACATACCACGCATGACAAGCGGATTGTCGAGCATAGTGTAAGATGTTCAGCTTATTCAGGGAACGCTGCTAAATTGAATGGGGTGATGCTACTCTAAGTTGGCGCTTAAGACTAATGGTCTATTTTGATATGTAAGATGTGTTGTTAAAAAGAAAATAAAAACCCCTCATGAATAAAGGCGAAAACGGTGACTCTAATAATACTTAAATATGCAATAAACAAGTAGGTATAGGTTACCTACAAATGGCAGACACAACTACTTGTAAATCACGTCGGTTAACGTACGGACTAAACGACGATAGTGTAAAACTGGTTTAAAATTACTGATTCTGTAGAGTACCTAGATTTACACATTACTTAACTTAACAAGCCAACATCGTCCAACTGCTGGGCAAAGGCCGCCCTCTTCTCTGTCCATCCTGTTCTACTCTGTCTGGACCTCCTTAACAAAATAAATTATAATCCTACTTTTTTCTTTATTCAACCAGCACAGCCATAACAGTAATCTGCTGGATTTGGGACATTCCTCCAAACGTTGTTCGCTCCAACTCAGCATGCTTGGCAGGCTACAAGATTTATCCAGTAGACATTTACAACATTTATTTATTTATTGAACTTTATGCACAAAACAGTGTAGATGAGCGAACTTAATGCCAGTGGCATGATCTACCACTGTCAAATAAGACCTTATTGCTGCCATTCTAAGCCGGCACCATTAACATCTCATTCTCCTACAATATCAAAGTCTGTACACGACCGTAAATAAATGCAAGCCAAAACATTAAGCAGGTGTACCATTGTTTAGTAATAAGTATTGCACGGTATGGATACGAATACGTACCTACAATCGGTTTGTTCTTGGAAATAAACTCAGCATAACATAAAGGAAAATGACTTGTAAGGTTTTATTTGTGTGTTGACACCTTGTAGATTCGACATCAGTTCAACTGTAATTTAAGATATAAACGATAACTGTATGTAGACGTCAAAAATAACCAGCATAAGTTGATTCCTTAATTTATTAACTTGAGATGCATATTAGCGGCACCTATTTATGATACCAAATTATACGGGTTATACTTAAAAACAGTATCTAAACCAGTTTAAGTTAATCCCTAACAAGGTTATGTTAGGTTGATATACTGTTTTTGAGTTGGATTGAATGATGTCACTTTTCTGGATTGAATGATGTCACTTTTCTGGTAGTTTTACTTACCAAGAAATTTAAACGAAATTGTCATTCTGATTGAATTCAAGATAAAGTTATGAAGAGAAGTGTCATGCACACGCAATGATTCTATGATAAAGCTATCGAGATGGACAATTTTAACAATCTTTTAGAAGTATTTGCACTTCTAGACCAAAGATTAAGAGAATGACTCGATTTCTATCTAGGTATTATCTACAAAAAGTATAGATAACTATGACTAAAACGTTGAAAGACACTAAAAGTAAGTAAATAAGTGTAATACAGTTACATTTACAATCGTCTTTAATCATTTATTTGTGCCGTGTGATGCCGGCTTAGAATAGCATCACCCCATCTCTTTCCCGTGGGAGTAAGAGGTTTTCGTAAGAGGCGACTTAGGGACTCGAGGGTGTGTTTTGCAATTTTAGGCGATGGGCTGACAACCTGTCACTATGGCGATACACAATTTTCCGAAAAACCCCTTAAATATTTGTCAGACGTGGCGTAAATGTCCCTTTTTTGCGGCCGTTTATGCTTTGTCTACCCCGCAAGGATTATAGGTGTGATATGTGTGTGTGTATAATCACTTAAATCCTTATTCCACGCCACAAAATATATTGTCTTTGGAAATTTCAGCGCTGCGTCTGCGAGACCTCATCCAAAGTTCAGTAGACGCAGGCAAAGTTCCAGCCGCAAAGAACTTCGAACATGATCCCCCAATCAAGATGGCTACCAGTTGCCACGGCAACTGCTAAGCCACAAACAATGCTAAGCCCTTGTTGCCAGCTTGCAGCACGTGCGTGCCACGTGGGTGAGTGAACGTGTAATGACATCTGATGACGTCATTGCACATGTACCTCTCGTCGCCAAAGCAGAAAGAATACGCAAGTTACAACATTTTGTGCTTGGAATGAAAGCGGTCGTTTCATAGCATAGACTGACTATTTAAGTACTTAATATAGTATATTCAGTCACTCAGGGAAGTCACTGGTTCTATTACTTATATTTTTTTGTCCTTGTTTTATCCAAGTTTTATCGTACAGGACTGTAAAACTAAGCAATAAAATGTTTATGATCTGGTTGGAAACTCATCTCGTTAGTTTTTATGAAGAGACTTTCCGTACCTACGATTTTTTTATTTTTTTAGTTGTGGACCCTACGATTTTTAGCCCCGGGGCTTTTAATCTACACCTGACTGTATGGTGGGGAGCAGGAGCTCACCCGGAAAAGCTTGTGGTTGTTCAAACAACCAGCTCAATCGCGCCCTTGGGGCGCGATTGGGCTTACGAGTTGTTCTGGGAAGAACGTATTGGACTGAATCTACCCGGCACGTGCCGGTAGTTCCCAAAGTGGGGAGCAAATGAGGGACCTCCGCGCCCCCGCCGGCGGGGGCGTCGGTTGCTTGAGGAGCTTGTGGAGTGTGATCTACTCGCAATGGCTGCAGCAGTGGCTACTGTGATTTCATCATCTTCTTCCGTAAGGATGTGTCTCGGACGGTGTTTAAAACGCGAGGTTGGATGGGGGAAGTAGTTGGACGCGGCAACTATCAAGGGGTTTTTATGATGGGGAGCATTATCGAAGAAGCGACGAGACGCTTCTTTCATATACGCTGACTCCTAGATATTTGGTCTCGTTGACCCACGGGATGGGTCGGCCGAAAAGCTTTACAGCGGGGACGTTTAATCGGTGCGAACCTCTACGAAAGTGCACGGCTGCACTTTTTTCCGGGTTTACCTCGATTCTCCATTTACGGAACCAGCTCCCGAGGGAGTCTAGAGCGTTCTGGAGAATCTGAACTAATTTTAAGTGGTTACGGTGGGACGCGTAGATGGCAGTGTCGTCGGCGAACATAGCCAGCTGTGACATGGGCGATTTGGGGATGTCGCTAGTGTATAGCGTGAAAAGTAATGGAGATAGGACGGAGCCCTGAGGGACTCCTGCCTGTATGGTGTGGGGGGAAGACAGAGTGCCTTCCACCCTGTAACGAAAGCTTCGATCCGACAGAAAGTTACGTACTAAAAGCACGAGACGATCTGGCACAGCGAGCTGGTGTAGCTTGTATACCAGCCCGTTGTGCCAGACCTTGTCAAAGGCTTTCGCCACGTCGAGAAAGACTGCTCCTGTCGGGGTCGGTTTGGACGAGACATTTAGCTTAAGAGCGATGTGTTCGACAATGCGGTGTACTTGTTGGGTACAAGAGTGCTGTTGTCGAAAGCCAAATTGCTCGTCAGGTATGAGATTGTTGGTCTCTGCGTGGTCACGGAGTCGGGCATAGATCATGCGTTCGTAAAGTTTGGCGAGAGGGTTCAGTAAGCTGATCGGGCGGTAGGAAGTGGGCTCATTCGCCGGTTTACCCGGTTTGTGAATGCCTATGACTATTGCTTCCTTCCAGCAAGCTGGAAAGGTGCAACTAGCCATGGCGGCATTCAAAATCAGGGTGAGGCGATTGATCAGGTGATCGGGGAGAATCTTCAGGACACGGTTGGTGATGCCGTCCGGTCCTGGAGCCTTTCTGGGCTTGAGTGCCTTAAGGGCGTTGCGCACTTCCATCTCAGTGATGACTCTGAGTGGAGGGCCCGATGGAGGTAGTGAAATGAGACGTTCGACTTCGGAGTCGACCGTTGAGACGAAGGTCAAGTCGTAAGGGAGTGTGCTGGGGGTGCATTGGGCTGCGAGACTGTCAGCTAGGCATTCAGCCTTTTCGTCGTCGTCAAAGGCTTTGGTCTGGTCAGGTCTGTTAAGTACCGGCATCACAGAGATGGTGTCAGATTTCAGCGAGCGTTGCAGCTTGTAAAATGCGAGATGGGATGGGTTCAGCTCCTCAAGGTGCTGATCCCACCCGGCGTCACGCCATTCAGCTGCACGCTGCCTTACTTCCCTCTGTAGGGCGCGCATGAATAGTCTGTTAGATTCGATTGGGAAGGATTTGTAAGCGCGGATCGCGGCGTTCTTCTCTGTTATCATTTCAAGAAGGTCATTTGGAGGTTTATATTTACTGTCTTCAGTGATTTTAACCGTCCGTGAACAGCTGTTCACGACGCTGCTAACGTGATTTGTGATGGAAGAGACGGCTAGGTTGATGTCGGTTTCGGTAGTCAGTCTAGTCGGTATTTGGTCCAGGTGAGTAGAGCTGGGAGCGTTCAAGGCTTGGCCTAGTTTCGGCCAGTCTACTATAGTTTTGGTCGGGCCGCACAGATCTGAGGGGCCGGGGATGTCGGTTCGCGGGTCAGGTTTTAGTAAAACTGGTCTGTGGTCAGAGTCGCAGAGCTCGTGGCGTACTTCTATAGAACTTAAGCGAAGGTTTACGTTCTTTAGAAGGGCTATGTCGAGGATGTCGGGTCGATGAGTTACTGTATGGGGGTAATGAGTTACCTCTGTAGGGGCTACTAGGTCAAAGGACAGTTCGTCCTGCCACTCAAAGAGAAGATTGCCTCTAGGGTTGTTGGCGATACAGTTCCACGACATGTGCTTGGCAATCAAGTCACCTGCTATGATAACCGAGTCACCGAGATTAAATAATGACTCGAGCTCACTTTTAAGAAGTGGCTTTGTCTCGCGATTATTGCTCGGAGATAGGTATACCGACACTATCGTAATGGGTTGGTGTCCCGTCATGCTTAAGCGGCAAGCGGAAGCCTCCATATAGCAGAGGGGCGGGGTCTCTATGGGTGAGCAGTGAAGCGCTCGCCTGTAATGAATGAGGGTGCCTCCCTTGCTGCCCGATACGCGGTCATTACGTACCGTGTTGTATTGCGCGATTCGCGGGGTACGCATATGGGGTTTGAGAAACGTTTCTTGTACAAGGAGGACGTCTAAACCGTGATCTTTCAGGAAGAGGCTAACTTCCGTCTTTTTATTGCAAATACCATCGGCATTGAAAAAACCTAATTTAAGTGACCGAGGCTTGGTCCTACCACTGCTGGATATCCCTAAGTTAATAGACCTATCCATAATCAGGGTTTGAAGTTTTTGAACGCGACTACCAGATGGTAGTATTTGGCGGCGGTTTGGATGAGCGCACTGGGGTTACCAGCGTTGGCTCTGATCTCCTTGGAGTAGGAGATTATCTCTTCGATGTCGAAGAGGCTGGTGAAATTGGAGACAACAGAGAGCGCGTCGGCTAAGTCGCCTTCAGCACTCTTGCTGTGGGAAGCGGGTTTGGGAGGAGAAGGCGGCGGAGGCGCCGGCTTTTTGGGGGCGGGTTGGGGGGGCACCACCGGTTTTGGTGCGACTTGGGCGGGGGCGGGGGCTGGACCCATTTTGAGGGCCCATGCGGGGTTAGGCCTGAGGGGCGGGAAGTTTGTGTTTTCAGCAACACCTGGAACGACCGCAGCTGGTTTTTGAGAGCCAGCTAGCCTATCGGCATACGTTTGCCTCGCAAGGGTGCGCTGAAGCACTTTGGGGTTCGCCTTAGGGGCACGGGGACAGCCGCGGTAGTTGGCTGGGTGGCCACTTTCGTTGCAGAGGACGCAACTAGGTGGGAGTGGGGGAGAGGAGCTGTCTGCCGAGGGCGTGTCCGTCTTTTTAGGACGGGCGCACTGGGCAGTGCTGTGACTCTCCAGGCACTTAACACACCGCGGGGCGGCGTGACAGGTGCGTGAAGAGTGACCGTAAAGTTGGCAGTTGTGACACTGGCCAGGGATCCCAGTCTTCCTGGGGGCTTCCATGCGGATGCCTGAAAGCATGCACACGGATTTCAAACCGTAAATGGCCTTACCAGCTTCGCTCCTCTCGAGCGTGACATGGACCATGTCGAATTGTCTCTTATTGCGATGAGACGAAATGCGGTGTACTTTACGTACGGGGATATTTTGGGCTATAAGGTCGTCATAGACTTCCTTTTCGGAAATCTCTTTCGGGATGCCTCGAATTACTACGCGGTGTAGTTTCTCCTCCTCCAGTGCGTACGTATGGTACGGGAACTGGAGGAAGTTCAGTAATTTTGTAAGCGCTCTGTGCGCCGAAGAGGTCGGGACTTGAATCTTGATTCCGTCCTTGGTCTGTGAAGCAGTCAAGAACGGAATCTTATTCTGGGTCATCTGACTGGAAAGGGACGACCACTTGGCGTTGTCCCTGAGAATAATCGGGGGGGGTCTGCGCTCTGTAGCGGGAGAGACTTTAGGGATGGCGGCGGCCACCTTGCGGTGGTTGCCATCGGGCCCTTCGACGCGGACTGTTTTCGCAGCCTCGTCGCTATCTGAATGAGCAGCCTTACGCTGGCGCTTCTTGGACCTACTGACTACGGTGTAGTCGTCGTCGGAGTCGGGTTCGGGGTTTGAGTCATCGGACGGAGGGTCGGCAGTGTCCATGACTTCAACGGTAGGGTCGGAGTCCTGGGCGTTGCCGACTTGGGACGATGGGTCAGGGGATAGCGGTGACTCATCGTAATGAGTAACCGCAGGGGAGGGGGCAGGTGCCGACTTAGCGGCGGACGCTTCGTCGGCGGATGGGGCTGACTCACCGGTGGTCAGGGGATTGGGCGATGACTCATCGCGGGTTGGGTCGTCGAAATAATTACCGATTTCGGGAAGAAGTTTCGCGACGTGGGCGCGGGTATTTTTGTCCTCGAGGACGACGCGAATAATGTCCAAAAGAAGGGACTGGGGAATGGCTTTAGCCATTGCCTAATCTATAGCTACCGCCGTTTCGGAACCGTTCCGTGGGAGAGAAACGGCAAGAACTCCACGGCAATCGGCCTAGCTAAAATGCTAATCGCGGCCCTCAGGCGGGAACAGTTGGGGCCGGAGCCCTTCTCCCAGACAGACTCTGCTCGGACAGGGGAAGAGGATGGTACCAGGGTCGACTTGGGTTCACCCCCAGGGCCGGTGGTTCTGGTACCCGTCCGATTGACTGTGTTGCCCTGAAGGGGCAAAGCTGGTGTATCGGGTCTACACCCCCTGTTCGGATCGTTGAGCATCGTTAGGTATCCACCGAACAAGGACCGCGTAAACCGGCGGTTTTCGGGCAAAAGACGTAGTTAAATAAAATACCACGGAATGTGTCTTGAAAAAGACACAAACGGCGGCGGAGGCTGCGTGGGACAAGTGATGCTTGTCCGACGCAGGGCTGGAGTGTCGGTCGCGGAGCGACGGTGAGGGGCGGGGCCACGGGAGCGGCCAGGTAGTCGGAGCGTAGGCGACCGTGCGGGACGGCTGCTGAGCGGCGACTGTCGAGCGTAGGCGACCGTGCGGGACGGCTGCTGAGCGGCGACTGTGCTGAGCGGCGACTGTGACCGAGCGGCGACTGTGTCCGTACCTACGACCTAGACATCAAACTCTTATGCCACGGGTTAATTTTATAAAATACTAGCGGCCCGTCCCGGCTTCGCACGGGTGGACAATTATTTTTTACATAAATGCACTTTAAATTTTACACCCTTTTTTCACAATGGAGGTTTTTTATTATATATTTTTTATCCTTACCTACAGCTACTATTATATACACTTAGGTATTTATTATCTCATAATATTTTTTAGAGTTCAGTACCCAAAAGGTAATAACGAAAACCCTATTACTGAGGCTCGGCTGTCCGTCTGTTTGTCCGTCCGTCCGTCCTACAGTTACGAAGCTGTACCTCCTGAACCGTTATACCTAGACAGTTGAAATTTTTACAGATGTTGTATTTCTGTTGCTGCTATAACAACAAATACAAATTTTATAGTGTTGGAAAAAAATGAAAACTAACAGCGACATCTATGTTTGTATTATGGAACTAAAATATTACTTTTCTCAGTTTTCGTGATAGTATAAATGTTAAACTACTGAAGCTAGAGAGATAAAACTTGGACTTGAAGTTTTTTATGTAATGAAGCAACTAATAAAGATAAAATTCCGTTTTTTTAAATCCCCCAAGGGATGAACAGGGGGTTAAAAGTTTGTATGAAAGTTCGTTGTCCTAAGTGTGATCCGTTTCAAAATTAGTGATTAGACTTAGGACTTAAAATAATGAAACACGTGTTTCAGCATATTTGAAATTTTAACCCTTAATAGGGTCAAAAGGGGGTTAAAAGTTTGTATGAAAGTTCGTTTTTTGAAATGAATGTGATCTGTTTCAAAATTTGTGATAAGACTAATAACTAAAAATAATTAAACACGTGTTTCAGCATTTTTGAAATTTTAACCCTTAAATGGGTGAAAAGGCGGTTAAAAGTTTGTATGAAAGTTTTTTATCTTAAATGTGATCTGTTTCAAAATTTCAGATAACACTCATAACTTAAAATAATTAAATACGTGTTTCAGCATTTTTGATATTTTACTCCTTAAAGGTGTCAAAAGGGCGTCATAAGTTTCCTACCAGTTGGGCTACCCGTTTTCCCATGGGAATGTGACGATTTCCCGGAATAAATTATACTTATAAACCTTCCTCTCAAGTTATTCTATCTAATAAAAAAAACCGCATCAAAATCCGTTGGGTAATTCTAAAGATATAAGGAGACACCAAACGGGAAGCGACTTAATTTTATACTATGTAGTGAAGTATGATTTGGAACAACCGACCAACATACTATAGCGCGTTGCAACGTAGAGTCGATTTCAGTGAAAGTACGGCATATTTATTTATTTCTGTTCTACCTCTACTTAAATTTTTGGGACGAGCGCCTATTTAAGCGTCCCGCACGACGACGTATCGTTTTCTCTTTTGGCTCTTATCTTGTAAGTCCGTGATTGTTTTTACAACCACACCGCAAAAACCATTAGACCACAATCACCCAGACCACTCTACAAATCTGTTCAAGTCTAGATTAAGATTGTGCACGCCTGTTAAGGTTACTAGGCTGAGTCATTCAACTGCGTTTTCCCCTTGCGGTTAAAACTTGACAACTGGTTTCGAGCAAACATGCCTACACCTGTTTTAAGACTGTACAGACAGACTGCAAGAATCCACTTGAAGTTTGGAAAGGTGGTCCAAAATTTCCGAATGCAGCTTTCTATGTGGATCCTTGTTAGTATCACCTCCTGACGCGCGACACTCTGAAAAATAAATTCAGTTAATATCAAGTTCCCTCCAATACGCCTGATCAAGCATGGCAAAGTCGATAGAAGATAGTTCAGGATTGGATAGTCGAGAGTTGTGATTGCAAATAAGTATGCTGTTTATGATAATAGTTGCTTGAAAACTAAGTACACACGAACTGCATCTGATCTCCAACACACTGCTCATTCTGCGCTCTTGTAGTGCTAAGGAGAGCATTTAGAAATTGTGTTGCTTAATTGCAGTATTTTGGCAGAGTACAGTACTTAAAACATAGTATCACGTAAGAAAATTACAGTGTTGTTGAAAAATCTTGCTGAACACACATTTTAAGGGCTATATATAATAACATTTTGAAATACCAGCTGATCCTGTGTTGTGAATCGCATAATAACAGTTTTTCCTTCGTCTACCTGCCTGTCAAGTCCAGCAGTGGCCCGTAGATAGTTGTAAGCTATTTTTGTTATGGCTTTAACGAATGTCATTTTTTGTATTGTTACAGGTATGAAAAAATCCGTCACTCGAGCTACATAAACACACTAGCTACTAAACAGAAACAGAATACTACTACAGTAGGTACTTAAACTGTTGATGGTATTGCAAAAAGTCTGACATAGGATAAGCCAAATGCATAATGTATCCTACTATCGCTATTACAATAGTACTTTAGGTACCATAAATACTACTCGGCCTTTTACGATCTACTGTAGTACTAACCCGACTTTTTAATGCAGGTTGCATTCTAAATAGCCTTTGCGTCTGCCTCACCTACTCGATCGTTGATAACTCGTCATGAATTTTAATACGCATCGGTAGCTTTGAAAATCCTTTTGCGTACCGTACGATCATTTGGTCACAGTTGGAATGCATGCAAAGTTCAGCTTTACTCGCTTTACACCTTAACAACAGTATTGTGGATCCTCATACATAGAACTAAGGACCTCTAGATCCTGAAATCAGTCTCTGCCCAATTGTCAAACGCAAAAACGAAAATTTTGCAAGTTTTCATAAATTATATACATAACACGGGAAGTGTCTGCGCTTTAGTTTTAAAGAAATAACGACACCCATAACAAAATGTTTTTAATCATAATTTGTAAGAAATAAAATGTGAAACAAATAAAAAAAACAAAAAATGTTTTAAAAATTCGGTATTCAGTCTCTGCCCACTTAACTACGGAGACAGTTAGCATAAGGGTAAAGGCGAAATAAATTGCGTCATGAATCCAATGGGTGATTCATCCAAAGCTCAAGGGAAGTAAAAGTGTATGAATCCTCAGCTTTCTACAGCTATCTGCTGGGCATTGGGCGCATCAGATAAACTTGATTAATTGAAATTGCTGGACTAACTCACCACTTGTACTGACCATTACTTGTGTTGAGTCCTTTCTCTTTTCAATCTTATTACTATAAAACGTATATTCAGTACATTTACGAGTAGTAAAAGCTTTTCGGGTTCTACAAGGAGTAACGAAAATGGTATAACGAGCCGAAAGGATGTCACGGTAATCATGAAACTGAACAACAAATATAAAAAAAAAATTTGGGTCCCCAATTTTTTTATTATGAAGCATGTTCCATAGGGAAAATTGATCAATATCATGAGTACCTTGACCTCCTTTCGGCTTGTTAAAGCTTTTTTGTTACTTTCTGTTTAAATCTCAACC
The DNA here is from genome assembly GCA_027580185.1 of Tuta absoluta. NCBI lineage: Eukaryota > Metazoa > Arthropoda > Insecta > Lepidoptera > Gelechiidae > Tuta > Tuta absoluta. The sequence continues at coordinate 3,497,179 of JAQAHW010000034.1, forward strand.
ATCCAACCTTTTTCCTCATCTTATAACTTCCCTACTGTCGTCAGGATTATGAAATAAACCAGATCAACGTGATCTTTAAGCCACTAAGATGCCATTAAATTAAGGCATGGAGTTCGCATTATCTTGGGGCCTCGGTCGCTTGGCGGCTACATATCGACGCAAGAAGTACACTGTCCTACGAAAAATATTACTGGAAATGATCTTAGCGTTACATAGGTTAGCTTAGCTATCAAAAAAAGGTACTAGCTATACCTAGCTACCCGCTATTAATCAGACTAAAATCATCTGGAGAATGAGACATTCATACACAGTACTGAAAATAGAATCGTCATGCTCATGTGAATTACATAGTGTCAAGTGTACACGCAGGAAAATTATATAAGCAGGTCCTGATGCCCTGAAAATGCGCATAAAAAGGGCACTCTCATTGCTGGCCGTTTCTCACGCTCATATTAATTAAATTTCAATTAACATCCGATATAAATACTTCAAAATGAACAAACCATTATTATGTTCTGATGTTACATTAACTCTAACAGCCACAACCGTCCACTGCTGGACATGGGCCTCCCCCTATTGGTGGGTGTTGTCATACTCACCACGCTTGGCAAGCGGATTGGTGTCACAGGGAACGCTGCTGCCCAGTCGGACGAATTCATACCTCATTCGTTTTTCACGACACCTACGGGTGGTATTGGGGTAATGCTGTCCTAAACCGTCATCACACGACACAAATATATATAAATTATGCAGCCGTATTCATGGCTCTACCTGCCTACTCGTTTTGTTCTGGTGTAATGTAGGTGTATCGTAGATAAACAAATTAGTCACAGAACAAAAACCCAGGGTCGACAGTCTACAGTGCGCCTGGCCAAAACATATGATGTGGTATTAGTTGATAAGTATTCTTAAGTCGGCAAAATTTTCAAATTCTAAAAATGCAAGTTCATGGTTGATACCTAGTTACGATTATTATTGTATCTATAGTGCAATACTTTAGCACTTATTGACCAACAGGGTGGTGCAGGCCTGGAATAAATTGCCAGAAGACGTTGTAAATGCTATATCCACAAACCAATTTAAAAACTAACTTGGTAAATTTATAACGAACAAGTAAACAGTTGTCACAAATGCCGTGTGTGTTGTTATTTTTTTTCTTTTTAATTAGCCTTTTCTGTGTCCCACTGCAGGGCAAAATTGCTATTACATAAAATAATATACCGCGTCACGTACCGGGCCTGGTTGTCGCCTCTACAGAACCTATATCTGTGTTCTGAGGTCTCATAGTAGACTGTTTAAAAGCTTATGATATAGGTTTACGCGACTTACTTATTTTTATTTGGTAGAGAAAATACACGGAAACAATAAACAAACCAAAAAACAAGAGAGTCGGTTAAACCTACATCATAAGTGATTCTTATTCGTTTAATAATAAAATTGTTCGAAAGCTTTCCCATCAAGGTTCATCGTGTATTACGTATTTCGAAGATCCTTACCTTTGCCGTAATTTTCGCCACCCGCGATTTTTTTTTGACAATACCTAATTTCGTATCGATAATTCAATAGAAACGTGACTACTCTTCACACGGTCAAGGCTGCTCGTAAAAAGCTTTTTACCCATAGTGGCTACAAATCCGTCTCCACTTTAAATGTCAGCGAAATTCGACCTTTCTGAACCAGCAATATCTTACTTAAAGTAACGGACTTTCGCTCTCCGTACACTTTCCCCTTCTATAAAGATCGAAATGAGTCATTGGTCAATATAATAAACCAGTGTATTGTGATTTCATTCTTCTCGTTTTTGAGTTCCATTGTGAAGTCTGTATGGCGCTAGGAGAGGTCAGGGAAGACTGGTATGGTTTGTGAGTAACGTCAGTCATATTTTGTAGGTAAAAAAAGCATCTATTAGGCATAATAAATTGTGTGATTCTCGAAGTATTTGAATTGTACTTGTATTTAAGAAGTGTGTAGAAGAGATCATTAGTTTATTGTAAAAGAAACATCTTTGAACCGTTACCGGTTACAGTTTGTGTTTAGGGTATCGATACGATAGTCCGTGCTATTCCTGTCCTGGCTTCGGTCCAAAATCAATGCATCTAATATATCGTAATAGATTTGTGTATCAAAGATTTTAGTCTATTATTGCGTTGCATTCGATACTTAAATGTTAGAAAAAGGTTTAAATAACATTAAAACAAAGTTTTGCTAACGTGGAATTAGGCGCCTCGTGCCCCGTACCTAAGTAATTAGTACTAGAAAGTCATGAAAAACAAGCACAGCCCTAAATAACCAGTGACTAAGTAGATCCTGTCTTTTAAATATAAATAGTGAGGTATTAAGATATGGTAACATTAGCAAAGAATCAGCAAATTAATGAAAGTTAGGTATGTTATGATTTAGTCGGTACGGTATTGGCACTAAAATGTACAATTTAAATTTACGAACACTTATTGGAAAGCGAACACCCTACACTACCTGAGCTCATTCGCAATTTAAGTCCAAGATAAATTCGTATTAGAAAGCTCAATATATCGCCACCAGGCAACAGATTTATTGAAACGCCCGATGGTCCTATGAAGTTAATAAATTATTCAAACCCTAGAGACATACCAGCACCTTCGCATCGCAGGAGCTACGTAATTGCGAAACTATACTTCCATATATAGGTACTGCTGACTGCATTGGGATGGCAGCATATTGGGTACCTGTAGTTTTGCAATGTTACATGTAGGCAGGGTCACACACAATATAGAGAATTTATTTACAGAAGTACAACTCGCTCCCATTTCGGTGATTGCTACCTACTCTGCTAGGGTTGCTACTGTTCACTAACTGAATGTTTGAAATGGCTTACCTGGGTTAAACATAGTAATACTTACAATACACCGCGTTAAAATTATAACGGGGAAAGAGAAGTTTTGGGAGAAATCACGAATGGCAACCTACCTAATTTAACTTACTAAAACATATAGTTTTACGAGCGATAAGTAAGCTCTTAGAAAAGAAATCTCTCCATTTCTACTGTATTTGAAATTAATATTTTTTTTAACCATTAAAACGGTAAGTTGAATTATATTGAGTTTTACTTACTTTTTTATACTATCCGGAATCGTTAAAAATTGTGAAAAACAATCTGCAGTTGTATTCATCATATTATTATTACTATTTGCAGTAAGTCATTTATTGTTGACCCTCGAATACTCGGATGTTCGATTTGGTTCCATTTCGCCCGTAGACGGCGGCCGGCGGCGGCTTGTAGATACTTAGATATTGACTTTTCCTTGTAACTGTCCATTTGTCTTGAGCGCGCCTGCCAATACTTAATTTGTGGCATGGTCTAGGTATTTATGAAGAGTAAGGACTTTTTGACACTGCGCATTGCATCTCCATCGCGTCACTATCGCCCCATGCTTTGATTTCTCAGTGTATCAGTGTGTACCTAATATTGTAGCTGGTATGATGTGATAGAACTTAAATGCCCATAAATTCAATGCTAGTGCCCCCTATCACCAACATGAAACTAGCTTTAGCTTTTAGTGGCGGAGCAGGATATATAGATTTCCACTGCAACTGTGTTCGAACATAGTACCACCAATAGAAAAGGTGTTTTACCATCGGTTGATCAGACGATCTTTCGATTGATCAACCCAATTGAGAGGTGACTAACGCGATTAATGCCGGCTAGGTAGTAGCTCAATTTAGCCATCATTGGCTGCTTGTCCGCATTTAATCGTTTAGTCAATTAAAAGATTATGAAATTATTTCCAGTGCTCCATTTAGCATCCAATCGGCGCTATGTCATATTATTTGTAGAGTACGGTATCTTTGCATACCCGCCTAGGGGTACAACAATTCGTGACGATTCTAGCCCATCGATCCGGGTGCCATTTAAACATTTTGTTCAGTATTTAGTGTTGAGAGAGAAGTTTCTGAGATTGCATCTCAAATACAAGCAGAGACGACAATTTCGTGCTGTCCAATGGTCTTAGAACCAATCTGACCACTGCTTATTAATTTTTCTTAAGTAATCCAAAACCAAATGTTGTTGCATGCTACAGGGTTATATTTATGTCACTACGCTAAAATTGGCATGGTGATTCTACTCATGATTACGTACAACCTTTACTAAAAAAAACTGAGTTTGTGTAGAAAAAGCGGGCTAGTGAAAATCTGACTCAACCACTAACGGTTCCGTAAAATGCACATCAAACTCTTTCACATCCGACTAGTCAACATTTTAAAGTTTTGTTCTGTTTCGGCCACTTAAAAAAACATATTAAACAAAAATAAGAATTTGTTTTGTTCTTCAAACGACGCTGCTGGCCAAATTTCATCTAGAACCACGAGAAGTACCCTATGAATTTTGGTTCTCTTGAAAAACCACTTTTCGTCTATCGGTATTTCGCGCGACATGGCCTGACATCTCCATTTGTATCGACGGGCCATTTCGGTGGCATCTTTAAGCTTAGTTCTGTCTTGATATTGACAATAACAATCAGATCAGAACGTCATCAGCGCGAGTGTTTTAACGGCCAGGCCAGTGTAATTATGGCTATTTTAACAAATTTTTAAGTAATTATGAGTGCTTAAAAAGTTAAAGTATTCAGTGTCAAAGAGCATATAACCACTTCAGTGTGTTAGGGAAAAATAATATGTGAAAATATTGGTCGAACTCCTCTCATACAAAGTCGCTGCCCGAATTGAGTGATTTTTTACGGGAGGACCAAAGTCTTTAGAGCAAGTAGTACCTACTATTCGGCGCGCATCCGCCAATACTTACTTTGTGTACCTACTGAAAAAGTTGCTCAGTTTCACGTCTAACCTAACACACGTCCTGCACTATTGACTTTTATTAATAACGGTATGGTTTATTTTTTATTTGCGACTAAAAACGGCTCTCGCCAAATAGCGCTACATTTTCTGCGGCCCTAGCGGTTTTTGTTTCAACGCCACAACATGTTTGTTACCTGTATTGACAGCTCCGTTTTGTATTAACATCTATGTTGACGTCTCACCCTTTCACAATGTCACTTGTCAGCACTACATTACTCTTTTGTTTTCAAACTGTCATTCTAAGGAGAAAGTGATCCGGGATTTGTGTGGGTTTAGGAACAATGCCATTAATTAACTCTTTGTTTAGTTATCTAAGATTAGAAAGTAATCTCAAAGAGCTTTTAAATGTAATTAGAAGTAGGTTTAATTGGGGATAATTTTTTACACGACATCACATTTTAATTAAGGTTTTCCTTAATTTTGACTACATTTTGGCTCCGGCTAAGTAATCAATCAATCATCACCCCATTTCTTTCTCGCGGGTGTCGTACGAGGCGACTGAAAGTTGTACTTTTTTTTAAAGATTGGATTCTTCGATTTTAGCCCCGGGGCTTTGAAACCTACACCTGACTGGTGATGGGTAGCAGGAGTTCACGAGGGAAGTTTGTGCGGTTGTTCAAATAACCAGCCCAATGTGCTAAAGAGTTAATCCGGGAAGAACTGATTAAACTGAGGAGAGTTTTACACATTACAATTTTAGGAGACGGGATGATTACACAAATTGGGGAGACGGCGCGCGGAGCCTCTTTAACTTGTCATTACATTACTCGTACTAGTGATACCAAGTGATACATATTTTTCTACTATGACCCAGTATATGTGAGTGAAAAACTCAAACAACATTATACGGCGGTTCTCGTACTATGACGGATTGACGGACATATTTTTGACGCATCCGTCTGTCAGACGAAATGAAATTTCGAATTCCCATACGAAAAACGGAACCCACGGCACATTGTAACGCATGCGATTTGACCAAGGTGTTTGTCTAAATCGACATCATCGCCTGACAAGACAAGCCATCTTTGTGTACATAATGCATTAGGACACGCTGTATAAATATAACAGGTTCATACAACATGTCTGCCGGTTCGGCGTGACTGTGCGTGGGCAGACTAGACAGGATTGACACCCTCTGGTTCAGACTGGGTCTGTTCACCAAGTCTAGTTTAGAACATCTAGGTACAGATAATAATAAATATGCGAAATGTATAGAAAAGTGAAGCGGTGTTCATAAGTTCATTTAATTAGATTTCACATTGCCTTCAATTCGAGTATATTTTCTCTTAACTACTTACCTTAAATAAGTGAAATAGGTTTAGGATATCTAAGTTCTGTCATATTTAATCATTTTAATGGATTTTTGGCAATTGCTAGTCGACGCCTTATTTTGACAGATATCACGTATTTCTTGTCAATTGTATTATAAAACATGACATGACTAAAATATCTCTTTGATCGCCATTGACCCGAAAAGAAGAAGAATATCTCTTTATTCTATCCTTCTAAACTATTTGACGGAAAGTGATTTATATCCCGAATTAAGGCCATTGTATTGATAATGTAGTGATTCTAATGAAAACGTATAGTCCGATTATCAGAAGAGGCTGTAAAGGCCAGAAGCCAAAATGTTTAAGCCAGTACATATCTGGCTTGGCAGCAGGAGAACGTCGGTTTTCGCGACTCAAGGGTTTCGCGATTAGGCGAGGGTTAGGCGATGGACTGACAACCTTTCACTGCAGTGTTATACAATTTTCTGAATAACCCTCAAATGTTTGTCACACGTGGCGTAAATGTTCATTTTTATGACCTGCCTTCCCCGCAGGGAGATATAGGCGTGATATATTAAAATTAACGTATGTATATTTACAAATGCGCTTAAAATATAGGTATTGGCAGGCAAACTAAATTACTAACGTTTAATTTTTTGATGAATGCAAGAATAGTTACCCAAACCTTAACTTTGTCACTTATCTACTTGCAACTCTCTCATCAGATCTTGGTGGATCCTTTGTTCTGCTTGAGAAGGGCTGATCGTGCCACAATACACCAAGGAGATCGTGCGTAGGTCGGAGATCGAAGGTACCGATTGGTTAGACGTTTTATCGCATCACGCACAATTTGTACGACATAGCTCTTGATATACTTTTAGCTTATTTCTTACTATACTAATTGTCAAATTATACTACTCAGGGGGCCACACGCAGTTTCCAGCGCAGTCACACGTTTTCCGGAAATATTACGTTTGTTTGTCTTTTTGTTAGGGATAGGGATGTTAGGGAAAACGGCTGTTTCATTTGTATCAATCAAATGAAATTTTGTCGGAAGATAGAACACTATCTAGAATAATCAAATGTTATTCTACGTTTTAGTAGAACATATGATCGAAATCGGAAACAACTTACAAAATGTTCCTTTGCTCAATACTTATTTGCTATTTGCTAATGCTAAGACTAAAAAAAAACATACATCCAATCATGTCGTCTATGTAATCTCATCCGTAGATAGTAATCTCCTCGTAACCGGTTCTTTTACTAAGTAAAGATAAACAGTCGTTTAATTTGCATAAGTGTTGTAAGAGACGTTTTTGCATTTAGCTTTATCAGAAATACTTATTTACTTATCGGGTGTTAATCGTCTGAACTTTTTTTTAATTCTTCAGTCTGGTATTTGGCGGTTCTCCCACTTTTCGTCATTGTTGTAATTTAAACGCATACTAACGCATGCGTCTGTCAGACGAAAGGCAATTGCGAATTCCAATCTTATTCCCATTCAAATACGGCAACGGTGCGTTTACGGATGCGTCTGTGAAGGGACTTGACTTGACAGACGCTTCCGTTACGCACCGTTTGTTTTTCAAATGTCTTTATTCAAGTATAAGTTAATAATGTACATAAGTTGTAAAATATATAACAAATTATGACTTAACATCTAAATAGACTATTTTCATCAGACTAAAGCGCCGTAAAACACCGCTTATAAGTCTTAATGTTAAACTAGTGAACAATTTACTAACAATCTCTTCTTTTTGTTTCAGGTACTAGAAAAAATTAACTACCTTATTTTTTACACATTGGGATTTGAAATTGGAAGAAAAGTAATCAGAAAGTTCGTGATTCTGCGAAATCTCTACAAATTTTCCATTGGTGGCACTTAGAGATTTCAATCTGAAGAGTCCTATTAAAAACTCAAGTCGCGCTCCCCAGCAGGACAATGTCTGATATTTGTAGTTTTTCAGCGGTATTAAAAAAAAAAATCCTTTTAAAAAGTTCTTTCTCAATCTCTATACAGGTGTTTTAATATGCTAGTGTTAAAAAGTTTAACATGGTAGATAAGTAAGTAGAACTGGCCGATTGGTCTCAAGCGGGGGCGTGAGGCAGGAGAAATGCGATAACCGGTTCCGGGCTGGCCAGGATCGGGACCGCGTCCGCTTGTGTGGCTCATGTCATAAACTTCTCGTGTGGCCATGTGGTTTTAGCGTTTGTCTCAGGATCCGGAGGTTCCTGGTTCGATTTTTCGTGGTTGATACACAAAAGTAGTTTTTTATTAATTTATCGCCTTGTGATTTTGTTCCTAGTTTGGACTTTGCTGGCACGTTAACGTTGAGCCGTCGTTCCCGGTTGCTGAATGAGATTACTTACTCAGTGCTCGTTATACAACCGTCTTCTTCTTCTTTCCGTGTCCAACAACCGTGTCAGACGCCTACTAGGTAAAGTAGGCGATTTTCTCTGACACCTAGCTTCTTGTCTGTCCTACAGAACAAAAAAACAAGAATAACCTCAGGTCTGAGTCAAATATCAAACAGAACTCTACACAATACTCTCCGAATTCGATAACTTGGACCCTACGCTGGAAAGTCATCTCATCACTCAAAGATATATTCGGAGTTACTTGTACGCGCAGGCATGTATCAAAAAAGCTCTCGATTTAACGTCGTTACAAACAGGGTGTCCAGGAAGTCGTAAATAGTAATATTGTGAAATCTGATCAAACACAAAACACTTTGCGCTGGAGGAAATTGCAAAATAGTTTTATTGGGTTACTCACACCAAATTAAACAAATTAATTAATAGTTTTTGATAGATTCCAATTGTAAGTTTATCTGCAGCACGACGCCACTAGTTACCGTTTAATAAATCTTGAAAAATTACTATATATCTTTTCGTGTAGGACACCGAGTCGTCCAAAGAGACGGTAAACCATGGTGTCAGAGGTTTTCAACCGCCTACTACTAGTATTAGGCCTCTGACATGGTTGTGTAACGACCGCCGTTTATAAGTTATCATCAGACATCAATCAGGTGGTTCACCCTGCAATGTCCTAACCAGACCGGAAACAAATTCACAAAGTGATAAATATCAGCTTTTTGGGTGTCCCACCGAGGATCGAACCCGGAACCTTTGCGTCAAATTAACTGTATAGATATTAATAAAGAATAACCAGTAAAGGTCAATTCTAAAATGCGTGGGTTGAAGTGCTGCTCAAAGCTACGAAGAATTAAACATTGTTTAGATGATAATGTAAGGCAATAAACTCACTAAGGGACCATTCAGTCCTATAATTCATTTGTTCTATCTGTTACTTTCTAGACACCCTGTATACAACAAAGTACGAACTTTATAATCATCGCCCTTTCCATATTCATTAAGAAATTAAAGATAGATATATTTTATAATTGTATTTTAATTACTATCATTACGAAGTAAATTGTATTAATGTGGGAAGCTTAAATCAATTTTTTCTTTTATGAAATATATATTGAAAGTATTTGTAATTAGTAACTAATTTATCTATTAAACACTGCAATGAAAATAACGGCTCTAGCTAGAAGCTTGTTAGCCTGATAGAAATTAATAACAAGCATAATAAATTTAAAAATATTAAAAACACGACTGCTTTCTGGGATAAAGCCTAGCCTATGACTCTCGGGATAATGTAAGGATTTCTTCCGATACAATTCCCATCCGAATCTGTTCAGTGTTTTACAAATTGCAGCAGTTTAAAGAATCGCAAATATCATATACATGTATACATACTTGAAATATTAATCATTGAACTCCTTTTTTTGTTGGGCAGTCGTGTAAAAATGTCATCTAATAAATTAATAAAAAACTCACCCTAAAACATTTGCACTGAATTTAATAGGACCATATATGAGAGAACCCATGGCAGGACTCATTTATAAAGATCTAGGCCTTATAAGAAAATCTCAAAACCAACTGTACCTGCCGGGCAAAAGCGTTTTTAGTCGCCATCATCGCGTTTGGTGAACAAACAATGTAAAAAATATAGCCCCAAAAGTAGCTCAGAAATTACTTTTTGGCTCCAAAAAAATAAAGAAAGAATGCACCGCCGCTTAATGGCGTCCAAACCAGTCTTAGGACAATACGTCGCATTTCTTATTTAAAAAAAGCGATGGAGTTGAAATGAATAACTTTTAATTCTTTGGGTCCTGAGAGAGAAAAGTCAAATGATTAATTCAGTTCAAAACAGAAGAAGGTTGCAGAGTATATTATTTTGTTTTGATATTGCCCTTCAAATGAATGCAGAAAGTATCTTTTGTGACCGGTACGTCCACCCTAATTCAGTCTGCTACACCCACTCACAATTTCTGTACCTACCGCTGTATGCTAAAACCGCTTATCTAGAAAAAGTTACATTACATCATTACCATTAACCCCATTAGTTCAGCAGACAATAATAAAAACCAACAATGCAGCGAAAACAAATGCGAATAAAAGAGACAAAAGCTTTAAATTTTGTAAAAGCTCGACCATAGCGGAGATTGCGGGCCCGATCTCGTTTTGTTGCATAACGAACGTTGTGTAACGACTGCCAGCGGAATCATACTGGAATAAGGATATTTTGCTGTGGAAAAAATACTCAAAGGGAAAAAGGTATTCTAGAGTTCATAGTTCATTTACCATGGCGGAATTCAATTACGTTGAAAACTGGGAACAAAATGGCGACACTAGTGATTGTTTGTGGCTTTTATCTGTTCAAAGTAAAGCGTTTAGTGTATGTAAATATCTATGCGTATAGTATAGTATAAATATATCCCAACTCCCAACACTTATATATACGAGTATATATATAAATAGTATAAAGTTCATTGCTTTTTAAACGTATGTAAATAGATGAAATGTATTTTTGACTCAAGTTAGAGTGAACAGGCTTCTTCTGGGTGAGCTCGCTCCATCTTAGACTCTGTCTATGTCCTATGACCTAGACTAGAGACAAGAGCAAACCCATACTAAAAAAAAGGCAAATTTTAAACCACATTTTGCACTACGCCAGCGTAATCTGGTAAAACGCTCAATAAAAAAAAAACTAATAGTAAAAAAGTACCTTACCCTGTGTCACTACCCATCCTACTTTACAGATTGAGATGAAGTTTGTCGTAAAACTAGAAGTCTCGGGATTGCATGAAAGTTGCAACTCAGCTGCTGAGTAATAACTTCACTCGGGGACTTGAGTTGTTTGACTTGTATACAGGTCGCGATGGAGACTAGGTTTGTTCAACACTTCTTTTATATACTACAGTATAATTATTAATTATTAATCGGGTTGTTCGTCAACTCGGTGTACCACTCAAAAAGAAGACGGCGAATCAATTTTATAATTCTTGTACTTTAAAACCAGTTTCTACTTTTCTATAATGCTAATTTAGGTACTAATTATTTCACAAGGGACGGTGTACCGAAAACTTTGCAGGCATGATCAGACCATGAAACTGAACAACTTTTAATATGGAGCCTATGTTGGGAAACGAATTTTTTTTTAGTTTCTATAGTAAGTCAGTCAGCTGATCGGGAAGTTTGTATGGGAGGTCGATTTTTTTTCTCGTTTACCAACATATCTTCCATAGAAAAAGTTGTTCAGTTTCATGGTCTGATCATGCCTGCTAAGTTTTCGGTACACCGCCCCTTACACCCCGTATAGGTATTCTGTGTGTTTGTCGTTGGAGTTAATGGAAACCTGTTTATTTTCTTCGATAACAATTTGACACTTTAGTGTGAGTATGATATGGGTTCCCTACCTGTAACTAATCTACGTATACCTAAAAACATTGGGGCCGAATTGGGAACAATCCAATATGGCCGAAAAAGACTGCCCGATCGGACGAAGAGTTCGAAACATACCCCCTGAAAGTTACGAGAAAGCTTACGTGTGTACTGTGGTTCAGTAGCGGAATTTACGTTAAATATGTAGATAACTGGCCCGAGCCGAAGACTTTAGTGAAAGATAGATAGATAGATAAACGTCATAAAATTACAAAAAGGACATACATACTTTCAACCAAACATATAACAGAAACTGCATTGGCATACACAGGTAGTATAGTAAGTACATACTCTACGAGTATGTATTAAAGCACATGTGTGCTGAACTGCTTGAGTGATCCTATTATTCATAGGATCTCCGATATATATACCTCCGATAAATAAATTTGTATTGTATTGTTGTATCCAAAGGGCAAAGGCTCAGTGCAAAAAATGCCCAGCGGAGGGCAGCACTGGTTTTCAGCCATCACCCCAGTGCACCCACTTACATAAAGGTAGTAAGTTAAAATGCAAGATAATTACTGCAAGTATGCTGCGCAGGTGTGCATTGTGATTTCTTGGCTGTGACTAATGTGTTCGCTATCGTTCTATCGTCACGTCCACAGCTCGTTTATATTATGTACTTATACGCTTCTCTTACTATAACAGCCACACCAGTGAACTGCTAAACGTAGGCCTTTATTAATATGTACATTTATAACATACATACTTACACATTTATCCCTTGTGGGGTAGGCAGAGCGATAACAGCCGTAAAACACGGTCTCTATAGCCACGTCTGACAAATATTTGAGAGCCGTTACAGAAAACTTGTGCACCACTATATAGTGCCAGGTTGTTAGCCTGTCGCCAAAAATTGTTATACACATAATACCCTCGAGTCCCTAGTCGCTTCTTGTATACATCTTACCTTATTTGTGTACAAGGTTTTTGTTCACTATTCTCCATGCTACCTGCCAGCTGTCGTAAAAGCTTTATTAAAACACATTTAGGATTTATGAATATAGCTCCTTTACTCCTGTACTAAGGTCTTATATTTGAGACCCTATAAATTTCAACTTGTCATCATATCGTCCAAAGTGTCACGTACCTTGACCCTGGCACGTGCATAATTTAAACGGGGGCAATGGCATATTATGAGAGATGAGTCAATTTGCAATTTTTCAAGACATATTTTAATGGCCATGTTCTGCTTGTTCTTAGTATCTTGCATTCAAAAAATTTAAGACTAGAGTCAAATACTAAAAACAACGAAATCGTTTATGCTATGCATTTACATCCACCTTTCTCCAAGTTTCCCTGAATGCAGAAACTTTCTTTACAAAATATTTCTTAATACCTACTAATTATAAAAATAATAATTATAGCTCACAAAATATAATACAGATATTTTCTCCTTATTTTTCACTTATGATATGATTAGAGCTTGTTTATGTCTGCCGCATAGCAGTACTAGCTATAATCCAGTCCGTATTGCTTTGAAACGAACAAAATAATATCTAGGTACAACTTGAATTAGCACATGACCCCAATCTAGTACAACGTACATACTACAGACACGGTAATAGTACTACAGATACTTTAGTTACAGTATTGTATTTCAGGAGTTAGCTAAAGCTACTTACAAACGCTCTTTGCTGATTGTGTCAACAAGGATCACTGTTGCATTCTCTTACATGATAGATACCATATATATATTCAATTGTCTTGATCCCATGTTACTGACGACTAATTAAAAATAGCACTGTCTGGTAAACATGTTTTATTTAAAGTAAAATTTCTGTAAAAACAAAATTATAACAACTTTAATAAAATTGAAAAGAAAGATACGTTAGATAGTTTATGAAAAACCTGAAATTTAAACCTGAGTCGCATAAGGTTATGACCGCGACTCTATGGCAGAGCTATTCATGCCATGCCAGATGGGGCGATATTAAATACCAGTTACTTCCACTGTATTTCAAAGATCTATCATTTGAAATCCAAAGACTCTAGAATCCAGACAAAGATAAAAATTATAAAACACCTGCTTCTGCAGTATAACCAGCATCATTTAGGGGGCTTGGAGAATTCTCAGATTTTCTTGCAGTGTGACCGACATCAAGCATCGATACAGTAAGAAACCACATTAAAAAAAAGAATTAATAGCAACTGTTTCACACGAGTAACCATCATTAAGCTTTGACACGACGCGGGGAATGAGGGGCATGAGGGGCTTGCCCCTTCAAAGATTACTAACGGTCACAAATCGGTGGTAATCCGGGGTACCTCCAAGTTGGCAACCACCCCAATTGGCACATATTATAATACCACCAATCAATCATGAGTCCTATTGCGAAAAAGGGACTCAGAACAAAATCAAAATTAAGAAGGCATGGCTGGCCACATTGTTATTCATGTTCACCAGAGCATATAACTTTATTTTCAAAATGAGGCATTAAAAATATAATAGGAAACAGTCCTTGAAATCAAACCAAATCTAAGTAACCTTGAATCGAATTCATGATGCGCGAACGAAGTCTCGGGCACCAAATTTCACGGAATGATATGTATTCAAAATGAATAAATTAGGTTTAATTTTAATTAATTAATTTTGGCTTTACGACAACCATCTTTGGGGTTGTTTTTGCCGCTGGTTTCACCGCAAGATTCGTCCCTACCTACGATGAGATTGATCATCGTCAACAGTTATATTCTCAGAACTGATATCGTGACGGCTGAAAGACTTAACAAAACGAGATGAGAATAATGATAACTGCAATGTAAAATCAAATTGCAACATTGACTTTTACTTTCCCTTGTCGAGACGAGTATTAATCTTCTTACGCGAATGAAGCAGAAAGTGCAACTCTTGTGCAATATTGCAGATCTGATCGAATAATAAGGAAGCTAGAGCAAGGCGAACCAGCAAAAAGAAATCCACAAAAGCTCTTAAAAGTAGTGTCCAAAAAATACAAATAATATGCAAGCTTCTTCTGCACATAATCAAAATAATACAGCTCCTAAAAGAAGTGTCCAAAATAAACATGTAAGCTTCTGCACAAAATCAAAATAATACATGTAAATAATACAAACAACTTGTAACGTGTAGACTGAGTAGGTATTTTGGTATTTTGTTTATGACAAGTGTTCCTTGCGTTTCTTGTTTCTTTACAATGAAAGACTGGAAAGTGCAAATAATAATAAAATAATAAACTGTTAAAATTATTTAAGATATTTTGTAAGCAAAATATGTTTCTTATTATAACAAGGGTAAGAGGTTCGAGTTAAAAGTATTATTTCAGCTTTTTTGAGGTGGCAGTGGTCCAGTTTGAAAGCACTTCGCTGTTTTTTATCAGCGTTCCGTCTATCTTTATTTTCTGGTCTGATTATTGCAGCAAAAACGCGGTACACGTGAGAGTTAACACAGATTTGACAACTGTGTATTAAGTGTTAATTACAGTACATTATCTGAACTCACGGTTGATTGGACACAATCGCGCTTGAATTAAACGAAATGATTTAATGCAGAAGACGATGCAGAAAATAGGTGTATCATTTGCAGAGAATTCATAGACTAAGCTGCAGCAAATGTTACAGTGCTCTCGATTGGTTGTAAATCATCTATCGGAAAAAAATACGTGATTTACAGATTATTAAGTTGTATTGGCGTTCCTCACATTTGGTTGTCAGACAAAAAAATGTATACAATGGCACACGACGGAGCATCAAAATCGCGGCTGTCTCGGGTTGTCATTTGTACGGGCACGAGGGTCACTAACCTTAATGTCTCCCGGTAAGTGTATATGCTCGAGAGTGTGCATTTCATCATTGATGTACTCGTATGTAACTATTGTGGTTCGATTCTCGGTGGGTCGCTCACAAAGACCCTCACATATTTATCACTTTTTTGTGAATTTGTTCCCAGTCTAGTTAGGACATTGCAGGCTGAACCACCTGATTTTCCAGAAAAAAAAGATGGTTCCGTTCGGAGGGTACGTTAAAGCCGTCGGTCCCGATTGCTGTTTATGATTACTTAGATGGGCAGTCGTTACACAACCATTTCAAAAGGTTACTACTAGTAGTAGGCGGTTAAAAAACTCTTAACACCAGGGTTGATCGGGTCGTTGGATGACTCGGTGTCCCATACGAAAAAAAGAAGTCTACTGCGATTATACAATGAGACAATGACACAACGTTGTTTACTACTGTGCGAGTGTAGGTGGTAGATAGACATATCATAATAAGTGATTGTTACCTTGTTAGTATGGCCTTGGCAATGACACTGTTGTTTCAGCGCAACATGTCTCGTACGTACGTGGGGAAAACAAATCAGTTACACAACCTACAACCCTAGTAGCCATACCATACCATACATTTATATATGTTATCTAATACATTATTCCAAAAAATTTAGAAAATTTAGAACTTTGCGTTTTTAGGAATTATAATATGCTTTTTTTTGTGTTTTATGCCTAACGCAAATGAGAAAAACTTCTAAATTTTTGTAAATATGTGGAGTATAATGCCTTTAAAAGAATTAAGAAGAAAAATGAAGTTTAATTATAATATAACTTTTGTGGTCGAAATCTCATCGGCCGTTCGATCTATACCGCTGTAAGGGATCATCTTAAACCGAAAAGTTATTTTTACAGTTACTTAGAATAAACAAGTTGTACTAGTTGATCTCCTAAATAGGCAGATGAAATATTTAGTTAGTTTTGCTCACTTAAATAGCGACAAAGAATCTTCAGTAGGTGTTTTATAAAGTTTCTCAGTGTTCCAACTTTTGCGCTCGTGATCGTGTCTATGTTAACATAAATATTGTAACAAATTCAATTTGCCTCTGAAAACCGCTTGCGCCAAACTTCCTTAGCTGCGCGGCGGCGACCCTTACTGTTTATTTATGTATGAAAACCTGTTCTGAAATCTTTCATAATGTCGGTTTTTTGCGGAATCGTGTTAGGTGCTTTTCTCACCTGTTGTCCGTCGACGGCCACGGTGCGTTTACGGATACGTCCGTCAAACGACTTGACAGACGCACCGTAGCCTTACATGTATGGGAATAAGATGATGATTCGGCATTTCCTTTCGTCTGACAGACGCATGCGTTACGATGCGTTGAAAATACGCAGCGACGGACGACAAGTGGGAGAACTGCATATGCTGCAGATATCACAACCGCAACAGCTTTTAGTTTAATATCTTTCACAGTCGGCTGTGTGTGGTTTACCATGATGCGCAGACTGAACGTTGTTTCAAGAACACTCTCTTGCGATATTTAAAAGTAATATTGAAGAAATATAATATTTACCTTATATACAACAACTGCGAGTTCCATAACTCATAACATTAGTCTCAATTAACATAACATTAGTCTCAATTCCGTGTTAACGACTAAACTCTGTAACTAAAAATTGCATTGTCACCCTCTGTTAAATAATTTAGACACGGATAGAATATGATTGCCTCTTAAATTGACTCTGTTTTTACGCATTTTACGTGGTATCTGTCAAAATTAAGCAGCGACTAAAAATATGGCGGTCAAAAATAAAAAAATAACACTACCGTGGTTAGACATAGAAGGAAATCATGAAGTAGCATGCATGACATGACTAAAAAATCTACTATCCTTTACGTAAGTTATACATACATACATACATACACATATCACGCCTTTTATCCTTTGCCAGGTAGGCAGAGCGTAATACGGACATTGACGCCACGTCAGACATATATTTGAGGGTCATTCAGAAATTTGAATATCGCCATAGCGACAGGTTGTCAGCCCATCGCCTAAAATTGCAATACATTTACACACCCTCGAGTCCTTTAGTCGCCTCTTACCACTCCCACGGGTATGAAATGGGGTATTGCTATTCTAAGCCGGCATCACACGGCAAAACTTATTAAACGGAAAATAACAGTACCTACTATTTTTAACTAGCCGATTTATATTATAGTGTCAAGTATCAGTGTTTTACTGGCTGCGAGCTGCTTTCCCATTGATTAAAACGTTTTCGTAGATAACGCAGCTCTCTTAATAGGGCCGAAATTCTAAAATCAATATCAAAATTATCGTAGTCAAAGGATTTCTTACAAACAATAAACTATGTAACATAAGATTCTGTAGCAAAATAATTAAACTAAAATTCTCTTGTTACCGTGTGATGCCGGCTTAGAATAGCATCACTCCATTTATTTCTCATGGGTGTCGTAAGAGGCGACCAAGGGCCTCGAGGGATTCATGTGTTTTACAATTTTAGGCGACAAAGCTATCATTATGGTGATACACGAAACTTCTGAAACGACCCTATAATACCTTCATGTCAAAGGTGGCGATACCGAACGTATTTTTACAGCCATTTACGCTCTACCTACCCCGCAAGGAATCAAGGCGTGAATTCTTGAAGCGTTAGTATCCCGTAGATTCCGTTTACGGCGCAATCTAAGCTATTTAATGAATTACAGCCGCAACCCTTCAGAAGCTATTCCCGTCTTAGATCGTTTGTAAACAAGTTTAATAGTAATTTGAGTTGCTCCTTCATAGCCCTGCGCGGGCGCACGTGCGTATTAGAGTTGTTGATCGATCGACTATCGATAAATAGAAGGCACTCGTATCGATATGTAGGCTTAGTATCGATGATTAGGTATGAGAATATGTGACACTAATGAAAATTGGCTTGTTATTCAGATCCAGACCGGCGATATCAGTCCGTCCCACAATAGACTGGACTATAAGTAGTAGAAACCTACCTAGCGTTGGTTATTGTGAGTTAAGGTAGTATTCTTCTTACTCGGTTTTTTCTTTTTGGACTCTAAAATTTTAGCCCTAGGGCTATGAAATCTACACCTGACTGTATAGTGGAGAGCAGGAGCTCACCCAGAGAAGTTTTGTAGTTGTTCAAACAACCAACCCAATAGCGCCCTTGAGGCGAGACTGGGCTTGCGAGTTGTTCTGGGAAGAACGGACTGGACTGAATCTACCCGGCACGCGCCGGTATTCTTTCTCGGGTTGGTACTTGGGACGTCTGCGGAAAAAAAGGTAGTAAGCCTAATGTCGATCGATATGTTTCACTTTCCCTGTCTGTTTTTAAGATAAGATGTCCTAGAATTTATGAACGCGTAGAAGTCTGCTTCTTTTTGTATGGAACACCACCGTGACCCGAAGTAGGTACCTACTAAAACTATCAATTGGATAGTATTCATGTGACGTGCGTATAATGCGCAAAAATAAGATTTGCTTGGAAAAGCTTCAGTCCTGATTCTACGGGGTGTAAAGGACAGTCCTCCGACTACTGATAGGGTGCATGCATACCATGAAACTGTACATATGTCAGGAAATGTCAAAAAATATATACATTTTTGTGCACTCCCAAGTTTCCATTATTCCACAACGAAATTGAAAATACCCTGTCAATACTGTTGGAAAGCGACGCGATTACTCCATTACTTACTCAACAGCTGTCGACCCAATTACTCACTGCAGCTGTACAAAGTGCTTTCAGAGTGACCGACTTCAAAAAATTGAGGTTATCTCTTCAATCCATATGTAGGCAATGTTCCTACTGACAAATTCTGAAAAATTTCCTTTGTCCTCTAAAGAACAATTTTACCGTGAGATACCGGTTTAGAATCACCCCAATATACGCCCTGTGCGTGTCGTAAAAAGCAGGGACAAAGTCATCTAGGGAATGGGCAGTATCGTTCCCTGTGAAAGCAATGTCTTGCACAGCGCTGGCCAATCCGCTTGCCAAGCGTGGTGATGGATGGCTGTACCTCCCAATGAGGGGATTATTGTGGCTCTATATATGTAAATAATATATTAAGATAATTTTTTAAGTTTTTACTTGCTTCGGTCATTATATCACCTCTGTTTTCAAATTGATCTAATTAGTTGAGCTTTTGAGACTCTCGCAAGCTAATGTGACGGAAATCGATCTACCCGTTCAAATACTGTGGATATAGCTCTTATAAAGTCATATGAGATTTTCATATCGCAACAAACTAGCTAAGGAAAACAATAAACGTTTGAGTCAGCTTTTTTTCTTTACTGGATTGTTTGATTTTAGCCCCGGGGCTTTGAAGCGCCTGACTGGTCGAGAGAACTTTGTGTGGTTGTACAAACAACCAGCCCAATCGCGCTCTTAGACGGATCGAACTTAATCTACCCGGCACGTGCCGGTAGTTCCCAAAATTGGGAACAAATGAGGGAACTCCGCGCCGGCCCCACCGGCGGGGGCGTCGGTTGCTTGAGGAGCTTGTGGACTATGATCTACTCGAAGTTCTGACTCTAAGCGTTAGAGTCAGAACTTCGCGGAACTGAGATCCGAAACTCCGCGACTTAACTTTACGTAGGTGTGTTGTACTGAAAAGTCTCAGTCATAAATCTGCGTCTCACACCGACCAATCATATCCTTGGGGAAAAACAACCATTTTGTTTTCGTATTGCTGACTGACATGTTTGTTTATTCGGTATGATATTTTATGTGTTTGCTCCAATCATGTGGCTTTTATGTCCGGCCAGTCTGGATTTGATTCGAATTGCTTTTGGAATTGCGTCCAGATTGAGTTTTTACGAGTTATACAAGGAGTATCAAAGAGGGTATAACTAGCCGAAAGCAGGTCAAGGTACTCTAGAAACTGAACAACTTTTCATATGGAACATAGGTTGATATATAAAAAAAGATGGACTCCCACACTAAATAAACAAGTTGAGCCGCAATTCTGTATGGTAGGTTGCATTTTTTTTGCAACCAGCTGACTGCATTCACTTTGGAAAGTCCAAAATTTTTTGACTATTCCTCTAATATTTTTTATGGAATGTTGTTCAGTTTCATGGCCTGCATGCACCATATCAGTATTCGGAGAACTATCCGTTACACCCCGTATGTTCTTTCTTGCCTATACGCAAGTGGATACTCTGCTTAACAACAATGTTGTTCGGTCGCTCGGATGTCAGAGTCCCGATAATTAAGCTTTCATCACATCTTATCACATCAGGACAAAACAATCAAGCGTATTTTATGTCGTATAACAGCATTTATAATAAAGTACTTACATGAAAAAAAAGAAAAGAAAAATTTAAAGCTAAGCTGGTGCCGTATTCCGCTATTGGAAAAGCGTATCAATTGTGTTTCATAGTGTCAGTTAGATGGACTTGTCGAAGTTTGAACTTCAAGCAACGTGGTCTTCCGCCTCGTTCCCACGGGTACGAAAAGCCGCGTTGATCGAACAGTTTGAATTACAGAAAACCAGAATGGCAATAGAATGACAATTCTCTCTCTCTTTTGGTGTGGGACACCGAGTCGTTCATCGACGAAATAACCCAAACCCGACGAACCCGAAGGATGACAATTGAAAACAATGACTTAAATATAAGAGAATAGTGACCTTGGTCGTGTGGTCCGACCGAACGTTCTTAGAATCAATAAGAACCTCGCATGAAACTTACATGTAGAAAAGTGTGCCTGCATCAGTACGATCGATCGAGTCGGCCCTTTCATGAAATTTTCACAAGCTAAATGCCATTAGCTGTCCGTAGGAGACAGCCCTGTTATACAACAACCAACAATACATTATGGCGATCGATTCGGCCATTATTAAATTATAAAGACAAAGGTTTGATAAACAGTGAAACACTCAATGGATAGTTGTAAACACCACGTAAGGTCCTTTTTTTGTTCTGTGGTACACCGAATCGACGAACATTAACCCGTATAATAAACGTGATTATTTATGGCAAATTTATGAATGCGCGAGTCCGACTCGCACTTGGCCGATAAAAAAAGATATACCGTATAAAGCCAGTGCATCGACCGCACTGACCTACCCCACTGTCACTCTGTATCGTAGACTACGTTAACGTTCAGGTGTTCAGGTAGTTTACGTTTCCGCAGACGATCAATATTCAATTTCAAGCGCCGTTTGATTGTAGGCGTTGATTATTTGCCTATTGGATTTGCCGGTTTACTGGCATTTTATAACCATTATACGTATGCTGGTTAGTTCAATCAATGGTAACTACTAGCTTACCACTTCAAAGGTGTAGTAGGCGGTTTAAACATGACGTAAGCGTTTCATGAGGTACTAAATTTCCGCCCACCAGTTTCACCCGTTGCCACTTATTTTCCCGTGGTAATAGTTGTTCTCCTGCGGTAAAAAGTGGCCTATGTGTTATTCCAGGTTATACTCTACCTACCGAATCGGTCAAGCCGTTTGAGCGTGAAGAGGTAACAAACATACACATACCCACACACAAACTCTGACATTTATAATATTGGTACGGATTTCAAGAAACTTTGCAAAATTTTCTACCGCAGGCAAGATTGAAACTTTCGCTATCAGTAATAGCGACGCCTCTTCAATTTGGGCTATCGCGGCTCAATCATGAAGTTGTACGTCGACTCGTGTCCCACTTTTTAATGACGAATGTAGGTCTGCCTTAGGCAGTGAGTTATAACGATTTTTTATGTAATTTGTAAGGCACGCTAAAGCAACGTAATTTGATATCTTCAGTTTCAACTATGCCATTAGACATTTGACCACCTTTATTATTGCATATACATACGTACATACATGCATTTATCACGCCCATATCCCTTGCGGGATAGGCAGTAAAAACTTACATTTACATCACGGCTGAAGAACATTTTGAGAGTCATTCTGTGTATCGCCATAGTGACAAGTTGTCAGCCCATCACCTAAAATTGGAATACACTTGTAACCCTCGAGTTCCTTATAGTCGCCTCTTACAACATCCACGGGACAGAAATGGGGTGATGCTATTCCATTCCGACATCACACGGCAGTTTGTTAAACCTACTGAATACCATCAGAGTATCTACTAATAAGTACTTGGTATATGCTAGCCGGTACAATGACGTCAAACAGAAGAGTAGAAAAATGAGTTTTCTTATACCCTGTCCATTATAGGATAATACGTCTGACAGTTTTCTTATTAAAATAACCTTTTTCCTTTTCTTGATATTTTATTTTATTACCTGGCTGTGAAAGGGTATCCTATAAATAAACTTTTTAAAGTGCCTTTAATGGATGGAGTATACCTATCCATTAGTCCACTGTTTACTGTTATTTATAAGCTGAAAATAACAATGGTTCGGAATAATGTATTTCTTGTTTTTTTATCAATCGCGTTTCAAAGAGTTATTTTGTTGCTTCTTTATAAAATCTACAGGGAGTAATAAAAAGGGAATAACGAAAGCCGAAAGGAGGTAGAGGTATTTCTTTTAAAATATTTTCGCCACTAATGATGCCGAAATAAGGTTCAAATCCTGCCCGCGGTAGAAAATTTTGCAAGTTTTGTAAATTTGTACACTTAACACGGGACATCCTATACAAATATGCCGATTAGCTGGTTAGTTTACAATGGGAACTCCAATTTTTTTTTGTATTGTCCCATGTCCTTTGGTCCCATGACCTCACATACTAAATTCCCGATCAGCTGACCGACTTTGTATGGAAGAAAAAACTCGTTTTCTAGCATATTAACGTTATTGAAAATGGTTCAGTTCGAAGCCGTAAACAACTAGTCCAATTTGATGCATTTCCTCCAAAATACGGTATATACGCACATACTTTCTTTTGTTTTTGCTTTATTCAGTTCAGTGTTGCAATGCGCCTGCTTCAGAGAAATAAGTAGTTATGTGCGTATTTGATATGACTAAACCTACAGGCGTTGTTATTCTACGGTATAAATGATTATTGTGGGAATAGAACTGGTTTAATACTCGTTTACGTGGTCACTTTTATGTTTTTCAAAACTTTCATCACAGCAGCTGCATAGCTACAAAATCACACTGTACAGAACGAATAGACCTTTTTCTAATACTTATCGTTAGAGAGAAATTCCAAGCGGCGCGGAAGAAAGCAGCGACCGAGTGATTACAATTTCAAAGAAGAATTCTATAGAAATCAGAAGACGCACATCTGCTTCAATAGCACCACATACGCATATGACATGTTTGATAAATCACGAGTTTATCCTTTGCGGGGTAGGCAGAGGTTATACGGACGTAAAAAAAAGGACTTTATCGCCAAGTCTGGCAAATATTTGAGCGCCGTTTTAGTAAAATCAGTGACAGACGGTAAAATATTGCCCATAATTCACATGTCATGAATTAGTTGCCTCTTACGACACCCGCGGGGAAGAAATGGGGTGGTGCTCTTATAAGCCGGCATCACATGGCACATTGTTAGTGTTATTGTGCAACAAACTAAAAAGGTGAACCAAACACACCTTGTATACAAATCGTACTTTAAAAATAATCCGGTGTGTGGGTGTCTACAGACAAGTACCTATCGGATAACCTTTTTTTGAGAAACAAACAACTATAATTAGTGACGCTCTATGTGAAAAAAAAGAAAATGTCGGGACGTCTTGTGCGTTTTATCGGCAAAATGACTTTTCTTCGATTCCTCAGCTGAGCAGCTGTAGTTAAGACACGGACTCTTATCTATTCGATATATTTCACACGGTCAACTTGGAACAACCACCCAAGTTTGATAGGTAGACTTAGTAAGTCGGGAGTCGTAGTATCCCCAAAGAGGGTTGACGTCAGGCAGGCGATGTAAACCTAAGCCAAATTCTACTGGAACAGGATTTTGACAAACATGGTGCGCCGGCCGACCCGAAATGAATTCGGAAGCAGACTAAGGATAATGAGTAGATAGAGCAGAGTAATCTCTGGTGTTATTAGACACACTGATTGGATTATTAAGGCGGTTCTCCGGCTACGACGGACTGACGGACGTATTTTTAACGCATACAAATATCTATCAGACGAAAAACGGATATTAGGCCCACTGTAACGGCGAAAACGGGTGATCGTGGGAGACTAGGCCTACGTCCAGCAGTGGACTGCAATAGGCTGATGATGATGATGATGATGATGAACGCTGTGAAGTTGTTTATCAGACGCATCCGTCGGCCATAGTGTGATATTCGCCTAAGTATTTAATCTGCGAGTATAACCTCCTTGAAACTGCAAATACGCCGGAATTTACTACCTAGGTTTCCTTGGCACGATTGAATGGGCATAGCGGCCGGATTACGGCTGAGGTGCCTTGCGTTACCTAATCTTCCTTTGACCTATTTTAGTAGTGCTTTCGCTATGGAAATATTGAATACTCGGATATTTACACAGCCAGAGCAAAGTACCTTTTGGAGCAGACTCCAACTCTGCTGCCTTTGATTAGTACAGGATTTTCAAACCACCTGGGGAGAACGTTCCTACAAAAAAGAGATTTTTCAAATCATTATTGAGTACCTTATCGTCAAGCGAGCAAACATTAAAAGGCAAAGCGCTCCGTCTAATCAAGAACATCCTCCCTTAATTTCACCCACTTCTAGTCCGTCCCCCATGCCGCCGTCAATACTTACTTTGTGCCGTCGATGCGTATTTTTTACGCACCGTAATGCATGCGTCTGGCAGATGAAAAGAAATTACTAATTCCGATATTATTCCCATATAAATACGGCTACGGTGCGTTTACGGATGTGACTGTCTAACGACTTGACAGAAGCTTCCGTTACGCTTCGCACCGTAAACGCACCGTAGCCGTATTTGCATAGGAATAACATCGAAATTGGTTCAGATTCAGACGTTTATTTGCCAAGAAAATGGTACAGTACTGCAGATGACAGGCTTAAAATTAAAGTTCTACATTTTCAGTCACGTAAATCGTAACATGCAAATTTAAGATAATACAATATGTCGTAAACAAATACACAAACACACAATCAAATACCCACAAAATTAAAACCTCAAATTTAAATATTCACTTATACTATAAAACCTCCTCTCTAGTAACAGGTTATATAAATTAATTTTAAATTTGTTAAGTGGAAGTTCTTTTATATTATTTAGAATTTTGTTGAAAATAGATACTGACATGTAATTGCAGTTATTTTGAAATCCCGCAGACTTAGGACGATCTCCATGTTCAATTCGGTTGTAATACCTTGTGCTCCTAGAAGGGTACAGGTCAATTGTAGTTCTGTAAAGGTGAAGAAAGTTTTCTGCTTTACAAATACCGACATCTCGTATACATACAAACAAGGGAAAGGCAGAATTCTCAACTTCTCAAACAGAGGCTTGCAAGAGTCAGTCGGTGCCGCTCCACAGATTGCACGGACACATTTTTTTGTGCAATAAACACTTTTTTAATACTTGTACCATAGTAATTTATTTTCGTCTGCCAGACGCATGCGTTACGGTGCGTTAAAAATATTAAGATGTGTTCGACAAGTGGGAGAACCGCCTAAATTGTTTAAAAATAATCATAATCGCCTGCATTCAGAAGTTGCCAATAATCTTAAAGCCATTTCCGTTTGCGCCATCTTTCCGACACCTGAGACAGAGTGCATTACAACTTGGATTGACTTGGACTTAGCAACTGTCACTCGACACGCGCTAGTAGGGTCACCATCTTCTAACTCCCTGATACAAGGAATACTTTTGACGGGATATGACCAACATACTCGTAATATCCATTTTTCCTTCACAGAGTATCCTTAGAGGAAAAACCCAACAGTTGACCTCTATGTCTGTTGTAGATTGATGATGTTGATATTTGCCTAGTAAAATTACTTTTGTGAATTTGTCATAAACATCAACAGCGGTCGAGCCGCTATGCATTCACTGCCGTAGCACAGACTTAGACTACCCCCAGGCGGCACCTTTTTATTTGGTCCATCTGCATGCAATGGCAATATCCAGGTATTTTGCGGTAGATAGTGCCCGTTGTATCTTCAGACCTAAGCACCGGATTTAAATGCGTTTTTATACATATAAAGATTAAAGAGGAAAGTTTACATTATAATTATACCGGGATAGACATGTTCCCGCGGGCAAACGGGTAGCAGTGGATGAAACCTCGGGACAAGTCGCTAGTAATACAAAACAAAATGAAGGCTTGGCTGGAATTTGTTGTTGTTTGTTTTTTGAGAGTATTTAAATTGTTGCAATTTGGTAACTGCCTGAGACATGGGTACCCTCCGCTGCTGGGTCTGATACCCATGGGAGGAAACTTGACACCCCACCAGCCAAGGCAGGTGTGCCCACTGGACCGTGGCCTAGGTCAAGCTAGAAATGTAGATTGCATTGCAAACGAGGTTATTAGGTGATCTAGGATTTGATACTGATTTAGTAAGTAGTTTTGCAATGGCACCACACTACTGTGGAATAGTCTGGCTGCTGTAAGGGGCCTGCTTGCAAAGCAAACATCTTGTTAGTACTCTAATCAGGCCCATGCCATGGTCAAGAGCAATAAAAATAGAGTTGTATGAATTGATCAGGAAACCGAAATTGCTAAACCATTTCCTCGTGTGAATCACGAATAAACCAACGGATTGAGTAATCGCTATTATCCAATTGGTTGGTTATTCCTTGAACCGTGTTTCTGTTTGATTGGTGAATACGTGGGCGTTGGAAAAACTATTTGTATATCTGATAGTGATACTTCCGTTGCAAAAAACTTCGCGTATTTCTGATGAAGCAATTTATCGTGTGCAGTTATTGGAGTAGTTTTTTCGTTACTTTGAACGCACATATATGACTGTTTTCAATCAGAAAATGCTGCCTGAACCTTGACTATTGCGCTACACATAGTCAGAAAACCTAGGCTAAAAGGGTTTTGGTGATTTAATATTTGTTTTGTGTTGTTGGTATTCCAAAGTTGCTCTGATTATAAACCTTGCCAAATTCTTATAAGTTAACAGAAAATTTATTTTGTTATTAGTTAATAGACAGGTAGCAAATACTTCTGTATCCATACAGATTGACACGAGCCTCTTCAAATTGGGAGAGTTAAGGAGTGACTGCCTCGCTCACTGAGCAAGGGAAAAGATTAATTCCGATTCTCCCTTCTTCGATTGTCATGTCATAATACTGTGTGAAAGGTCCCCTTGTGTTCTGGCGCCCAGGCCATGGTGCTGCTTGTCAAACTAGAAGACAGTGAGTCCTACGCTACTGAGACAAACAAACAAAACAGTGAAACGTGCTGCGACCAATAGGGAAGCCAAGTTGGAGAAATAACCACCATGACACAGCATTTTTAAGAACGAAATTCTTCTACGGCCCACAAATCTGAAGGGCCCGATTGTGCTCTAAAAATAAGTTTTATTATTTTTTGCTTTTCTATAACGGAGCTTCTTTTGTTATTCAGTATGTAGTAATATTTTTTATACAAAAAGTATTCTATTAACTATTTAACAATGCTCTACTGAACAGACGACTTGAATTCCCAATGGTTTTTTGCGGTTACTGATGTTTTGAGGTTGGCTGATGAACCGATAGCCGACGCAGAAAAAGACGATTAGCGAATAAATCCACACATTTCTATTTTATAATGTAGTCAGGCTAAATTTATCGAGCAGCTCATATCTTTTTGGTTGACTGCGCGGGCGAAAGCCGATGTAGTTATGGTTTCAGACAATTTGAGATCAAGACAAGACGCAAGCTATAAACAGAAGCGACGTGACCTTTTTGCATCATACATATTCATACTTTCTTGAGCATCGAACGAGCAGTGAAAACTGTAAACAACTCACGCATAATATTGACTGAAAGTTAATTATAAACTGACTTTAACCGTACCTACCTTGAAGAATTTCAGTAATTTCTACAGAATGTTCTTATGAGATCCTGACGAAAATGGGTCCACCTCGGCCCGAAGTCTACTAAATGAAAATCGTTTCAGTGATATGTAGATAGTCTCTCAGTGGCATAATTTTGGGCGTTTCGTATTTTAACAGTTTGAACTGTAGAATATCACGGTGACAATAAAATGACAGTAGAGTGTCGCGGGCATTGAGAGAATGCGGGCTTTGCTGGAGCGGGGAGTATAGCCTATAACCTTTTAAAAATCTCTAAGACCTTGTTCATGTTAGGATTATACACCACCAATAGATAC
Organism: Tuta absoluta; assembly: GCA_027580185.1. Lineage (NCBI taxonomy): Eukaryota > Metazoa > Arthropoda > Insecta > Lepidoptera > Gelechiidae > Tuta > Tuta absoluta. Next base: position 3,525,990 of record JAQAHW010000034.1, read on the forward strand.
CCGTGTCGTCTATGTATATGTATATCTCCAACCCCGCTCGGGATATCCTAACGGGACTGGCAGCATGGATTTCCGTCTTCCAGGCTGTCACACCGAGTTAGTATTCACAGGTAAACGGTCGTTCCTGTTTTTGCATATTCTATGAATAGATTCTACGATGATCTGTTACTCGGTAATGGAGACAAAAATGTTTCTTGATGATATTATGCCGAGGTTCTATCTACAATGGCCTCAGTTCGGGCACACCTCGGACACTGGCGCTCAAATGTATGAATCAAACGCGTTGCTAAGCACACAGTCTAAGCTCGCGTAGGTGAACGCGGACCATGCTTGTGTGTGTGAGACAACACGTCAGGGTTGCCGCCATTTTGCGTTGGCGAATCGGGAATGCAATGTGCGGCAGTATGAAATGACCTTCGTCGTCGCGGCCTTGCTAGCCGGTGTCTGAGCGTCCTCCGAGCGCGGGTGGGCGGCGCTTGTAGGGGGAGGCAGGGAGTGACCATACTGTACGCTAGTACTATTAATTATACTGTGGTTCGGGATATGAATTCTCTTATCTTACCTTAAATTAGTGCTGTCACTTTCCGTCAAATAGGTTTAGAAAAGGATAGGAGATATTTTAGTCGTGTCATGTCTTATTATTTCATGCAAAATATGTGTTATCTGTCAAAATAAGGCGACGATCAAAACAATGGCGACTAAATTGACTGGGAAAGGCGAAAAAACCATTAAAGTGTTAAAAATGACAGGACTTAGATACCTTCTAAACCTATTTGACGGAAAGTGACAATACCAATTTAAGGCAAGTAACGAGAATTTATATCCCGAATTGCAGGCAATATGTACCTAGGAATACCTACCTTTTTCCCCTTAGATTTGATTAGCTGAAAATAAAGCAATAAAATACATTAAATTTTTTATTGCGTGGGTGGTTTATTAGAGGTATGATTACTATTTGTTTCAATCAGCAATCAAACTTGATTATTGTCTTGACGATTGCATTTCAATTTACAATTTTACAGTAACGATCTCGGTAGAAATAATCAGACGTATATTATATCTGAGTAGCATGTAATTTGACGAGTTAAGGTATCATTATTGGAAGAAGAATTTGTAAACGCCGTTAGGTTGGTGCATTACAAGCTTATCGAGGCGATTATATTGCAACAAAAACATTCTCATGATGGATGATTATTTGGATATTGGGTCGGAAGTTGGAACTCAGCAGCGTAAACTTCAATCCCGGAATTTAAGACAGATTTGTGATATGATTATGATTTTTCAAATGTGTCTGCTGCCGTGTGATGCCGGCTTAGAATAGCATCACCCCATTTCTTAGGAGTCGTAAGAGGCGACTAAGGGACTCGAGGGTGTGTACTGCAATTTTAGGCGATGGGCTGACAACCTATTACTATGGCGATGCATAATTTTCCGAATGACCCTCAAATATTTGTCAGACGTGGCGTAAATGTGATGTGTGTGTGTGTGTGTGTGTGTGTGTGTGTGTTTGTGTGTGTGTGTATTCTCTAACAATCCAAAATTCCATGACAAAATCCCTTCCCACTTTAAAGACAGAATAGAAACGCAACACAGCACGATCCTAGCAAATAAATTAAGGGCACCGTCCAGTACCTATAACCCTTACTTTAAAATACTTTCCAACCAATTTGCGATTCTAATTCAGCTGATATTTATGGCATGGCGTCTAACATACAATTAGATCAGATAAAAGATAAACAAGTTTATTTATAGAGGGTTATTAAGAGGAGTTATAGATCAAGTCATGAATGATGGATCATGATGGTTACGATAACTTTAGAAGTAATGCAAAATGGGACAGATAAGTTGACGATCAATAAGAACCCTTGTAAGAGAGGAACAAAGGCACACATGTTTCGGCCATAAAGATGCCAAAAGAGATTATTAGAAAGATCTCCTTTCAGGAACAAAATCCATTTTGAGTGGCTGAGCCTGGGCAATAACCACTCCATCTCTTTCCGCAGGTGTCGGTAAAGGGCGTTAATTAACGGGTGTGAATAAAAAGGCACATTATTGTAATGCAGCGTTTGCCAAATTGGTTGCCAACCATATAGCAATACTCAGCCCTGTCCATTGACGATGAGGACTGTTCTAGCCCCTAATTTAAGGAAGGTCTAATACTCATGCCCATGTCCAGACAATTGCTCTATCTGGCATATCTCGTGGTTGCTAACCATATAGCAAAAGTCAGTCTTGTCCATTGACCATGAGGACTGTTCTAGCCCCTAATTTGAGGAAGGTCTAATACCCATGCCCATGTCCAGACAACTGTTCGAGTGGTTGCGCGCGCGCAGGCCGCAGTGCCGCGATGGCGGTGTGGTGCGGCGCGCGCATTCTGCCTCTCGAGCGCCGCGTCTACTCTCTCACGCTTGTGGTGGGTGTTTCAGTGGCTATTCAGTGATTGTAGTTTAAGATTATCCAAAACTAAAAACAGTTTTTTCAGGTTGCCAGACTGAATAAAGTACTTATCCATAAAATTGAGCGCGGAAGAAAATTAGAGAAATAAATCTGATTTAAATAATACTTAAAAATTTGGTTTAAAACTACAATTATAATGTAAAGTGCTGTGTATATACTCGTATTTGTTTGCAGAGCCGTTATTATTATAATTTGAATGCGGTACTGGTATATCGATCAACTTAAATGTACTTTTGCAGGAAATCAAACACGCTGAAAATATGTTATCGTTTTATTTTATTATATTACGTCAGAAAAAAAACCTTTTCTGTGCAATTCAGAGGCTTATTTGTGATTAAACAGATTTTTTGAATTCAGAATCGAAAATTAAAGGCAAAACAATTTGTTGAATTCCGTACAAACACATTTTTTCGTGTGGGACACCAAGTCGTTCAACGACCCGATGATTCCTCATAATAAAAGGTTTCATGAGAAACTAAAGTCCATCTTCTTGTATCGCGATGCGAAATACATGAGACCGTTTGCGAAACAATAAAAAATGCCGCAGTTAGCGCATTTTTATGATTCTCAATCTTTGCTGTGTTGACCAAAGTGTTTCTGACACGTAAAACAAAAATACAGCATCATTTTCACAAATAAGTTTATCAATTCATATGTTTTTGTTTCGTTATTTGCAGAACTTAAGGATTGTTTTTTATTTAATTTTACACGATACAGAGTATAATGTAGCATGCTTCAAAATATTCACTCTACAAAAGGCGTTACAGCATAACGTGTAATTTTCTATCCATGTAAAGTACATCCTTATAAGAAATTCTGCTGATTGATTCAGTGACCAAAAATCGATCCTCGTTTCCTAGACGATAGTAGGTGATAGCACAAAGTAAGTATTGGCGGCTGCGCGCCGAATAGCATGCATGCTTGACATTATAAAGTCAGATTCTAATAGACCTCTTTTAGGTGATATGAGAGTCCACCAGTCCATAAGGGACTCGAGGGTGTGTATTGCAATTTTAGGCGATGGGCAACCTGTCACTATGGCAATACACAATTTTCCGAATGATACTCAAATATTTGTCAGACGTGGCGTAATGACCGTTTGTTGCGGCTGTTTGCGCTCTGGCCTACCCCGCAAGGGATTATAGGCGTGACATGAGCATGTTGAGAACCAATGCTGCAAAGAGTCAAAACTAAGTACCTACTTATCTTACTGTAGTAATGGTGCACTTGTATGACATGAAATGCAGAGGATATTATAGCGGGAAATAAATGGTTTCTTTGAAGTACACGTAAGTAAAACAAGTGTTTTTATCTTTACAACAAAATGTGAAGTAATTTTCGTGGGAAACAAATTAAACACAGAAAATTTATTTCCGCTAAAGTTGCAAGCAAAATTGTATACCAAATGAAAAGACAAAGGTACAAAATAAACAGTACCACAAAACGGACATTTACGCCACGTCTGACATACATTTGAGGGTCATTCGGAACATTGTGTATCACTATAGTGACAGGTTGTCAGCCCATCGCCTAAAATTGCAATACACACCCTCAAGTCTCATAGTCGCCTCTTACGACTCCCACGGGAAAGAAATGGGGTGATGATATTCTAAGCCGGCATCGCACGGCACAAGTAGGTAGATAATTATAAAAATACAGTAGCTGACAGGTACTGAAAATCGATTAAGTTTTTCTAAAGCAAAGTAAACCACTTGATTCAATCGTCTTCACTTTTTTTGCTTTGGATTCCCACAATTTTTTGCACGGTCGGTCTCCGGTCACGACTCGATTCGATATCGATACTAGTTATAATCGATATGATCGCGATCAGGAGCCGCTGAAGCATTATCTCGATACCGTTTGGTCTAGACTAGATAGAATGAAAACTAGAGCGCGATTGTAAACTTTAGTAGCAACGAGATATTGTTGGTTGGACCTGGTTAAGATTCTTTCTTTCTTTTTGTGTGGGACACCTGATTGTGATTATGGCAGTTCGCCTACATGTCGTCCGTCGCTGCGCATTTTTTTAAAAACGTCTGTCAAGTCCTTTGATAGATGAATTCGGATGTCTGATAAATCGGAATTCGCAATTTTATTTCATCCGACAGACGCATGCGTTAATAACGCATGTGTGGCACAATCGCCTTATATTATCTTACATGTCACAATCCTATCCCAAACACCGCCAACCGCTCGCGACTCGGCGGAAAAAGTCTATCGTCTTGCACCGGCAAAGCCACCGGGCTTTCTTGCGAATTGAAACTTCCTTGTCGAGTCGAGATACAAATCAAATCTGCAGTCTGTACAAATTCAATAGAAAAACTTGACCAAACAGAAATAAGACGGTGTTCCCACTTGTTGTCTGTCGCTTCGTATTACGGTGCGTAATGTATGCGTCTGTCAAGTCGTTTGACAGTCGAATCCGTAGACGAACCATAGCCGTAGGTATTTGTATGGGATGAGATTGGGATTCGCAACTTGCGTCTGATAGACGCATGCGTTACGATGCATTCAAAATACACAGCGGCGGCTGACAAGTGGGACAACCGCCTACAAATTCAATAGAAAAAGAAATAGACAGATAATAGAAATCTAGACCAAACAGAAATAAGCATCACGACGATGTAACGAGGAACTCATTTCTTGGTGAGGTGATTGCACTTGGCGTGAAATCTTTGGGGCACGGCAGCGCCACCGCGCTCCGGCGGCCATGGCCGTAACCTTCACCTGCCGTATCGCAGACACAAGGTTTGATTGGCTATTTGATTTGATATTAAGAAGAAAAAAGTTGCCAGTTTCTTTAGATTTTGCTTTTACGTGCAAAGGTTAGCCATGTCTGTCGGATGCTTACTTGTTACTAATTCATCGACATTTCCGACTATCGTAGTGGCTGTCAAGGCCCTGTATCTGGGCCTCGATCTTTTTATTTTTTAGTCATTGCAATGCCATCGAATGTCAATTTTCATTGTAATGCCACTGTGATCTTCCATACTTCAAACTGTTAGCAGAATACGAAATGAACAAACCTGTCCCACTGACACACAGCTAAACGATTTTCATTTAGAAGACTTCTGGAACAGAATAAATAATATTACTAGTTCTTTTGGCCCTGATTTACTTCTAATTCTTATCGTATGAACGATATACGTACGTCTAATACAAAAACTCTTCTACAACATGACTTACCAACCTTTGTTTGAGCCACCTCTGGAATAATGCCTGAACTAGAGTCAGAAAAAGACACATACCGAATATCTTACGTAACAATTTGTATCCACCAGAAAGAAGAGAACCAAGCCAGAGATTGCCGAAGCGTGACGTTCAACTTTGCTATCAAATTACTGTATTTAGAAAGGGTACGGAAAGAACATGCATACCTGATAGCCATTGACCGAATAAAAACCAAGCAACTAATAGTCAGGTGAAAATTATTGTCAGATACATATCACGCTTTTATCCCTTAGGCAGGCAGAACATTAACGGCCGCAAAATACGGTCGCTTTAGCCTTGTCTGATAAATATTTGAGGTCCGCTTCAGAAAAACCGCCTATCACTCACTATAGTGACAGCTTGGCAGCCTGTCGCATAAAATTGTAATTCAAATGATACACTCGAGTCCCTTAGTCGCGTCTTACCCGTGGTAAAGAAAAGGGGTGATGCTTTTGTAAGCCGGTATCACACGGCCGACATTGTCAGATGCAATTTCAAAGATATTGGATTCTTAAATACGCATTTGATAATCTTTTCGTTATCTTGTCGCACATATTGAGTGCACCGCGCTCGTAACATACAGTGTAAGGGACGGTATACCGAAAACTTTTCAGGCCTGATCAGACCATGAAACTGAACAACTTTTACTATTGAGCCTATGTTGAGAAAACAAATTTTTCGAGTTTCAGTAGAAAGTTGGTGAGCTGATCAGGAATTTTGTATGGAAGGTCGATATTTTTTTCTCGTTAACCTACATATCTTCCATAGACAAAGTTGTTCAGTTTCCTTGTCTGATCATGCCTGCAAAGTTTTCGGAACACCGTCCCTTACACCCCGTATGAGTCTGAGATTAAGGTAAAAGATGGAAATGACTGGGAAATATGAAAATTCACTGGATATTTTTCATGCGATGTCATGGATTGTTTAGCTATGACGTGAATGTGTAAAATTCGTACAGTGAAAATTACTTTAAATGTGACTACTTGCGCGGAAAATCTTTGATGTCATTTCGAGTTTCGTGTCATCAAGTATCACTGGCGCACTCGCCAATTTTTATACTTTGTTATCGTTTATAACTTGAGACTGTGCGAAATCACATGACCATGTGGAAACGCCATTAATAATAATCATAATAATAAAGTATGAGTAGTATGAGTGTCAAGTATTAGTGACACTCGCTCCTCGGCTAGCTCCCCACCAAATAGCCAGACTCCGGGTGAGCCTTAGCTCCCTACCAAAGAGTTAGGCGTAGGTTTCAAATCCACGGGGCTAAAATGTAGAGTCCAGTCTTTAAAAATCCTCGCCCAGAAGTTTTGAACTGTGCAACCAATGTGCAACCAATGCCATATTACTCTAAGATACCTATTTCTCCTATTTATCCATCCTATTTCTCTAAGATACCTTTTCTACATATCGCTATAGTCAAGCTTAGGACAACGCCCCACTTCTGAAACTGATATCACTGTATGCCGACTTTTTGCATTTTGACTACACTGAAAATCTTTAATAGATACATCTACATCTAATCGCAAAAAGCCTAATCAAAGAACATCAGATATCGCCATGGATACTTCATCAGAAAGATGATTTTGAGGAAACTTTGTTCTATTGATATCAGAATGCCGAACTTCATGCACACAAATAGAAAAATGACAAAATTAAATTGATGTGCTGATTCTTTATGGACTCTTCGATTCTAGCCACCAGGCTTTGAAACCTACACCTGACTGATTTTGGGAAAAAGGGCTCACCCGGAGAAGTTTGTGTGGTTGCTTTTGGGGCGCGACTGTGGCTAAGGAGTTGTCCTCGGAAGAACTGATCGGACCGAATTTGATGTACCACCGATATAACCTACCCATTCAAGGGATCAGTTTACACTGTTTTTTTTTAAGTAACTGTATGAAAAACTTTTTTAAGTTAATCCCTTAAATGGGTAGGTTGATGTGCTCCTGATTACATTGTATTTAACGGAGAGTTTCTGCAGAGTATTAAGGTAGCTGTGTACTTTATCGATGCTCAATGCTTGTGTGTATAACAATGTGTTCTCAACTTTGCAGATAGAGCCGAACACAGCGTTCCTGCGGGCGGCGCGCGCCGGCCAGCTCGACGTTGTCATCGAGCTGCTGGACTCCGGCGCAGTCAAGGATATCAACACCTGCAATTCGGTAAGGTTCATACGGTTGATAGATAGCCCGATAGCCCACTCTTCCTCAGCTAGAGCCACCATCTTTAACTTAAGACTCCTTCTCCGTCGTAGTCCGGCACCAAAGATATTGCTGTGTTCCGTTTTTTTAAGGGAATGTGAGTGCCCTCTTGAACTTCTGGATGAGGTCGTGTCATTTATTTTTATTATTATTCTTTTGTTGGTACGTTTCCGAATCTCGGGCCCACAGAGACCCGGTCCTTTGAGGCATGAGTGGGGCCGAAGCCAACAGCACAGAGGCCTTTTTGCACCAAATAATGTGTTGTGATGTGTACAAAAAGCGGATACTCGCTCTGTCTGCACTATAGAAGTACACCCAGAGTTAGCACCCGCCTGATGCAAGGACTATTGCAGGTGAGGGTCGGATTACTAGGGCTATGGGGAGGAATTTGCTGGACCGGTTGCTGGGCTTATTATTATTTATTTTATCAGGCAGGCAGTTGAAACAACTGACGCCTAACAAGATAACAACTAATCTAGCATTCAGATCAGATTTAGAGTCAAGAGCAAACGAATCAAAATACATTCGCACAATTTTTCATGTGTTCAAATAACCATAACGCATTCGATATGACTAGGCAATCCAAGGGCCACGATGTGATTTCTATTAACAACGCATATCGCTGCAGGGCCCGAAGTGTGCTAAATGAAAATAGTTTCATTTGTATATAGATAGCGTGTTATTGGCATGGTTCTGTTCGTTTCGTATTCTAATTACAGTTTGAAGTATGCAATATCACGGTGAGAATAAAATGTCAGTTGCGTGTCGCTGGCATTGCGCTTTGTTCTCAGTAGTTCCATTGAACAGTTCCATTATGGAACTTATGCCACTGCAAGGGTAAAAAACAAGAGATTCCGGACCCAGCAGTTTTATTATTCAACACCTACAGTGTACCCATAATCCACATTATGTGCATTATACGGTGCACTTCTATTTATTATGGTTAGCTATCGGCCTGTTAATCTAGGATGCATACTCCCACCGGGGTCGTAACGCATTATTGTAGACGAGTGTACTGTTTAACTATTTGCGGTGTTCCATAGCAGAAACTTTAGACTAGGGTTTGCCCATCAGAATGTTTACGGGAGCAGGCAGCGGGAAATGACACATTTTACCCATTCGACACTCCTGTAAATTGGCAGATCAGAAAATTATCGGGTAATCGGGGAAATAGCCTAGTCAGGTATAGGAAATAGAAACGTTTGCCAGCAGTACAATATAGACCTTTTTAAAAAACAAAAATGTAAGCTGACAATACGTTTCGTATGTATGTAACGTTAGCAGATTTCTTAAATCTTTTTGTTCATATTTAAGCCTTCTGCGTTCGGATTCTCTTATTTTTTTACTCTTGTAATGACAGCGACACTCAGCTGTCATTATTGTCACCGATATTCTATACTTAAAACTGTTAGCAGAATACGAAACGCTTATAACCATGCTACTGACAAGCTATTCTACATACAACTGAAACGATTTTCATTTAGCCGACTTCGGCCCCTTGTGCATTTTATGTGTCTGTTTATTTATACATACATACATACACAAATCACGCCTATTACGCCTTGAGGGGCAGGCAGAGCGTAAACAGCCATTAACACCACGTCTGACAAATATTTGTGGCTCATTCGGAAAATGTTGTATTGCCATAGTGACAGGTTATCAGCCCATCGCCCAAAACTGCAAAACACACCCCCGAGTCCCTTAGTCGCGTCTTACGTCTCCCACGGGTAAGAAAAGGGGCAATGCTATTCTAAGCTGGCATCGCAGGGTGTCTGTTTATACGTACCTAAATTATACTGACAGGCCTTCGTATCTGTACCCCACGTAGTGGTATATTATAAGTCTATGCTGTACCCTCGTAATAACGCACTATCATTGGACACATCCTGACACAGGTGTCGCGTCATCATGTCATCTGTCACGAGAGATTTTTATCTTCGCCTCACAATGTAACGATGTTCAGTTGTGATTTCAGACATGCTATTTATAGACCGCCGCGGTGTGTTTCAAATTTACACTTAGGCATGGATACAGGATCATTGCATTCAAAATTCAAAAATAAATTTTACCAATTAAACAATGTACGTCTTATGCGCGCGGCAAAAGAACGTTCCAAACTGTCTAACCCAGCCTGATCTTGACTGAACATATTATAGGCCACCCAAAAAAATCTTTTTCGCTCTTTATTTCTTACTCGAGAAATAGAGTTCCTACTTGACATACAACCCCATCCAACCCCCAAACCAAACTATAAACAAGCTTATGGCGGTTCTCTCATGTGTCATCCGACGCTGCGATTTTTTACGCACCGTAACTCATGCGTCTGTCAGACGAAAAGAAATTGCGTATTCCAATGGTATTCTCATTGAAATACGGCTACGGTACATTTACGGATGCGTCTGTCAAGCGGTGCGTTACCGTGCTTTATGGTAAAATACGTAGCGACGGACGAGAAATGGGGAACCGCTTGTACAGTAAATTACTTTATGGGAAGTTTTTCGCTATTTCCCATCAACATTGTGCCCTCTTACAAAGGATATCCTCCATAACAAACGACCATGAATAGATAAACAATACGTTTTATTACTCTATATACGTAGAATACGTACCACAGGATATGTTTCTGGGTCAGTAGGGCATGTCATTCCTACCGTAGCAGTTTTATGGGGAAGTGCAATCCCTCTACGGCCGTGTGATGCCTGCTTAGAATAGCATCACCCCATTTATTACCCATGGGTGTCGTTAGAGGCGGCTAAGGGACTCGAGGGTTGGATGTGAATTGCAATTTTAGGGGATGGGCTGACAACCTGTCACTATGGTGATACACAGTTATCTGATTGACCCTCAAACTTTTGTCAGACGTGGTGTTAATATCTGTTTTACGGCTGTTTACGCTCTGCCTACCCCGTAAGGGAAACAGGCGTGATTATGTAAGTATGTAAATACATCCCTCTACGAAACATAATACATTTTAAGCTAAAATTAAATTAATTAAGAGAGGTGCGTTATATTTTCTAAAAATAAAGTTGTTTTTGAAAAAGGAATAGCTAAAGCTTTGTTTGGGGAAATTTTACAAAACACAATTTTTTAGAGAGCCTGTAAATGAGTCGACTTTACTAGTAAGTAAATAAAATAAAGTTTTCGTTTAATAAAGCTATTTGAGAACTATAATATAGTTAAATAAGCTTGTTCTGACGGGTTTCATTATAAGTTTAATTAACTAAAGTGGTGCTCCAGATAGTGGGTTAAAAGCAAATTATCCCGTTTATATAGCACGGAATATACAAGTAATAAAGTATATGTTATACAGCGGTAACAGCACATAATAGGTATTACACGTTATTCATTTTGTAGCTGCTGATACTGTTTCTACCGTTTAAGTAAACCTAGTAAATAAATTAAAGTTGATATTATTACTTTTATAGTTTTTTTAAACAATCGTATCACATATAAAAAACACCTTGACTAAACAAAAATATATGAAATCTGACTAAACAAAAGTATGTGTCTTGTGAGTATCAAACCAACGACCCTCGGAGGCGTGGGGTACTATCCGCTATGCCATCGGGCCAGTCAATTACCTTACCTTTCCTTGAATTTACAGTAAAGTAATTAAAATTAGTACAGAAGCTCGTTTTACACTCGGAGTAATAGCCATATAATACATCATCTACTTAGTGGAAGATAATCTTAATACCCCGGTAATATTGAAATACTACTAATTTTTTGAGTCTTGAACTTTTTGGCTCGTAAATTAGACTATAATTTATTAATGATAAAGAAATCGGTTCAGTAGTGCGTTTTCTAGGTAGTTAGAGTTGTGCGGGAGCAACCATTACATCACACAAACATACGCAAGATCTGACGTCTTTATAAAATGTGTGGCCCACAACAGGGACAAATATTTAACGACGCCAAATATAAGCATGATACTGAAAAACTTTCCCCACGGTAATTAGGTTGAAATTTTAAAAGAAATGGACCTCGCATACAAACTGACTCGATCGGCAGGTACATTTTGAATAAGAGGCCTAATATTTTAAAAATATTTCGACATATGTGCCTTGGAAAAAGATGTTCTGTTTCATGTGTAATTTCGTTCCTTTAAATATTGGCTCCTATTGTGGTCCACACATTATAGACTATCATTTCTAAATATTTACGCATTGCATACATGTTACATTCATTCATACGTCAGCATATTGCAGTCCTCTGCTTTACGTAGGCCTCCCCCAGGGTACGCTATAAGGCACGTTCTCTCGTTTTCGCCATCCAGTCATAACCAGCCGCCTTTTTTAAGTCGTCGATCCATCTGGCCTAAGGTCGTCCAAGGCTACGCTCGCCGAGGCGTGGCCTCCACTCGACATACGTACCTAGTTCCTTAAGTCATACTATTTCTTTCAATAGTAACAAATCCGAGAGAAATCACGACTGTCGGTTCTGCTTAAAGCCTCTTCACGCTTTAACAGCTTATCCGATCTCATTGAAATTTGCCACAAACGGAGATACACTCCCCGTAATAAGCCGCAACACCATTCGAACCATTCCGACACCGTAAAGCTATTCTTTACTGTCACAAGCTAATTAGATCAGCTTGCACGCGAACTCACAGTTACAGTACAGCCACAGTAGGGAAGGGAAACAGTAAGTCGATTCGACTGTCCTTGAAGGCCGTAATTTTGAAAAGCAGAGCTAGGGGCGCCATACACAGCAATGTAATGTAAAATATTATGTGTTGACTCTATATACAAACGAACTTCCATGATACGAGACCGCCTGCTTACAATATGTATTTTTTTTAGAGTAGAAGACTTGATTGAATAGTGAACTAATAAATTTTGTTCATAGGTTGCTTTGACATTTCTCATACTGAGGCGCCCCCAAATCTTACGCCGGTTCTTTCTTCGCACAAACTTTATCTAAGTATTCTCTGACTGTACTCTTTTCAGTCAACTTATAAACAAGAAGTGCTTTGGTACGCAAGCTGCCAAATAAATTTTTCCCGGGTTACAGTTGTTGTACTGTTCCTAATTTTAACTATGGTAAAATACAGACACGTAACAATTACGCCGCGGAGTGTACAATATGGCAGCAGAGCTATAAACGTAATTATGACGATTCTTTACGAGTTTAACTGTACAGTAATCGGCCTTATGGTGTTAACTCAGGTTACTGCAGTCGGCACTTTATCTCAAAACGCGTGTTCATGATAAAAGCAAGATAGCAAAAATAAAGTTAAAGGACTGAATGTTCTTGTCTTAAAATTGCAAAATGTTTGTTTAGGCCTAATTCAAAGTTGTGACTATGGACTTGATTCTGTGCAAGCAAATAATACTTATTTATAATATTGATATTTCAATAGCTACACTAGTAGGTAAGTAACAAAATAATGTCGGCCTTCGCACGTACTATTCGCTCCACTGGGCCCAGCGGGATACTTTACATGCCATTTACTTACAATAGCTCTGTAGGTATGAGTTGATAGATTTCTCACTTATTTATTTCATTTAAATTATATCCATTCAATAATCTAGTTTCGATATGGCGGCGGAAGTTTTCGAAGACACTTCTTTTGCTTAACATAGGAACGTCGTGGGAACGTCAACCGATGTGACGCCCCCCGTTGGCAGATACTCGCAAGCAAAGTTAGGTTTCAAAGCCCCGGGGCTAAATAACTGAAAATGACCTGAAATAGTGCCTTTGCCATTTCTGGATCATAGGCCTACCTACATCTTTCAGACTTCCGTGCTAGGCAATTTTGTGCTGATCAAATGAAATCGTGTCCCTAATAATTGTAATTACCGCTTATACTCCTCTTTTACTAGTATCATGGTATAGTGACAGCCGACGTGGCGTAGTGGTAGTGCGACTGCCTGCGGCTTATAGGTTCCGGGTTCGATTCCCGGTAAACTCTCAAAATTTGATATTTTTCACTCTGTGAATTTGTTCACAAATTGATGAGAGAAAGATGGTTCGTCTATAATATCTTAGATGGTGGTCGTTACTTAACCATGTCATAAGCCTACTAGTAGCCGTAAGCTGTTGGACATTCTGACACTGGGGTTCACGGGTTACGACCCTTTTCGTGTGGGACATCAAGTCGATGCGTTCATCGACTTTATGTCCCACACAAAAAGAAGAAGACTAGCTTTGGTTCTATTATCATTGAGTTGACTGAAAGATATTTTTATAGAATTACGCTCGTCCTTGTTATCAATTTTAAGTTCTCACCTTTCTAACAATGTTATAAGGTATAAAAATCAAAAAAAATATTAAAAGAGGGTCTAAAAATATGCTTGTAAAGAATTCATTTCTTTCACCCATCTGTTAGGCGGACGGCCTCGAAATGTATTATTCATGCAGGTCCGCTACATGTCTACTTGTTTGTATTTCATGCCACAATGCAATTTTTCGAGTAGTGGCGCATAATAATCGGTAATAATACTTTGTTTCAGAACGGGCTGAATGCCTTGCACCTGGCCGCCAAAGATGGTCACATTACAGTGGTCGAGGAACTCCTCAAACGAGGAGCCGTCGTCGACGCTGCTACCAAGAAAGGTACGACATACATTGCAAAATTGACAAGCGCGGGCATGATTACAAGCAAGTTTTCAAAAAAACAGGTTACTCGCGCTGCTACTCGTCATTCCATTTCCCGTGCTCCCTCGTCTTTTTCGCGCGGAAGTCAAAGGAACGGCAGCACGGGTGCGAGTGGAAAGTATTGCTATTTGCTCACTCGTATTGCTGCGAGAAGAGTGTGACGCCAGTGTGTGAATACTCACTAATGTTGATAATTCCGCGGAAGTATTTCGAGCAATATTCGCGGTAGCAGCGGTAGGAGCAGGTGCATAGTGTGAACGTAGCATTAGATTTAGCCAGTTGCCTGCCTACAAGTTCGCTTTTTGCGAACCAAATGGGCAGGACGCTCAGCCAGTTGCAGAAGGTGAATCAAACTAGATGGGTTTTCTAACGTTTGAATGTAGTTTGAAAAATGGGAAGGACAGGAGGAAGGCCCAAAAGATTAAACAATCAAAATCGCCATTATGGGCTGGTTTTTAGAAATTTCTCTCACTTCCATGCTCTTTATTTCTTACAGGCAACACAGCACTCCACATAGCATGCCTGGCAGGCCAGGAATCCGTTGCCCGGGCGCTGCTCGCGGCGGGGGCGAAGGCCGACGCTCAATCGGCGGCTGGCTTCACCCCACTGTACATGGCGGCCCAAGAGAACCATGCCAGCTGCGTGAAGATGCTGCTCGCTGCTGGGGCCAGCCAGACCCTTGCTACAGAGGTAGGATTCATGAAGATAAAATAGTATGGACTAAATTGCAGAAAAGACTCTGAGCAGGTCCACTCCTCTTTTCATGGAGGGAGAAGAAGGTAAATCATCTAGCTGTGTCAAGATGCTGTTGATTGCTGAGGAAAGTCAAAATATTGCTACAGAAGTAGGATTCATGAAGATGTAGTAGTATGGACTAAATTGCAGAAAATACTCTGGGCAGGTCAACCCCTCTCTTCATGGAGGAAGAAGGTAAATCATCTAGCTGTGTCAAGATGCTGTTGATTGCTGAGGAAAGCCAAAATATTGCTACGGAGTTAGTATGCAAAGGATATTAGAGGAATAGACAAATGATTACTCAGTTTACCGTCAATCAATAAAGCAACAAATAAAGACGGCCGATGTGGCGCAGTGGTAGTGCGACTGCCTGCGACTCAAAAGTTCCGGGTTCGATTCTCGGTGGGACACTCACAAAGTGATATTTTTCACTTTGTGAATTTGTTCCCGATCTGGTTAGGACATTGCAGGGTGAACCAACTGATTGTCCGAAAATAAATGGTTCCGTGCCTCGAAGGGCACGTTAAGCCGTAGGTCCCGGTTACTGTCTATGATTACTTAGACGGCGGTCGTAACACAACCATGTCAGAGGCCTTCTAGCGGTAGTAGGCGGTTAAAAACTCTGACACCAGGGTTCATCGGGTCGTTAGACGACTTGGTGTCCCACACGAAAAGAGAAGAGAGAATAAAGCAATATGTTTTCCCTTAAACTAACCAATTTATTGTGATCCTTTCCAGGACGGCTTCACACCGCTAGCAGTGGCAATGCAGCAGGGCCATGACAGAGTGGTGGCAGAGCTGCTTGAGTCCGACACGAGAGGGAAAGTGCGACTGCCGGCGCTCCACATCGCCGCTAAGAAAAACGACGTTAAAGCCGCCACGCTATTACTCGAAGTATGTCTTCCTTGCATCAACGTTCATGTTTTTTTTTTGTCTCAGTGTAGGTACCGCATGATTATAAATATTGTCGGTTGTGAGACGTCCATTGCGGGGTGGACGACTTTCCGAGGTTCTCCACACGATTCGAGGCATCCAAAGGGACGATAAAAGTAGAAGATCAAAGGATTGTAAATGTCATACTGTGCCTAGAGAGATTTGTCCCGTAATGACTCCCTAACTTAAAGAAGAAAAAAACCGAGTGACTACTATCTTTCTAGTCATGATATGTTCATGACAATAGCATGACTAGGCTTGAATTGTCATACTTGGACATGCGAGTAAGACACCTACATATCAATGCTAGACGGTACACGCGGGGCGAGTACTTTCTGGCAACACATCAGACCTATAAGTTTGATGTAAAATCGCGCGTTGATTAGTCAGTTTAGTGGTCATTTAAGAGATGAACCGACCACTGACCAATCAGCATGCACGCATTCCATCCCGCTCACCTTGCCATAATGCTATCCATACTCCTCTTCTACGGTGTTTTGACAGCTGTTAGATCTAGGACTGTCAACAAAGACAAATGATGCCATAATATCAGGTTTGCTTTTTTATGCCGGTTTAGAATGGCATCAGCCCATTTCTTTCCGGTGGGTGTCGTAAGAGGCGACTAAGGGACTCGAGGGTTACATGTGTATAATATTTTTAGACGCTGGGCTGACAGTTTGTCACTATAGTGATGCACAATGCTTACAACCTGTCATTATAGACAATCTTCTGAGTGACCCTCAAAATTGGGTAGACGTGGCAATAATGTTTATTTTTTACGGTCGTTTACGCTCTGCCTGCCTAGTGGGGACAATGGATATAGGCGTGATATGTGTATGTACAAATATGTGCGTTCATTTTTTTGTGTATCACCTTTAATTTATAAATTATCATACTTTATTGAATTATCTGAAATGTTCTTATTTTCCAGAACGAACACAACCCCGACGCTTGCTCCAAGTCCGGCTTCACGCCGCTCCACATTGCGGCCCACTACGGCAACGTGGGGGTCGCCAAGGCTCTGCTGAACGCGGGGGCGGACTCGGGCAGGGCGGCGAAACACAACATCACCCCGCTACACGTGGCCAGCAAGTGGGGGCAGCTGGCTATGGTGGACTTGCTTGTTGAGAATGGTGAGTGGGGCGCTAAATCGGGAGGCGCAAAAACTAGGTGCTAAATGGGGAGACGTTAAAATAGAGGGCGCTTAAACAGAAGGTGCTAAATAGGGGGCGCTGAAACGGGATGTGCTAAAAGAGAGAGCATTAAAACAGGGGGCGCTAAAACACAGGGCGCTTAAATACAGGGCGCTAAAACGGAAGGTGCACAAACAGACGGTGCTATATCATATGGAGTCACTTAAACAACTTGGGGGTTGCTTAAAAAACCTAAGGGTCGCTTAAACAACAGAGGAGTCGCTTAAACAACCTAGGGGTCCCTTATACAACATGGGGGTCCTTTAAACAACATAAGGTCGCTTAAACAACATGGGGTCGCTTAAACAACAAGGGGTAAAGGTCAAACCGCACTACAACGACGCGGCAGCGGTAAGGCTTAGAATAGTAGTAATAATCCCTTCGTAGACTATTTTGCCTCGTGGCTAGTGCATGAGCACATTAAGGGTATACTGGCATGGTCGCCATGCAATAAGGGCTGGGCTGTAGCGAATAGTGTCGAGAGAGACACTAGTTCTCAGTTCTAACGTGGTATTATTACTGAACTTGTCGTTGGATTTAAAGTATCTGGACATCGACCTCCCCCTATACTATATGGGGTATCGCCATTCATGCTTGGCAAGCGGATTGACGAACGCAAAGCTTGCTAAATTCATACGACACCCACAGGTAGTATCTATTGGGAATCACATATCGTAGATCATATTACTTTCTTACAGTAGTATCATGTTACATATTCTTAGTGTTAGTAATCTACGTCACACAGTACACGCACATTGCGAATTCACATGCGCAACGTTTAAGCAAAGACCAAAATCGCTACGGGCCACTTACGGATTGCTTTCAATAGTCCTTACAAATATAAAAGATAGACGGCACCACTAGGTTTTTAAAACGTGGCATCATTATGTTTACGGTGGTGGCGTGTTTTTTTAAAATAATATTGAGGAAAAACAGCGATGGGAAAAAAAATTTGATTAATTCTTTTGGGAAATTCTAGAGGTAGTATACAATAAGCTCACAAAAAACCATGCATGACCAACGGGAGAATAATATAACGATTACTAGAAATGGAGACCTAGTTTATTACATTTTTTTACCATGATATAACTTGCTTAAACTTTGCGCGGTTATATATTGCTAAAAACATTTGATAAGAGCAGATTTAGAGCTTAGAATTGAGTAGAAGTATTACCTTCCTTGGGTCATCGTCATAATTAAAATTAAAATAAGACACTTAAAATCACCTAATACAAAATTATAAAATCTTATTTCAATTGAGCTTTTATGAAGCTTTTTCATGTTCAACAACATTGGCCTCACACGTCTGTGACAGACGATTTAATCAGTGTCTGAGGCAAGACTTTTCATGGCTGTATAAGCCGATACGGTAGCGGCATAGTTTTCCGCAGGCTCTACAAGTAAAGGTGGAATTTGAGACTGGCACATGCATGTTTAGATGACGTTTTTGTCTTTTGTTAGCGAGACCAGAAAACCAGGCATTATCGTGTATTTTACGCCCATCAAACACACGCTTACGCCATTCGTCCCTATCCTCAGCAAGCTTCTCCCAGCTTTGATGGTCAATGTTAAACGCAGCCATGTCCCGCTTGGCGCAATCTTTGAAACGCAGCATAGGTCTTCCAACCCCTTTCTTTAGCGTTTGCTACAGCGCCAAGCAGAACACGCCGTGGTAGACGCGAAGGTTCCATTCGGTGCACATGCCCTAGCCACCGCAATCGTCTCTGCTTAAGCAGGGCGGTAAAACTAGGCAGCTGCGCAATTTCTAGAACTCGCTCGTTTGTGACTCTTTTCTGACGTTTCTCATGTTACTTAGCTGTTATTCTATACTAATAGAGAACTTAGATATATTTCTATATGGTTAAGAGAATGTAAGTAATATTATGAATTTTCTAAATTATTTATAGGTGCGAATATAGCCGCGGTGACGCGCGACGGTTTGACGCCACTTCATTGCGCGGCGCGGTCTGGACACAGCAATGTAGTCTCCAGACTTCTGCAACACGGCGCGCCTATCACCAGTAAGACTAAGGTACACATTTTCAAGTAATTTTTGTCGAAAGTATTTCAGAAAGAGTGAACGATTTATGGAACTAAACATTTCAAATTTCTACTTATCTTTTTTAGTTAAAGCTGATCAGTTTAAGGGGATTACAGACTTAGTGCTACCCCCATCACTTTTTCACAATAAAAACGTAATTTATAGAAAATCTGTTTTTGACAAATTGACGTACATATGATGAAGTTTATTTACAAAATGTTGTCAATAATAGTTGTGTCGCTGGAGTGACAGATTGAGAAATTGCTAATAGTGGCCACTTTGAGCACTTTCGCTGTCTGTAACTACCATGATAGTTTTTTACAAATAAGTCATTCTGTATAGCTTTAGGTACCTGTACTTTAATCTGGCAGAAGCGGATTTTCGATGAACTAAGTTCACATAGAGTTCCGAATTTTCAAGTGATCTATTTAACGCCCTTAATAGCCAGGTATCCCCGAAATGATTTAAGTTTTTTCAGAAAAACACAATTTTCGTTCTCTTCTTGCCTATTTAGTAATGATAGACTGAAGCTTTTTGGCGTTCTCTTATTTCTGTAAAATACATTTTAACTGAATTAGCAAATTACTAGTCACGATAAATCTGAAACGGTCCTCAACTTTTTGACAGACCTGGCGATAACTACCGTATTCTTACGGCAGATGTCGCTGTGCCAACCAGCAAGGGATGAGGGCATGATGTGTGTGTGTGTAAATTACAATACCTTGATTCTCTCTCCAGAACGGGCTCACCCCTCTGCACATGTCGGTGCAAGGCGAACACGTGGAGACTGCCAAGGTGCTGTTGTCTGAGGGTGCGCCGATTGATGACGTCACCGTGGACTACCTCACGGCATTGCACGTCGCCGCGCACTGCGGGCACGTCAAAGTGAGTATAGTATAAATAAGACTATATTACTCGTCAGTGGTGTATATAGGGAGGGAAGGTCGGGGGGGACATGACCCCCCCCCATGTTTCAAGAATTGTACTGCTACTATAACTGATTGATTACTTACATATCATCACGTCTTCCATCAGATGATTGTCACCACCAATCTTAATTTGAAATTATGTGCTCGCTTCGCTTGCAATAAAAACAGTGCAGTGGTAGAGTAGTGCAGTGTGTACCATCTCTTGCCTCTTTTTACATGAAATGTCGAGCTCGGTTCGCTCGTAAGATAAAATGACCATCAAACCTAATCTCATGCAGTAATAGTGACAGGAGGTGGTCGAGTCAACCTGGCATACGTTTTGTAGCGACCATGTAATGTTAAACCTTAAACCCTTTTTTTAATTTTTATTAATGATGGGTTTGCTCTTGACTCTAGTCTGGGTCATAGGACAGAGACAGAGTCTAAGATGGAGCGAGCTCACCCAGAAGAAGCCTGTTCACTCTTACTCTGAAGAGATCAGGGTTGTATGCGTTTGGAAACACAGACGCGCAGGTAGTGAGTTCCACTCTAACCCTTTACTAGTGCCTAAGTATCTATGATAGACCCGCGTGAAATGTCGAGTCCGCTTAGCTTACAGTACGTCGTAGTATTTGAGCCGTGGTAAATGTGGGGATTGTATAAAATATTCACGGATTTTCTCTTAAACTATCAAAGAAACAGACTTTTGGTAAGCTACATATAAAACGGTGTTTTCCAGGTAGCGAAGCTCCTGCTGGACCGCAACGCTGATGCCAATGCGCGCGCGCTGAACGGCTTCACCCCACTTCACATCGCCTGCAAGAAGAACCGCCTCAAGGTCGTCGAACTGCTGCTCAAATATGGCGCCAGTAAGTATACCGTAATATGACTATGTCGCCTCGCTGGCAAAAATTATTTTTGTTAGTGTAGCATAGTTTAGTGCTCTTTAACTTATCTTATTAACATAAAAATACGAGCTCGTATTGTGTTTGTGTCGCACAGTGTAGCACCCCTTTCACTTATTTTAACTTAAAACGATTAGCTAGCTTCGCTCGCCTTTAGTATTGTGTTGATGTCGCACAGCGAAGCACCTACCACACATGTTAACTTAAAACGATGATCGAGCTTCGCTCGCATGAGTATTATTGTGTTGATGTAGCACATTGTAGCACCACTTTCACAAATTTTAATGTGAAACGATGAGCTAGCTTCGCTCGCCTTTAAAATGTGGTTGGTTTAGTGAAGTGTTATACACCGTTCACTTATTTTAACTCAAAACGATGAGCTAGCTTCGCTCGCATGAGTATTATTAGTGTCACATAAGATAAGATAATAATTTATTTCGTATTAAAAATATTGTTCAGAATTAAGTTTGAAGCACTTCGAATTAAGTTTTGTAGCACCACTTTCACTAATTTTAATATGTAACGATGAGCTAGATAACCACGCATTTGGTATTGCGTTGGTGTAGCGCAGTGTAACACACCGTTTACTTATTTTAACGTATAACTATTAGCTAGCTTCGCTCGCCTCTAGTATTGTGTTGGTGTAGCGCAGTGTAGCACCCCTTTCACCTATGTTAACGTAAAACGATGAGCTAGCTTCGCTCGCCTGTAGAGGGTGGGGTCTGGTGATTGGTCATACAGGTATTTCCTAGTACCGAAACCAGGCTCCCACAAATATTTTTTTTGTAACCTTGCTACATTATTATTTTAGATACATACATATATCACGCCTATATCCCTTGCGGGGTGGCCGTTAAAAACGGACATTTACGCCAAGTCAGACAAACATTTAAGGGTCATTCAGAAAATTGTGTATCACCATAGTGACAGGTAGTCCGCCCATCGCCAAAATTGAAATACACATATAGCCCTCAACTCCCTTAGTCGCTTCTTACGACACCCATGAATATGGGGTGATGCTATTCTAAGCCGGCATCACACGGCGTTGATTTTGTTGATGTTTTTTTTTAATCATCCTTTTCTGTGTCCCACTGCAGGGCAAAGGCCTTCCCTCTTGTTGTTGTTTATTACTTATTATTTTATTTAATGTAGCATCATTCTCTATCTAACTGTACTTGTTCCTTTCAGGCAAATCAGCGACCACCGAGTCAGGGCTGACGCCTCTCCATGTGGCGTCGTTTATGGGATGCATGAACATAGCGCTGGTGCTGGTAGGCGCGGGGGCGGAGGCCGACGCGTGCACGGCCCGCGGGGAGGCGCCCCTGCACCTCGCCGCCAGGGCGCATCAGACCGACTTAGTACGGGTGCTGCTGAGGAATGGAGCCAAGGTAAATTATCTTCTGTATACAGGGGAGTTGTCCCCTTACTGTGGATTGATGAGTAAAGTGCTTTCTTGTTAATATTTTTTTCTTGCCGTTGTTTGACTCGCAATTATTGTACTCTTGAAATATTCAAGTTTTAGTTTTAATTTGTAGAACTTGAGGACTGTTTGTTTCTATTTATTGTTACTTGTTTTGTTTTAGACTGTATGTTACCCAAAAAAAAAAACTTTCGAATGCTTATAACGTGCATTAAGACCATGAAACTAAACAACTTCCAATGAAAAAATATTTCAGGAAACGCCAAAACTTTTTGACTTCCCATAGTAATTGCAGTCAGCTGATCTTAATTTTGTATGGGTGGTCAAATATTTTTATCGTTTCCTGACATATGTTTCTAGGGGAAAGATGTTCAGTTTCATAGTCTGCATTCATTCTATCAGTATTCGGAGGGATGTCCCTAGATACTTATAGTGGCCTGCCCAGCATTCGCACATTGTACAGTCATGCTTAAACTGCCGATGTAAGTCTTATACACGCCGTATAAGAACGGTCCAAAGTCCGAACTGTCTGACCCAGCTTGATCTTGACCCATCACGCCATGCTTATAATGCTGGTAGGTCTCGAAAGCATTAGTTTCTTATTCGTGTAGGCCACCGAGTCAATGAGCGACCAGTAAGAAGCTAAAGTAAATGAAATAGATAATATAATGAAGAATGTTACTAGGTATTCCAAATCGCTTGAAATTTTGTCTCGGTAAAGCCTGTATGTATACAAATACACTAGTTTTTGTTGTAGTCAAAAATACCTAGTACTTTTGATTTTATAGGCATTCAAAGTTTCAAAAAATATCGAGTCCCGCAAACAGCCACGTGACCGCTTGTGACGTCATATCACAACGCGCGCCGCGCTCCGCTTAGTAGGTTTCAAGTCACCAGCAGCGGTTATAGTAGGTGTAATAGCTTGTACAGTATTTTGTTTGTGTTTGCATCCGTGTAGGTATTACGTTAATAGTCTTTTAATAGTAAATATTACACACACACACATATTACGCCTATAATCCCTTGCGGGGTAGGCAGAGCGTAAACGGCCGCAAGAAACGGACATTTATGCCACGTCTGACAAATAATTGAGGGTTATTCGGAAAATTGTGTATCGCCATAGTGACAGGTTGTCAGCCCATCGCCTAAAATTGTAATACACACCCTCGAGTCCCTCAGTCGCCTCTTACGACTCCCACGGGAATGAAATGGGGAGATGCTATTCTAAGCCGGCATCACACGGCATAGTAAAGTAAATATTATTCGATTTATAAAATGGATGACGGATTCGAAAAAGGGCAATCGGATAATCAACCTAAAATAGATGCGTTAATGATTGCGCATTACCTATAAATCAACAAATAATGATGTTACCGCCGAAATGCGAGGAGCAAAAATGCAAAGGTAAGTAAACTTTCCTTGCTACTAATTATTCTTAATACTTTATATGTTAGAATGGAACAGTAGGAAGTGGAGAGTAATTTCGGTTCTAATATTGTTCGGGTTGTCATATTTCGAAAATATATTCTTTCGTTCATGTACTAATCGAAATTACATTTCGGACTCGGGATATGTACCTAGGATGTAGATGTAGTGGGTTGAACGTGACAGATGTAAATACTAAACCTTTTCTACTTGTTTTTTTCTTTAACTAACAAAATACGTAGGGCCATTTTATTTAATTTAATTTTTATTGCAAATGTATATGTTTGACAGATTTAGTAAACCTTTTTTATGTTAATTTTTTTTTACTAAACTTATTTCAGATCGGCATAAGACAGCTATGGCGATGAAGCTATTGGTTATGTTCATGTTAAAGAGTAGGTGATACATAACGGTTAGTAGGCGGTTGAAAAACTCAAGGGTTCATCGGGTCGTTGGACGACTCGGTGTCCCACACGAAAAGAGAGAGAGATAACGGTTAAATGTAGAATCACGCCAGAACACCGCGTACGTACCACACCTTATCATTGCAGTTTAGAATGCAATGAAAAGGATTTTTTCGCATTTTAACGACCTTTGGAACTAGAAAAAACAACTTTTCCGGTGAATTGATAGTTGTATTTTTTCATTTAGGCACAACGCATGATTTCCTAGTATTTGGATTGGACATTTTCAAAATTATTTAAGTAAAATTTCGACGGCACGGGCGCGCGACCTCAAACAGACTGAGTGAGCCAGACTGAGCGTGTTGTACGATGACGTCACAGCGTCACCGGCAGCCGCGTCATGCGGTTGCACCTTGTTTTACTTCTAAATCGTAAACTAATTGACGTATCGAAGTAATTCTTTCACTAGTATTTTTTATTTTTGACAGAGAATATGGAGTGCTAACAATCAAAATTAGGTAACATTCTTCATTGCATTTTTCCTTCAAGGATTGGTTTGACAGGTTGGTGTTAGAATCTCAGTGTCATGCTCCTCACTCCAATTCCTTACCACTAAAAAGTTTGATGCGCGTTGCACGCTGGTTAAGCGTTTTTTTTATAGACATATTCTTTTAACACGCGTTCAACGCTCCTCTAACTTTTTTGTTGTATAGCGGGTAACGGTTGCGACTTGTCTGATAATATTTTAAATCTGGGCTTTGGAGTCTACAAATGAGTAATGTCATAGTAACAAATATGATCTATTTCCTTTCTTTCCGTACCTAGGTAGAGGCGAAGGCTCGCGAGGAGCAAACGCCCCTGCACGTGGCAGCGAGACTGGGACACGCAGATATCGCCGCACTGCTCTTGCAACATGGCGCCGACGTCGCAGCCGCCACTAAGGACCACTACACTCCGCTGCATATCGCCGCTAAAGAAGGTGAGTAGCACAAGCCACTCGTGCTAGAGTGAGACACGCAGATATCGGCGCACTACTCTTGCAACACTAAGGACCACTACACTCCGCTGCATAAAGCCGCTAAAGAAGGTGCGTAGTACATGCCACGAGTGCTAGAGTGAGACACGCAGATATCGGCGCACTACTCTTGCAACACTAAGGACCACTACACTCCGCTGCATAAAGCCGCTAAAGAAGGTGCGTAGTACATGCCACGAGTGCTAGAGTGAGACACGCAGATATCGCCGCGCTACTCTTGCAACACTAAGGACCACTACACTCCGCTGCATATCGCCGCTAAAGAAGGTGAGTAGCACAAGCCACTCGTGCTAGAGTGAGACACGCAGATATCGCCGCGCTACTCTTGCAACACTAAGGACCACTACACTCCGCTGCATATCGCCGCTAAAGAAGGTAAGTAGTACAAGCCACTCGTGCTAGAGTGAGACACGCAGATATCGCCGCGCTACTCTTGCAACACTAAGGACCACTACACTCCGCTGCATATCGCCGCTAAAGAAGGTAAGTAGTACAAGCCACTCGTGCTAGAGTGAGACACGCAGATATCGCCGCGCTACTCTTGCAACACTAAGGACCACTACACTCCGCTGCATATCGCCGCTAAAGAAGGTAAGTAGTACAAGCCACTCGTGCTAGAGTGAGACACGCAGATATCGCCGCGCTACTCTTGCAACACTAAGGACCACTACACTCCGCTGCATATCGCCGCTAAAGAAGGTAAGTAGTACAAGCCACTCGTGCTAGAGTGAGACACGCAGATATCGCCGCGCTACTCTTGCAACACTAAGGACCACTACACTCCGCTGCATATCGCCGCTAAAGAAGGTGAGTAGTACAAGCCACTCGTGCTAGAGTGAGACACGCAGATATCGCCGCGCTACTCTTGCAACACTAAGGACCACTACACTCCGCTGCATATCGCCGCTAAAGAAGGTGAGTAGCACAAGCCACGAGTGCTAGAGTGAGACACGCAGATATCGCCGCGCTACTCTTGCAACACTAAGGACCACTACACTCCGCTGCATATCGCCGCTAAAGAAGGTGAGTAGCACAAGCCACTCGTGCTAGAGTGAGACACGCAGATATCGCCGCGCTACTCTTGCAACACTAAGGACCACTACACTCCGCTGCATATCGCCGCTAAAGAAGGTAAGTAGTACAAGCCACTCGTGCTAGAGTGAGACACGCAGATATCGCCGCGCTACTCTTGCAACACTAAGGACCACTACACTCCGCTGCATATCGCCGCTAAAGAAGGTGAGTAGCACAAGCCACTCGTGCTAGAGTGAGACACGCAGATATCGCCGCGCTACTCTTGCAACACTAAGGACCACTACACTCCGCTGCATATCGCCGCTAAAGAAGGTAAGTAGTACAAGCCACTCGTGCTAGAGTGAGACACGCAGATATCGCCGCGCTACTCTTGCAACACTAAGGACCACTACACTCCGCTGCATATCGCCGCTAAAGAAGGTAAGTAGTACAAGCCACTCGTGCTAGAGTGAGACACGCAGATATCGCCGCGCTTCTCTTGCAACACTAAGGACCACTACACTCCGCTGCATATCGCCGCTAAAGAAGGTAAGTAGTACAAGCCACTCGTGCTAGAGTGAGACACGCAGATATCGCCGCGCTACTCTTGCAACACTAAGGACCACTACACTCCGCTGCATATCGCCGCTAAAGAAGGTAAGTAGTACAAGCCACTCGTGCTAGAGTGAGACACGCAGATATCGCCGCGCTACTCTTGCAACACTAAGGACCACTACACTCCGCTGCATATCGCCGCTAAAGAAGGTAAGTAGTACAAGCCACTCGTGCTAGAGTGAGACACGCAGATATCGCCGCGCTACTCTTGCAACACTAAGGACCACTACACTCCGCTGCATATCGCCGCTAAAGAAGGTAAGTAGTACAAGCCACTCGTGCTAGAGTGAGACACGCAGATATCGCCGCGCTACTCTTGCAACACTAAGGACCACTACACTCCGCTGCATATCGCCGCTAAAGAAGGTAAGTAGTACAAGCCACTCGTGCTAGAGTGAGACACGCAGATATCGCCGCGCTACTCTTGCAACACTAAGGACCACTACACTCCGCTGCATATCGCCGCTAAAGAAGGTAAGTAGTACAAGCCACTCGTGCTAGAGTGAGACACGCACATATCGCCGCGTTGCTCTTGCAACACTATGGACCACTACACTCCGCTGCATATCGCTAAAGAAGGCACCTTATAACTATTTACCGAAGTATTTGTTTTCCTCGCCTTAACTGACTCCTACAAATATGCCACTGTCTTTTGTATATAGGGTGACATTTTACTAGTGACCGTTAGCAAAATCTTGAGATAAGCTGGTGATATGGAACAACTTTCTCCAATTAACATAGATTGAAATATAACATGAATATATCTAGTTTCCATAGCAACTTAAATCAGGTGATTGGCAATTTTCTTTGGGAGGTCTATTCGGCCTATGTTTCTAGAGGAAATTGGTGGTTGTTCCTTATCACCAGCCCGTCTGAGGTTTTGCTATCATCGGAAAATTTCACCCTATATGTAAGGGATATGCGTAAATTTAGAGAGCTGTTACCATGTAGTCAATATTTCCATAGTAAGCCTAGCTAGCAGCGTGTGTAATCGCCAGTTAAAGCGGTTAGATTTACACCGGCATAAGTGTAAGAGGCACTGTACATTACACCAATAGAATTTTGTTTTTTTGAAAGTTTGCAAGTTTGTTTTGAAACCTAATTCCAGTTAAGCTCACGAAGACCATAATAGTAGGTAATACATTCTGCTCCCTTGAAGCTTCCTCAAAGAAAAACTAAAACCAGACCATAATCCAATAATTTCAATACAATTCCAGGAAAAGAAGAAGTGGCCGCTATCCTGCTGGACCACAACGCTCCGATCGAGGCGGAAACCCGAAAGGGCTTCACTCCACTCCACCTGGCGGCTAAATACGGCGCCACTGGCGTTGCAAGGCTGCTACTGGCCAGGGGGGCGCAGCCCGACGCTCCCGGCAAGAGCCACATCACGCCACTGCATATGGCCACGTACTACGGACATCCTGATATCGCGCTACTGTTGCTTGATAAAGGTAATGCACGTGCACACGATGTCAATATCGGCAGGGAAATAGTAAGTGGGCAGCGCGAATGTGTGAACAGGTTACACGCGCTGCTACTCGTCATGCCGCTGCCACTTCTCGTGCTCCCGCGAGTGTCGGCTTTTCGTGCGCGAGTCAAAGGAACGGTAGCACGAACGCGTGTGGAATGTATTGCTATCCCGCTCACTCGTATTGGTGCGAGAAGAGTATGACGGCAGTGTGTGAGTGAACATTCACTCGCGATGATACTGCCGCCGAAGTATTTCGAGCAATATTCGTTACAGAAGCAGGAGCAGGAGCAGGTGCATAGTGTGACCTGCCATTACTTTCTTATAGCTACTCTACTCTTATCGCACCAATATGAGTGAGCGAGATAGCAATACATTCCATTTTCGTCCGTACCTTTGACTCGCGCTCGAAAAGCCGACATTCGAGGGGCACGGGCAGTGGCAGCGGCATGAAGAGTAGCAGCACGAGTAACCTGTTTACGTATTCGCGCTGCCCACTTCCCTTTCTACTTCCCTGCCCATATTGGCGTTGTATGAACGTGCTATAATATGATAACATGTACTTAGATTTATACATCATCTTCAACAACAGCTACAACACTCCACTGCTGGACATAGCCACCCCTGGGGGTTGTTTGGGGGGCATTCTCACCACTTACATATCATACACAATTGCATTCATTTACATGACTCATTGAATTGGACACATAAACACTGCGCACACTGATTTACACACCGCGAGCGAATATTTTTGAATTTCTAAACAAAAAAGTATGTTTGCTTCTCTTATTAGTACTTCATAAGTTAACTAAGTGAACCTTAGAATCAGTATTGATGGTATACATATAACTCGCTGTCACTATCCAATATTGTCAATGTTTTGCTGCGTGAAAGTAAATATAATTTCATAAAAAAAACTGTGCAGTTCGAGATACTTTAATTAAAAAGCTAGTAGTATTATTGCTATAGTTTAATATCAGTACTAGCGACCTGCTGCTACCAGTTTCCAAGCATTTTCCCGTGGAAAAAGGTACCTAAAAACCTGTCTCTTGAATCACTCTATCTATTATAAACTGTATCAAAATCCGTTGCGTAGTTTTAAAGATTTAAGCATTCAACGGGACACTATGACACGGAAAGCGAAATTATTTTAAACTATTTAGAATAGCATCAAACCGATACAACTCGTGGGTGTCATAAAACGCTACTGAGGAACCAATTCAGCCAGGGGATGGGCAGCAGCGTTTCCTGGGAAAGCAATATATTGCACAGCGCTCGCCAATCCTCTTGCCAAGCGGAAATCCTAGACCCATGTCCAGCAGTGGGCTGTTGTGACTGTTAATGTATGTATTGAAGCTAGTATTTGTTTGGTGTAGGAGCTTCCCCGCACTCGCTGGCCAAGAACGGCCACTCGGCGCTTCACATCGCCTGCCGACACAACCATCCTGACATCGCGTTTGCACTGCTCGAACATGGTAAGACATTTCGTTTTTATGCTACGTTTTTTTTGTATTCATGCTATATTTTATAAGAATTAATGCCGATTAAAACCGGTTCTGGGCTGAATCATTCTAAATGCACTGATTGAGGTTTCCTTGCATGATATTTAAGGAAGCCAAGAGAATATTGCGTGCAATTTATTATTATTAACATTAATATTTATTATTTACATGGTAAGACATACCGTTTTTATGCTACGTTTTTTTGTATTCATGCTATATTTTATAAGAATTAATGCCGATTAAAACCGGTTCTGGGCTGAATCATTCTAAATGCACTGATTGAGGTTTCCTTGCATGATCTTTAAGGAAGCCAAGAGAATATTGCGTGCTATTTATTATTATTAACATGGTAAGACATACCGTTATTATGCTACGTTTTTTTGTATTCATGCTATATTTTATAAGAATTAATGCCGAATGCAACCGGTTCTTGGCCTGAATCATTCTAAATGCACGTTTGATTTAGGTTTCCTTGCAGGATCTTTAAGGAAGCCAAGAGAATATTGCGTGCTATTTATTATTATTAACATGGTAAGACATACCGTTATTATGCTACGTTTTTTTGTATTCATGCTATATTTTATAAGAATTAATGCCGATTTAAAACCGGTTCTGGGCTGAATCATTCTAAATGCACTATTGATTTAGGTTTTCTTTTAGCTAAAGTCAACATCATCATGCATCATCTTTGAGGAAGCCAAGATAATATTGCGTGTTATTTATCATATTATACGATGAAATTTTACTAGTGACTAATAGCGAAAACTCAAGGCTGGTGATAAGGAACAACTTTCCCTAAGGAACATAAGTAGAAATACGAGAGATATATTTGGAACTACCATACTTAATCCTGTGGAGCTGAATTGAGTTACTATGGAAACTCGAAATACTTTTGTCATATTATAACCTATGTTACTTGGGGAAAGTTATTCCTTATCCCCAGCCCGTCTTGAGATTTGTCTATCTGTCACAAGTAACATTTCACCCTGTCTATAGGTATTCATCAAGCAATTCACTAAGCAGAATGTTGTGTGATGGACACTTAGTGGGTCGTTTGATATTAAATCCAATCTTTAAAAAACTTAATCTTAAACTTTATATTACATAAGGCCTTTTGAACGTAGAAACCACGATTGTCGTGGGTTCGATATTATTTATTAGTTATGGCGAGTGTAGCCGTCAACAACCTCGACAGTGTCGCCACTATACAAAAAAAAAAAGATTTCTCTTTATACAAACAATCTATCAGAATATCCAATGTCCAAGTTTTTAGTATTATTCTTAAGTAAAATTAGGACCTGCAAACTCAATCAAATATTCGCTGTAATTAAAGTTACTGAAAAAAGTGCCTAAAAAAAGGCCACTTTTGGTATTAATTGCCATAATTTAAATTACAGCGAATATTTCATTTAGTTTGCAGGTTTTAATTTTACTTATGGATAATACTTAAAACTTGGGCATCAGATATTCCGGTAGATTGTTTGTATATAAAGAGAACATATTTTTTTTTGAAGTGGCGCCACTGTCGAGGTCGTTCACGAGAATCTTATACCAATTAAACCAATAGAGTAGCCAATACCAATAACGCCAAAAAAGCGGCCTTAAGCCAATTTTTTGATATTTGTGTTTAGTCTCCGATGTTTTTGTATTCATTTACAAAAAAGTATATAAATATAAGCTATATAGTTCCTACAGTACAACCTTAGCTTAGTTTGGAAGGCGCTGTGTGAATTGTCCAGGATATGTTATTTATTTACATGCTATCAATTTCAGACGCTGAGCCCGGAGTGAAATCCAAGGCCGGCTTCACTCCCTTGCACATGGCTGCCCAGGAAGGCCACGAGGATTGCGTTGAGATGCTGATCGAACGGGGGGCTGACGTCAATGTTCCTGCTAACAATGGTACGAACTTATTAGAAACTATTTATTAATTTAAAATCTTTGGAAAAGTATTAAATTGAACTAACTAATAGAAGAGATAACCAACCGCTGTGTATGGCCTTTGTGGACTACGAAAAAGCCTTCGACTCCATCGAAACCTGGACTGTTTTGGAGTCCTTGCAGCGGTGCCAAGTGGATTGGCGATATGAGGAGGTGCTAAGAAGCCTCTATCAAATGGCAACGATGTAAGTCCAAGTTCAAAACCACAAAACAGGATCCATCAAACTACTCCGAGGTGTAAGACAGGGTGACGTTATATCCCCGAAACTCTTCACCAATTCGCTGGAGGATATCTTTAAGACTTTGCAGTGGGATGGATTAGGAATCAACGTCAACCGCGAATATCTCACACATCTCCGCTTTGCCGACAATATAGTCATAATGGCAGAATCGCTGCAGGATCCGCAAAAAATGCTGACCAGTCTCAACGTCGTCTCGAGACGTGTTGGACTCGGGATGAACTTGGACGAGACTATAGATATAATGCATAGGTCTTTTGGAATATAGATCTCGGCATGGCTTCTAACTTTCCCAAAGAATAAGGTAATCTAGCATACATAGCGTCCGAGATAAACGGATTGTTCGTTTGAAAGGATGTTAATGATGACGATGATAACAGATGTCATAATAAATATAAAGGGTGAAATTTTACTAGTGACCAATAGAAAAATCTCAAGACGGGCTGGTAATAAGGAACAGCTTTCCCCAAGAAACATAGTTTGAAATGTGAAAAAAAGTGTTTTCATAGTAACTCAAATCAGCTGATCGACAACTTTATACGGAAGGTCTTTTTTTGTATTTCGACCGATGTTCCTTATCACCAGCCCGACTTTAGTTTAAGACACTATATCACCATATATATCCTTTCAGACTTTGACCTCCTTTTAGATTGTTACACGTTTTTTTTAAAATTGAATACGGTAACGTAATACGGCTGGATTCAATACGAGTACGTAATAATGGCGTACTATATGACTGTAGTACGCGGTGATCACTCATGCGTGGCAACCTCACTAATAGTGGAGTTCCTCTGAGATTCCTGTAAACTTGCGTGTGTATGTGTGTGTGAGCAATATGCTCGCGAAGTACTTAGTGAGCCAGCTGTAAAGATGCCCCGCGCGCCGACTCCCAAATTCTAACTGTTTCCATTTTTGGTCATGTGCTGTCGATTCATGTTGCCAATATTTGCGTTCCAGGCCTGACCCCAGTCCACTTGGCCGCGTCTGAAGGTCGTACAGCCGTTCTGAAGGTGCTGCTATCAGCCGGTGGCAACTGTAACGCCCGCACACGCGACGGGTATACGCCGTTGCACGCAGCAGCCCATCACGGACATCATGCGGCCGCTAAAACTTTGATAGAAAGCCAGGCGGATGTCACCTCTAAAGCTGCTCACGGGTAAGTTAAAGATCAAGTGACCCCGGTTTACACAACACATGCTTATCATACTACCATCGGGCAAAAGGAGTGTCAAACATCTCTTTTAGAAGGAATGTATTGCGAGCGAAGCGAGCTATATATTTCACGTTAAAAAAGGCAAGAAAGAAAACACACTGTGCTGCACCAGCATAATATGCATTACGATCGAAGCGAGCTCAATATTTCACGTTTGTAGCGACCTTTGGGAGCTACTGCAAGAAGCTCACTCTAAGTGGTTCACGAGCAAGCAAGACGCAACAGAAGTTTCAACATATCTGCAAGATGGCGCCACGTGACAGATGTGCAGAGAAACAAAGAGCCGCGCGACGCATGTATACAACTTCCAATTCTATCCAGGTGGACCAGTCGGTACCCTGGCCAAAACACTCGGCCAGGCAGGGTAGCTACTGTTTTCCCGACACCACCTGGAACCCTCCATTCTGCTTATTGGCATTACTCCTGTCACCCGCCATACGTTAAAAAAGGCAAGAGACAAGACACACTGTGCTGCACTAACATAATACATATTACGAGCGAAGCGAGCTCCATATATCACATTAAAAAAGGCAAGAAAGAAAAACTGTGCTGCACCATCGTTATACGTATGACGAGCGAAACGAGTTCAATATTTCAAGTTAAAAAAGACAAGACAGAAGACACACTGCGCTGCACCATCATTATACGTATGACGAGCGAAGCGAGTTCGATATTTCACGTTTAAAAAGACAAGACACAGGATACACTGTGCTGCAAAAAAGGCAAGAGAGAAGATACCTGTGCTGCACCATAATCATACGTATTATGAACGAAGCGAGCTTGACATTTCACGTCAAAAAAGGCAAGAGAGGAGACACACTGTGCATCACCATCATAATACGTATTACGAGTGAAGCAAGCTCGATATTTCACTTTAAAAAGCAAAAGAGGAGACACACTGTGCATCACCATCATAATACGTATTACAAGCGAAGCGAGCCCGATATTTCACTTTAAAAAGCAAGAGAGGAGACTTGCTGTGTATAACCGTGATAGTACGTATTATGGGCGAAGCGAGCCCGATATTTACTTTAAAAAGCAAGAGAGGAGACTCGCTGTGTATAACCGTGATAGTACGTATTATGGGCGAAGCGAGCTCGATATTTCACTTTAAAAAGCAAAAGAGGAGTCACTGTGCATCACCATCATAATACGTATTACGAGCGAAGCGAGCTCGATATTTCACTTAAAAAACAAAAGAGGAGTCATTGTGCATCACCATCATAATACGTATTACGAACGAAGCGAGCTCGATATTTTACGTTAAAAAAGGCACGAGAGGAGACATAATGTGTTGCACCTTCTCTACACGTTATCGAGTAAATTGTGTATATATCTTATTTAAAAAGTGGTTATCTGATTTTAAACGTGGTTCTGTCTGTGATATCATCAGCTATAGTAGTAAATAATTTTTGATTCATGGGGATGGATCATCTCTAAATCCTTAGCATGTGAATGACGAAATGAAAAAAGCTACGAGACTTCCTGTCTCTTGTCTTTTTGTTTATTTATGAAAACTACAGAGATAGGAAATGTGCTGCCAGATTCAAGAGCAGTGTATAATGAACTGTGTTTCCCTCGGCAGATTCACTCCCCTGCACCAGGCGGCTCAGCAAGGCCACACGCTGATCATCCAGCTGCTTCTCAAGAACCAATCCGACCCCAACGCACTATCTGCTGTAAGTACACTTTTTACACAACTGCAAAATAATACGAAAGTTTTGTCAATGTAAAACATGCGCAATGGGTAGGAAAACTCAAACTTTATTGCAGATGGCAGCTGACTGTGCCTAAACGCACAAACGAGAAGGCATAGTCAAGATAAGCGCCATTTGTTTCCCAGCTTGCTTCCTCATTAGTTTAGAAGAATCGGCAGAATAAATCGAAATAGAATCTTCTTATACAAGTTTCGTCGAACATAACATGAATCACTGTAGTGTTGCACTCCTCATCTGAATAAAAATAAGTACTTATATTGTTTAAATAGCGTAAAAACCTGTTCTATTTCCGATATAATTGTAACCGTCTTTCCAGCAAAGAGACAAAGTATTTGAACCAGACATGACCTGCACGATTACTACTATCGAAGTTGCGATAATTTTTGACCTCCAAATTACGGATGTTGTACAGCGGTATCAATGATGATTTCATAACTATTACTGTTATTAAAAACGATTTTTAAATATTTTCACAACTTCTTGATAAAGCCGACGGCTATTTTTATGAAAATACGCTCGTCAATGTACCTATTAGAGAACCGCATTTAAATGCCATATTTCTAGCATTTCATGGATGGTATAACCAAATTGAAGTACCGGGATCTATCCGGAAATCTATTTCCGGATACAATTTTTTATAGGTAATTCTGTATATGGCCCTGTCACCCTGGGAGTTGTGTTATCATGTTTATTTATATGTTTAACAGACCGGCCAGACCGCGTGCGCGATCGCTGACCGCCT
Source organism: Tuta absoluta (assembly GCA_027580185.1). Classification (NCBI taxonomy): domain Eukaryota; kingdom Metazoa; phylum Arthropoda; class Insecta; order Lepidoptera; family Gelechiidae; genus Tuta; species Tuta absoluta. The sequence continues at coordinate 3,561,913 of JAQAHW010000034.1, forward strand.
TGGCTACATCAGTGCTGTGGAAGCTTTGAGACCTGTCACTGAGAACACGCTCAGCCAAGCCGTTGGTGATGGTGGTAAGTCCTTATATTAGTGGCTTTGCACGACACGACAAAAATTGTTGAAAAGTTTTGTGCACCAAGAATTTTATGCTAAGCTATCTGCGACCGCCATACGTTGACGGGAAATAATTTATTTCTTGTTGCACATTTTTCTTTGAATAACATTTGTTGTGAGTAAAGCTCGCCCTTTTTACAGACAGATACGAGTATCACTTTCTTCGAAGGGTTCAATGAACCAAAGCGCTTTTTTTGTGTTCCGTACCACCAATAATGGGTCAAAACTATTACTGAGACTCGGCTGTTTGTCAATCTGTTATAACGACAAATACTAAAATAAAATAAAAAAAGATTTTCTTATGCTCTATTTTATCTATAACTAGCTTTTACCCGCGACTTCGTCCGCGTTAGATAGTTTTTTTAGGCACAGGTTCTAAAGTAGATATGTAGAGGTATATTCATAGTAAGTATGACAGTGATATTAGGACAGTTCTTATCTCTACTGTTTAAAGATGACTTGCTTGCTTATGTTGTTAAAGAGACAATTTAAAACTTGCTATCCGGTGTACTGCCCTGTGAGATCAATATTTATAACCATTGAATACAAAAGTCAGTAAATAACCAAAAAATCCTCGGTAAAAAGTTGCCAATGTCCTTTCTCAACTTATTCCCATCATACTGTACAACTTTTGTTTTGGAACCATTTTTGTAACTCTAATAGTTTAGGTGGGCTCCTGATGGTACACCTGGTGGTCTACATAAGGTACTCCAGATCCTCAATATCCTTGTGAAAAGAAGCAGCCCATCATACTGAACAACTTTTGTTTTGGAACCATGCCTGTATCTCTAATAGTTTAGCTGGGCTCCTGGTGGTACACCTGGTGGTCTACATAATGTACTCCAGATCCTCTATGTCCTTTTGAAAAGTAGCAGCCCATCATACTGAACAACTTTTGTTTTAGAACCATGCCTGTATCTCTAATAGTTTAGCTGGGGGCCTGGTGGTACACCTGGTGGTCTACATAAGGTACTCCAGATCCTCAATGTCCTTGTGAAAAGAAGCAGCCCATCATACTGAACTACTTTTGTTTTGGAACCATTTCTGTATCTCTTATAGTTTAGGTGGGCTCCTGATGGTACACCTAGTTGTCTACATAAGTTACTCCAGATCCTCAATGTCTTTGTGAAAAGAAGCGGCCCATCGTACTGAACAACTTTTGTTTCGGAACCAAGCCTGTATCTCTAATAGTTTAGCTGGGCTCCTGATCGTACACCTGGTGGTCTACATAATGTACTCCAGATCCTCTATGTCCTTTTGAAAAGTAGCAGCCCATCATACTGAACTACTTTTGTTTTAGAACCATGCTTGTATCTCTAATAGTTTAGCTGGGCTCCTCATTGTACACCTGGTGGTCTACATAAGGTACTCCAGATCCTCAATATCCTTGTGAAAAGAAGCAGCCCATCATACTGAACAACTTTTGTTTTGGAACCATTTCTTTATCTCTTATAGTTTAGGTGGGCTCCTGATGGTACACCTGGTGGTCTACATAAGGTACTCCAGATCCTCAATATCCTTGTGAAAAGAAGCAGCCCATCATACTGAACAACTTTTGTTTTGAAACCATGCCTGTATCTCTAATAGTTTAGCTGGGCTCCTGGTGGTACACCTGGTGGTCTACATAATGTACTCCAGATCCTCTATGTCCTTTTGAAAAGTAGCATCCCATCATACTGAACAACTTTTGTTTTAGAACCATGCCTGTATCTCTAATAGTTTAGCTGGGCTCCTGATGGTACACCTGGTGGTCTACATAAGGTACTCCAGATCCCCAATGTCCTTGTGTAAAGAAGCAGCCTATCATACTGAACAACTTTTGTTTTGGAACCATTTCTGTAACTCTATTAGTTTAGGTGAGCTCCTGATGGTACACCTGGTGGTCTACATATGGTACTCCAGATCCTCAATATCCTTGTGAAAAGAAGCAGCCCATCATACTGAACTACTTTTGTTTTAGAACCATGCCTGTATCTCTAATAGTTTAGCTGGGCTCCTCATTGTACACCTGGTGGTCTACATAAGGTACTCCAGATCCTCAATATCCTTGTGAAAAGAAGCAGCCCATCATACTGAACAACTTTTGTTTTGGAACCATTTCTTTATCTCTTATAGTTTAGGTGGGCTCCTGATGGTACACCTGGTGGTCTACATAAGGTACTCCAGATCCTCAATATCCTTGTGAAAAGAAGCAGCCCATCATACTGAACAACTTTTGTTTCGGAACCATTTCTTTATCTCTTACAGTTTAGGTGGGCTCCTGATGGTACACCTGGTGGTCTACATAAGGTACTCCAGATGCCCAATGTCCTTGTGTAAAGAAGCAGCCTATCATACTGAACAACTTTTGTTTTAGAACCATGCCTGTATCTCTAATAGTTTAGCTGGGCTTCTGATGGTACACCTGGTGGTCTACATAAGGTACTCCAGATGCCCAATGTCCTTGTGTAAAGAAGCAGCCCATCATACTGAACAACTTTTGTTTCAGAACCATGCCTGTATCTCTAATAGTTTAGCTGGGCTCCTGATGGTACACCTGGTGGTCTACATAATGTACTCCAGATCCTCTATGTCCTTTTGAAAAGTAGCAGCCCATTAAACTGAACTACTTTTGTTTTAGAACCATGCCTGTATCTCTAATAGTTTAGCTGGGCTCCTCATTGTACACCTGGTGGTCTACATAAGGTACTCCAGATCCTCAATATCTTTGTGAAAAGAAGCAGCCCATCATACTGAACAACTTTTGTTTTGGAACCATTTCTTTATCTCTTATAGTTTAGGTGGGCTCCTGATGGTACACCTGGTGGTCTACATAAGGTACTCCAGATGCCCAATGTCCTTGTGTAAAGAAGCAGCCTATCATACTGAACAACTTTTGTTTTAGAACCATGCCTGTATCTCTAATAGTTTAGCTGGGCTCCTGGTGGTATACCTGGTGGTCTACATAAGGTGCTCCAGATCCTCAATGTCTTTGTGGAAAAAAGCGGCCCATCATAATGAAAAACTTTTGTTTTAGAACCATGCCTGTATCTCTAATAGTTTAGCTGGGCTCCTGATGGTACACCTGGTGGTTTACATAAGGTACTCCAGATCCTCAATGTCTTTGTGAAAAAAAGCGGCCCATCATAATGAAAAACTTTTGTTGTAGAACCATGCCTGTATCTCTAATAGTTTAGCTGGGCTCCTGATGGTACACCTGGTGGTCTACATAAGGTACTCCAGATCCTCAATGTCCTTTCGAAAAAAAGCGGCCCATCATACTGAACAACTTTTGGTTTGAAACCATGCCTGTATCTCTAATAGTTTAGCTGGGCTCCTGGTGATACACCTGGTGGTCTACATCTGTACTCCAGACCCTCGAATGGTGATAAAAAGTAGCCTATGTCCGTTCTCGGTATGCTAGCAATCTCTGTGCCAAGTTTCATGAAGATCGGTTCAGCCGTTTGGCCGTGAAAGCGTAGCAGACAGACAGACAGACAGACAGACAGACAGAGTTACTTTCGCATTTATAATATTAAGTGTGGATGGTTCGGAGGCTATATCGTATAAAAGGTAATACTTAGACAGTGAAATTTCACAGAGCATGTAGTACTGTTGCTGCTACATTTACTAAAAGCATTATAAAGTTAATGTTAAAGGGAACTTTCATGCAACAAACGCGACTTTTATGCCATTTTTATACATAATGGTATGTAGCCCTTTGTGTGCGAGGCCAACTCGCGCTTGGCTGTTTTTTTAACGATAAACTGTCAATTACCGGCAGGTCATCTTTCCGCTATTCTTACCATCAATAGTCGTATCGTGATCACTTTTCCATCGATAGTTACAACACATCTGAAGAAATGACAATGATTTATGAACAATCATAATCTTCACATTTAAAGTTGACTTCATTATCATTGTTTTGTTACACTTTCTAAATGCGACAAAAACTTTACAATGGCAATGTTAAGATCACCCATTTACAAGTATGGCAAATATTCTATAGTGTTCCCCAATTTCCCACGGTAATGATTCTGTTTTCACAATACGTCACATAACAATAACTAAACGTATTATAATAGCTGTTTGCTTTCAAAATATTATGTGATCTTGTTTTGAACTTTACCTAGTAGGTGTGTATTTTATGAACTTTCTTCACAATATTTTGAACATAGGACAACAATACGCTGTACGTCAAAGAACCTTTACATTTGCCCTAAACAACGTTGAACTTAAAATAAGAAATTGAAAAATGTAAGCGTCGGCCGGGGACTGAACCTGGGACCTGTGGAGTACCGTGTCACCGCTCTGCCACTGAGCTACTGGCGCCCGACCCAACATTTAAAAATTTTCAATTTCTTATTTTCATTTTTGAAAATAATATAGCACTGTGACAGAAAAATAAAGCATAGTACAACATTGAACTGGCTACAGTCAGCACTCTGAGTAGGAATGACTAGTTCACTATCCAAAACTTGTAACTTGAAAATTATCTTCAGAATATTGACCTGTGTAAGTAATTTTACTGCTACTAAATACATCTCGATGCTCAAGTTTGTACAAATCTAAATCTGGATTACGCCAGAGATTTATTGCCTGAGGAGGTGAAGAAAATAATTTACAGCTCATTTAAAAAGCTTTTCCATAGATCTTTTTAAAAACCTATAATATTATTGTTTATTTTGTGAACTACAGTACGGCCATCCCAATAAGCCTTATTTCACAGCTGTCAGATTCGTGCTAATGCCATGGCAGATGGTCCATTTTTATTTATTGACATCTCTTTTGGTATGGCACTGACAGCTATCAAAAATTGCTTATTAGGATGGCCTTACTTATGGTCATAAGACTCAATGACACTGAACCATTGAAAAGCTTGATACGCTTGTCGTTATAAGGGTAAAACGAATGAATGGAATTGTATGAGATTGGTAACAGTTCATATAAGGTATACCTACAGACTTTCCCCAAGGAACATAATGTCCAAGAATTAAAAAAAGGGACTTCTATACAATTTGACTTGGTGGGCTCCGATTGGTACATTTTGTATGGGAGGTCCAAAAGGATTCATTCACCTATTTTCCCTGGGAAAAAGTTATTTAGTGTCTTGTACTGGGTCACAAAATAGGCGCCGCCGCCAATACTTACTTTGAGACTGGGTCACACCGTAAAATATATGCAGATGTTTTTTTTACATCTTGTGGTATTGTAGTATACCTTTGAGAAATCCATTTGTTTTCTTTACATGTCCTTGCTACTTGGCATAATGGAAAAGTCTGTAACGTGAGAGTGAATAGTTTATTTCACTTCTATAACATAGACGCCGAGTTTTATTGCGTGCTAAGCGCTAGTTTATCCACAAAAGCCAAGAGTTAGTTTTATCAGATTTCAACCTGAAAAATATTTCGTGACCAATAAATAACCTTCAATTGATTTTTTATATGATTTTCCCTTTCTATACAAAAAATGTACAGTCAAGCTCACATCCGGATAGACAATCGAACAGTCAATGTAAGTCTTATGCGCGCGGCATAAGAATGATCCAAAGTCCAAATTGTCTAACCCAGTGAGCTTGACTGTACATACGTATATTTAAAACCTTTATCTCAAAAAATAATGAATTGATAATCTGTCATACTCTCGTCACAGATTACTTATTCATCAGTTACTAAATCCGTACTAATATTATAAATCTGAGAGTTTGTGTGTGTATGTATGTTTGTTACCTCTTCACGCTCAAACGGCTTGACCGATTTGGATGAAATTTGGAACACAAGTAGAGTATAACCCGGAATAACACATAGGCCACTTTTTACCGCGGGAAAACAACTATTACCACGGGAAAATGAGTGGCAGCGGGTGAAACCGCTAGGCGGCAACGCCCTCTCTCCCAACAATGTGTACAAAGATAAAGAGGCCCTTTAGAACTTAATTTATATGTTTCATCGCAAAAATTTATCCTTATGACTATGTTATTATATGACTAGTAAAATTTTAGCCTTTATTTTGACAATATTTCGAAATAATAGTATAATAAACAATGTTATATAGATACACAGGAAATGATCAACAATGCCGCACTTATCTCAGCAGGGTTGAACTCTGACATCATAAATGATTCATTGACTCATCTAATGACGAAGGTCATTTGTGTCGTAATCGTAAGATGACGAATTCATACAGCTACATGGCTTCTTTTGCTGTCCATTTCTATTTAATATTCACTAGAAGACCCTTGTTGAAAACATGTAAAAATCTGTAACCCTTATACCCTACCAAAGAAAATTAATTTGTAAGTATTTAAGTTGTTCTGATTACTTAGACGGTGGTCGTTACACAACCATGTCAGAGGCCTAGTAGTAGGTAGTTCATCGGGTTGTTGGTCGACTCGGTGTCCCACACGAGAATAGAAAGTTGTTTTGTTTTGGTCCTAAAAACCTACTAGACCTTTCAAACACGTATTACCCACTTTCGTACGGTCACAATGTATGAAGTACTCTCTGCATCAGTTTACTTATTTGAAGGATCATTTTATACTGGTTTTTAACATAAAGTTACTAAGAATAACCAAAATACATTGATCCCTTAAATGGTAGGTTAACGTGCTGCTGATAGTGCTGTAAGATGCTTGTACCACGAGTTCGTTCGCACGTTAAGGCACTGTCAAGTTATTATTTTAGAGGTATGTCACAGCATTTCAGCTGTGCGATCCTCTTAAAAAATTTGTTTATCTAACATACACATTGTTAAATCAGTAGTGTTTCGGCTGGTATTATGTAAAATCAAGGTAAACGTAACGATAGCGCGTTTTAAAAACCTAGTAGCGACATCTGTTGTGTTTCATGTGTACTAATTCTACTTGGTGTATAATGTAAGAAAATTTCCTTACGTAGTATTTCCCGGGCTCCTAATGGAAATACTAAGATACGGAAAAAAGGATATGATAAGTATTTGAAAAATAACATATTATTATATTTAAAATGCAGCTGTTTCAGCACAATGAATAATAATTTTGATTTACTTCATTGCGGCGCCAATGACGCATAAATGGGAGTATGGGTTGTTTACTATTGATGTATGACAGTGGTACTTATCAGGTGCAAAGTACCTATACCTCTCTCATTATTAATTCTATATCTTCTACCTATAAAAAGAGATATCCTCACTGACTGACTGATTCATTTATCAACGTACAGTCTAAACTACTAATGCTAATGCTAGAAACATGAAACCGGGGCAGTTTGCTATCTTTATTTTTGATTAGATAAATTCGTACGAAATGATTTTAAGAATTTTAGTTCCTAATGGAGTAAAAAAGGGGTTAAAAGTTAGTTTGAAAGTTCGTAGTATTTCATGTTATCTGATTCAAAATTTGGGATTAAATCAGGAAATTAAAATAGTTGAATACGTGCTTAAGGGATTTTTGATAATTAGTTCCCAAAGGGGTAAAAAAAGGCTAATATTTGTATGAAAAATATTTTAAAAATACATAGTGTTTGATGTAATCTGTTTAAAAATTCTTAATTTGATGATTGAATCTAAATTAGTTGGATACGTGTTTAAGGGATTTTAAATTTTTAACCCGTAAAGGGTAACATACATACATAAATCACGCCTCTTTCCAGGAGGGGTAGGCAGAGACTACTTCCTTCCAAAGGTTAAGGGTAAAAAGGGGACAAAATGTTTGTATGGAAATTCATGGTATATAAATGTGATCGGTTGGTTAAAAAAAATATAAGGCAAAGTAGATAAAATATTATAGTACGTATTTAAAAGTTTTTAGTAGGTTTGTTCGCTGACTAGGTGTTCCGCACGAAAACAGAATGCGCGAGTGAAACCGCGGGCGGAATCGCTAGTATCTTATTATTCATCGTGTATATTGAGATTTCCCCTCTGTTATCACTACATAGTATAAAATAAAGTCGCTTCCCGTTTGGTGTCTCCTTTTAACTTAAGAATTACCCAACGGATTCAAATGCGTTTTTTTTATTAGATAGAGTAACTTGAGAGGATGGTTTATAAGTATAATTTATTCCGGTTAATTGTCTCATTCCCATGGGAAAACGGGTAGCAACAGGTAGTAAACTTTTGACCCCCTTTTGACACCTTTGAGGATTAAAATTTCAAAAATGCTGAAACACGTATTTAATTATTTTAAGTTAGGAGTCTAATCAGAAATTTTGAAACAGATTACATTTAAGATAAAAAACTTTCATACAAACTTTTAACCACTTTTTCATCCATTTAATGGATAAAATTTCAAAAATGCTGAAACACGTGTTTAATTATTTTAAGTTATTAGTCTAATCACAAATTTTGAAACAGATCGAATTCATTTAAAAAAACGAACTTTCATACAAACTTTTAACCCCCGTTTGACCCTATTAAGGGTTAAAATTTCAAATATGCTGAAACAAGTGTTTAGCTATTTTAAGTCATAACTCTAATCACTAATTTTGAAACGGATCACATATAAGACAACGAACTTTCGTACACACTTTTAACCCCCTTTTCATACCTTGGGGGATTAAAACAAAACCGAAATTTAAAGTAAAGTCCCTTACCACGTCTGTCCCTGTCTGTTTGTTTGTTTGCATGCTTAAATCTTCAAAACCACATAACGGACCTGGATGTTTTTTTTTAAAGATAGAGTGATTCAAGAGGAAGGTTTTTATGTATGATTTATGTCGGGAGAAGGTCTGTTTCCCGTGGGAAATCAGTTAGCAGCGGGTAAAACCGCTGGGCGGGCCGCTAGTCATACGTAAGATAGGGTTACCCGCGGCGTTGCCCGCATAAAATAAAAACTATTATATGTGTAAATCCATGTTACCTAGTATATGTGTGCCAAATTTCATTACAATAGGTTCAGTAGTTTAAGCGTGAAGAAGTAACAAAGAACCAAAAACATACAAACATTCGCATTTATAATATTATTAGGATTAGGATAGAATTAGGATTAGGATGAAGGTGTGACGTGTTTTACCATGCCATCCCACTATCTAATCCACCTACTATATAGATGCCCGTTTATCGATTATTCTAAGAAACATGCTACAATAACACAATGAGTACTATCACCAGCACTTCGAGATACCCATGTAAGTATCAATGTACCAACTTAAATAGGTTTTCAATACATTAAATGAAATATGTGTGATGCCGGCTTAGAATAACATCACCCCATTTCTTGCCCGTGGGAGTCGTAAGAGGCGATTAAGGGACTCAAGGGTGTGTATTGCAATTTTAGGCGCTGGGCTGACAACCTGTCACTATGGCGTTACACAATTATTCAAATGATCCTCAAATAATTGTCAGACGTGGCGTAAATATCCGTTTTTTGCGGCCGTTTGCGCTCTGCCTACCCCGCTAGGGATTATAGGCTTGATATATGTAGGTATGTAATTGAGAGTAACCAGTTAAAGTTTGTATCTTGAAAGGGGTACCCGAGGTGGTGTCATCCAAACTAGTATAGTAATGCATTCATAACTCGTCTACATTTGGTTGGCATTGTAAGCAAATGCGTCTGACATGTGCATTAGGCCTTGTGATGAGTCCGATACACTGACTGGGTAACGTGATAAGACTACGCTTCTAATTCTTTCTTTTTAGGGGGTCTCGGGGGCGACAAATCGATATAGCTAGCCTAAACTTTTTAATCAACACTATTAACAAACAAAAAGCCAGAGCAATGCTCGGTCTACCAGGTACTTCCCATTACATTAACATACACTGCAATATAGTGTCCCCCGTGACCGTGTCCCCGTAACGGGGACAACGATACGTTATTAGTTTTACTTCCCTTTGTCCCCGTAGGTAGGCGCCAACGGAGACGGATATGTTTTATTGCATGTGTCGTATTCCCTTTTTAAGTACTTTTGGCAGGGTGGAACAAGGTGTGGCATTGTAAGGATTTGCCGCATCTTGCCTCAACCCTCAACGAGAATACGTTCACGGGGGATGACAGAAAGTATTTTTGTTTATTTTATTGAAATCTCACTGTCCCGGTCACCTGGGACATGATTACCGGAGACAGCGGTAACACACGCAGGTCCTTGCCCTACATTTATGAGCAGAACCGGGCGATTTAAACTAAGACTTATAAGCATAACGAAGTTAAGCGTGGTCTTCCAGATGTAATGGAATTAGTCTGTGGCACAACAATACGTTATTATTTGTGACATGTCTGCACAATATTGTACAGATCATATGCGTTACATAAATATTTGATAAAGGCAATGTTTGATCTGTTTTTGCAGCTGTCTAACTAGTTTAGTAAAATGGTATTTTCCCACTAGTTTCACGAACTTCTTATATTCATCTTTCTTTTCCGTGTGGGACAACAAGTCGTCCAACGACCCGATGAACCCTGGTGTCTTATATGAAACGATATTATGTACCAAAATATAGAGGCATATGATGTCAAAATGCAGAATAAAATAAGGCGTCACAAATACCTTCATGTCATGATACAGTCAAGGTCAATAGATGCCTCTGTTGAAGTTTAAAAACGCGATATTGTTGTGATTTATATTCCATTTTGTCTGCTAAAATATTAGAGACACGTTACGTTTAACGAAAGTATTGACAGTTGCATGTTTTACTCCAAAGGGGAGAAAGTCATGTGTATGGATTTTTCCTTCTCGCTAATTTAAAATGTGAACCATGACTCACGTTCCTCTCTATGTTTGAAAAAGCTATATTGATAGAACACTTTCTATGTAGGTATAGTATAAAAGTATTTTATGCACATTATAAGACTATTAGATACTAAAGGCAGACTTAATTGTTCACTCGTGCCCTAGAATACAGAATGACTGATTATCTCTGACACCACACACGGTGAATCACTTTCATGTCACTACATAGAATAAAATAAAGTCACTTCCCGTGTAAAATAGGAAGGTTCTCAAAACCGGTTTTGAGTTTCGATATTAGAACTCCACTCCGGTTTTATTTCCGGTATTGATAGTTATACTAATATACATAGACAAAAATTTCTTCTGCATCAATATTTTTTCTATGTTAAAAATTTTCGCGCTAGTCGTGAGTATTTCTTAGCATTTACGTGACAAATGCTTGCAAATAGCGTGCAGGTGGTAACAAACTTCATTATTTTCAATGGTTATACTTATATCTCTAGAAAAGCAGAAAAAATATATAAATACTAGTTTTTCTAAAAACCGGTATAAGACATTTTAACGTTTTAAAAACTGGAATTAAAATATGGGATTACGTAATTCCGGTTTTTCGTAATTCCAGTTTACATCCCCTAGTCCCTATTCATGCTTAGATCTTTAAAGCTACGCAACATATTATTTAGATTTTCAATAGATGGAGTGATTTAAGAGGAAGCTTTATATTATTACATGCCGGGAAAAGATCTTATTACCGCGGGAAAACGGTTAGTGAGAAACAAAAAGTCTATAAGGTGAAAGGAGGTCTAGGTTCTCATGAAACTGAACAACTTTCCCCATGAAATGGAACATAGATCGCAATATTTTTAAAAATGGGCTACCCATACAAAATTGCCGATCAGCTGATTAATTAACTATCCCATTTCTTTTTCTTAAATTTCGACCTATGTTCCATGGTAAAAGTTGTTCAGTTTTATATGAATGAAAAAAAATGAAAATGAAATAACTTTATTCAATGTAGGATAGCATTATCACTTATTGACGTCATGATCGGTCATTGTAAAAAAAAGAAATTTGCATAACGCAATTTTCTTCTTTTTATAACAATTTTGTATTGTCCTAATAGAAAACCGGCTCGGGCGGGATAAAAAAAAATAAAAATAAAGGCACTGCCTCGGGGCTGGCCAGGTTAATTACACAGCACGTAACTTTACGCCACCACCATTTGTAAACGACATTTGTTTCAAATTTTAGTCAAGATTTCCAAAGCGTGTCATTTACATGCGTATACTTAACCGGACCCCCTGAACAGGAATGTATATATATATGTATAGTATAAGTACATTGACGTCCTTTCGGCTTGTTATTTCTTGCATATTAGTATAAGTATAATGGTCGATGAAATAATGATTAGGTATATGAATGCATTCAATAAAGTTATACGCCGACGCACGCGCTTCATTCGTTATCTTCTGACAATATGGTCACAAGTCACTGTGTCATAGATATACCTAGTATTTTATGATGTATCTATATACTGATACTAAAATTTCATAATAATAGACACAAATGACAGGACTACATTTTTTAGAATAAAAGAAAGAAAGAAAGAAAAATCATTTATTGGGCATACTTAATTTTAGGTGTTACAATAACAGGAAAAGGTCTTAAACTATCGTAAATATACCGAAACGGTTTCAACTCGGCAAAATGTCACAGCCGGGGCTGTAACGCTGATATTCAATTGTTTGGAGTTCTCCCAAGTTTACAACTTAAATAACAATTTGATATACTTACTATGAATGAATTGAATTCGTATCACCTTTAAATAAAAAAAGGTAGCTAATCAAGTAAAGGGCTTTTGAGAATGCGTAACGTGTACAGTGTGTAAGTGAAATGGCTGAATAAACTTTTAGGGCGTGTTCTACACGTGAAACTCAACAACTTTTTAGAGTATATTTTTTTCGAAATATGAAATAAATATTCTTTTCTCCCATAAACATATGCTTTTCGAGTGATTTTGTGTGGAAGAAACAATTTCTTTTTCATATTTCGACAAATTGATATTAAAAAAAGTTGTTCAGTTTCACGTCTAGAACACGCCTTAAAAGTTTGTCCAGTCATTTCAGTTACACTTACTTACTTTAATTATAGGGTCTTATCTAGAAACCAGGATAATCATATAGTATTAAAAATTACTGATACGTTAGTAGTTAATACCTAAACAGTACCTAAATTGACTTATCCTTCTTGGTTACATGCATTAAATTAACAACCACAACAGTCCACTGCTGGACATGGGTCTATATTGGGGGGTAATGCCATACTCATCACACTTGGCAGGCGGATTGGCGAGCGCAAAGAAGATATTACATTCAGAGAGAATTTCCCTGAATGAATTTAACCCTTTGTCGCTTTTTACGACACGCACGGTTAGAATTGGGGTGATGCTATTCCAAGCTGGCATCACACGACTATCATCATCATCCTTCTTGGTTGTCTTACCAATAATTTAAATGTAGGCAGAGTAAACCATGTTAAAACGATGACTCACAACAGAACTAGATAAGTAAACACCCACAAAACTCAGTGATCCGAAACCAGTTTTCCCACCATAACTTTAATGCTACGTTCACACTATGTACCCGCTCCTGCTCCTGCCGCTACCGCGAATATTGCTCGAAATGCCGCGGAAGTATCAACGCGAGTGAGCGTTCACAAACTGCCGTCATACTCTTCTTGCAGCAATAAGAGTGCGCGAGAGAGCGATACATTCCACTCGCGCTCGTGCTGTTCCTTTGACTTCCGCACAAAAACCGACAATCGAGGGAGCACGAGAACTGGCAGAGGCATGACGAGTAGCAGTGCGAGTAACATGTTTTTATTTACATGCTCGCGGTGCCCGCAGCGGCATGACGATTAGCAGCACGAGTAATCTGTTTACATGATCGCACTGCCCGCAGCGGCATGACGAGTAGCAGCACGATTAACCTGTTTAGATGCTCGCGCTGCCCGCTTCCCTTGCTATTTCCCTGCTCGAGAGTGTGAACGCGGCATAATAAACACTAAACTGTAGAGTTTGTCGTATCGATATTGCTTCGAGTCAAGGATTACGAGCTAGCCAACAGGCTGGTCTAGACCGGTCTAGCGCCTAAAAAGGCTTTATGGTTTTAACCATACAACTGCCTCCGTGGCTATCGTGAGTTCTGTCTCAGGAATCTCTGGATCCCCGATTTGAATACAAAATTGCTGAATGATCTATTTGACATTACTTTTTTATAGTTGTTACATCGTCTGTGCCTTTGTATATACATATTTACTTCGATAAAGCCATTAAAAAGCAGCCATACCTATCCAATTCGGATAGGTATGGCTGCTTTTTAATGGCTCTATCTAATTTATTGATGGTACGATTTCATGAGTCTGTCACCCCTATCGCGGAGATTTTTGGTCTGTGGTAAAATTCATACACAATGGCACTAGGCCAGTATCCACCAAACAAATTGCGATTCAAGTGCTTTGAATTGTATGAACACCTTTTTGGTTAGGATTTCACGAAGCTTATTATTTGTACTATTCGAGAAAGCACATTTTGAAAATCTGGTTTGAATCTAAAAATGTTTTTAAGATCACTTGTCACAAAGAAATTCTTTTAGCCACAAAGTGAATAGTTTGGTAAACCATCTGTCATTTTGTTAATAAAACACCGATAATTCAGGAGTAGATTCTGTTGTGCCACTTTTCTTAACTAGATTTGAGAAGTCAGGGAAAGTGTTACCCAAAAAACATAATATCATGTCATGTGTGATTCCTAAAATTACGCTGTTTCCAGAAATGTTATTAGAATGAAACTTCATTTACCAGGAACTGTCGATTTTTAAAACGTGGTGGGGGTTCGTTACGGTAAGATAAGATCTTTTTATTTCCTTACTAAATAACTTAAATAACAGTTCAATTTGTGTAATTTTGTTAGTTGAATTTTAATAAAATTTAAGTCTACGGTACGGGACATCATAAAATTGACAAAGGAAAGTGTACGCTGGAATTGACACCTTTCTGATAGTAAAGTACACGCGTCAGAACAAAACTTTATACTTTATGTTACATTTACATTGTAGGAGTTAGTGACGTCTTACGATATGGACCAAATTAGCCGAGAGAAGATAGAAGCAGGTAATTCTCTACAATGTTTATGTTTTTTTGCATAGAGCTTAGAAGATTTAGAAGTGACATGGACAATATTTACACTACACTACGATTATGAATATCACAAAGAGAATTTAAGATAATTAGTGGGGACTTTTACGACTGGCCAGTAAAATCTGTCTGTTCATTGTAAATGTAATGATAAAAAATAATACTGACTTTAAATAGTAGCATAACTTTTAAAAATTTTGGTAGAGTAAGAAGATAACAATTGGGGCATTTGTATAAGAAGACCTCAATTCCTGAAACATGAGTTTAAGTCTAACTTGTGTGATATTTTCTGTTTATTTGTTGCTATTGTTAATATGAATAAGTATAGTTACTACATTAATTTATTTACAACGCTCATAATTAATTTTAGTTTACATTTGTTCTTTATACGTACGTACACATATAAATAGTAGTTTATTAATAATTAAGTACCTAAGTACTGGAGATGTTTCGACGTGTACATTCCTTTTGAACTGCGTGCCAACATGTTGATTTCCTCAAACATATTTAATATTCATGAAATTCTAAATACAACCGCTGACGTAACGAAAACCGTGACAAATTTAAGATTCTCAACTTGTGAGTAATGGCTCAATATTCGGCGTCGATTCTGGCAAGTAGTATTTTTCAGAAACAATAGAGGCAAGAAATGAACTCCTGTGAATTGTGCAATTACAAACAAGTAAAAAGTGACGTTTGTGCCAGGCTGGTTGTAACCTCAATGGTCTCATATAAGATGGCAGGGGACGCCTTCGCCCCGCAGTGGGATCGATGATTGAATCGTCACTTTGTTGGCGAATTTAAATATAGTTATTTTTTTTATCTCTTATTATTTATTTTATTTATTTATTAATGATGGGTTTGCTGTTGACTCTAGTCTAGGTCATAGGACAGAGACAGAAGAAAGTGTAAAAAATAAAGAAGCAAAGTTATATTATTACATTTCTGGTTACAAAAAGGGACACTAGTGGTGAGTCCAACGACCACAAAGCCCGGACAGACGGCACGCTAAGGGTGAATACTTTTTTATTAGACATATAAGTCTGATGTAAAAGCACGCGCATTGGTAAGTGGTAATTAATAAAACGACGGGGCCACTGATCAATGAGTATGTACCCGCACTACACCTCTTCAGATTGACACAATATTTTGCTTGGAGAAATCACATTCGGCACCTATCAGGGTTTTATGGTCGTTGGACGAGTCTATGCAGTGACACCCCGTACTGAAATACTTCCATGTTCACGTCACTTTTCGTCACGTCGCGTTAGTGAAATCTAACCCTAACTGTCAAAATAATTAGCTAAGAAATGTTCGTCAGAATCATCGCCGATTCTATGAGAGTCTTAGCTCTTCGTAAAAGTTTTTTGCATGCGAGGGAACGCACGTGAGCGAGCCGGCTTCAAGTCAATGATACAGCGGGCAGTCGCCGCGCAACCTCTACACGCTTTTCACGACGCGACACAATCCAATTAACCAATCACATAATCCCATTCGAAAATAGAACGCCGTCGCACGACCTTGGAAAAAGAAATATAAAATTAAAAAGAAATTTTCCCGCGAGAAGTACGTTTGAATTTCGTGTTCTGTTCGAAAAGTGCTAATTCCAGTGAGTGCCTGTTAATTAGTTCAAACTGTACAGTTCGGATACTGACTGATTCCGCGAATGTTTGGTGATGTAACAGAGAACCTTTGAATGGTGGCTTTGTTCCAGTTCCAGTGCAAACTGTGTTTTCACAGAATACTGAAAGTGTTTCTCTGACACGCTAAATAGGAAACCAACGTAATTCTAGGTATGTATATAATTATACTTTCTCCTATAACAAAATGCATAAATATGTGCCTAAGTTTTGTACCTATGTGGTTAAAATACACTTGCAAGTTCTTGGTGGGTAGAGCTTTGATACGACGACGCTACAAACCGTACTGGCTGACAGAAAAAGCCTTAAAAGAAAAAGAATTTCGTTCGAAAACCAAAACCTGTTGATAAATACGAGTACTTCTAAACTTACTTTTTTACCCAAGCATGCACTGCATTCTCATCGCGCCGGGCGAAATGCCAAAATTATTCCCGCGCCAACAGAAATTTTATATTACGCGATAAACACGTTACACCCGCGCTATTTTTGCGCACCCAGCTCAGTCAGTATTTATTCAATGAAACCGGTCTATTTATAAAATACGATCCTTGCTTTATTGTTTTTATTTGGATTTCGAACAGCACTTGTGGGAAGGAGCAAGTTGGCGTCGTCTCAGAGAATGGAATTTTGCAACTCTATGTCAGTAAATTTCCTCTCCGTATGGTTTTTACTACTATTATTGATGGTCAATTTATTTGAAATCAGATTATGTGAAATAGGCTAGTTGCGAATATTCTTTAGAGAAGAAGACAAAACAGACAATTGATTTTTGAGAAGTTTCTATTTTTGGGGCCGTAAAGAATGTACGTAGGAAAAACTTGGGTAACCTATACCCTGCACTCGTACCTACTAACATTTTATTCGATATATTTACTACAGCGTAATAACTTTGAGGATAAAATCGTAATGTACCAGTTTGCAAACGTTTGCATTGTTATTTACTCATGTAGAGGTATTATATACCTATTTGAACAGTTTCCTTCCTTAATACTCAAATCATGAATAAACACTTTTAATAATTGAACATTTGCTCAGTACTTACCTAAAAGCCACATTGTTATTTATGTTATTGTTTATGATTAATTTTGGAATTCAATAAATAAAGAAATAAATAAAATTTGTTTGTTTCCCAAAGAACAATTACATAAAAACATATTGCTTATAGACTCCGCACTAGGACGAACCTGTGTCGCGGCAGTCTACACGACCTTTACCAAATATATGTTATATTTTTAGGTTATATTTATATGAATATCTTACCAAAAATTGAGTACAACCATGTTAGAAGCCTACTAGTATTTGTAGACGGTATGAAACTCTGATACCATAGGTCGTTTGGTCTCTCGTCAACTGCATATCATTAAAAGAGTTTTAACTCATATAATTTCAAGGCTCTAGGCTTTAGGCAAATTTTATTTTATATCTGATCGAAAACAACGGAAGTGTTTAAATTTTTATATATTTATTTTAACAAATCAACAAACAGGTTATAGTTTTTGATTAAATTTTTAATAGTTTCCTTCCTTTTTGCTTCCTTTAAAAATCGACATTCAGCTAAAATTGCATCTCTTTCTAATAAATAAAAAAGCTATTCCCGATAAAGGTATTTTTTTAATTCTATAAACAAAGCATCGACGACTTTTACGGCTCATAAAAATGATGACCTTTGTTGTAGAGATCATATAATTTCAAAATTTTATTGTTGTAGCACATAAAATTATATCATAAAGTTTTTGTGCTGTGACAATAGGAGGTATAAAACCATAACGAGTGAGTTGTAAAATAATAAAAGAAAAGAAAACAGACAAGATTAAACCTGTAAACGTAAATTGTGTATGAATTATCTTCATCAGCCGCAACAGTCCAGTGCTGGACATGGGCCTCCCCCAATTGGAGGGTTTTTACCATACTCACCACGCTTGGCATTATGAGTATGAAAAAAAACATAGACCAAACTTTCCTTTTTCCATTTTCCTAACACACTGAATATAAATCTTGATGTCAGCTAAAATTGCCTACAAAAGTGTCAGAAAGAGTTAAAAATATTATGTGAAATAGGCTGTTTATGTATGTATAGCATACATAAACAGCCACAACAGTCCACTCTCAACCTGGGCCCTCCCCTTATTGGGTGGTATTGCCATACTCGCCACACTTGACAGGCGGATTGGCGAGATGTTGCATTCACAGACAACGCTGTTGCCCGTACCCTGGTTGATTATCCCTAAATCGTTTTTTACGACATCCACGAGTAAAATTGGGGTGATGCTATTCTTAGCTGGCATCACACGGCGCGGTACGGAGGATATACAAGGACATTTTTCGGAAGTGCACTTTCACTGTTCACGACGAATATTCCGTCATCAACATGCTTGATGTGGTTTTTGGCTGGATGCCTGCCAGATCCTTTGCTTAACGGAAAATTTCAAAGGTTCTATTGTTCTCTTTCTGGCTACAAGTTATGGATATAGAGGGTTCAAAACTTTTTAAAAAACATCTTATATGTAAAGCCACGATCGTTTTAGTACTTATTCAAAAACTTGATTTCAATCATAAAAGTCAATTTAAAAATGAAATATGAAACAAACAGGCAAAAAGACTATAAACAGAAAGAATTTAGTAAGTTATTTAAATTTAAAAATGTGTGAAAGAAAGTAAGTTGAAATATTTGAAGGGGTAAAGGCAAAAAGACAGTAAGAATTTAGTAAGATATTAAAAAATTGTAAAAGAAAGTTAGTTGAAATATTTGAAGGGGTAAAGCAGCCCTTGAAACTAAAACTGAACGATTGTTCTAACTTTAAACAACAAAATAACTGACGAAAATAAACCATAAACGTATCATCTGGCGATTACTGCCGATGATGTAACGTCTGACCTCCATATATATCTATAATATAGATCA
This sequence comes from Tuta absoluta, assembly GCA_027580185.1. NCBI lineage: Eukaryota > Metazoa > Arthropoda > Insecta > Lepidoptera > Gelechiidae > Tuta > Tuta absoluta. The sequence goes on from JAQAHW010000034.1 coordinate 3,581,382, forward strand.
GTTCGTATGTGTGTGTTATCGGAACCTGTTCTGGTGGGATGTAGGCAGCAGGCTTGCTTCAAATGATACCAACGGCCTGGCCGTGTATTGAATTCAAACAGCAATATTATAAGAGTAAAATAAATGGGAAATTTTCAAGAGAGCAATAATAAAATATGAAGTTTTATATCTTTATAAAGTTTACAGTTGTAATTCTTGTAGCAAGTAATAACTGTGTAAATTTCAGTTATTTATTACGAGATAATCTTAGTGGCACACAAGCCACAACGCCACTCGTACATCATCCTATTTCAGTCCACTGCTGGACGTAGGCCTCCCCCAGGGCACGACCTCTCGTTTTCGCCGTCCAGTCGCTACCAGCCGCCTTTTTAAGTCATCGGTCCATCTGGCCGGAGGTCGTCCAACGCTACACTTGCCAAGGCGTGGCCTTTACTAGAGAACCCGCTTACTCCAACGTCCGTCGGTTCTACGACAGATTGTTCAGCCCGCTACCACTTTATTTTGCTACACTTCCAGACTATGTTCGTTACTTTGGCCTTTTTGCGGATAGTCTCATTCCGCATTTTATACACTATAGAGCCACTAGTGGTTCTACTTTATTGAAAAACGTTATACAAGAAGCCGAAATACAATTATCTTAAATGTTACTGCCGTATCCTAGATAAAATAATAAAAAAAAAATACTTGCCTAAAAATACATTAGTCCTCCGTTGCTTAGTTCAACGTTTGGCAAACTATACTAAACCTTCCACCTTCTTCCCTTTTTCGTCGAATCGACTAAAACTGTCAACTTAACTTATGATTTTAGACCAAAGTTTGCCCCTCTATTCAGGTTCTCACAACTATTTTAAAGAATCGGTTTATCGTGACGTCACGAATCACAATAACTTTTTTTAGTCATAATATCGATTCATACTTATATAAAAATGTCAATACGTTTATTTCAAATTAAATTCGATGGCAACGAATCTCGGACGCAAACAAGAGGTGTGTATGATAATTTTTTGTACAACATTTAACTATATGACGTCATGATAATTGTTTCCGCTAGATTCGAATTGTTTTGTGGTAGGCAGGTGGTCATGCATGCCCTGCCTAAAAATTAACGAGACTACTGTCAAATAAACCATCGAATGATAGCATTTCATGTGAACTGAAGAAGGTTACCGCGTTTCTCATCCCCATCAAATTGTTATCTATCATATTTCTCGTACGTACTTGTATTCTCTACATTAATATGATAAAGAGAAAAATTGTTTGTTTAAATTGAATAGGCTCCGAAACATTATTTAAAATTCCTTTACCGTTAGAATCCTACATTATCATTGATGAACATAGGACGCGGAAAGACGATAAGCAGCGGGTGAAACTGCTAGGCAGGCCGCTAGTAGGATAATATATTTTTTCTAAAATATAAATAATTTAGGATTACATAATTCGTTTGAATAAACGGTTTTTGATTTTATTATATAATTTCTGCAACTTACCAATTTATTAACAACCATCGCCAACCAGTTGAAATAATTATAAACAGTATAATCTTACTAAATTGTTTTAAATAAAAAAAACACACCTTGTAAGATTTTTTGCAGGATTTTTTGCGTAGCCTCATAATCCTATGGCGTAAGGCATACTTGAAGAGCAAGGTTGCTGGGGCGCTCTAATAATTGGTGTAATTTATTATGTAGCCATGAATTCTGAATCATCAAGTTTTATGGCCTTTTTTTACTCGCACTGATTCAAAATCTATGGCATCTATTAAATTTACAAAACAACACAGGTTTAAATTTTAGTGTGTTGCTCTATTCTTTTGAGGCGTAACACTCTTGATAGAGTAGTCGTGGTTGTCGGTTGAGAGTTGAGAGCTTCACCATCCGTCGCCACTCTTCTTAAAAAAAAAAAAAGAATATAACGCCTTCACTTTATCAGTCCAGCGCATCAGTGATCCACCGTGCGGTCTTGTTCCCCTTTTCTTTTCCCTGCACCACAAGGAGCTCCAGGAGTCATGGCCGAAGATAGTATGGAGGATAGACGCTGTTTGATGCCGAGTTCGTGAAGGATGCTCTCGCTGGAACAGAATTCCGTCCATGACATCCGAAGCATTCTTCTCCGGCACCACATTTCCAGGGCATCGTTCTTCTTCTTCTAAGTCTCTCTTAAATACCACGTCTTAGCCGCGTAAAAAATAACTGAAAATATTTCAAGTGGCGAACCCGCCCATTAAACTAAACAACTTTCCCCAATGAACATAGGTAGGTTCTATTCGACCGGGTCAATTTGGGGAGGACCAATATTTGGAGCTAATATTTTTACATCCTGTGTAGAAATATGGGAATTGGGAAGCACTAGCGCCCTAACAAGGCAGATTTTTGTGTCCTATGTGATGTTTCGGCTTTTCCAGACGCATCCGCAAACGCACCGTAGCTATTATATACAAATAAGATCGAAATTCGCAATTTTATTTCGTCTGACATACTCGTGCGTTACGGTGCGTTAAAAATACGCAGCGACGGACGACAAATGAGAGAACCGCACTTGGTTTTAAGATTGTGGCTATTAATGATTGAGTCATACTAAAACCTATGTTGTAAAAAGCTATGCAATGAAACCTAAATATTAGTTGTTTACGAGCATGACTCATTTTAACACGATCCTTGATAAAAATCTCACCAGACTCACTAAACTACAAAAAACACACAAAATATATCTGCGTAGGGTATTTGAAACCTGGACTACTAGTCTTATTCCTTTTTATTGTCTAACGCAGTCTAGTTCATATTGTCAGTATCGGGATGTTCGTTGACTCGGGATCCCATACAAAAAGAAGAACAGCGATCAGGTCTTCATAAGTGTTTATTAAAGTACCGCCGTTCCAATAAGTCCCATTTGACAGCTGTCATCTCCATACTAAAAGAGGTGTCAACAAAAGAAAATGGACTCTCTGCCAGGACCAATATTATCACGAATCTGACACACACACACACATTTCACGCCTATTATCCCTTGAGGGGTAGGCAGAGCGCAAACAGCTACAAAAAACTGTAATTTACGCCACTTCTGACAAATATTTGAGGGTCATTCGGAAAATTGTGTATCGCCATAGTGACAGGTTGTCAGCCTCTCGCCTAAAATTGCAATACACACCCTCAAGTCCCTTGGTCACCCCCACGGGAAAGAAATGGGGTGATGCTATTCTAAGCCTGACAGCTAATCTGACAGCTGTCAAATACGACTTTTTGGAACGGCGGTACTTTAGTGCCTGTTTTGTTTTCCTTGCTGACGGTGACGCTATCTCTCTACACTTGGCGTCTGCCTGGCCCGCTGCCAAGGGCGACCTTGCGCTTGGTAGCGTCATCTCTTGTTGCTATAACGAACTAAAATAATCCCCTGCACTGCTTTTAAGAGCCTCCCCGAGTGTAGGTGGCGCTCTTATCACGAAAATGCTGTTCTACTCAATGAAAGCGTAGTATTATTTAAAATTTGTTTCGGTCAAATTGAAGCATGGATATTTGATTACGGTGATAATAAGTGTCTTTTTAGAATTTCTTACTATTACTAGTACCTTATGAATGGTACAGACAGCAAACGTGTTAAACTGGCACTTCTGTTGCGAATTTTGTGCTTGCGAGTGACTACAGTGCCCCACTTATTATCTTCGAGTAAAAAATATATGTACATTTAAAAATAAGCTTCAGTAACTTACACTTCAATCAGGCAATATATTTTTATTTTATAGCGTAGTGATTTTTTTGTTTATGAGGGCGCTAGTTTCGTATGGTTCTTCATTTAGGACTGAAATTGCTATTTCGAGTAGAATACTAATAAATTATTTGATTTCTTGAACTGTGAGAGAGAGATAGCAACAATTGATCGCAACCATACATGTTCTTTTACAAGTAAGGTCAATTGGTGGCTTAGAATAGCATCGCCACATTTCACCCTTAAGACAAGTATAGGTTGAACCCTTATTAGTAGATTTAGAGCTAATTTTTTAAAAAAAAATTATTCTTAAAAAAAAAAAAAGAATATAACGCCTTCACTTTATCAGTCCAGCGCATCAGTGATCCACCGTGCGGTCTTGTTCCCCTTTTCTTTTCCCTGCACCACAAGGAGCTCCAGGAGTCATGGCCGAAGATAGTATGGAGGATAGACGCTGTTTGATGCCGAGTTCGTGAAGGATGCTCTCGCTGGAACAGAATTCCGTCCATGACATCCGAAGCATTCTTCTCCGGCACCACATTTCCAGGGCATCGTTCTTCTTCTTCTAAGTCTCTCTTAAATACCACGTCTTAGCCGCGTAAAAAATAACTGAAAATATTTCAAGTGGCGAACCCGCCCATTAAACTAAACAACTTTCCCCAATGAACATAGGTAGGTTCTATTCGACCGGGTCAATTTGGGGAGGACCAATATTTGGAGCTAATATTTTTACATCCTGTGTAGAAATATGGGAATTGGGAAGCACTAGCGCCCTAACAAGGCAGATTTTTGTGTCCTATGTGATGTTTCGGCTTTTCCAGACGCATCCGCAAACGCACCGTAGCTATTATATACAAATAAGATCGAAATTCGCAATTTTATTTCGTCTGACATACTCGTGCGTTACGGTGCGTTAAAAATACGCAGCGACGGACGACAAATGAGAGAACCGCACTTGGTTTTAAGATTGTGGCTATTAATGATTGAGTCATACTAAAACCTATGTTGTAAAAAGCTATGCAATGAAACCTAAATATTAGTTGTTTACGAGCATGACTCATTTTAACACGATCCTTGATAAAAATCTCACCAGACTCACTAAACTACAAAAAACACACAAAATATATCTGCGTAGGGTATTTGAAACCTGGACTACTAGTCTTATTCCTTTTTATTGTCTAACGCAGTCTAGTTCATATTGTCAGTATCGGGATGTTCGTTGACTCGGGATCCCATACAAAAAGAAGAACAGCGATCAGGTCTTCATAAGTGTTTATTAAAGTACCGCCGTTCCAATAAGTCCCATTTGACAGCTGTCATCTCCATACGAAAAGAGGTGTCAACAAAAGAAAATGGACTCTCTGCCAGGACCAATATTATCACGAATCTGACACACACACACACATTTCACGCCTATTATCCCTTGAGGGGTAGGCAGAGCGCAAACAGCTACAAAAAACTGTAATTTACGCCACTTCTGACAAATATTTGAGGGTCATTCGGAAAATTGTGTATCGCCATAGTGACAGGTTGTCAGCCTCTCGCCTAAAATTGCAATACACACCCTCAAGTCCCTTGGTCACCCCCACGGGAAAGAAATGGGGTGATGCTATTCTAAGCCTGACAGCTAATCTGACAGCTGTCAAATACGACTTTTTGGAACGGCGGTACTTTAGTGCCTGTTTTGTTTTCCTTGCTGACGGTGACGCTATCTCTCTACACTTGGCGTCTGCCTGGCCCGCTGCCAAGGGCGACCTTGCGCTTGGTAGCGTCATCTCTTGTTGCTATAACGAACTAAAATAATCCCCTGCACTGCTTTTAAGAGCCTCCCCGAGTGTAGGTGGCGCTCTTATCACGAAAATGCTGTTCTACTCAATGAAAGCGTAGTATTATTTAAAATTTGTTTCGGTCAAATTGAAGCATGGATATTTGATTACGGTGATAATAAGTGTCTTTTTAGAATTTCTTACTATTACTAGTACCTTATGAATGGTACAGACAGCAAACGTGTTAAACTGGCACTTCTGTTGCGAATTTTGTGCTTGCGAGTGACTACAGTGCCCCACTTATTATCTTCGAGTAAAAAATATATGTACATTTAAAAATAAGCTTCAGTAACTTACACTTCAATCAGGCAATATATTTTTATTTTATAGCGTAGTGATTTTTTTGTTTATGAGGGCGCTAGTTTCGTATGGTTCTTCATTTAGGACTGAAATTGCTATTTCGAGTAGAATACTAATAAATTATTTGATTTCTTGAACTGTGAGAGAGAGATAGCAACAATTGATCGCAACCATACATGTTCTTTTACAAGTAAGGTCAATTGGTGGCTTAGAATAGCATCGCCACATTTCACCCTTAAGACAAGTATAGGTTGAACCCTTATTAGTAGATTTAGAGCTAATTTTGATAAACTTGAGTCTTACCAAAAATTTTGCAGGTAGGTATGATCAGACCATGAATAAAACTGAGCAAAGTAAACAAACAAAATCTAATGAGAATAAGGCATACAAAAACATGAATTTCTATGAACAGTCGAAAATAATTTATCGCTTTCCCACCATAATGTTTCATAGCCTAAGCAAGCCTGCAAAGTTTTTCAGCGTTTTCATTGCACCGTGACACCCGGTATACGAACACCCTACCTAATTGAAACCGCATCAAAACTGAAATAGTTTTACTGCTGTCCAGCTGCGCAGTATGAAATAAACGGACGAACATGTACTACACTTTATTATAGATGTTGTGGATTATTAATTGCGCTGCCAGTTTCAAACTTGCATTAATCCAGTCTTTCAGTAGACTGTGTAACATGCTTCACAGAAAAAGAAAAAGAATCTACGGTTACAGTTTAAGTTCGGAGTAAAAGTTGATCGATATTGATATGGAACTATAATGCAAATTTTCTTTCGCAAGTCTGACAAATATGCTAGCTACGGTAAATGATCCCAAGTTTTGAAAGCCCGGGGGCAGCGCGTTTTAAAATCCTGGTGGTGCCACCTTCTTAATGTATTAGGAACCACATTTTCATAAGAAACTCGTAAATTGTAAACTTTGTAGGGAAAGTGACTTAAATATAAACGAGTAGAGTCAAATTGTACTTAGGTCAATCAATATGCTACAACGTCAAAATGACTAGGGTCAAAAGGTTCTCACGAGTCACGACTGATTGATCCGACGACAGAATACGACAGCGTCAAAATGTATAAAAAGCAACTCAACAATTTTTTTGTTTTATACCATCCGAAAAACAAGTTAACCAGTACATATTTATTACACATCTTTAAAAGAAAAAACTTTATACTGACTTTTCATTGTTAATCCACCAGCTGATTGGCAATTTTGTATGGCAGATCTACATTCTATTAGTCATAATAAAAAATTATCTAGTTTCTATGTCACAAAAACCGTAAAATCTCTCGAAAATTTGAGCGCGAAATGATTGGCTGTTTCTCTCTGGCGCAGCGCGAATGAAAGGGACCAAATTTTCAGGAAAACCCGGATCTCGTCTTTCTTGGGGCTTGTCATACCCTTTATACTTCAATGTATTTTTACTATTGAGTAGTATTTCAAATACATATTGTTAAAAAATTGCGTAGTGTTCAGGTACGAACGATTCATAACATTCTGCAGTTCAATAATAATTCCAACGTATAGCCGAAACGAATCAATTTGCTCTCAAAACAGTGCACCTCTAAATATTGTTCATGTTCCTATTAATGTTCGTGTTCTGTACGTGGTGACCCAAAACTGTGTTTCAAAGGTATTATAGTTAAGTAGTTTAAGGTATTGAACTGAACAGTATTCACGGAAAAAAATATATGTAAAAAAAATGTTCTTTCCTATGCAAATACAAGCTAGTCACGTTTTAGGTAGCTGTCCATACAATTTGTTACAATTACTGAAGATGTAAATAACAAAAGTACTCTCTGGCAGGGCGACAACAAGATCCATTCTTTAGTTTTTTACACTATGTATCCAAATATTGCCTGAAATAAATATCTATAAATACATTGCGATCTATCAAGGCAAGTTGCGAAATTGTAGGAGTTGTACTTAGAAAATTCGTTTTGTAAGCGGATTAGGTACCAAAAGGAAACCGTTTTGTAATCGGATTAGGTACCAAAAATAAAAATATGTCCCGTAAAGGATGCAGTAACAGATATTTTCGGTACGACGTCATACGCTTTACCGTTTTCACCGAAATAATTTAGTTTATACAATCCCTGCTGGAAAGTTTTACAGTTTCATGTTGTGGTTTACCTGTTGTAATGTTTTAAGCACTTTAAGCTTATTTTTTACACTTTATACTAATGTTTACATCACTCACTAGTATAATAAAGAAGATATAAGTCCTTACCTAGTACTTACGTATAATATCGTCACTACGCAGTACGCACAAGTAAAACCCCGTAGGTTGGCAGAAACCCGCAAATGCCGCCTCAGGGTAAATCGACCGCGTTGCTAATAGGCTTCACAGGTTTCAAATAAGAATTGTAACTACACTCGATGTCGTCGAGATATCACTACACTACACAGTACAGTCAAGATCAGGCTGGGTTAGACAGTTTAGACTTTGGACCGCGCGCATAAGACTTACATTGGCAGTTTGAATGTCTAACCACACGTGAGCTTGACTGTAAAAATAAAGTCGGTCCCCGTGTCTGTCCCAATGTATGCTTTGATCTTTATAACTACGCAACGGAATTTAATGCAGTTTTTCTTTAAAAGATGGAGGGATTTTTGGTCGTGAAGGACACCGAATCGTTCAATGATCCGATGAATTGTGGTGCCATCTTTTTAGCGGCTACTACTAGTAGTAGACGTCTGACATGGTTGTAGATCGACCGCCGCCTATTTAATCATAGACAGTAACTGGTACCGCAACAGCTTAACGTGCCCTAAGAAACGCGGGACCTTCATTCGTTTAGGACAATCAGTGGCCTATGTTATGAAACTACAGGCTACAAATCTACAGGTGAAATTTGTAGTATATTGCGTAGCCGGTTGATATTCCCGGTATCATAATGGATAACCGACTACGCAATGAGCATATGATTTCACCTTATAAATTGTAGCCTGTAGTTTGATAATATCGGACACAGGTGGTTCAGCCTGCAACGTCCTAACAGACTGGGAAAAATTTGCGCGTCAATTCGAACCCGGAACCTTTGCGGTACATGCAGTCGTACTACCACTGCACCACCACAGTATAATTAATAGTACTAGCGTAGCACCACTAGAGATGGGCGGTGGGTATATACCCAATCTACCCATTTGGGTATTTACCGGGTATTTAGGTATTTACCGGGTAAATACCCGTATGCACCCAATTTGGTGGGTAGATTGGATTTAATTTTTTTTCTCATAAACCGCGATAGAGAGAGAGTTGAAGTTTTCGTAGATAACGTATTTCTGTCGCGGCTATAATAACAAAAACTAAAAAACAGAATAAAAGACATATTTGGGGGAGCTACCATACAAATTATTGGTACGGAGGCTGTATCTCGTAAATCAGTATACCTAATATGGTCATGAAACCATGAAAGAACGCCCGTAGTAAACAATAAACGTGAAAAAAAAAGCTTTTCAAAACAGTAGAAAACCTGCCATGGTGAAATGATTTTTATTGCATTGAAATGAATTAAGTTCGAATCTTATTTATAGTAAATAAATAAGATTAAGCCCTTAGGGCGTGTCCAACAAGTTCTTTGCCGGTTTAACAATTTATTATGTGTTTCTGTATAACTTTATCATATCGTTATTTTTTATTTTAAAATAGCTTTTTGAGATTTCAAAAGAATCCCGGCGCATATACGGACTACGATATGTCTTATCACAAAATTGAAAGTCTTAGGCCCGTATTTATAAAATTGCTCTCAACTCCAAGCAGTAGGTACATAAGGTGATAGAGAGACAAACAATAATGTTGCCAATTCGGAATCCTTAATATCAAAGAAACTTAGATTAGTTATTAAACTTTTTTATCGTTAGGTACATTTTTTCTACTTATTCATTAATAGTTTTTCTTTGATACTTGTAAAATTTTCTCAATTTAAATGTTTAAACAAAGTTTAGTTGATTTTTGATAATTTTATTTTACTTTTGCACGTTTATTGTACGTACGTATAGCATGTTGATTAAAATTAAAGAGTTTTAATACATACCTACCTAAAACGAAATATTTTTCTTAAATCTTCCCAATTATAATAAATCTTGGCAATTTTATTTGTTGTGTGATAAAAACTAAACTTGAAAAACTCGTAACTCCAGGGTTAGTCGGGTCGTTGGATGACTCGGTGTCCCACAAGAAAAGAAGGAGAAACTAATGCCCGTATTTATAAAGCGATTTTGAGATGTCGTTAGTACTGCTGATATTTGTACATATTGATCTCAAAATCGATGTCAGCGTTGAGAGCAGTTTATAAATCCGGGCCTTAGTTCAGTTACCCAAGTTTTTTCTTTTACAATAAAAATTGATTTTAGACGACACTGCCCCCAGGATAATTCGTTGACACTTTATATTAAATTTTTATTTAATTTTTTTAGAACGAATATTTGAAATTTGTTGCAGTATCTATTCTTCATTAAAAAAAAACATCAATTTAAAAATTTCAACATTGTAACTATCACAGTTTACGAGATACAGCCTCAATCCCAAAAAAAAAGCAAAAATATCATGTTTTCTGTATGGGAGCCTCCCTAATTTATATTCTATTTATTAGTATTTGTTGTTATAGCAGCAACAGAAATACATTATCTGTGAAAATTTCAACTGCCTATCTATCGCGGTTTATGAGAAAAAAAAAATTCAATCTACCCACCAAATTGGGTGCATACGGGTATTTACCGGGTACGTACGGGTATTTACCGGGTATATAGGTATATACCCGGGTAGTTGCCCATCTCTAGGCACCACACACATTGGTCGTCAATAAATAAATAATAATTATAAATAAATATCCTGGACAATTCACACAACTCTATTTAGCCCCAAACTAAGCAAAGCTTGTATACTATGGGAACTACACACACACATAAATATCACTTTATCCATGGCGGGGTAGGCAGAGCGTTATCGGCCTTAAAAATACGGTTGCTACTAAGGGAACTATATTGCTGATTGTAATACTTAAACACTTCCTAAGGGTGGGTTCATACTTACTACTACAGGGGCTCACCGCGTGCTGTACGCTTGTTAGTTTAAAATGACCTGCGCAACCCACGCATTGTAAATCACGCGCGCGGGTGTCTTAGTGTCTTCATACAGTCGGTTGTAGCACATAAGGTACCAGGGGTACTCCAAAAGAACTGAATTATTTTGGAACCCAGCAGTATTTTCTTCTTGACATGAATATATATTAATAGAAAATCACTTCTTTTATAAGAATAAGTTATTTTTTTTTATTATTTATTAACTTGGGATAAAAATAATTCAGTTCTTTTGGAGTACCCCTGGTACCTTATGTGCTTTAACCGACTGTACTAACACGCGTACAACCCGCTTAGAGCACGAATAGAGCCCGCGTAAGTCTAAAACTGTTTTACACGTTCGATTCAAAGTTATAATAAGGTATACAGAACAAAACGTACAATGTAAGGAATGATCATAAAATCGAACGCCTCGCAAATCGAATTCCAAATATAGTTTGATATCAAACTGTATTGCGTTGACTTTGCTATGTTACGATACCCAGGCGTTTATAATACAGTTCTATGCCGTGTAATGCCGGCTTAGAATAGCATCACCCCATTTCTTTCCCAAAGAAAATCGTAAGAAGTGACTAAGGGACTCGAGCGTGTGTATTGCTATTTTAGGCGATGGGCTAACAACCTGTCACTATGGCGATACACAATTTTTCGAATGACCCTCCAAATATTTGTCACACGTGGCGTAAATGTCCGTTTATGCGGCCGTTTACGCTCTGCCTACCCCGCAAGGGATTATAGGCGTGATGTGTGTATGTATGTATGTATGTAGTCGAGTAGTAGAGTTGAGGTTTATTTAGAGGTAGTATAAATAGAGATTACCTCATCGTTTGAGGTAGGCTCTACTTGAACGTGTTGTTTGTTTTTTTAGATAAGTCAAGCTAGTAATTAATTATAGTACAGTACGTACCTACGTATAGTACTTACGAAGACAATCCTTTAACTACCTGTAGCCTTCATATCAAGTTATCAATCAATTGGACTCGATTCAACGTTTAATATTGTTTTATAAATACCGAATTTTTGGGCTACGGGTATACAGGGTGTAAGGGACAACCCTCCGAATACTGGTAGGGTGCATGCACACATACCATATTTGTGTTCTGAGGGCTGTACCTTACGCCCTGTATACCCCCATCCGAACATACTTAATTTATCTACTAGGAAATGCGTAAAATCTTTAACAATTTTAGATATTAATTTCTTGTAAACTTTTCGTCGTTTTTTTAGTACTGGACTCTTCGATTTTAGCCCCGGAGCGTACTATTATATATTCTGTGCCGGAGCTTTGAAACCTACACCTGACTGTTTGGTGAGAAGCTGTAGCTCACCCGGAGAAGTTTGTGTGTTTGTTCAAACAACCAGTCCAGTCTCGCCCTTGGGGCGTGATTGGGCTAAGAAGTTGTTCCGGGAAGAACGGATCGGACTGAAACTAAATATATTATTATAGTAATAGTTGCGATGCCGTAGGAATTTTATACTATGATACTATGGCAGAAAATAAAATGAGTGCTACGCTTCGTTCAAACAAAACGTATTTAAACTCATGAAATAACAATTTTGTACTATTCTTAAACGTTGTAAACAATAATAATGTAAACAACTAGTGGCAAATGTATCGGACTAACACGAAAATCGACAAGCTCAAGGTCAGCTACGTTTTGTGTACTCTGTTTACGAGGATTTTGAGTAAATGACGTGTTATTTGGCCTCTGACTACGGTCGAGCAAAGATTTGTTTAAACTTTGTTGATTTTTGAGTAGTATGCCGGCTTGTTCGTTTCAGGTACACCGACGCGATTCTAGTAACGAGCGACACTTTGCTTGTAAATTTACTATCGGAGGGCAATTTCTTTTCAAATTTTTCGACCTATGTTCCATAGGGAAAGTTGTTCAGTTTCACGAGTACCATGCCATGACCTCCTGTCGGCTTGTTAAGATAAAAACCCGCCATAAATTGAATGCTTAATTTTTTTTCAATAATAATATATACCTAACACGGGAAGTATTTTCAAAATTTCGTATTCAAAATACCCAAATGTTTAGATGAAGGACTACTTATTTCATTATCTTGTTGATTCTACAGTTTTCTAGAATTTGCTAGTAACTAAGCGGTAGTCAAAATGGACACTTAGTATATCGTAAGTAAAGTAAACGTAGCTAACATGACGTCTCGGGCCTAGTCACGCGTGACTCCTTTTACACTTGTTGGTTTCAGCCAACTTATTGGAGTTATTGACCAATTATTGACTTAACTTCTTTTTTATTGGCTATTATTAGGTAATCAGCAACTAGAATGTTGACATGCTAAGCCGGATTAACACCTAAGTGGCATACGTTTCGTTCACGTTTCGTTCTACTACATATGGTAGTAATAATAACAACAAATGTGACAAGCATAATCAATTAAAGTGGCCTACTAGTGGTAGTAGGCGGTTGAAAAACTCTGACACGAGGGTTCATCGGGTCGTTAAGCGACTCGGTGTCCCACACGAAAAGAGAATCAATTAAAAATTTAAAGACACGACTGATCGCTGAGAGAAAGCCTAGCTTATGATTAGATTCCTCCCATACAATTCCCATTCTAATTTGTTCACTAGTTAACGATTAACAGCACTTCAAAGAATCGCACATACATACATGAACTCTAAAAACATTACACTCCTCTTTTTGGTTGGGCAGTCGTGTTAAAATTTACTAGTAACTGATATTGTAGTGAAAATTGAAGCGAGCCCTCCATCGGAAACTACCGCTCAGCTGAGTTTCTATGAGATGAGAAACCAATTATAGTTTCAGATTGCGTATTTCGTGAGGCCATGTATTGAACTTAGTTACGCTTCCCCCATTATACCTAGTTCCATTATTGCGACGATGATTGCAACCTATGTTCTATAGGTAAGGTAACAATTTGGGTATAACAAGCCGAAATACTACTTATGAAACTGAACAACTATCCCAAAATATTTTTTTAATGGGCCTCCCGTTCAAATTTGCCGTCCAGCTGGTTAATTTATTATACGATGATTGCAACCTATGTTTTATAGGTAAGGTAACAACTTGGGTATAACAAGCCGAAATAGGCAAAGGTACTTATGAAACTGAACAACTATCCCAAAATATTTTTTTAATGGGCCTCCCGTTCAAAATTGCCGTTCAGCTGGTAAATTTATTATGGGACTAGCTTTTAGCTATGTTCTAAAGGGAAAATTGATCAGTTTCATGGATACCTTGACCGCTTTTCGGCTTGTTGTACCCTTTTTGTTACTTCTTGTTTACAGGGTGTAAGGGACAGCCCTTTGAATACTTATAGGTTGCATTCTGACTGTGGAACTGAACAACTTCCCGTGAGAAAATATTTCATGAAAAGTAAAAAAAGAATGACTTCCCATAAAAAAGGCAGTAAGCTGATCGTGATTTTGTATCTGAGGTCAAATATTTTTTGTCGTTTCCTGACATTTGTTTCTATTGGAAAGTTGTTAAGTTTCATGGTCTTCATGCACCCTATCAGAAGCAGTATTCGGAGGGCTGTCCCTGACACCCCGTTGGTTAGTTTTCAGTACCTACCGGTCACTAGTAAAATTTCATCTTAAAGAAGTACCTACTCATACCTACCTATTGTTTGAGCACGTGTACAGAATACAATGTCTTCTTGCGTCCTTTACATAGTACTTAAGTACCTACAGCTTAGTTCACGTCACGACTTGCGTAAAAGATTATAAGTAATAACTTATTTCTATACGGTGAGCCGCTAATCTATATTCCCTCGTTTGTTCCCCATTTTGGGAACTACCGGCACGTGCCGGGTAGATTCAGTCCAATACGTTCTTCCCAGAACAACTCGTAAGCTTAATCGCTCCCTAAGTGCGAGATTGAGCTGGTTGTTTGAACAACCACAAAACTTCTCCGGGTGAGCTCCTGCTCACCACCAGTCAGGTGTAGATTTTAATAGCCCCGGGGCTAAAATCTAAAACTAAAAAAACTAGGTCTAGAACTAAAAAAACAAGCTACCTAGCTAGCAATTATTATGTTTATATATTCGGACAAATTACCAGCTGTGGACTGTTGTGGCTGTTAATTTTAATGCTAATTAGGACAAATTTTGAACCTCCCATACTAATATTGACTATTTATACACTTTGCATGTGAAGTTAAATTTTCCCTCATTCCCATTCTTCTTATATTCCAGACATATATTTTCCTTGGTCGGAAACTTTTTCTAGATTTTCTCTTTGTCCTCTTAAAGTGAGATAGGTAGGTACCTACGCTGTAAACAAGAAATAGTCTACTGTTACATCTGATATTTTACATGGAAATGAGATGTCTATTTTCAGGACAAATAACCTGCGTGAATAAGAATAAATATACTCAATCTCTTTGTAGCGACGGTCTAACAATGAATACAAACCTACCTTATTTATCTAAGTAATACATACATACACAGATAAACATACCACGCTTATGATAATGCGGGGTAGGCAGAGCGTAAACAGTCACAAAAACTGTCATTAACGCCACGTCTGACATACATTTGAGGGTCATTCGGCAAATTGTGTATAGCGATAGTGACAGGTTGTCTGCCCATCGCCTGAAATTGCAATACACACCCTTAAGTCGCATAGTCTCCTCTAACGAATCCCACGGGAAAGAAAGTGGGTGATGCTATTCGAAGCCGGCATCACACGGCACTAAGTATTTTGTATATACATACGTAATAATGTGCGACCATAAACATTTTTTCAATAATGCTCTTCAATATAGGAGGATCACATCGATATACGATCAATACTACTCAGCCACGTCGTCCATCAACATGTTTTTACCATATTTTGTACGTCCCACCTAGATACGTCAGAAATAAATGACAAATCTGTAGTTTCTGGCTTCAAAACTTTTATCATCACGAAAAAGCATTCGAAAAAAGAACTGTACCAACGTGCCACTGATTGGGTTGGGTTGTTTTTGAATAAAAAATGTGTTCTCTTTCTTTATTTAAATAAATGAAATGAATATCATATTTCACCTATGACCTTTGAAGCCCACGTTACAGGCAGTATATACACGCGTGACTGAAACTTGCACGTTGCAGGGAAAGGTCACACAATGATCTATTCGAAATAAATAATAATTGGCTGAAGTTGATGAATAACACATTTTACACCCAATTCCGTTTGTAACAGCGTTGCCAACCTGAAAACTACAGATTTGTCGCACACATTTTTGATGTAAGAACAACCATGTTTTAATGATGTTTTATAACTCGAATGAGATCTGCTCTAAGCCGTCTCCTAACATTTAAAATGTCAACCTGAGACTTCAGGAATCGGAATTAGTAAATATTATATGGGTGTAATTTTTTGTATTTGGTGTTTAGAGTTCTTTCCATAAATGTTTAACCCTCAAACATTCTAAGTAGGCAAAAGTAGGTGGCGAACATTAAGGTGCCCTTGGCTTTGGCTAATGGTCGTGTTCTATAAATATAAGCCATGTCGATGGCGTACCACGAAAACTATCGATTTACCAACACAACGTTCCTTCCGGACTCTACCACTTGAACGCTGGGAATAGATCTTCGATTAGTTATGATGATAGTAGGTATGTTTCGAACGGACCATATTACCTTGAGACTAGAAATGAAGTTTATTAAACTTAAAAAACGTTTTTTAAAATATATTTTACCCCCCCGCATTCCATAAAAACCAAAATAGAAAATAAACGTGGTTCTATTTGATAGATATCATAACAAATTCATTTCACCAGTCATTCAGAAAGTAAAAGAAACTACGATCGTCACACACAGCGACACTTCGTAGCACCGATCGAAAATATTAATTAGGTGAAAATTATAATTTTATTTAGGAAGTGGCTACAATAGGCATACTAATCCACTGTTTGGCCTTGATTCCCAATCGGGCATCCCGATTTGGCGGCAATGGCGGTGAGCTCACGCGCCGCGCCTAGCCGTGGCGTGTAGACGGCTGACGGCTGACGGCTCACGGCTCTGTGGCTCCGTCGCGTCCGACAGTCATTACTCCAAGCTACTACACAGCCCACAAGGCTCCATCGCACACCGCCCAGCGGCCGCTCTTTCCCGCGCGTATGCAGTTGCGTTGCTAGTCGAGCGCTAGTTGCTGAACGCACATCTGCCAGGTGGCCAGGACCACGCGGAAAAAAATCAAAATTAAGCGCGTTCGCGAGTGTTTTGAAAAAAAGAACAAGATGGGTGTCGTGAAAAAAAATAAAACGAAACAGAGCAAGGAGGAGAAAAAAGAGTTGAAAGGTAAAAAAGTTGTGAACGGAAAGAAAAATGAAGAGAAAACTGGGAAAGTGAAAAAGAAGAAAACTGTGTCGTGTTTACAGTGCATCAAGTCACAAGATGATGGTAAATATTATGCCAGCAATCCTTAATTTCAATTATCCTAACAATTTATGATATGATCCAATCTAGAATTTATTTAAAGCTAAGAAAATATCTTGTTTATTCACATTTGGCTAGGATACCCAATGCGGACTAATAAAATGTTTTATTTGGCAAAGGACGAGCTCTTTATCCTTGACATTTTCGTCGAAACTGGTTGAAAAGGAATCCAGAAAGAAAAATAATACCTCCTTGTATGCGCGGGAAAAATCGTGTATCGACTTCGAGTAAAAATAAATGACACGCCGTTGTAATCGATGTAATCGTTCATAAGAGTACGTGAAATTGTAATTTAACTATTTCCATTTCCTCTTTAATTACTTTTTGCATGTGTGATTGAGTTATCGTCGAAATTTTGTATCAAGACGACAAAGGATAAAGCGAAAACAGCCTTCGGAAAAATAGTTTTTCACAACTTTAGAACATCGCAAAATTATATCGGTACGCTGGAAAACCAACACATTTATTTGCGTTTTCCCAAATGTCTGAATTGAACTTGACTCACAAGACGTTCTTCGCATAATTTTCTCATTCAGCAAATGTCTAGCCGTTGAATTTGTCACTTTATTATTCAAAGGTAGTTCGTATTTTCAGTAGTCTTACAGACTGAACGGGTCGTTTCTTATCGGCGTAAACCATGAAAACTATTGCCGTCACCCTAAAAATAATAAAAAAGTTTTCGAGTGACAACAACGGAATAACAATTTCTTGGAAAATGTCGCTGTTTATTCTGTATGTTGCAAGTGAACAATGAAAGTTATGGCAAGAAAGGGGGCACAGCAAGATTCTTTGATAAATATGACTGTCATTATCGTATTTGTACGCTATTTCCATGCAATCTTACAAAATATAATGTAGGTGCATACATAGTTCTTATTCACTCGTGGTGGGGTATTTTTGTCTTGCTCATCATATCATTGTAACTTCAATTGGTTGTCCTAATAATTATATACAGTGTGTAAAGGACAGCCCTCCAAAACTTATAGAGTGCATTCAGACCATGAAACTGCACAACTTCCCATGAGAAAATATTTCAGAAAACGTCATTTTTTTATTTCCTTCAGTAATTCTAATTTTTTATCTTGTTACCTGACATATGTTCCGAGGGCAAAGTTGTTCAGTATCATGGTCTACATGCACCCTATCAGTATTCGGAAGGCTGTCTTTTACTTACACCCCGTATGAATATAATAAATTAAAATACATTATGATACCTTCGCTTTTACAGTTGACATTTCTTATTCTGTATCTATATTCTCTAGTGTACTACTGACGTCAAATGAGTAAATAAACAATACGTAGGTTTCTCCGTTGAGTAGCTTAAAGTATTGTACGTAATATTAAGTATTGATTATACCTACTTCAGGCTTAGCAACGGAAAATATCACATACTCACTTTCGGGTCAGCTAGAAGAAATGTAATAATTTAATAAAATAGGTCGTCCTGTTGTGTCATCATTCTTTGTATAATATGTCTCTTGTAGTTTCCGAGCATCAATTATGGAAGTTGAATAACTCGGAAACTACAAACATCGCGGAACATACATGGGTGTGATTTGGATACCTCACAGTGTAAGACATTTAAGTTTTGTCTTTGGACGTCACTATTCGGGCCACCCGGTATGTCTAAAATACTAAATATCACACACACAGATCACGCCTATAATCCCTTGCGGGGTAGGCTACGTCCGACAAATATTTGTGGGCAATTTGGAAAATTATATATGGCCATAGTGACAGGTAGTCAGCCCATCGCCTAGTATTGCAATACATACCCTCGAGTCCCTTAGTCGACTCCTACGACTCCCACAGGAAAGAAATGGAATGATGCTATTCTAAGCCGGGATCACACGGAAATACTAAAAATAGATATCTTAATTACCAGCAGTGGCTCATTAAGCCTTAATAACTCTACTTGATTACTTTGTTTATTCTCTTATCTGTAGTTACCTCCCCCGGAGTTCGTAGGAAACGCTGCAGGGTAGGTAGGGTAAGTGGGCGCAACTAGTTATTCAAAAGGTCATATCTTTGTTAACATCGCCACGTAAAGGTTAAGACTTCGGCGAGGGTAGCTTAGGTTTACGGCTAGACGTCTTCAATTTGCGTAAATTTGCTACAGCAATTCTATCTACCAACTTAAATCGAGGAAAATCATACTTTGCCGTTTCCAAGTCTCAATCCGACGATTACTAAAATAGAATACTCGAAGGTGTATTCAATATAATATCTGCTTCCCCGTTTGAAGACTTTATTTATAGTCTGTGCTTGAGTGAAAATTATAAGGTTTTATTGACGTATAGTGGTTGTGAGTCTTGAATTTAAAGAAGCTCACTCATTGCCTACGGGTACCAAGTGATTCCCTTTTATTTTCATTATGTGTTACTCAAAATTAGCAGTTTTTTCTGAGAAACATTATTTTGTCGAACTTATTATTTCAGGAGTTGAAAAAATTCCAGCATACTTATGGTATTTTTTGCAAATAAAATAAGTAGGTTTTTTTTTCGTGTTGAACACCAAATTGAAATTGAAATTGAAATTCTTTATTCAATGTAGGATAGTATTATCATATCACTTATTGACGTCATGAACCGTCATTGTAAAAAAAAGAAATTTGTATCACACAATTTTCTTTTTTTTATAACAATTTTGTAATGTCCTAATAGAAAACCGGCTCGGGCGGGAGAAAAAAATAAAAATCAAAGCACTACCACGGGGCTGGCCAGGTTAATCACACGGCATGTAACTTTACGCCACCACCATCTGAAAACGATATTTGTTTCAAATTGAAGTCAAGATTTTTAAAGCGTGTAGTTTACATGCGTATAATTAATCAGACCTCCTGAACAGGAAAAACCCACCAAAAAACCTGCCCAGAAGTGCTCCTACTCTAAATTAACAATCGTACTAGCCCCTAAGCTACCCTAGCTAATTCTGTAAGTAAAAAAAAATATGTATAGACCAAAAATGGCTACATATTTTTTTTTTGTAAAAATTGCAGTAGATAAATCTACCAGTTTTAACTTATAAAATATTTACTATAAACAATTGAAACTACATCCATGCAGATTTATAAAATTAAATTTACCAAGTCGTCCAACGACCCGATGAACCCTGGTGTCATAGTTGTTCAACCGCCTATTACTAGTAGCAGGCCTCTGACATGGTTGGGTAACGACCGCCATCTAAATAATCATAGACAGCAAACGGGACCGACGGCCTAACGTGCCCTCCGAAGCACGGAACCATTCTTCTTTTCTGACATCAGGTGGTTCAGCCTGCAATATCCTAACCAGACTGGGAACACATTCACAAAGTGATAATAATCAACTTCGTGAGTGACCCACCGAGAATCGAACCTCTAATAGGTGTTCTGTGTCCTTCGTGGTTAGTGACCCTTAAACCTGCAAGTCACTTCTTCCATTTAGACAACGCGGTGACGCCGATTTGTCATAAAAAAAACCATTTCCTAACCTGTTACCATGGATAACAAAACACTACTAAAGTAGTTAGTATTTTTTTTACGCCGTGTGATGCCGGCTTAGAATAGCATCACCCCATTTCTTCCCGTGGGAGTCGTAAGAAGCGTCTAAGGGACTCGAGGGTGTGTATTGCAATTTTAGGCGATGGGCTGACAACCTGTCACTATGGCGATACACAATTTTCCTGATGACCCTCAAATGTTTGTCAGACGTGGCGTAAATGTCCGTTCTATGCGACCGTTTACGCTCTGCCTACCCCGCAAGGGATATAGGCGTGATGTGTGTATGTGTGTGTGTATTGGTTATTATATAGTAATTAGCGGCCCGCCCAGCAGTTTCCCCTCTACTTCCCGTTTTCATGTGGAAATGTGATCATTTCGCTGCTTAAACTTAACATTTAAATCTTCCTCTATAAAAAAGCGGATAAAAATCCATTGCGTAGTTTTGACGATCTAAGGATATAACAGCACTTTATTTTATACTATGTAGTGATTACTGTTTTGAGTTTTTTAAACTAACAAGTATCACTCACGATGTGAGTTTACGCGACTTACTTGTTTTTATTGGAAGAAGGCTGCCGTAATCAGTCGAAACGTAGAGGGATAACCTCTGTACCAAATAGTTTTATTATTCAAGTATGCCGCGTAAACCTACATCACTGTTTTGAGTGTTCAAACACTGAATGATTGATGATGAATTCAAATTCATCGCTGTAGAGTAGAGGCCTATA
Source organism: Tuta absoluta (assembly GCA_027580185.1). Classification (NCBI taxonomy): domain Eukaryota; kingdom Metazoa; phylum Arthropoda; class Insecta; order Lepidoptera; family Gelechiidae; genus Tuta; species Tuta absoluta. Next base: position 3,602,916 of record JAQAHW010000034.1, read on the forward strand.
CCCTGCAGTGGGTGGATGTGGGCTGAGGATGATGATGATGATGATTCAAATCCCGGAACCTTAGCGCCGCAGGTAGTGGTCTCATTCCAATGTTACCGTCTAATATCTCTAACTAAAATAGCACTGTTACTTTCAGTTAATTAGGCTTAGACAAGGACAGAACATGGTCGCCTCTTTAATTGTCTAAGATTTTACGCATTTTTCGCGGTATCTGTCAAAATGGAGCGGCGATTAAAAATATGACATACAAGGGAATCTGCGAAATCGCGCGGAAATCGTGGACTTTTAAGACATGCCATGACTTTAATAGACTATAACTATAGTCACGTGTAGATTATATTCGGGTGTAGCTTATAGCCAGGTGTAGATTTCAAAGCCCCGCGCCCCGGGACTAAAATTGTAGAGTCCAGCCCTAAAAAAGACTATAACATCTACTATCCTTTAGCCGTGTGATGCCGGTTTAGAATAGTATCACCCCATTTCTTTCCCGTGGGAGTCGTAAGAGGCGACTAAGGGACTCGAGGGTGCAATTTTAGGCGATGGGCTGACAACCTGTTTCATGGCGTTACACAATTTTCCGAATAACCCTCAAATATTTGTTGACGTGGCGTATATGTCCGATTTTTGCGGCCGTTTACGCTCTGCCTACCCCGCATGAGATTATAGGCGTGATATGTGTATGTATGTATCCTTTAGTCCTTCTAGTCAGTAACGTGAAATCGAGACAAGTGGCACTGCCTCTGCGCGACATCGGTCGTCAAAATAGGCGAATCGCTTTCTTGCAATGCGGGCCTCTCAAAAGTCGCCTTCAGAGCCGATTGGCCACCATCTGGCCATTACATCTGATTTCGCGTGATGATCAGTAAACCAGCCGGACCGACGTCATAACCTACTTTCCGTGTCGTGTTTACATCCCAAATGCCGCCTGTGTCGTAACTAGCAACGCTGGCGGTTTTACTCTAAACACCAATACACCATGGCTTCAAGGTTCATTCCATACCTACCTACCTACTATGGGTATACCTACAGCAGAAAAGTATGACGAAAGATTTTGTGGCAATATTTTTCGTTGGTTCTGTTGGAATGTATTTTGCTTTAGTTGTATTTTACTTTCTTACACAGAATTGAAACTTCTTGACGTAGAACCGATCCTAGAAATACGCGATTTAAAGCTGAAAACTTAATCTTTCGTTGGCATCGACTCTACCGTTGTAAAAGAATATATTGCTCTTAAATTACAACCTGATCGATGTAATTTAATAATCCTTCTTTTTAATCCTCAAATATTCCTTTTGTTTCAATTTAAAAATACGAATCTATTTCGGTAGCGGAAAAGTTGAGTTTGTAATGAAAAATGCCCTTTTTAGCATGCTTGTCATCCATTTCAATATTATTAATTTACAACAGCCAAGCCCTGTTAAATCAGCCATGATTAAGTATGATTGTGTTTGGGCTACATCCAAATCCAGAAATAGGCAAGTTCACAAGTTTGAAGAAATATCGTGTTTGTTTTCTTACAACAGATAAAGCTACAAATCATGCCTAACGGGGTAGACAGAGCGCCAGGCGTTTAAAAACGGTTAATTTTCGCCACGTTTCGCCACGTTCACACTAAGAGAGTCGTTCAAAAAACATATTTTTTGTTGTTTTTTGGACTTAAATTTTAGCCCCGGGGCCATGAAATCTACACCTGACTGTTTGGTGGGGAGCAGGAACTCACCCGGAGAAACGTGTTATTGTCACTGTAAGAACAAGTTGTCAGCTCACCGTTTAAAAATTGTAGCATATCGCTTCTTATGACATCCAAGGAGAATAAGTGGGGTGATGATATTCTAAGCCGGCACGACACAGCAGTTTCTGTTCTTCGCGGTTTTCGAGAACTTGCAACATTGCACCGCAAGCAACAGGGAACTTGGAACTTTCGCTATCGCTTTAGCTTACCAGCGGTGTAACACGTTGAAGTGTTTTAAATTCGGTTCTCGCGGTTTGTTTCCTTCCATTGGCTATGCCTACAGAAAAGTAATAAAATACAAAGTTTCTCATGCAGTTTCGTTGTAATCAGTTGTGGTTTTCCTGTAATAACCATCGCAATTATTATTAGGTAGGTGCGTATCTTGCAAAAAATATTAAGTTTTAGGTTTTTGTTCTGTGTTATAATGAACAACATTTTAGGACTACGAATATTATGGCCCCGCAGCTCTACGTATCGTATTGTTGGGTGACGGTTTATTAATTTAGTTCTCATAATTTAAAATTTTCAGTGGAAATACTAACTTTACTGAATAAAACAGGAATATACATATTCCTATGTCGGTGTTTACTCTGTTGTATTATACTGTACTCGTAAAATTTGTAGAAAGTACAGTCAAGCTCAGGCTGGGTAATACAGTTTGTACTTGGGATAGTTCTTATGCCGCGCGCATAAGGCTTACATTAGCAGTTCGAGTGTCTAACCAGCTTTACAGTAACTTACTCTCTGACTGTGATACTCTTTTATACTGTGGTAATAATGGTAAAAATTATTGAAAGAACCTTACCCTCTGCCGCTTTGAATTAAATGACGTCAATGTTTCGTTAATATAAAAGATCAAACAAACCTACTTTGTTATTATTTTGGGCAGTCGCTTACAAAGAAAATAATTAAATAACTAAGAAACACTTATTTTGCATATTTATTAAAAAATATATGTTAATATTGTAGGTACCTATGTAAATAATAAGAAGTCCTACATGAAAGATAAGCTAGAAACAAAAGAAATACGTAAGGCACACTAACCTCAATTCGGGACATAACTAACCTTAAATTAGCGTTTTCACTTACCGTCAAATAGATTTAGAAAAGGATAGGATAGATATCGAAGTCTTTTCATGTCTTTCAAGTAATTTGACGCGAAATACGCAGTGTCTGCCAAAATAAGGCGACGAAGAAAAGGAGCCTAAATTGAATAGAAATATCGAAGAACTCATTGTAATTTTTAAACATGACAAACCTAAGATATCTCCTCTCCTTTTCCAAACCTATTTGATGGAAAGTGCCAGCGCTAATTTAAAGTAAGCTAAGAGATTTTATTTCCCGAATTGAGGCCAATATTTATGAAATACAGGTACCTACGTGTTGAGTAAAACCAAAACATGTCATTAATTATGTCTGTATATGACAGCTGAAATATCATAAAATTATATAAATCGTATCAGCTAGCCTTGGGGCGATGGATGCCGACGGCTTCATATCGGTGCATAAAATGAACAAAATATTGTCGAGTTATTGCATGTCATAGATATTTATTTTATGTGCTCGAACTCTTAGAGATGATAATTATGTGCGTATTATGTAGTGTGATGCCGGCTTAGAATAGCATCACCCCATTTCTTCCCGTGGGAGTCGTAAGAGGCGACTAAGGGACACGAGGGTGTGTATTGTATTTTAGGCGATGGGCTGACAACCTGTCATTATGGCGATAGGTACATAATTTTCCGAATGACCCTCAAATATTTGTCAGACGTGGCGTAAATGTTCGTTTTTGCGGCCTACCCCGCAAGGGATTAAGGCGTGATATGTGTATGTGTATGTATGTATGGTAGTGTGATGCCGGCTTGGAATAGCATGCAAAACCCCATTTCTTTCCCGCGGGTGTCAGTAAGTGGCGACTAAGCGACTGTACGGTTTCATGTGTATTACAATTTTGGGCGATAGACTGAAAACCTGTTACTATAGTGATACACGTTTTTTTAACGGCCCTCAAATATTTATCAGACGTGGCAAAAGCGACCGTGTTTTACGGCCGTTAGCGCTCTGCCGCAAGGAATAAGGCGAGATATGTGTATGTATCTCTATTCAACCCAAATGACAGGAACACACATTATGCGATTAAATCAAACATTGTCCCTCACTAATATCACGGCCAATGTCCACCTGTAATACAAACATACAAACACGCACAATACTGTTCCACTGTAATTATCAGTACCCACCTCACAGTCGGGTGCTCTTCGGTGGTGTTGCCAACCGTTAATAAAAATATCATTTATAAATAAATGTTGGAAGGGAAATGAGCTTTAGCAACTATGAAAAAGTATTTTCAAACTTAGGCCTAATACAAAACAATAAATATATAGGCCTAAGTATATATATAGCTTTTCTAAATCTATTCAAATCTGTAGTTATATATAACTTTAAGTGTAGTATATTAAAATACGGTATGGTATGATTAAGTATATTAATGAATGTAAACTGTCTAATCTTACCTATTTTTATGCACTACGCTTTTCTTCCCTTTGATTTTTCCTCCATCCAAAGGTTGTCTGGCAAAGGCACGTTTAGTTAAAAGATTTACTGTTATTTATTTGTGTTTTGAATGTGCAATAAAGTGTTTTTACTTACTTGCTTAAGCTTCTAACTAAATTAGCTAAATTAAAAAGATCCCCGCATAGTGCGCCAAGGCCGAACCTGTCCATTATACTGGCAGCGTTCCTTCTTTGGATCGCCAGCGAGGCGCGTTGGGTCAAGAAGAACCCTGTTTGACGGTCTCCGCCTTTTAGCCCAGTATAAGCCATACTTTTTTATGTTGCAAAAATATTAAAGTTGTTTATTTTTGGCTTATTGTTTCTGTACCATTGGCCGTACCCAATTTATTATTTTGTGTCATTTTAGGTATATGCTAACATTCTTTCGTTTGCAGTGGACAAAAACGACTTAAACTGGGTTTGGACACTGTATACAGACAGTAAGTCAGTAACATTTATTTACATTGACAATACTGGTACATTTTTATTGTCAATTTAATTATAGACACTTCGAAATTTAATTTAAGAAACGAGCTACCATAATTTGAATCGAAAATTTACGCAAGCGTCAAAAATGACCCAAAATGTAATATTATGATATACTTTACAGACACGCATTACCTACGCAATCGTACAAAAAATAAGCGACTTCAGAATTTTTATAAGTTATGCCCTTAAATAATGCCAGCGGACTACTTCTGTCGTATTCTTTGGGATATCCTGGCGATCAACTTTTTAGCATCTGAATAAGTAAATTCAATACAAACCCACATAATATTGTTTCACTGTCATTATCACTGCCTACCAGCCAACCACACCAAAACAGTTGATTGCTCGTTCGTGGTATTGCCAACTATACATGGAAAGAGAGATTATATACAATTGCTACGAAATTGTTTAAGGGACTGTGAACCGAAAACTTTGCAGGCATGATCAGACCATGAAACTGAACAACGTTTTCTATGGAGGTTATGTTGGTACAAGATAAAAAAGATTCGAGTAGTCGTACAAAAATTCCCGATCAGCTGACTGACTTTCTATGGAAACTCGAAAAGTAATTCGTTTCACAACTAAGGCTCTATAGTAAATGTTGTTCAGTTTCGTATTGTGATCATACCTGCAAAGTTTTCGCGGTACACTGTCCTTTAAACCCTGCTAAAGTACAGACTTATAACAGGCGAAGTTAAAGGGGATCTTTACCTTCTACGGTACCCTAAGAAATTGACAGTGCTTTGTAATTTACCATACTTAGTAATGTTGTTTGATGTACAGTGCATAAAGCGTTTTGTATTTATAAAAAAATCGATTCAATTGTCTTTCTTGTAAAATTTATGCTGGAAAAACGAAGTTTTTGTAGACTTAGAAATTGGGTTGAAGAAATAGGCCAGTGCAATTATTTATGTACGTATCTTTTTCTGTTTAGATTTTATTTCAAGCGCGCATTGGTTACACGCACTAAGTACCTAAGTGACGGCCGATGTGGCGCAGTGGTAGTGCGACTGCCTGCGACGCAAAGGTTTCTGGTTCGATTCTCGGTGGGACACTCACAAAGTTGATATTTATCACTTTGTGAATTTGTACCCAGTCTGGTTAGGACATTGCAGGCTGAACCACCTGAATGTCCTAAAAAAATATGGTTACGTGCTTCAGAGGGCATGCTAAGCTTTATTATTAGATAGATTACTTAGACGGCGGTCGTTCCACAACCATGTCAGAGCCCTTACACTAGGAGTAGGCGGTTGTACAACTCTGACACCAGAGTTCATCGGATCGTTGGACGAGTCGGTATCCCACACGTAAAAAAAGAACCAAGCACCGGCTATTGTACAATTCAGTACAATTCGCATGTACACATCAAACATGAAAACAGTGGTCCGGTTGTATGTTAATTTACATAGTACCATCAAACGGTGAGATCATATAACCTACCGTGTATGGTTCGACGAATCGCAATTTTTTGATTAACCGAGCCCGTTTGTTACAAACGGAGGATTTTGGTTGAGTAACTTTCGATCACCTGAAAATTGGAAAAAGGCAGTGGAAATCCTGAATTGCAACGATAAAGAAAAAAACTATGAAATCCCAGTGTAGCTAACATACTAACCTAGTTATACAGTACTTTTAAAATAAATTTACGGATATAAAAATCGATTTCATGATTTTTCGGATTGCTGGTACGGATAGAACGTAGTCATTGATTAAAACGGACTCATGAAGATTATTTCAATGTTCTGGAGCACGATATCATAAGTACTAGAAATTTGATCAACATTCAGATTTGTAATTCAGTCTCTCACGAAATCGAATGCGCTTACTCTTGATTTTCGTATTTCCTTAACGGTAGAAAATGTATTGCCATTTTATTTAAATCTCTGAAACTTTCTCGTTGTACGCAGAAATATTTAAGACCCACCACCACCACCCCTAGCAAAATTCATTGATTTGAAAAACCGGTAATCTCCGAAAGTGAAACAAAGCGTAATTTAAAAAGTTATTGCGTCATATTGTAGAATTGAGCAAATGCTTACCTTGTCATTTGATTTGGACTGTTTTGTAAAAAAAAAGGTTTTTTTTCAGCACAGACTATCTGTGCAGAAATAAATTAGGCGTGGAAATTGAGGGCGCCTCTGGGCCTCATTATTATAAGACATGTCATATCAACCTGTGAACGACATGATTAGTTCACTTTTTGCCCACACCTATTCTCTTTCTGCACTGACTATACGAATGGTAGAGTGCCACTCATAACAAATTCATGGGAAAATTCACGGTTAGAAAATAGCAATTTTGGTATTGCGCATGCGAAAAGGGCCACTACGTGCGGGATTTCAATTACGAATACTTAGGAAATCAAGCTCCTGAAAGTGACCATAAAGATGTTACTCGTGGAATCTCAGGACAGACAGTGAAGAAAATTGAATCCATTTGTTTCACTCTACCTTCAATTGCAAATTTATTATGTATGCGGTTTTATAGAAACGAAAGGTGCGATGCATCTTAATACTTTTCTGCTAAGCTCGACTCGATACTTTTGTTACCTCTTTTGTTTTACAAAGCTATGAATTATATATAATTGAGATTTTGAGTTATTATGTAATATGTATCAATCAATAGGTTCCAAATAAAAATCATAAATAAACAACAAATTACAACCTGTTCTTGATTCTGACAAAAAAAACAAAAGGTTAGTTATGTAAATTTTATCCAGTTTTATGTAGGCACGGAAAGGTTTACCGTAGGTTTTCGTCACGGCAAGGTAAACAAATTGTAAACAGATGTTTGAAATATAATGACATCGTCCACGTAGATACACGTAACAAATCCACACAAACACAGTCAAGGGCACAAGGGAGATTACCATCGGAAACACACATCATTGTTTGACAATACATAATGTTCCCCAGATGTGCTTTATGTGTACCGCAATTGCACCTAACAATGTAGTGCAGTTTATATGAACCCACGATCTTACTAGATAATGTTAATCGTAGATGCAGTTTACAAAACTATCCTTATAAGCTACACACACACATATCACGCCAATAATCCCTTGCAGTGTAGGCAGAGCGTTAAAAACCGCAAAAGACTGACATGTACGCCACGTCTGACAAACATTTGACGGTCATTTGGGAAATTGTGTAGGTATCGCCATAGTGACAGGTTCTCAGCTCAGCCCATCGCCCTGCAGCGCAAAGGTTCCGGGTTCGACTCTCAGTAGGGCACTTACTAAGTTTACATTATCACTTTGTGAATTTGTTTTCAGTCTGGTTAGGACATTGCAGGTTCATTGGGTCGTTGGTCGACTCGGTGTCCCACACAAAAAAAAATACAGGTTGAACCATCTGATTGTCAGTAAGAAAGATGGTTCCGGGCTTCGGAGGGCTCGATAAGCCGTCGGTCCTGGTTGCTGTCTATGATTACTTAATACTTAGACGGCGGTCGTTACAAAACCACGTGAGATGAAAAAGAATGAAAAAGATGATGAGAGGCGGTTGGAAAACTCAGACAGCAGGGTTCATTGGGTCGTTTTTTTGACTCCGTTTCCCACACGAAAAGAAGAAGCTAAAACTATACATAGCATAGGTTTCATTCCAATCTAGGTACTGTCGTGTTATCTAGGCTCCGAGAGGCACCGGCGCTCAGGGAGCCAAGGTAACCGCAGGTGAATACTTATAGCTAAGTATTTGTAGAGTGGTCTCGCGAACACGAGTGCCTGTGACCCCGGAGGGCGTGAGTGAGTAAGTGTGGGTAGAGTGTCCTGTGTGTAGGCACCCTAGCAAGCCTCGCGCCCGCACGCTAAGTGAGGGGCCGAGGGAGTAAAAGAGGGAACGTAAACGATAAGGCTTTATTAAAGAATTAACAGATAACCACCTCCTGATACGAAAACCAAAATTATAACCTGGCCACTCACACAGAAGGTAACGGCGGCGCGTCCAGCGCGAGGAGCGTCTTCGCAGCAGCTGTATCTTCAATCCGACGAGGCGTAGGCGCTTGAGGGGAGACTTTTAAGCTTCCGTCACTTGAGGGGATACTTTTAGGACTAAAATAGACTGTTACAGTGGTTACTCAGTGAGAGACTATACTGGGAGTCTTCGAGATCACAACTTAGAGTCCAGACCAAACTGATCCCCTAGCTGCTTGACGTGGCTTTTATACCCTCGTCTGACGCTGACTGTCACAGTCTTCATTTCGATAGTCATATTCATTTCCAGAAGCTTCGATGACGATCGCGCTCTTCATTTCGATCGTCATCCTCTTCGGTTCGTCAGCCGTCATTTTGAGATCATGGAACTTGTCAGTGGCCAGTCGTCGCTGTCCATGGAGATCTGTTGGCATCTCATGTTAGCTTGATGATGAGGTGGTTATGAGGATGGCTCCGAGGCACGCTGGAGGGCTCGGGACCTCAGTTCCTCCGGAGGGAGAGGGAGAGGGAGAGTGCCAGGCGTAGTAAATTTAGATACAAGTACCAGGAGGTCAGAAAATACGAAGAGGTAGATCAATGTATAATAACTTTTTAGTAGAAAGCTACGCGGCTCTATGATGTATAGATAGCCGTCAACTTTGAGAGGTTGACATAACATCAAGAAAGTAAACAAACAAATTGATAAAATAAAATGGATTTCAGGAAATATTTAGAAAAATGGTAGTAATTGTAGCAGAATGCTACAGTACATACATACATACATACATATATCACGCCTATAATCCCTTGCGGGGTAGGCAGAGCGTAAACAGCCGCATAAAACGGACATTTACGCCACGTCTGACAAATATTTGAGGGTTATTTGGAAAATTGTGTATCGCTATAGTGACAGGTTGTCAGCCCATCGCCTAAAATTGCAATACACACCCTCAAGTCCCTAAGTCGCCTCTTACGACTCCCACGGGCAAGATATGGGGTGATGCTATTCTCAGCCGGCAACACACGGCAATCTAGGTACTAGCGAGTTAATGGCATGGTCCATTAGACCAGGCTTCACGCAAGCCGATTAGCTTACTGACTGTTTCACAGGCAAGGCTTGCCGTAACCGCATACGACACATCCCATTTCAGAGTCGATAATATGATCCATACTGTCAATTCCATAAGCCTAATCAGTAGACAAGCCATTTAGGTTACTGATTGTTTCACAGTCAAAGCTTTGTGGAACACTATAGTAAGGCCATAGACCAATTAATACTAGTGGTCTATGGTAAGGCTACATCTATAGTATAATATCGGTACCGACCGGTATACGTTTTAAAAGTAGGCGGTAGGAGCTTATTATATGGGTTATGGTACTGGTAGAAAAATTGTACAAAAAAGCGGTACTGCTATTATAATAATTTCTATATTGAAATATACATTAAATGTACTTACTTAGAAAACGGTTTTGTTAGGTTTAGTTTCCGAAAAATAAACGGTACCGTAAACGACGTAGTAACAGAAAATCTCGGTGTCGAAACGTTATGATATCGCAATATTTCAGTATGACTTCATATCATTTATGGTTATATTCGAAATAATTTCGATTATACAATCCCTGCCTATACGACACGTCAATAGAAATCGCATCCTTTGGGCTTTGAGCGGCCTAGCCGACACATCACATTTCATTCGAAATATATCTTTACACGCACTGGACTGAACATATATTGTACTCTATTCGAAAGCATTGAAATGTACCTCAAAATCATATAGCATACGTCGTTAAAGCAACGCAAAGACATTACTGTGTTTTCAAAGACAATTTTTCTTAATGATCTCTATATGTTTTAGTGAGAATCTTGTATTGCGCTTTGCATACTTAATGTTATTCCTAATGGCATGCAAATGAGGTTGTTATGTTGTTTTTTGTTTTGATGATAGTTTGCCGCCCTGCGTTTCAATGTCCCGTTGACTGTTTTGTAGTTAATTTACATGGGCATCAATCTACAGAGGCACCCTTGTAAAACTGTGATAGATCACGCCAAGCCATCAGACCCCACGTTATATAAATGGTGGCACGAGGAGCGCTATCCAATCAAGGTGATACAGGCGCGGTAATGGCTCACCTAGATTGTATCTACACGCTGGAGATAGTTGTAATAAACACAGACAGTAATAGACTTTAGTGTGTTCATGATAGACTAGACTACGGTAACCACGCTGTAGGGGACACTAAGAGACATCGAACGACAAATCGCATTAATGCCTTGTTCAACTTTAAAAAACGCGCTTCTTAATGCTGCTCCCGTATGTTATGTGATTTGATAGTTTTTTGACTTTAAATAAATATTTCTGGAATACGAGCAATTTAGCCAGTGTCGCGTGCAATTTACTTATCACATCATCGGTTGGGCGTGCGAAATATATTTTATTTCAAGTAAACTGTACTATGATTTTATTATTATGAAAAGAAATTGAAGAAATGACATACTAAAATCATGGTACATTTATGTAAGCAAAGTTTCATCGCATGGTTTGAATTTCTACACTAATTGTAGACTAACCTTAGTATTCGTTACAATAACTTACCTATACTAGATGTCGTTTGTACGTCGCTTCGAGTACCAAGAAATTGAAAAATTGGCAAGAGTCAGTCGGGGCGCCGCCGCTAGATCAGTTGGCAGTGGGACGGTACCCCACAGTCCCGGGTTCAAGTCCCGGCGAGCGCTGTCATTTTTCAATTTCTTATTTTCATTTATGAAGTAAACTGTCTGCTTACTCAATAAATCTTGATAGGTTATACGGGATGGTAAGCATTATTCCTGTCTTCCACTAAGTGGTGGATGTGGTCCAATCAATCTCGTATAGGTGCGGTCATTTAATGGTCACAGCCATATTTTCTGCAGTCCGTCAGTCAGGGTCTTCCATTAGTGATTGTTTCTAACTTTGTTGTTATATTACTTACTTTGTTGATTCTGGTTGAAAAATAACTTTGATAATGTCGAAGAACACTTTCTTTTTGCAAATTTGCGAAAGAATAGCTCACGTTTTAAAGAATAACTAAATATTTAAGAATGGTTTGAGCGATACTTGCAATATTTGAACCATTGACATAATTATACCTTGGAAAGATACGGTTCTATCATGAGCAGACCACTTCTACCTACAACAACAAGGTTCTACTGACATTACCAGTAAACATTTTATTTTATTTTATTTTATTATTCTTAGGAAGACTAACAGATAAATATAAAGATACAATAATAATTATAAATAAACAAATGCTAATAATAAGTCTCCACCTAAACATTTATTTTATAAAACTCATCTTGATAGCATCATTGCATTTAAAATTTCTTTTGCCATGGGATGCCAGTTTAGAATAGCATTACCTCATTTCGTTTCCGTGGGTATCGTAACAGGCGACTAAGGGACTCGATGGTTTACACGGGTATTGCAGTTTAAGGCGATAGGCTGACAACCTGTGTCTATGCTGATTGGTGATACACAATTATGTGAGATGAACCTCAAATGTTTGTCAGACGTGGTGTTAGTGCCCGTTTTTACGGCCGTTTAAGCTCTGTCTAGCCTGCAAGGTATATAGGCGTGATATATGTATATATGTATCTCTTCTACGCTCAACGGCTAGTAGCATCATATGAGCATTAATTGATGTTTCCTAACCCACATTCCTCTAATTATAATAATGGTTCCATTGGGCTATTTTAGAACTAACCTGTCCATTGTCCGGTCGATTTCAATTACTTAGCTCAAAGGGTTTACAGATGAGTGGTTTAAGTATCTCGTGCACTACGCTCTTTCCTTGCATCAATTTAAATTTTCAAGAAATAATTTCAAGAGCTAAAGATGGCACCTACATGGATGAATCACCTAAATATTCCCTATTCGATGATAACATAAATGACCGTAGTTATTAATAATTGCTACGAAAATTTGGGCAGGAATCACAGTTGACGTCCGTTGCTGCGTATCTTTAGCGCATCCGTAACGCATGCGTCTGTCAAACGAAAGGAAATTGCATATTCCAGAATTTACGGTGTGTTTACGGTCTGTTGACGAAAGCAACGTTGTTTGCGGCGTTTGACAGAAGCATCTGTCAACACTCCGTAAACATACCGTCATCGTATTTGTGTAGGAATAAGATCGGATTTCGCAATTTGCTTTCGTCTGACAGACGATGCGTTACGGATGCGCTAAAAGTACGCAACAACGGACATCAAGTAGAATTTAATATGGAGAACCGTTTTCATGTGCCCACATTACAATACTATGTAAATAAAACGAACCGTGTTTTATCAATAACTTCTTATTTTCGTGTGTTACACCGAGTTGACGAGCGACCCGTTGAAAAACATACTTTAAAGAAGCTAAAATTCCCTAACGCACATAAACGGATTTTCACCAATTTTATGCGTTTGTATATAACGCTTGGCTTGCCATTCCATCTGGATTGCTGAGCGTAGTGCAATATGTTGCATTCACAGGGAATGCTCCTTGGACGACTTTCCCTTAATCGCTTTTTAGGACACCCAAGGGTCATTCAGAAAATTGTATATCGCCATAGTGACAGGTTGTCAGCCAATCGCCTAAAATTGCAATACACACCCTCGAGTCCCTTAGTCGCCTCTTACGACTTCCAAGGGAAAGAAATGGGGTGATGCTATTCTAAGCCGGCATCACACGGTTATATATGAATTGTTTATTTCCACGTTTACTTAGCAGATGAGATTAGTTTCCGAGTTTCCTCTGGCATGCCAAGAAGCTACATAGTTGACATCATCACATAAGGTCACGAACATATTGTTTGTCAGTATGCATGACGATGCGACTTTGAAAATATTCAATAGAGCTATAATAGTTTTGTTATAAGTTGTGTTATGGCTCGGTTTTGGCTGATTAAGTGCAATTTGTATGAGGCAGCATTGTTGACGGGTAGCGGTTGGTGGTTGTTCGAAAATAGTAGTGGAAACCATGATGTTTTTTGTTCTGAATGTTGTCGGGATATTTCCTGTTTATACTCAACTTTAGGAAGGAATCCTCGACAATATACGTGTGTAGTGTGAGTATTTAAACTAAAATAGAACCTAATTAGGTCAGTACTGCCTGTCTGGCATAGTGGGCCAGTATGAAACTTCACCAGATTGTTCACTTTTGACCTCTAGAAAGTTAAAGTAGTTCCAAGCGTTCACCGTCCCACCTATCTTAGTGATATCTTAAATGGTTTCGATAAATTAGCTTTCAAGCTGGATTCAAGTCTACCTTAAAGCCAGTCTAGACCAATATAAAACAGTTCATTGTGCAGTTCGGTCCTCAAAGAATACTAATTATATCTCCTCGCTTAGGTAAATAGACAAAGTTTCTGGAAATGATATTATAATCGTAGTTTTTCTATACATTAGCTATATTAACGGTTCGTGACACTGTTGTATGCTTCTGCCTTAAGTCTGGTACATACCTACTCATAAAAAATATTCATTGCCTCACTAGCCGAAGCACAGACCAACGAACTCGCACGCGCCTACCGTTCCGTGGGCACGACCCTCAAATAACCCTTCTAGAAGTTTTTAACTTTCATAAACAAAAATATGAATTTGAAAAAATGGGACGCGGGACTTGTAGAATACCGTCCCACCGCTCTGCCACTGAGCTACCGGCGCCTCTACCGAACACTCTCAAATTTTCAACATCTTGATACTTGTCTTGAAGCGGCGTACAAGCAATATCGAGTGTTAGTTATTTTAACTAATACTTTGGTTAGTCCTCATTACAGTAGGAATTCAAACCATACGTTGAACGGATGAAGCTTTGCTTATCTGGTTTATTTCATTATCATCTCGAGATTAATTTGTAGTCTCCAGTTTCTATTTGTCTAAAGAGAATACATTGACACCTAGTACTATTTATTTTCAGGGTTAGGCAGGACGGACCGACCTCTGATTCAAGCAGTGGTAGCCAAAATACATCATGGCATGAATATTTTGGCAATCATGTGCATCACTTCAACTCGATTTGCATTATCTCAATAGTTTTGACTTGAATCCAAATGTCAGCATCAAGATAAAAATCAACTCGTAATATTAGAGATCCGTGTAAAAAAGTCAAAACCGAGACTGCCATCGTAGATGTTTTTCGAATATTGTTTTTTTTTTGTTTGTTAGGTTTGTTAACTTTGGTGTATAGATAATAAACTTTTTTTGCTATACGAGTATGTGAATGATGTAGTGTCTACTAATAAGGTAAACCGATCCCACTTCTGCAACCTGATTTTTTCGTTTAGATCTTCGAATTACGAAAAAAGCCCTCGTCTTTAGATACAGAACTTTATCTAAGTTAATTCTCGTCATCCACGTTGTTGTTTTACTTTCTTTCAAGTGTGTTTGTTTACAATAAGACATGTGTTTTCTATAGATTGGAATGGAAAACACATTTATTTACTGCACTTCACTTCTCTGCATTCTGAAAGGAAAAAATCAAACGTAGAGAACACTCAAAACTTTATCGCAATTTGCACTTCACCGTTTGATTTCCTCAATGATAAATATTGTCACTGGTCAAAAATAAAACATTGCATCACGGAAGAGAGAAGACCGGTTCCCCTACTAAATATTGATGCAGTCAATATTTTTAGAGCAAACTATTATTGTGGCTGATTCACAAACAAACACGATCATTTACGCAACAACTCGTAATTGCGTAGTTAGTACACTTTACTTCATATGTAAGGGCAGGTACAGAAAAGAGTTCAGTTTTGAACTAATGGCAAATCGCGCGTGGTTCGTAATCAACTTGTAACAATGTGGGGCCCACAACAGGGGCTAATATTTTACGGGGCCAAATTACCCAGGAATCTGAACAACTTCTCCAAAAAATGAACGAAATATTAAAAATAATTATTGGAGCTAAAATACAAACTGACTCGGTGGGCTGGTACATTTTGAATGGGAGGTCTAATTATTATTTAGTATTGACTTACGAGTATGTTCCATGGAGAAAGTTTTTAAGTTTCATGGCTAATCCCGCACCGTTCCAACCTGAGAATAAAGAAGAAGAATATTTCCCGTTAAATATTTACGCGCGATTTGCCATTTCGATATGAATAATTCTGTTCGAGTTATTACAGCTCTGTATTAAGAGATTTCAAAATATTTGCTACAGGAATTTGGAATTCTGATGACAGTTGTAATACGATTTCTATTGCCTTGATTACCTACACGTAGCGAGTAGAGTGGACAGTTAGTAGCTCGGCCGAGTGCTAGCTCTGAGTAAACAGGTCGTCGAGTATTAAATTCCAAATTAGATTACAGAGTGTGATTGAGTTTTCACAGTAAGTAAGCAAATGGTGTTGGGAATGACTTTCCTCTCCTGAGTAGTTTATTTACATTCGTTTTTTTTTTATTATCACACGCAATCGCCTTCGATGTGTACTCGTCTTAATGTTCATAGCGTTGCGTAGTTAAAAGCATTCGTAGATTCAATCTATTGAACGACTGCGGATGAGATGGTAAAATCTAACCCAGTTCTATTATTTTATAGGTTTAGCTACTTATTACTCGTACACGATATTACAACATAATATATACAAAAATACAGGAGGGAGAATAAAATAGGACGAGTAATTAACTTGGAGTACATATTTTATTTGTTTCATAAAAACCTTGTTAAATATAGGTAGTTATTAAGTGTTTTTCTAAACTTACACATTACACGAAAATAACACAAAACTTCTCGTACATATATTCGCATTCGCAGGAATGAAAAATGAAGTAAAGAAACATTGGTGAGTTTTTTAACTAGTATTTTGTTCCGGATTTTCCGTGCAAATCCTTTGTTTTCACTAGTCCGATTCAGTAGTTTCGAACTGGCTCGGACTAATTGGTAGTATCGCGTATCAAAATATACATGGTGTAAGGGACAGCCCTCCGAATACTGATAGGGTGCATTCAGACCATGAAAGTGAACAACTTCCCAGGAAAAATATTTAAGGAAACGTTAAAAATGTATTGACTTCCCTAACAAATTCAGTCGACTGATTGTGATTTTGTATAGGAGGTCGTTTTCTTTTTCACGCTTCCTGATTATGTTTCTTGAGGAAAGTTGTTTATTTTCATGCTCTGAATGCACCCTATCAGTATTCGGAGGGCTGTCCCTTACACCCCGTATTTGTATTTAATTCTAAAACTGGTAGGATAAATTGCTGCAAGTTCAGGTTTCGTGTGTTCAGTTTCATAACGACTCACAAGTCATATCATCTTATTCTTCTAATATATCTTTTTTTAAATCCTTACAACATTAGACTTCGAATCAAAGTCTACCAAGTACCTCCTAAATAGATCACTTCATACATTGCAGAACATCTCAAGCGCGGTTCATGATTCGTGTGTAAAAACTAATTGACCCTATTGTCTAAATAGGTGCCTTTGACCATCCATAATTACATTAAAAGGACATCAGTCATATCAGTGCCAGCCAATAAAAATCTTGCTAGTGTTTCGACATAACGACAACGTGGCAAAGAGGTTATTAAGTCCAGAATGGCAATTGCACCGATCAATTTGCTTTTAATTTTCTATGAGTTGAAATAATGGAATAGTTTCTTTATGTAAGTTGACTTTGGCGACGACATGTCTACGAAGAAACAACAACATTATTGTGAAACCCGATGCTAATGTTAGATAATGACCAATCCCTTACAAAAATAAACGTGCATCTTGTTATAGGGAATATAAAATATGCATAAAAACAAGACGTTTTTCAGCAGAAGACGTTTCCGCGTTTCGATACGAGTGGAATTAGGGCATCTTCCGCATAGCTTCTTAATAGCTATGGTTTATAGCTCAAGCGCATAGTGAATTGACTTTGTAAGCAAGTCTATTACATTACCTTCCTTCTTTATAATGAACTTCTACTTTCAGCGTGAAAAGGGATGCCTTAGTTTAGTATAGACACGGCACCATTATCTTGTAGGTGGATTCTTACCTGGGTTAGTACTAAGTGCCTGTTGAACGAGCATTGGGCGGCTTTTTTTCTTGTTTAAACTGCTTTTTTCTATGAAACTTACCTAGATCGTTTTATCGCCCCCGACTGAAATTTCTTAAAAATTTTTGATGCCGAGATCCTGATTAGGTGCCCATTAAAAGATATTGCTGTGTGGTTAGGGAACGTGCAGCAGCGTTCCCTTTGAATGCAACATCTTGCACTGAGCTCTCCAATCCGCTTTCCAAGAGTGGTGTATATGGCCCCGACAGGAAGAGGCACATGTCCAGTTGTGGCTGTTAATATAATATAATGTATGTAAAAAATATTTGATAACAACAAATATTAGATAAGAACTTGGAAGCTGGGTTGCTTTGCTTGTGTAGTTACCGACTTAACGAACGAAAAATAGCTGGCAACGTCCAACATTGATCTACCCGACTGAAACGATCTACAGAACAATGTAATGCAACTCTTTTGATATGGATACGCTAAAAGTGTAGTGTAAAGGTGCATTAGTCATCTTTACTGAAGACGTATTTGATCAGTGTATTAGTATCATTATTACGCTCGCTCGATTTCACTTGCATCATAGATAAAAATAATCTACGCTTCATCATCAAACAATGACTCAGGTGATGATGATAATCTGACCTTGACTGACAAAGTTTTTGTGTTATACGATACAAATGTGTTACAGTACGTAAGTACAAACATGCTTATACATTCTATAATAAATTTAGGGCAAGAGATTTGAATTTGAATGTTTGGCAGATTATCTCAACAAATAATCTAATCCGCCTGTCTAATAAAGTCTCATTTTACGTAGGTTAGCTGGAAAAAAAACTGAGTATGTTGTGTCGTTATTCTTTGTATGCGTGTCTCTTGTAATGTTTTTGTGTTAAATAACCGGTAAATAAATAACCCACTCATGAAATTGGTAAATTTTAATAAGACCGCACTCAAAAGTAACGGACAGCCCAGTAGGACGTTTAGTCTCCGACCTACTCAGCAATTTCCATACGTCCATTATCCTTACTTATAGTTAGGTTTATTACGTAACTCAGCTACGCTCGGCTAGCGCTGACGGCATCGTGTGGGAGTACCCAATTGACCACCTGACTCCTGACCTCGGGTTGCTATCAGCCGGAATCCGCTCAGGAATTCTGAAGCTGATAGCGGTTTTGATTCCAATTGGGACATTGAAAAATTTTAAGGGAATGAAGAGTTGCAGACGGAGATTTCAGAGTTCAGTGTAAATCAAGTGAATATTTACTGAGATGAAACTGGTTTTGATTGTTGGCTGTTTAGCCTTTGATTAGCGACAGAATATACGCTGGAGATCACTTTCCGTTTCACCCATTTGTCGTCCGTCGCTGCGTATTTTTAACGCACCGTAACGCATGTGTCTATCAGGCGAAAAATATTGCGTATTCCGATTTTTATACTCATACAAATACAACTACGGTGCGTTTACGGACGCGTCTGTCAAACGACTTGACTTTAAAAAACGCAGCGACGAACGACAACCGCCTTTTTTCTAAGTCATCTGTTTATCTAAATCAGAAAACATAACACTCTTAGATAAATGATTGGTTCGCTAGCAATCTTTCATCTAAGATAACACTGTTGACAAGTAAAGCTAAGCCACGAGTATCCGAAAGCATATTGCTAAATGCGCAGCCCAAAAGAGGCAAGAATCAATAAAGTATGTATTCGACAAGAAAGAAAAACCGTCAAATTACCAAACTCAATTAACGGTACACGTTTTTCGCGTTACACTGCGGAACGTGGGTTGGGCAACAAAACGAAACCGCACCAACTCCTGGGCTATGAAATGCAAAGAAAAACCAATTACCAATTCGTGCTTGTTTGTATTGTAGAAACATTTTTGTCGGTTACTTTTGACGGCAGACTAAAGGATGGAAGAGATGATTCCACCGTCCCCAGTTTACACAAAATCTAAGCTATTATCGTATGAAAAGACATCTTTCCGTGTTTGCATGTTTTAAAAACAACAAAAAAAGCAAATTTGACTGAAGTTAAAGACTTGCTAAATATGTTCCGGAAAAGTTCAAGAGTCGATATTTTTGGTGGTATTGATAGTTCGGCACATTCTTTGTCGCGTGCAATCAACTTAAATCGTAATACAAGATAATCATAAATACAATCATGGTCTATGCCTACATTTATATTCCTACATTTTTCATCCCACACTAGTGTACGTGCGTTTGCGATCACAATAATACAACTATGGACTAAGGTTGTGTCATGAACCATATATAAATAGAGTCACGCTTGCATTTCTAAATGGGGCTGGTAGAATGTTCAACTTCGTCAATTTTATTCTTTCTACGAAGTATTGTGCTACTTATTAGATCGGTTTTCTAGTCTAGGGTCATTGATCTGATGTAAAGTATCTGCTGATACTTTGAAATAATGCCGAATTTTCTTGTTTTGAATACCAACCAAACTATTACATAATAGAATATTTAAATGATTTCCTTGATAACAATCTGTCGTTACTTCCTCGTTTACGTTCACCCCAACTACACATCCTTGAATTATTAAATAATCGTGTATTGATTACCTATACTTTCTTTTGACTACACATTAGGTAGTGGTAGTGCATCCGACTTTAGCGCTGGGTTCGATTTATATCCAAAGCAAACTATTTGAATCGGATTTTGGCGGTTCTCCCACTTCTCGTCGGTCTCTGCGTGTATTTAACGCACCGTAACGCATGCGTCTGTCAGACGATAGAAAATTTCGAATTCCGATCTTATTGCCATACAAATACGGCTACGGTCCGAATACGGTGCGTATTGTCTGTCAAACGACTTGACAGCCGCATCCGTAAACGCACCGTAGCCGTATTTGTATAGGAATACGATCAGAAATAAATAAATAATTATCTTGGACATTTCACACAGTGCCATCTAACCACAAACTAAGCAAATCTTGTACTATGGAAACTAGATAGATGATATAATACATAAATACTTAATTTATTTGTAAATAAATATATGACAATACATTCGAAATTTCCTTTGTCTGACAGACGCATGCGTTACGGTGCGTTAAAATACGCAGTGACGGATGGACAAGTGGTATCAATCAACGCCAAATCTGTGTGGTATTTGCGAAGTGAAGTCCTAAAGGGAATTTTTGCTAAGAGTGTCAAAAATGATTGTATTGTATTATTACTTCTTCGTTTCTATTTATTAATTTCCTTTGGATTTTGTTATATCTTTATTTTCCACAATAACATCTAGACGCATGTATCATGTAAAATAATATACATTTTTACATAAACTCTCATACACGCATATCGAAACTACAATAAGCAAATAATGTAGTAAGGATATCCTTGCACAAACTGTAGATAGTTATTTTTACGGTCAATGAACTTAACTGTGAATTTGACAAAATGCAAACGATGCAATGTTGCCCATTTTAGTCAAGACAGAGACAGATAGAATACAGGGTTGTAGCTAACTGTTTTGCCCATGGGACGTGGGAAGGGCATGGGTCTTTTACGAAAAAAAAATAAACCCATCAAAATTACATCTTTATGTATACTTATTACCTTACCTTCGGGCCAAAATCTATAGCAGCTATCATGGGTCAAAAGGATTTTATTATCGGGAACTAATTTTCATGAGGAAATACCTTGGTCAATTATAGACTGGGTGTCCCACGCTACGACAGGTACTCATCATTCCTTTAGGCCAAACGGTTGAATTCCTAAGATGTTGACCTATTAAAATATTGAGTGACCAAAAAGTTGATTGCACCCTGTATATCTTTCGTCTTTGTCTAACACAGGCCAGGTAATTTCGTATGCGTTATGCGCAAAAGGCGTGTGCCCGACAGCCCGATGGCGTATAGAAATGTATGATGTACCATGGTTCATTTCGACGTCGTATCGTATGCATAATGGGTATTCATTCACACTAAGATTCACACTGACACTTTCTACAATGTATTTGTATGATGTATGCCACGCATGTCGGTCATACGGACAAACAACATTTGCAAAACGATGGGTACTTAAAGTTACCAAGTTACTTCTATTTCTTTCGTGTGGGATACTAATTAACCTGGTGTCAGAGGTTTTCAAACAAGTTACTGTCCACAATGTATTGTGAATATTATGCCATGTATTTAAAATGTCGTTTCATATTTTCTCATATATAGGTTTTCAACGGAATGTTTAAATATAACACAGCTTACCATTGAAGAGATTTATTTCTTATTTTTCAACACAGCTTACCATTGAAAAGATTTATCCCTTATTTTTCTCTACGACACCCACACGAGTAGAAATGACTATGCTAAGCCGGAACGAGTACCGCCCGGAGAATGTACTTTAGCTTAAAGTAAATCCTGTTGTCATTTGTTTGTTAATGTTTTCATTTTCAATTCAATTCATTTATTTACAAAATTTTACAATTGACAATGTCTACAGGTAGAGTCCCAAAGCGACAATGCGGTATATTCAAGTTAATTACCTATTTACATACAATAATATCACATGAAAATAACATTTATCTTGTTTTTGTAACTTTCACTATAATATTCTTAAACTAAAGTAACATTATACTTCAAATTCACACATAATATATAAAAAAGTCATAATTTACAGAACAAACACACAAACAAAAATATCAACAACTAGTAAATACCTACGACTACTCTTTTAACAGCCACAATAATCCTCTAGTTCTGTAATACTAACCTATACTTTGTTTGTTGCAGGTGGCCTGGAGGGTAAATACAGAGTGGCCGCTCCGGAGCTGATGCAGGACACCTTCATGAGCGACTCCGAGGACGAAGGAGGTAAGCATCTGTCAGAATGTTATAAAAAATTATGTGCCTGTTACCTCTGAACTAATTCTTAGAAACTATATGGAATCTACTTTACCTTCAGAGGATTTCAGAGGAAACCCCTCGTACAACCATAATTTAGCATGAAAAATCTCGATTTAAACACACTTTAGGTAGGTAGTGCGCGCTGTACTTGTGTAAGTATAAACACAGTTTAAATCTTAAATGAGGGTATAACCTCATTTAAGATTTAAACTTTCGCGGTTGTTTACACGGTTCATAGTTTTAATAACATAGAAATGTTTGCCCGTAGGCATGATATTTGTAACAGTGTCGATATTTTGGGAGCACAAAATAATAACATTCGTCCGTAAGAACCCGTTTAAACTATCGTGTCCGAGTAATACAGGCGACTGAAAAAATCTGCAATGAAAATGTCATTGCTGGTATTTCAAGCACATCCTTATTAGGTCATTTTAAAAGAGAAATAATTTATTTCGTCAATTCCGCTAATCGTTACGTAAGACATAAATTCTCTATCATCAATTCGGTATCAATAATCCTCCTTGCCACTGCATAGTGATAAAATAACATCACATCTAAATCCAGCAATGACATTGTATGGCTCTTACAAGCGGCGCGGCTCTTAAATAATATTTCCGGTCGCCGGTCGTTGCAGTAGCACAATAGTCTGACACGATCATTGCATGAGAAATGACCTCAGAACATTTCGGTTAGTAGGGAATCAATTATACAGGGTGTAAGGGACAGCCCTCTGAATACTGATAAGGTGCATTCAGACCATGAAACTGAACAACTTTCCCCTAGAAGCATATGTCACAAACCAAAAAAATAAAGGATCTCCCATAAAAAAACTGTGATTGCATTTACTATGGGAAGTCAAAATAAATTGACTTTTCCTGTTTTTTTTTATGGGAAGTTGTTCAGTTTCATGGTCTGCATGCACCCTATCAGTTTTTGGGGGGCTATACCTTACACCCAGTATAGTCTTATATAGTAACCTATAAACGTGGCTGCCCAGCTAATTTAAACTGTTTCTCGGTAGTGATCCCTCTCTGCTGAATAGTAAGATGTAGATTTTGCGAACTCCAGACAAAACTAGTTAGTTATCCCGCGACAAGAACTTCATAGTGCAAAGGTTATCCGGAAGAGATCACTCGACAACCTTAAGGCACATTAGCTTGCATTATTATACACTCAAGTACATATTTGACATTGATCATAAAAATAAACACTTAGCTATTGTAACTATTAACACATTTCGTGACCTATCTAACCCATCAATAACAATCAACACTTAACACCTGTCAATGTAAATAACTACCAATAAATTCTTATACAATTACGACAAAAGATAGCATAAGGTGATTCCTACGTTGCTATTCCGTAATGGCGGATCTGAATTGGTTTTAATTTTGTTTTTCTTGTTTATTTGAGTGTTCGGTGAATAAATATGATAGTGCTTTAAGCTTTAAGCAACAAACTATTCTTAAACTGAACATTAAATAGGAAATTATAATTAAAGCATATATCTGACATTGTGATAGTGACGAGCGGATCACCTTGCGTTGCATACAGTTTACAATCACGTTTCTGTTAACACACAAACTGCGCAAGACAGTCCCTATCGTGGTTTTCTGTGTTGCGGACTCTACCTCGGCATAATGCAACATACCTTTTTTACTGGCCATGAACAACTTTTGATGACAAAACTAACTCTACTTAGATGGCTAAATACGACTCGAAAAGAGTTGTGACGCCAGTGGCTCTGCCACAATAATCATAAGATAGCCTAAGTATTTTAATTTTTACTGTTTTTATTGTTCGGAGAAAAAACCAAAGGTAATGGAAATTGACGTATTTGTTGTATTTTTTTAACTATTGTTTTCTTTAACCTTGACTCTGGCAGAATCATCGTCTAAAGGCGATGGAAGCCAAATAAAAAAATAAAATAAAAAAAAAAGGTTGTTTAATAACTCTGACACCGGGGTTCGTCGGGTCTTTCGTGGACTCGGTCTCCCGGTGTTCGTCGACGCAATGTGATGATACGGGCTTTTTAACCTCTTGACTCGGGTCGAATTTCGCACCTATGAGACTTAGTTGAGCATGTTCAATCCGTATCAATGACCAATAGTTCCACACACATTGGAACTGCGCATTTAGTAGAGCTAAATATGGTCGATTATGTTCCTTACAGTCTGACTGAGGTATATGTTGATTAGGTAGATGATGTCATTATGATCCACACCTCCGTCAGCGCAATCTTCGGAACTGATTTGACCTTACGTAGAACTTACTGATATGTTACTAATAGAGTAAGGTTAGGTACGAAGAAGAATTGGTAGATTACGACGGGATTAAAAACTCTGACACCGGGGTTCATCGGATCGTTGGACGAATTGGTGTCCCACACAATAATATACAAAAGTCAGTGGGTAGTCCTACGTTGCAATAATATTTAAACAATATGTTATACATGCTTCACGATGTTAATTTCAATGCGTGCCATAGCTTAAGGTTCAGTAAATTAATACCCTGTGTTATCCTGAATTCAAGCTAGAATGTATCCAATGGAATGTGAATAAAGTGACACTATATTTAAGCCAAATAAAATTTCTCGTACACGATATTTTATTGTTTAGGATTAAGCTGGATTACATAGGTACAGCTTCTGGTGTAGATCTCATTGCCATCGTAAGGATAAGAGTTGAAAAATAACGCCTTTAATGAATAAGAATAGTTTGTTTCACCAATGGTACACAAATAGGTATTTTAGGTCAAGATGACAAACAAAGTCAAACTCTTTCTCCCAAACTCTGTTTAATACCTGTATCTTGGAAGATAGGGTTCTTAACAATCAAAGACATTCAACAGTGTCGTAAGAGCAGTCTTTGGGTGTTATAAAGGTGAACGTACAATAATTTCCAATGCGCTGGTATAAAACTAAACAGTAAGAACTATATTTCTCAATTGCAGGCGAAGTCGAGTGCCCTATCCAGCAGCAACAGCAATACCGCTACATGAACAGCGAAGCAGGCACCCTCCACCGCTCGAAGCCGCTGGAGGATAGCGTCACAGATGGCCATCTGTGGCCCAGCAACAATGACCGCAAAGTGGCCACCATCGAGCGCCAGCCTTTGGACCAGGGGTAAGTCAAGCTATAAAGTCTAGTTGTATCATACTTAAAGGACCACTGGTTAAGTGGAACTTGAACAGCGAAGCAGGCACCCTCCACCGCGCGAAGCCGCTGGAGGATAGCGTCACAGATGGCCATCTGTGGCCCAGCAACAATGACCGCAAAGTGGCCACCATCGAGCGACAGCCTTTGGACCAGGGGTAAGTCAAGCTATGAAGTCTAGTTGTATCATATTTAAAGGACCAGTGGTTAAATGACCAGGAACATGAACAGCGAAACAGGCACCATTCAGCGCGCAAGCCATGCCATATGGCCATATGTGGCCCAGCAACAATGACCGCAAGGTCACTACCATTAAAAAAACACAACGTCACGCCTAGCCCCCACTGGGATTCCCTGTATCAAGGTGCCACGGATCATACTCAGAAACACCACAAATAACACCCAGACTCGTCAGATACTTAATATCATCATTCAAATATTTAAATGATGATATGATTCGATTCCGGCCGGGAATCGAACCCAGGACCTTAGCATACCAGGCAGGCGCACTACCACTGCACTAAATTGTTAGTCATTGAACGCCAGCATTTGACCCGACAGAGATAGCTACCTGTTGAACATAGCTTTAGGCAAGTTTTATTAATACAAACCACAAACTACGTGCCTTATTTCGAAACAGTAGCTTAGTTTGACTTGTTTGTGGTCGAATACAATATTCTCATATTACTTTGTAGTTTAGCTCGTACAGAGTTGTGTGTACTCGAGGTTAGAATGTTGTAGTTAGTGATTTGTTTGATTTTGATTATAGAATGGGACAGTAAAGGCTTAACCACAGTTTCCCTTGACGTGAATTCGTCCCAAAATCCCAACTGGGCACTCGCATTCCCGAATCATAGCATAGCCGAACTTTCGGAGCCTACAACCGCCTACCTCTGTCAGTTCCTTATCTAATTTTATTTTTATTATGGATGGGTTTGCTCTTGACTCTGGTCATAGGACAGGGACAGAGTCTAAGATGGAGCGAGCTCACCCAGAAGAAGCCTGTTCACTCGTAATTTGAAGAGATTTGGGTTGTATGCGTTTGGAAACACAGACGCAGGTAGGTATCTAATAATAAAAATAAGAAAGTATTTATTTTGAACTTTTCCTACTTAAAGTAATGTCTCACAAAACTATGTACTAATATTTCATTCTCTTCTCCCTCAGATTCCTGGTATCATTCGTGGTGGACGCTCGTGGTGGCGCCATGAAGGCCAAGCGGCGCGGTGGGGTGCGCATCATAGTACCACCAGCCGCTTGCGCCGCGCCTACCAGAGTCACCTGTCGGTGAGTTACGTTTACGCAAATATTTCAACCTTATCTTGACGATTGCCTACGGTAGGGAGATACAGTATATTGTACTGGGTGTGAGGTACGGTGGACCGCCAACTTTGCAGGCGAGATGAGGCCATGAAACTAAGCAACTTTTCGAATAAAATATAATATAATTTCCTCCTCCCATACAAATCTCGAATACCTGACTGACTTTCTATGGAAACTCGAAAAACAATCGTTTTCCAACGTAGACTTCATATTAAATTTATTCAGTTTAATGGTTTGATCATGCTTGTAAAGCTTTCCCTGTATAATGTATAGCTCTGAGCGCACTAGGCAATTTCTTCATCGTCACTTCAACTATTAAATTGTCACTAATTTCGTGTACCAATGGCATAAAGCTATACGCCAACAAGACAGGTCAGGTTAAGTTTAAAAATACACGCAAATCTTTCTTACGTTTTTACTAAGCGTGAAAAATATAATTAGCCTCCAACATACATAATCTCAAAACAGCTATTTGGTTCCGCCACTTGCGTTCATTGTAGCTTAAACGCCGAATATGACTCATGGATACAATTACAACATTAGGCGCTGGTGAGTTTTGGGCGTGTGCCATAATATGAATCAATGTTGTTTCCGATAGTGTTAGTACTGAGACGATTGGCGAATTTGTGCTTTTTCGGGTGGCAATGTAATGATTGATTGATTATGTTGTGCTATCAACCGTTGGATTGATTGCTATGCGGAAAACTATCTCTGAAAGCAAAGATTGAAAGAAATATTATGCTTCCTGCAAAGTTAAAGATCATAATCGATCAGCCATGAATTTACTATGATTTTTTTTAAAGTTTCAGCAAAAGCATATTTCGAACACTTATAATACAACCTATTTTTTTACGCATCCAAATGTATCAGTCTACCAGTGGACCGTTGTGCCTATTAATGTTAATGTTTGGGTAGTGTGTGAGACACAAAAGTGTAGATAGATTTAGATTCGATTTAAATTTATTTATTTCATACTGTGAATTTCACAGTTTAAATTAGATAAAGATGTCCAAAGAAAATATGATCGTCAATAGAATAAAAATAAAAAAAATATATATCTCAACCTATAAAACTTACTAGTATGTCAAATTAAAAATACAATACGAATCTTCTATATCGGACTTAAAATTAAGTTTATTAAAATAATAAAACTATAACAATATTTAATTAATTACAAATAACTAAATAATATCTAATTGTATTAATTAATAATTGTAACAATGTCAATACCAATAATTATATAAAAATAATATCAAATCAAAAACACAAAAAAATAAAAATAATAATGATGTCTACAATTAAAATTGTAGTTAATTTATGCAAATTTAAACATTACAAAATCGTGTATTGAGTAAAATTCACTATCTAACAAGAGATTCCTTAATTTGCGGCATAATATTTCGTCAGTTTTCATTTTTAGGCTTGCGGGTAGCCTTTCGTAGTAAATATGCCCTATCACACGCGGGTTCTTTGTTGCTCGGTACGGCGGCGAAAAGTCGCAAGTCTTCCCGTGTTGATAGTGTGCCTATAGTTATCAGTTGTACACTTCTTTTTTATTAAGTATGGGTTTGCTCATGACTCTAGTCTAGGTCATAGGACAGACACACAGTCTAAGATGGAGCGAGCTCACCCAGAAGAAGCCTGTTCACTCTTATTTTGAAAAGATTAGGGTTGTATGCGTTTGGAAACACAGACGCAGGTAGTGAGTTCCACTCTTTAGCAGTGCGCACTATAAATGATGACTGGAAGCGCTTAGTCCGAATTGGTTTAATGGCAACCAGGTATAGATAGTATCCGGCGGTGCGTCTGGATGTCTGACAATATACAACCGATCACTAGTCATCATATGACACTTTCATACATACATACATACATACATAAATCACGCCTATATCCCTCACGGGGTAGGCAGAGCGTTAACGTCCGTTCCACGGATATTAACACCACATCTGACAAAAGCTTGAGGGTCAATCAGATAACTGTGTATCACTATAGTGACAGGTTGTCAGCCCATCGCCTTAAATTGCAATACACATCCCTCGAGTCCCTTAGTCGGCTCTTACGACACCCCATGGGTAAGAAATGGGGTAATGCTATTCTAAGCCGGCATCACACGGTAAAGCCGGCATCACACGGTAAAGCCTACTATTATTTCCACAGTGCTGCCACGCGTCGTGCGCCGGCCGCGGCGCCACCTCCGTTGATGGAGGGAGAGGCGCTCGCGTCCAGGCTTCTGGAGCTGCAGCCGCAGGGTGCCAAGTTCTTGGCGTAAGTATATTCTAAACTTTACTTATAAAACACTTTTTTCACTAGTTCCATTAATTAAATATTATTGTTTAATTTGATATTAAACTAAATGCGACCGGTTTCGAACATCATCTTCGGGCAGAATTAATAAAAATTAATGAAAATTAAACAAATTATATTTAATTAGTGGAACTAGTGAAAAAGTGTTTTATTAGTAAATTAACATGGAGTTCCATCAAGAAGTAACAACACAAAGTGTAACATAGTACTATATTCTAAACATTTATTGAAAAGCTTTTATTCAACTTGCATGTTACCAAATAATTCACAAGTATATTTGAGTGGACGGACAAGTCAATTTTAAAGCATATGATACCCTCAACCAATAAAGTTTTAATTAATTGGGATGAAATTTTACTAGTGACCAATAGCAAAAACTCCACACGGGCTGGTGATAAGGAACAACTTCCACAAGGAAAATAGGTCGTAATACATTTAAAAAATGCACCTTTCATACTAAATTGTCGAACAGCTGATTTGGATTACCATGGAAACTCATTTGACATATTTTGACCTATGTTTCTTGGGAAAAGCTGTTCCTTATCACCAGCCCGTTCTCTGTTTTCAGTCTATCTGTGAAATTTACCCTATATGATTGCATGAAAAAAGCCCAAAGTAATTATGTTGAAATTACGTTTCAACCGTTACAAGTATTTCACGTGTTTGTTTATAAGCTATACTATTTTATGATGCTGTATCTACTACATTTTAATGTTATATCTGTAATCTAGTACCCTAATATTCTGTGCTATTATATTACAGTCCGGTGATAATCGAGGTGCCGATCTACACTGCGTCGTGCAAGGAGCGCGAGATCGTGATCCTACGCTCAGACAGCGGCGAGACTTGGCAGGACCACTACCTGCACAACAACGACAATCCCATGATACAGGTAAGATAAGATAAGATCATTCTTTATTCAATAAACTTACTTATAAGTAGGTACACTTATACAAAATAATTATGAGGCTTTCCTATTTCCTGAACAGAGAATGTGAATTCCTGTATCTCAGTAGGTAACATTACTATATGAATATGTCATTAAATGCTGGCTTCGAATAGCATCACCTCGTTTATTTCCCGTGGGTATTGTAACAGGCAGTTAAAGTACTCCAGATTTATATGTTTTTTATTATTTTAGGCGATGCGCTGACAAACTTTGAAACTGTCATTATGGTAATCCACAATTTTTTAAATTACCCCTAATAAATTTGTCAGACGTAGCGTAAATGTCCTTATTAGCGTAAATGGCCGTTCTGCCTACCCCGCAGTGTATAAAGCCGTGATGTGTATAAGTATGTATATAACATCATTATATCTAGCAGCCATTTTGAGACATTCTTTAGTAATGTGACCATTACCACAACAACAGTTACAGCAAAAAGTATAAAGCGACATTCTGTAGTATGATGGCCTTAGCATTTGCATCAATAACAACTAAAGTAAACTGGTAAGGTGATCATTGCCTTCAAAGTAATTTCGATTCTATGACACAGGTAGGTATAAAACAATTTGTAATATTTTTTTTACAAAACTAACCAGTACTTTTACAAAAACGACACAAACTATGATACTACATATAATATCGAGTCGTTAACTATTCGGTGTCCCACACGACAATAAAGAAGACATAATATTACGATGATACTATAAACTGAGACATTATGTAGTCAAATGACCATTCCTTACACAAATACAATAAAAACGTATTAACACACACTTTCTTTAGAGATGACCTTTCTCTAAACAATTTAGAAAATGACAAATAGTATAATTGATTTTCATAAAATGAAAAATGAAATTACTTTATTCAATGTAGGATAATATTAACACTTATAGACGTCATGATCCGCCATTATAAAAAAAATACGGTGTAACGATGACAATATAATAAACTTTATGTAGTGAAATGACCATTCCTTATACAAATCATCACACACTTTCTTTAGAGATGACCTTCCTCTAAACAATTTAGAAAATGACAAATAGTATAATTGATTTTCATAAAATGAAAAATGAAATTACTTTATTCAATGTAGGATAATATTCAGACTTATAGACGTCATGATCCGCCATTATAAAAAAATACGATGTTACGATGACAATATAATAAACTGAGGCATTATGTAGTCAAATGACCATTCCTTACACAAATATAACAAACACACACTTTCTTGAAAGACGACCTTCCTCAAAACTGTTCAGAAAATGTCAAATAGGACAATTGTTTTTCATAAAATGAAATTACTTTATTTAATGTAAGATAATATTATCACTTATTGACGTCATGATCCGCCATTATAAGAAAATACGATGTTACGATGACAATATAATAAACTGAGACATTATGTAGTGAAATGACCATTCCTTACACAAAATCAACAAAAATTTAGTAACGCGCACTTTTTTGGAAAATGACCTTCCTCAAAACTGTTATAATTGACTTTTGTAAGTAAATTTAAGGCAAATAACTTATTTTATCTTGCATTTATCACAGGAGGCCCTTCACCGCGAACGCCAAGAGCACGGCCCGACTGGCGAGACTCTCGGCGAGAACGGCGAGAGAGTTTGTCGCATAGTCACCTGCGATTTCCCGCACTACTTGGCGTGTGTGTCCCGCGTGAGGCAGGAAGTGCACATCATCGGACCCGAGGGCGGCACTGTTTCATCCGCGCATACTCCTCAAGTGAGTACTTCTTTACTTTCATTAGCACAGGGAAAAATAGTTTGGGGGCCAGGCAAACATAAAATGTATTATGTAAGTTACAAATAAAACTATTTTATTTTATTATTTTTATTTTATTTTATTAACAATACAATTAGATGAAAACTTGTCAATGGCTTAGTTATGTTTATCTGTCGTACTATTGCTATTTACTAACTGTAAGTTTTCCTGTAGAAACAAATATTATTTGACTTGGGGCGTACCAGTGTTTCATTTCGTCGTTTGCGTACCATATCGTAACTTGTAACCTATGTGAGGCAAAAAGTGTGTGTATATATATGTAAGATGTAGATAAACTAATAAACAATTAATAAAGTAAAAATGAAGAAAAACTCACCATGTCCCAGAGGGAACACTGTTTCTTCTAGAGATACGCCTCAAGTCTAATAATAGCTGAGTATCAGACTCAGTTATGTAGATAATTCGTCATCGTGAAGCCATAGTATCTAGGTTAAATTTTGTTTTATAACAGCAGGGCGTCAATTTTCTTAATTTTTAGATGGCTAAGAAGTGATGGAAGCGAATAGATGGAAGTGTCATTCTATTGCCATTGTGATATTCTATAATTCCAACTATCCAAATGACACGCTATCGACATATCTTTAAAGAAACTAGCAAAGGAACTACTGAGAACAAAGGCAACTGAAACGATTTTCATTTAGCAGACTTCAGACACTGAACGATTACTTCAATATTTCAAACGTTTATTGCATAAATCAGTATACATAGATGTAAGTAATACAATGTCACACAATGTGCGAACACTATATACCCGTATAACGGTATAATGATGACACCCTGTTAAGGCACAGAAACATTATGAGAGAGAGCCTTTATTAATTATATCTAAAAATCTTAGAGCTAATGTAATACATAATAACAAATATTACGTATATAATATCTTTTAGATATTTCGCTCACGCAATAATGTGCAATGTGGTTTCCAGGTTCAAGCGCTATTCCCGCCGCAAGCGCTGACCAAGCGCATACGCGTCGGCATCCAAGCTCACAGCGCTCCCTCCGACATGTGCCGGCGGGTGTTGCCCAGGCATGTGTGTGTGTCACCTGTCATCACCGTGGAGCCGAGGAGGAGGAAGTTCCACCGCAGCATCACGCTTACTGCGCCGCTACCTTCGCAAGTGAGCCATTTTCAATTCAATTCAATTCAATTATTTACAAAATTTTACAATTGACAATGTCTACAGGTAGAGTCCCAAGGCGACAATGCATTATATTCAAATTTATTTATTAAATTTAATCACCTATTTACATACAATTAACCTAGCACATAAAAATAACATTTTATTTGTTTTTGTAAATTGTCACTAAAATATCATAAAACTAAAGTAACATTATATTTCAAATTCACACATAACATATTAAAATGTCAATGTTTAGAGAACAAACACACAAACGAAAATATAAATAACTAAGTTCCTACTACTACTCCTTTATCAGTCACAACCTTAGAGTATACATAGGTCACAACAATCCTCTAGTTTATATACTCATAATTATTTTGTCAAGTGGACTAATATTGCACTTTTAAATTCCGTTAAAGTGCAATTTCAGTCATGATAATGATAAAAAAGTCGATGCTTTTATTGAGAACCTTGCCCGTTATTTTTTTTTTGTAATTCAACAACACAACCTAGGTTCACGTTGACGTGAGATAGCTTTGTAACCATCTATATTTGATAGACTGTATTGTGGTTATATCTATTCGTTTTGGTGCGCTGGGATTGAAACGGAATGTGGACATCGAGACAAACCCAAATAGGGATTAACGGTGTATTTTATTTAGTTTAAGGATTGTTTATGTAATATGATGATAATAATAAAAAATATAGCCGGCTTCGCCTAAGGCCAGCTGATGAGATTTATATGGTTGTAACTAACAAATATTGCGTAGAAGACTCGGTAGACTGGTGACAGTGTATTTACCATTTACAATTAATTCGAAGACCTGACATTATTGTTTGATTACCGACAGCTATCTGAATATAATGTTGTATCTTATTCAATTATCTACCTTTAGGTGAAATCATCATGTTCTTCCTCTTTTCGTGTGAGAAACCGAGTCACAGTCAGAGTTCATCATCCTATAATAACAGAGTACAACGTTTGGCATTTGTTTCAGGACGGCAAACCGGACAAGAACACTCAAGCTCTGCGCCTCCTCTGCTCGATAATGGGCGGGCAAGCTCGCGCCGTGTGGGAAGACGTCACAGGATCCACACCATTGACTGTCACCGACGATTGCGCGTCTTTCACCACCACTGTCTCGGCGAGATTCTGGCTGATCAACTGTCAGAATGTCAGCGATGCGTCCAAATTGGCCACGGAGTTGTACAGGTAAGTTTAAACGCTGTGTTTAGCGTACTAGTCGTGCGCGCCAGACAACACCATTATTATAACCTATTCAAGTGAAGTTGGCGTCGCGCAGATTGAATATGTGCGGTTAAGCTGGTGGTGGCGCTTATGATACATACTAACATCTGGATTTGTGCAATCGATTATTTGCCATGTGAATTTGTTTCTATTTACTTGACTTTTGTGACGTCTGTCTTATGACTTTGTGCCATTTGAATTTTGACTTTTGCCACATGACTGTGTCTTAAGGCTTTGTGCTACCTGACTTTGTTCCGTTTTAGGTGTTGCCAAAATTATGACTTGTGACTTTGTGCCATTTGACTTCGTACTACCTGACATTGTGTCTTCTGACTTTGTGTCTTTTGACTTCGTACTACCTGACATTGTGTCTTCTGACCTTGTGTCATTTGTCTTCGTACTACCTGACATTGTGTCTTCTGACTTTGTGTCTTTTGACTTCGTACTACCTGACATTGTGTCTTCTGACTTTGTGTCTTTTGACTTCGTACTACCTGACATTGTGTCTTCTGACTTTGTGTCTTTTGACTTCGTACTACCTGATATTGTGTCTTCTGATTTTGTGTCATATGACTTTGCGTCTCTTGACTTTGTGCCACAAGCAACATGCACTAGAAACATCTGACGTTTTGTTACCTCACTTTATGCTATGCGATTGGCCCTAAAATTAAATTTAATAGGCGATCAAATGCATGTCATGTGGGAGATTTCACTGGGTCTACGCCATTGACAGTTACTGATGATTGCGGCTCGTTAACAACTACTGTGTCGCCGGATTTTGCCTGATCAACTGTTAGAATGCCAGCGATGCTTCTAAATTGGCTACGGAGTTGTATAAAATGGTAAGTCTAGTAACATTTGAATACGTGCAATGCGACTTCACTTTATGCCATGCGATTTTAGTTTATGAAACTTTGTGACTTGTGCTATACTTACTATGCCAGTTGACTTTTTGCCACAAGACTTTGTACCATTTGAATTTTGCTTCATGACATTGTACCATTTGACTTTTGCCACATGACTTTGTGCCACCTGTCGTCTTCACAATCGATTGGCAATCGATTTGCTAATCGGTTTTGCGTCGCCTATGAATTGAAATTCTGATATTTAGCATCAAATTTTGCGATTGTTGCTTATGCGATTTGCTCTTTTAAAATTTTCAATGATGTAGAGCTTTATGATAAAACAGTGTTAACGAGATTAAACGATGGAAAGCCAAAATTTTAAATGCTGGCTAGGATGAGTATTCTGATACTTTATTCACTGCATAAAAACACATTCCATGAGTAATTTATTGCCGAATCGATGGATTCCCGTACAATTTCATCACGGAATTAACCCTGGCACGCGCTATTATGATATTTGAGTATTGATTAAGAACGCGTAAGTTCTTTTCCTCTATATTTGTTTACTCTTCTCTCATTTTGGGCAACTTAGTAAAAGATCCCAAACTTTCAAAGTAATTATAATATTTATTGCGATAATGATAACTTGTTTTTCTTTTCTACACATACGTCCCTACCTATGCGTGTCTTATTTATGTAGCAAATAAATAGTGTAATGGCATCAACTGTTGTCACCAGAGAGATGTTGCTCGTACCATTCGACGTGCGTATAGTGGTGCTCGCGAAACGTCTCGACGCCCTTGAAGGACGGCTCCTGGTGCTCTACATCACTGACAGATACGCGTACGAGACTCTTCTGCAGCAGGTAAATATTGATGTCAACATAATTATATGAAAAGTGTGTGTGTACTTGAAGTAAAGTATTGACAAGTTGGATTATATTGAACTGGTAGAGCAATACAAAAAAAAAAGA
Source organism: Tuta absoluta (assembly GCA_027580185.1). Classification (NCBI taxonomy): domain Eukaryota; kingdom Metazoa; phylum Arthropoda; class Insecta; order Lepidoptera; family Gelechiidae; genus Tuta; species Tuta absoluta. Next base: position 3,639,194 of record JAQAHW010000034.1, read on the forward strand.
TTCTTAATATGACCTATATTTTTGAAGCAAGCCATAAAAAGTAGTTTATGCACTTGTCATATAATTCCTAATTATAAGCAGTTGCATACACAATGTATATACGTATATATACTCTAGGAAAAAACTGAAAAATCAACTACGTATACTTTTCCGAACCCTCGCACCGGATATCCAACGCCGTGACCAATCACATTTATAGTTTATACAATTCTTTGACAAAAGTGCTTTGAAAAAGGAAAGTAACAAAAAACTGTCAAAAACAAACTAGGACATAATTAGTTCGGCTCGGCTGACAGGTGTGGCCGAAAATGGCGGCAAATTTGAGTATTTGCACATAGCACTTTGTTTCATACATACATACATATATCATGCCTATATCCATTGCAGAGTAGGCAGAGCGTAAACGGCCGTATGAAATGGACATATACGCCACGCGAATCGCTATAGATATACGTTGCAAGCCTATCGCCTAAATTTGCAATAAACATGCATCCTTCTCTTCGTTTCATTTCTCAATTTTATGAAAACCTTACAACATCTTTAAGAAGTCAGGTTACAGCGCTGAAAATAATCTGTGATTTCTATAGGTAAAATGAATTATGCAGGTATATAACTGTTTTCGATTTTTTTATCGGAACATTAAAATTATATCCTCATTCACTGGCTGAAAGATAAATCTTATATGGAGATAGAAAACCTGCTGTTAATAGATATACATTTATTGTTTTGAATGTTATTTGTTTTAGTATTTTGAGATTTTATATAAAAATGATTTTGTTTGAGTAGATAGCATATAATAAATATTAAGAAAATAACCTGAGATACAAGTAAATATATTTTGTATTTACTTAGTTTAGGTATAGTTTTAAAATTTATGCACTATTTGTATGCACACTTTTGTTCTGAAATAAATTATCTTTATCTGGCATACCGAATAAACCCCATTCGAACTAAATCTAACAATGAACCCTGTCGCTTCCAGGAGCATTATGCAGAAGTGGCTCACTCGACAGCCGTCCGTTTCTTGGACGGCAAGGAGATCTATCTGGAGTTCTCTGGGAACCTGGTACCCGTCACCAAGTCCGGCAGCCAGCCCGTGTTCAACTTTGAGGTAAGATCACAGCGGAAGTCAAGCTATAGCAGCATTATTATCGCTTCAGTTACGTTCTATAAAGAATAAATTAGTTTTTTTTAATTAATGATGGGTTTGCTCTTGACTCTAGTCTAGGTCATAGGACAGAGACAGAGTCTAAGATGGAGCGAGCTCATCCAGAAGAAGCCTGTTCACTCTTACTTTGAAGAGATTATGGTTGTATGCGTTTGAAAACACAGACGCTGGTAGTGAGTTCCACTCTTTAGCAGTGCACATTATAAATGATGACTGGAAGCGCTTAGTCCGAATTGGTGGAATGGCTACCAGCTGCTGGGAATAAGTTTCAAACTATTCCAGTATAGAGTAAGTAAGTAAGTAAGTAAAAACACTTTATTGCACATTCAAAACACAAATAAATAACAGGAAAACTTAATCTAAAAATCCGCAAAGGCGGCCTTATCGCTGAAACGCAAGGCTAGTCTCTACCAGGCAACCTTTGGGTGGAGAAGAAATCAAAGGGAAGAAGAGAGAGCCATGATATGCGTTACTGGCATATAGATACGCATGCATAATTTCGCCAAAGGTAGCTAAGCCGCGGTAGTCCACTCGGTAGATGCGTCGCTATTTGTGATACCGAAAGTCGCAGGCTAAAACCCTGTCTGAGGTCAAATTTTCCAAGTTCTCCAATCTTGTATACCTAACACGTTGAAGTGTTTTAAAACTGTTGTACTCACCAATCACAATTGCCCTTGTCTAATGGATGAACCCAGGGAATAACCAGAAGCGTTCCCATTTAATAAAATCCCTTGCCCTTTGCGCTCACCAAACAGTGAGCCAAGCAGGGCTGTGTCTTAACAGTGGACTATTGAAGTTAATGATGAAGGTCTAATAGTCAAAATTAAATAGATTTCGAGAGGCGGCGATAAAACATTTTCAGGGTCGTTTTTCATAAGTATTTGGCCATAGCGAATTGCGAATGTGTATTTTTGTGTTAATTTTAGTTTATCTAGTGTTATCCTATACAAGAAAATATAGAATTTATAAAAATACACGAGGGGGTTTCGTCGAACAATGAACATGCCTTTCGATGTGAAATTTGTGACTTCTTATGCGAAAAATATGGTTCTTATATTTTCTCGTAGATTAATATTTCACAATAGGTACTATTTTGTTTTTGTAGCGAATATATTTCTTGAGATAATTACTCATCATTTTGGTGCCACTGTGACCAGGATTACTATAACAGTTATGTTTTTGTTTGTTTCAGTCTTTCAAAGACAACCGAGTTGAGTTTACTGTCCGTGTAAAGCACCACGAGGAACCGCCCGCGGGCAGAATCTACTTCATGAATGAACCGAAGGTACGTTTTGATGTTAACCTGGTAGAAAAAGACACACACACACATGTCACGCCTAAAATCCCTTGCGCTGTAGGCAAAGCTTACGGCCATTTACGCCACGTCTGACAAACATTTAAGGGTCATTCGAAAAATTGTGTACCGCCATAGTGATAGCCCATCGCCTAAAATTGCAATACACACCCTGGGGTCCCTCAGTCGTCTCTTGCGACTCTCACGGGAAAGGAATGGAGTGATGCTATTCTAAGCCGGCATCACACAGCGCAAAGAAAAAGTTGGAACACTTTGATGGGGACACCCATTGCGTAATAAAAAAATGAAAATATTGATATTATCTAGAGGCTGTTTTACGACCATTACGTCCACCATATCTAAGATTAGTTTGGAAATCCTAAAGAGTCTCCTACACCGTCTGACTTATAAAACAGTCAAAATTTATAACCAATTTTTCAGCCTGACTTGTGTAATATGTATCGTGAAAATGACTTTGTTTCACTATTTGAATAGTGATGGAAGCGTCACTAGGTCTATTATTATTATTATATTTAAATAGACCCGTTCTTGAATGAATTCGCTAAAAATATTTGTCTGTTTACTTACAGGTCCCCAAGGGCGAGCAATCCCAGACGCCAGCTTGCGTACTGGACGTGGAATTGCCTGACAGGGTAGCACCGCGCGCCGGCAAGAGCCACACCGACTATCTCAACCTAGACCAGTCCGGTAAGCATATTACTTATATACTATATAATACTAAATCAACTGAGCGAATTTAGCAATAAATGGCAAACATACTTACAAGCTCGTCAAGCTTAACTGAGGATCACCGGCCGAGCGCGTGCAGGCATCGTAAGGGTTGCGGGCAGCGGTAATATACTATCAGTCAAAAGTCTACGCCAATGGCTGTAGCCCGCTTAAGTCTGTTAATGATCATGAAAGATTAAATAACAACAGAGAAAGTTTAATATTTTAGTCTCTACCAAGGCCTTTGTCACACAAATAACGTTTAATTCACTATGAAGGCAACAGATGGCGCCACTAGGTTTTTAAAACGCGATAACGTTGTGTTTTCAATAAACTTTTAAAGCTCAGGACATCCGAGGAATTATTGAGCAATCAATTTTCCTAATGTTACTCTATTAAATTTTTGATACATGCCGACAGGCATGTCATAATATATACTTAAATTAACCCTGTCCGACAGTGGTATTTCGCCGCGTGATATTCGTGTCATATTATATAATCTGCCGTCCGATTTGACAGCGCGTTCCGCAATAACGACACGCGCGGTTACTGCGCGATCTTTTTGGCATATGTCACAAACCAGTCATCGTATCGTGCTGTCAAATTCGGACAACATTATGTATGCAGTGCTCCAGGATTATGATTGTACCCTAATTCTTTTGCGCGTTTCTTTTTATCGTCGGTGCCGATACTTGCATGAAATTCAATGTTATAATTTGTAGTTTATGCAACTGTCGTTTAATGGAGGACATTAGAGTGCAAGAAGCCTATAGATATATGTACTATGGTGAGAGTGTCCGTTTTGCATACACTATTTTATCTACACTCGTCTCATTAATATTCGAATTATGAACTCGAACACAGTTGAATTAAGTCATGCTTTATGCATTCTGCCTATAGAAATTACAGAAGCGTAATGTCTTGATGAGAAGGCTCTTACTTCGATAAAGTTGAGAAATGAAACGAAGATTTTTTTGCCATTACTCATATCGCCATTTTCCGCCGCACCTGTCAGTTGTTTTGTACCATAATTAAACATAAGAATGCTCGTGTCAAACTATTATCACACTCGGTTACGCCTCGTGTAATAAACAGACACTCGCATTCTAATGTTATATGACAGTTGCATAAACTACTATTATCTACACTCGTCTCATAATGTTCGAATTATGAACTCGAAAACAGTTGCATAAAGACCTACTTTATGCATCTGCCTATATAAACTACGCTTTAATAGAAATTACAGAAGCGTAATGACTTAATGAGAAAACTCTTACTACGATAAAGTTGAGAAATGAAACGAAGTTTTTTTTTGGCAATACTAAAATCGCCATCTTCCGCAGCGCCTGACAGTTGTTGTTGTAAGTTATTTTTTCGGATGATGTTCAGTTGTTTTAATAGGTTTTTGTTCTATTGTAGTTTAGACGTTGTTCAGATGTTGTTCAGTTGTTGTTCAGATGTTGAGCAGTTGTTTAGATGTTGTTCAGTTGTTATTCCGATGTTGTTCAGTGTTGTTCAGTTGATGTGCAGTTGTTGTTCAGTTGTTTAGTTATTTGTTGTTCAGACTTGACATCTAAACAACTGTTAGTATAGAATTTTCGAAAAATACGCCATATTACGTTCTCGTATTGAATTTGACCATGTATCGGGTCGGGCCTTGCAATCGCCGGTGCGGACGTTTGGAAAAGTGTTAAACTGAGATTTTTTATGGAGAGTGTAGATGAAATAGTGTATGCAACTGCTATAGGTAATTACACATTAGAATGTTCGTGTCAAGACAGTTGCATAAACTACTATTAAGATACCTACAGAATTTTGGATGCATAATGAAAAACATGGTCGCATAATAGACACAATGCATGCAGCTATTTAGACAACTGTTTTCGAATTTGTAATCCGAACATTATAAGACGAATGTAGATAAACTGTTTTAACTTTAACGGTCACCGCGATACACGTGTTGCTCTTGGTCTTGATCGATGCAACAAGGTCGAAATATCTGTCAATTAGGCAAAATCCTGTATCACGATATTTTGACTGATATTCAATCTATCACAGAATTGCGAGAAATTAAATCGCGCGGTGAAATTATCTGTGTGTTCAGGGTGCAGGGTAATTTACAGCTGTTCTCTCTAGGGTGTGATGCCGGCTTAAAATAGCATCACCCCACCCCTTTTCTATTTCTTACCCATGGGTGTCGTAAGAGGCGACTAGGGGACTTGAGGGTTAGATGTGTATTGCTATTTTAGGCGATGGGCTGTCAAGCTGTCACTATAGTGATACACAGTAATCTGATTGACCCTCAAACTTGTGTTAGTATCCGTTTTACGGCCGTTAGCGCTCTGCCTACCCCGTAAGGGATATAGGCGTGATGTTTGTATGTATGTATGTATGTAAGGGATATAGGCGTGATGTTTGTATGTATGTCAGTACCTCAAGGGTCAAATGTCGGTAACTGTCTCTTCAACTTACTAATGAATGACCTCCCCTATGCATCACCTTTTGTTGACTTCGTGATGTACGCTGATGACATTTGTGCGATAGTTACGGGTGTAACGGAGCAAGATCTGGTGGCAAATATACAAGCGGTAATAGAAAGGCTGTCTTCTTGGTTCCTGGCTAACGGCATGCAACTCAATGTGGACAAAACTAACTTGATCCACTTCAAACTGAGGTGCGACCATTCCTCTCCTTCACTTGCTGTTGTCACCGGGAACAAGCAACTCGTTAGTAGTCAATGTGCTCGCTTTGTTGGATTCACTTTCGACAGGGGACTCCAGTGGAGCGGGCATATTGATGCATTATGTGCGAAATTGAACTCGGCCTACTACGCCATTGCTAGGTTGTCTCGGACACTCACATTAGATAACCTTCTGACCACATATTATGGATACTTCCATTCATACCTCACTTATGGTATAGACTTGTGGGGGCTGGCAGCGGACAGAGACATGCCGTTCGTTCTCCAGAAAAAGGCGATCAGGATGATGTGTCGCGTGCCAGCTGACGAGCCCGCCAAGCAGTTGTTTGTTCGCCTGCGTGTCCTGACTGTACCCTGCATTTACCTACTTGAGGTGGTCAAATATGTTAGAACACACATGGATGATTTCCCTGCTTCACTTAGATTCTCCGCTAGGCGAGGGAACCAGCTGGCCCCCACGCGTCACAGACTAGAAAAAACTAGCAAATCATTATTTGTGATGGGGCCAAAGATATTCAATAAACTTCCATTGTACATACGAGAAGCTACGAGTATTAATGTATTTATTAATAAATGCAAACGCTTCCTGGCTGAAAAAGCCTACTATAGCGTAAAAGAATTTATTGACGAGTGAACTTATTTACCTTTTATTTATTTCACTTTATATTATTGTTTTGTAAACTATGTCTACGAATGAATTTTTTGTACACTGTACCTATTTATATTTATACTTCTGACAATGTAAATTTCTTACTATTAAATTAATGATAAATGATGATAAATGATATGTCTGTCCAGGGTTCGACGCTCTGAAGGACGAGCTGAGCTTCCACTACGGGGAACACCACTCCCTCACCCCGCACCTGCCGCCCGTCCCCCCGCCGCCGCCCGTCAACGGACACGTAAGTATTCTATACACTACCAATAGGTACTCGTAGTAAAGGATGTAAAAACTGAAAATAATCCATAAAAGTTTTCTTAAGTTTTCTTAACATGAAAATAAATTTTGGACTACAGAAAGAGTTAGCCAGCCGATTCTTTTTTAACGAAAGTTCCAAAACTAATTTTCATATTTCGACATACTTTGACCGTTGGGTAAAGTGCTTCACCCCTTTTTTAGGCTAGTTGTGCTGAGTGGTTTCACCGAATTCATAGGTTTCAAAATTGTAGCCATCAAGGCTCCAGGGGTATCCTGATACGACTGCGAATATGGGATGCGATGAGGTATTATTTAAGATCTATCGTAGATATTTGCGATGCGTGTTTACAGTTATGCCAGAGGAGTCCTAAAGGGTTGCAAAAGATTAAAGTAATTCATACTTTTCACGAATAGCTGTGGGTAATTTAACAAAAATCTAATTACTCACGCGGTGGTCGTAAATAAGTTACATGCAGTAGAATTTCGAATACATGACATGCAAATGGCGATGGTCGCTTGCATACTGAGATTTTTTTTAACTTATATTACATTGCTTAGCCTTAAATAGAATAAAAACGATATTTTGACTGGTTTAATTCAGTTTGAATGAGTTAGCAGTTACGATACAGCTACTACCATTATAGTTTTGTACATAAAATTATACCCATTCTGTACCAAAGATGTGTACTAATTAAAAGCTATGCTATGGGACGCATGCTATAAGTCAAATAGTCGCACTCATATCACATGCACATTTTGATTAGTAGTAGTTAAACAAATCCAATCTTTTCACAGGACGACCTAATCATCACGAACGGCCATGTCATACATACAAACAAGGATGAAAAAGATGAAAAGGAGGTTGTACCTCCGAAACCGCACGTCAACGGTGGCGCGGTTGTCGATTCTAACAAAACCAAAGCCACATTTGATTCAGATGAAGATAAGACTCCGCACAACACGCTCGAGAAAGGAGACAAAACTAAGAAAGAAAAACGTGAAGGTGGCTTCTTTGGAGGCATCGCCGGAAAAGTAAAGAACGTCTTCAGTCACAGCGAAGACAAAGACGATGATTCAAAGGAATCCTCGCCAAAGAAGGGCAGGGAATCTAAGGAGAAAAGCCCTCCACCGCGCAAAGAAAAGAGCCCTCCGCCTAAAGGAAAACAAGGTAAAGACAAAAGCCCACCGAAAGCGGCTCCGAAAATAATCGATGAAGGCCTCCTTGACAAGGTCGACGACATGTTCAAAGATCTCAAATCGAAACCTCACCGCGAAGAAGACGATATTGAAAGCCAAGTCTACGCAACCAAGCTAGTTGTCGATGAGGATAGGCCTCATTTGGACACTAACGACGTTTATGAACAGTACGCCAACATGCAACCTGTTGAAACTCCTCTTCGCGTTATGACGAAAGATCCATTCGCTTACGACACTGATGAAAAGTTATGCTGTAAAGGATTCAAGGGAACAAAACATACACATGATGAAACTTCTAATCTTGTCGACAGGATTGAGAACGCCAACTTTACTGCGCAAGAAAAGTTAGCTGAAGTGTCTGACATAATTGAAAGTGACGTAAAAGATGGCGTTGAAAAGCTTGATAAGGAAAAAGAAGAAATTCAGTCAGACGTGCAAGATAAACTTAAAGAGGTTAAAGATGCTGCAAAAGAAACTGCAGAAAACCTTAAAGAAACTGTCGGCATTGTCAGAGACAATGTGGAACACAAAGCCCAGGTAATCGATTTCTTAGCACAAGAGAAAGCCGAAGCAGCTAAACTTAATGCTGAGCAAGCAGCAACCGCTGCCAATAATGCAGCCCAAGACATCAAAAAAGATGCCAAACAAGCAGTAGAAAAAGCCAAGTCAGCAGCCAACGAGAAATTGAAAGATCTTGGTGAATCCGTGGAAAGTGCGAAAGGCAAAGCCCAAGATGCCGTTAATGACGTCAAATCAAAGGCGAAGGATGTAAAGGAAGAAGTCAAATCAAAGAAAGAAAAGAAAAAGAAAGAAGGCAAGAACTTCATCTCTGGTTTTGTATCTAACATCTTTGGCGAGAAGGACAAAGCTGAAAAGGCTGTAAAAGACAAGATTGCTGAAAGCAAAGATGCTGCTAATGACTTGTTAGATCAAGCTGCTGCCAAAAAAGATGATATCGAGTATTCAGCTGCTAAGAAACAACAGGAGCTACAGCAAAAAGCTGATGAATTGGCTCAAAGCGCTGAAAGCAAAAAGAAAGAATTAGAGAAGGCTGTCCATGAAAAAGCTGCTGAGGCCCAGAAAACTGTCCAGGACAAGGCTGACGAAGTTAAAAATTCTGCCCTAGATAAGGTAGATGAGGTAGAGCAAACTGCTAATGAAGCTAAACAAGCAATCAAGGATAAAGCTGATGAAACAAAACAAGTCGCACATGACGTAAAACAAGACATTCAAGACAAAGCGCAGGAAACAAAGCAGGCTCTTCAGGACTCTGCAGACGAACTGCAGAAAACCGTTAATGATACGAAAAATGAAGTTGAGAAGGCTGTACACGATAAGACCGAGGAAGCTAAGCATGCTGCACAAGAAAAAGCTGATCAAGCAGCACGCGTTATACAAAGTAAAAAGGATGAATTAGAACACGCTGTTCAAGAAAAAACTGATGAAGCTAAAAGTGTTCTGCATGCTACAAAAGAAGAAATTGTGGATTTCGGCCATGGTGTACAAGACAAAGCACATGAAACCAAGCAAACTGCTGTGGACAAGTTGGACGAAGCTAAAAAAGCTGTTCAAGACAAAGCTAGCGAGTTAAAAGAGGGAGCTGATAACTTAGTTCAGGGTGCTAAATCAAAATCAGAAGAAGTGGGGCAGGTGATAAGTGACAAGGCGCATGATATGAAAGATTCTGTTCGAAACAAGAAAAATGAATTGGCCGATGGAGCTAAAAATTTGATAGACAAAGCAGCAGCAAAAAATAATGAAGTCCAAGAAGGCATTGCCCTGAAACATGAAGAGTTAAAAGAGCAAACTGAAAGTCTTTTACATGACACACAAACTAAAGTCAACGAAACCGGTGAGGCAATTCGAAACAAAAAAGATGAAGTCGCTCAAGGCATTCACGATAAAACATTTGAAATTAGCAATGCAGTTAGCGAGAAAAAGGATGAATTTGGCAGAGCCATTCATGACAAGCAAGGTGAGGCAGCGAGCGAACTAGAAAGGATAAGACTGGAAGCTGAACAAACCACAGAGCAGATAAAAAAATCTGCTGAAGAAGCTCTAAATGCAGCAGCAGACAAAAAAGCTGAGGTGCAAACTAACATCGGAAACAAAGTCGAGGACATAAAGAAATCTGGCAAAGAAGGATTAGATAACCTACAGAAAAGTGCAAGCGGTAAAGTCGAAAGTTTACAGCAACAATCAGAGGAAGCGTTCGCCCACATGCAAGATTCGGCCTTGGGCTCTTTCGATAAAGTCGAAAGTGCAGCAAAGGACAAAGTGAGCGAAGCGACTGACAAATGGGAAGACTTGCACAGTTCAGCGAGGGACACTTTCGCAGATTTCAAAGACGATGCTAAGAGCTGGGAGAATTCGGCACAAGACACATTACACAGCTTCCAGAGTTCCGCCGGCAATACCTTCGACAGTTTAGACGACAGCGCGAGAGAATTTATTGGAGGTGCGCAGAATACTGCACATGACATGGAAAATACTTCACAGGAATTATTCGGTGACGTCAAAAAGGGCTTTGAAGGATTCCAAGTTTCTGCTGATAATAAACTTGAGGATGTCAGGGGGGCTACAAATGAAAAACTAGGAGAGGCAGGCGCGCGGTTGAGTGAGACAGCCGAGGAAATATCTCAAGGTGCAAAGGAGACGGAACATGCAGTGCTAGATGCGGTATCTGCAGAAGCAGACAAGTTTACGAGCAGTCTCAACGATTTGGGCAACTCAGTCTTCGGCTCCTCAGGCAAAGGTGAGTTTTTCATGACTTACACCGCTTGTTAGTAAGACGGGGCTTTGCTAGCCGATTAAAAATAGATCTTATCTTCTTGTTCACTTTTGGACCTAAACCTTCGGATTAACGTTCCGTTGCTCTACCAACCGAGTTGGCGAGGGTATTTTCAGGACTGCAATGTAAGGGGAACCGACAAAACTACTTGAATTCATCAGGTAACCGAATTTACTGCATTATGTTTACAGGATTCATGAAGGACTCGAGCACCAAGTTGTTGGAATCAGAAAAGTCGCAAACTTCGCCGTCACCACAAAAGAAGTCGTCAGGGTAAGAATCAAACATTTCCCTCCATAATTTCACTATTCATTGGACAAAGTTCATGTAAATAACTTCACGACAAACACTAATTCACTTTGAAATACGACATTAATGTTATAACGAACCGGAATCTTGTTCGAAAGAACATTTGTATACTAAATCACAACTCCTTTTAAAGGCATTTCCCAAAAAAGCTGTAGAAGTACTATCGTTGACATAAGTGTACATTCTTATGTTTATTATACGAGTAAATAACATTCATTTTATTTTATTATTGTAAATGGAATTTGTAAATATAAAATAAGTTAAAAATGCCCAACCCTAAAGGCATTCTATTGTATTATTATTAAATTTTATAAGTATTGAATCTCTTGTTTCGGTAGAAAAGAGAGGTCAATAGAAATATCAGTATCATTCTAAACAGTTCTACAGCTTTTTGTTTTATGTTCACCTGCCTGCTCTAACTCCACGGCACATATTTCAGGATTCCGAAGCTAAAAAAGAAGAATAGGAAATAAGCGGTGAACGAGCGACACTGGACGATGTATGATATACTTAGTTGTTTAATTATAACTATTTATTATTGTTTAAAGCTTATAATTAGCTATATGCTTATTTCAGCAGGATTCCCAAATAAAAGAGTGCAATGTTTGGTTTTACACCATTTAAAAATGACTCATCAAAACACATTATTGGGAAAGATAATACTGAAATAATCATACTGCAGTAAAGTAGAAGCACCTTGTATATTAGAACGTTATGATATGACCCAGTGAATCGAATGTTTTTTTTAAATCACTTTTCGAAATTCAGATCCTATGGTACTGTTGTACGATATTGACACTTTTTCTATAGTGCGATTAAATCTAGTTGTTTCTACTTATTTTTAGTATTTGTTCAGCATAGAAAATGAAGCTTTTATTTTTTTATAATAAACAATTTTATTTTTGGATTCTTGCCTAATATCTAAGAACAATTGAATCAAAATCATATTATAATTTCTTTTTACATTATGACTTTGACTGTAGAATGAACATATTTTAATCGAGCTTTTATTGCTGTACCTTCTTAACTAAAATTGTATTACGAATTTTTAATCTGAGATTTTGCATTTTATATTATTTAAATAATTAAGTATTTATAAATGTGAGATTATGTTTACGCGTAGTTATTACTTTGCGTATTCATCTTAAAAGACGACCAAGCCAATTACACAATTGGAGCAGAAGAACGCGTATACATTTCGTTTGTCTTATTGGCTTGGTCGAATAATAATTTTATTATCAGTGTTTTGTGTTGCATAATTTATTATATTTTAAAGTGTTTTTAACGTAATATTTTATCTTTGTACAAAACACAATCCAGTGGCATGCTATAACTCGCTTTTGTAGATTTTCTATAAACTTTTACTCTTAGTTTTTGTAGCAGTTACTACAAGATAGATCTGCTAGTTTATTTATTTTTATTTTATCAAATATGCAACGAACTCAAAATATCATGCAGTGACATTTTGAGTTCAGTGTTGGACCATGTCACAAATCGACTACAGTGTATTATTTCGTACGTTTCAAATAATATATTAATTAAGTAAAAATGTACGTTCAGCTATTGTGCGGTATCTGAAATGATAATTTGTATAAAAATCGAACATCACGCTTTAAGAGAGCTTTTATCATATATTCCAACTTTATATAGAATGCGCAATGCTGATAGGTTAATACTACGTGATGTCCCACACGACAGCAAACAATACGACCGGACCAAAAGCTTGATTTATATTCGTCAATTTCCAATTATGGCGTCATCAGACGGCCTTCTCATTGGTCAATCGGTCTTATTAACCTTTCGCATGCGCTAAATCTTTAAAACCATTAACCGTTGCTTGTGATGTCTCTCTGTAAGTTGTTAATTGTAAGATATTATATGGAACGTTCTCGATCAATTCTGTGTTTTTATTTTCTGCTTCTTCGTAGAGTTTAAATAGAAAGAAAAAACTATTCAGTTCTTATGTAAACGCCTATCAATAATGTTTTTTGAGAAATGAACCTAAGAAATAAGTAGCGCATAGCAGGACGATGTTTGATATTGGTAGTTTTTTGTGTTAAAATAATAATAAAAAGTATACTTAACTAATACTGAAAAAAATGTCCTGCATCTTCCTGCTGGGGAGCACGGCTTGTAATTTGCCTATGAAATTACTAGATCCTCTGCCCCCAGCGAGCAATACGGTCTTCAGGCGCGTTCCGGAAGTCCGTGTTGCTCACTGACTCTCTTATTCATAAAACCACTTTATTATTTTTGTACAAAATCATACTTTTGCGAGCACTATCACCATCTCACTCCCACTGCATATGATTGTATGTATCACAAAACGCACACATGACATCCGCCACCATAAGTAACTCCTTATAGGGTAAGTTTGCCTTTTTATTATTTTTGCTATATTTTAGTGTAAAATGTCTTTTTCAACTAAACTTTTAATTTTATTTGTAGATAGCGTTGGATGTTATTGCTACAATCTTTAAAAAAACTATAGTCATAGATAGTCTCTTACAAATGCAATTACTGTAAAATTTTGCGAATTTCTTATTTTTATTAATCAAATCATGTACCTACTTGCTACACAGCCAACTTTGTGTGTTCTAGTTTCTTCGCCAAATTAAGACGCAACCACTGAACGCTTCGGCCCCGCTGCGCTTCGGAACAACCCACAGTTTGTTATGATAATGTAGAATAGTCTGTTTACAGATACGGTAATGCTTCAATTTTGTAGGTGTTGGTATTGGTATGATTGGCAACGAAAATATTTATAAAAAACATAGAAACTAAGTCTATAATAAAATTACATAAGTTCATGAATAGTGAATAATATTATGCTACTCGCGTTAAATTTTAATAGACATTTGAATGCTTCATTAAATAACATTATTTATATTTTCGTTGCAAATCATTGCTAGTTTATTCGAAATTGACTCAGTAAGAAATAGTAAATTTTACAATCCATAGTTCCACGCGTTTACCTTATGTAACGTAATTAAGATTATAGTTATGAAACGTATGCTTACATACTTGTATTACTTTTATTTAAATCATTGAGTATTGAGTTAATAATTTTATACCCATTATAGGACTTTAGTATAGGTACATTTTTGAAAATTTCTACCCCACTAGATAATCAATCGACAAGTTAAATTAAATTGTATTTAGACTAATAACAGTTTATACTTCTCTATTTTACCACCTTAAATGTTTTCCTTTTAATGACATAATAGCTAATGAAAAAATAGGCATTTTGCAGACCGGACGCAGAATGTTCTTCAATAATTAATTATTATTCAAATAGGCGTATCTAAGCGCGACTAGAAAAATAGAGAACTAATAATAGAGAACAAGTCGTCGGAAAGAGTTGGAACGTCTCTTATTAATTATGCCTGTATTCCATGTCTTAAACAAAAGTCCTACACTCATGCCCTAATCAATTCACACAGACTTTTGACATAAAAAATACGATTCGTAGAAAGTGCGAGTGGTAAGACCAGTCGTTGCGGACTTCCGTATACGAAATCGGTGTACCCTGTTTCAAAAATGCGCCTCGTATAAGGCTCCAATTATATTCGTTCACTAGTCGCAAGTCTAAAAGAAAATGGCTGCCGCGAATAATTCGATGCATACATTTCCTTGGTAATTCGCTGAAAATGCTGCGTGATCACGGCGGCGCCGGTGGACGAATAAAATTCAAGCCTTTGGAAGTGGTTCGATCCAGTCCATGTACTAAACATACGTACAAATACCTTCAATACCAACAAACCAGCAAGGGAAAATGGCGTTCTGTCTGCAAGGTCGATTATGTATCTTACGGGTGTTCATTCGGTCACATAATGTTTATAGTATAGCGGTGCTTTCGTCGATGTGGCCACAAATTATATAATAAGACAAATAAATTATTGTATTGTGATTTGTAATGTTGTCAAGCTAACACAGAAAGTTCTCCGTATGTAGGTAGTGTCGTGGATGGTTCGTTTGGCTTATGTGATTTTTGTCAATTGTTGAACTTTTGAGGCAGATATTTCCAAAATATGGTGGGCAGTTAGTTCTCTAAACTCGTAAATTCGCGGTATGGTTTTTGAAAGTATCTGCTTTAAAAAACTGTTTGCCTTTGCAGTTCGTAATTTCTCTACACTGTTTAAGATAATTGATAACCTATATGCACCAACCGATAGTATAAGATTTACATTTTATTATTAAAAGTATAGAAATATAGAATACTTACATACAGTATTTTATGCTGGGTTTTGTTATTGACTTGAGTTATCCTCAAGCATTTAATGAATAATATTTAAAGATTATAAAGAAATATCTGTGCTCATTTATAATATTAATAATACAGTTCGCTCTGTAATAATTAAGTATGCATAGGAAAGTTCTGTCTATATGGTCGAGACATAACATAAATGAAATAAAAAACATGAATTGATTTTGATTCTGTTTCTTATTGCTCTGGCTAATACTATTAGTTTAATTTTATTTATGATTCAAACCCATGAAATAATAAGAAAATAAAGTCAGTAGTAAAACCCTGCTTTAAATGTTACGCCACCGTTTCATAAATTATATTAAATAGCAAACTGTAATTTTATCAAATGTTTTAAATGTTTAATGTTTTTTAATTATTGGAAAAATATTTAATACATATTTTAAAAAGATTGCATTTTATATAGATTCGTGTGTTTTGCTTCGAACCATTTTAACCACTATGTTAAGAGTATTTTTGGACCGTGATCATCTGAATCATAAGATAAATAAAAGCTAAGTGTAAAATAACAAATATCTTTCACCCATATTAACATTTTGTGCCAGTGGTCATGCATTCATGACTGCACTAATTGAAGACCTACTTTATTACGTGTGGTTGAAATGGTGCGATATTTTCTAAGGAATAATCTTCATACACATGACAAGTTCAGAAGTACTGTGATGCCAAAAAGTATAATGAAGATTATCTAGAAGTAAAGTTAATCGTTTCGTTAATTTATTGATAAAGTCTACGTTCACTCTATTTATTGCTTTTTAGTAATAAAATATTATTATTAACTGTGGATATTTCATTTAGCATCTTTAACAGTAATGCAACTGTCATATAATGGGGGGCATTAGAATCCGAGTGTCGGTTTATCACACGAGACGTAGCTGAGAGTGATAATAGTTTGATACGAGCATTTTAATGCCTAATTAAATTTGTATTTTATCTACACTCCACAAAAAATAGTAGATTTTACAACAAGTGCACAAAACGGTCCATTATCATCCGAGACTTTTAGCAGCCCGAGCCGAAGGCGAGGGCTGATAGTAATGTCGAGGTTAAAATGGTTTTGTGGACGAGTTATAAACTCTGCTTTTCACTTTGATTGCGAGGAAATAAAACAATAGTATATTATATAAATTTTAGCAAATTGAAGAAATTACGAAAAAACAAGAGCTGTTTCCCGCCGCTTTATTTTTTTTAAATCTTACGACATTGGCATTAGGCTTGGGCTGCAGACCTATACAGCCTACTATTTAAGCCGACATAGTGCTATTTCAATTTTTTCATACATATAAAATGAAATAGCACTATGTCGGGCCGATATCGGCGTTCGGGGCAGACGCCCTTTAGCTGTGTATGGCTCATTTTCTTTGCCTTCATTTATGAGTAGATACGTTCTTGCACTTGTGCATAAAATGCGATTTTGTGCAGCCTATATCCTGCACCAATAAGCTCTTTCAGAGCATGAGAAGTGAAAAAACTATTAAGTCAACTAATACACTTTTCCAAAACTCGCAAACTTCAATACGAGAACTTGATTTCGATTTCTTCTTCTCGTGTGGGACACCGAGTCAACGAACGACTCGATAAACCCTGGATTGATGTGAAATTCTGAAAATTAAATAATTCAACTTTTGTTCAGAAATTGTTCAGCTGAAAAACACCAACTGTGAAGTTGTTCAGATTTTAAGTTGTTGGCGTTTTAACAACTGAGCAAGAGCTGAACAATAACTGAGCAACAACTTAACAACAATTGAGGAAAATCTGAACAACTTGAGAACAACAACGGGCCAACAGCTGAACAGCAACAACCGAACAGTACAACAAGAGCTACGTTTTTTTGTTGCTTCGAGTGTTATGTTTGGATTCCGAGGTAGCGAAGGATACTAAAATTCAATAGTAATATGCTGAACTCTAACAGGGATTCAAAAGTACAAGCTGTGAACAGGCCAGGTAGTTACGGTAGGTAGTACTAAAGTAAGAGTAGTATCAGTTGGCCGAACGAAGGGCGAAGGAAAAGGGGTGGATTAATTGACGGCCGATGTGGCGCAGTGGTAGTGCGACTGCCTGCTACGCAAAGGCGAAGTTCGATTCTCGGTGGGACTCTCACAAAATTGATATTTATCACTTTGTGAATTTGTTCCCGGTCTGGTTAGGACATAGCAGGGTGAACCAACTGATTGTCCGAAAAGAAATGGTTCCGTGCTTCGGAGGGCACGTTAATCCGTCGGTCCCGGTTGCTGTCTATGATTAATTAGACGGCGGTCGTAACACAACCATGTCAGAGGCCAACTAGTGGTAGTAGGCGGTTGAAAAACTCTTGACACCAGGGTTCATCGGGTCGTTGGACGACTCGGTGTCCCACACGAAAAGAAAAAAGAAGACTTGCCTGGCCGTAGGTGACAGACTGGTCCTGAATAGGAATTGAAATGGTTCGCCGTAAGCACTTTGGTTTGCCGCGTTCCAGTTTTAGCGACAACTTGGGTATTGGTCGTGGTCGTTCGTTTGCATGTGAGTCACCTGTGATCGAGGTTGCCATTTTGCTACAGATACCGTTTTCAGTGTCAGTTCATTAATATGAAACGCGGAATTAAGTCTTAAGTTGAATAATAAATAAGAATAAGTAGTTAGTTCGGTTTTTAATATGACCTTGTAAAAACTAAGCGCTTTAGTAATGTATTGTAATATTGCTAAATGTGGCCACTTTTTGCATTTTTGGAATACATAACCAAATCGCACAATTTCTACAAGGTTATATTGATTCAAAATAATCTTTGTAGTTATTTGATACAGATACCGCGAATGGATACTTTGGTTTCCAGATGACTAGCGTATCCTGCCAGGGTTTTTTTTCTGTTTGGGGTCGCCACTTGGCTCTCGAACCAGCTTAACTAAATTTTAAAATACTTCCCGTGTGTAAAATTTTCAAGCGCGGGCAGGATTGATGCGACTTTCGCCGTTACTAATAGCGACGCCTGGCGAAAGACGCAGGTTCAAATCCAGCCCGCGTTTGAAAAATATGCATGTTTTCAAAAATTATTTAATGTGATTTGTAAACTGCCGTTGATTTGGAGGACAATAGTCAAAGAAGGTGTACTTAGTAAAATCCATAAAATATAAGTCATAAAACGTATATTGAATTTCATAATTGCATTACATACAATAGCGTCTTGATTACATTTAGTAAGCTTCACGATATGCGTTGATAATTGATGTGTGTTTGTCTTCACTAATATGTGTTTTGTCAATCATATGAAAAAACTATTTCTAAAATTTATACAAAGAAAACAAATAACACATAAAATCGCGTAGCTCTTCCATACAAAGCAATTAAAATGAAATGTTTAACTAATTCTAAAATTCATCACATTCAGAAAATGGTAACATCAATAAAACATTTGTGCTATTAAAGTTAAAATACTCTGTTAGTTAGGTACATTGTTACAAATAATACTTATCACTAAAATATAAATATAGCACACAAAAACATTATTGAACATTGATAGAAAAATATTCGAAATATGATTTAAATATATTAATATCATAATTTAATTATTTAAAACACCCTGAGAAAAACGCATAAGTGGCAAATTAACAACACTTTGCTGCAAAGCTTACTATATTTTTTGGTAATACCAGCACCAAATAAGTGGAATGTCACTGTAATACTTACTATAACTTACATCTGAATAAGGCACTTATTTGTGTACGTCAATTTCATTATCACAATGTGCTTACATCTTCTAAATATTAGAAAACAAGGCGCAAATAATAGGTAGAAAAGAAGGTATAGTGATCATAGTTTAGAAATAGGTATAGTTTAATGCATTGAAATAGTTCAGAAAAAACTAAATGCATATAAAGCGTCCAATGACAATAAAATTGGAAATAGACAGCAACAGGTTAACTTTTACTACTTCCTATGAGACGACTAAAACTAAGTCAATAACTAAAATAAATACTAACTAAACACAAATAGATCTAAATAAAACAATGAGATTATTAGTAACTGGCTACTGCCTCATTCTGTTTTAAATCTATTCATATATTAAAATTAATTATACTATTATTTTTCACGACTACCAGTAAATAAACTGTTTTTATTGCCATAGCCATCCACTCGTGACAGGTAACGAAGCACAATATTCCACAGTTACCCTACAGTTGCCCTACAGCAACCCTACAGTGACTGACAAAGTAGCAATCATCAAATTATTTGCCATGACTGAATGACTGTG
Organism: Tuta absoluta; assembly: GCA_027580185.1. Lineage (NCBI taxonomy): Eukaryota > Metazoa > Arthropoda > Insecta > Lepidoptera > Gelechiidae > Tuta > Tuta absoluta. The sequence continues at coordinate 3,658,798 of JAQAHW010000034.1, forward strand.
GCGGTCAAAATATTGATTATTGAATTTTGTTTAGTGATCGATTGAACTCAAATTATTTTATAGAATTGAAATCATCCTCAAGTAAACAAATTTGAACTTGTATCAGAAACGCCGTTCGTTTCTTTGTCATATTTGACGAAACTTTCGCAATCCAAATAGTCCATATCCGTCAGTTGCCTACTGATTAAAAGATGAGGTGTTTTCTGAACTTTTCTTTCTTTTAAGAATTTTGGTATAATTTGCTTTCTTTCCATCATGTATTGAATTATAATTCTTTCGAAAAACAGACCTATAACCAAATTAAAGGCTGCTATAGCCAAAACTATGTAGCTCATAAGAGAATTCAACGGCATTCTTAATTCTAAAAATCTTGCTAGCCATTCCGCTGGAGTCACAGTTATATAAATACATATTCCCGTGCAAATGATAATACTACACATGAGTTGTTTGTTTGTTATAACAGATTTTCTATATGGCGCGCCGTGACTGAAAACTATAGGCATTATGATGTATTGGAACATAGAAACCGCGAAAATGGCGTAATTTTCCCAACATTCGTTCGCTTCGTCGCCTTCATACAGATGCCTTTCGTACCACGGAAAGAAAGTCAACGCGTAGTAACTTAGATATTGCGCTAAAGTTATCAAAAACATTTGTATTATTAGAGACAGCAGGGGAATAAGTCCCAATAAGGAGGTCAACGGTGGTATTTTACACAGCTTTCCTGTATACGCTTCGGTCATACCGAAGAAGAACGCGAAATTTACTATCAAACCCACATCAATGAACAGAAACTGAAAATCGGTTAGATTCGAATCGAAATAGTACAAGAAGGCGACCGAAAGGAACTCTGTTAAGGAATAGGAGATCATGAACTTGAAGACTCCGAAAGAGGTGGTGAGTGCGGCGCGTCCCTCCCTCAGCACTCTACTCACGCAGACGATGTCGGGGTGCTGCGAGGTGAAGGGCGCGGCCACGCTGCTCTCCAGCTCGGACAGCGAGATGCCGGTGTGAGCCGCGCGTAGGGCTCCGCAGTCGTTCGCGCCGTCACCACACATGCCTAGTATAGTAAAGTATGACAGTTTGAGACAACGTGACATTTTGATAACTCGCTATGTCACCTTAGAGTAGCTAAGTCAAAGTGCAGAAAGTATATGAATTCTTTATTGTACACATTAATACAATAGGTGAAAAACTTAATATTTGTTACAAGGGCGAAAGATTAGTTACAAGTGGCCATGCAGCTACTTCTTTTTTTTAGCCTTGTCTGTGTCCCACTAATGGGCAAAGGCCTCCATTCTTTCTCGGTCTTGGGCCTCCAAATGCCAGTCTTGGAGAAAGGCTTCAATATCATCACGCCATCTTCTCCGACTAAACCAAATCAATACAGTGTTTAAGAGGCAGCCCTCAGAATACTTATAGGTTGCATGTAAACCATAATACTGAATAACTTTCCCTTAAGGAACATATGTCAGGGAGCGACAAAAAGCAACCAAACACCCATACGAAATCGTTGCATCAGGGATTTTATTCTATCACTACTACAACAGCCACAACTGTCCACTGCTGGACATAGGCTTCCTCTATTAGGGGGTATTTGCCATACTAACCCCACATGGCAGGCGGATTGGCAAGCACAGTTCAAGGTGCTGCCTATTCCCTGGATTCATCCCTTAGCTGCTTTTTACGAAGCCCGCGAGTTAAGATGGGGTGATGCTATTCTAAGCCGGCACCACACGGCTGATATAATACTCGTATTGAATATGAAATGAGGAACTCACCAACAAAGTATCCCAATGCTTGATACTCCACAATAAGGCGTTGCTTCTGATCTGACGACATTCTCGCGAACACAGCACCTTTCGCTACCACGCGAGGCACCATACTTGGGTAATGCTCTAACAAAACCTAAGAAAAAATTTAATAAAGGCGAAATTAAGTTAAGTAGGTAAGTAAGTATGGGAAAGATATTGGGCTGGTCTCGTAGCCAGGATGCCGGATGAACTTTGGGCAAAAACGTTTTCAATTTGGGTCCCTCCTAATACAAAGCAGGCGCGCGGTAGACCTCAAAACAGATGGAGCCTATTATTGAATAACGGAAGCCTAAAACATGGAAGAATGGAAGAAAGGGAGGGGAGCCTTTCCCCGGCAATAATAAATAGCCGCGTTCAGAGAGGCCGAGCCGCCTCGCGCGGCAAACGCTCACGTGCGGGTGAGGCAATTTCATTTGGATCAAATGACAGAGCGAGGCTGCCTCGCCCGAGCAGCGCGAGCCATTTGACAGCTAAAACAAAATGGCGCCGTACGTGCGCACAGCCGTTTCAGCTTACCTTTCGTTTCGCTTTTTGCATAAGGATTTAACTCAGTACATACGGTGCATAGGAAAACTGCCTTACAATTTCTTTATAAAGGTTCATACAAAAGTACACGATCGATTAAAAAGTACTGAAATACACAAAAACACGTGATTATATGCAATTGCATATAAAAATGATAGATGATAGACACTCACCCGCCAAGCGTCACCAGTCATAACAATCTTGTATTTAGGTTCATTGCCGCCGCCCTCGATGTTGACGATGCCAGTAGTGAGGTCCGAGCCGGCAGCGGAGCCCGAGTTGTGCCCCGAGCCGCGCCACGAGCCCCTCCCGCTGTCCACGCTGCGCCAACAGCGCTGTAATGGAGTCCGGCGTCCTACGGAGGCCTAGACAGGAAATAATCAGTTAAGGCGAGAGTAGCCGCGAACGACCTCGACAGTGGCGCCACTTCACAAAAAAACAACACTTCACAAGAACAATCTATCAGAATGTCTGATGCCCAAGTTTTTAAACAAATAACAGACTGCATGACGAGGGCGGCTATGCATTCCTATCTAGGTAAAAATAAAAGATCTAACGCAAACCACATTACTGGATGGAACTACCATGTTAGTAGTAGTCATCAAAACGCTCGTTTGGCCTTTCAAACCTGGATCATGTACGGAAGTCCACGTCAAGGCGGCCTGTATGATGATTTGTGTAACACGCGTAAAATTTTCAGGAATAAGCTAAAATGGTGTCAGCGAAATGAGAGTAAAGTAAAAGCCGATATTATAGCCATGTACAGATCAAAAAACGATTTCTATAACTTCTGGAAGGAGACAAATAAGTTAAAGTATAAGTCAAACTTGCCTCTGTCTATAAATGGTAACTATAATCAAAAAGAAATAGCCCAAATGTTTGTAAACAAGTTCAAGACTTCGAACCCGCTGCCCACACATGCACAGAGCGCAGGTTTTCCAACTGCACCACCACCGGCGGCCGGGCCGCCGGTTGAGACGGGCTCCGCCGCGCTGGGTCCGGCTTGGCGGGGAGAACAGACGCAAACGCACGCCCATGTCACAGCTGATGAACTATTTAAGATTGTTAAAAGCATGAAACGCGGCAAATCTCCCGGCCATGACGGCCTCAGCGTGGAGCACGTTTTACATGGTGGATTGCTACTGTATGAAAAACTTAGTTTTCTTTTTAATGCATGTGTGGATCATGGATGTTTACCGGATAAGTTGATGAAAACAATTGTAGTTCCTATTTTAAAGAATAGAACGGGTGACGTGTCTAGCCTGGCTAATTACCGTCCTATATCTTTGGCGACTATTGTATCTAAAATATTCGAGCGAATCCTAAATGAGCAACTTAATGAGGTCAATATTCCATTGAACTGTGGCCAGTTTGGCTTTAGAAAAGGTCTATCTACAGACTTAGCCATATTTTCTCTTAAAAATACTGTTAAATATTAGGTCCTTACATATGAAATTGTCGTTTTGTCGTACTGGCCACTTTGATCACAAATTTCTCCTATTTGGTTAAGAATTCGAAATTCAAATTTATACAGCTATTTCCACATGTAGTTGTGTTTCGTAAACCGTCATTCATTTGTTTTTTTACTTATCTTTTTTCTGTTTGCATCGCTCAATTTACAAAATGGAAAATTTGAAATATCGCGTTATTTACGAGTACGAGTTCCACCGTGGCACCATTGCTGCGGAAACGGCTCGAAGGGTTAATGATGTGTATGGCGGTTGTGTCGCAAAAGAAAACACAGTGCGTTTTTGGTTCCAACGTTTTCGTTCTGGAAATTTCGACCTGCAAAACAAGCCCCGTGGACGGCCGGAGACCCAAGTTGATAATGAAGAATTGAAGGCTATTGTGGAAGCGGATCCATCGCAAACCACGTCCGAATTAGCTGCAGGCTTCGGTGTTAGTGATAAAACTGTTTTAATTCACTTGAAGCAAATTGGAAAGATTAAAAAACTTGAAAGGTGGGTTCCTCACGAATTGAGTGAAGCAAACCAGCAAACGCGCGTCAATTGCTGCGTTACATTACTTGACCGGCACAATAACGAAGGGATTTTAAATCGAATCATTACCTGTGATGAAAAGTGGATTCTCTACGATAATCGGAAGCGCTCATCGCAATGGCTGGACCCTGGCAAGCCAGCCAAAGCCTGCTCCAAGCGAAAATTGACCAATAAAAAGTTACTTGTAAGCGTTTGGTGGACTAGCGCCGGTGTCGTTGATTACAGTTTTCTCAAATCTGGCCAGACGATTACGGCAGATGTCTACTGTCAGCAATTGCAAACCATGATGGAAAAGCTAGCTGCTAAACAACCGAGGTTGGTCAATCGCTCTACGCCACTGTTGCTTCACGACAACGCTAGACCACACACTGCACAACAGACGGCTAGCAAATTAGAAGAGCTTCAATTGGAATGTCTAAGGCATCCACCGTACTCCCCGGACCTTGCTCCAACAGATTACCATTTTTTTCGAAATTTGGATAACTTCTTGCAAGGGAAAAAATTCAACTCAGATGGGGCAGTCCAAATCGCCTTCAAAGATTTTATTGATTCCCGTCCGAATGGTTTTTTTAGTAAAGGGATCAATGAACTACCTATGAGATGGCAAAAGTGCATAGATTACAATGGCTCATACTTTGATTAAATAAATATACTATATAAAAAAAAATCGACTTTTTGTTCCTCCCATACAAAACGCCAATTTCATATGTAAGGACCTAATACTACGTCACTAGAAATACTTCTATCTATGCGTGCTTTTTGGACCTAAGCCGCGCCTTTGATACAATAAATTATGATATACTTTGGCATAAACACACACAGGTGCCTGACAAGGTCACAAACTTGTTACAGTACTGGTACACAAAGCAAGAAAAACAAGTTAGATGGGGTCAGTCACTCTCCGAGTCATACAAGCTGGATTGCGGGGTAAGGCAGGGCGGGTTAAGCTCGCCTGTCCTGTTTAACTTATACGTAAATGGTCTTCTGGAGGAGCTCAGCAACACCAGGGTCGGCTGCCATGTTGGAGGCATCTGTGCCAACAACCTGAGTTATGCGGACGACATGGTGCTGCTGGCTCCTTCAGCAGACGGCCTCCGGCAACTGTTAAATATTTGTGAAAGGTATGCGTGTGCACACGGCCTTAAATACAATGTAACAAAAACGGAAGTAATGATATTTAAGGCGGGGCGTGGTCCAAGTTCTGTTCCCATGATATCATTGTGCGGTAGTCCTTTGGGTGTAGTAAATAAATTTAAATATTTAGGACATATTATTACTGACTCATTAAAGGATGACGAAGACCTAGAAAGACAAAGACGTGCACTTGCGATGCGCGCTAACATGCTAGCTAGGCGGTTTGCACACTGCTCCAAACAGGCGAAGATCACATTGTTCACGGCCTACTGTCAGTCGTTCTATACCAGCCAACTATGGTACAACTACACGAAGGGTGTTTTTAACACTCTACGTGTTCAGTACAATAACGCCCTAAGGGCAATACTGGGACTACCGTGGCGGTGTAGTGCGACTGGCATGTTTGCTGAGAACAACGTGATTGATGTATTTGTTCTACTGAATAGACTGAAACTATCTTTTCATAAAAGGCTCTCTGCTTCAAAAAATTGTATTGTTCAATCGTTGTATAAAACATGTTATTTAAATGATCATACTATGAATCGTATGTATGTAATGTAATAATGCTTGTATACTTCTCATACTGTAGATACATTGTTGCTTAATTAATTTATTTATTACCATAATTGATGTATTATATTTGACAAGTTGCATTGTGACTATTTATATTGGACTTGTGCCTGAAATAAACGTATTTTAATTTTTTTAATTTAATTTTTTTCGTATTATCCTTTACTAAAATTAAAACCATCAATGGAATATTCGCTGTAATTAAAGTAATGGCAATTAATACCAAAAGTGGCAGTTTTAGGCACTTATGGGCATAACTTAAATTGCAGCGAATATTTCATTGAGTATGCAGGTTCAAATTTACAAGGATTATACAAAAAAATAGATTTTTTGTATAAAGATGAATTTTTTTTTTTTTTATTAGTGATGGGTATGCTCTTGACTCTAGTCTAGGTCATAGGACAGAGACAGAGTCTAAGATGGAGCGAGCTCACCCAGAAGAAGCCTGTTAAGGCACTGGCACTCCCACACACTGACGGAACGCAGGTGGCTACTTGGCGCCAGACTTCGGTGGGATGGTGGTCGCGAGCCAGGCGGCCCCTTACGGAGCCTTCCACCGCGCACGTGGGATCGTTCAGCCGGACTTATCCACAGGCAAGCCTGTGTGCCGTTGCCCGGCTCCACCGCTAGGAGGTAGATCCCATACCACCCCATATTTTTTGTAAATTGGTGCCACTGTAGAGGTCTTTCACGAGTAAGCTCACATTAAAAACTGAAATGTTTGGAACCGACTTCAACTGTGTTGAGCCAATGAAATTTAAAGGGTGGCCATTTATCTCGACCCCATCATCAGAAGTTTGTCTTGGTAACTATGGGCCTACCTATTCTCTATTGGTACGCTTTCAAGCAAATAAATTATTTCTGTATCTATGAAAATACGGTAAAAAGAAAAAAAATGTGTGATTAAAATATATAATCACGCTCTATGATACCTAGGATGGAATACCAATCTATGACATGACATGTATATCTATTATCTATACACAGAAACAAGTACCTACCATAAATATTTGGAAATATTTTAATTAATTATACAGGGTGTAAGGGACAGTTCTCCGAATACTGATAGAGCAATGAAATGCAATCAGACCATGAAACTGAACAACTGCCCATATAAAAAATACTTCAGGAAACGTTAATACATTTTTAACTTCCCATAGTAAATGCAGTCAGCTAATTGTAATTTTTTCAGGCAGGTCGTTTTTTTGTCGTTTCCTGACAAATGTTTGTAGCGACCTCTGGGAGCTACTGCAAGAAGCTCACTCAAAGTGGTTCACGAGCAAGAAAGACACAACAGAAGTTTCAACATATCTGCAAGATGGCACCACGTGACAGATTAGCAGAGAAACAATGAGCCTGAAACGCGGTATCATAGTGCTTTACCGCGCGACGCATATATACGACTTCCAATTCTATCCAGGCGGACCAGTCGGTCCCCTGGCCACAACACCCGGCCAGGCGGGTAGCTACCCTTTTCCCGACTCCACCTGGAACCCTCTATTCTGCCTATTGGCATTACTCCTGTCACCCCCATATGTTTCTAGTGGAAAGTTGTTCAGTTTTATAATCTGTATGCACCCTTTCCGTATTTGGAGGGCTACACCCTGTTTAGTTTGTCTGCTTACCCCATGTAGATAGCTTTCGCAGACGAGACTGGGCAAGGGCCCACTGTTGTCCACATTGATTTGCACCACTCTCTCGCCGACGGCCAGTATGCCACACTCCTTGGCCACGCTCACTGCTGTGTGCACGTTGTCACCTACGAAATTGTATACTATTGTTGACACACATATCACGCACATAATCCCTTGCAGGGTAAACGGCTGCAAAAACGGACATTTACGCGAAGTCTAACAAATATTTGAGAGTCATTCGGAAAATTGTGTATCGCCATAGTGACAGGTCGTCAACCCATCGCCTAAAATTGTAATACACACCCTCGAGTCCCTTAGTCGTCTCTGACGACACCCACGGGAAAGAAACGGGGCGATGCTATTCTAAGCCGGCCCACACGGCAATTATTATTGAGGTTTAGAAAAAAAATATCTTCAACTGATATTACAAAAAGGAGAATTTTCTTTCTTTGTATGTAATCGTCTAAAACCACTGGACTGATAAAAAAAATTACTACTATAGAGCTGCAACAGCCCTAAGAAGCAAAGACTAATTTATTGCGCGGGAAAATATGTTATTCCCGTGGGAAAAGTCTGAGCCGGCCTCTAGTATAAAATAAACAGGCTCAACTCTAGAAATTCCATTTCGCATTATGACACAAGGCTTTAATTCGCATTCCGAATGCTTCTAAAACATCGAATATCAAATACATCGCATGCAGCTTATTTGCTTGGCACAGATTGGTACATCAAGTCTACGAAAGACCCGAAGCACCCTGGTTAGGTTAATAAACCAGCAGAATCTATACTTCATAAAATATAGCTTGAGCTCTGTGACAGATGTCAGATTCATAGGATTTTTCTTTTGTCCTTAACACTCTGACTTGGTTTCCTATCTGGTTACCCGTTGTCAAGGGAATCATCCTATAATTTACAGAGTACAGTGAAATATTGACAGAAAAAATCATATAGCACGGTCACACTATGCACCTGCTCCTGCTCCTGCCGCTGTCGCGAATATTGCTCGAAATACTTCCGCGGAAGTATCATCGCGAGTGAGTGTTCACATACTGCCGTTATATTCTTCTCGCACCAATATGAGTGCGCGAGAGAGCAATACATTCCACACGCGTTCGTGCTGACGTTTTTTGACTCGCGCACAAAAAGCCGACACTCGCGGGAGCATGGGAAGTGGCAGCGACGAGTAGCAGTGCGAATAACCTGTTCACACATTCGCGCTGCCCACTTCCGTTACTATTTCCCTGCCTATATTGGCATTGTAAACGTGCTATTATATTCTGTTAAATACTCACCAGTTATCATTACTACATGAATGTTTGCTTCCTTCAGCTCCCTTATGATGTCGGTAGTGGCTGCCTTTAGACGATTCTCCAATATTACTAAGCCAAGGAACTCCAAATCTATTTCTATCTGTAAATAAATAAAAAAACACTGGTACATTTAAAGTCTCTAGTAGGATTCCATAGACAGACATATACAAACTGATAATGGTTTAGAATAGCATCACCCCAATTCTACCCATGAGTTTCAGAAAAGCGACTAAAGGTTAATTTCATTCAGGGAATGGGCAGCGGCGTTTCCTGTGAATGTAACATCTTGCACTGCGGCGCCAATCCGCCTGCCAAGCGCGGTGACTACGGCAATTCCCCAAAATAGAGAAAGGCCCATGTCACACCTCGGACACTGGCGCTCAAATGTATGAATCAAACGCGTTGCTACGCACACAGTCTAAGCTCGCGTAGGTGAACGCGGACCATGCTTGTGTGTGTGAGACAACATGTCAGGGTTGCCGCAATTTTGCGTTCGCGAATCGGGAATGCAATGTGCGGCAGTATGAAATGACCTTCGTCGTCGCGTCCTTGCTAGCCGGTGTCTGAGCGTCCTCCGAGCGCGGGTGGGCGGCGCTTGTAGGGGGAGGCAGGAAGTGACCATACTGTACGCTAGTACTATTAATTATACTGTGCCCATGTCCAGCAGTGGAATTTTGTGGCTGTAATTGTTTATTTAAACTGATAATTTCATCATTCAAATATCTGCCTCGGCCGGGAATTGAACCCGGTAGCTTTATAACCAGGCGGCCACACTGCCGCTGCGCCACATCGGTCGACAATAAAAACACTTTTCTCAAACATACTAGGAAATGTGTTCATTTCTTTCAAAAAAAGAAACCGCGAAGTCTCACATTGTTTGTCACGTCTCAGATCACGCCAGCAAAGTTGTATGGAAATCCTTTGCTGGTGTCCATTAAGATAAATTCGTTATACGCTAAACCCACATAATTTGATTTCAAAATTATCTCGATGACTCTCATAGAAACGGAACGTAATTTTGTATAAAACAGATAACTAAAGACGAGGCTGTATGATGTGAAGACCCTTGCCTGTCCAGAATTAAAAAAGAAAAGAATGAACTAAACATTTAGTATGGCTGAATATTACGTAATACTGTGCCTTACAGGCGAATTTATTTAAAAAAATTACAATTGGTGGGAAAATTGTAAATTTTTATTTGTTTCGTTGTGTTGTGGTCGCTAGCTAAATTTTATAAGAAGTACAATCTTTCATTTCCTAGCCTTTTTTTGAGAAAAGCACTATGTAAGCCTTGGGGAAAATTACTTTGCTTGACTTGTATAATTGAAGTCCTCGAAGTCTTATTTTCCATACCTCGACAACAATGTACTATTTTAGGTATAAAGCGTTACGTTACACTTTGCTTTGTTTCTTAATGAAATGTTAGTAAACAACAAACGCACTGTTATCATACAGTTTCGTATAAAAATACAAGAAGTAACAAAAAGGGTATAACAGGCCGAAAGGAGGTAAAAGTACTCATGAAACTGAAAAACTTGCCCCATGAAACATAAGTCAAAATATGATAAAAAGAACTATATGCCATAGTAAATTAACAGACTCGGCTTCGCCTCGTGTGATAAACAGACACTCGCATTCTAACGACCCCCATTATATGACAGTTGCATAAACTACTATTATCTCTTACTGCGATAAAGTTGAAAAATTAAACGAAGTTTTTTTTGCCAATACTCACTCATATCGCCATCTTCCGCCGCACCTGTCAGTTGTTGTTGTACGGTAATTGTTCGGTTGTTGTTTAGTTAACCTGTCGCTCGCGAAATCATACGTTTAGTCTTCGGCAGCCCTTAGTAGGTAACTAGAAGGTAATCATACCTCCTCTCTAGTCATGGTGCGTAGTTGTTTCATGGTGGTCTCCATCACCCTGGTGGAAAGTGCGATCACGCGGTAACCCTTCTCCGCGTACGAGCTCAATACTTCGTTCAGGTTGTCGGGAACTGCAAGGAATCAATAAAAATATCTTGTAAGTAAAAACACTTTATTGCACATTAAAAACACAAATTCATGACAGGAAAACTTTAAGTAAAAATGCGTATGAAGCGATCTCTACGAGACAACTTTTGGGCGGAGCGAAGAAATCAAAAAGAAGAAGAGATACTAGCTTCATAATTTGCTAGTCTGCATTATAGTTAATTTGTGTTCATAATGCCCCCGATTCGGGATATAAATTCTTTTTACTATTTAACGGAAAGTGACAGCACTAATTTAAGGTAAATTAAGTTAATTTAGAGGTATATCCCGAATTGAGGCCAATACATACCTACAAACAAAAATCCTTTATCCCTTGCAGGGTAGGCAGTGTATTAACGGCCGTAATCATACGTTAGTTATTGCCACATCTGACAAACATCCGTTTCAAAAAAATCGTGTATCATCATATTTAGGTAGTCAATTTTACGGCGCGTATCCTGCGCGTCTCTATCCAAACATTAGACAAAATCATTTTGTCTATCGCTCTCGGAAAATAAATTATATATAGACAAACGAGTTTTTATCATTGACCTCGCCAATCCACATCATGAAGTGGCCAATAGACAATTGGCCTCTTCATGAAATGTGACCATACCATGAAATGATCAAAAATTTCATAATCTGGCCAATTCGTCGATATGGCCACGCATTGTTTCCTAAATAAATAAATATACATTGTATGGCAACGCCGCAATGTATCAATGTTCTTATCTTTTTTTAAAAAGAAAACATGCGCAGGAGACGCACCTTAACAATGAGCAAATACTCGTAACTCGCTCGCTAGAGGGCGTAAAGGTGCTGCTCGCAGCATGGCCAATATGACCTCTGCTTTGGCCCGTATTTCGTTACTCGAAAAGTTTCTCAGTTGTGTTTCAAATGAGTACCGAAGAGGTTTTGGCCGTTTTGTATTCGAGTTTAAGGTTGAGTAAACATAATGGCAAAGTGCCAATAAAATGGCAGTTGTGCTGGAAATGTGATGCAAAATTAAAGATTGAAGGCATTCTTAGATAGATAGATGAACTTTATTGCATTACATCATACACAAAAACACCAAACCTATACAGAAAACTTAATACTAAAAGTAAGCAAAGGTGGCCTTATCGCTTGCAGCGATCTCTTCCAGGCAACCTTTACCTTAAAAAAGAGACAAACAGATTTTTTAAGTAGAAGCAGAAGCAAATTAACAGAGTAATCCTTACATTTTAAAATTAAGCATGATATTCTTTCTTAACATGTTATCTGTAACCGTTTGTTTATTTAGGCAGGTTTAAATATACAGGGTGGCCCGTATAATCAGGTCCAAAGACAAAATTTGAATGCCTTACACTAAGGGGTATCCGAATTACCCCCATGTATGTTCCGCGATTTTTTGTACTTTCCGAATTATTATTCAACTTGGGCCACCCGGTATATTTTTTTATGTCCTCACCTGTTTCTGTCCTACACAGTGAAGCGATCTTTTCCGGCGCACCCTTGCAGTACACTCGTAGTATATCCTCCCCCAGTACTCGCACCACCACCGACGACCGCTGCAGCGACGAGACGAACTGCTGAGACCGCACTATGCCCAGCTCTAGCGGCATCTAGCGGGGGACCAACCAACTAACATGGGATCACTCATATCTACGGGGACTAAAAAGGAACAGCAATGGAGTCACACAATAGAGTTAGTTTTTCGCTAATTTATGTGGAACATCATAAGATGAGTTTTAGCTACATCTAGCAGGGAAACGCTGTAATACTACAGGATTGCTACATAACATACATTACAATACGAGTACATTAACAGCCATAACAGTTAAATCTGGACTTGGGGGTTAGTGCCATAGGGGTGTCACCGCGCTTGGCAGGTGGATCAGTGAGCGCAGTCGATATTATCAAACTACAGGCTACAATTTTACAGGTGAAATTCGATGTTCATTGCGCAGTCGGTTAGCAATTATGATACCAGAAATAATAACCGGCTACGTAATTTAATACAAATTTCACCTGAAGACTTGTAGCCTGTAGTTTCATAACATAGGCACTCCTTAGTCGCCTTTTACTATTAATTCTTAAATAAGCAAACAAGGAATAAAATCGTGATATGTGTATGTACATACATACATACATACATAAATCACGCCTATATCCCTTACGGGGTAGGCAGAGCGTTAACGGCCGTAAAACGGATATTAACACCACGTCTGACAAAAGCTTGAGGGTCAATCAGATAACTGTGTATCACTATAGTGATAGGTTGTCAGCCCGTCGCCTAAAATTGCAATACACATCCCTCGAGTCCCTTAGTCGGGTCCTACGACACCCACGATATGTGTATGTATGTATGTATTATACAGACTGAAATGAAAACAAGGCTTAAATAAGGGATATAGAAACAAAGTTAACTTGAATCACGCCTCATTAAGCTATAAAAACAAACTAAACAACTTTTAAACCAAAACTATCACATGAGTGGGTTGCATAATTTCACGACAGAAAAACAACGAATTGCCAGCACTTACGTGTATATCGTCGACATTGATATTGGCAGTTTTCTTTGGCTTCACGATAGTCGGTGTTAGAATCTCGTAGTTGGCAGATTCAGGCACGTCGGGCTCTTCTAGGGTCCATCGTGTTGATTCAAACATCTGTGTAAAATAAATGTTCGCTACTATAACTACAGTAAATAGTTTCAACTTCACTAATTTTCTTTTTTTTATTACACTTACAGTCAAACTTGGGCTTGGGCTTCAAATCTGTTAGGCTTTACCTTCAAGTCCAACGAGCCACTAAACTATTCTTGACTTCATTTCTTAGTAACTTCACTTAGATCCAAAAGATTAAAATGCGTTTAAACATAATCAGTACTATGCCCTCACATAACTCTGCCGTATGTTAATCTTATAGTAGTAGTAGGCGGTTGAAAAAGTCTTACACCAGGGTCTCCCACACGATAAGAAGAAGTATAAGAATCTTATAGTGACTTACAAAGGGTTCTTCATTCAATTATGTCAAGCTATAACATTACGCCATGCCTAGTATCAGGTCGTCGAAATCGCTCATCGGTAGTATGACCCCACACAATTCTTCCATATGTTTACCTTCAAGTAACTAGCCTTCAAATCAAAAGGATCTCCAGACAGTTCCCCAATCAGCAGAGTCAAACTATAACACGACGCCATGTCTGGTATCAACTCGTTCAAATCGCACATCAGTAGTATGACCCCCACATAACTATTCCGTATGTTAGCCTTTAAGAAACTAACCTTTAAATCCAAAGGGTCTCCAGACAGTTCCCCATTCAGCAGGGTCAAGCTATGACACGACGTTTCCTAGTATCAACTCGTTTAAATCACACATCAGTAGTATGACCCCCACATAACTATTCCGTATGTTAACCTTTTAGTATCTAACCTTCAAATCCAAAGGATCTCCAGACAGTTCCCCATTCAGCAGGGTCAAGCTGTGACAGGACGCCATGCCTAGTTTCAAGTCGTGCAAATCGTTCAAAGTGGCCGGATCTCTGACAGCGCGGCCAAGGCGAGGCGGATCTGTGGCAACGCTGATTGGAACTACGCCCCACATGTCTAAACCGTCTTCTGTTAGCGTGCCAGTCTGAAAATTAACAGATTTGATTAGGTTCAGTCGGGTGAAATAGAACAGATTTGGTTAGGTTAAGATACGTGAGGTTAAGGCTAGTGTAGCCGTCAACGACCTCGATAGTGGCGTCACTTCATTAAAAAAAATCTCTCGAACAATCTATAAGAATAACCGTTGCCCAAGTATTTTGTATTATCCTTAAGAAAATTTAAAACCTGCAAACACACGGCCGCTTTTGGTATTAATTGCCATAACTTTAATTACAGAGAATATTTCTTGAGTTTGCAGGTTCTCATTTTCTGAAATCGCACGTTCACGAGTGCACTCGCCTTAAGTGAAATAAATATTTGGTTGGGATAGGTGAGGTTAGGTCAAATAAAACAGATTTGGTTAGGGCGTTGCAGGCTGAACCACCTGATTCTCAGTAAGAAAGATGCTACCGTACTTCGGATGGCACGATGAGCCGTGCTGTATATGATTACTAAGACGTTTCAGAGCCATACTAGATGTCTATCGCCAAGGTCCATCGGGTCGATTATCGAATCGGTGTCCCACATGACATAATTAACAGGGTAGTGAAGTAAAAGATAATAGTATCAAATCGCATTGGTATTCGCATCAGCATAAGCGTTTACGAACATAAGCACATTTACATTTACAAACATTCGCTGGGCCGTTGAATTTGCAAAAAAAAAATACAAGAGCTGGATGAATTCACATTTTGAGCCAAGCAGTTGTAGTTCGCATTGACAAGACAAGAAGAAGATATCTAGAGCGTTAATAGTCAAGTTTAATTATTTGAAAGTGGTGCATTTTATAGGCAAATGGGTTACAGTAAAATACAGATACTGTGTATCTAAATGCATTGTCAAAAATATTATTGTTCTTTGAATTTTTTACAAATTTTCAAACATAAGATTTGCTCGTGCGTTCGTACATACCATGTGATGCCGGTTTAGAATACCATCACCCCGAAACGACTCGAGGGTGACGTAAAATCGACTGAGGGATAAATTCATCCAAGGAATGGGCAGCAGCGTTCCATGTGAAAGTAATATCTTGCACTGCGCTCGCCAATGCGTTTGCCAAGCGTGGTAAGTACGGCAATACCTACCAATAGGGACAGGTCCATGTCCAGCAGTGGACTGTTGTAGCTATTAATGTATATAAGTGTTGTTCGACAGAAAAAGGATCTTTGTGATTTGATGCCATCGGAAATAGTGCTTTATAAAGTCGCAATGCTCTATTTCTATACAAAATATCGTTTTAAATAGTAAGTTTATTGAATAACGAATTAATCATATTTAAGTTTCTAAGTAATAGGAATACCTGATAAAAGCGCTGCTTAGGTAGACGCTACCAGAAAGCACCTCCAAATCGTTTGAGATTTTTTTTCACGTTCGAGTTATTATTTGCTTAATAAATAAACTGACTCATATTCGCTTATTTAAATTACCAATCACAGCTATGCACTTCAAAAACTTATCATATGCCAACCAATACGTTTTTACCAAGTGCAGATTATTAGTGTTCTGTGGTTTTTACCCTAACGTGATAAGTAAATGTGCCATACTGAATATAACTTCTATATCTTTATCTTAAAAAAAATAGCGCGTTTGCCTAAAAAGACTAAACACACCTTGTCAAAACACATGCAATCGATGGAGCCGCTGACGTTGACAGCGCGCGTATTCAAGCACGACACTCTAGCCTTCTTCAATCTCGAGACAGCGTATGTAAAAAAACTAGCTCGTTTGCCTAAATATAGAAGTTACTCTGTGGCCTAAGCTGACTAAACGCACCTTGTCAAAACACATGCAATCGATGGAGCCGCTGACGTTGACAGCGCGCGTATTCAAGCACGACACTCTCGCCTTCTTCAATCTCGAGACAGCGTACGTAAAAAAACTAGCTCGTTTGCCTAAACATATAAGTTACTCTGTGGCCTAAGCTGACTAAGCTCACCTTGTCAAAACACATGCAATCGATGGAGCCGCTGACGTTGACAGCGCGCGTATTCAAGCACGACACTCTCGCCTTCTTCAGCCTCGAGACGGCGTACAGCCGGCCGACTGTCATGGCGGCGGGCAAAGCCGGCGGGATCACTATGGTGATAATGTCGAGCGCTTTGAGCGCTATGTCGCCGGGGGTCAGACCGCGGTATGCCTGGAAAATCATAATGTACGGTGAAACTTTAGTATACAGCGCTAAACACATACACACATATCACGCCTATTATCCCATGCAATGTAGGCAGAGCGTAAACGGCCGCAAAAACGGACATTTACGCCACGTCTGACATATATTTGAGGGTCATTCGTAAAATTGTGTATCGCCATAGTGACAGGTTGTCAGCACATCGCCTACAATTGCAATACACACCCTCAAGTCCCTTAGCGCGCTAAAAACGTGGTATAAAGTCTACTTTATTTTTAACGTAACGTAAAATATAAGGTGCAATTTGACTAGTGACCGATAACAAAAACTTAGATCGGGCTGGTGATAAGGAACAATTTTTCTCTAGTTACATAGGTCGAAATATAAAAAAAATAGGACCTCCCATACAAAATTGCCGATCGGCTGATATTTAGGTTGCTATAGAAGCTCAAAATATTTTTGTCTTATTTCGACCTATGTTCCTTGGGGAAATTTGTTCCTTATCACCAGCCAGTACTCTGTTTTCAGTATCGGTCACTAGTAAAACTGCAGCTTTTTAGCAATTAAATTAATAAATCCTATTGTATTTTCGGTTGAGAACCGTCTTAAATTGGGCTGACACCTAAAACTTCGAGCATATGACAAAAGACAGAGGGCAAATCCTTGTAGCCCTTAGCTGTTTGATACTCTTGTCTTATTTTGTTTTGTAAGCTGTGTTCTTGACCTTCCCTTTGCGTATTTTTAATATAAAATTTATTTTATTTTACAGGAAAACTTACACCCAATACTTATGATTATGACAGTAGTACAACAAATTAACATAACTGGGCCATTGACAAGTTTACACTTCCCGTGTTAGGTAAACAATTTTTTAAAACTTGCAAAATTTTCAATTGGCGGGCAAGGAACGAGCTGCGGTAGCCCAGATGGAAGAGGCGTCGTCACTAGTAATGACGAAAGTCGCAGGTTCAAAATTTTGCAAGATTTCAAAAATAAGTTTTCGTCTATGGTATCAATCAAAACACTTCCCGTGTTAGATATAAGATTTTTGAAAACTTGCAAAATTTTCAATTGGCGGGCAAGTAACGAGCAGATGTCGTAGCCCAGATGGAAGAGGCGTCGTCACTAGTAATGACGAAAGTCGCAGGTTCAAAATTTTGCAAGTTTTCAAAAATAAGTTTTTGTCTATGGTATCAATCAATGCACAAACCTTTAACGCGATGGTGTATCCGAGTCCAATGGCTGCAATGAACGCCAATATCACAATGAACTTGTATGAATCTCTGTCGAATTTGAAGTCAGCCGGAACGGGATATAGAATGCTGCGAACTAGCTGGCCCTTGCTTGTGTTGTACCCAGTGCGGAGGACTAGAGCTCTGAAAAAAAAGTATGTAGGGTTTTTTTTTCAGCACTAACTTTACATAGTGATTCTTCTCATTAACTTGAAAAAATTGCATCTAACGGCTGCCAGCGGACCCGTGGTCTCCACTCAAGAACGTTTCGACCCCCATCGATTACCAGTTCTACGAGCTAAGAAACATTGTTCCTTTATATGGTTCTAAACCCAAAGGGTCAAAAAACAATATAACAACCGATACTATAAAACAGACAAAAAATATAAAGGGAGTTCCTGTACTGCAAACGTGATTTTTATGCCATTTTAAACATAACGGTACGGAACTTTTCTTCATCAAATATTGCAATTATAATGAAAGGTAGAATTAGCGGCTATAATGAAATAGAAAATGAATACGAACGTTAGGAATGGACGACTGAAGGCTTCTACACATAAATCCGCAAAAGGGTTTGCGGTAGATGTTTAGCATTAAGAATCAAACGTAAATTATTTTTACATAATTAAAGAAAAATACTCTTTGTAGGCGAGACATAATCGCTTTTTTGTAGTTTTGTAATATGTAATAGCCAAGTCAAGGTGTGCCACAAGTCATTAATGAATAATTGTGTCAATTTGTGTGGTTTATACTCACTTGACAGGTTCATTGTTGTAATATCTAGCTTGTATGACGTGGGTGCCGCAAAAGAGCACACTGTGTGCATGTTCCTTCAGGTCAAACGGTTGATTTATTCGGAGAAGGGCCGTTTTCGTCACTGGCACCGACTCGCCTGGAACAAATAATCAGTTCAAATTGTCAAGACTTTAGCCACACTTTTTAGACAACGGCAAATTTATTTTCTGGAACAATTATTAGTCGTCATCGTCAACAAACGTCCTGTTATGGGAACAATATTTATCTTATACTGTCCAAAGCAATAGGAAGTGCCTATTACAGAGCGAAAACGTAGATAAAACACTTCATATATAAGGCACTACTACACTACTGTCAGTCAAATAAAAACCTATCATATAAATATTATTTTTATAACAGTCAAATAAAACACCTATTACGTATCTAAAGTCATAGAAAGTTCTTTTTTAAATACCTGTCAAAGAAATCACCTATTACGTATTCATTGAAAGCCTTTTTTAATAACAGTTAAATAAAACACCTATTACGTATCTAAAGTCATAGAATGTTGTTTTATAAATAGCAGTCAAATAAAACACCTATTACTTATCTAAGGTCATAGAAAGTATTTTTATAAGTCAAATAAAACACCTATAACGTATTTAAAATCATAGAAAGTATTTTTTATAACAGTCAAATAAAACACCTGTAACGTATATAAAGTCATTTGGCAGTAAAAAGTTATTTTCTAAATAAGTTATGTATAAGTGTAGAAATTTGCAAGTTTTTTAATGACAAAATATTACCTGTAAGCATGCTCTCGTTAACAATAGCCGAGCCGGTGAGTAGCGCGGCGTCAAACAGCAGCGTGCAGCCATGTTTCGGCAACACGACAATGTCGCCCGCGGCCACACAGCGACTGTCCACTGTCCTACCGTCCCACAGCTCTACTGTGTCGTGGGCTTCCACTGTCGCTCGGAGGCTTTCTTGGTTCTGTTCAAATAAAAAACGAAAAAATACATTAAATTTTAAATGTTTACGTTTTTTAGCCGTTAAGGACATCGTATTGAACAATTTTCATTCATCATCAATGGCCTCACACGTCTGTGACAGACGATTTAATCAGTGTCTGAGGCAAGACTTTTCATGGCTGTATAAGCCGATACGAGATCGGCATAGTTTTCCGCACGCTCTACAAGTGAAGGTGGAATTTGAGACTGGCACATGCATGTTTAGATGACGTTTTTGCCTTTTGATAGCGAGATCATTACGGGATGAATAATCGACCAACCATACAAAATTCACGATCTATCATTGGTTTCATAGTAAAATTTGAGCAGTACGATGCCCCAAAAGAATGCAATTCCTTCGAAACAAGATATCTCTTTTTAATGTTTATGTTGCTAAATAGCATCGCCTCATTTCATTCAGGCGAATGTAGAGGGATAGAAAATTAAATTTTACATTAAATTTGATTATGAATACTGGAAAAATATTCTACAATTTCAACTCTATCTCAAGAAAGCTTTAGCGGTCTGATTGCTCCCTATTAGTTTTCAGAAATCTGTCCTTTACCCGTACAATTTTACACATACCTTTTTAGTCTGTATGACAGAAGTGGCGACACCGAACGTGGACATAAGCACGACAGCAACGCAGTAGTAGTAATACGGCTCAGCGAGCCACACGGCGATCGTGAAAATTTGGAACACGTAAAACGGGTTGAACACTTCTAGTAGTATGAGGGTCATTATGGACTGGACTGGCACTTTGATCTCGTTCAAACCGTAGATATTCAGCCTGAAAAAGCAGAAAAAATATATACTTTGCACTCATAACTGACGTGATGTAGCATAGGATACCAGTGGTTTAAGAAATAGCTGCTGCTGTGTCATAGCACAATATACCAAGAAGCAGTAGTTTAACTTCATTCTAATGCCCGGTATGCGCACTCACACAACCACATGCCCGACCGACGTATACGTAAACGACTACTACATAGAATCTCGTTCCGCAAGTGTCACAGTGAACCGCACTGCCGCCGTGCGTCCTAACGTACTAACTAGTAATTATATCAGTCATTGTTTTCTTACCGTAACCTATCATCCTAGCATTATGGTATCTAACCGAACCTGGTTAATAAGAAAAATACTTCGTAAAGATATACATACTCATTTAACATTTACTAAAAAGAAACAAATACAAACGAAACTTCTCAGAAACGCAAATAATCTAGTCCTTCGGCCTCCAAGAACAAATTACGGAAAAAATAACACTACTTTTTTGAGTGCTCAAATTTATAACAAAATTCCAAATGACATCAAAGAAGCTAAATCAACTTACTTGTTCAAAAAACTTTTAAAAACCTACTTATTAAACCAAAATGAATAGGGCCACATCCAGACAAGGCTGATCTTTGTAATTACGATGCGTTGACCTACATTTTTATTCTTTCGTATTTGGTATTGATGTAGGTATGTTCATAATGTGTTTGCCAAGGTGTTTACGATATTATTATATTTCTACCTACATTCTACTACGCTCTTTTAGTGGAAAAATATTGTATATTATTTAGTAATATATTCTCATGTAAGTGAATTTATGTAATTCTTTTTGAGAATAAATGTCTTTAAACCTTTAACCGTGACCTCACTTAAATTCGTATTCGCAAAACCAATTTGTTGACATCCCTGCTAATATAGGTATTTTCAAGCGAAAAGGAGCTCGAGATTAACTACTGCTCCTTCGTATATTGTGGTCATGGTCCTGACAGTGAAGTTCTGACAATCTTGAGAATTTTGCTAATCTTGTGGCCCATAGAGCGCAGATATATTGCATCTGCTTGCTATGCAGAGGCACTGGGGTATTTAATGATGACATAAATTATCCGGTTTCGAGACATTGTCGTGTCCGGTTTCTTTGTACGCCTCGGCAACTCGACACAGGTGGTATCTTCGTGGGTATAATAGTGTTGACTGTTCAAATACTTACATCCTGCCCCGTCGTTCGCTGCAGGGTGGTTTGCCCCCCATGACTTGCAACTGGGCACAAGTCGCCCCGCACTCTATACCCGCTAGCAGACTCCACAGCCCCCGCGTGTAGTCCCAGATCAGGTTCTGCTTCTTGTGTCTGAAGTAGCGGTACTGTTGCACAGCTGAAAGAGGTATAGTCACGTTTATGTTTGCTTAGAAATTAGGCAGAGAATGCGAATTTTCAGCTAAATTATGTTGCGTCTCATTTAAGAGCGCCTTATACCTCAAATGCCGTTTTTTATTACTCAATAGAAAAGAGTCGTAAATTGAAAAAAATATATGTTGCAGATACGTGGATCTAACAGAGTAAATTCGATTTCAATTACACAATCAGAAATTCGCTCGATAGAAAAAAATGCTAAAGTTGCCTCTATTCAAAATTTCATTTCGATATTATGCTTAAAATAATAATCTTATTGAGAATTTTTTTATACTACCCCTTAGATTAATCAATTATCGAGTAAAAATCGATATTACTATGCAAATAAGTGTATCATTTAATTACTATGCAAATAAGTGTATTGGTTATGGTTCGCAAGCCAACGGACCAATTAGACCTTTGTAAAACTGTGACAGCAGTATAGAATACATTTGGTCGAGTGTAACAAACATAGCATGTTGGTACAAACATAAGATTGGTCCGTTGGTTTATGGGCTCGACATACATACATACACATATCACGCCTATAATCTCTTTCGGGGTAAGCAGACAGCAAACGGCCGCAAAAACGGACATTTACGCCACGTCTGATAAATATTAAAGGGTCATTCGGAAGATTGTGTATCGCCATAGTATCAGCTCATCGCCTAAAATCGTAAAACACACCCTCGAGTCCCTTAGTCGCCTATTAAGACACCCAAGAAAAAGAAATAGGGTGATGCTATTCTAGGCCGGCATCACACGGCATACTACTTATATTTATTTTCATAAACAATGTAGTATAACATAAGTTAGACAACTTACAAAGTGTGGTTCCGTCGTGTAAATGTATAGGCGTCTGAAAATCTTCCGCGCATTCTACAGAACTTTTCTCTTTTTCAGAGTCATCTTGAAAACCTTCGTTAAATAGCCCACTGCAAAAAATAATTATTTTTTTACAAAGGTCTATAGAATATAGGCTTTGTATAAAATTATTGTTTAATGTAAAGGAAATGTGTAATTGATCATGACTAGCAAAGAACAAATAGTCTTAAACAAATTTATATCCCACCTTGTGTCTGCAATATTTTTTTCTAATATTTTATGAATATAGTAACTTTTGCATTTCTTTTGATATGTTTCCTGGAACAGACAATAATTTATTCATTAAAACCAATGATCTTATGGTGTAAGGAACTTTGCAGGCATAATCATATTAATAATAATGATATATTTTTTATTTATTTAACAATTTATTGTACAAAAGAAAATACAAAAACATAGAACATACAGAAAAATGGTACAACAGGTACTGCTTATTTCTAAAGAAATTTCTTCCAGCAGACATAAAGAAGCGTGAGTAGATTAAGGATATATGGATAAAACGTGCACATATAACAGATGATAATGTTACTAGCGTAAAATCAAAAAAGCTTTTTCATTGTTCTCAATATCTGACACCACAAAAAATTTACTAAGCAGATACTATTAAAAATAAGGAATCAATTGTGAGGTAGTATTCCTGGTAGCTCAGATGGCAGAGCTTTGAAATGGTATTTCAAGTTACTGGGTTCAATTCTCAGCTCCGGGCAGATATATTTTTTTATTATTTGGAGCATAATAAAAAAACATTAAATAAATTACGATACTCACAATAACTAGAACCTGGTCAGCCTGCTGGAAGCAGCACCGCTCTGAGGTCGCGTAGAGGAACCAGGTGGGACACCAGTGGAACACCAGGAGCGGCAAACCGCACGTCAGGGTTGAGAAGATGTACACCAGGACAGAACGCCATCGACTGCGCCGGTAACCGTGTACTAACTGGAAAAAAAGAGATAATAGTTGTTTTGTTACAAATTTATTTGAAGTATTCACTGAGGAAATAAATTGGCTAGTTGCTTTACCAAATCTCAAAATTAGAATGCTTCTTTTTAATATTATTTAGATTGGTTTGTAATTACAGGTTGGATTGCAAGTTGATGATAATGTATTCAAATATCTGTTCTTTAGTCTGGGTAATACAAATCCAAAAAAATAAAAACAAATGATAAATACTAATCAAAAATAATAAAAAAACAGTAAAGTGTGAGTCGGACTTGCCCACCAGGGTTCCGCAATATGCACATAAATTAAAATACAAGCCATAATTTCAAATATTGTTCTTTTTTCACATCAAAATTTTTTAATATGACAAAAAAAACATTTTTGATTTTTTTCCTAAACTCGTCATCAAAACACACTTTTCAATAATGTTAGGTCCAAATGAAATGCCCTATGAATTTTTATTTCCTTGAGAGGGTCAAAAATACGCGTATTTACAGCCGCCGTTAAATGGCCGCATCTACAACTATAAGCGGCAGCATACAGATATGCTTTTAATTTCAACTTGATATCTCTATGATAAAGTGTCTTTACAAAGTTACCCACGTGTAAGAGTTCCATGTTTTCTTTTTGAAGCACAGTACTCCAAAAAGTTAAGTAATAAACATACACATTATCACATCAGGATTGTGATGGATCAGGCTCTAAATCATTTAATAATAAACACTTGCAATAGATTTGCAAATTGGTACTGTAAAATGTGGTACATCAGGATGGCTGGGTAAATAAGGACAACACTGGTTATGTACTTTACTACTAAATAATTATTCAATATTTTTTCTGATGCAAAACATTTTAAAACTACTCTCTTTCTCCTCGTTATGATAGGCTACAATAAACTAGAATTGAGAAGAAATGTAGCTCTAGCCACATACATATTAAAAGTAATAAGGGGAATGCTTGATAATAGTATTTTATTGGGAGCAATTAATATTCATGTACCCAATAGTCGTTTACGAAGAACACCTCGACAGCATACATTTGTACTACCACGAAGCAGGACTAACGTTCTCAAATACGCACCGATCACAGTGGCGCTGCGCATTCTCAACCTTACTGGCGAACAGGTTGACTTATTTCCAAATTCAATAAAACTGTGATAGAGTGTTTAAGTAAAACTAATTAGTAAAGTATGATAAGTTTTTTGACATATTAGTTGTTATTTATTTACTAAATTAAATTTATTAGTCTTGTTTTAGATTTTTATGATTTTAGATTTTATTAAGTGACAATTTTATTATGTTAATTATTTCCTATGACATTTTTTATTGACATGCCAAATTGTACATGTGTTGTTTGTGATTTATTAATTGTGTAATATGTCCATTATCGTTTTAGGTAAATACCTGTTGATAATGTTTGTGATTATTAGAAATAAATGAATTGAATTGAATTGAATTTTATATAATAATGTTGAATTTATAACATTGGCAGAATTCGCTTTTTATACAATAAATGTAAAGTACGCGCCTACTGCTAGGACACTCTCAGTTATCAGCAACTTCACTACAGTATGTTGATATAGATGTATTTGCAGATTCAGAGAGGGTCTTCCTAGCGCAAAACTATTTTAACTTATGTGAACTCACTACAGAATATGATTTTTCTACTATTATTTGACATATTATTTTATTCGCAAGCCTATATTAACTTATGTGAACTCACTACAGAATACGACATTTCTACTATTATTTTATTGACATTAATCATTATACTAAGTAGATGAATTGTTTAAATTGTTGGTTAAATCTGTTTGGATTATGTACTTACTTACTACGCAAAGTTTTGTATAAAGTAAATAAGTATTAATGAATTTTTCTTGTTTGTTACAACAGTTGGTGCTTTGGATTTACTGTTAACTGCATGTTTTTTTTCCTAAATAAAAATAAATAAAATAGCAAGTTTTGTCCCTATTCACCCAATCATCCCGATGATCCCAATTTTACCATGATACTGGTTATTGTTATTGTTTCCTATGGCAATCAGATCCACAGATAGCTCTACTTAGAAAAAAATAATTTTCAGATTTAGCCTAACAAGAGTAATATTATAAAAAACAATTGAGAGCTGATAAATGTTAATAATTTTATTTCTTCAATAATAAAATAAATTGCATGTATTTAAATGGAGGTACTATTTGTTATCTCATGTTGATAATGATAACAGTTTGGTACCTACTTAAAATGTAGTAATAATATGTTATGTGTGTTAATTTTGTTGTTTATTCATACATAGTTTTTGCTATGATAAGAAGAGATAATATCATTACACAGTAACAAATGTTTTATACAAATAAATATTACACAGTAACAGTTTTATCATACATTACAAAACTTAGCATGTAATATCAAGTATTGCCATCATTGTACTTCCTTTAGTGGTACATATTATTATTATTATATAGAGGAAAATAAACTTAAGTTTCAGAAATAATATATTTTTTTCCACCCTGTTACATTTTTGTTTTATAATAAGCAAAGAGACCATAGAATGATTTTTCTTTTGTTTTGTGTGCTGTGGACAACCAGGGCCTTGGATATAATTTTCAGAGTACCCAATAGATTTAGACAAGCTTTTAAAGAAAATTTAAACCCACCTGATCAAATTCTGGATCAGCGTCTATTCTTTGAGTGTCAATTTCATAATAAGATTCACCGTGATCCCCAACATCATTGTATATAAGCTGCTGGATATCATCTTCAGTTTCCATTGCTTTTTTTATAATAATTCCAGCTAGTAAAAAAGCCAGTTAAAAAGTGTAAGTGCTTAAACTATGGCAGTGTACAAGATCTAGCTAGGAACTTAATGCAGGAAAATTTCTTCCCTCTCAGATGGCAGTAAGATCATTCTCCATTCTTATTCATTAATTCATGGCCATACAGTCAAGGTTTATCTTTTTCTATATTCATTTAAAATGTTTTTCTTACACATGATATTTTTTCACTCTAGTCATGGTTATATCAAACAAAAGAATAACTATAGTATGACCTTATAAAGGGAATGCCATAGTAGGTAGGTATTGGTCAGCTTAACATTAACATGTAATGTGAGCCAATTATTATCAAGTTGTAATTTGATACCACCACCAAATGTAAACGATTACGACAACCTCGACGTTTTGTAATCATAAGAGAAGCCTTAACCGTGAACTACACCATTTAGTTTTTAAAAAACTTGATAATTATTCAACAGAAATTAAAACGATTCACTTTATCCTCAAAAACATATGCTTTTTGTTTACTACACTTTATGACCACTTTTTCACATTTGTACCAGATAAACCACTGCTAACTTCTATACACACAGAACTAGGAACACACAGAACCAGCATTGCTGTTTAATCTGACGTGGAAGTTTTCAAGGTTTTCTAATTATTTGGTGTAGAGATAAAAGAAATCCTTCATAAGAATACAAAATACAAATAAAAATTCTGCGCTGTCTGAGGCTGACAGACATATGTATTTTTTTTTATTGGTGAACGAAAAGAGTGCAGGCAAGGGCACTAATTGTATTATTCATTCATTCTATTATAAGGGTCTCAGCAAGAAATATGCAGTAAAATGTGTAGTAAATATTAAAATTATTGAAAAGAGAGACGACCGGTGCCTATGTTATGAAACTACAGGCTATAAATCTACAGGTTAAATTCTTAGTACATCGCGTAGCCAGTTAATATTCTATTCAAATGGCTAAAGTACCGCCAATTCAATAAGTCGTATTTGATAGGTGTCAGATTCGTGATAATACTATGGCAGAGGGTCCATTATCCTTTGTTGACATCTCTTTAAGTATGGAGATGACAGCTGTCAAAAACGACTCATTGGAACGGCGGCACTTTAATGGACTTCACCATGAACATCAAATTTGACAGTGCTGGCAACTTTATAAGTTGGCTGGCAGTGGTATTCCAACAGAAGAAAATTACAACTCAATTATTATAGTTTTTAAAGTGCTTTAACATCATTATAAATAACATTGTATTAATAAATTCCACTTCATTTTACTACCTAGACCACTTCTTCATATAACTCTTAACCTTACACGTGGGCCCAGAACACTTCTCTCTTCGCTCGCAAACGGGTTTTTTGTGTTCGAATTCTATGGCTCTCAGTCAGCACCATTTTCATACTAAAATGTCGAATTCACTCCACATGCGATATGTTAGATATGTATCACTCAGTATTAGCTCTACACTTGAACAGCAAGTTAACATATTTTTATCCTTAAACAAGTTTGCTTTCCTTGCGTTGGGATTCTTGTCGAGTTGGTGGTTGGCAGCTCTACTTAGGGCTCCTCACCTACTTGCTGCATGAAATTTATCTCAGCGAGCGTAAATGCAGCCCACCCAGTTCCATTGAGCTGGTTTCTATCACGATACTATTTATTTTATGACGGTATGTACTAGTAGCCGTGTGTTGAAGTACGTAGTTTAAATTCTTTACTTACCAAAAGGACCCTACAATGCTGATGTGCCCAGGGGCCCCTTTATGGCTTAGGACGGCCCTGGTCGGACTTGCTTGGAATCTCACCACTAAAATGAAACTAACTTACCATCTGACAATCTTCTATAGTAATGTGTTGCTCAACACCCAGCGTCATTCTGCCAGTGTATTTAATCTGAAAGAAAAGTATATAAATAAATACAATATAATATAAAAATATCGTTCTGTGCATTATTAATGTAATGTCATCATTATGTCGTGTATTGTAGGTTCCCCTTCCCTTCCTTTCCACTCATTCACTTCATGTTGACATGTTCGTGTTCGTTTCGCTCTTCGTTCATTACATTCATTCACTGTGATTGTTGTCGATGTGATGTGCGTTCGTAAGTTTTCCAGTTTTCACGATATTTTATAAACATTGTTGACTTTATTCCTACGATATAATATTAGTTAGGTAAGTTTTGACCAGAAAATCTCGCAATCTTCTTTACTGAACTCATTAGAACTAGCAACTACACGAAACATAACCTCAAAAAGTGCTTTTCTCGATGTAGTACTATATTTCTAGCTTGATTTTGTAACTAATGTAAGCCCTACCTTGTTTTTCTGTTAAAATTTCTATCTCAGACATATTGTAAAATCTATTTGTGGTTTAAGCGTGAATAAAAACAAATTGAAGTTACAGGATAGCAAGATGATCATTCCAGTGCGTTGCTTCACCTGCGGCAAGGTTATTGGCAACAAATGGGAAGCCTACCTTGGTCTGTTGCAAGCAGAATACACCGAAGGGTGAGTATTAACCCTAAAGTTGTAAATATTTGTCATATATCTGTCCCCGCATCACTGGTTTACACTACATTAGGTATTTTGATAGTCACTGGTATACAACTGAAATTTAGAAAAGATTTTTTACCTAGGATACCAATTATTTCCTATAATCAGAACATAATTCAACATACAGGACATTAATTTCTCATAATCATAATCATAAACTTTGTTCATAACTAAAGTTATTTCGCTATTCTCTTTCTAAGTATTACAATTATTTGCAGAAAACTCTTGAATTCTAGTACTTCCAAATACAACATGTGTTATTTCTTCTTAAATGCAGAACCAATTCTTAAGGGGAAAAAAAACACCTAGTGTGGCATGAGAAATTTATCAGTAAAAATGTGTAATTTTTCTGTAGTGTTATTTTATAAGACAAGCATGAGAATAATTGAAGTTGACTGACACACTCTAAAGACCAACAATTCTAGAAATTCTTTGAAATAAGTGGAAAAGCATAATTGCCCATCACTTACCTAGGAAAAAACATTTTCCTTATTAGGTGCCTACCAACAAGCAAGCATGTGGCATGTTTGAAACCAAACTTCAGTGATTTTGCCATAAAAAAAATTTGAAAACTCGATTTAATTGCAAAGGCAAGCTTATTTTAATGTAGTAATCTTTTGTTGCACATAAAATAAAAAGATATTTAAAGGAGACAAAATTATTAACCCAAGACTATCATTGTAAGCTACAATAGATCTGTAAAGTTCGCAGTGGCTGTTGGTCTCTCAGGTCTCTACTTCTCAAATAAATAAGACATTGTATAACAGTAATGTAAATGAATCATAATTATAAATTGCATGCAAAGATTGTAAAAAAAAAAAAAACATTAAGTAATAAAAGGCTATTGAAATTGATATTGAATAACAGTATTGTGTATGTTGTTACAGTGACGCTCTTGATGCACTTGGTCTGAAGCGGTACTGCTGCAGACGCATGCTGCTGGGACACGTGGATCTCATTGAGAAGCTGCTTAACTATGCACCCTTGGAGAAATAGATTGTTAGTCCCATTATAATGTCTATTGATTTTAGTTTTAAGAGTATGAAAATGTATCATTAAAACAGTACAGTAAAACTAACTATTTTTAAAAATAGCTGCAAAATATTCTCCTTGTACATCAGATTGTTGACCCAATCAAGTTGGTGACAGAGTTCTAAAGTTTCTTAAATGTCTTTTTCATTAGATATGTAGATACCAGAAAGGAGCCAAATTTTCATACAGTATAGTTTAAGTAAGTGTCAGTAATATTAAGGTCATGGATTAAATGTTTCCAAAAAAAGAATATAAGATTTTTCCATTCCCAGTGATAATTATGATAATTAAATGTATTTAAATTGCACATTCGGTACATAAATAGTTCTATAATTTTAAAGAAAAGCACTAACTAAAAGAATATAATTTCTACATATTATTTCTTTAGAAGTTGATAATTTAAGTTTTTTCTAGACATTAATAATTAATACATCAGTTTTTACAGTTTACTGTATAGTTTTTATATGATGCAGTACATTCATAATGAATTCATATAAATAAGTTACACTTACATAAAAGTCTTATTGGCTGGGGAATCACTTATATGTCAATCATAATTTATTTTTATCAAGTATGACATCATACACTCATCTTAATGATGATATCAATTAATTGCTGAACTGAATGCAATCATTTCATCGATAGCATGAATTAATTACTTTGTGAATCATTCGTCATAATTGATTATAGGTAGATGCCGTGTGATGCCGGCTTAGAACAGCATCACCCCATCTATTTCCCGTGGGAGTCGTAACGGGCGTCTAAGGGACTCGAGGGTGTGTATTGCAATCAAAGGCGATGGGCTGACAATTTCTTTTGCGTAATATTCTCAGTTTGGTAATGAATAATATTGCCACCCAATTGCTCTCAAAAAAGTGTTCTGTTCTTCGGAGGGCACGTTAAACAGTATGTCCCGGTTGCTGTTTTTGATTATTTAAATGGCGAAAGCACTCCTTTTTGCAAAGTCGTGTAAAATACGTATATATTCTACTGCGAGCAAACACAGTTTGACTAACGACCGTTCAATACAATACAATAGTCTGAAATACTTTCAACGCGTCATTGGAGTTGGTAATTGTCTGAGAACCATTTTACATGGGTAAAAAATGCAAATTAAAAAATAGGCACGTTCCAAGCCAACCTTGCAAATACCATTGTTTTACTTCAAACTATGTAGTCAATCTACGTAGCAAGCTATGAGGGTTTTAATTTCAACTGCCAAACAGACTTAACCCTGTTTTTTATTTGCATTTGTGCTTCATTTTAGTGTACGCTTAAGGTTGGCAGCCTGTCTCCAAACCCTTTGTTGGTCTCTAATTATACCTACGGAATATACGTAAGGTGATGCTATTTTAAGCTAGCATCACACGACAACCACAGACAAACCCGTAAATAAAAGAGCGTGTGCTGTGGACATTCAGATATAATAATCTATCATTATAGACTCCACTGACCGTAGAAACAACTCGGTCCGTCTGCCAATTACTACGACGACAATATTTACGAGATAATCAAAATAATTTGTCCTTTTTAAAACAGCATTATTGTTAACTACAACCTTCGTAATAAAATGGTGGAAATAAGTTCTCGTGTGGGGGGGCACTCGACTAGATGAACCATAATGAATGTTACTCAGCACTGGCGTTCTTTGACGTGCGTTTGTAACGGTCACCGTCTAAGCTATCATTTTATGGACTGCCAACTACGGTTGACAGAGTAACGTGCTAAAACGTGGAAGTAAAAACGTAAAAAGAAGACAGTCATGTCTTCAATGTCATACATACCTTAATCAAACATATCTTCATCTTTTTCGCCATCTCATCTTTCAGCATCGAGAATATGGGTAATCTAAAGAGGATAAGTATTTATCTTTATTTTAGGCCTCTCATAACAGATTAAGGCTAGGCTACCTATTCTGCCTATAAATTCTCAGCCCCTGAGTAAACAGCTCGAAAATTGCCATTTCAAAAGCATGTTATGTAAATACTGGAACAACGGTCGAATCCATTATGTACCATGAAAAGGTACATAATGATCTATTACCTGCTTCCCATTTAGCTCTTCACGGCTGAACGACTTTCCACAAGCAATGAAGGACGAACTTTATTGCACAGGTTTTGTTAGATAAATGTACAAAATAAGTAGGACGAGCCTTTCAGCGTTTTCAATCGTGTTTTTAACGGTAGATTTAGCTGATACTGGGCCTTAATTCTGTTAGGACACCTCTTTACCTAATACTTAGTTTAAATGAACAGCGCATCGCACCATCGCAGTGGCTGTAACTCATAGTGTCACAAAAAATAATAAACACAGGATTATTACCACGATTAAAGTTTCTGTTTAATTGCCCGATATTTCGACCGATTTACTTACACAGGCCATACATGTCATGACTACGGAACAACAACATAATCGACCATGTCATTTGATCGTGGTAAAATCCCGTGTTTATTAATTTTGTAACACCGTTATGAGTGACCGCAACTGAGATGGTGCGATGTGCTGTTCAGCGGGAGTCACACTTTTGGACAAAGTACGCAATGAATACGTTAGAGGAAGCCTTAAAATTGCTTGCGCTACTGAGATACTTAAAGAAAAGCACCTCAGATGGTATGGACACATTCAAAGACGCCTTGAGGACCACTTGGTTAAGCTTGCTTACGACGAAACCAAAACGTGGAAGACCACCTACCACTTGGCTTACGTTAATCGAAAAAGAAATACAAGAAGCTAATCTTGACGCCAGCACAACACAAGACCACCGTGCAAAGACTCAAAACAAGGATCGCCAACCCCAAGTACATGGGAAATAGTTTAAGAAGAATAAGATGGTGACCGCGAAAGTTTAAAACATATGCTTTTCCTTAGGCTGTCTTAAATAATAAGAAAAGAGGCAGAATATCTGATGGAGACGTCACTTACACGTTCTTACTCATTATGCAACTTAGTAGTAAAAATAAAACCTACCTACATAGTAAAAATACAATAAGCGCGATTAAATTACCTATAAATATTATCAGATATAAATCAGTTAATGGCCACTTGTGAAATGAATGTAGGTGAAGAAATGCTCAAGAAAGTTAGTGTAAGGAAATAGTTAGCTTTATCAGTTTACAACTATTTCAGATAACTGGGTGATAATTTGGTTTTGATAACAAATCACGAACTTTCCCTTTACATTTCGTCCTCAAGATTATCTATTTAGGTTAAGAAATACATGGTGGAATAGGACTGATAAACCGTTATGCTATAATCGGCATTAGACAAAGTAAATTTTCCAAAAAGTACATGACCATGCTTTGGTATTTAAATAGAGATAGAGTGATAGAGAAAAGGCATTCCTATGATACCGGGTTCAAACCCTGGCAACAGTCGACTTTGACCGCCACAACAAACTTTTTAATGAGTAGGTCCCCTAGTTTAAATGAAATACATCGTGATACACCGGTTTGTATTGAGTTGAGTGAGTGATTCTTCAGACTGATTTCGGCCATGGCGGCCACTTAATTTTTTATAAAACTTCTAGTCAGAGTGTCGCTGATGCGCTCGGAGATGGCTACTATAGCAAATTTTTGCTGCAAACTCGCGTGTGCAATGTGGTCAGATCTGTCTTTTTCGTGTGGGACACCGAGTCGTCCAACGACCCGATGAACCTTGGTGTCAGAGTTTTTCAACCGCTTACTACCACTAGTAGGCCTCTGACATGGTTGTGTTACGACCGCCGTCTAAGTAATCATAGACAACAACCGGGACCAACGGCGTAAGATGCTCTCCGTAGCACGGAACCATTTCTTTTCGGACAATCAGTTGATTCACCCTGCAATGTCCTAACCAGACCGGGAACAAATTCACAAAGTGATAAATATCAACTTTATGAGTGTCCCACCGAGAATCGAACCTGGAACCTTTGCGTCGCAGGCAGTCGAACTACAACTGCGCCACAGCTTGCCATTCACATAAATGTAGTTAATGACTGCAGGTGTTCGGGCCTTCAGCTTATCACGCTTAACTTAGCATCGAGGTCTGTTTTACGCTGCTCTTCAAAATGGTGGATTCGCCTTTTACCATCCCGCGCCATTCGGGGCGCTGTGCTGCTAAACTCTCCCATTGAGGAGGCTCGATGTTGTATCGTCTCATGTGGCGCTTTTGACCATCTTTATATCTGAGGAGTTGTCCACCCTACTTTCGCTTGCCCTCCTCTAGTTCAGACTAAAAGATGCGCTTCGCCACTCTCTCCTCCGCCATGCGGGAAACGTGACCGCACCACCGAAGTTGCCGACGCATTAGATAAGCTTCAATGCCACACACATTGGCTCGTCTCAGAACTTCAATATTGCGCACTCGGTCGGACAATCTGATCTTCATGATTTAAGGTGAAAACGATCCAGAGTGCGCATATGGTGGCGATATACACACCAGGTCTCGGTGAAGTACAGAAGGTTTGGCAGTACATCCGCCATATACTATATACATATAATATTTTTTGTGGCTAACTATAGTTCGTGCAAGCAGAAAACCTTGGAACGCAGCTTCCCAAATCCTGCAGTGTACTCGTATCGAATTATTTTTAGTATCACAAGTGTACCTATATTTGAGGTTTTACTTTTAATGCTAGACACGAGGGTTTCAAGTACGTACTTATTATCGAACGATCAGGCTTATTTGACTAGTTAATAAAATATTTTGATTGATTATGTACTTACCTAGAAGCTTGTTTTTAATTGAGCAATACGGATATCAAATTATTATGACACTTAACGTTGACAGATTAGGTGACATATGCTTCGTTAAATTTGGTATAAGGGTAAGTAACTAAACTATTATCTTGTTGTCCAATAAGAATGTTATAGTTGGTAGGAAGCATATTAAAAATCATTTCAGTACTAAACAATGTTTTATAAAGCTTAAAATTGTAGGTATTTATGCGAATTTGTCATTTTGAGAATTGGACCATAAGAGACCGCTGGATATTTTTCGAATTGGACATTGTGCGCCTAAAGGATGAAATAGTTTTCTTTCTCGGCATAGAAACACTATCTGGATCGTCTCCCACTGAAGGTATTGTCTCTAGCGCTGTTACGAGTATTATTATTTTGCAGTCAGGATGAGACACACAGCGCCATCTGGCCCCAAACAAAGCAAAGCATGTAGGTAGGTACTATAGGAACTAAACAGGTCACAAACAAGTACATATTATACATATAATGACACCCAGACTAAACACAAATATTCGAAAATTGACTTAACAAATATTTGTGTCCTGTGGGGTTTGAGTTTGAACCCACGACCCTCGGCGTGGCAGGCAGGTGTACTAACCGCAACACACACGGGCCATTTTGACTGTGATATTGCACAGTAATTAACAAAAAAAATCTAGGTCTTTTATCACACGTTGCTTTGAGAGTTTTGACTCCATACGTTTTACTTACACACTTTCAGAGCCGAACCATCGTCACTCAAACTCATTTCATCTCAGATCCAAGGTAAACTAGATATAATGATCTCTTCAAATTAACTTATCGTTCTTTTATTGGATGCTCAACAAACCGTTTCTGATAACATTATATGGTTAAATGCAAATCTTAGAGGACATTCCTTTCTGATTATTTTCCTGATAAAAATTTAAGTGAAAGTGAACATTAAATACCTACATTCATGTGTTCTTAAAATAATTTTCAATCCTTGACATACTTACATTGTAATCTCTCATAATATTATGAATTTTCTTGTTTTCTTTCCTCAAAACAAGCATCAGTTTATGATTGTTTTGAAAACGGGCAGAAAATTATCTGGCATTTGTAATTTTGCAACCTTGTTTAAATGGTTGTTGGTATACTAGGTACTAAGTAAGTTGGTTACTAGATGTTGCAAATTGTTCTTTGTTTTATTTAGTTAGTAAAGCACTATCTCAAGAACGTTTTTGTATGTAAGCAAAAAGGAAAAATGACAATATTATCTTACTAAGTTGTTCCAGTGCACAGAGTAGGTATGGCATAAGGTTAACGCGTTTGCCAACTTGCTTGGTTGCGAAAAGATTTAGTTTCCTATATACCTTGACTAGACTAAATAAAGATCAGACAACGTTACTGAAACGTTATTCTAATTATAAATACCTGGGAATAGGAACAAAATTAACCGAAGGTAACGTCGCGCACAAATTAACTATATATATTTAGACTAGCTAATGTCGCGTAATACCTACGCTTAATTCAGTATCTTCGGTGTAAGATAATTTATTAATGGAGTAAGATATAAAATATGGTCATAGCAGTGGCAAAAGGTGATTTTTAGCTAAAGGTAAGCCACAGTAGTACAGTATCCCGATAAAGATTAAAAGCGTCATCTTCAACTGATTTCCAGACATCAAAACTCGTGATTTTTCGGCTTATTGCCGCCTATATTTTGCGTTACTAACAGGAAACAGACATAAAAACTCGCAAATGTTGGGCTTATTACTGCTAGTTTTTCGCGTTACTTTGCGGACACATTAAATATCGTGTCATTTTAAAAAGGGAAGCCGATAGGAATCGTGTTGTACGGACCCTTCGCCACTGGGTCATAGTACTTTAGAGCTAAATTTATGATCTTTGTATTAGCATGATACTGTAAATAAAATTTAACATTAATATTATACTTATTAAATAAATCTCGACATTGTGTTTTTTATTTGTGATGATACTCATGAGCTTCAATCCTACACAAACTACATATAATCATTACTACATAATTTATTTAGAAGGGTAAGAGTATATATTGAAAATACATAACTGTTATAATGTTGCCCCGGTGTTAGTTAACCATAGATAACTCAGATTACATCACTTTAAGCTTAAAGCTTGTCGATTAGAAGTAAATTCAATGTCAGAGGCCTACTAGTAGTAGCAGGCGGTTGAAAAATCTCTGACACCAGGGTTCTTCGGGTCGTTGGACGACTCGGTATCCCACACGAAAGAGAAAAAGAAGTAAATTTATGCCGTGACTGATGTCATGATGCATACAACTGTTTTACAATCACACTTATTTAAGAAGAGGAAAACCGATTAAAAGGCCTAGTCATGCAATCGGAATGTGTTTTCTAATAAAATAACAGTTCACCAGAGTCCTAGCGTTAACTAGCTACAAACCAAGGTTTTGAAACAATGGAATACGATCTCGCATACGGAAGTTCACAATGACTGGTAAAACCAACCGTATCACATCTTCGTCTACTAGAATTTGTTAATGGCAAGGGAATGTGGGGATGAAATTGTGTGTGATACAAGCACTTAGTAGACTTTCTCATAGGTATCTGAAGTATATCGTATACCTACTATACAGAGCGCTACACGGGATTTGTATTACACCCATCACTATCTCTTTCCTCATTTAATTTGGGGTAAAAACATGTTAAAAAAGCATTCTTATTTTTTCTGCGTAAAATGTCGTGCTCATTAGGTATAGGCATTAGCTACCCTCACGATACGTGTTACTGATTGGGCATTTTACATTCACGGCTAGTGTATAGGCTACTAGCTGTTACCCGCGGCTTTGCCTGCGTACTCATAAAAACTATCCTATGTGTTAATTTATGTGCCAAATTTAATTACAATCGGTTTTGTAATTTTTGCACAACTCTCGCATTTAATAATATTAGTAGGATTTGCATATATGCAGCGTAAAATCTCACATTCACAGGGAATGCTGCTGCTCATTTCAGGATTTATAATTTCCTCGCTTTTTACTGCCCGTCCCCATTCCATGACCACTATTTTCTCAGTATAGCATTGCATATCCTGTGCCTGGGTGCAATATAAGTATCAATAAGTAGTTGATCATATTACACGCGCCGAAAGCGGGAAGCGCAAGGTCCCCCTTGCCTGCGTCATCCCTGTCTGGCCGCGACGGAAGAAACTGGGATACAAATTTTGCCATTGACTCGTCTGGCTGGACTATACAATCACAGGATTTATACCTAAGACTGTCCTGATGGCGTAGTGGCTAGTACGTCGTCGGTTCGATCCCCACACAGCACAAGTATTTGTAAATTACTTTTCAAATATTTGTGTTGAGTCTAGGTGTTTTCTATGTATTATGTGTTTTTATTTACAAAAAGTATTTATGTATTATATCGGCTATCTAATTCCAGTACAAGCTTTACTTAGTTTCGGGCGAGATGGCGCTCCGTGAAATGTCCAAGATATTTATTTATTTATAAAACTAAAAGTATTCAAAACGGTATTGAGATTGTCAGTCCGATCCGTTCATTTCCAGAACAATTTCCACTCAAACCGTCCGTTCAAACGAACAACTATAGGTACTTATGCCTACTTCAGGGGTACGTTCAACGTGCTCCGGATAAAATAACCTTAGCTTAATATTTAAACTAACACACATCTGAACAGGGGTTTGGCGAAGTGAATGAACGAAAGACAATTAGATGTCATCACATTAGCGATTTTTAAAGTTGTGCCGCTGTGTCTGTTCTTATTTTCGTAAATATAAACTTAATAAAGTATATTTTATAGTGCAACACAATAAACAACGGAAATATATCACCAAAACACTAAATAACATTATGCACCTGTCAAACTGACGTTAGGAGAAAATTTCTCTCAGTCGATAGGTCGAGAAATTTTATCCGACGACGTGTGCACATGAACGGGGTGGTATAAGTTTGACAAACAGTAATATTCTCCTGACAGACGCTCTAAAACGCGGTTTTACGAGCTGTCATCGCAGATTAATTATCTTATGCGACGGCGCGGCGTTGAACGGCTTCCAGGGCGGTATTAGGGCTATGAAACATATATACCCTCCCCAATCCTGCCAACCTCTATTGGAATTGGAAGAGCCAAAATTGCTTACTTTACCGGGACTGTACATATTCGAAGTATGTGTATTCGTGAAGAGTTATCCTAGTTTATTTAAAAAAAACATCAAATTTCCACTTTAATACGAAATATCCCGAAAGAATCTCCTTCCAAAAATGAGAAATGATGAGTAGGAACAGTTTCGCAATGAATGTGAGAATATTTTAACCATTCACCAGAAGAAATAAAAAGCCTAACGGTGAGTAAATTCAAATTGACATTGCGAAGATGGCATAAAGAAAAATGTTTTTATTCCATAAAAGACTATTTAAATTCTAATAAATTGATCTG
Organism: Tuta absoluta; assembly: GCA_027580185.1. Taxonomy (NCBI): domain Eukaryota; kingdom Metazoa; phylum Arthropoda; class Insecta; order Lepidoptera; family Gelechiidae; genus Tuta; species Tuta absoluta. Next base: position 3,698,022 of record JAQAHW010000034.1, read on the forward strand.
TACTGTAAAATTTGCATGATTGACCATCATCTAAATGTAAGATTCTATGTATAATAGTTTATTGACTGAACACAATATCTTTTACTGCATTTAATGCCAATAAATATCTTTATCTTCCCAACTAAATAGTTAGGTGTAGGTTGTTTGTTTGGTCCAACTGGGGCCGTAACGTAAAAATTGTGTTTTGTTTTATGATTTTATATTTTCGCTTACATTTGAGTTTCTATTGTAATACCCCTGTGTGGGAGCACCTTTTGCCTTTAACATGTAGTCTATTACCAATCCTGTAATGTGTTGCTATGGATGTCCCCTCCACTATAATATATGATGTTGTAACTGCAGCGGACAAGTTCAATGCTAATGTCACTCATATTTTGTCGGGTAATAAGAATCACAGGTTCATTGACGTTATGCAATTTCCGATGACAAAACAGGAAAGGATTTTTTTCTAAATTCGACGCACATATTGTTTTTATGTTTGTGTGTAACGCAATTATTTTGCAATAAGAAAATATTTTTTGTTTAAATTTAAGGCGGTCTTATGGTTACCAGGTCAGAAATGATGATGATGATGATGATCGAGGAAACATTTTTTTTACTTCACATTACAGGTACTTTTAAAATGGTTTTAGCTTTCGAACATTAAAACGAATTTCGAAAAGATCGTGCCCTGTGGCGTACCCTGGGGGAGGCCTACGTTCTGCAGTGGAATGCAATAGGCTGATGGTACTATTTTTCAAACATTACTGTAATAGGTGGATGTACTCCTTCTTTTTTTCGAGTGGGACACAGAATCGTCCAACGACCCGATGAATCCTGGTGTCAGTGAATTTACTAATACCTAATTCATAGTTCATAACAGTTAAATACGTTGTTTAATCACTCGTCTGTCGCTTCATACTATAACAATTTCATTGGTTTTGAATTTTATTGTGGGTAGTTAAGGTTCAAAATTGTTGTCAGGCTCCCGTCCAGACAAGCGGATAAATCAAAGTTATTGAATCATTGTTAAAGCTGAAGAACCACTCTCTTTAACACGTCAGGCAGCCTGTTCCTAGGCTTATTTTCTTCGTATTTTGAGGAGTAGCTAATGTTAAGACTTTATTGAGGTACTTACTGTTCAAACTGTTTGCTGGAAACTTATGAGCTATATTAGGACGATTGGTTGATGGAATGCTTGCTTGTGAAACTCGACTAACGTCGCGATTTAAAAGGTGACAGTTGGTATCAACAATTATTTGTACTACCGTAGCGCCGAAGCAAATAAAGCAAAGAAAATTTAGCTTCTCAAAAGTCTATGCACTTTGTATATACTTAAGGCCAATATTTTAAGTACAACTTTAGTACCAACGTAAATTAACACATTAATAATATGTAGGTTCTATGAACGCCCTGTTCACCAGTGGGGTGCCCTTATTAAAACACACATACATACAGGTACCTACTTGATAAATAATTAGTGACATGCATCGTGCTTGAGATAATAGTTGTCTTTATAATAACGACATAATGGCAACATTTAGGTATTTCTTTAGAATACAGCGCTAAAAAAGTGGTCTAAAGTCTACTTTATTTTAAACGTAACGCAAATGTAAAATATTGGGTGCAATTTGACTAGTGACCGATAGCGAAAACTCAAGCCGGGCTGGTGATAAGGCACCACTTGTCCCAAGTAACATGGGTCGAAATACGAAAAAAAATTAACTTCCCATACAAAATTGCCAATCAGCTTATTTGAGTTACAATGGAAACTTAAAATATCTTTGTCATTTTCCAACCTATGTTCCTTGGGGAAAGTTATTCTTTATGACCAGCCCGTCTTGAGATGGCTATCGGTCACTAGTAAAATTCCACCCTATAAGTATAAATTTATCAAATCAAGTGACTTACAATTTATTACCGCACTTTGAAGATTTACGCAAATGCAGAGAAGATGACACGGAAACAAGGTATTTTTAACAGATTAAAAAAGTTCAGTTTCTGACGCCAACAGGTCAGGAGGTTTCTCAACTCGCCACGCACGGTAATAAATTAACGTTCTAGTAGTAATGAACTGTTTTCTTCCTAGTAACCTTGCTGGCGTTCCTTTTTCGGACCCTTAGTCCTCTCTCTTTTCGTGTGGGACACCGAGTCGTTCAACGACCCGATGAACCCTGGTGTCAGAGTTTTTCAACTTAGTCCTTATTCATTGTAAGCGATATGAATTTACGATTTAATAAGGGCCAACGCCAATCAATGATTTTTAGTACAATTTCTCCTTTTTAAAACAGCTGTCAAAATTGCCGCATTTCATTTCATACCAGCCATACTTACACAATACCTTAACAATAGGTAGGTAAGTGTCAAGATCCTTTCTTAAGTTTTAACTTACCCATCATGCAATGACGTTATGCATAAAGGTTAATATTTAACTTTTTCTGACAGACGTTACCATACGTTACCTACCTATCCTACCTTTTTAGAACATTGACGCAGTAAATTTTTTACTTGGAAATACTTCCGCCTTCAATTACGTGCATTGCTTAAACTGCTTTTAACTTGACTTAACCAATGATATTTACGTAAATAGAATAACTATCTCCTTATGAGACAAAATAAAACTGAACATATTTAATCATATCAGGTTATAGCAGTCCACAGCTGGCCGTTGGAGCATGGCTTACATAGGCACGATCACCCGTTTTGACCATCCAGAAGATCGTAAGTATCGCCAACTGCCTAAAATCGCGTTAATATGAGTTAACATGTTTGGAAAAACTGGTAACTGAATCAGTAAAGGAAAAGTAATGAATGGAATTGCAATTTTGTATTGTAAAAAATAATCCAATAATAAAAGATATTAACAATACTAATATTTTGTGTTGTCATATTTTTATTTCCATATTACTCATGAAAAGTATTAAAAACCCCCAAAAGCGCGCGAAAATTTAGAAAAAATCAGATTATTTGGGGGTCACTGACTCTGCGGCAATGAAAGGGATAGTCGCTTCACCCTACTTAGCGCCGTAAGTAATCGGTACATCCGGCCTGAAACATTTTTGTAAACGTAATTATTTGCAGTATAATTTGCAATACACCCTGTACACAAAAATTGAAATCAAAAGGTAACATATAAGTTAGTTAGTTGCAGGTTATATTTCATTAGTGAAAGTAAGAGACGACCTCCATAGCGTTACATAATGCGCTGATTTTTATTACCGTAACATTACATTACCAATACGCGGGCATTTACGCAACTTTTGTTCGTAGACGCACTACAATATATAATAACACGGCATGGACCAGTCTTCAAAACGAAACAAATTTTCTAAAGGCTAGGGGAAAAATTAAATAATTATTGGGCTAAAATTAACGTGTAAATGTAGGTTTATCTAGGCGACGACGACGACGGTTCGACCTATCACTAATAGTGTTCGACCACCAGTGTTACACAATTTTCTAATACCCTCAAATATCAGACGAGCTTGGCCATAACGACTTTTTTTGGCGGTCATTTACGCAGGGGATAAAGGCGTGTTGTATATATCTAGATATAAATAACTCTATGATAAGTATAAAGCGTAGATGAGATATAAATAAGTCTATGATATATTTCCGTGTGCTGCCGGCTTAGAATAGCATAACCCCAACACAACCCGTGGGTGTCGTAAAAAACGACTGAGGGATTAATTGTTCCCAGCAAGGTCAGCAGCGTTCCCTGTGAAAGCATAATCTTGCACTGCGCTCGCCAATCCACTTGCCAAGCGTGTTAATTAACTACTTATGGCAATAGGGGGAGACCCATGTCCAGTGGACTGTTGTGGCTGTAAATATACGTAATGTAGGTATATCGCATAGACTTATATCTAATCCGTACTATATAATATAATATTATAAATCTGAGTTTGTGTGTGTGTGTATGTATGTTTGTTACCTCTTCACGCTCAAACGGCTTGACCGATTTAGATGAAATTTGGAACACAGGTAGAGTATAACCTGGAATAACACATAGGCCTCTTTTTATCGCAGGAAAACAACTATTATCACGGGAAAATGAGTGGTAGCGGGAAAAACCGCTGGGCAGAAATCTAGCAGTATATAACTTTAATACGTTTTCTGTCTGTCTGTACGGCTCCAGAGGTGACTGAGCTCAGACACGGTTGGCGTTGTTGCGAAATCTGTGATGGTTTTCCTTGCAACAATTTTGTGCAGCGAGTCCAACACATCCACATCCACACTAATCCACACTAATATTATAAATGCGAAAGTAACTCTGTCTGTCTGTCTGTCTGTCTGCTACGCTTTCACGGGCAAACCGCTGAACCGATCTTCATGAAACTTGGCACAGAGATTGCTAGCATACCGAGGACGGACATAGGCTACTTTTTGTCACCATTCGAGGGTCTGGAGTATAGATGTAGACCACCAGGTGTACCATCAGGAGCCCAGCTAAACTATTAAGAGATACAGGCTTGTTTCCAGAACAAAAGTTGTTCAGTATGATGGGCTGCTTCTTTTCACAAGGACATTGAGGATCTGGAGTACCTTATGTAGACCACCAGGTGTACCACCAGGAGCCCAGCTAAACTATTAGAGATACAGGCATGGTTCCAAGACAAAAGTTGTTCAGAATGATGGGCCGCTTCTTTTCACAAGGACATTGAGGATCTGGAGTACCTTATGTAGACCACCAGGTGTACCACCAGGAGCCCAGCTAAACTATTAGAGATACAGGCATGGTTCCAAAACAAAAGTTGTTCAGTATGATGGGCCGCTTCTTTTCACAAGGACATTGAGGATCTGGAGTACCTTATGTAGACCACCAGGTGTACCACCAGGAGCCCAGCTAAACTATTAGAGATACAGGCATGGTTCCAATACAAAAGTTGTTCAGTATGATGGGCCGCTTCTTTTCACAAGGACATTGAGGATCCTGAGTACCTTATGTAGACCACCAGGTGTACCACCAGAAGCCCAGCTAAACTATTAGAGATACAGGCATGGTTCCAAAACAAAAGTTGTTCAGTATGATGGGCCGCTTCTTTTCACAAGGACATTGGGAATCTGGAGTACCTTATGTAGACCACCAGGTGTACCACCAGGAGCCCAGCTAAACTATTAGAGATACAGGCATGGTTCCGAAACAAAAGTTGTTCAGTATGATGGGCCGCTTCTTTTCACAAGGACATTGAGGATCTGGAGTACCTTATGTAGACCACCAGGTGTACCATCAGGAGACCAGCTAAACTATTAGAGATACAGGCATGGTTCCAAAAAAAAATTTGTTCAGTATGATGGGCCGCTTTATTTACACAAGGACATTGGGGATCTGAAGTACCTTATGTAGACCACCAGGTCTACCATCAGGAGCCCAGCTAAACTATAAGAGATACAGGCATGGTTCCAAAACAAAAGTTGTTCAGTATGATGGGAATAAGTTGAGAAAGGACATTGCCTACTTTTTACCGAGGACAGAAAAACAAAAAATGTGGTTTATAAAAATGTATTACAGTAACTTAAATTATCTTTTTATCTGTCTTATCTACTTATGCTGACCATTTGAGTGTGTTCAAATCGGCACCTCTGGAGTAAGTACTCCGTTATCTACTGGCTTTTGTATTCAATGGTTATAAATATTGATCTATCAGGCCGGATAGCAAATTTTGAATTGTCCCTTTAACAACAGAAGCAAGCAAGTCATCTTTAAACAGTAGAGATAAGAACTATTCTAATATCACTGTCACACTTGTGAATACACATACCTACTTTAGAACTTCTGCCTAAAAAAACTATCTAACGCGGACGAAGTCGCGGGTAAAAGCTAGTTAGATATATATTTAAATAAATATAATGTACCACTCAATTCAGTGCAAATATCTTTGGGGTGAGTTCTACTCGTTAAACTGAACAACTTTCCCAATAAACATATGTTAAAAATTAAAAAAAGATTGTTCAAATAATGTGTCAATTTGTATACGGGGCGCAATTTATTTTCCTCATATTTCGACCTGTGTTCAATGGGTACAACTCATCGTAAAACTATTTTCACTGAATTTAATAGGAGCTTATATATTTATTTGCATATTTCCCATTCATAACTATTAATGTTCAACTTCCTTCATGATCTGAGTTTAATCTATCCTTCGTTCGATTTTCAATTTATCACTTTTTGAGTTTGTTTTCAGGTTATCTTTATCTATTTATCACCTATCTCTTTATCTCTACCTGTTTTAAACATACTCGTTTAATAAATAATGAAGCTGAAGGGGGTCGAAAGTCTGTCTCATAAAATATAGTCGAATAAAAAATTGCTTTGAGGATACTTAAAATTGTTAACAGAACGCGTTCAATTTATTCTGTTTATTTGTGTGGATAAGAAAACAATTGAACTGATGTTGATGCAATTATACCACTATGTCGAGAAATTTACCGGCCAGGTTATATTTAGGCTATTAAAGCTCAGCCCCAAAAAGGGGGGTGTTGGCACTACCCTCAAAATCAGTTGGTTTGCACCTGAATAAAAAGTAGTCGTCGGATTTTGATGAATTTGTGTGTGGTGATAGCAAGTGTCCTGGCCAACATCTAAAATAGTTTTGGTCAGTACTCGAGGGTTTGGGGTGCCATATGAAAATGTTGAATAACTTTTACTATGGAGCCATTTTCATAGCTTCCATCCTCCAATGGTCGTGGTTCACCATGCTAAGCGGCACACAAACATTGACGGATATGGAACTGCAAAGACACGGCTTAATTATAAGGGATACAAAGAAAAATCAGCATAATGGAACGCTTTTTCTAGCACGTAAACTTCAAGAACCTGGACTTACGGATGTGAAACACCAGGAGCTAAGCTAAACTCTACAATATACGGAAATGGCTCTACAACAAAAGGTTTTCAGCGTAATAAGCCGCTTTTTGGTACATATGAATCGAGGATAAAGATGAGGAACTCATACAGCACAGTCAAACAGTAGAAAATGCTTCTTTTACTGTTAATTAGGTCAATGGATCACTCAACGTATTATGTATTGTTGTTACTTAAATTGAAGGACGCTGATGCGTACATAGAATATCAAGAAAATAAAGAGTTCTTGGCTTCCGTCAACTTAAGTACAATGGTCTGACTGAAGTACATAGACAACTACCAACATAAATAAAAATATCAGTAATAATATCCAGTTGGCGAAACAAAGTTCGTGGGCACAAGCTAGTTGCAGAGTAAACCTAACTATGATTGATTGTAATCTAGTAGACGATTTAGAAATGTTGTCACTACGGGTCGTTTGCCAACTCGGTGTCCGAAGCGATATGATAATAAGTTATAAGGTAGATAATGTAAATACCTACCCCTACCAGTTACCTGCTTGAGCGTGTCGTACTTGAGATTTGGCTTGCTATAGGTGATTCATGCATCCATAAATCAATATTAGCCATATTGGTCAGTAGGCCACATTAGATATTCAATAAGCAATTTCATCAACACTCCTACCGAGTTTTGAAGGTTGCACTAGCCATCTACTAGCCATTCGTACAAATATAATGCCATCAAGTGTATGAAATTAATTATTGGCCTATTTAGTTTATGAGAACTATCCATTATTATCCTGTAGGTAGGTACCTAACATAATATTAATTATATTATCCCATACCTAGGAACCTACGTGGTTGTATGTAAAAATATTACCTGAAAATATTTCAAGGATTCAACTTGTAGGAAACTGGCTAACGATCTCCAATTACCATAGTTATATAGGGTGAAATTTTACCATGACCCACACCGAAACTCGGGATGGGCTGGTGAAGGAACAACTTTCCCCAAGGAAGATAGAGTATTGAGTTTCCATAGTAACTCGAATCAGCTCCTTTCGGATCGAATGATGATGACGATATTACAGATAGCCGCTGCTGCAGCCATTTGCACGTAGATCACACCCCACAAGCTCCCCAAGCAACCGACGCCCCGGGCGGGGGCGCGGATCGCCCTCTTTTGTTCCCCACTTAGGAAACTCTTTTTTTTATTTAGTTTTGGTCTCTATGATTCTAACCCCGGGGCTCTTTAAATCTACACCTGACTGTATGGTGGGGAGCAGGAGCTCACCCGGAAAAGTTTGTTGTTGTTCAAACAACCAGCTCAATTACCATACCAACTGGGCTTACGAGTTTTTCTGGGAAGAACGTTTTGGACTGAATCTACCCGGCACATGCCTGTAGTTCCCAAAATGGGGAACCATTGAGGGACCTCCGCGCCCCCGCCGCGACGGCGGGGGCGTCGGTTGCTTGATGAGCTTGTGGAGTGTGATCTACTCGCAATGGCTGCAGCAGTGGCTACTGTGATTTCATCATCTTCTTCCGAAAGGACTTAAGAAACTACCGCCACGTGCCGGGTAGATTCAGTCCGATCCGTTTTCCCAGAACAACTTCTAAGGGTGCCTAGAATGCGATTGGGCTGGTTGTTTGAACAACCACACAAACTTCTCCGGGTGAGCCCTAGCTCCCCACCAACTAGTCAGGTGTAAAAAAAAACAAATCATATTAGCTGATCGGCAATTTGTCCTATTTTTTCTAAGTTTTTCGACTTATGTTCCTTGGGGAAAGTTGTTTCTTATCACCAGCCCGTACCGGTAGAATTTTGCTTCTGACCGATACCGAATACTCAGGATGGGCTATTATAAGCAACAAGGTCAAAATATGAAAAAATGGGACCTCCCATACCAAGTATACCAGGCGGTCTAGTCAGTATGGTGGGTCCAATTAAAAAATATTTTTCCTAATGTTCCTTGTGCAAAATTGTTCCTTATCCCAGCCCGTCATTATCATCGCTATCGGTCACCAGTAAAATTTGACCTTTTGTAGAACAACCAACACGCTACGCGATTGGTACTGTTTTATTTATTTTGGGGAGAACTATACAGGATGACCAGAAATATGGGGACATTAAAGATTGGTATAAAAAACCTCTGGCAACGTGTCACCCATTTTTAATTGTTCGGTTAATATAGGCACTATACTTAAATATTTTATGTCAAATGAAACCACTACCTACCACTCTTTACCCACGTATTTATTTACAACCATTGTCTGAACAATAGTCGTAGTTAATCACTGCAATACCAGTTTACGACACAACTAAGCGGTTTTAATCACCTTGCTCGTTTACAAAAAGTCTGGCAGGTGACAGATAATTGCGCAAATGAGTTACTGCTTACCTACCTACAATTAGCGCACACTCAAATCACGCCTATATCCCTTGCGGGGCAGGTAGAGCGTGAGCAGTCGTAAAACGGTCGTTAGCGCCACGTCTCACAAAATGTTTGAGGGTCATGTAATAAAACTATGTTTAAGTGTGTGTAAGAAAACAATGTACGTAAGGGACAGTCCTCTGACAACTGCTGGTGGAGTGTATGTAGACTACATGTATCAAGAAAGGAATAAATACGACCTCCCATACGATGTCAAGCAAGATATGAAGAGTAAAAGAAATTGACGTTTCGTGATATATGTTCATGTGGGAACCCTGGACAGGTTGTATAAATAGAACAAGTGTAAAATCATGTTATTTCTTCAGAAACGTTCTATTGTTTTTTTTTGTCATCACAGCGATTCATTAAGGTTAATAACCCAAAAAAAAACGTAAATATAATTAAGTGTAGGTATTAATCACAGACACAGATAATATAATACTACCCACAGAGCTAATGCAAAGTGTAACGCACAACAGCTGTAAATGAAATAAACATTTAAACAATGGATGAAAATTTGGATTTTCCATTTGATTGTTTACTTTACGTATACAAAAGATGAGCTCGTCAAAAGCTTTTTCATGTAAGATAGAAATCAAGTTAACGAGAAAATAAAGCGATACCTATTTAAAGGCTGCCACACACCAAACGGTGTCGCAGCTGCATTGCGATCCGTCTGCGTGCGACACGATTTGTAATGTATGAATTTATATGCGAATGTTCACACTGAAAGTGTCGCAGCTGCACTGCGATCCGTCTGCGTGCGTTTGAAGCACGGCAGTCCGCGAGGCACAAACCGAAATCGCACGCGCGACAGCGGAACGGCAACGTCGCACGCCCGTTTCGTAGTGATGACGTTGTATTATATGGGATTTCCTATTGAAGGCCACACTGCGCTAACGCATGCGGCTGCGTGCGGCTGCGACACGCTAGCTGTGCAGCAGGGAAACGGACAGTTGTAAATATTTACAAAATTTACTTTATATTTCGGCAATTTTAGACCATGGAATTCGAAATACGGGAAAAGTTAATCAATCTAGTGCAAAGATATAAGTGTATTTATGATACACTTATATCTTTCTCTCGTACCGATAGCTTTTCGGTAGTTCGTGTCTTGTTTGAATATGTAGGGTTTAATTAATTCATGTAAATTTTCAAATGACGATTGGGACATATGAAAATATTTGTAAAATTTATCCTCAAACGACTCGAGCTCTCGGCACAAACGATGGTATTCACCCAGTTCATTCCTTTTTCTGTTTATATCGTGTACCCATAGTCTTTTGCTTGTTTCTGGTTGTTCAGCAGCAGCTAAAAGCAGTAGATCTTCATCGGATGAACTGTTAGCTAACCACCCTTCGCTAGAAATACTAAAATCGCCCTCGCTATTCAACATATTTGAAACAATGGCGATTTCAAACATCGGTGTCGCAGACGTACGGTGTCGCAGATGCATCGCAATGCGTTGCGTATGCGACACCGTCCGACACGGGTCGGTGTGAACCAGCTGCTGTCGCGTCGTGCTGCAGACGCAACGCGCTGCATTGCTGACGGATCCGGTGTGTAGCAGCCTTTAATGGGGACTGTTCTCGACTCCCATGTTACTGACTAACACGGCATATTATAAATAGCGCTGTCACTTTCTGTTATACTTCCATACCTACAAGTTTAGAAAAGGATAGTAGATGTCATAGAATAGACAGATTATGAATGTTTTAGTCCTGTCTAAATGTTCTATTATTTTCTTGTATGATATACCGCTATGTTCATGCTGTTTCTCCTACTAGGTATTTTCTCCGATGACAGGTAATAAAACCGCGTTTTATTTTAGCACGCCAGCCAGTCGGGAGAAATTTTCTACCAAGCGTTCAAAAACTTGGTTTGACGAACTGTCAAAGTATAAAAGAGCGACGAAAGAGCTACGAAAGTCGGCTGCTTGATCGTGCCCCTGCATATAATGCGTAAAATCATAGACACTTCTATCCTTGTCTTAGCCTATTGACCTGAAAGTGACAGTGCTAGTTTTGGTTAGATATGACTAATATCAGGAAAGGCTTTGATTAATGTGAAATAAATACGTGCTAGAGAACTTTTATTTTCAGATGTTGATTATGTTGAAAATTCCTAATAGCGAGTTGTTCAACATTTTAGTCATGAAATTGTAGGCGTACATCGGTACATGCATAAAAAAGCCTTTTATTGCAACACGAAACAAGGTGAAATGTTCAATATCGCATTGCAGTTGTTATTCAAAACGCAACATTGGAATTTATCACAATGTTTTAATAACATTCATCTCACAAAGGCTGCGACGGAAGTCGGTTACGTTATTTGCTACGGATTCTTTGTTTTGCACTTGACGTGTGGGATAGGTAGCGCCCCACGTCATTTAATGAAGAAAATGTTTGCTTTTTTCGGTATCTGTAGTTCATGAAATATAGCTTTAGCCCTGTAACAAATGTCAGTTTCACACAAATTTTATTTTTTTCTTTTCACTCTCGCATGGTTTCCTATCTACCTGTCAAGGGAATCACCTATATTTTACAGAGCGTATGAAAAATTTTACAATCACTGCGGTATAAGTCTGGCAGCCGAGAGCTGTTGCGTTTACGAACAGCGCGCCAAAGAAAATGCATAAAATTATTCAGAAATAGGTAAATAATCTCAGCGCGCTCATCGTAAGCACAATGACGCTCGGCTGCCAGACTCAGAACTAAATACCGAAAACAAAACTAATATTCTTGAAAAATTACGAGAAAATTCGGGCACTACCTCTTTTTTTTATATGAAAGGTATAAGTATTTTACGTAGTTATAATTCTCAGACGCACTGCAATGATTTTATAGTAGATATTTGGCCAGTCAAGTTTTAAATGAATAGAGTTGTATGAAATCGCATATCATGCCTCATATGATGGTGAACGACTCTGCCGCGGCATCTCCAGGTAGGTAGATAATCAAACTTTTTATAGAACAGAATGCTTGTTTCCTGGTAGATATAAAATGTAAGTAGATGGACAAAATAATCAGGAATCACGCAAGACTAAATATGTAGTAGGTACGTATTGCAGATATCGTCAACATACACTTGGAAGACGTAGATTAACTACCTACTCTCGATTCAGTTGTTAATTTATTCTATGTCTTCAGTTAATTTTACATCAATCGATGAAATTTTAGTTGACTTCTCCAGACATTCATAGTTTAGTTTAGTTTATTTATCGAACAATGGAAATTACATTACAATATAACATATCAGTCTAATTATAAGTATTCGCAATGTGTTCGTCAAATAAAACCTATTAGATATTCACTTACAAATCAAGAAAACAAAAATGTCAAATTACAAAAAAGTGTGTAACATACATACATACATACACATATCACGCCTATAATCCCTTGCGGGGTAGGCAGAGCATAAATGGCCGCACAAAACGGACATTTACGCCACGTCTGACAAACATTTGAGGGTCATCCTGAAAATTGTGTATCGCCATAGTGACAGGTTGTCAGCCCATCGCCTAAAACTGCAATACACACCCTCGAGTCCCTTAGTCGCCTCTTACGACTCCCACGGGCAAGAAAGGGGGTGGTGCTATTCTAAGCCGGCATCACACGGCAAAAAAGTGTGTAGAATTGTAGTAAATTGAATAAATGTCATTTTGTAAATTTTGTGTCAGTATAGGTACTCCATAACAGAGTTAAATTCACTATCCAATAAAAGGTTTTTCGGTCGGTATCGAAACGCTTTGTCATGCTGTTTATCTAGATGTATCTAACTACCTACCTACCATATTTAAGTAGAAGTCTGTGATCTAGTTATCTTATCATCATCAGATTAATTCTTAGTTTTATGTATGTGTGTATAACGTATATTTAGTATTTTTTGAAGTAAATATTATACAACAGTATTTAGATAAATTGTTGTTTTATGTTTCAGATAGGGAGGTAAACATACTCAATCACGTAAATTATATAATTTAAATAAATAAATATACTTTTATACGCAATAAAGTTTGTTTTAAAGTTTTGTCTGTGTCAAATACCGACATTGACTCTGATCAAATTTGCCTTAAATAGGTAGGTATGTGAATTAATTTACCAATAGCGTAGAAAATAGTACTTACCTACATAATACCTAATTTTCGTTAAACTTACCTTGTATTTAATATTCCCCTCGTTTTAACATTCACTTAACTCACTTATAACTTTCTTTCGCCTTGCACGTCACTAAGATTAAAAAGAGACGTTTATTATTTTTAAATAGTTTCGCGCCAATTCGCTCTAATGAGGCGGTAAAAGGCGCGCGGTGACAACGCGTATTGGTAATGGCGGTCGCGAAGGCACTGGCTGCACTGTCAGACTGCCATGCCAATACGATTCAAAGGCAAGTACTAAAAGACGTAAACATAAAACAACAAGGTTGCTGCACGAGATAAATACAGTTTGGTTCAAAACTTCGTGTTTTTAATTTCTCAACCAAGTAAGTACAATGTGCTACATTGACGGTTCATTAGCCATTATCTGAAACACACGTTTTGAATAAACATTTTTTTGAACAGCTGTTAAAAAGAAAAAAGTACTAAAAATCATAGATAGCGTTGAACATCTGGGGGGCATCATGGCTAGGGAGTTTGATTCTTCTTGTTTTCGTGTGCGACCTAATCGTCCAACGATTACGAAGTTATAGTTGGAGTTTGATTGGAAGTTTGGAAATAATATTTGCGGTGCTTGTGGCGTATTTAAATATCGCTAACAATGAATAAAAGACTACAGGTCCAAAAAAGGTCCAGCAGGTTACGAAGGAAACAGTGAATTATTACTAGAACGCAAATTTTACTACCTTGCGTGGCTAGTTGAGAAACGCCCAGATGTTTAACGCCATCTATTGGGTTAAAAAAGCGTCACTTTTAAATCTGTAAAAAAGGCCTTATTCACGTTTAAGTCCTACATTGTTCTTTGTTTTCGTAATTTTACCGTCTGAAGTTTTAACATTTTCCATGAACCATGAATGCCCATTCGTTTAATTATTATGTCCACCGTCGTGGCGTGTCTTGTCTTGTGATTGTCCTCCTACTGCAATCAAACCTCACTATCACTACACGGTATAAAATAAAGTCGCTTTTCGTGTATCTTTGTATGCTTATATATCTAAAACTTAGCAACGGATTTTGATACAGTTTTTTTTAATAGATAGATTGATCCATTAGGCAGGTTGAGATACGTATTTTAGCTATGTTTTACCGCGAAAATCTTTTGTTTCTTCAGGAAAACGGTTAGAAGCGAGGGAAACCGCTGGGCGGGTCGCCAGTATAGGTAGGTAGGTAACAATAGATTACATTATTGTTTCGTGACAGCTATTTAAAATGTTTGCCGTTTCTGAATATTAGGTAAGAAATCATTAGCCTAATTCTACCTACGCAATTTAACTAGAAAGTTTCTAACCATCATCAAGATGTGAACAATTAACATAGCTTAAAACACACACATATCACGCCTTGCGGGGTAGGCAGAGCGAAAACGGCCGTAAAATATGGTCGCTATCGTCACGTCTGACAAATTATTGAGGGCCGATTAAGAAAATCGTGTATCACTATAGTGACAGGTAGTCAGCCTTTCGCCTAAAATTTGCTATGCTCATTAAACCCTCGAGTCCCTTACTCGCCTCTTACGACACCACGCACCCGCGGAAAGCAAATGGTGTGATGCTATTCTAAGCCAGCATCACACGGCAACACCACGCAACACTTAGAATACCCACAAAAATGCTGATATATTATGCTTTTATCATGGCATATGGAAACTTCTTGAGGCATAACCCATTTCATTATCGCAACCGGGAAGCTGAGAGAGAACTGAACATCACATAGTGAGGAGTAGGTTCCTAACCCAAAATACCTGGGCGTAACTTGGTGCCGCCGGTCCTCCTACAAATATTCGTGATTGCGTCAAGTTCAAGTCCAAAGTAAGCGCTAGAAATAATCTCCTACGAAGATAAACCACTACGAAGCGTGGCGCAACCGCTCATGTCTTACGCAACAGCAGGCTAGCTGTGTTTCTCGGCTACCAGCATTACGGAAGCCCAGTTCGCAGTAGGCAGACCATCAGCCCGGTAGTCCGATGATATCACCAAGTCGACGGGATCTCCATGTATGAGTTCAGCATAGGACCGTAAAGATTGGTGCTATGGAGTAGTCTTATAGTGGGTAGATGTGGGATGATGGTTATGATGACTCGGCCAGATTTAAATGTTTAAAATGGTTTACCTACTTGTGTTAAACATAGTTACACTGCACTACTTATGATACACCATAATTATTGTAACAGGAAAAGATAAATGTTTTTTTTTTACCTAAGCTAAATCCCAAACTACCTAATTTAACATCCGTACTATAATATTATAAATCAGAGAGTTTGAATGTGTTTGTATGTATGTTTATTACCTCTTCAAGCTCAAACGGCTTGACGGATTTGGATGAAATTTGGAACACAGATAGAGTATAATCCGGAATAACACATAGGCCACTTTTTAGCGCGGGAAAACCACTATTACCACGTGAAAATGTGGCAGCGAGTGAAAGCATTAGTATTTTACGAGCAATAAATTACTTTTTGGAAAAGTAACTCATTTTTACTATATTTAAAGGTAAATGAAATGTTTTATCAAATAAAACGGTAAGTTCTAAATTGAATCTTTGTATTAAGACAATATTGGCTTCGATTTACTTTTCAACTATAACAGGGTTCTTGAAAAATTTTAAAACCAAATCTTCATTTGTAGTAAAACTTCGACCATTGCGGCCTTCCGTAGTACACGGGTCAGAACGAGATGGAAGACCGCGTTCTCGAAGTATTTACACATACAGGGCTCGCTTTATTTTTTACAGCGACACTCAACTGTCACTTAGTTGGCACCGTGATATTCTATACTTCAAACTATTAGTAGAATACGAAACGCCCAAAACCATGCCACTGACACGATAACTACATATACCTGAAACGATTTTCATTTAGTATTCAGACTTTGGGCCACACTGCAACCGCATACATTATGCAAAAGTCATTTTCAACAACCGTATGCTGATGTCAAAATTGACAGCGCGCTCGCTAACTAATAATAATAACGTCACGTGCGGTTACAGCTCGGTCGTTTTTTTATTTCATACAATCCTGTAAAAACCAGTCATCGCAGCGCGCTGTCAAAATGGACATACAGGCATGCATGCTGCGGTTGCTACTGCTGCTGTATTTCTTGATATTAACTAGCATGAAAACGTGTTACTCTGCCTGCAGATCTTGTGTGAGACTATTGCGATTGCTTTTTCCTAACTTAACGTAAACATCGATATACCTACTTACATTGCAGTGCGGCCGCAGACATTTCTGCTTTCCAAGATATAAGCAAAGTATTTGTGTTTTAATAAGGAATTGTACGGGAAAAACATTTGCAAGTGTTTTTTTCGTCTACCCGCGTTCGAAAAGTGCACTTGTGCCTTTGTTCTATCTTTCAATAATTCCGAATTTAATTAGTTTAAAAGTATTTTTTTGCCCTATAAATAGTCAGATTGTGTTTATTTCTGCCTAAATCACTAGTGGAAGTGTTTCCAGAGCGTATATTAACAACCTTAAAAAACAGTGACTGTGCAAATAAAAAAAACAGTTAACCTCTTATGCGAAATATGGCTATTTGTCTAAAATGCAACAAAGAAATATCAAAAATCGATGATAAAAATCCAAAAATAAAGTGTCACGGTTGTGAAAGGCATATATGTGTGAAGTGTAGTGGGTTGCTAGCCACGGAATTGAGAGTAGTTGTGCTTCAATCTCCTACCCTGAAATATCTGTGTCGAGAATGCGAATTAGGTGTTCGCCAGCTTCACCACTTTAGAAACACAGTTGAGCAGTTAAAAGCTGAAATTGAGATCTTGAAATCCAAACAAAACAATACCACTAGCATGGAGTGCATTTTGAGTGAGTTAGCTGAAAGGAAGAAAAGAAGTGTCAATGTGATCATGTTTGGTATTGGTGAGAGTAGCAGACAGACCGGTGACGCCGCGCGGGATAAGGAGGTACGTGTTGAACATGATAAAACACAGGTTCGTCAAGCCCTTGCTGAGATACCAGACGTTGCGTCACCAGTGGCTGTGATCCGTCTCGGCAAACCGAGGCAGGATTCCACCCCAAGGCCTCTTAAAGTGATATTTTCCAATAAAAAAGCAGCTACAAATGTTCTGAAAAACAACAAAAAGCTTCCAGCAAGTGTATTAGCTAAAAACGATTTGACTCCTTACCAGCAGGAGTATTTGAAAGGCCTGCGTGAAGAGTTAAACAAGAGAACTGAAAATGGTGAAGCGGACCTAACTATCAAGTATATAAACAATACCCCTAAGATCATTAGTACAAAAAAGTCTTAGTTACTAATGATGGGCTAACCGAGATAACATTTTTATACACAAACCTGGCATCGATTATGGCTAAACGTGATTTATTTTTAATTGAGATTAATAAATTTAAACCAACCTGTATTATTGTAAAAGAAACACATTAAAAACCGAGTATAAAAAACTCTTTGATCAATATTAGTGGCTATCAACTATTTAGACATGACAGAATAAATGGCACTGGCTGGGGAGGAGTTGCAATTTATGTATCTCAGAAACTTAATGACATACCAATACAAGTAATACCACACCCATTATACAACAAGTATCCTCAAGTTGAATCCTTATGGCTGAATGTTATAATTGAGAAATTTAATTTGCTTATTGCTGGTGTGTATAGGCCAACACATTACACCCTTGAAGAAACTGATAAACTATTATTTGAAACTATTAGATTAGCATCAGAAGGTACTGACCCTTTACTAATAATGGGGGATTTTAATCTCCCAGATATAAAATGGCCCTTACAAGAGGTTGATATTGATTCATATAATACACTGCATGGGGAGTTCCTAGATATGTATATGAACAGTAACTTGAACCAGCTCGTAACTAAACCTACACGTAAGCGAAATGACCAAGAATCTTTATTGGATCTTATATTATGCAATGAAGAAAATCTATGCACAATAATACATCACTACCCAAATATAGGAAAGAGCGACCATCAGGTGCTTTTGGCCACTTTACAAGTAATGATACACCCAAAACCTAAAACCAATCAACAACCACGACTTAATTTCTTTAAAGCTGATTATGGGGAAATAAATAAAACTCTTATTGCAAATCAGGTCACAAATAGCCACAAAGATGATGTTAATGATGCTTGGAACAGTTTTAGAGCATATACAGCAAATGCCATACATACACATGTGCCATTTAAAAGAAAAAATAAGAAACTCAACTTAAATAAGCCCTGGATTAATCAACAGGTACTTGATATGGCTGAGCATAAAATACAATTATGGAATTTGTACATACTTGATGGCTCCAATGACTCTTACCAAAAATACAGGCAAATTAATAACCAACTATTAAGGAAAGTAAGAAACCTTCGAAAGGAATATGAAAAAGGTATAGTACAGCGTGGACCTAAATCATTTCACTCCTATGTGAGGCAACAGCTATCTTCTACTGTAGCTGTGCCGCCATCACTCAAGGATAGTCAAGGTGTCATTACTAGAGAGCAGAAGGAAGTGGCCAATTTATTTGCTGAACAGTTTGAAAAGTCTTATTTAACAGAACCTGCTAACATACCTATCCCTGAAATAAAGATGCCACGTATCATGAACTCAATAGAAGACATAACTATTACACCTGTTAAAGTAGAAAAAGCTTTAAAATCTGCAATGGGACCGGACGAATTACCTGCCATATTGTTAAAGGAATGTAGTACAGTCATAAGTCATCATTTGGCACATATAATGAACCTGTCACTTCAAAAAGGACTACTGCCACTGGACTGGAAAGAAGCATATGTAACTCCTATATATAAAAAAGGCGACAAACAGCTGGCCGTCAACTACCGTCCTATCAGCCTTACAAGTATTGCTTGCAAAACAATGGAAAAAATTATTGCAACCGAACTCAGAACCTTCATTAATAGGGAAAATATCATCATAGATGAGCAACATGGATTTGTACCAAAAAGATCTACAGTCACTAATTTACTGATTTGCCTAGACAAATGGACCCAAAATTTCAACGCTGGTCACCCAACAGATGTTGTGTACTTGGATTATAAGAAAGCATTTGATAGAGTCCCCACCAGAAGACTTCTAGTCAAACTTGAGCACTTTGGAATCCGAGGTCAACTCCTAAAATGGATAACAGACTTTCTGACTCAAAGAAAATTCAGAGTAAGAGTTGGAGAAACATTATCTGAGGTTCATGATGTTCACAGTGGGGTGCCTCAGGGGTCCGTGCTTGGTCCAATTCTGTTTGGTATATTTATCACAGACTTGAAATGTGCAATTCAATCTGAAATGTCAATCTTTGCTGATGACACAAAGATAATGGGAAACCCTCTAATCTCTCATGGTATCATCCAAGAAGATTTAAATCGAATAATGTCATGGACCAAAGACTGGCTAAGCTCACTCAATGCTGCAAAATGTACTGTCCTACACATAGGAAACAAGAATCCAAAACTGCAATATTTAATAGATTCAGTGCCACTTCAACAGGTCAATACTCAGAGAGATCTTGGTGTAACAATATCACATGACCTCAAGTGGGATGTACATATAACTGGTTTAACCAAAAAAGCCAATTCAATTTTGTACATGATCAGAAAAGCGTTTTACCTAATTACAAAAGACTTGTTTGTGAAAATTTACAAAACATATGTGCGTCCACTCCTAGAATATGCCTTTCAAATATAGAGCCCATACTTCAAGAAGGATATAATCATACTTGAAAAGGTACAGAGAAGAGCAACAAAAATGGTATTTTCAATAAAAGATAAGTCATATGAAGAACGGCTTATAAAGCATTGCATTTGACAACATTGGAAGAAAGGCGGAAAAGGGGTGACCTGATTGAATCGTACAAAATATTAAATGGCTATTATAATGTTCCTAGCATCCAACACATGTATACTTTGCACAATAACAAACGTGTAAGAGGGCACTCTATGAAGTTATGGAAGACCAAAACTGCTAGCAATCCAAGGAAACACTTCTTGCCTAATCGTGTTGTGGATCTCTGGAACACTCTCCCAGAGACAGTAATCAGTGCACCAAGTGTGAACAGTTTCAAAAATAGACTTGACAATCATTTAAAAACTATACAATTAAAAAATTAAGACACAAGTGCAGTGATATACACGCATCAGCTCAATGAGCTGCTAGTGTATTAAAAATATAATAATAATAATAAGAGACTCGGATTCGCGAGTATCTACCCATTTTTTTATATTTAACCGACTGTACTTTGATTTACTTACCATGCTGCAATGTGATGTCGGTTCAGATTAGCATCACCCCGTTTATTTCCATAGGGTGCTGTAAGATACGACTACTCGAGGGTTTTATGTTAACTTAGTATAATTTGAGGCGATGATGGGCTGCGATCTGTCTAGAACTACATACCTACTATAATATACTTTCCGAAATGACCCTCTACAACTGCTCCTGCGGGATGTTTGTCAGATTTTACTAGACAGATATCGACCGTATACACCACGGGTTTACACACAATCTAGTAGCCCGCAAGGTCATAGACGAATATGTGTCAAAGTAAGGCCATTCCAATGAGCCATATTTGACAGCTATCATCTACATCTAAAATGTCAACATAGGAAAATAGACCCTCTGCTATTACATTAGCATCTTACAAATATGGTTATTGGGATGGCCGTACTGTAATTGCATTTTGTGTAATTTATTTTGGTGGTATCACTTTGGTATACCTTCTTCCACCCCCATTAGGTTGCCCAGAAGAGATCTCGTATAGAGATAAGCTCGCATATGTATTTAATTTTAATACTCTGTTTATTTATGCAGTAAAGAATATTTATAAAGAAGTACTAAATGATAGAAAATAAAACAACATTATTAAGGTATATAATTCATTTATTGTAATTGTATAGTATTCACATTGTCGCTACTAGTTTCAAGAAGAAACTAGATAAGCGTTACAATACAAAATGAGAACACAATTATTTCACAAAACTAAGATAAAGACAAATGCAGCGGTCGAACGAAAGCTATTAGAATAGTAACTAGTGTAACACGAAACTGTGATAGCAAATGATACTTACAAATAACGATGTTGGCAGTACAGAAACATAATTCGAAAATGGTGTGGTCATTAGAAATACGCTTGAGATCTAATTTGGTACGACGTACTAAATCTTGCTGCTTATTTTGGCCAAGTACTGTCGCATGCAACTCGAGCTATCCGTCTAAGATATCAACCTTTACTGGTTATATTGCGAGTATTGTACTGGCTAACCAGTACGTGTAGAAATCTTATCAATGAGTAACTTGAGCTGTTGTACGCGTCAAAACCATACGCAAAATTAATTAGTAGCTTGTAACAAGCTATTAGTATGCAGCACCAAAACTTGTGTGATGAAATCGGACGTTACTCAAGCACAATTCAAAGACCAAGACAAGAATGATATAATACTGGTCGTTGTCAAGTCAATAGCTTACAATACAAAGCTTTGTAACGGTCAATTTGACAATGTTCAACCAATCAGCGACTTGGACGAATTATCACGTGATAATCACAGAGTGTGATTGACGGGATAGATTATTTAATTGTATACGACGTTTCAACTGTTAAGATACTTATAATTTAATAATTAAAATTGATTGTTCATCAATTTTGCAATTGGCAATCACTTGACACGAAATCGCTACAAGCAATAATAAGATCACAAAGACAGAAGACTGGACATAAGCTATCACAATTCAAAGTACGGCTGAAGTGAATTGACTCTTTTCAGCCCACATACACATAGTAAAATAAAAAAGCTATACAATAATTGACTAAATACCTTGAACCGCTATTTGGGTAAAAAATAAACTAATGTCACGACCTAGGTACAGTCGACTAACAAATATTGCCACGAGGAGCTTAGTAAAAGGGCAGTGCTCAAAGATGAGTGTATAGTAACTAAAGTAAGTATATCCCCGCTTACGCAAACATTATAATTTCTTTTGGCTTGAAAGAGATATTTGTGTTCAACTGCAACACAACAACAATTCTTTAAGTCTAATTTACGTATTTAGTAAAATAATATTAGTATTATCTTAGTTATCCTAGCCTCTGATTTGCCAATAACAATATTCGAAGCCGACTATACCTAAACGAGAAACCCAGACTAATTGTAAATTAAACTATTGAGCATAATAGTAATAAACGAAGGCAGTCAACTTATCGAAATAAAATGCGATTTTGAGTATAATTGATACAGTCAAGGGGTAAAAATTTATTTGGACACTTATGAAAATATCTAAAATGACGTTTCTAAAACTACGCCCCAATAAAAATTTAAGGAAAAGAAGATATAGATAAAGTTGGTGAATGCCTTTAAAAGAGAAAAATAGTTTTTTTTATTATGATAATACATCCAGCAGCATTATCACAATAAAAGTTATTTATTTTAATAAGTGTCCACCGCCTCATACAAATTAATAAAGTTACAATCAAAAATACCAATTCATTAAACAATAATACGTTTTGTAAATATAAGTAGAGTAGGTATGTACCAGTGGCGAGGGGTAAAAGTTCTCAAAAGAGAAGCAGTAATAGAAAATCAAAACCAAAAAGATAATAATAAAATTATCTTTTGAAATTCTATCAAAATATGACAATACACCAATGACACCGAAGGACTCGCACTTTCGTACTTTTACGAAGATTATTCGACACTAATAACACCATGAAATAATGAGAAATCATCCCACAACTCGTCACGATCCGGCTTTTAGCCGCGATTACTTCGCGCTCAGTACCTACAGGAGTTACTAGTTATTATTCTGTGCTACAGGTGAATTCTCGGCCGTCTGCCATCAACCAGACGACCAAGACGAAGATACCGCGCGGCGTCAGAATAACATAGACTTATAACACGCTGGGAAGCGTGTTTTCGAGTACTTTGCCTACTAAACGCTTTATGAAAGTATTACACTTGTATTGTATATTATCAGCGTAGGTATTTGCTCTCGTTTGATACGCAGGTGTTTTTCATTTCAATTTAGTATTTAACTTTACGTGTAATACATATTAAAATAAGTCACTATGTCGCTATATTTCAAATGGGAAGCCTATGGGAATTGTGTTGTATGGACCCTTTGCCACTAGTATACATGTACTCATACATATCGAAAATCAACTAAAAACTAAATAAATCAAAAATAATATAAAATGCATTTGTATTCGAATATAAACATGTAGGCCATTATACCGAGGAAGACAAAATAATAGACGTACATTTTTTAAATCCAAGTCAAACATATTGCACGGGCCTTAAAGCATATTGAACTAATCATTCTGGTCAAATCAAATCTAGTTATGATGAAACAATGCCACTACTAGTTAAATTAGATATTACATCAATATACATTTCATCATAATATTAGCGACATAATTCCGTGGTTAGCCGCTAACATTATAAAATGAGTGTTTCTTGTTCTTTTAATAATAATACATTTGTAATACATCAATATACTTGAGTCTAAAACACTTTTGACAGATCTATAAAGTATAAACCCGAGTATCGAGATTATTTGGCTTTACTATAACAACATCACATCACACTTTTAGTTCAATTAAGCAAAAAGTTACACAGAGTTTAAGGATTAAACACAGTATCTACTATAGCTATTGCACTATTGTTGGTTACTGTTTTAGAAATTAAGGTAAATTAAGTTAATTGGTTTCGCATTAAATGCCATGATATGTTTGACAGATCGACGATTGTTAATACAAAATTATTAGAAAAGGAACGATTTAACTTGTAAAGAAAATGTACTTAAATCAATATGTAATTGTAACTTTCCATATACATATCATATGGCAAATGATACAAGTAGTATTCACATACTAATTAATACATAAGCGCATCGCTTCTATATTCAACACAGGACAGCGTATCCCAAACTGTAGACAACAGATTTATTGTATTCGTGTTGACAGCCAGGCCTGTATTGGCAAGTGTCCGTACAACGTCAATATTACAAATTTGTCTTGACGCCATTAATTTGGCAATATACCAAAACAGCCCTATAAAAATTACTTGAATTTTGCATCATGTAAGCCTAGCATGACCGGCGCTATCGCAGCGATACGAGAAAGGCAATCGCGGGAGAATCTATTTATCAATCATCAACAGACACAACACTGCTGAACATACCCCTCTATTGAGGTGTTTTTGCCATTCGCACCACGCTTGGCAAATGGATTGGTGAGCGCAGTGAAAGGTGCTGTTTTTGGCAGAAAACACTGCTGCCCATTCTATGGTTTATTCCCTTAGTCGCCTTCACGACACCCACGGCAAGAAAGGGCGTGATGCAATTCTAAGCCGCCATGACACGGCGCTCTAGTCAAATTATACGTCGAAGAATAATTTTAATCTCGTTTTGCGCGTAAACAATCCATGCTAGGCCCACAACCAGTATTTCAATTTGTAAACTATTGCAATTCAACTGATTATTGAATAGTATAAAATGGACTCGACAAACAGTTTGGTAAAAACTGGCTTTAACACCCACTACGCTATATCCACCGAAAATCGCATAGCTTACCCTTAACTAGCTTAAAAGGCCTTTCAACTACCTACCCTTAAATCCTTATAGAATTCCGCTTATAAGGTCACAATATCATTACAAATAGCTTCGATATATCACCTCAGAAAATCATCTACTTAAACGTAAAACTAAAAAAATCAAATAAAAAATTACAATTAATAATGACATTTTGATTCTGTAGAAAATTGTTACGTTATTTTAGTCACACACATTAATAGTTCTTAATCTAAGGTTTCGAGAGTGATTGCATTTGTATTTATAAAAAAAGCTTGAGGTGATAGTATTGTTTGATTTGGGGTTTCATATATCAACAATTTCTCAAAATACATACAAACTTTTTATATACAGCTTCAAAACTGTCTAAAAAAACTAAAGGCAAGTCGGCAAAAATTTAAGTACTTAGACATTGGTCACATTTTCGCCTAAAGTTGTACATACATGCTACGGTACGAGGATATAAAAAATGCTTGCAAGGATCCTTGTCATGACATCTTTCCCAAAAATAATGAAATAAAATAAAATTTACATGATCTGGTTATCATGTAAGTACATAAGTTTGTGCAGTGTCATGAGCAGGATCATCCAAAAATGTTGTCAGCTTAATTTTTTACACCTAAGTACATTTAATATTCGACCCATTTTCCGATATTCACACAGGAAACGCCCAAATCAAAAAAGACCATTCAAAACACGACTTATCAAAAAATTCAGTTAAAATCTTGCATTGGATCACCAAGACTATGAATTCGTCACTACAGAAGCATATATGCAAAATTCCACTCTCGAAAAAATCGTTTTCGGTAAAATGTTTTAAAGTTACCCTTTATGTGGTCGAGGATGCTAAAAACTACCAGTACTGTAGGCACTAACACCAACACACCGTCCTTAATACATGTAATATAGATTACACAGAACAGTAAACACAGGTCCGTACAATTCCACTAGTTGTCCATATTTTTATAGTCTTTATTTTAATTATTGAGATCAATTTTGCCTTTATGCACTAGATTGAGTTTTGCCACCGAGCGAATACACTGTCGCATTTGAGACCCTCTTAAATTAAATTTGTTTAACTATTAGGAACAATGATTGTGCTTTTCAAATCTCTTTTAAAGATGTATTTCTTTGATATGAAATTTACAGTGTTTGAGAATTAATTACACTGGAAAAACAAAAAACTAATGAAAAGTTTGTACTCATTGATTCTGTCAAACGACACATAAGAGGTTTATGTATCGATTCAAGAGAATCAGCCATTCCTCAAAAAGAGGAAATTCTTTGTTCACTTTTAAAGGGTTATATACGAATACACCCTTTTTTCAAACACAATCATTTATTTTAAGCACATAAATATAAAACAGTATAAAACGGGTTGAAATGACGACAGTGTAAGGACCACCGCACACCAAACGACCTAGCAACTGCCTGACCGACTGATCTGTCACCATTATAACGAAGATTATCGCTGCTTTTGAAGGTGGTTACAAAATTTACATAACACTGATTATATTAACAGTTATTGATTATTTTAACACAGATATTGATTATTTTAACACAGATATTGATTATTTTAACACATATAGTGATTATTTTAACACAGATAATCAGGTATACCCCTGAAAAGCGAAATTTATTTACAGAATAGTTGATCACTCTCATTCACATCCAAACAATACGAGTTGTAGCTATACAATGACAACTCATATGGGATTAAAATCGTTGCACAAAGAATTCACTCGAACACCTCCAAAAACAGGAAAGAAGTAGTATTTAATTGTTTGTATTACTAACCGATTTAAATCTGTAAATCTGCACCTTACCGGTGCCGGTCTAAAAAAATTGGTTGTTTGCTCTTGTTTTAAACAACCAATTTTAGGCATCCATCTCATCACGAGCAGAGTTAAGGCGCAGTGTCACCAGGCAATATCTGCTATAGGAAAATCGTAACAATTTCGTCGCGCAACATTCTCGGGTATTTGTTGCGCAATATTGTTGCTTAAGATGTCACGGGACAAATGTTACCATATGAAAAAACGAGACGAATTAAGTCAAAAACGGATTTTATTCATTTTTGTAACGTGCAGAAATGACCTTCATTTCGTACTTGTCGGAAGCAACCGAACTGTTCCTAACGGCGTAAACTCTAACAGCCGCAGGTCTAGCACGCGCACAACAAAACCAGCTTTTGACTTGGCGCCATTTCGTCGTCTCATTATCGGACGCGCAATCCCAGTTCTGATCATTCGGGGACCGATTCTCGAAACGAAAGCAGGGCCAGTTATGTGGTAAGCAATGGTAACAGTGGTCAGTCGGTGTTTGGGGCAGCGATCAGACGAGGTGGTCGCGTTCGTCGAGCGAGCCGTCGGAGTCGCGGTCTGCGCGTAGTTCCCTTTCCAAGTCGAGCGAGCGCCTCTCGAGTTCTAGACGCGCAGGCGCTCCGCCCCCCACCCCTGCGGCGTTCACCCGCCGCGGTGCTTCCAGTGATGACACCTGCGGGGAACAATATTTAATATTACGAGTGAGACAGTTCAAAAAGACTTGTTTATAAAGATAAGGTCCTTCCTTTATTCACATTGGTTACTTTGTGAACTTCATCTTGTACTGCACGCCTTGATAGGAAGCCCTTGTGAGGATACGTACCTTAGCGAGGCGGCGGGCGGAGACCGGGCGCTAAGAGGGCGCAGGCAGGTGCGGTAGCTTAGCAGGCGGCCAGTAGCGCGAGCCGCAAGCCCCCGCACCCCCCGCGCCCCCCGACATGCCTCCGCCCGCCAGCGATGAGCCGGAGTCCTCGGATAGGGCGGCTTGGAGTTTCGCTTCTGGAAAAGACAGTTTGAAGCGTCAGTTAACCCCTTATCTAACCGTGGTACTGTCACGTCGCCGCGACACTCGTCAGTGTAGGCAATGAAACTCTTGTTTGGGGTCAATGGATTTATTGTGGGGGGGGAGAACCCTAGAAAATGTACATTGATTAGAAATGTTATTTACAATGTTTACGGACTATTTTAACAAAGGTCTGGAACTAAATAAGGCCGAGGCAGACGACTTACCTCTAAGGGTTCAAATCAGTGTTCCAGATAGTTCATGTGGGCACTTCACCACTGATAAGCTCGAGGGCTTGTATGTGGTGGTCACACTGGTAACTTATAAAACACACTGTGTACACAAATAAACACTGGGGGCACTAGCCCGTCACCAGCTTTACTTTAGGCTGCCTGATCTCCTGGAAAAATGGCGTCTTGGAACGACAGCGATTCAAACTTCAAATGTGAAAGATGAGATAGAAGTTGGTGGTGGACAGTGTTGGCAAAATAGTGCGATGCCCGGAGGTCGCATTGCTACAGTACTACGCGTGTACCGGTGATTTTGAACCTTACTTAAATTTCAAAACCTATGAAAAAACATAAAACGGTGGTACGTGTCTGTTTTCTCCAAACCGCTTATCAGACCTCACGACCGTGGATCCATAAATTTTTAACAGTACAAAAATAACAGGGCAGCAGCGTTTCCTACGAAAATAGGCAATACCTTGCACTGCGCTCACCAATCGTCCTGCTCAATGTGGTGACAGCGGCAAACATCCCGCAATAGAGGAGGCCCCTGCCCAGCAATGGACTGCTGCGGATGTTCATGATGTGATGCTCCAACTAAACTAGAAACTGTCCTATCAGTGATGAGATGTTAATGTATCTATCATTTCAGTTGTGCGTTGCAAAAACCAATACCGCCATCTATAGGCCAACACCAGAACTGAATACTTACAGGTGACCTTTCAGGCGTTGAATGGGTCAGACGGAAGTACTCGTTGGCGCTCACTGTGAGTGTGGTATCGCTGCGGATCCTCCATACGCCATAACCTCTGAGACTTCTTACTGGTAAGCTATACGCATGTGAACCTCGCTAAAACGAAAACAGGTACCCCCAACCCCTACTTTGAGAACAACCGCAATCTTTAAATAGTCATCATTATTAAAACTATACCCTTTTTAAACTATGTGTACGCATTGTTTATTAATATGCCTTTTTAGCATTTGTAAAGGATTTTGTTAGTACCTTTAATTTACGATTTTTTGGCCTATATTTGCAAGTGGCCATTTAACCCCTACTTTGAGAACAACCGCAATCTTTAAACAGTCATCATTATTAAAACTATACCCTTTTTAAATTATGTGTACGCATTGTTTATTAATATGCCTTTTTAGCATTTGTAAAGGATATTGTTAGTACCTTTAATTAACGATTTTTTGGCATATATTTACAAGTGGCCATTTAATATCAATTTATGCCACTGAAAGCTTATTAAACCATCTATGAATCTTATAGAGCAATCTTTATCTATTTCGAATCAGCGACCAACGCAGTATTCGTCTGTGCTTCATTATATTTTTTAAATTTTTACAGGATTTTTTACAGACAATATACATATATGACAATAGTAAATACAACAGATAAACATGACTGGGCCTATAATTTGTATTTTTGATATTTTATTAATGGCTTTTTATTCTGAATTTGTACTTCAAAACGAAGCTACTTGCCAAATTTCGTAGTTCTCTATAAGGCGTTCAAATTTTGTATTATGGGCCACCCTGTGTAGAAGTCGATTAAAAATTTCTCGCGCGCGGATTTGTCGGGCCCTTTGTGAACTTCTTCTTTTTTGTTTATCGCATTAATGGGATAAGCCCAATGCCCAAAGCCCAAATTGTACAAAATCTATAGCAGCGATTGCCAATTGCTTTTGAGTTGGCCTCTTTGAGGTCCTCGTGTGTGCAGGTCTCAGGTAGGCTCGGTAACTATTTGACTCGGAATGCCATAAAATTGTTTATATCTTGTATTGACATTGTGTTTTCTTTTGTTTTAAGTTTTGAAATATGTTTTAAGGTTTTGATTATGAATGTGTAAATAATTTTATATGGACATTTGCTTGCTATTGGCATCAATTCGAGATATAAATTTTCCTTACTTGCCTTAAATTAGTGCTGTCGTCACTTTCCGTCAAATAGGTTTAGAAAAGGATAGGAGATATTTTAGTAGTGTCATGTCTTATAATTTCATGCAAAATACGTGTTATCTGTCAAAATAAGGCGACGATCAACACAATCGCAACTAAATGGACTAGAAAAGGCGAAGAAACCTTGACGTTTTTAAAAATGACAGGACTTAGATATCTCCTTTCCTTTTCTAAACGTATTTGACGGAAAGTGACAGCACTGATTTAAGGCAAGTAAGGAGAATTTATATCCCGAATTGAGGGCATTGTATGGCTAAAAAAGCGGATTTATTTAATACTTAATTTAATCTTGACCTATGTTATATACCTTGTTTAATGGCATCCCCATTTTTTGCGATTTTCCCCACTCCTGCGTTTATGAACTCAGTGTAGCACATATAAATTGAATAATTGATACTCACTGGCTTGTTGCGAGGCGTTGAAGGTGACGGGCGTGCGCGCAAGGGGGGTGCGTAGCGAGCCGCCACGCCCCCCGCTGCCGGCGCCTCCGCCCCCGCCGGCACATCCCCCCGACACCCCCGCGCCCGACACGCCCGACACGCTGCTCGTCTGTCGACGTTACAATACACACGTGTAGCAAACAGATCGGTCCGATAAACAATACAATAAGAAGAGTTATTAAATTACTATTATTTATTAATAAGATATAGTCTTGGTATGACAGCAGACATAAAGAACCATTTGTACAAGTGTAAAAAAGAGAGAATATCTGCTTCTACCCTTGTAACACTCGGGCAAAGTTTGTTTATGTTCTGCTGTCATTCCTTTAAGAATAAAGCGTTTTACATAGGAGTAGTTTCAATACATTTATAAAATGGTTGTTTTATTGGTAAAATCTACTATTTTAAATAGGTGCTTGATAGTACTGACTGTCATACAAAGAAAACTACTACTACTACTTGCAAATCGCTTATTTAAATCAGAGACACTTAATAGAATTATATCTACACTAGAGCCAAAAAGCCCCATTTGACAACTGTCAGATCTATGATAATACTATTTAAAAGTATGTACGAGTACTATCTATTGGATCGAACTCATACTTAGTCGTAGTCATATTGATGATAGCAGTCAAATCGGGCTTAGTTGTTCGGACTCGTCATTTTCCCCGATTCGTCAATTTCCCGTTTCGCCACAAGTTCAATATTTGCATGAATTATGGCACATTTGGAACAATATTTTTAAGACAATGTTTAAAGACTATATGTAAACTTTTTTGACATTAAGGTGAAGGTTAAACATTGAACTAGTGGCGCCCCCAAAAAGGAAAAATATCCTAGCTGAAGACGCTCGTCGTCCAGAAACCAAATAATGATTAAACGACAATCACTAGTCGCAAAGATTATTGAGAATCAGTAAAAAAGTGGCCGCTTTTAGCAATATCGGCATACATAACTAAAGCGCACAATTTTATTTTACCAAGGCCTAATCGATTCCACATTATATTGTCGTTAAATCATCATTTGTTTTCTCAATCGTAAGCGTATTCAGGTAGTGTTTTGAGTTTTGAAATCGAGAATTGGCAAAGCTACTGCACAAGTCGGGTGATACAAAGGTTCATAGGTACGAATCGCCGGTGCCACAAACGAATACAGGGTTACTGGTAATATGTCACGATCCTAACAAGGGGTGAAGCAAGGCATGAAACTGAACAACTACTACTAGGATTTTTTAAAGTAAAAATGTAATGAATAAAATTAGAAACAGTTTTCTCCAAGGAACATAAGTCAAAAAAAGAGGAAAATTTGACCTTCCATACTAAGTTTACCAGCCGGCTGAGTCATTTTCGGAAGGCCAATTTATTTTTTATCAAATTCGACCTAGGTATGTCCCGAGTACCAGCTTATCCTGAGTTTTCGGTATCGGTCACTAGCAAAATTTCACCCTATTTTTTAAATGTTTTAAAAAAATTATTTATACCCCCAAACTAAAATTTAAAAGAAATATTAAAGTTATTCAGAAAAATAACCCGGTTCATCCCTTAACGGAATCGTAATTTTAATACCAGTAAACCGTGTAAAATTTGTAAATCTGTCACAAAGGTAAATATAGAAACAAAAATTTCGCACGAGCGGTATAAAAAGTGAATGAGGAACCAAAACAACTCATGTAGAAATGTTGATTTCTATATTTTCTATTACAAACTGTAAAATTTGCCTCAAAAAAACGAGAAATAATCCAAGTGCTTACGAGCTGAGAAATCTTGACAACTTAAGTAAAGGTGCAGAAAAAATAATATTTATCTTTCTTATAACATTCTTTTTGGAATTAATTAGTAATGGTTAAATAAAAAATTTGGGTGGGGGCTCACTACTCGGGCTATCCTAGGTCCCCGAGGAAGCTCAGTAACCTTACCAAGTCAGGAATGAAGAGTCATGACGAATCGAGAAATATGACGAGTCGGGTATGACCTTACTATAGGTAGGTAGACACGTATTTGTTAACAATATTTCAGAGCCGAATAGTGCCAGCACAAGCTGCAATGTTAACAATATGAATTTTTACACCCTAATTGAAAAAAAAATATACATTAAAAAGCATAAATTTTGAGACAAAGTGCCTAACCCATTACAACGATTAGGTAGTACTTGTCTGTGCTGATTTTTAGCAGATGACCAATTGCTTTAATTTAATTAAATACATAGAGCGAAAGGAAATATAATATAACAGTCAGTGTGATTCACATACCCTGACAATGTTGAGCGGTAGTTTCCCGAAAAAGACGTTATGAAAAAACTATCTTGGTCATACATGAAACAGACAGGGCAACTCTATAGCCACAGAAACAATATAGGTATGAATTTTCGCAAATAGCTCAGCTGTTATTTATTTTAAAGCTTAGTGATGCATATGTGAAAAATGAGATATATATGATGCGTGAAATATAAATGAAATAAATCAAAAGAAAGCGTATATTTATTATCGATTATCAAAAGAATCGACAAGTAGTGTTTTAAACTGTTAGGCAGATGAATAAATAAGAAAATCATAAAATGTTATAAGATTAACGATAAATAGGCTTAAACATAACATAAAATCGCATTCAGCATGAAAATGTAGCTATCGAAACATAAACTAACTTAGTCATATATATTTTTTTAATTCGCAAGGTTAACCATGATGATCAAAAAATAAACTCTTAAAATGATGAAATTAAAAAACTTAAAACATAACAGCAAACAATAAAATCATAAAAAACTGTTGTAGTAAAAAGTACCGGAATTTTTACTTTTTACGACAACTACGAAATAGAAGTGTTTCAACGTTTTCATTAGCACCATAGAAGACCTAGTAGCAGGTAGACATTTGGAATTTATACAACGCATAAAAAACAATAGGTTATCTAGATGAATCAATTCTAAACAGAATTCCGTTAGTCACTTTGTTAATATTTTCAAAAGAGTCACTTGAAATTAAATAGCAGTCATGCCATAGTAGCAACTGCCTGATTTACCATCAGATATTTGGCATTCTTCTCATTATAAGCGTAAGTAAATTTTGCATGTCATACCAATTATTATATCATTTGAACTATTCCTACTATCATTGTCAACTTTTCTAAGTAGGTATGTCCTATTTTACAATAATTCAAGCAATGTTATTCTCCACAATTTGAACAGAAGTCTTATATAATTTTTCTTAAACCTGCCCCATTTTGAAACAATTGAAACACTTCA
Organism: Tuta absoluta; assembly: GCA_027580185.1. Lineage (NCBI taxonomy): Eukaryota > Metazoa > Arthropoda > Insecta > Lepidoptera > Gelechiidae > Tuta > Tuta absoluta. The sequence continues at coordinate 3,731,627 of JAQAHW010000034.1, forward strand.
GGCACCACGCTGCGTCGAGTGTGATCGCCGGAACACAATTTTGCCCGATATGCGCTGAACAACTAAGATCACACGCGACACCACGTCGGCCTCGAAAGAAGCAGCAACCAAAAGGCAAAACGAACCTATTTATCAGTGCACTTAGGCGGCGGTTGGCGCTTGTGATGCGCGATACTAACGTGGGTGGGCGGCGGTTCGTCGTCGTGCGGCGGACGGGGCAGGCGGCGGCGCAGCCACGCGTGGCGCAGCGCCTGCGCCGGGGTCATGCGCTTGTCCGGGTCCCACTCTAGGCATCTGCAACACCAAAAAAATACAATAAAACCTGACAAACTGTGCCCTGGATAAGTGAGAAGTCTTTGTTGTGATGCAGGATCCAGGCAGTTCTCTCTACGTCTCAAACAAATTTTAAGTGATTTTCCCAATTTTTATTCAATACTCGAAAGTAGTGCTGTAAAGAAAAAAAAATTTTTTCGGTAGTCAAACAGAATGTATCTTCAAAACAGCCGAACCAGATTTTAAAAGTTGCAAAAACGTCCTTATATTGGTCAAATACCTACGATAAATGCAAGGACAAACATTCCCGTATGTATTTCATTTCACCCATCGTGTTTACTACACCTTGAGGAGGCAAACTAACATTTGCTTTAGTCACGTCTTGGTAATGTCGCTTTTTTATACATTAGGACGCGATTCCTGAAATCCACATAAAATCCAACCATAAGCGCTCAATTTATCGAATTGATTATCGTGAAGTGATTCCATTTCCAGGCTCCTTCCCGACAGGAAATTGTTCTAAGTGGTAAACGTTTTTTATCCTATTGAATGCCTTCTTACCTTCTAATGAAATCAATGAAGAACTTATCCTGGCACCCTTTGAGCGCCGTGACGAAGCTCTTCGATCCGGGAGGGCCACGCGGCTTGCCTCTACGTGACATGCCTGGAAAATAACATCGTATTAAAATATCAAGTTTAAGTAGTAGCACGGGAATGCCATACGAAAGTAGTGAACTAAAAAATCGGCATAAAACTATAATCAAGATACAAACATAATTTATACTTTAAAAAAGTTTGATCAGATTTATGGTACTAAAGTTTACGTGCTATACTAATTATAATATGTTCTACTATACAAGACAGACAGATACACAAACAAATTAAGAAAACCAATAAAAACCCAATCTTCCTCCATTAAAAAGTTTTACCAAGAAATCCGACCCCCCATTTGAACGTTTGACAAATCCATTCCGATTAGACATACCATTACCCACTTATTTTGGCGCAAGTCCAACTTCAGGAGACAGAGATCGGCTGATTAACATAATAGTGAGTCAGACAGACAGATTGGTGGGTTTTGATATGACGAATATTTGGTGACGATTCTTTAAAAACAAACTGGTGTAATCATACTAGTAAACGCATAATCTTACTGTCTGAGAAAAAAACAGTTGAAGTGTGTTTCGTAGGTATGACCAAAGTAGTAGAAAATAGAAGCTTTGCAAGTTAATCAAGGCAGAAGCGGTCGTGTTTAATATAGTATAACCTACACGTGTGAGACTAATAATGGTTTAGTACTTCACTTCATCTGTGACTTAAGGACCCAACCTGCAAAGCGGGTATCAAGTTCATTGAAGGATCGTAGTAACTCATTTTCATTTTCTGTTTTAGGTTGTATTCTAAATGGCAACATTATACCTTTCGACAACATGCGCGAAAAATCTTAGATGGCATATTCAAACAATCCGAAATTCTGTGATTGAAAGATACTCAGTTTGGTTTTCAGATGTTAATGTCGCGATGTAAGATTCTTGAGTGTCATCGTCAGCGTTTAGTCTGCGATACGATGTACATTCTTTAAATTCTTTATATGTTTTATTTTATCTCGATTCAAAGCTATAATTGAACTTGTCTTTATCCATTCACAAGTAATGGCCGACTCGCTCAAGAAAATAATAAATGTCTTTCATATTATTGATTTAGATAATACGAATGCTTAATGACCCAGCCCGTGGCATGGCAGTAGCCTAGGTACCAAGACAGGTCTTAGGTCAGCGATGACACAGTGACAAGACAGTAACTTTGTAACCAAGACGTCTTAGGTCAGGTCAGATATTGATCAGATCTACAAGGTTTATCCTTGCTCCATATTTACCAGGTATGCAGCGCTACAATAATAATTGAAATTTTAGCCACCTCGATATACCTTGAGTAAATGCCGTCATCTAAGTACCAAATGTATCTTTATTGACACAGACCCGAATGCCGAAATAATTGACCTCTATCTTCGTAATTGGTGATGATACGTTACAAGGCATATTACATAAACAGCCCTTGAATGATATCTATGGGATGGTGTAGGAATTTATCAAGGAAATAGGAAGTAGTGAAGATACGATATCGTTGGCCCTTTACCGCCCACTGAATTCCAAACAGTTCGATCAAGCACACAAAATAAACATGATTCTGTGTTATTTTATACAAGGTTTAATGTAACATGGGTTGACATACGAAACAATCTTGGCAGCTCAAACGATAAGATCGAAGCCGACGAAAACTCTTTATACTTCCCTCCCACAAGGAAATAAAATTAGTCACAAAGTATAGTTCATTTTATACTTTTATTAATTAATATTTATGTCAATAGATTCCGCATTAAATTTTGAATACTTTAACCTACAAAATTCAGTTCCTTTATTTTTGATTGTATGAAATATGAAAAGTCGAGCGAAAAGTCTCTGAATCCACATTAAAATACTTGACATTTCTGCGACAACTAACATTAACACTACCAATTTTATTCTGTGATACTTGCTATGCATAGCATATAAAACGTATTTCATTTAAAGTAAAAATGAGTTTGCAAAGAGCTTTCCCATCCCTGCATACGAAGCGCATCGTCTCCCCACTCGTGCCCCACTCACATATAGCGTCAAAGCAAAGCGTTGACTCACTTTAAAATATTTAAACTAAACACTGGGTGAAAGAGCAAAGAGTAAGTTACTATTTTTATTCCGTGCTCACCGTAGCACGTAATTTAGTGGTCATCGGGAGTTTGCGTGAATTGACGCTCACTCTTCGATTGAATCAGTTTTAAGCTGATGCAATATGACAAATCTTGTCTGACCGGTGATCCTTCCATGGATCCGACTAATCCTAAATCTATAAGCTAAGTAGCTTTTAATCTGCTAAATGGCTTTCCGTTCCGCTTCATTTGAAATTACCGTGGGAACAAACTTTTTACGAACTTGGATAATTTAAACGAAAAGAGATTTTTCTGCCACGTAAGCATGAGCTTTTTAGACAGTATAACAGTTTCATTTAATATTTATTTTGATATACATATGCCCTATGGCGTACTCTGGGGGAGACCTATGTCCTGCAGTGGAGTGCTATAGGCTGATGTATGTATGTATACTTATAAATGTATAAGTAGTCTTAATGTGGATACTTAAATAATTCCTTATGTTATTAATGTGTTGTGATCATCGGAAGATGATGGGCAGTTTACTATGACGAATCGATTTGAGTCAGATTAGTACCACATAAATCACCTAAGTTTATAGTCTGGCGCAAAGACTGTACGAAGAAAACTCAATCAATCTTGGGTAATCAGCGTCATCGTAAAGACTATGTTAAGTGGTTTTTCCGTATAGTATCTCAGGGAAGTGTTTTACTAACATTTCATCAGTAGAGATTATTGGGAAGTTAGAATTCCGAGAAGGGCTTATGCCTCGGCGTCGATTGAGATTGATCAGGAAAAAGTTTTCGACTTTTAAATTCTTCGAAAAAACAAGCGATTCTGTTTTTCAGAACCGGGCGTTCGTCGACTCAATGTCCTTCCCACACGAAAGAAGAAGAAGAACCTTAGAATAATACGAGCCTTCGACATGTGACAGAAGGTGGTGGCTCCGCTGCTCAAGTTGCTGGCATGTCCTGCTAATGTCTTGGTTTTGTACGAGTAGTGTCTAGTAACGTCCACTTATAACCTTTGTTTCGTCAGCCAATATCGCGAAGTTCTTTCTTGTCTTAATCACTAAGCTTGCTTTGCTTGCCCTATATGCCTACCTCCACTAAGGACCGTGGCACCGTCAGCCTTGGCGGTGGAAGTTCTTGCTTGTCTTACTCACTAAGCTTGCTTGCTTGCCCTATATGCCAACCTTCACTAAGGACCGTGACACCGTAAGCCAAGGTCGCGGAAGTTCTTTCTTGTCTTGCTCACTAAGCTCGCTTTGCTTGCCCTATATGCCTACCTCCACTAAGGACCGTGGCACCGTCAGCCTTGGCGGTGGAAGTTCTTGCTTGTCTTACTCACTAAGCTTGCATTGCTTGTCCTATATGCCTACCTCCACTAAGGACCGTGGCACCGTCAGCCTTGGCGGTGGAAGTTCTTGCTTGTCTTACTCACTAAGCTTGCATTGCTTGTCCTATATGCCTACCTCCACTAAGGACCGTGGTGCCGTCAGCCTAGGCGGTGGAAGTTCTAGCTTGTCTTGCTCACTAAGCTCGTTTTGCTTGTACCTCCTATACCTATCTCCACTGAGGACCGTGACACCGTTAGCCAAGGTCGCGAAAGTTCTTTCTTGTCTTACTCACTAAGCTTGCTTTGCTTGCCCTGTATGCCTACCTCCACTAAGGACCGTGGTGCCGTCAGCCTAGGCGGTGGAAGTTCTAGCTTGTCTTGCTCACTAAACTTGCATTGCTTGCCCTACCTCTTATACCTATCTCCACTAAGGACCGTGACGTGACACCGTCAGCCAAGGTCGCGGAAGTTCTTTTTTGTCTTGCTCACTAAGCTCGCTTTGCTTGCCCTATATGCCTACCTCCACTAAGGACCGTGGTGCCGTCAGCCTAGGCGGTGGAAGTTCTTTCTTGTCTTGCTCACTAAGCTCGCTTTGCTTGCCCTATATACCTACCTCCACTAAGGACCGTGGTGCCGTCAGCCTAGGCGGTGGAAGTTCTTTCTTGTCTTGCTCACTAAGCTCGCTTTGCTTGCCCTATATACCTACCTCCACTAAGGACCGTGGTGCCGTCAGCCAAGGTCGTGGCCGTGCAGTAACGCGGCAGACCCTTGCTGCTGATGAAGTTCTTGCTCCTCTTGCCCTGGTCGATGAGCTTCTGCGGCGGCATGCCCAGCAGCTCGATGATGCAGGCCATCTGGTCCGCCTCGTCTTCTCCCGGGAGGAGGGGGAACCCTGAAATTTTCGACGCATTTGGTTATTAGTATGGATTATCTACTTGCAAACGTTTAGAAGATTAAGCTACACAATGAAATAAATACAAGTAGGCACGTTTTCAATTAATTGGTTGGTTGTCTAAGAATTAAAAAGATCTTAGGTTAAGTACGATCTGTTTAGGTAAGTAAGTGTAGGTATTACAAAAACGAATTAAACGTTTTAACTATTTGTAGAAAATACGGCGTGCCTTATGGGTCAATGTTGCGTTTTTATCACGGTCAAATATCAGATATGAAACCGGAACTAAACGTAGAGAAATCGTATAAAAAAGTATCAAAAACGGCAATTTTCACCATCAAAGCGGATACGAGTAAAGTTTTCTACGTATTTTTAGTTTTGATTCTACTCGATAGGTATGCAGAGTGAAAAATACACGTGCGGTGTAGTATTGCACAAAGGGGAAAAGTGATATAACTGGAAAGCGCTACAAAATTGAATCCTCACTTCTAGGTATTTTAATAAAAACGAGAGTAGTTTTCGACTGAATTTGATCTAGTCAGAATTCACTATCGAGCGTGCTCATGTGACACAAAATGTCGGAACACAACCTGTATGCGCTACGGAGTAATAAAACGGTTCCGTACATCCGCATTTTACTTAAATCAGGCTTCTTCAGGGTGAGCTCGCTCCATCTTAGACTCTGTCTCTGCCCTATGACCTAGACTAGAGTCAAGAGCAAACCCATCATTAATAAAAAAAAAAAAAAACTCCTTCGTAAGCACTTTGAGTCTCAATGTGGATACTTTGTGTAAAGTCAGTATTTATTAATAAGTGTGTAGTATATGTATAGTAGTTATTATATTATATTTAAAGACTGTATAGTATTGTATAGAATGTAGTATATTTTATGACCATTTATTTATAATTGGTTCGTAGTAATTAGTTAACGTATAGTCCTATGCAAATACGATTATGCACTGCTCCCGCTGCTCCATATACAATTTCCTGTACCTAGTTTGTCTGGAAGAGATTGCCTATTAGCAATAAGGTCGCCTAATTGTACGCTAATTTAGTTCAACTTTGGCTGTATATATTCATGCTGTTTCCTTTTGTGTGGTAATAAAGTATTCTTATCTTTTAATGCTGGCAGCTTATGCGACATCATACCTGTGAGCAGCTCTGCCAGTATGCACCCCAGGGACCACATGTCAATGGGCATGCCGTAGCGGGCACCCATCATCACCTCGGGGGCGCGGTAGAACCTCGACTGGATGTAAGTGTACACCCGCTGGTGCTCGTAGCACGAACTGCCGAAGTCAATGACCTGGAACACGAGAAACGTCTTAGATAGTGGAAGTATAAAGAAGTCCATAGGTACTAGTAGACCTTTATCACAAAGCAACTTTTATGTGTGATTGGTTCCATATTGCCAGACGGCTTGGAAGAAGCTGGCTATTTCGAAGATACGCTTCAACAAAAGCAGGTCCCTGATTCCAGTTGCGTAGATTCAGTCGCAGAATTTTTAACTCTAATGTTAATGAAATTTTTAAGTACCTATTGTATACCATACTTAAACACATAATCTTAACCTCCGCTACTATACTTATTACTAACAATACGTATGACTAACAAAATTGAAAATCGCAACTGGCACATGTGTGTTTTGGCTAGTGCGAGGTGTCCTCGGGTCGAGACGTCTGCGGAGCTCGCAGACGGGTGATCAGCTCCACTAGGTGGGAACCATTTCACCCAGCGAGGTGTCCACTAACTCTTGAATCTGACCCTATCGAATGCAACGAAACGGAACGTACACGTACGTCTAGTTGCCTTGAGAAGCTATTACATCATGAAAAATTTCAATGTAGGTATAAACAAAATACTCGTAGTATTCGAAGAAACGCAACAAATAAATATATTTTCAATAGAAGAGACCTTCCTTTCGCGCGTCCTTATTTGTCGCTTGATTTAGCTTCCTTTGATTCCTCGAAGATATTGATTTCCATATAAAATATCGAGTCACGTTTCAGTATTGAAACAGATATGAACGAAATAAATAAAAGTTTGCTACCGAGAATTTCCAATAACTGCGCATAAGCGGGAAAACAGCAAAGGCATAAAGAGAGTTTAAGAATAGTTTTACAAAATCTCTCGATTAATTTACAAGAATTGTACGAAAGCATCGCCAATACGTTAAACTGAACCACGGAGAGTTTACTTTTAGATCGTTAATATAAACAAAATAATAGGAAAAGCAGTTTGTTTATTGTATATAGGTTGGGTTATTATATGCGAGAAAAACACTCAGTATGGCGCCTGTGTTTTCGTATCTCTTCGGCACGTGAATCATTATTATAGCCAGCGAACTTACAGTGTGGTCTCTATTCGTTGTTTGCGTTATTTGGCCGTTTACCATGATGAAATGCATGGTTTTGGCCCATCAGCAAAGAACAAGTTATGACTCCTGGAAAAGTAAGACTAACTACTTACATATGGATTATTGATTTTATCTTTATATAGGGTGAAATTTTACTAGTGACCGGTAACGAAAACTCAGGATAAGGCTTTCCCCAAGAACCGTAGGTCGAAATATGAAAAACCAATTTGTACCTCCTAAACAAATGTAGGTATCAGCCGATCAAGTCAATTAATATCGCAAGTCTATATTATTTCCTTTATATTTTGACCTATGTTTCCTTGGGGAATGTTGTTCTTGATCACCAAACCGCCCTGAGCTTATGGTATCAATCACTAGTAAAATGTCACCTAATATTTTGTTTTCCAATGTTTTTATAATGAAATGAACGGCATGTATTATATTTAATTAGGTTTGTGTTAGAGCCTGGTTTAATTTAATGATACTCAGTTGTTTTTACATTAACTCAAGATGAGATGGTGATTGCACACAGAGTAAAATTTTTGATTGCAGCATTTCCATAGATACAAAGTTAACTAACTATAATTCTTTCATTCAATATAACTCAGGAAACCTTTGCTGTCATTGAAATAATAATCATGACAAAAATAATCGTACACAACATACCCTTATATCGGATGATTGTTTGCGATGAGACCACCTAGCACTACGACTACTTGTCAACCACACAAAAGCCGAGCTCATTTCCTTCCATACATTAGTTCAACAATGGTGATACAATGGGCTATTGACCCGCGTATGCGTCAAGAAGATCAGGTTCACATCGCTATATGCGTAACTAATAGTATATTTACTTAGTGCTCGTTGTGTTGAGTCTCAATAGAGTACTGACTGCATACTCTTCGATAAACCGCACGCACACGCACCGGGCGATATTGCCAAAGAACACTTTAGTTGCGGTTGATGACAGACACCACAACCGCATTAACAAGTTCATCTTAGGACGTAGAGGAGACGAACCCCAAATCTATCACCTTGACCAAACAAATACTGTAAAATATATTTTCTCAAACATGCTAGGAAATGTGTTCATTTCTTTCAAAAAAAGAAACCGCGAAGTTTCACATTATTTGTCACGTCTCAGATCACGCCAGCAAAGTTGTATGGAAATCCTTTGCTGGTGTCCATTAAGATAAATTCGTTATACGCTAAACCCACATAATTTGATTTCAAAATTATCTCGATGACTCTCATAGAAACGGAACGTAATTTTGTATGAAACAGGTAACTAAAGACGAGGCTGTATGATGTGAAGACCCTTGCCTGTCCAGAATTAAAAAAGAAAAGAATGAACTAAACATTTAGTGTGGCTGAATATTACGTAATACTGTGCCTTACAGGCGAATTTATTTAAAAAAATTACAATTGATGGGAAAATTGTAAATTTTTATTTGTTTCGTTGTGTTGTGGTCGCTAGCTAACTTTTATAAGAAGTACAATCTTTCATTTCCTAGCCTTTTTTTCAGAAAAGCACTATGTAAGCCTCGGGGAAAATTACTTTGCTTGACTTGTATAATTGAAGTCCAGCAAAGTCTTATTTTCCATACCTCGAACAATGTACTATTAAAACGCAATCCACAATGTTTCCGATAATTTTTAAATCTTTTCCTTGTTACTTTTTAGCCCTCGCGATTACATTTCTACATTTTGATTACCGTTAAAATTTTCCTAAAAAATATCGCGATAGACCCAGATTAATGCTCAAAATCTTCTTTTATTTTGAAGTGAGTAATTTAGTTACATGTTGCTAATAGAGACAAGGAAAAGCAAAACTTTTATGTCAAATTGAAATCCCTCTGATAATTCACAGTGCCAGACTATTTGAAATCACTTCGACCTTCCTTTGATTCCCCGAAAGTATCCATTGTTTGGATGATCTAATCCCTAATATTAGAGAAGGTGTAGTCTAAACGGAGATATAAAACAATAAATCTTATCTACCAGCTGGGCGCTATTATTTACATTATGATAAATAAATAAAAAATGGTTTGTTAGTAAACGGTATGTTTGGACTTTACCAAATCGATGCCAAAACATAATCGGAAGACATACTAGTTTCTTTCACTGTAAACACTCTTTTATGTTCATGTGTAAAGGTGCTGTTCTGAACCGAGCGGCCGACGGCCGACGGCCGACACTACTGGTTCGTATGGACTTGTATGGGATACTATCCGAACCGAGCGGCGACTGCACATGCCATCGGCCGCCGCGCATCTGCCGCGGCGGCCGACGGCCGACGGCCGACGGCACATAACTGCAGACCAGTACAGCCGCGGCGGCTTTACGTTGTTTGGGTCGGAATATAGTTTTCAGGACTAGTTATTATGTATAGGTTATTATGGTTCATCGGGTTATTATGGTTCATTGGGTCGTTGGGTTCATCTTGTCGTTCGGGTTCATCATGTGGCCATAGTTCATCGGTTCGCTAGGTTCATCGGGTTATTATGGTTCATCAGGTCGTTTAGTTTATCTTTTCGTTAGGGTTCATAATGTGGCCAGAGTTCATCGGTTCGCTAGGTTCATCGGGTTATCATGGTTCATCGGATTATTATGGTTCATCGGGTCTTTGGATTAATTTTGTCGTTAGGGTTCATCATGTGGCCAGAGTTCATCGGTTCGCTAGGTTCATCGGGTTATTATGGTTCATCGGGTTATTATGGTTCACCGGGTTATTACGGTTCATCGGGTCGTTGGGTTCATTTTGACGTTAGGGTTCATCATGTGGCCAAAGTTCATCGGTTCACTAGGTTCATCGGGTTATTACGGTTCATCGGGTCGTTGGGTTCATTTTATCGTTAGGGTTCATCATGTGGCCAGAGTTCATCGTTTCGCTAGGTTCATCGGGTTATCATGGTTCATCGGGTTATTATGGTTCATCGGGTCGTTGGATTCATTTTGTCGTTAGGATTCATCATTTGGCCAGAGTTCATGGGTTCGCTAGGTTCATCGGGTTATCATGGTTCATCGGGTTACTATGGTTCATCGGGTCGTTGGGTTCATCTTGTCGTTCGGGTTCATCATGTGGCCATAGTTCATGGGTTTGCTTGGTTCATCGGGTTATCATGGTTCATCGGTTTATCATGGTTCATCGGGTTATCATGGTTCATCGAGTTACTATGGTTCATCGGGTCGTTGGGTTCATCTTGTCGTTCGGGTTCATCATGTGGCCATAGTTCATGGGTTCGCTTGGTTCATCGGGTTATCATGGTTCATCGGGTTATCATGGTTCATCGGGTTACTATGGTTCATCGGGTCGTTGGGTTCATCTTGTCGTTCGGGTTCATCATGTGGCCATAGTTCATGGGTTCGCTTGGTTCATCGGATTATCATGATGAACCCGATGAACCATGATAACCCGATGAACCTAGCGAAACGATGAACTCTGGCCACATGATGAACCCTAACGATAAAATGAACCCAACGACCCGATGAACCGTAATAACCCGATGAACCATGATAACCCGATGAACCTAGCGAACCGTTGAACTCTGGCCACATGATGAACCCTAACGACAAGATGAACCCAACGACCCTATGAACCATGATAACCCGATGAACCTAGCGAACTGATGAACTCTGGACACATGATGAACCCTAACGACAAGATGAACCCAACGACCCGATGAACCATGATAACCCGATGAACCATGAAAAGCCGATGAAGCTAGTGAACCGATGAACTCTGGCCCAATGATGAACCTTAACGACAAGATGAACCCAACGACCCGATGAACCATAATAACCCGATGAACCATGATGACCCGACCAACCTAGCAAGCCGATGAACTCTGGCCACATGATGAACCTTAACGACAAGATGAACCCAACGACCCTATGAACCATAATAACCCGATGAAAAATAATACCGTGTGATGCCGGCTTAGAATAGCATCACCCAATTTCTTACCCATGGGTGTCGTAAGAGGCGACTAAGGGTCGAGGGTTAGATGTGTATTGCAATTTTAGGCGATGGGCTGACAACCTGTCACTATAGTGATACACAGTTATCTGATTGACCGTCAAACTTTTGTCAGAAGTGGTGTTAATCAAATCTGTTTTACGGCCGTTAATGCTCTGCCTACCCCGTAAGGGATATAGGCGTGATCATGTATGTATGTATGTATGAAAAATAATAACCCGATGAACCATGATGACCTGATCAACCTAGCAAGCCGATGAACTCTGGCCACATGATGAACCTTAACGACAAGATGAACCCAACGACCCTATGAACCATGATAACCCGATAAACCATAATAAACTAATAAACATAATAACTAAGTCCTGAAAACTATACTCTGCCATGTGCTGTCGGCCGTCGGCCGCTGCCTTCGGAATGACATCTGCCGCGGCGGCCGACGGCCGACGGCCGATAGCCGCGGCATGTGCCATCGGCCGTCGGCCGTCGGCCGTAGGCCGCTCGGTTTGGAACAGCACCTTTACTGTGATATGTAATGATCCGGTCATAATGTGATCTCAAAGCCGTGGCGCAAACAGCTAATCTTACAAAATCTACACACATAACACAAAGAAATAAATAAACATAAAAAACCGGAAGACGGTCTTCCGAAAGTCTCAAGGTTGTTGATAGCAACTGTATTAGTGTGTGGATCACAAAAGCAACACTGCCAAAAAGTGAAAATATAATTATGAATACTTTAAACCCTGTCTGCGAAAGCTGATTATTTTTCACGAGTTTATTGAACCATCAATGGAATTAAATTAAACTAGAAAGTCTAGACGATCTGTCCCAAACGACATTGGTAATCGGTGGGTGCAATTTTTCTCTTTTCAAGGGGATTGCTCTTAGAACTAATGTTTACAGAGACACTTATTTTCTACTAGCGGCCCGCTAATACCAAGACTGCTAATAAGGTGGAGGAGTAGACACCATCGTAAGGTCTTTCCAGTGCAATACACAATGATGGGCCTGTTAAATGTTTATCGTAGTACATTTGTGCACAAAATTTGAAATGTGTTAACGCCAACAGCAATAGATAGTGTTACGCCGCCACGCTACACAATACAAGTAACTCAGGATTTGTGAATAGTCGGGACTACGAGGTATTACGGTTACTACTTACTTTAGCAGTATTCTTTTTATCTGTGGTTATTGTGACCGATTTCCGTCAGGCCTTTTTACCTTCTTGTAACCTACTTTGAATTAAAACAATCAAGCTACACTTTCCACGTGAAATCAATTAAAAGTCACCGACCCAAGTTTTGAGGCCATTGGCCTACTAAGCATGACCGGTCAATAGCCATATGACACATATTTCCCCAAACCACTAATATGACGTTTGATATGTCAATGAACCTCACGAGTGATCAAATTTTATGATGTTTGAGCACTTGTATCTAAAGCTTTGAAGGATATTTGAATTTAAATGATATTGGGTGATAAATATCATGGTTGGAAGAAATTAAATAGGGCGATTTTTATTATATTTACGTGTGTAACGTGAAAATTTTATAATTTGTACACATGCATACTTTTACAAAAAAGAATCGATGACCGATGAACGACAGAAAAAAATACTGTGACGTGACAATTGGCGATGACCTCTATATAAGGTGTAAAAAAATTTGCTGAGAATATTTTAAGGGGTGAACCAGTACGTGAAACTGAACAACTTTCCCCAAGGAACATAGGTCGAAATATGAAAAAATAATTTGACCCTCCCATACTTAGTGTGGTCCCGGCCGGGATAATTTGTATGGGAGGGCCAATTTTTTTTTTCATATTTCGACCTATGTTCCTTGGAGAAAGTTGTTCAGTTTCACGTACTGGTTCACCCCTTAAAATATTCTCAGCTAATTTTTTTACACCATGTATTTCAGATGTAGATAAGATAGTGTTCAGAATCACGTGTGATTGTAATTTTTTAAATTACAGGGAATAGTAAAAAAAAAAACCTTTTAATAAGTACTCCACCTACATTAGCAAAATTCTATGAAACAATATTCAAATCACAAGTCAACGAACCATTCCACTAAGACCTCGAACGTCTGGAAATACGAGCTTCGTAGAAGAAATACAGATTTATAAAATAAAAAGGTAAAATGAAATAAAAATGTGGTTTCTACGAATCCCCGGCTGGCAAGGGCCCAAGGATGTGGTCATCCGTGGTGATTTCAAGCCGACACCGTGAAGTGGCGTGGTAAATGATTGTCCGAATGGCAGATTAGACGTCATCATTCAGTCGTTTTCGGGTCAGGGATGAATATTAAACAGTTAAGATATTTTCCAGTATTCATAGTTGATTCATACGAAGTCCGCCGTTTGTTGCCGGCTTAGAACAGCATCCCTATGAATGCAAGGGGATGAATCCAGAGGACGGGGACCTTGTACTGCGCTCTCCAATCGGTAAGTAAGGCAAACACTCCCCAAAAGTGGAAGGTCAATGTCCAGCAGAGAGCTGATGTGACTGTTGGTCAATGAAAAGTAAACTCAAATACAGTCACACACACACACCCACAAGTACACACAGACAAACGACCGTCGTTGACATCAAAGGTTTAACGCGTCCTCCAATTACGTTAAAAGCTAATCCTTCGTTTGTGACTGCTTCCTACATTTCCCATACCTAAGTCGAGAGTGATTCTATTTTTAAATTCCACTCAGCAAATTGCAATAGTGGTCCGTTTAAATCTGGCGTAGTCCAATAAAGTCCCTGAAGCTTTAATAAGTCGGATATTCTAAACTAGCTTGCAGAATATACAGGGTTTAAGAGACAGACAGCGAAAATCCACGTCAGTAAGGTAGCATTTCCTGTAGGAATGCGAGGTAGCTTTTGCCGTAGTTGTGTGGAAATGCGAGCCCCAAAAAGTAACCTGATAGACGAAACTACTATAAGGTTCCTTTTTGGGACAAAGGAGTCGTTCGTCGACACACGTTATGCAGCTTTTAGGACTACCACAATGAGAAATTAATTAGGAAAATAGTTACAAAGTTAATTATTCCCTATGATAACTACCTAGAATATTGTGTTTTCCTGTCATAATGTTTTTTAGAAAACCTGTAATTAGCTTCAGATTTAATCAAAGTCTTCACATTAGATTTTGATTTACCGCAAAATCTAAATGAAAACACAAATAAAATAAAGGATAAAGGAATCTATGACCTTGTATACCTACAAGCTTGCTACAAATTGGCGCAGAGCTTTGGATTTACATTCGGATGCGACTAATTTATTTAGCTTGAAACAGTAGACAGTGAAACCGAGGGCTAAACCACCAGAGAATCAATTTAGCTGCTGGACGGAGAAGGTTATATTCAGAGCAAACTTTGGTTGTTCATAGATAACTATATCAACCTAGTGATTTAAAATAATTAGGATCCGATTCGGATTAAATTAATTGATTTAGCTCGAACCAGTAGACCGTGATACTGAAGGTTAAACCACCGTGGAATCTATTTAGCCGTCAGCGTGGAGCAATATAGAGGGTTATTTGAAAAGCAAACCCTGCAACACAGGTATCTATAGGTAGCATCTAGCTTTAGCTAAAGCTAGAGCTTTAATGTTATTAGGATCCAATTGTCTGACATCCTCTAATTTAATAACAACATTTCCTTCTATATCTCGTAACTTCGTAAGTCACTACATCAGCCACAGCAGTCCACATGCCCCTCTGATATTTGCCATACTCACCGCGCATGATAAGCGGATTAGCGAGCGCAGTGCAACATGTTATAGGTGTTCACAAAGAACGCTGCTGGCCATTCCCCGGGTTCATCACTTAGTCGCCTTTTACGACACCCACGGGTAGAAATGGCGTGATGCTGTTCTAAGCACTAAAATCCGATAATAATTATAAAACTTCCGTAAATTTACCTCACAGTTGCAAGAATCGATATTTCCCCGAAACCCTTCATCCGGGTTACATCGCATCAGCAACACTTCACCAACTCGCCAATTACTTTTGACAGGTGCCTGGCAGGTATTACCGTGGTTCTGGCAACATTGAGGCAGCTCGCCAAGTGGGTAATACTCGGCGCCAAGAAATAGGTAAATAAACAACGTAATTGTCTATTGTGGAGATAATGATCTATACCCACATTACCCACCAATGTGTTTACGCGAAATCGAAGGAGAATGGAAATGCTTTACACCATGTTCGCATTCATTGGCAAAAATAATACTCGATTGAACGTTACCATCTAATACTCGCATTTCTAACAAAAAGTAGTGCTGTCACTTTTCTTTAAATAGGTTCGGAAAAAGATGTTAGATATTACATACTGTTTTAGTTACGTCATGTTTAAATTTATTATGCTTTCTTCGCCATTTCGCATATTTTAAATGTCTAGCTGACATATTGTAATTTCATATTCTATCGTTGTCCACGCCTTTTTAACTGAAAGCAACACATTGCAAAGACGGTATTGTGAACTCGAGACTAATATTTTTTTTATTAGTGTATCATTCATGATTAGAAGCAGGGAGACGTCCACAGCTGGATCAGACTGAACACTAATCAGGACCCATGTTCATTGGGGAAAGTTGTGCCTTATCACCAACCCGTCTGGAGATTTCGCTATCGATTACTAGTAAAATTTCACCCATTTACTCCTGTACTGTGTTATTTATTAGAATACACTGGGCAATGAAATAGGCTTAGGTTATCGATAAAGGCTGTATCGATACATAGCCTATGTCTATGGATAGGTACGTACATAGTTTACCAATAACACCCACATAATAATGCCAGATAAATTGAATAGATAACATATCACTTCATAACACATTAACTACATTCACCCAACCAGTCAAAAATTACTGGTCCGGATTCTGTTCCTCTATCAAAATAGGTCACATCCTAGTTGGGCGAACTTTTCTTAAACACAATTATCCCTTCGCATTCCTCTTTGATCATAGGACATCCTGTTGATGGCATGTGAATCAATACCTATGCATTGAGTACAATCTGGTGTATTCCAGGGTAATAAATAAAATACAAAACATATTTGTTTAAAATTATTGTCCATAAATATTACTATTATCAGTCAATGTCACCGTTAGAATTATTAAACTTAATAAGAATTTAAAAGTTGCTGTTTTTGCGCCATCATTAATACTTGCTTATGACGTCATTCACTGCTATTTTTCATACAAAATACCGTTTGTACAGTAGCTCGTTTGACTAATACTGTATTAACTTAACAGCATCCAGATTTCTATTAGAATGAAAATTCTAACTCATTTCTTAAAAACTCCGTCGAAAAACAGATATGTCCGACCACCTACCAAATTGAGCCTTCAAATGCTAATATTTATAATATTTTTGCTTAGCGTAGGCAATGTAGGCATAAATTCGTACACGCTCAGAGAGACATTGTATGACCTAAAGAAAATATTCTAAAATATCGTTTTCTAAATTATATATATGCTGAATAAGGGACTCGGATTTTTCTAGAAAGATGGAGTTCTATTTCGATCATTTATAAATCCGGCACGTTCAATCGCGACTTGTAACAACAGCTTATAAATGCAAGTAGCCGACGTCTAAATCCGATCACCCTTAATTCTAACCTGTCACAACATTATGTTCAATCCAGGGTAACAACAGTGTTAATTTGGTTTTCAAGACAAGTCACGTATCCTGCTCGCTGCCTGATTACTGTTCTTGAATGCATATTTTCAAATAACTGAAACCTTGGCTTGGTCACCTTGTTTGCAAACAACAACCTACTTTTGCTGTATGGGTTTAGTTGAACCCAACTGCTTTCAAATGCAATATGATTGATAGATTAAATTGAACGCGTTTTTCTACAAAGCACGCCCACGGCCGTAAGAAAATATATATAGGTATCAATAAAATATCCCTACTAATCCGTACTAATATTACAAATCTGAGAGTTTGTGTGTGTATACGTACCTATGTTTGTTACCTCTTCACGCTCAAACGGCTTGACCGATTTGGATGAAATTTGAAATACAGGTAGAGTATAACCTGAAATAACACATAGGCTACTTTTTACCGCGGGAAAACAACTATTACCACGTGGAAATAAGTAGCATCGGGTGAAACCCCTGGGCGGAAATCTAGTCATATCATAAATCACGCCCATTGGGGGACAAAGACTTGAAGGCAATTCAGAAAATTGTTTGTCCGAATACCCACAAATATATCCAAAAACAAACTTAAACCTATGTTTCTACGTATTTTAGTTTTTAACATGTGTGTAAACATCCTACTGCAACTAGATTTAGCGGAATAATCGCACAGGTGTCGACACAGATTATAAAAATAAATCCGGTTTAGCACTACGGCTTCTAGCTAGACTATCTGAGGGAAGATTTTGGATCATGTTTTGATCTGACGATATGAATTTCATGTATTGTAACAAGGGTATATCTGAAATTATTTAGGTAACTAAATAATGGGTATCGACCCAAATTATTTCCGATGGACATTGACAAGCACCGATCCCAAACTAAATGGGATAAGGGCCGGGAGATGATGATTATAGACAAGCAGCTTCAGTCAGGGAAAAAAGTAATTCCCACGAAAATACACGTGAAACTGCAGGTAAAATCACGGGTTGACTAGTTAGTTTGTACAGTCAAGCTAATGGCTGGGTTAGACAGTTTGGACTTTGGACCGTTCTTATGCCGCGCGCATAAGACTTACATTGGCGGTTTGAGTGTCTAACCGGACGTGAGCTTGACTGTAACAATAAACTATTAACTAAGATTTTGACGGTTTTGAAACCGTATTTCAATATACATATGTGAAAACAATAACATTTAGGCTGACTGACGTAAAACTGGTATTCAGTTACCGGCTCTGTGAAACTATAAGAGGTTTGTTTAATATTTTCGCTGAAAACAGAAATTAACACGCAGATTGCTCACGTACGTACACGAAGTTATTGTTTACGTGAAGTGCACCGAACACACACGTAGTTATTGCAATACGGTACCTAATATTAACGGACTAAAGTTTAACTGCTACCTATACAGGGTGTAAGAGTCTGCACTTCGAATAGTGATACTGCAGACCATGATACTGAATAACCTTTCCTTAGGTACATGTCAGGAAACATACAAAATCACGATCAGCTAACTGCCTTTAATATAGGAAGTTACAAAAACAAGTTTCCTGAAACATATTGCTGGGAGAAAGTTTTTCAGTTCATCAGTATTCGGAAAGCTGTCCCTTACACCCTGTATCGGTAATACCCAGTACAATTAAGAACAACACACATTTTATTTTTACCTCAACTAGCTTCCTAGTTTAAATTATTAAGAGATCATCTAGCTAGGCTAGGGCATACTCTCATAAGTACGAAGGTGCGGCCCGCCCAGCAGTTTCACTCGCTGCTTACCGTTTTCTCGCGGGAGAAAGAAATTTTACTATAGCCTTTGTTCATCAGGGATAATGTAGAATTTTAATGGTAAAAGATTTGATCAAATCGGTCCAGTAGTTTCGGAGCCTATTCAATTCAAACAACCAATTCCTATATAGAATACCAAATTTTTTAACACTTCCCGTGTTCGGTATAAGTTTTCTAAGTGCCGGGTATTAGTTGCAAAACTAACCCGGTAGATGAAGCCGTGCCACGCGTTACTGGCATTAAAATACACTTGCAAAATTGGCAGGCAAGGAACGAGCTGCGGTAGCCCAGATGGAAGCGGCGTCGTCACTAGTAATGACGAAAGTCGCAGGTTTAAATACTGCCCGCACTTGAAAATTTTGCAAGTTTTCAAAAATTCCTATATCCTGTAGATAATAATAATCGAAAGAAAATTATTTAGATTTTAGAGAAATTCAATGTATTAATTTTTTACTGACTACCCAGGCGCACCAGTTAGGCAATTACATTACCTAAATATACATACATACATACATAAATCACGCCTATATCCCTTACGGGGTAGGCAGAGTGTTAACGGCTGTTCAACGGATATTAACACCACGTCTGACAAAAGTTTGAGGGTCAATCAGATAACTGTGTATCACTATAGTGACAGGTTGTCAGCCCGTCGCCTAAAATTGCAATACACACCCTCGAGTCCCTTAGTCGCCTCTTACGACACCCATGGGTAAGATATGGGGTGACGCTATTCTAAGCCGGCATCACACGGCATTACCTAAATATGTAAGCATCTATTTCTATTTTCATTGTTCTACTAACGCTAAAGTTCACTAAAATCAAAGAGAAACGCTAAAGTTTACTTAAAAAGCCAATAAATTAAAGAAGTGCTTATTTGTCCAATAGTTATTATTCAGAAGATATAGGTAAGATGTTACGTGACTGGAGACACGCCGCTCTGCGAGAAAATATCGGGTGAATCACACAAGTTTAGAAAAATGTGAGTCAACATTGGACTGGTCATAAAACTGTTTCGAATATAAGTATTTTTATTGTATTTAAAAGACGCTGCACTTTTGATAACATTGTAAATTTCTTTCTTAGTTAGAGGCATAATCTGTGAGGCTACAAATATGACAATCTGATGATAGATAGTGTCGTGTGATGCCGGCTTAGAATAGTATCACCGCATTTCTTTCCCGTGGGAGTCGTAAGAGGCGCCTAAGGGACTTGAGGGTGTGAATTGCAATTTTAGGCGATGGGCTAACAACCTGTCACTATGGCGATACACAATTTTCTATATGTCCCTCAAATGTTTGTCAGACGTGCCATAAATGTCCGTTTTTTGTGGCCGTTTACGCTCTGCCTACCTCGCAAGGGATTGTAGGCGTTATATATATATATATGTGTGTGTGTGTGTGTGTGTGATGATAGAAATATGACGGCAATCCCATCGTGTCTCCCACTTCGGTTTTGCTGAAAGTTGAGCTTTTGTCATATAAATTCACGTCATATCATATCCCAGTTTTTTCGTTACCCGTGGACGTCGTCAACATTAATTAAATTCTATTATGAAATAATAAGTAGTAGTTTCTGTGTAAAACAGATAAACAACAATGCTTATATTTTTGCCGAGTGATGTCGGCTTAGAATAGCATCACCCCATTTGTTCCCCGCGGGTGTAGTAAGAGGCGACAAAGGGACTCGAGAGGCACACGTGTGTGTATTGCAACTTCAGGCGATTGGCTGACACCCTGTCACTATAGCGATACACCATTTTCTGAATGATCCTCAAATGTTTGTCAGACGTGGTGAAAATATTCGTTTTTACGACGGTTTCTGCTCTGCTTACCCCGCAAGGGATATAGGCGTGATATATGTATGCTTATGTATTAAAGTTTAACAAACGCTAACCGAATTATTACAAAGGATGTGGAACATTGAAGCGTTTTGACAATAGTAATATATTATCATTTTAATTTTTTTGTCATCAATAACTACGACCGATTTTAATGATCACAATTTAAACGATTCAGCGAAGAGAGTACTGAATAAAACAAAGAATGAGGAAAAACTCTTCGTAATGTATAAAAATTGGCCGCGGGTCAACGATTTAGACGAATCTGCATATGATTATATTATTTAGGGTAGTGGGTGTGTTTCCGTAGAACTCTGAGGGGTTTTCGTCCAAGA
The DNA here is from genome assembly GCA_027580185.1 of Tuta absoluta. NCBI lineage: Eukaryota > Metazoa > Arthropoda > Insecta > Lepidoptera > Gelechiidae > Tuta > Tuta absoluta. Next base: position 3,752,745 of record JAQAHW010000034.1, read on the forward strand.
TGATTTGTTACAAATTAGAGGAAAATTAAATTTAAACTGAATATTATCTCTATTGATTTTGAAGTGAATATATAGAAACTCGTAGCATATTAGCAAAGATTCCAAACTATTACAAACCCTCTTTATAATTTGGTTAAAAATAAACAGCGCCACCCAATATGTAAAAAGAAACTTCATTTGCGCTGGAAATTGTAGTAGAAGAAAACCGCAACCTATTATTCAGAGTTTTTCTAGCGACTTCAATTAAAACTAAACTGTCATTTGCAAAATTAAAAGTAAAGAACGCAAAATTTCGTTTTGCTTTGACGTTCATTCTAATATAAAAGTTAACTTTTTCCTCTACTCTTTATTTCCCTACAGGAAGAAAAATGTTGTAGTTTATTCATGTTCATGTTTCGCGCTCGGAAGCCTACATTAGCCACTTGTAAATATTATATCAAAACAGATGCAGGTACTGAGTCGTGAGTGCCATCTGTACCTGAGCTTTCAGGTTTGTAGAAGTGTGTATTATGAAATACGACTACATTTGTGAAATTTCCAGTTAACAGTAATACATATTCATGTTAATAACATTTTGCATACATTTCAAACATGTTTAAGCTTCTCCAATAATTATTATACGTAAAAGATGTTGAGCTTTTGTAGCAGAAATTTATTTTAAGCGTGTTGAGGTGGGCGGTCTGTGCATTTGTGAGAATTGGCAGGTTACAGTAACATTTACCTATTTTCATACTATTTTGTATACATATTGACCTTGTTTAAGGTTCTACTTCAATTACACATACAATATAGTTGAGTGCAATGCCGGCAGAATAGCTAACATCACCTTATTTCTTTCCTACGGTTGTCGTAAGTGTAAACTTAGGGACTCAAGGGTCTCAATCATGTGTACAACAATTTTAGGCAGTAATGGGCTGTTATTTTGCCTATAAATTGATACATATTTTTTTAAATGACACTCATACATTTTTCGGAAGCGGCGATATCGACTGATTTGGAATCATCAACAGGATAAAAGCATGATGAGTGTCTCTTATATTTTATATTTTAGCATTAATTTACCTATTACCCACACAACACAGCTGAGTGTTCACAACATAATTAGCAGATGTACGACCTTCACCTCTCGCGTGAATCGGAACGCGACCGGCTTATCGTGTCACGGTGCAACGGAACGTAGGTATTTGCAGATTGATATCTGCCCGCTGCGGTATAGGATCGTACTAGTCTACAAGGCGACACGTGAGCCCGATAGGATTCATTACAGACAACATAAATGCTATGTTAATACTTGCTGTTCATTTGTTTGTAGGAGACGATCAGCCATAGACAGGTGGCATTCGTTACTTGGTAGCGTCCGTATATTTACCTGAAACAAAAATACCAAAATTAAATATTTGTAGCTATACATCTTTACGTGTTAAAAGACATGATGCTTCAGTGTAGTAATTTTCCTTAAGAGTCCAAGTAGCACGTCCTCACTCCATGGTAAAAATGTACCTAGATCTACAGCTATCTCATAGATCCTAAAATGTAGGCCGACCGCGATACGGCTAACTGCTTGTAATTAAAAAAAAAACTGGGCCCGACAGATCCGTGCCATTGCCAACGCGAATAATTAAAAAATAAAAAGTCACGTTTTCGCGCGGTTGATTTTGAATAATAGCACAAAACTTCGAAACTAACTGGAGTGTTCTTAGAAAATCTACTTTTTAATATGTTTTACTTTTTAATAATGTGAAAAAAAGCTAAGAAAATGATTCTGGCCAGTTGCCATACTAACTAGGCAGAATTTGAAAGGTGATTAGTCTCGTCTGGCCATGTAGGACCAAAATGGGAGCAAGTCAGTTCATCCGAAGTGTATCCAGTCCGCCTT